>OW121699.1:5295000-6545000 GCA_933228785.1 Lasioglossum pauxillum
GACCATTTATTATTACTAGACTGTGGAATTTTATGGAAAATAATATGAAAATAGTATGACGTCATACCGGTATATTTGCATATATTTATCGGTAATAATTTCGGTTTTTCGAATGTATAGGATACATTAACTGCTTCACGATCATAAACGAAGTATTCCGCGTCTCACATGACTTATTAATAATTCATGTTGATACAAATTTTAGTAAATATAGTATGTTATGAATATGTTTAAAAATCACTTAATTTTGGGAGGTACATCTGGAAGGTCTTTGGCTTAATGTTTTATGACGGTCACGGTAGACACCTCGGTGGTGGATAGTTTACCTGAATTCGGTCCCGCGCTTGTTCCTTCGCACGGAGGGTTTTACGATGGGACGTATTTATATTGTGTATACTTATATTGTGTGACTATGCTGCTTGAGGTTTCTGGGGTAAGTGGCACGCAGTTCCTTTTTATTTGGGGCATCCTTTGCATTGGAAAAACCGAAAAAATGCCGGTATTATTTCGGTCTCTTGGCATAATACCGGCATGAAAATGTTACCAGTATTAAGTCCCTGCTATTAGGTCGTTCGGAAAGTAATTTCGTTTTTCATGTAGAGATGGCATCGCAAAATTAAATTAAATTCTACGAGCATAAGATCTTTAAGTTGTGTGAAGAAATCACAATAGATCATAGAACGAAATGTCCTAGAACATATTCTAAATGGTAAAAGATTGGCTTTCATTTTTCCTTGAGAGAACGAAATAACTTAATAATTATTACACATTGAGCATCTTCTAACTGTTTTAATTGATATCGTTACAGGCATATGATCAAGAACAAGCCGCATCTTCGATTCTAAATCGTGCAACGTCGTGGAGCATGACGAGGACTTCCGGGCGCAATATTTTCGTTTCGTATCAATCGAAGTTTGTACATACGACCAATCAGAGTCTAACGCCTGTGTACATAAGTCTGTCGGAGCGCTTTCCATCAGTAAGAAAGGATTAATCTTTTGTTTTTTCCACGCGCAATACTTTTTGGATTATGCGAAGATTATCGTTCTTACCCGACCATAGCGATGCGAAACTCTTGATTGTTATAGTTACTTAGCGCGGAACTGACACGTGCCTATCGTTCAGCGAATCAGTTTTATTGTTGACAAACATAACGTGTAGAGAGAGAAAGAGACCTGCAATGATTTTTATTCGAGGAACACGAAATAAAGAGAAACGACTAATTCATGTAATCCCCGAGGTGTTTCGTTCTTTTATATCCCCCTCCCTTTCGAAAGGATGAGAAGATAAATATTTCTTCGGTTTCGAGCGAATTAGATTTCCCGTCACGGCGTCGCGGTTCCTCGCGATTCGGGGCACGACAGATTGGAGGCCGGCCCCATGGGGCAACAATGGGAAACCGTGTTTTCCCTGGCCAGGGTAAAACGCTTCCGGGCATCGACAGTTGCCCGGCGATATCTCTCGCTGTTTACACAGACAATTGAATCTTCCTAACTCGATTACTCTCGCCCTATTAGCTCAGCGACTGCGATAGCGGAACTTTGCACTTTTGTTCTTCGAAGCACAACCGAGATATCGTGTCGAGCATACCCTGGAAATGTGGACATTTTATTTTTGCTAATGAAAACATTGAAAAAATCAATTTCGTCATTTATGTCGAGTATACAAGTGCACGATTCCGAAATGAAATAAAACAACGGGTTAAAGGGGCACTGCATCCTTGAGCCTGGGCGTTATTTATCGGTAAATAACGTATAAATAGACTGCGGTTGTTTACACGTTATTTTTTGCAACGGAGAATCGAGAGGTTATATTAATTTTGTGCGTGGCATTGTTGGACAGCGGGTCTTTACGCAAAATACAAATTTTCTTCTTGAATTCTTCCTGTATTTTTAAATTCTTTTAATATCTTTACTGTTTCAAACTACACCTACTAATTTTTGCCATAAATGCGTGTAATCCGCAGTCCAGTCGTTATTTATAATTCTAGCCCATAGAGCGTGATATTCGCACAACTTTGTGACCGCGTTTCGTTTTTGGTAATTGGACTGCAAAAATATGAGGTGCACAATCGTCTACGGACAAATATAGCCATACTATTTATGCCTGAGGCCTCGGGCTGTAAGTTCAAGACCAACCAAGACCAACCCACTGTGCTTTAATACACCGGGTGACCAATTAGCAAGAAACAATTCCAAAATTTCGTAAAATTCTGTAAGAACGTCTGCGAACATTTTACATAAGGGAACGGGAGTTCAAAAATCGACAATTCGATTATATCGAACGATTACCGATTTACATCTTCGATCCGCCATATTGGTACCCCTATAATTGCTCTCCGATTCGATTGAATCTTTTGGAGAATGCAAAAGGGTTGACGAGAGATTTCGTTTACAATTATCTTGGAATACTTTTGGTAGCCTAACACCGATGGATTTTTCTATATATCTTAACGATCGATAAATCCTGTGGGTGGTCTCTGAAACTTCGAGCAGCGGCCGGCAGGAATAAAAACGAGCAGCAATTTGACGGTCACTGGGAATGATATTCTAACAGGTTTTATTTCACGCTCGACGATCAAAGGTCAATCGATAGAGTGTGGAAGGCCGCAAGTGGAGCAAGTGATGCGCGTCAGGGGCCACGCTCCGCTTGTCCCAGCGCTCGGCCGCGCTGAACTTTGAAGATTAAGGTCTGCCGATCACGGAAATCCCCTTGCTGATATCAACTCCGATCACCGGGGAAAGCTCGTTAAGCACACGTGGAAAAATTTCACACACGATAACGACAAATCGATCCGCCGCGCTGCCGCGCCGTTTCACCGTCGTGAACCGGGAACTCGCCGCACGCTGACTTCTTGCCTCTTGTAAGCTCATTGTTTACGTTCGAATCTAATTTTACCGACCGGTTTCGCTACCGGGCATTTAAGTTCCTCTTGACAGCTGTGCAGAGAAAATATATCGAATCTTAACTATCCATGAGTACTGAATACAAAAAGAGTTCGTTCTGTTCCAGGCGGAAGATCATTCTAATTCAATCGGGGTGGTCAACCCGAGACGCATGCGCCAAACGTGCCGCATTGTATTTTTGCGCTTACTTATTCTTTCGAATTAGACGCCAAAAAGTGAATCCATCTTTATATTTTCAACACCTGAGTGCTCTCACTTGAATTCAATTTTTTGATGGTTTACAATTGTAGGATGTGGCCCAGGAGATCATTTATCACTATTGTAAATTTTCAAAACCCAACACTGAACGCAAGGAGGTAAAGTAGTATGGCGCATCTGAACTCGTACGCGAACAAAATTGACACATGGTATGTAAAAGATTGGCCACCCCTGTTCTAATTACTGTCGCATTGTAAATTGGCGCGAACAGAATTTCCAAAGATCCGCAGATGGCGCTAACATAACCTACACGGAACCCCCTATAATGTTGTTAATTTTAATTGTTTGCTTAAGGGAACTTGTAGGCGCACTGAGTGCAGTTAGGCTGTACGCAAGCAGGCATCCCAGGCATGATAGGTGGTAGATGAAGGAACCCCGGTCTGGAAGGAAGATGTTCTGTGACCTGGGCGTACACGTGATCCCTTATCTGTTGTTGCAGGCCAGCGTTGAAGTAGCTGTTGTACTGAACGTTCAAGGCGACGCTGTCTGGATCATGTTTGGGCAACGCTGTACAGGTGGCGGCGTCCGCCACGATGCTTTTCGGGAACTGGTCGGGGATGATGTTCAGCACGCAATAACTGTCGCTGTAGAGGCTTCTGGAGAGATTGGAATAGATGGGGGCTAACATGGAGCCGGTCAGTTGGTCGCTCGGTCGGGTTTCATTGATACTTTGACTGGGAGGCCGGAAGGCCGACGTGTAGGCGGTTGAACCGATGCCAAGGCTGTCGCTGGCGAAGTACTCGATCGCCTTCAACAGGTCCTGGCCGCACCTCTGCAACACCAGTTGCAGCACCGACAGCTTCGTGTTGGGAAACAACCGAGCCAGAGTGTCCACCGAGGTCTGAGACACACTGCTCTCTTTCGACTCCTCCTGCTTGCCGCCGTTGAACACCAGGCTCTTCAGCTTCGCCAGGTTCTCGCCGGCCTGTCGACAAAGTGGACAGAGTGTCTCAGCTAAAGAACACCCACAGGGGGTGTACAAAGTATTCGTACACCTTTTACGAACGAATAACCTTTTCTAAATTGCACCCGACCGCTCGAGTTTTTATTGGGAAGTTTAAATCAACTCTTATTTCTTTTAAAATGACTTTCCTCGAGGTAAAACTGACCTGGACACTCGAAAAAGGAAAGCGGGATCCAATTATGTAAACCTACGGGCCGTTTTCTAATTTTATTGCCTTGGAACGTCGACGGTTTTCTCAGGCAAGACCCTTCTGCGACCCTTCTACTATTCTCATTTATCTGGAGGATATTTAGAAAGTCGAGGCAGTTTTCAAATGGTCGGTATATTCGACAATTAATTTACGAATTAATGTGTAAATAATTTTAAAAAGTGTACGAACACTTTGCACACCCAGCGTCGATGTCTCTTCAAATTATTATAAAATATTAAAACAGTATTTAGCTGCTCCACCCTGTGGAGCTTGTTGATGACCTTGATGACGATGATTTATCTAGTACTAACACCTACCGTAGGAAGTTCTTGACCTTGGACCTTGGAGTCCTCCTTCTTCTGGTCCTCGGACGCCGGCTGACGCTCTTCAGGCGATGATTGTCCCTGTTTCTCGCTGTCTGTGGATGACTTAGGCTCGGTGATCGCCATGCCGAAGATCTTGCCTGGCGGTAGCCGGTTCATCTTCTGTCCAGTCGCTACCTTGGCCATTTTCAGGGCGATCGCGTCCTCGGCTGCCTGTTGCCTCTTCAGTGCCACCTTGCCACCCGCCACACAAATAACAAGATCATCATTCAGCGTTCGATCGCGAACGGATCGATCTCGGCCGTGGTTTCGGTTCCGATTTAGACACCGTGGACGTGCATATGTTCGCTCAGCGGGAAACGTCAATAGAGAGATACATATGGGACCATTTGGCACCGTTATTCCCGCCCCCCCTCCGGACCACCCACGGAATTGTTTCACTTTGTTCGGGTGATCATCGATCGTGACCCGTGTGTCCGGATACTTTTAGACTTTACGACCGAATGATGGAGGAACGATCGATCGAGCTTCGACCGTTCACAAAAGACGTTTCGGAGAATGGCTCCCGTTGGGATGATGCTGTCAGATGAAGTTTGCCATTGATAGGCGTTGCGAGGACCTTGATACTGTTGCTCGAGGAACTGCTATTTAGGATTCCTTTATGAAGGGACAATACTAGCGTCGGCAACTATCGCTAAATACTCTTCCAGACTCTAGCTAAAAGATCTCAAATTGCACTGATCATAAAATTAAGATTCTTTAACAGCTTCAAAAGAGGATCTATTAACATTGTAGTTTGCCTCAACCAGGTGGAAAATAATGGTCAACTACTGAAGCAGGTGTGCTAAATACTCTTCTAAGACCTCGCTAAAGGATCTGAATACTCAGTAATTCTACATATTAAAATCCTTTGACTGCCTCAAAAGACGATCCACTAACCCAGACATTTCCTCAACAGACACCATTGGAGTTTGCCTCGTCTAGGTGGAAAATACTGATCAACTACTGAAGCAGGTGTGCTAAATACTCTTCTAAGACCTAGCTAAAGGATCCGAATACTCAGTAATTCTACATATTAAAATCCTCTGACTACCTCAAAAGAGGATCCACTCACCCAGACATTTTCTCAACAGACAACATTGTAGTTTGCCTCAACCAGGTGGAAAATACTGATCAACTACTGAAGCAGGTATGCTAAATACTCTTCTAAGACCTAGCTAAAGCATCTGAATACTCAGTAATTCTACATATTAAAATCCTTTGACTCCCTAAAAAGAGGATCCACTAACCCAGACATTTTCTCAACAGACAACATTGGAGTTTGCCTCATCCAGGTGGAAAATAATGATCAACTACTGAAGCAGGTGTGCTAAATACTCTTCTAAGACCTAGCTAAAGGATCTGAATACTCAGTAATTCTACATATTAAAATCCTTTGACTGCCTCAAAAGAGGATCCACTCACCCAGACATTTTCTCAACAGACAACATTGTAGTTTGCCTCAACCAGGTGGAAAATACTGATCAACTACTGAAGCAGGTATGCTAAATACTCTTCTAAGACCTAGCTAAAGGATCTGAATGCTCAGTAATTCTACATATTAAAATCCTTTGACTGCCTCAAAAGAGGATCCACTAACCCAGACATTTCCTCAACAGACAACATTGGAGTTTGACTCGACTAGGTAGAAAATAACGATCAACTACTGAAGCAAATGTGCTAAATACTCTTCCAGGCCCTCGATGCACGTTCAAAAATATTTCGGCCGAGGATCCACTGCACCCGACGGGTTTCCTCATCGCAAGCAAGCGTCGCGTTTGCATCGACCGTGTCGGAAGCTGCGGGCAGGGTATCGGGTGTCATAATGCCCGCGCAAACAGAAATGAAACGCAATACCGCGCGTTAATGGATTTAATTCCCCTGTCCCCGTCACGGAAAAGAGCGCCGGCAAACGGAAGAGAACAAGATCGAGTGGCACAAGTGCGTCGAATGAAACCGGATCATCCCCCTTTCTCCATGTCTTTGCTAGGGGGTTGGAAAAATCATCGACGATATCCACCAGGCTAATGAATAACACCGCGGGTTGATTAAATATCGTAAGTTTATCGATTGACCTTTCTATTTAATCGGCTTTGACTCCTTCTCAAATGTTACTCGATGCAGAAATCAATTGAACCCTGGTCGATTAACCTTTTTCTTGATACTTGAATCCTGTGACATTACATGGCGATCCTGTCACATTTTTTTCTGATGTCAATTTACTGTTTATTATTTGATATTTGAATATTAATTTATTGTTTACAACCCACTGACGTTGTGAATGATCGAAGGACACTTTTTACTCGCAAATGGTAGTAAAAATTTTCATTGAATAATATAATTATCAATACATCATTGAGATAGAAGGTCAAATTGGAAGAATGAACAGAAGGGTTGAACAGGACGACTTACCTGCGCCGCCATTACTCTCTGCCTCTCCGCAATCAAGGAGCACTTAGGGCAAAGACAGTCCCGGTACCGGCATTCCCTCTTGTGTCCCCTAAGCCACGAGATCAGTCCGTGGTTCCGGCAACGTGCGCACTTCGGCCTCCTCTGCTTAGTTTGGCCATCTTCTTCGTCCTCGTTCTCCGGCTTGCTTCTACTTTTCCCTCGCAGCATCCTCTTCCAGTCACTCCAGGACGAATGAGTATGATTTATGCTACTTCCGGTGCCATCACCTCGGTTCTCCAGGTATGGAAATTGTTTTAGTAATTTTAGCGAGGTCTAGCTGATCCGCAGCCACAGGTGACAAGATTTAGGCTACCAGAAATCAATTTCAGACCTCGGTGACCACCGATACTAAATTGTAGATAATCGTCAGTCTCACTAGCCACAGATAACAGAAGTTAGGTACTTATAGAGGTAGCAAGATCTAGGTAGCCGAAAATGACAAGATTTATTCCGCAGGCTTGACTGACAAGATTTAGAAGTTCAGCTACTGATGTTAGGATTCAGAAGAGGGATTATCGTTTTCGCGATTCTTGATGCTCGACTGAGCGGCAACCCGTCTTTCCTCGCCGAAAGAAATCTCCGCGGACTTCATCCGGCAGTGATTCGGACATTCTTCGCGACGATTGGCTCCGTGCATCGGACTACGTGCCTCCAGCATCCCCCCGGACTGGCAACAAGACAAACATCCACCGGACCACCCTTTCCCGTCGATTGGTTCGCCAATGTTTGCCTTTGGTTCCCGCCACTCCTCCTGGAGGATGCCGCGGCTAGGCCTCCTCTTCTGCTGAGGGATTCTGGTCTCGCACGGCGTCGACACTTCCCCCGCACACGATCGATATTGTTGCGAACGGAATCCGAAATTCATGCTGCCCTGCAATATTTCGGTAATTGTGCATAAAAGCTGCCACCTCACGATGATTTCGGAATATGTGTCAGATTGTTTTGCAATTATCAAATTTGTTCTTTAGGGCGGCTATGCTTCGCTATAATGTATTTCACAAATATTTTACTGCATCTTCAATTCCTGCTATTCGGCCGAAGAATTGATTCGACTGATTCTTCATCAGCATTTGTTTTAAAACGTTCACGCGGTGTATATACAGGGTGAGTCTCCTAACATATACCTCAAATAACTCGTAAGGTATAGATAAGGTATTTAGGGGGACATACAGTGCTGTAATCTGTTTTTTGTTACCTTACTTTTTTATTGAGATATTAGGGTCACCTTCAGTTTTGCGACAAACACAATTTTGCGTAAGAAAGTATTGACCTTCGTATATTATAATTCTAATAGTGAACGAGATATTATCGAAATAGTTTTGCATATGTACTTATTCAAATTGAGGGTATCAGTTCCAGCACCTACTATCTTCCAGGTAATAGCTATTATACATATAGGAAATTATATCGACCATATCTCGTTAACTATTAGATTTATGATATTCGAAAAAAGTATTGACCTTCGTATATTATAATTCTAATAGTGAACGAGATATTATTGAAATAGTTTTGCATATGTACTTATTCAAATTGAGGGTATCAGTTCCAGCACCTACTATCTTCCAGGTAATAGCTATTATACATATGGGAAATTATATCGACCATATCTCGTTAACTATTAGATTTATGATATTCGAAGGCTAATACTTCTTTACGCAGAATTTTGTGCTTCATCCGAGTTCAATCAAAAATATTAGGTAGTCTATTTAATAAACTGAAGGTAGCCTCTATACTTGATAAAAAATCGAAGTAACAAAAATCTGATTGCAGCACTGTATGTCCCCCTAGGAACCATGCAACATTTGTTTGAACATTTTTTTTTGTACAACAAATAACTTACAAGTTATTTGAGATCGTCACGTTACGAGACTCACCCTGTACATCTGTAGAAACAATTCGCATAATGCTGACAAAAGGAGAAAGTTGTTCGGAATGTTGAGTCCCACAACATGTTTGAATTTTATCAATTTTATAAAAATCGGTGAGGTGGGACAGTTACCAATATTTCTTCCAAACGTTCGCGAAGTTTGACGAAGTTTTGAGTTTCCTACGCTGAAGAACTCTCGGTGGGAGGTCGGGCGGAGGTGGAAGGTGTTAAATCGAGCCCGCATGGTCAAGAATCAAGATTGTATAATTTCGCAGTTTTATCTTTCACGAGTACAGATTCGCAGCCGGTTAACGATTTGTTCTGAGTGGATAATAATGAACGAGCCGTCGTAACAATAAATCCGGTCGTCGTTCGATTCTCGTACTCATTCCCATTCCGCTAGTGTTTCTTTCGCTCACGATTTCTCGATTTCTCGAGCAACGCGCGCGCGCGTTCTCCTCCGGTGCCGTTTTCTTGTATACACGCACGCGTCGGGAACGCGCGCCAACCAGTAGCCATGATATGTGATTCCTTCTCTCTCTCTCTCTCTCTCTCTCTCTCGTTTTTCTCTACGTGGACGATCGCGATCAGAAACGCGAGAGGAAGACCAAGAGAGAAACAACAACTGTATTACGTTATCTTTCTTCGATCGAGTTCGTAGTCGTTTAAGTTTTCGAGAGACACCTGAGAGTCAATGGATGGTGGTTGCGCGTGGTTATATGATATTATTATTGATATGGTACTTTTCGTTGATACGTTCGAGATACGTTACAAATTTCCTACCGACCCTACGTTCACGTTTTACGAACTCGATTTTCCTCGAAAGACTTCTCTCCCGGCTTTCTTCTTTCCTTGTGCTTCTCTTCTCTCCCGGTTCTGGGCGCGATCGCATTTCAAAGTTTCCTATAAGTTCCTTAAAAGATCCCTTTACACATCGATTTTCCGCGGAAAGCGCGAGGTGCGGCAACAAAGCATGCTCTCTCTCTCTCTTCTTTCTGTTTTTTTTCTCTCTATCTCGTCATATTGTTCTTTTTTTTTTTGCAAACCCATTTTTCTTCTCTCCCTCTCGAGAACAATTACCCAGAGGAATTACTTTAAGTCGTGTCAATGTGGTGGGTGGTGTTTTTGAAAATCGATCATCATTCAACAACAAGCTTAAGCCTAAGTAAACTCCATAAATATAACGGACAACGGAATTTTTGGCACGGACGACCTCTTCTTCGAAATTTTCGACCGGAAACGCCCGGCGTTTTGCTCGAGGACGAGAGAGCACCATTATAATAATTCGATGGATTATACACACAATTGTAAAACCTTTTTTCCAGTTTTTCCTCTCTCGGGAGAGAGACTCATCTCCTCGAGAGTGTAACTATACAGAGAGACAAATCTAGTTTTTTCTTCCCCTAATAAATTTCAATCGATATACGGGGGAGCTTCGTGTTAATTAATTATTTAATACGGAGAGGGCCTCTTAGAACTCGATCTATGCTACTTGCCAGATAAGTACAATTTCGAGAAAAAATCCTATAGCACTTGGTGAAAGAGATTCGATCCAGGATCGATCTTTGGTGGCAGTCGGGATACATCTAGCAACGACGCCACCGAACCTGTAACATCTGGTGTATTACCTCTCAGCTATTTAAGACACTAGAGTCACTCGACTCGAAGATTAGCGGATACATGAATGTCCTTTTAGAGGGACTATGACTACGATCATTATTTCTCGACCTGTCCGCGTCGACTATTTTAGCGTTTCCTCTGTGTTTTTTTCCCGATAATCGTCCTCGAGCACCGGTTCAGCTCCGATCGATCGCCGAAATATCAAAGTACGCGGACACCGTGCACGGTGTCCTCGTTCGCCGCGGTGGGGATGAGAGATTAGGGTCGCGGGGATTTAGAGGGGTGGTTCGTTAATGTCGATCAAGATCCATCGCGGTGGTCGTGCGTGCCGTGGCTATATCCACAACGCGATAAAAAATTGTGCTCTCGATGTAAATTACGCTTGCCGGTCGCCGATCTACCGCGCACGCGCAGTCGACCGGCTGTGGAACAGAAATCTTCGTTATCGGCGGTGTTCTCGCGCGAACGAATCGACCACTCGAGGATCGCAACACCCGGAACTGGGGAAACGAAGCGGTCTCTCTCTTAATTTTCACTCTTTCGGAGAGAGAGAGACGCTTGAAAATCGCATCTAAAAACACGCTATCGACAGAAAGTCCGGATTTAGGTTACTGGTCGAGCTCGAGCCACGGCAGGGATGGGCCACCATAGCGTTCGAGGGGCCCATCCCCGACCCACGGCGAAGTGGGCGTGTTCTCGAGCGAATGGCGGGGAGTGGGGCAAGCGGAGGACCAATGGAACGGTCTCGGAATCGCCTCCGCTGCTCTGGAAGCGCGCGACTGGTCCCGGACAGCGCGCCCATACAGAGGGGAATCCGTATTTCGCTGAGATTTTGGTCAGAGTAAAAAAGAAATGAAACGTTTTGTGCGCGAGTCGATGGCTGTTGGATGAACGACGTATAGCGGTACATGATTTTTGGCGGCTACCGTTGGCATCCAAACTTTCTGTCAGTGGTGTGCGTACCAAAGTCGGGCTAGAAAGTCGGATGTACCCTCGAATACAGAGAAAATCGTCGAAAATACGGGGGGGCGGAGGCGGGCGTCGAGTGTCGTGCGATTGGTCGAGGATCGAGTCGGTTAAAAGAAACAATTTGCGGAGGCCCGCATGATACACGCGAAAGGAACGGAAGTCGACCTAACGTCGCGCGGAAGAAGAAGCTCGCGATTTATGTGTTTGGTCACACACTGATTGGCCCCGAAAAAATCAGAGGATACATTTCTTTTTTTTTGTCGTTTTTTCTTTTGGTAAATTTTCTCACTCACGCGTGTACCGGTAAATCTCGCATTCTCATACTTTCTCTCTCTCTCTCTCTCTCTCTCTCTCTCTCTCTCTCTCTCTCTCGCTCTCACTCTCACTCACACTCTGTGCGTGTGTCACTGCGTGTCGTCATCGATGGAACAAATATATCGGATTGGCTACCGTCGAGACGCGACCGGAGATATTGAAATTTGTTCAATTTGTTTATCGCGTTTCTAGTCGCGTCACGTTGTCTGTATTTGTTCCATCGATGCTGTGCGCGTCTCTCTGTGTATATGTGTGTGTGGCTTCGCATCGCTTTGTCTCGTACTCTCTCGGCCGGCCTATCTTTTCACGCTTGTCGAGGGTCGATTTCATAAGGTCGGATCTCCGGCGTCCCTTTGACTAGACTCTCCTTTTAACCTTGCGTCTAAATATACGTGTAACAGTGAGTACCGTATATGTATATATGTACATACAATCATACACAGATAAGCGGGTATACACGTGTGCTAGAGGTGTGCGTGTGTGTACATATGTGTGTGTGCATGCATCAGGTTGTCGGGGAATTGACTTGTTCGAGGGGAAAGCTCTTCTACCAATTTCAATTACAAAAAAAGAAAAGAAACAAGCAATTTAGAAAAAGTGAATATTATTAACGAATTAAAGTCTCGATTCATCTCTGTCCTCTTTCAGCACACAAAACGCTGTATACAACTTCTCCAGAATCGTTGATCAACAATTGGGCCAACGGTTCGAACGATTAATTACATAATTAATTCATTGCACTGTCCGATACAATTCCCTGTGAAGCCTTCTTCGACCTCATTGCATTTTCGCTTCTGTTCATACGAGCACAGTGTTCCCTCGTTACATGTCCGCGCACGGACCCGACGGAGAACATGTATCGAGGTCTTTCCAGTAAAATATACTTTCATCTTAACTTCCCTCGTTTCCTGACTGATACACGAAACGAAGGACTACTGTACAAGTTCAGCAATATTTTGGTGTTTCGTTGAATACAGTATTGCCTCGTTACATGTCCTCTCACGGGCCCAATCACGGACATGTATCAAGGTTCTCCCTCTTCCCAGTGAAATACAGTTGATGGGGATCCAAAGAATGAAACCGACCCTCGAGTTTAGCGGCAACGCACGCACGCACGTAATATATTCGCTATAATGAACGATCTTCCCTCGTGTTATCAACAACGTCGCGCGGAACAGCACACGTGTGTGTCCCGTGTTCTCTGTCCGAACCAGCGCTGCGCAGCGCATTCCGATGGTTCGTTAACAACGGTTAACAATCGTAGTAACAGTGGCGTATTTTTTTTGTTCACGGTTCTGGCGATCCCTATAATGCGAAATCGGTAATATCGACGGCACGAGTTTTTGTGTGTTCGCTGATCGGTGAACGCGCGTTCGACATTGAAATTCGTCCCTTAAATGCTATCGTCGCGAATCGAGAGGGTGTATAGAGGCGTGTGTCCGTTAAAATGCCCGCCGGGGCACAGGGGTTCTCAACTCGGAGCTCCGTGGAGCACCAACGGAGCCATTGGAACGCGAGGGGTCAAAGTCGCTCTTGACCGCGGGTTAAAATCAGCTCTCTCTCGCTACCGATCAATCGTCTAAAATACCCGGAAGGGGGCAGGTTCCCGATTAAAAGTCAGCTGAGAACCGCTGCGCAGAGGTCGCTATCAGCGTCACAACTTCTGGCCAATCGCGGCCTCGACCTTCCCACTACTATTGAGAAACCTGTCTCGCGACGTGCTCCTGCTGGCGCGGCGGGAAAAGCTTCAAGCTGACGGTCGACCATAACAAATGGCACGTGCGGGTGCACTTGCGATCATCGTGCTAAATAGAATTTCATACATCGCCATACTAGTCCACAAAATCAGAGAAAAATATCATTCATCTTCCAAACGCTGTAACTTCGTCAGGAAAAAAGTTTTTTCCCGGAAGTTACCGCAGTTCCAAGATATCGGTCACGATTTCACTAATTCGTCGAAACTGTGAAATGAAATTCTACATATTTTATTTCTGGAGAAACGAAACCCAACGTTGCTTTGAACACGTGGTCCGCAAGTGCCATGGGCACCGTATCGAAGAAACATCTTTTCGAAAAACAGGATCAGGATCGCACAACATTGGGATTTTGATCTTGTTGCTAGGGCGTCCAATCACGCCTTTTCCCGATTTCGAAAGAAATGTTTTTCGATCCGGTCTAATGTGCAGCGCTTTGTGGGCGGGCGCCCGCGGTGGGCGTGGCTTCGTTGCCCTCGGCTGCGACGGATTTCCCGCCCGCGGGGACTCTTTTCGGTCTCGAGGGCGTGCGGAGCGGGTCAATCTCAGCTCGGATCGTGATCGTTCGCGCGGAATCTTTTGTACTTTGTTCGGGGCCGATCTCGACGCGCTCGAGACGCGAATGGAACATTTCTCCCGCGCGCTGGGAAAACTCGTGGAGTAGCCTGAGAGGGAGTCCCTCTAATTAGCGTCTCCATGTGAACACTGAAACACGTTTGCGGTCTACGTGTACACCACGCGGAGTAGTACAAGTGTGCGGTGAAAAAAAGAAACAGGTGGAGAAAAAAAGGAAAGCACTAACAAATCTGGGTCAACGCGAGTGCCTAATGAACTCGTGCGCATAGCGAATTAATCGTGTGCGTGGATGTACGTATGTATTCGCGTGTGCGTGTATGCTTGTATGCGTCTCCTTCGGTGTATACGTGTGTGCGCCAGTGTAACCCACGATTAATAAACTCTAATTAGCGTCGTTACAAAAACCTTACAACTATTCAACAAAAACCAATCTCGTAACAACTTTTATCTAGTTTTCCTCGTTTCTCGTTTGCACGCGCGCGAGTCTCTCGGTGTGTACGTGTGTCAGTGCGTGTGTGTGTGTGTGTGTCATCGATTCTTCTGCTCTCCCGCGTCGAACTTCCGTCGCGCAGAGAAAATTTGGGAAATCCGGCTGGGAAATAAGGAAAAGTCTCAAACGCTGAGCTAATGTACCGGGTGGTCCGCGGATTCTAGTTGTTCAAAAACTTATTTACCAAGTTTGTTTCATTGTGACCTTACAGAATGAACTCTCCCCTTTACAATGACGGCCCAAAAATATATTTGCAATTTTTGTCTCCATTTTATAATAGCTTAAAGAACTTCGCCAGCCGGATTTCACGATGGAAAAGCACATAGTGCTGCTTAGAAAATGCGAAAAAATTCCTGGTTATTGCGACATTGTTGAAAATTGCGTTAACATTTGTAAATGGTCGATGTCCATGCACTTTCGTTAAAAATGTTTGCTCGAAACGTACTGAAAGCTGATCGGATCGAGTGGGAAGCTTGTTCTCGTCCCGAGGAGAATTTCGAGCGACGCGGGCGAGCAGAAGAGGGTGAAAGAGGGGTAGGAGGATGCTCCTCGAGCTCGATTACATCACGGTGCATTTCTCCTTGAGGCTGATCGCGTTGTTGCTCTGCACCGGTTGCAGCGAGACCGCACGGTTCTTCTCGAGCAGCAGCAGGTCCCGGAACAGGGCGTTCACGTTGTGGTTCGTCTTCGCCGAGGTCTCTAAGAAGCCGCAACCCCAGTTCGCGGCCTCCGCCGCACCCTCGCTCATCGACACCTCGCGCACCGTCGGGCTCTCGTCGCATTTGTTCCCCACCTGGCGACAGAACCAGCAAAAAAAATCAGTTCATCAGAAAAAATCATCTGACGCGTCGAAAAAAATATTGTGGATTTTCGAATCGTTGTATCTTCGCGTCGTCGATCGTCGAGGATCAAAGTTTCTCACATCAGATTCTTTATCAGTGGACTGCCGGATTTTATGGATTTATGACAAAAATATGTACGTACAATTTAAAACAGTGAACGTGTTAAAAATATTCAAAGACGTCAATGTATCAGTTTCAGCTTTAAAAGAAGAATACAATGCTTATTTGACACCTGTGTCCTGCAGTCGATGCAAACATTTTTTATTTTAAATAAAGATCCGCAGTCTATTTATCAGCGACCCGAAAATCCACGGAGCACCGACAACATTGAAGTACGTCTTCGGTTTTCGGCCACGTTTTGGTGATTCTGAACCAGTGCGGTGGCTATCGGGGAAAAATATCGGTGGTCTTACCAGCATTATAGGTATCTGCGATATATCCTGCCCCTTGAGCTCCCTGATGATGGCCCAGATCGGCCGTAGCTCTTCGAGGCTTTGCCGCGAGCAGACCGAATACACCAGGATGAACGCGTCACCCTTGCTTATGGAGAGCCGTTGCATCGCTGGGAACTGGTGCGACCCGGTCGTGTCCGTAATTTGAAGGGTGCAAATGTTCTTGTTGCAGCTGATCACCTGAAAAACCAGCAGCCAAGTCAACCTAGCCGGTACCTCCTCGATTTTCTCTTAAAATACTGAAATATAATGGCCGACGTCGCACAGTGGTCTGAGAGCGGCAGAAAACGGCAAAAACCCTAGGAAAGCTCTATTTCGGGAAAAATCTCGACAGAAAATGTTTGTAACCGTTCTTGGTCACGAAAAATAATAAATACATTAAAAAATAAGTAATAAATTAATAATAAATAATAAATTTTACACTTAAATTTAATATAAAATACATTTAAAATGAAATATAATTCAATTTAAATTAAAGATAATAAAAAATCATTCCTCTCCATATAAAATAACTACTTAATTTAAAAAACAATAATTTCATGTCAATGAAAATGAAATGAAATAAATTCATGGAAATTTATTAGGTACAGTATACAGGTAAGGTTTATTTACATTTTGGTCACGAAAAATAATAAATAAATTAAAAATAATAATAAATAATACATTTTACACTTGTTTTCAATAGTATGCATTGTGAGAATTGTTAACACGATTTTTCAAATATTTCCGATGATCTGACAAAAAATTTTTCAAACGAAAGTTGATCAGTGTTCACTTTTCTATAAACTTCAATGCAAAAAATTAAAGAAAAATTTCTTTTTGTATAAAAAATGAAGGTCATCTCAATTTTTAAATATTAACATATATTTTTTACTTTATAATATTTTAACTGATATCAAGACGAATCCAACGACCTATAAATAATATAACATTAAACCTTGAAATATCGCTACAATAGTTTTGGCCACAAAAAGCGAGCTACCGTCACTGTGTGACGGACCGTCAAGTGTTCCAGAAAGCGAAGCCTTCTTTGACGCGTTCTCACCGACATTTCATGAGATAAAACCCAAAGCCACAGGTTACCGCAGCTGAACTTTGCATTTATTGTTTACTTAGATATCTACAAACGTTATTTTTCCATTGGCACGTTGGCGCAGTTTGGTGCAAGAGAGATATCGTCTTTCAAACTTCATTAACGTTGCTCTTTTCCCCGTTTAATAGCATTATCTGGAAAACTACTCGGAAAAATTAAAAATAAACATTTTTCGCGATTTATTCCGGATCTTCATACTTGAAGGAAGCCAGAAAAGAAAACATTATTTATTGGGTCGTTCGGAAAGTAATTTCGTTTTTCGTGTAGAAATGACATTGCTTCCATTTGTTGATACTTTCCTTATTTTAAATCGCAAAATAGTGGTGTATCTTGACAGCTGACATTTCGGACGTAACTTCCTACCTTGTAGTGCTTTCTAATCTTACAATTATGTTTTTATCATCGCATCAAATATGCAAAATCAAACTACGCATTTCCATCACCTTTTGTTTATTTGTTACCGCAAGGATAAAAATGCAGTGCACGAAAGAAAAATTAGTGCGCTGTTTAAGGAGAGCATGTACCATCGATTACTATTTTTTTCGCTTTTTTCAACATTTTTAATGCGGTGCAAATTTTTTATGTCGTGCAAACAAGAAAAGTCATATAACTCAATATTATGCTAATAAAAAACAGAAATTCTCCGGCATGGGATCTTTAAGTTGTCGGAAAAGTCGCAAGAGATCATAGAACAAAAAGTCATGAAACTTATTCTAAATGGTAAAAAATTGGCATTTAGAAAACGAAATGACTTTCCGAACGACCCAATACATTACTATTTTTACAGGCGCATACGGTTTCTTCAAACATGCGCTTGAATTTATGCTGAAAACTAGGTATGTTTAGCATGGCCAACTTTAAGGCGTTCTACAACAAAGTGAATTTGGATTTTGAACTGATTAGAAATGTTTGAATTTACTCTCCTACTAGTCAAAAATATACAAAATTTGGTTTTTTAAGAAACTTGAAAATATGGGGTTTTTGCTGCTCTCAGACCACTGTGCGTCGCACAGTGGGGTATTTGGCCTGAAAAAGTGGAAAAAACTATTGTAGCGTTATTTATAGGCTCAAGGTTATAATATTATATATCGTTGGATTCGCCTTAAGATCAGCTACAACATTATGAAATCCAAAATACATTTTAGTATTTGAAAAATCAAATTTACCTCAATTTTTTGAAAACAAAAAATTTTTTTAAACTTTTATATATTGAAATTTGTAGGCGTCTATATACTGTTCCTCTTTTGTTCGAAACATTTTTTCCTCAGATTATCGAGAACCCCTGAAAAAGCAAGGCGATAGTGGAATTTTTGCACTATTATAACTTGAAAAATATTTAAGAAAAAAATATTTTAATATAGTGTTTTGGAAAGCTGTCAAAACAAGCTACAAGAATATGCAACAAAAAATAGGGAGTTCTATTTAAGAAATGGAAGATGACCTTCACGTGATTTTCAAACGACTATCCAAGGTCAAATCAATGACACCATTTTATGCCCCCCTCTAAACCATACAACTTTTGTCTGAAACATTTTTCTCCAAAATAGCTTCATTTCCCAGATATACGTCTGTTTCACGTTAAATGACTCACCCGGTATATTATAAGAATATTCTTAAATGATTACCATTAATTTTCATCGGAAAATACATAAGAAATTTCTTCCTCGGATAATGTTTCTTCTTCATTTGAGGCCAATCGTAGCCGAACGTACGCGTACGCGAAACGCTGCCAAACACTTAATTCTAAATAGGCTATAAAATTTGAATCCGGACATATCCGGAATCAAACTTTGTTGGCTTATAATCACGAATCTTTACCGAATGTAATGACACCAAAAAGAGCACTCAATACGGCTTTATACTATAACAAAATTATCAATAAAGTTTTGTAATTTTTAAAAAGCTTACAGAATGATTGGTAATATTCAAATATTAATAACTATACTAATTTAGATGATAACAAAATCAAATCTATGCGAAAGTGCTCTGTATACCTACCTGAACAACTTTTGTAATACAAGAATTTACAGAATTTCCCTTCAAACACATGAAAATCGCCAATGAACAGACGCTGTCTTAGAGACTGTTTAAGAACGCCAAGCGCGCCTTAAAATCTCTCGACTTTCGATGAAGTTTACTACTTCACGGGTGTACAAATAGAAAAAATAATATTGCAGCCTCATTCTTCAGACCTTTAACTACAACGAACAACAAAAATTTTATGCCATACGCAAAAATTTAGAAATTGAATTTTTTCCACTTTTTCGGGCCAAATACCCCACTGTGGCACCGAATTTTCTTTCATAACCAGTTGCAATTTCAGAATATCAGAATATTTCGGCGAGCCACTGTAAAATATATGCTTACACATATGTTTGTTTCGTGATAAATGAGGAATAATATAACAATGAAGTACGATCGAAGCAGTATTCGGTACAGTTACCCTATAATGGCCAACATCGTTGCACCGAATTTTCTTTCGCAACAAATTGCAAGTTCAAGACCGTAGGGGATGAAACGACCATGTCAGAATATTTCAGCGAGCCACTATGAAATATATGCTCACACATATTTTTATTTCACGATAAATTAGGAATAGTATTAAAATAAAGTACGATCGAAGCACGATACCGCAGTAATCGGTACAGTTACGCCGTAATGCCCAACATCGTTGCACCGAATTTTCTTTCGCAACAAATTGCAAGTTCGCGACCGTAGGGGATGAAACGACGAGGTCAGAATATTTCAGCGAGCCGCTGTAAAACGTATCGACATTCTTCTCCGTCAACGAACTCGAATCTCCGCTCGGCTCTCGACTTAATCGATGCAGACCCGCGGGGGAGGGTCAATTTGCAAGCGAAATGTATTTAAATGACTCCGATATCGACTGTTCGACCCCTCCTTATCGAGGACCGGCACACACCATCTCGACCGCAAACAGGGGGAGGGGGTGATCCGAAGAAACTGAAATATCGTTTCGTCGAGATCCGTCCATCCCCACTCCGCGAGATATAATCGACACGGACGATCGGGAGGGACGGGGGAGGGGGTCTCTCCGATCATTTTGCATCATGCGTGAATCATCGATGAAATGTCAGAACGGTTTGCGTCACGCTGGCCTTGCTTATCTGATCCACGGAATCTATTACCGGTGTTGTATACGTATCGTGTGCTACTTGCACCGCCTGTCCGATCCAATTCCCAGCTACTTGTTCCGTTAATTATCGGCCCAACACGATCCACACCCCCTCCCCTCCACAGGCCTCGCGGAATCGTCGAACGGCTATAGATCACACGTGAACATTTCATTTTCTCGAACTCACCACGCGGAAATTGGTACGCTGCAGTTTCGCCTCGACGAGATCGTTTTTGCGTTTCTTCAGAAGACAACGTTTATATGTCGCCATCACGCCCCGAAGAATAATCAGAAAGAAACGAATACTGCGTTGCCGTGCAGTTTCAATCCTTTTTGGTTTTTTTTTACTCCGCAATAGGTTCACCGAAGAGTTTCATATTTTTACTATGTTAGTAGGATACTGTAGGGTAGTTGTATAAAAAATTTCAGCTCGAACGGAGATTTCGTTCGAAAGTTGTTCACAGATTCGTGGAGGTACCTTGGAGCGACACTTATCCGAACCTGTTCTGGTAGTATAGCTCCCACCAAATCGTCGATAATTTTTGGAAGAGAAGTCCGATCGAGCTGAAATTTTTTATACAAGTACTCCACAATATGCTCGAAACATAGTAAAAATATAAAATTTTTCTATCCAACCAATGTGCTGCAATAAAATCCAGAAGATTGTACTCACGGGAGCATAATAGTCCAAATATCACAATTTTAATTTCCCAATGGTGTAAAAATTTGTGAATGATCTTGGGACACGGGAGAATGCAGTTTAGGTGATTTCGAGGCGAGAGGTTTCGCGGTTCTCTGGTGAAAAAAGTCGCGAAGTTGAGACACTGATTTAGGGTAGTTCGATAGCGGTTTTCTGGTTTTGTTTTTTATTTCTCGTTTGAATTGCCGGTAGGGGAGACTCACCTGTCTGTAAGTGTCCTCGATGGTGGGTATGTAGGACTCGCGAAAGGTTCCTCTCACGAAACGGAGGACGAGGGAGCTCTTGCCGACGCCACCCGCGCCGAAAACCACCACGCGGTAATCGTTGCTCTGCTCCGGCATCCTGACATCTGCCGTCGTCGCCAACGACAGCCCTAACGCACCCCCGTCGTTCAGGCCACCCTCTGCGACGATCCTCCGGACCACCCCTGCGGCACATACACACACGATCTCACAATGACCACGCGGGCAAATAACACGCACCGCTCGTGGGCGGCCACGAGGCGAAAGGTTGCCACTAAAAGGTGCCAAAGGTGGCTCTTCCTTCCTCATTGAATTTTGTTTATGCAGGACAACATTTTCTTAACCCCGACACCAGCTTTCCAAAATATCAAGTCATTTTCAACCCCTTCAGGGGGTATTCTCCTTTCCAGGATTGCAAGGATGCGGAATACGCCTTCTCGTTTATCGATAATGCAAAGATGGGCTTTTTCAGAAGGGAAAAGCGCTAAATGGAAGATCAATTTAGACCGCTGTTTCCCTCAAAAATCCTACTTTTTACGTATAAGAGGCGAAACCTGCATTATTTATGAAAATAGCAACATGCGCTTTTTTTTGCAATCCTGAAATGGAGAGCATCCCTTAACTGGACTTCGACTTTTTAATCGAAGGGATTAAAATAAGGAAGGGTCACAACTGACCCAACGAACGCATACATTTCTCCCAATAAATAGAAAAGATTAAAGTCGCCTGGAGAATTGCAATTTTGTGCGAAACAAAAATATTGCCCGGATTATTTTCCAATTGAAAAAATGAACGATTATACCGGGTAGCTCGAGAATTCTGGCAGAGATTTGCAAGCGGCGTAAATATTGTGAAACAGCCGGTACACTGGCATTCAACAAGTGATGTTCGAAAGAGTGGCCCTTGTTATAGTCGAACAACGGATCGCCCACGCTCGCTCGCGAGCCTGTGCCGCTGCAAAGGCGAAAATAATCGGAAACTCGACTGAAAAAGCGCCCGGGGGTGGGATATAGAGGGGTGCCAGGTAGTAGAAGTGTGCAAACAAACGAAACGAGGAAGCAATACAGATTCGAGTAACTGCTATTATCGAGTGCTCGGCAGAGGATGCGGATCAGCGTGTACACCGAGGCTTTTCTCAATGAGACGTATCGACGCGAGGGCCGGCAACCACGTGGCAATTGTAACAGTAGCCTGAATCATCGAATCCAGTTTCAATAGCCGACCGAAAAACCTCCGTTCCAATATTTTGTCCGCCGAACGCCACGACGATACCAGAGACCGTGAAACAGATAAAAATATCATACATCAGTAAAAACAACATTTGCAAAATGTTTTAACAATTGTTTCTTATTTTACAATGACTGGAAAAATGCTTTCATCGAATTTCTGAAAATTCATTTTACTAGAACGAGAAATCAATTAATATTAATATACATCGTTCAAACACTTATTGATAGATGTTTCGAATGATTTCAAATCATTATTGCCATCGACATTGTAAATGTAACAATTGTTTTGATAAGATAACAACATTTTCCCCCGCAAGCAACAAGCCAGAGAAAATGTTGTTCGGGTCCGGCCCGACCCGGCGACCGGCGTCCGAGGACAGGGTTTCACGTGGTGACCAGGTCGCGGTTAACGACACGGCTCATTGAAAGGTAAAAAAGGGAGGGGTAGGAGGCAGTATAGCCGTGGTCGGAGAGAGCGAGAAAGCGAGACACAAATAGAGCGAAAGAGAGAGAGAGAGCGCTGACAAGAAATTCAGAACCACGACCACGGTTAAGCGTAAACGCGTCACGAGTCTCGCCAAGCGATAAGGATCAGGATCGCGTTGACCCGCGATGATAAAACGTGTATTTGTGAACCTGTCTGCTGAAACGTGTGGTTCCCCTTGCGTCTAACGAGGTCTCTTCAAGAAAATTAGTGTGCCCAGCAGCTGGTCCACGATGTATTGAAACGGTAATAAAAAAATATCAATCTCCAGAATCAGCAGACCCTCTCTATTGACTCTTCCGGAAAAATACACTGGTCCTTGATTAAGAGTCGCCAGCAATGTCTTGCTAAGTGTCCTCTCGAGGTGCTCACGAGGTCGAAGACACTGGGTCTATTTTCAGGTTGGCATGTTGCCCGTTCTTCCTCGAGCCACTGATCCACCAGGTGGTCCGTGTACCTGGCTGGTCTTCAGGAGCAAGAAACAGTGAAGAAGCAGAGGTCCGTTCCCGTCCAATGATCGGAAGTCACTGGCCCAGGGTTCACTGGGTATCTTCCCTGCAGGACGACGGTGCCGGGCGGTCAGGACAACGACAACACTTGACGTCGCCTGTGGTTGGAAACGTGGACGACACGCTGACGGACAGAGAGGCAGGTCTACAAGCGAGCAACCAAGCAAGCAGGCAGACAGGCAAGGACCGGCGACGGGTCGTTAAACGGTATCGGCGCGCACTATGGTTAATTAACGGATCGATCGACGGTGGTTGCGCTCGATTTTCACCGGCCGCAGGATCAGCATACTAGCTGCCTATCGCTGGCTCGCCGTGCACTCGGTTGCGTGAACTTTGACGATGATTTCGAAGGGAAACGAGGCGCACGCCCTCCGCACCGGGGCTCACCCCACTCGATCCCCCGAGGGTGGCCGTGTGTCTATGTGCTCTCCCCCCTACAGCATACCGTGCAGGTGTGTACCTGTATGCGCGAAAGATGGGTGCGCACTACGGCAAAAGTGCCGGGGAAAATCAATAGGCTGTTAGGTGTATGTGTGCGTTCGTGTGCCGGTGCACACAGATTCGTTCGCTTCTCTCTCTCTCTCTCTCTCTCTCTCTTTCTGCGATCTACCCGCTCTCCTGTCTTCTCCCAATTACTCATCCTTCACTCTACCGATTAGCAAGTTCAATGGCCTCTTCAGGCACTTCTCCGAGTCTACTCAAAACAGAGTTTCCCCAAGGACCAGAGGAAAGAATACAGAGAAACGCTTGTATAACTTTATTGCTTTCACCTTACGATAGTCTATCCTAGTCTGTTCAGTCTTAGTCTAGAAACACGGTTTATCTTCGGAGGATTACACAGTCCTCTAAACAGCAGAGCCATGGGAAAAATGCTTGCGAACCCCTTGGACTCATCCCTCCTTCAGCAAGGCATTCCTTATGACTATGTCGCTCCCTTCGTTCTCAATGGACTCGTAGGTCCACTTACGGTTCGTCCTAGGAAAATATTTGTTAGCAATAGGAATCTACGAAGCTGTACAATCTTCAGACACAAACCTGCAGTCGTGGCCACACTTGGTGGAAGAACACTTGCTGCAGGGGAAGTGACAGCCTGTGCAGCTCATGTTCAGACAGTCGCACAAGTCTTGCCCTGTCTGAATGTAGTGTCCCAACTCGTTGTACAATACGTGCCTCTTGTGGATTTGGTTGAGTTTTCTGTGGAGTTTACGCTTCTCTCTTTCGCTGCACTCCGGGTCAAAGTTGGAGAGGAACTTTACGCTGTCCAGCCCTTTGGTCACTCTCTGTCTGGAGCCTCTGGTGACCCTCTGTGGCAAGTGCAAGGTTACACAATTATTATGCAATTCTTTCCATGAAATTACATTATATTATATATTATATTCAACCATGACGTTTTGCCTTATATGTTGAAAACCACAGCCAAACAATAGTCGCATGCGGTGTAAAGAAACGTTCAGAATGTCGACCCTGATAACATGATTCAAGGTCACCACCGGGTCGTCCCCCAAATCTACGTAATTATCGAAAACATCGAAATTATTGACGGAAAACTTACTCGTTCGACCCTCGGGGTTGTTTCTATATTGTTAGCGTAGGTGGAACCACCGCCAGAAGTGTTGTTTCCCGTGTCCATGACTGTCATCCAAGTCTTGACAAGTGGATCTTTCGAACGACCCTAATTAAAAGCGATTCGGATCAGGAAGCATAATCTCCAGCTATGTCAACACCGATGGACCGTTCGTGCGGTCGCATTTACCTCACATTAGATAAAATCAAATTTTTCCCGCGTGATTTAAACAGAAACAGACCAAAATTGTTCGAAGTTAACCTAACGTTCTGTTCGGGAAATGGTAGCAAAGCAAACAAAGTTCAAAGCGGAAACGGAGCTGAGATATTGGCCAAATGTCCTGGCGCATGCGCGCTCAAAACAGGAGATGGCGGGAAATTTTGAACACCTTGTACAGTGCCGCACAAAATGATAGAACATTTGATGTATTTGTATATTTTACAATAGGATATATGTAGATATTACTCACACTATATATTGGGTTGGAACGAAAGTGCGTAACGTAAATTAAAATTGAAAGCTAGAATTCAGATATTTATTCATAAATTTATTCTGTTCTATTACTTTTTACCATTTTCAAGGTAACTTCTCATGTTATTGAATAAACATATGAATAATTACCTTAATTTTATCTATTTATAACAATACTTTTTAATTCCATTACACGAAGTCTGTTGCGTACTGTTGTAGCACGAAGTCTGCCAGTACTTTTCTCCTTTCTGTAGACTTTCGATTTTTTTAAGAACTGATACACAATAAACCGGTTTCTATTTAATAACGTCGCAATTTTTGCGATACTTTGATTTTGTGACCATAATAACAAAATTCGGTCGGTTTCACTTTTGCCTAATGGTTTTCCTTGACTCATTTGGTACAAATGTCGCACATAAATGAAAGATTTGCTCGTCTACTTCGTCTACTTCTAAATAGTCACTGCTGATAGATTACAATTGACCAAGCAAAGTCAGCCCATGTTTACACTTCTTTCTCTACAAAGGGTATACGAATATACCTTCGTCCCTCACTGTATATCCTACTGTGTGTTATATGAAATGTATACAAATACATGAAATGTTCTATCACTTTGTCCGGCACTGTATTTCACGAGGGGAAGTCCCTGAAACTGCGTAATCGGTTTATCGGAAGTCTTTTCTTTATTATTATATAAGCAAGATCAATCACAATCTTTGTAGTGTAGAACTATAAAACTTAGTTTCGTACGTAGAAGATAGATTAATTATTCTAACACGACGCCGTATACTTATCGTAAGTTTATCTTTTCTTTTCTATCAGCCAGGTACAGAGTAAAAATACATATATATATTATATATATTTAACAACTAGATTATTCGTCGCGCGTACGCAAAGAAGATTTACAATTGAATTAACGCGAAGAACGTACAGATTTTTCTTTCATGTAATTCACAGCGAAGTCTTGCGACAATATGTGGAATAGATTGAGAGATAATTAAATTATATATATTTACGTACCATTGATAAGTTTTGATATTCTCTTGTTTTTCTTTTTTTTACGAATACTGTAGAACTGTAGACTTTCGAAATAGATGTACCTCGAGAATTGAAACGAGCAAACTTTCTGAAAGGCTCGAAGAGAAAAATTAAAAGAATTCAAAAGCTAACTTTGCCCCGGATCTTGAAGAAGCCCAGCTCGTTTTTGTTGTGCACTAGCGCACCCAGACCAAAGTAATTCTCTATGATAATAGATGCGGTTTTAACGTTGCACTCGACCGGCAATAAACTTAGGATCGTTGAGTGTAGACCCTCCACGTCGAAATTTGCTTTCTCCGCCTCCGATCCTGCAAAAAATATATTTACAAAGTTTATATACAGACTAAATGATTAAATCATCTGACCAGGAGCTTACCTTTGTACCAAAACAATGGATGACTAGTGTATGTGAGCCACGGTATGTCTTTCGCGAACGGGTTCCATTTTTTAGTTAAAGGTAACGGATCTCCCTTGTTCCACATCAGTCTCACTCCATACATGGATCGTCTACTGAACAATTAATTGCAACATGATAAAAGAAAATACGAGCTATTTTACTTAGACTACCACATCAACACACATTGATACATTCAACCTTTCAAGTGTCATCTATTAATACAACAGCCCTAATTAAGCGATATAAATGTTACTATGTATAAAGAACTACAATTATACATCGATTCTCTACAATTGGAGAGGCAGGTTCAGTGCATATGAATAAAAATTCGTGCATTATATGTGAACGAAAAGCAACTACTGATCGAAACAATAGAATTGTTAGAACTTCCTGTAACTGTTCGAAATACCTAAACTCGAATTGTGCAAGACCGGTACAAGAGGTGAGAGATGAAGACACACCCTCTGCCAATCCACTTAATCGTCTAGAAATCGTCAAATATATTTATTAGTCAATTCATCGAATAGGGTTGCCTGAACATATGCCTTATTTGTTGTACAGAAATCTCCACAGGAATTTTGTACATAGATGTACATTTAATTTAGTACTAGAGATGTGTTTGTATACAAAAGTATTTAAGACAGCTATTCAGACACCCTGTACAATGGTAAAAGTATATTTTCCTTGTACAAATCGCAACACTTACGGAACCAAGGAGGAAGGTGGATAGATCAGTTCGCCGGACACTAGCGTGTCGATCTGCGATAGTGGTATTCGATTGTACTCTAGTATCTTTAAGGAGATAAAGTCGTATTTTATCGAGTAAATAGCTTTTTTAGTGAGTAGTACCAGTCTTTCCTTCTCAATGTCCCACAAACTAATTCTGCAAGTATCATCGGTCAAACAACTATCTGCAGACATCCGAATGAAAACATCCGAATGAAAACCGATGAACCGGAGCCTCTTACTCTGTCAGGAGCCAGCTTCCAGCTATGTCCTTCTCCTCGTCGTTGATCAAGGTCTCTTGACAGTCCTTCAGAGCTTTTTCCACCACTTCGTTCCTATCCGTAAAGAAGGAATGGATGTCTATATGTTTGAAAGGAATATTGGAAACATCCCTGGACACTGGGACTTGATTCAAAATATTCCCCTGGTTCTCCATGTTCCTCCTAGCAGTAACGATTTCTTGAAAAAGAATTTTTACGGATTAATTTACAAAGACAAATATATCCGCGTTGAAGACCCGCAGTTCATCAATAATGTATACAGCGCCGCGTTCATGTTAATCGAATAAAAGCTGGACAATTACCGTCGGACGTAGCCGTCGAATGATTAACTTCGTTTCCGTCGAGGTCCTTCGTGATTTCCAGGGTGACCGTTTCAAAATTTGCCGCTGGCACCTCGTCGAAATATGTTTCGTCCATCTCTGCAGGTTATTGTTTTTCCTTTGTACACCTCGGAAAAACTAATTGTCCGGCGCGTGACGTTGCTGTTATTCTTGAACTACGTCACAACTGATATGTTTTGTTGCTTGACAAAGGCTGTCGCGACGAGAAAAAGCGGTTCTCGCGACTGATTTAGATCAGCGGCTTGACATTTCTGGCGATCATGCGAGCCGCCATGATCTTCCGACCAAAACTTGTCCGTGATAACGTGTTATCGACTGATAACAGGCTTCCCGTTCAAGGTGTTAGCCAGTGTTAGCCAACGAAAGACCGCTCTGCACCTTGACGCAGCATAGATATATTAATACTATTTAAACGATCGAATGACCGGTTTCAGATTTTTTATTCTTATAATTGGACTGCGGATCTTTATGTAAAATAAAAATTGTCTGCATTTTATTTCTAATAGAGGGGAAATCATATATTGACATTTCCAATTTTAAAATTTTTTCAACTTCTTTGAATTTCATCCACTCAATTTTGCTGTAAATACATAAAGATCCGCAGTCTGTTTATAATTATTTTAAGTTTCGCGGAATAATCGACGCGCTCGTTTATCGAACAAAATAGAAGGATTTTCTTTATTAAATTATATTGACAGTGTGAAAATGGTCGGGGTGTAACAAATCTAGACAATCGTTGTATACAATAATAGATTATTATACACGTCGTCAACACGTTTATATATTTCCTAGTTCGCTATTACTATTCAATTCTTCCTTCGATAGAAATATAGAATACAGAGGGCGGAAAAAGTATTTGCACGCTGCTGACCGTTCCCCGTAAAAGTACTCTGTTTTATAACATCCATAACAACGTGTCTTTCTTTTTGTATAGCTAATCATTTAGTTGCCACGATAGAATATGGTAAACTGCACAAACACTTCGTCCTCCCGCTGACTATACTGCGCGTAATCTGTACAATGCGTCAGACTTGTAACAAGTGTTCAAACAGTCCCGATCGTTTCTAGTATAATGTACAGGTGTTCCTTTCTTTTTTAAGTAGATTTGCACGCACGATTAGAGACAGAATGTACAATTATAATACATATGTTAGTGGCGTATCCCCTCTCGCGACTTTCCATCTACCCTCATCACCGTTAGAAAATACGATCCTCACTGGTTCGAACCGAAAGTATGCAAAATATTGAACACGTTAATTAAAAAATAAATATCTATACTCTATATAAAAACTTTGGTTTCTTCTCATGATGTAGTTTAAGTAGATTACGGTTAATGGATACGGTGTACCTTAGTCGTCTATATTTTACAAGTTGTACTTATACGTATGCAGAGACACACACACACAGAGCCACACACACGCATTAAACGCGTACGAACACAAACGCACACGCATACCTGTGCGAAATTAATTAAAAAAAGAAATCTCTCGCATTCTCTTCGACCGGGTCATGCGTGTCCTTCTCTTTATCCTGCTATTGTAGTATCAAAAGTATAATACGTGTGCTAGCTGTACGACAATGGAACGTTCTCTCTCGCGCTAGCTTCCAATTGTCATAACTGATATATACATAATATCCCCCCTGTATGCGACGCTGTTGCGAGGAGCTTCACGCCGCAGCGTCGATGGTGCCTTGCGTATCAGTCTTGTCAACTTAGTGTTAAGCGTAGTAAGGCATCATTATATGTATGTGCACTGTTACACAACGAGAAAAAAGGGAGTAGAGGAGACGAACGGATAAAGGAGAACCTAACGTCTGACTAGTATACGAAATGTACATGGAACGCGGAGTACAGGAATGTTCTCCGCCATTACTTGTAGTATTGAACGTCGTCCAGCATGTTGTCGGACGAGGACAAGGTCAGGTTGCGTTCCTCGTGCATCCCCTTGGCGTAGTTAATCTGTTGCGACACCTGGAAACAACAGTGTGCTCAGAAAACGTCGGTCAATCCTATTTGTTAAAATGTAGCGATATGAACTTTTCTTTGTACAAAGCGCATTTCGAGACGAATCGAATGACCTAGGTTGTTCAAGATATTCTTCAAAAGTATACCCACTCGTTTAGCAACGTCCTCGTTGTCGCAGCGGACCTTGGGTCTCCTCAGGAGCTCGGGCCCGTCGCTGTTGAAGATCATCGTCGAGTCTGTCCTCGATATCAGCTCTATGTAGTGCAACGTTGTCCCGTTGTTCTCCAACTTCTGCGTCGGCTGACAGTACAGCAAATCTACCAAGCTGACTTCAGTCACCACGCCTTTCGTGCCACCAGAAATGACGCGGACTCTTTCGTTTGAGACTAATACCCTCAGATTCTCTGTCCCGCTGCGCAGACACTCGTACGACACGAATAGTTCCGAGTGATCGTGGTCATTTATGATGTAGAGGAACTCTTGTCCCTCCGCTTGTTGACGGTTGTAAGGTGGTAGCAGACCCGCTGGACCACTCGACACGCGAGGAGGCCGGTCCCTTGCTGGTATTGTTCGATGCGCACTGGTGGCAGCGAGAATTATGGTTATGAATATTATAGACACGTTACGGTAGAGGTATAGAGGTGGGCAAGGTCTTTAACCCTTGTGTAGTCAACCGGGTACCCATTTACTGTATTTCTTTCAGCAATTTGTTGATGTTCCTCTAAAAATGTTATAAAATTTATTTTATAATGAGAATTTGTGCGAACATGTTAAATAGAGAAAGGTTTTAAATAATCTATACATTCTGGTTGACTACACAAGGGTGAACCGGTGAAAAGAAAATTTTTCCACGAGTTCCTAGGTCTTTACCTTCGACTGGTTTCCCGAACGGCAGTGGCAGTTTCTGTGGCAAGGTCCAGTACACCCACGACTGGCTTCGTGATAGTTCCAACGACCCCTTTACCAAATCCAGCAAAGAATCCCTGCAAACATTTGTGAATGTCCTCTAGTTAAAATTTCTTGCATAAATATCCGCAGTCTAATAATAATTATTCCTACGTACCGGAAATCCTTCGTTCGCAGCCCCGTCATACGTCTGCTTGAAGATACTCGTCACACCTCCGAGCAACCCGAACCCAAATCCCTTCAACCCCGCTACCAAATGATCGCTGCTCCCAGCAGTATTCGCCCTAATCCTCTGTCTAGCTTCTTCGTGTCTCTCATCCATTATAACCCGTCCCAGTCCATCGGACAAGGACTCGGTGACCTTGGCAGCCGAGTTCGAAATACCATGGGTCACATTCTTCACTAGAGTCTTCACGCTTCCCTCGTAGATCAAACCGGAAACTCCCTCTGTCACATCGTTGACAAATCCAAGAGGATTTCCCAAGAAGTCCACCGAGCCGAGTATCACCGCAGCCTGCCACTTTAGATCATCCTTATAGTGTTTTATAATGGAATGTACCAGGAACTGTGTGCTCTCGAACGGGTGTTTCTTGATGAAAGGCTCCAGTTCGATAGTAGCGTCTTCGAACTTAATTAGAGTCAATCCCAACTGTCTTTTTATCGCTTGGAGGTGCCGTGGCAATTTGGTGGTGGTTAGCACGCTGAGTTTAACCTGGCTCGGGACGATTTTCAGCGCGCCGAAGTAGTATCGTTTCGCATGAGCAGCGGAAACTTCGGAGATGAATCTCTGGGCTTTGAAATCGTTCTCGTCTACAGGGACTTCTAGCTGGGATCTTCCTGCGCCGACGAAGGCGGCTAGCTTCAGGATCAGCTTCTCTTCCAGGTGTATGCAAAGAGGCTTGATGCTGACGATCACGTGCTTGTAGATCTCGGCGTTCTGGTTCTTAGACTTGAGCTTCTCAGCGACCACGTGGATCGCTGGACGGTGTTCGCTCTCCATGCGTGCTGCCCGAGTGACGTACAGGACCGAGGTGCATTGCGCCTCGAACAGCTGATTGTCTATTTGGATGTCCTCTATGCTAAGGTCCACCGTGGTGTTCGCTGGAGTCTGCACGAGCTCCAGCGAGATGGCAGCCAGCCTAGCAAATAGCAATTCTTCGACGGGCCTCCGAGAGACGATTGATAGTCCTATGCCAGCTGTTAGGTTCACTTTCAGCTCTAGCTCTCTGGAGTTCAAGCTCTCGGCGTCCGTGTTCAGCTGAGTTGGACGGTGGCTGACGGCGATGTGGGACCAGTCGCGTTCTTCGAGCAATGCGAAGGTCTTCTTCTGCAAGGATTTATTTATTTGATTATTATTCACTGGTTGAAACTCATTATAAAACATGTATAAACTCCGCACCCTTTCTTTGATGTCCAATACTTGCAAGACCCGTGTCGGTCCATCGGTCGCAACCCTAATCGACAAAAATCCGGATCCTGGACGCAATTTTTGCCTTCCAACGCGTTGCTCAATGGGTGGAGGGCTGCTGTGCGTCTGTGGGCCCAACACTGCCTCGCTCCCTAAACAATAGAATGGGCGGAGTCTTCATTAGGTGCATAACAATCGCGTTGGATAAGTTAAATGGCTGCGTAAGAGACTCGAAGTTAAAATACAGCTTTCCCTTGGTAGCGTCGCCCCTCTACCCCTACCTATTTCATTCTCCAGTTAACACTTTACCTACCGGAAGCCTATTAATAGGATTTTCAATAATTGTGATGTATCAAAAAAAAGCATAGAAATTTTCTTTTACATTGCAATCTTAAATGAAACTATTAGATGACGTTATTGGCGGTGACTAGTTAGTCCACAATGAAAATTGCAGTTGCTATTGAAGGTTCCATTAAAAAGTGTTTAGCCATGTGCCATAGATTTTTAAAAATTATACAATAATCGGTAATGTGTTAATCACTAACCCCTAACCGCGCGACGTTACGGAGGGAACGTTGCAGATATTTTACAAGAGAATACACATGCAAATACAGCAATGAGTGCGCGTAGCGCTAATGAAAGAAAAAAAGAAGCAAGCGAAAGTCATAGCAGATAATAAAATATTTAATACGTAAATTGACGGTACTCTGAGTGTACCCCGAAAACTATACGTACACATTTGCCAACGGGCGACACAGCCGCCTGCAACATTCGTTATCAATGTAGACCTGATCAGTCCAGTACAAGGGGTAAGAAACTTTCTCAGGTAAAAAAAAAACGGGACGCGAAATCATAGGCTTCATATCAACAGGATGGTGACTAACAATGATCCCGAACCCGGAGATCCAAAAAATGATAAAACTTCGGTGATGTGTTACGCGATTTGTTTCGTTTCCCAAATTCACTTCCATTCCTTGTGAATATATATCGTCGTTTTTTACAACTTCCGAGCTGCGTATGATTTTGAATAAAAATAAATCTGCATGGCAGTGACGATGCTCGGTGAGCAAAACCAGACACACGAAAGCTTTGTCAAACGGTGTGAAAGAAAACCAAATGGCGTCATGAACGTGAACAAAAGATCCAGAGATGTACGGTGTGATGACGAGAAGGGGTAAAGAGAAGCTCCACTAAGAAAAACGTGTGTAGGAGATGATAGTTTTAGTCGAACCTTCGTGCAGTCCCATAAATCCGTCTTTCGACTGAACACACATATTTTTGTGTACGCAACAGAGCCTTCCGTCGTCCGTGAACCGCCAGGTTTGAGTGGACCTTCTTCTGGAATCGGGTTTCCTCAAGGCCAACGCGCAATAAGTGAACGGTTGCGGCGCTGTGCCTGCTATGTCTAGAACCAACACCGTGTCCGGGGTCTTCGAGTGCTTATCTCTCGGCGGACTGGATCCTGGTATCACGTATATTTTTATAATTGATTATAACAGTAAAACGTCGTTCACAAGACTATTAAGTGACAAAATAAATTTCTATCGATGCAAACCTTCATGCTGCAACTGGCCATCGCCAGTCATTCTCCACAACTGCGACCTGGCGCCGTATTGTTTCCTCCTCAAGGCCACCCAGCCACCAGGACCAGCTTCTAAAACTAATCTCTGAGTCTCCACGTCCAACGGGTCAAATCCACACTCTCCTGACCCCAGATCGCCGTCGGACTTGAAGGTTCCTGTCAACAGCCACATTTATAGTCGGCTGAATTAAATGTTACATTCGGATAAGGTGGTGAAAAGTACCTTGCAACCAGATTGGTTCAGAGGCACGTTTGACCACCTTTGATACCTGTGCGATACTAATGGGAGTAACAATTACCAGTGAAAGCAATGTAAATAAAGTTCTCATATGTCAATCCTCTGGCTTCACCGAGTATGTTCAAGTCGTACGTGGCTGTGACGCCTCCGGGGGCGGTTATAACTAAACCAGCGGATTGTATTGGCTCATCTAGTGCATAAGGCACCGACGAATGAGGTCTCACGGTCCATTGCAAGTTGTCGTCCACGGTGACCTATAAGAAAACTCTTGAAAATAATTTCTAATTAATCCAATCAGATGGCTTAGCGAATGAGACCTGAGAATCATACAAGGTGGAGCATTCAGTGTCTCAGATGAAGCTTGCTCCACCCTGTCGCAATGTATTCTGATCATGAAAAGCGTAATCGTTGCTCATATCGGTAATCACCTGATTGACCACCAAAGGAACCTCGGAGAAGTTGTCCACCCTAATCGGCGGCGGCATAGTGTCCGCGTCGGTGAATACTATGAAATACGTGCTTTCCTGCAACACTACGTCGACGCGCAGAAAGTGCATCCTTCCTGTCGAGTCTCTGATGTTGATCGTTAATGAGTAGTTGTCGTCTAACCTGATACCGCCCGACCACATGCAATCCTTGACGTCTATGATCCGGACGCACAATAATAAATCTTTGTCTAAACGAGGCCAATGAAAGGGCATGTGACAATCGGGCATGGTTCTGATATACGTTGCTTGAGCGTCTGGATGAGTCTGGAAGATAATGATATGTAGTATCAAGTAACCGGAAGTTGTAGGATAACTTACGATTGTTGTGGTAAAAGATTTTTGTGCCAACTCCAGCGTGAAGCTCGATTTATTATGCAACTGGTATCTGGGAGACAGTGTGACGACCGTTGTAGCCCTGTACTTTCCTCTGGCAGTCCTCGTAGCAACACTGATCAAATAAACTATGTCTGGTCTACCGTCGCGCAGGGATATCCTGAGTCTGTGCACCTGGAAGATCACCCAAGTTGATGAACGGTCACTAAGTTATTTGTTGCAAAATAAAAAGTCTTTTGTTCGACCGTATTTGTCAAACAAACCTGTATGCCAGGCTGCAGATGAAAGTGCTGGGACCATTGTGGTATACCCTGAGGATGCACAGAGGTGCCAACCCTAACTGACAAAGTCCTGCTAGCCTCCTCATCGCTGAAAGAAAACAATAGCGGCGCTACCATCCTAGCTTTCTCATGTTCCTCGAATTGTCCAGCTGCCTCAATGCCAACTCCCTCTTGGCGGAACACGAGGGGCAGGCCTGTCTTATTTAGAATCCAATACGGCGAAGTTATGCTAATCTGTATGGCAGAGCCTTTCTCTATATTAATAGCTGCGTGCAGGAAGAGTATCCTGCCAGAGAAGTCCGTCAGCCTGAGGCGAGCAGTGAAGGAGTTAGCGTTCGGCGGCACTATCATCTATAACAAATAACCCTTCACTCGAAAACCGAACATTTCTTCTGACCGAGAATTTATTGACATTGACGAAGGATCACTCACCGTTCCTGAACCAGAATAACCATCTAACTGTATCGTAATTTCTACAGATTCTTCGGTGTTCACCGTGTGTAGATCAGCGCTGCCACCAGCTGGTATTCTGTTACTTTCAGCACCGACCTTGAACAGTATTTCGTGCGGCAGTAGATTGATCAAAGTGAGCGGAGCCATTAGGATTATAGTATGCGCTGGCAACATATGACCGATGTCCGGCGGATAATTGTCGCGCATAATCGCCACGCACATCCTACAAGAACAAAGTAATTTATAAATGCGTTAAACCGTTCTACTCGGACGCGACGGTCACCTACCTAAATATATTATTATGATTAGCTCTACATGTAATACGATTTTCTAGAACTTCCAGTGGTTTCCTTACTGTTGTCCAATCTATCGTCTCCGTGCAATATTGGAACAAGTAATTCATGTTTAGGGGTTTCAGGCACATTTGCACACTGGTGTGCGTCAATGGCACCGATATGGTGGACTGTGCGGGTACCTGGAAGATTCTGTCGCTGACCGGCGAGATCAGAGATAGATCTGAAACGAATCAGCGTTTGAGAAGCGACTCAAATTTCGTATTAGGTTAGCAAATCAGTTCGGTGACCTTTATATTCGACCGAATTAATTTGCACACCTGATAGAAACACGTGGACTTACATTCGAACTGGTGCAAGGACTTCTCCATCTTAATCTCCACCGTGTGCGCCAGCTTGTTCGATATTTGCAAAGCCGATCGAACAGTAACAAGCTTCCTAGCTGATCCTTCCAACTCGACAGCGAACACAATCCTAGCTTGGGGCGCAACCACCTGAAAGTAGATCGATGCGATTAGTAAACTGCTAATCAGAAACGGCCTTGAAAATAAAAATAAAGGCGAACATTCAATCACCTGTAAAGTGACGCAGCTCAAATAAGCGTGCCTAAAGTATATGCCAACGCGATCAACGGTGACAGGCTCTACAGCCTCTAGTCCCTCCACGAGCACCGTGATCTGATGTCTTCTAACGCTGTGAGTAGCATGATGTCTCAGCTTTCCTCTGCCTTCGAACGTAAACGGCACTGTGCCTCCTGGAACGACCTCGATCCACGTATCGTCCTTTCGAAAATTATTCTTCTGCTTAAAATTCGGCCCCACGTCCTTGGTGTCGTTCGCGGTAGCAATGATGGTCTTGAACCACAGATTGCAGCCTGTCTCGTTCTTCAACGCGAACGGGATGAACGGTAGCCTGCGTCGATAGGCCTGTCCATTCGCTGGCTTGTTCACGTTCACATCCTTGACCGAGGTCAAGTAAAAATCCTGCATCCAGTTGTTCTTGACCAGCTCTATCAGCTCGACCAACGTCGACGTAACATTAACGTCTACAGAGTTCTGAGAGTCTACGGACATCTGCAGCCTCTTCGACTTCAGATTGTTCGTCAAAGTCTGCTCCCATTGGATGGTAGCTTGCCAGGGCTCTACGAACGGCTCCCAGCCACTCAGCACTCGATTGTAGTAATCGATACCGAACATAGAGGACACCAGACCGGGTCCCATGCAGACCTGCCTCAGACTGAAGTCCGTCAACGTGACCTCCAACAACGGAACATCGGCGTCCCTGCAGTCGTCGATGATGCAGATCCTAGCACAGGCAGTCTGCAGCTCGATAGTATGAAAGACGAAATCCTGCTTCGTGCCCACGTCGGAGTTTGGCACCGCGTTCTGTGTCAACCACAAGGCTGCCTCGTCCAGTTGGCCGTTGCAGAGGTCCAAGGCTGATCTGCAATCCGAGTCTGCGAACCCTAGACCAGCTAACTTCTGCACCTGTCTCTCCGTGGGAGTCAGCACCTCGCTGGATCTTTGTTTAGCTACTAGAGTCTGCTTCGGCAGGGAACTCAGCATCCTGGAGAACATGGTCACGTCGTGGTAGCTTAGTCTGACGCACAATGGCTGCAGCTGGATCTCTAGACACTTGTCCTGCGTTAGATCTAAACTGGCTCCCACGGGATCGATGATGGATAGAGCAGTCTCCTCCTCGAAGCCAGGGATGCAGGAGAAGAGTTCGCAGTGAGACAGATTGCAGGACAGAGGCTTCTCTCCTTTTTGAGGAACGGACCTGTACGACAGGACCGCTGTGCTCTTCAGGATCACAGCGTTCGTGTCCTTCACCGAGGTGTCCTCCACGATCACCAACTCGGAATCGGTGATGTTGATCTTCAGTTCTAAAGGTATAGTCGTAGAAGCACTGTTGTCTTGATTACTCTCCGCGGCTACCTGCGCTATGCCGATGATCGGTTCCGGTTCCGGTGAATTCAGGACCAGGAAGTCCCTCACAGCTTCCCACCAGTCCAAGATCGCCGTCAGCCGCATGCTGTGCACCAAGATTGTCGTCGCTGCGTTTGCTTTTCGTCTTCTATGATGTACCTCAGCCTGCACACGGTTTTCGTTGTTCGCGTTCCTCAGAGGCTGCAGGATCCCCGTAAACACGTTCGACTGCATGCTAGATGGTTCGTCCTGGAACCGCGTGTCCGTGATCAGTATCTCCTGAGACACTAGATCTATGTCCTGCGAACCGTCGCTCAAAGAGTCCAAGGTCAGTCGGGATTTTATAAAATTGACGCAAGCCAGTGCAGCGATGTTGTGATTAGGGTGCAGCTTCACAGTGACGTTCACCAACTCGAGCGTTATGCAAGACTTCTTCCAGATCTTCTCTCGAGTATCCACGCTGACCATAGAGTACTTGACCGTCTGGTCCAGGTCTTGCATGAACTGTCGCAGGTCCTCCAAGTTCTCCCCGATGTTGTAAGACAATAGTCCTCGGATAAGCATGTATTGAGCAGGGTCCAGAGCGCAGTCCATCGTCGACAGGGTCCCGTGTATACTCAAATCGGGTATGTCCCTGCTGACGTAAGTATCCAGGTTCCTCTCGATGCGCAGCTTCAGGTGGCACATCTCCGTGAGCAACGAGGAGCCCAACTTCTTGATGAGGAACCCGCCGACGACCAACGCGTCCATGTTGTCGCTTTGATCGTCGCAGGGCACCCTCCTCGCGGCGTACACGTCCATATTGACTAGTTCCAGGAACATTATATCCAGCATGCACTTGTCGATGAGCTCCGAAGCCGCGAACTTGTTGTGAGCTGTGAGTTCCCCCAGGTCCAACAGTATCAGCTCGTCGGACCTGGAGCTGACCGGCAAGAGTATCACGGGAGCCCCTGCATGAAGCTCCAAGGACAACCTCATGCTTCGCTTGCTGGTGTCGATGACGGCTCCTAACCCAGCTCTCAGATTAGCCATGATGGTCCAGAGCTGAGAGAAGTGTATGAAGAACGCCTGCAGCTCCGAGACGAACCTTTGAGTGTGCACATAGTGGACAGCGGACATCTCCAGCTTTAATTGAGCGTCGTAGGGCCTCTTCTCGGAGTCCACGTAGCCGGAGTACTGGAAGTTCAGTGCTTTCCTTCCGGAAGACAGGAACCTCTCCCTGTAGAACCTTCCGTGAGGCGTCAGGTCCAACAGAGACATCGATCCCAAGGACCCGAACACCATCGTCTTCCCGTTCACCTTCAGTATATGCATAGTAGCGTTGGATACGTTGGCCTTGGCAATTTCTCTCTCGGTCTGTATTAGCACCAAGGTCAGGGACCTCACCTCAATCTCGGTTTCCGATCGTATAGGCAAACCCGCTTTGTCCAGCTGGTCCACGTCAACGGAGGTCATCATGGTGACTTTAGGGTTTGCTCCGGAGGGTCCAGCGAAGCCGAAGAAGTCGAAGACCACCATCCACGACTCCACGCTGATCACCAGATCCAGGCAGTTGAAGTCTACGGTGATGTTCTTCTGCTGGAACTGGTCCTTTTCCTGATCGGGATCTGGTTCGGTTATAGTGATGCTCATCAGCACCAGATTTTCTTCACTCGTAGAAGCCCCAGGCGATGGAGGTGGAGTGTTAGGCGTGTCTGCTAAAGAAACAGGCTGTCTACGCCAGTGAGCAGGAATTGCGCCGTACAGGGTATCGGTTTCTAGCCTATCGGGCAAGCTTCCTCGTCCACACTCGCTCCGGAACTGCTGGATGAAGGCCAGATCTGGACAGGACTTGGATACGCCAGCTGGAAGCTTGGCTCGACTGGGTGCGGAGGACTGCATCATGCATCGATGCCTGGAACCAACGGGACACAGCAGATCCTCCATCAGCAGAGATCGCAGGGCGACCTGGATAGTGGACTCGTTCCTCTGCAATTTTTCATATTTCGCTACGAAGTCCCTCATGGACAGCTCGACCAACGGCTGCTCCAGGAGACCCTGCTTCAGCTCCACGTTCAGCGTGGGCAGCTCGAACAGGACTTTCATGGATACATCAAGCTTGTCGGAGTAGTTGGGGAGCTTGTTCATCACGTGGGACTTCTGGGCAACAGGCACCGCTACTGGCATCGAGAACATCCTGTTGATGGTGTCCAACAGCTGTTCGTATTGACCTCGAGACAAGGATACCTTCAATGGCTTGGTCACCACACCGTGGACCTGGACTACGGGACCATTCGAAAAATCGTTGTCCAGGAAGAAGCTGGGCGTCTGCACCAACGTGTTCTCTATCTCCACTACGATCTTTAATACCGTGTCGTGCAGGACCGGCTTCCCGGACTCTTTGCACGAGTATATCTCCTCCGCTCTTTGGGGAAGATTATTCTGACCTTGACCGACGTTAGGGGACACCTCGAGGGAGTACAGATTCATGTCCCGCACCTCTAGAGTTAACGTGTGCTTCGCCATGGAGTCGAGATGAGGCTCGTGCTGCAAGGACATCGTGCCAAGGTGGGCAACGAACACCTGCACACTGTGCGACGAGCGGGGTATCACCAACACGGGACTGTCTAAGAGGATGTCGAGCTTCAGAGACACGCTGCTCGAGGTGTCCAGGTCTACAGAGAGACTCGGCAAGCGTCTACGTTGAGGAATGGACCAGTCTTCTGCGTTGACAAGGCCGATGGCCATGTCTGTGGCCGCTGCGCTGATTTGCCGAGCTAAGTTCTTCAAGTACTGCTTAAATTCGTCAGCGCAGGAGCGTAATTCGGACAGCAGGTGGGGAGCATGGGTGTACCACACGCTGCCTATACGAATCGTCAAATCCACCAATGTTTCCACTTCATCCTGATGTTGCCCGTTGTGCTTCGTGCACCTGTTCGCCGAGAATCTCAACGCCTCGGGCTGATTCGACAGATTGCTGAAGTGCTCCAGCGGTTGCTGATGAGGGTCCGCGATAGGATCCCTTCCCACGCTGACGATCCGCTGGTGAATCTTCCCGGTCAACGTCTGGTCCAAGACCTGCAAACCTCCGAGGGACCCGGAGATCGATGTGTTCCCTGCCAAGGTCGCCTGTATCCGAGCGTCGCACATCGTCGCGGTAGCGATCTTCTGACCCACCAGATGATTGTCGTGCATCACCGCCCTTAAGAGTAGAACGTTCAGTCTGTGAAAGTCGAAGGTGATCTCGGTTCTAGTGGACACTTTGGACTCTATAGTCTGACTGGAAAGCGACTCCTGCCTCTCTATGTGTCCGGGTCGCATCTTCGCCGATGGGAATATCCTCCTGAAGAAGCCCATCAACTCTACTATCGTCTCCTGGTTCGCGATGATGTCCAGGTTATTGAACTGTATGTTGGCGACCCTCAAGTTCTCCAAGGTGTCGTACACTAGGGTCAACTCCACCACGATTAGAGCCTCGGAGTCCATCTTATCTAGCTCGATGAAGGAATTGTTTCTCGGGGATTGAAGATTCTTCGATCGACTGGCTAAATTGGATAACGCGTTGGTCAAAGCGATGGGAGAGGTTAGACGTTTCGGTAGATTTGGATCAGGAGAGCCAGGGGACACTGGTGACACCGGTGAGGTAGGTTCGGAGTCCCTCAAACTTCCAGAGACACTGTCCATGCCGACGTGTTTATGGCTAGCGACCAGCAGTTCAAAGTCCGGGCCGAATTCTTGAAGAGCGTCGACTAGGAGCAGACCGTGAACGGATAAAGAAATACCAACGTCCGCCGTCCTTTTGCTGAGAGCTGCCCTGACCCCGGAGACCTGTAGTTCAGCCACACTGCGTCCTCTAGACTGTAGCTCGAAGGTCATTTGATCAATAATAAACTGGACCATCACCGCGTGACTTAAAGATTTATCTGTGGTCTCCTCCTTCTTCGGACTCTCAGGCTCGTCGTTGACCACGCTGTTCTGCGAGATTCCCGTCGACTTGGAGAAGTTTGAGAGTAGATTATACATCAGCCTAATCGCCTCCACCTTTTGTTCGTTTACGTGCACCACCAGTCGTGGGAGGTTCCCGGACACTGTTACAGACGGGAAGTTAGGGTCTGATGTATTGAACACGCGTCTCTCAATCTGCAGAGATATGTTGAAGCGCTCTAGGACGTGCAAACTCGACATGCCTCTGGTCCTCCCGTGCTTCCAATTGTCCTTCACCTTGCCCACCAAGATCTGCAGGTCCACTAAGTTAATGGAATAATGATCGTACAGTTTCTGGTGCAGAGCTGTCTCGGATATAGTCTGGAAGTCCTGCACGGAGCCGTTTTCTTGACTGCCAGGTGGAGTCGAGCACGGTGTTTCAAACCTTTCATCCTCGTCGTCGCTATTGGTACCAGACCCTGGCTTGATAATCACCTCATCGTCCTGGACACTGTTCGTCAAATGAAGCTTTCCGAAATCAACAACCACAACCGCGGCGTTCGAGTCTGTGAAATTCTCTACCAGCAAAATCTGCGGCGCAGAGATGTTGAACTGCAGGTCCCAAGAGGACCTGTAGACGAAATCTCCTTCAAGAATTTGCTCCCAGTTCTTGATCAGCTGCCTGTGCGTCCTACGTTTCATCGCCTGTATCCTCTGAGTGGTGGATGTCCTGTGCGGCTCGCACATGAAGTCGATGAGCCAGGAGATTACGATAGGATTGTATACCACGTCCAGCGACCTTGAGTTCACGTGCAACGAGTGGTCGGCCGTTATGTGCAGCGGTCGCTTCTCGTAAGTCATTTCGAATAAATGTTGCGGTAGCTGATTGGCAAGCTTCTCCGAGGAACTACGAGCTCTGGAGACTATGGTGGACACTACCTGCGGCTGCACGAGGATTGGGAAGGTCGAATTTTCCGTGAGGTAATCGTGTAAATACAAAGAACCCAAGCTGATCGCGAATTTATGCGATCCTGATCTAGGCCTTGACTCATAGTTCAAGTTTACTCGCTCGAACTGCAGTTGTATCACGGTTTTAGCTTGCTCGCTGTCTGGCTTTACTGTACAGAGGGATATAGCTCCCTTGGATAACGTGAAATTGAACTGGCCGAACACCATGTCCCGGCGTAACAATGTGTCGTCGTCAATGGTGTCCGCTAGGACGTCTAGAAGTTCTCCATCGAAGGTTGAGGACGTGCCCTGGGTGGTTGTATTGGGGGCCTTCGAGTACCAGCCCCACCATTGTGGGAACCATTGCTCTAACATGCCACGACCTTGAGGCATGTTCACGTTCTCGTTTGGAACAGACTTCGGCGGCCTGACTCTGTACATCGCTATCTCCCTGAGGACTCGCAGCTCGTCGAAGCTGCGCTCCTGCTCCACCTTCTCCTTTATCTGCTTTACGTCTAGCGGTAAAATACTTGTTGGAGTACCTGTAATGTGATAATGATTGATATTAGGTACCGTGGGTATTCATAACACGGTGATCTTCAAACGACCTTTCCTTTTTCAAGAAAAATTTTCTAGAAAGAAAACACTCTAGGACTTTTTTACAGGAAATTACGGGAGTTTGAAGATCAACAGATTTTTTGGATAGATTCGTGTGGAGTTTATTTTCGGTACCTAGCAGCTTGGTGCAGCTCTCGACATATAAAATATTCTCTTTGCCCCTGCGAAGCATATCCCCCCATGTCGGCTTGGACTTGAGGGCCTCCCTGCCAAGATGGCAACGTGCTGCGTACTTCCACCATTCTTTAGGCGCTGCAGATACGCTGACCGACGGACGACAGCGTCTCTGTTGTTTGTGACGCTCTATGTCTTTTAAACCTCTTATACATTTTACTATTTGATCATACTGTACCTAAAAGCAGAGTCATCTTTTATATTTTAGATCGATAGAGATCGGAATTAGGGTACGTACATCTGTGAAACACAATGGTACATCGTCCAGAAGAAGATCCACCACGATTCTCGGCTTGTTCGTAGATCTCAACGGTCTTTCCGATCTATCCCTTTTAATATAAGTTCTAGCATTAACAGGCGACAATATGTGCTTCTTCGTTATGTTCTTTGGCTCGCTCATAGCAATCTACAGGTTTGAAAAATATTACTCAAAAAAAGATCGGTCGATTGTACGTACAATGTTGATCAGTAGACTGCGGATTTTTATGGAAAACAATCATTCCTTTTGGGATTGAAAAATCTGCAGTCTATCGATTAGGCAGTTCGTATAAAAGGTAAATATATACAGCTAAATCACCGAGATTCAGGGACCCAAAAAACTCGTCTGTTTTTAACTGGTTCCAGTAAACAGCGAGCCTGTCGAGCTCCATCAACTTCAAGGAAGCGTCTGTGAGGTTCCACGAGGCGGACCCTGGTATCCAACTGGCATCGCAGCTTTGTGCAGTTAGAGATCCTATCGTTATACCGAGTGCGATGCCACCACCTTTGAATTGAAATCATTATTATTTTTAGCGATTGCTGAATCTCTTTGAGATCGAAGCAGATGTATTACCGTTTGACAACGTCACCCCATCCTCATATCTTATATGTACATCCTTAATGTGAAGCTGCAAGTTCTCGATGATACTCGTAACCAACGAGGTACCATAATTCACCCAAGAACTGTAACTGGTGGCGTAGTAACCAGGATCGCGATCTGTATCCGCCCTCCATCTTGCTTCCAGGGAGTCTAGGCGACTCAGTTTGTACTCTAAAATTGCTTGTTCTTCGGCTTCGTTGTCGAACTGTAACCAGGAGGATAGTTAAGACAAGAGGTGAATATTTCGAGATCATTTTAATTAGTATATACCTCGTTCAAACTTATTGGTCCAGCAACTAAGTATAGTTGCTCTATGACTATAACCCAGGATGCAGTCCTGATCTGACGAACAGGTACCTGCAGCCTGACCTTGCCTATGAAGCCAGCTTTTATCTCTATCGGTAACCCGATGTGCCTTAAAGCTTCTTTCTTCAGAGGAAGGTTCTCTAATTCCACTTCCCCTGCAAAGAGATAAGTTCAGTCGTGCTGTACCAAAACCTCTAGCAGAATCGCTGCTAGATAAATCAGGCCTGGACAATGCTGGCTCGCTGAACAGATCTCACCACTACTATGTATATACATGTACGTGTACATAAGATCCTTGCTTGAACCGACATCAACAAGAACAATTTACCAATACCTTTAATTTTTGTGATAGGGACGATTCAAGTACAGAGAGGTGAAAAATTCGCAGAGCTGAAAGAATCGTCCCTATCATAAAAATTAAAGGAATTGGTAAATGTTGTTGGTGTCAGTTCAAGCAAAGATCTTATACGTATGCGTTGTATGTTTAGCGTTGTGGGGCTCGTGCTGAAGGAAGAGTTGTAGTGAACATGGAGACTTTGTTTGGCGAGCCAGCGTTGCTCAAGCCCGAGACAAATGATCTCTCTCTGAAAGATTCTCTGAAAGTTGGTAACCAAAAATCATCCTGACCCATTGCCAGATTATAACCTTACCCGATAATAAAGCTATACTGAGTTGATCCGTGTTCAAGTTCTCAACATATTTCCCAAGATAGTTGTTCAACACCCACGCGACGAGTCCTTCCAACATTTTGATAGTGTTCGGGCGGTCCCTTAACTGCTACAGTGAATAACGTGCGCACAGTAGTAGGCATAAATAAACTGTTTAGGTTATCCGTTACGGATTTCGTTAGAACTTTCGAAATCCACGAAATAACAGCATCCGCGATTCATGCTGTTAACGAGACACGATCTTCCACTTGCGAATAGAATGTCTTTCATGTCTGCCAGCTATTCCGTTCGTCGGGAAAACTGCGAGATTTCTTCTGTACCACTGGGAGTCATGTTAAACAATGTTGCATCGATCGTGCACCCGACAGTATCGTCGGATCACGACAATAACTACGCTGAACTGCGCGTGAAACTACAGTTGTCACGGCCCGCACGATCCTCTCGTGTCACTGAATGTTATTTCTCGTTGTAGTTTTGTGTACAGCGTGCGTGCACGATTTTAATTTAACCGCATTACTATGTACATAGATGCACGCGAGTATTTATTATTAGACTGTTGAGGTAATGCTCGCGTCGAGACGAGATCAACCGTTAGGAATTTTTGGTGTTCTAAGACGCCCACGAGCGGACAAGATCATCGGTCGTATATTATACCGTTAAATAGCGTTAATTCCTCGGCTCGGTTATGTTTGCCCGACTCTTCGAAACAGTTTGCGGTTATTTTCCCATTCGAGACACAGACTTCGTACAAAGTGCAATCACGATGCACTTTTACCGGCCAATAAGAAACCTCTTTCTGACAACATTGCACGCTATACAGATAACCGATTCATTATTCAGCAATTCAACTTCCGAGCACGATTCGCGCGAATTCTATTCAGTCGATTCGCGAAAAGGAACAACGATCGGACAATCGTATTTCTATGTATGATCTAGATACGTAACCATTATCGCAGGTCGTAAATTACTTATCGTCGAACGTTATCGGACACTTAGGGATAAAACAAAGACCTCCTAATTCCTGTCTCGTATATATTTAATGTCGCCTAACATTTTGTACAGATAGAGCATTCGACTGTGCAAACAGCCCCGCCGAACATTTCCCCCTCTCCGTTCCGCAATATTAACCCTCGGGGTCACCTTTGACCCGGCTTCGATCCATCTGTATGAACATCCTACATACAGCAAATCAAGTAATTTATTGACTGTATGAAAAATCGTTTAAAAAATCTGCTAACAGTGTGTAGTAAAATACAACATTGGAGACCAGTCCCGAAAATACATAGTCGACACGTTCAGGGGTTAAGTAAACATGGATGTCGCGACCTTCCATATGTGCATATGTTATTCTGAACACTCGCATAATGTCTCGTTGAACACATCAAATTCGTGTGCACGGAGATATTCATTCAGCCTTGGGTTTGCTGTCCTCTTTGTAATGCAGGAAAAGAAGAGAGAACAGAAACACGCCTCCCATCATCGAGAACGCGCTAACGTAGTATGGGTACGCGCTCGGAATGAAGCGTTCGTATTGCGTGTGTTGCAAAGGACGAACGGAAACCTGCGTCGTGTGGTACAAATGGGTCAAACCGATCCGGGTGTAGTCTACTTTGAACTGATAGACCCCGTACACGTCAGGGATTTTGAATCTGGCCTCGTAGCGGCCGTTTCCAACGGGTTTCATCGTCATGCGGACGAACGGGTCAATCCTGACGAACTCCAACTGCAAATCGTTTGCTTCGTACGGGGCCCATTTGTCCCCGGACAGTTTCTGGACGTCTATGGAGTACACCACGTCGTCCATGATCGTATACGCTGCTGGGGGAGCATTCTCTCCAGCTCTATGGTGGTGCACAGAGGCGACTCGAATTACACCGTTCTCCTTGAAGACCCACCTGGCGATCGCTGTTGCCACCGCCTCGTTGCCGGACTTCTCGTATTCCTGTTCACCTGCGTAATTAATATATTAGCTACTAGGGCTGTTACTTTCTTTCGAAGGTTGAAACTTCGAAAATGATGAAATTTTGCTGCTAAGTCATTATTGATACAATTACAGCGAGTGTAAAAAGTGATTGGACACTCCTACCTTGAGCTTTCTTAATGGAGCTAGTGAAAGCTTCATCGCTGAAGAAGTACAGCGAACCAGAGAACACAACGCGCGCATTGTTTCTGGCTTGCAGAGCTGCGATTAACAATGTGTTTTTGCCAACTGCATGGGGGTAGTCCTTTACAGGGTTCAGTGGGTTGTAAGAGTATGCCGAGCTAGATGCAGTCAACAGACGTAGGATCAAAGGATTATCTGTGTCTGCAAGCAGACCTGTGCCCTTGTACAGCAAAGGCTGTATATTCTTGTTGCCAACGATTACAGGGGCATCTATCAAGTTGGATGGCTCTGCGATTATTTTGGTGTGGTAGCCATTATCAGATTTATCGTAGTTCAAGTGGTCTATCACCGCAGAACCCTCTTCGTCGATCTCTAAGCCACATTCAGATGCTAGCTCGTGTAAGACATCACCGGACTGAGAAGATCCAGCAATTAGGACGTTTCCACCGCCGTCAATAAAGTCGGTGATTGTCTCGACACTTAGGGCTCCTCCGAACTCCTCTACGGTTGGAGCAAATATGATCAAGTGTTCGTATAGATATTCTCTGTACTTGGTAAGCAGTAGATTAGCGTCATCCGCTAATTTGAACGTCAGTGTGTATCCGCTATCTGAAAATAGAATTTACTGTTAGTGTGCGTAGTGCATTCGAGAAATATTTCGTAGCAGGTTAAACAAACAAGAATACGAAGGTGAAAGAGAAGAAGAAGGAATGAAGAGAAGCATTTCTGCCGAAAGTATTAATTTCTCTCACGATTATTAAAAGAGAAAACGGCGCCGATAGAAACTGTCAGTGAGCGAACGTTCCATCGAAAATGCCGGAATGTTTACGTACCCTGTAATGACTTGAAAAACATCGAGTGCGTTTCCTTAATGGCCAAATTATCAAGCAGAACGAGAGTTGGTCCGCCAGCACTGGCGAGACCAACTATCGCAAAAAGGCAGAGGAACTTATCCTGAAGTTTCATCGTGCATATGTATCGGTCGCTTGCCACGAGACACACCGGCTCGTTCGGGTTTAGAGTTAGAGTTGTGGCACCATATCAAAATCAAACACGTAACCAAACGGAAGAGCCTCTGTTTGGAACGGAAGTGACATATGATTCTAGTGAATTTTGTTCGAGCGGTTTCATTGGCCCATTCCCATGGATCCCTGGACAGAAAAATACGATTAGTCCGTGTCTACTCCTATTTCTTCGACGTGATTTTTTGAAAAAAGAAGAATGTCGCTTTATCAAATTCTAGAGTTACGGATAAGTGTGTCTTCGTTGAAATGCAATTTGTTAACCAAAACCATTTTACAAAATTTACAGGTATGTATATAATCAATATTAAAATAGAGATCCACATTATCGACATCCGCCTTCATTATCGACAGTGAACGACAGACGCCACAATCGAATCCCAGATCTCCGAACGGAACAAATGATTCTTGCCGCAATTTCCAATGCATCTTACAAGAAAAATGGCAAGAATCATCTGCGCTATACTTAACAAATGTTTCATAGCGCAAATACTTCCCGAACAATAAAAATAAACAACCAACTTACATATACCCATACAATTATCTCTAAATCACCGATAAGTGAACGAAATTTATACATTTCGTTATATCCCAGATTCTACCCTAAATTTCCCTACCCTCGAGTATCCTCTTGCAAGTTCGTTATTAACAGTTGTGAGGTTAACAGGGTGTAATAAAAAAGTACGATGACAGATTGTTTACGAGAGCCAGTCTTTGTTGTTGGTGATATCGACGATGAGATAAATCTTTCGTTGCCACCGTCTTCGGGCGAAGAGTATATCAAAAGAGTGATGTAAGTAATTACGATCAATTTATCATGGGATTGGTTCATCAGGTATCATCGATTTATATTGCAGAATCGAGGCGAAACAATGCGCGGATGTTGTGGTAGCAAACATCGACCGAAGTCATTTCGTACGGCCGACTATCAATGTTGAACCTGTAAGTGTGCAAACACTATTTTCCAATTGCGTGTTCGCAACATGTACAAGTTAGTGGAGTATGTACGTTACGCTGTATCCCTAGAATGTCTGGTATCACTTTACACCCACATGTTCAGCTTTCGAAACAAGATGCACAAGTGCCGAGTAAAGTCGTGCCAAACATTATAGGAGCAGTTTGTGCGATAATAATGCAAACGCAACAAAGTTATCAGGATGTGTGGAAGCACCGTCATGGCTAGGACCGACGCTAGACTGGCAGCAGTGCCAATTCTCAGATTTCTCCAATGTGAGACTGTACATTAGTCAGCTAAAAAATGAAATTCAGACGTCCAAACGCAAATGGAGACCACCTCCCATTAATTTGGTAAAAATATAGTTTCCGAATAGGTCAACAATGAGATTTCCTTTGGTGCTAAATAGTTCGTTTTGCAGCCAAGTATAGACGATGAGAATGGTTGGATTGGATTCTGTTTGGGCAACTGTGAGGAGCGTGAACAGACTGATCCCACCCTGAACACTATGTTTTCCCTAAACCAACCAATGGTGGAGCAAATACTGGAGTACTTGGTAGAACATTTGCAGCTGCAGGAAAAGATAATGCACAAGCTAGGCCAATGGTTGTACGCGCTACTAGCCGTCCTGGAGATGCCTTTAACTCCTGAAATGTGTTCATGCTTACGCAACTTGGCCAGGACGTGTTCAGTCATGCGCGCAAACTCGGTAAACCATCGTCGAGAAATCAAGATTTCGATTTTTTAACAAATCAATTTTATTGCATAGTAGTATACAAAATTTGTCGTTCGAATAATCGCGAGAAATAATTTAACCGGGAATCAATTTGAACCTACGATCGACGTTGAAAGAAAGTACAAAACGGTCGAACGAATCTTCGATCTACATTCGTCAACTTACTGTACTCCAATTAGACTGCGGATTCTATGCATTTATGATAAAAATGAGTAGGTACAATCTAAGGCAGTAGTTAAATTAAAAGAATTTGAAGAATGTCAATGTATTGGTATCAGGTGATTAAGAAGTTTCTGTTTGGCGCCTGCTCATTTTAATCAATGCAAATAATTTTTATTTCGCATAAAGATCCACAGTCTAGTTATTATTATTCTCTTTTCTAGAAGAACCTGGAAGTACACGAAATAAGGTCGCTGAATTTGTTTATTTGCCTGGTTGCAAGGTATTTTCGTCAGTTGGACATGGCAGATCCGTAGGAGTGTGCTTCCTGAGGTGCAATTACCATTACACTTGTTCGTTTTAATAAAATCAATTTTTTCTTACGTTCAGCACGCGTTCATTCTTGCAGTACCATCATCTCTCCCTCGTGTTGATTTTCCAAGAACGTTCGATCTCGAGATTTCGTCTCGGGGTACAATCAGTCAACGGTTCAATTAAATAAAGTGTATTACAATAATCAAATAATAAGCGAAGTTGGAAAGTCCAAGTATCCTTAACCTATGTACTCTTGGTCCTGGAGGAGTGCTGTCGCTAATCGTTCTAGATCGTCGTAGCTGAGGTTGTTCACTTTGTTCTTCAGGTCTTTGATCAATTCGTTTACTATGGATTCTGTGTCCGACTCTGTGTAGTAGCGCCTCAGAACTCTGGAGATCTCATCTTTTAGAATGTGGGTGCCCGTTTTGCGGATCGGTGCTTTTCCCTTGCTGGAGCCTTCCTCGGCCTTTTTAACAACCAGCAGGTTCAATTTGCTGCCATCTTTAATGCTTGGGTAGAAGCTCAGGAGATTCTCGTCTGAAAAATAACTTTAGATATAGCCTGCTGTCTCGATACTCATTTAGAGATCTTACTACTGTTTAGACTCATAGATTGATCTTTTATCTAGCGCTTTGGCTACTGAAAAACCTTATCTTTGTCTAACCCCTTAAGTCAAATTCAACTTTTGGAGCAACACTAGGGTTATAAGTACTCTAATCCAGATAACTAAGAGCTCCAATTAGGCAAGTACCTATATAGGTTACAACTGTCCAAATCCTTACCAGCCAGGGTTTTACCAGTGTGCAAAAGTTTCTGTTGCGGCACTTCAATGCCCAGGAGATCGCTGATCTTATGCTTCAGCTCCAACACTGTCTCCGTGGGCATAATCTGTGAACCCAAACGACCATAAAATCTGTTAAAAGATATCGGACAATACCAACGTCCTGTAAAGCAATTATCCAGGAATGAAGCAAAGCATGCCAAAATAACTGTTACTCACGTCAACAACGCATTCGTTTCCCTGGAGCTTCTTCACGGTAACTTTCATGATGCAATCCGCTTGTGGAAACACGCGTAGATCAACACGGGAACGTGGATAATCAAATTCTTGGCGAGTACAGACACTTAAACGACGTGGACAACAGTCCGAGCATTTTACTTCGAGGTTATGTTTGAGTCCTCAACAACACCGGAGCTGCACGGCGTCATCAACTATTTCTATCGAGAATACGTTAACACATGCTCGCGAATATCTAATCGGAGAAAAGTTTTTGAAATGTTTCAGTTTTTGTCTACAGATGCTATGTAGTTTATCGATACGCAAAGCGCCATTGAAGTGTCCCACAGTTTCCCCCTTTTTAGCTGATCGATCGTTCAATCACGTGTGGAAACGAACAATCTTCTATCGTTGTTCGAAACGTGTAGTTTCGAGTAATGATTGGGATAATTCCCTATTCGGCTCTGATTACTCGAAATCGATAAAAATACGATCTAATTTTCATGTTGAAATCCTTAATGGTCAGTCCCCAACGCGGTGTGCTGTTAAATCTGCTTGGATTCCTGGACAAAATGATTTTTGGTACGTCTAACGTTAATTATCAGTAACGTTGACTATCAAAGATTAAATTTTAATATACCTGTTTTATTCAAATTTAACCTCAAGACCTGTTTCCTGAAAGGAGTTCATTATTTTTACTTGTAATAACGTTTTCCTTGAGAATTACATGGTTTAAGCTCAAGGAAAATGTTCCTTGTTATTTTATTTACAAAATAGATCTTCTTTTGGGACGACATCATTACAATTTACGTCGTAAAAGGGCATTAGAGTCGCAGTGTATCGGTTTTGGTACTTATATACAATCCGCGCTTTTCAGGTGCCCAAAATGGCGCGTACAGAAACAACCATAATTTTCAAAGCCGAATGTTGCCGAATCAATAAATTTATTCAACAATTTTCTCTCTAAAAACATGCTTTATTTTATTATCTCGTAATCAAACCACTTTATATACGTAAAATATTACAATTCAAAATATCTTTGTTTACGATTTTGAACAAATATCGATAGCCGGGAATAACGATACTTTTCGATATCGTGAATGAATATCGCTATCGATATTCCTTCATTTTTGGCGGTCACTCCAAACCGTTAGACGTCGATCTTTAGGTTAGGTGTGGTACATTTCGCACGTCTGTGAGAAACCTGAAAATATAATGGAAAACGCAAAGGAGAACGAGAATACGACGAATTCAGAGGAGAATGCCTCCGATTCTATGGACAATAGCCTAATTACCAACAGAGACGACTTAACTTCGTATTTCGAGGGCTGGGACCACAGTATCAACAAAGTTCATTTGTCAGAGGTAAACATCGAGAGTAGCGTTAACAAAAGAAGGACAATTTTTTGAAACGGAGTTTTCCGTTCCTACCTTTTATTTTTTTTAATAGATATAATAATATAGACACGTTTTAAATAATAAAAACTTTACTACAAAAAAATGAAAACTACAAACTGATATTCTATTAAAAAATTTTGGCATTTCACAGGTTGGAAACCGCTGGTGTAAACAATGCCAACGTGATGTACAAAATAACTTTAGCAACATTTTTACGAAACATACGCCCTTTTACTAGATACTTAAAAAAATGATTGCTTTTCTTTTCAATTATTAACTACATTTTATTGTTAGGTCCCACAAATTTGCAAGGACGAGCCATGCCAGTTGGGTATCGACGAGGCTGGTCGTGGCCCGGTCCTCGGGCCAATGGTTTACGGAATAGCCTATGCCCCGTTGTCCAAGAAGCAGCTTCTGGTGGATCTGGGATGCGCAGATTCAAAAAGTCTGACTGAGGAAAAGAGAGACGCTATTTTCGACGAGATTTGCAAGCACGGGGATAGCATAGGCTGGGCAGTGGATGTGATATCACCCAACACCATATGCAACAGCATGTACCGAAGGAGCAAGGTCTCCCTGAACGAGGTGTCCATGGTTTCTGCAATCGAGTTGGCCAAGAGGGTAATAGAGGCTGGTGCAAGAATCACGGAGATCTACGTGGACACTGTAGGCAAACCTGAGAAGTACCAGACTAGGCTGGAGCAGATTTTCCCTGGTATAAAGATAGTAGTTGCAAAGAAAGCTGACTCCACGTATCCCATTGTCAGTGCAGCCAGTATCTGTGCCAAGGTATCCCGTGACCATGCTATAAGAGCTTGGCAGTTTCTGGAGGGGGACATTGACTCAGAGTATGGAAGCGGGTACCCTAACGACCCAGAGACCAAGAAGTGGCTCGCGGGACACGTGGATCCAGTGTTTGGGTTTCCTCATTTGGTCAGGTTCAGTTGGTCCACTGCTGAGAAGATCCTGGAGACTCAGGCCCTAGCAGTTGAGTGGGAAGAAGTGGAGGAGGAATCAAAGCCGGGGGAGCAAAAGATCTCTAGCTTCTTTAGCAAGTCCCCTGTAAGGTCCTGCCAGTCGCAGAAAAAGAGACATGCTTTCTTCAGCGAAAGGTGTCTGTTTAGCACGTCCAGATTCTGATGATTGCTGCAATCGTTGGTTTACAAATAAGGGGAGACACAGTGTCGCTTGTTCGTCGACGCAAATCCGTCGGGTTTATTATCAGAACTTTAAGTTAAAGATAAAAGTCGATCCGATTTATGTACATATGTACAGACTGCACGTCCTTACGCTTAAACCGTACACAAAGTGTGGGTGTGTGTATGTTTGTTTGTTTGTCTTTTTTTTGTGTATGTGTATGTGTGTGGCAGTACCAGGCAGTACGACGTCAACTCTACACACCCTATGTGTGGCTGGCGGTTAAGTAACAATTAGGAATGTTATAGCGCGGATGTTCTTTGGTAAAACACACGCCTACACGATCGTTCATACATACACGCATACATACATACCACACGTACGTCCTTACATACACACGGCTCACGATAACTCTATGATATAACGTATCATTGCTGCCGATTAATAGCGACTAGATTGATAAAAGCTACGACGCGAGAGACCGCTTTTAATTCTCATCGGGCTGAGTCCGCACTCTCTCGTTCTCTGATGACCGGACGATAGAAACACTCGTGTACAATTATGTTAGAAATATCTTGGGCACGCAAGCCCTCGCAGTCACACTGGCGTTACGGAGATTGCACTGTTCAACGCTGCCGGGATGGCTAACTTTCAGTTTTTGTCGAAATTGCTCTCTGGACTGTGGTAAATGATTTGCGTATATTTTTTATTGATTTCGAAAATGAAGATTGCTGGAGGAAATCTGCTTAGTCCACGCGATAGAGCAAGGAATTTCGAAGAGAGGTTCGCAAATTTTAAATTAACTGAGAGTTAGCAATCCGGAAGAAGGCATAGTTTGTTGGACAGCATTAATTCCCCATGGCGGACTCCGGGTCCATTTTGATCCATAATTTGCGTCCACGATTTTTTACAAATTTTATAATTTTATAATGATATATTAAGAAAAAATGTTGGCGGAAGGTGGTTCGTTATTTTAATTCTTATAAAATAACTGGGTTTATACGAAGATTGTATGAGAAATAAAGATCTATTCAGTAATAAATAATGCGATGTTTTATAATAAAAAAAAGGTTTGAATGGACCAGGAGTTCGTCACCTGAGGCAGGATCGTTCACACTCGTTCGAAATTCGATCTCTCCCACTCTTTCTGTCGACAATGGAAAAGACAAAGTAGAAAGTGGGAGAAATGCGAGGGTGAAAGTTGCACGCTCTCCAATGCCCGGGGACACACAGACGACGATAGATTCTTATAAATTTCAGTTGTGATTAAACTCTGTCCACAGAATCGTGTCAACGACTGGATAAAAACTCTTAAACAACCATGCTCGACCATCCTTCGCCTCGAGTCGTACCAGAAATCTGTTCACCGAACGATTCCCGAAAGAAAATTGCACTCGAACTTTTCAAAATCAATCTATATCTGTAAGGAATTCATCTCCGTCGGAACCGCTCTGTAGTTTCAGTAAAAATCTCGTTTAACTGGGTGCACACAGACTCATGGTACGACGGTTGTACGCAACCCCTTCTAACACCCTAATGCGTGTGTACTTATAAGTATATATATATTATATATATATTTATATACTCCGGTTTACGTCCCGCTAACTCCACTAACTGCTTCTTTATAAAAAATAGAAACAACACGGTTAATTTAGTACACAGTGATCTTCGCACACAGCTTCCTTCGGAGGCCTGACCAAGGGGGGATGGAGGGTGGAGGATCAGGGATGAGCACGAGTGACAACACACAGGCCTCCTCTTCTTATCGCAGGACCAGCAGGCTGACGATCATCGTCAGGATGCAGGGTGCTAATGTGCTGCTTCCACTTCCTGAAACGGAGAAAGCAAAATTAGCAAAAGTCTCGCAGAGAAAATAAAATGAATAGGACTCCGAACGGTTATGAATTTGGGTATACTAGTCGAGGGAAGGGTCGGAAAAAAATTCTGTCGCCCGATCGATGAGGAGAGAGATCCTTGAAGGAGGTGGTATCATCTTCAGGGTGCACCTGACGTCGTCGGCGACGTAATTCATAGGTTTTTTTCGAGGACATTTCGCTGATACGAGTCGTTTGAAGGCTTCCTCGCGATTCATTGATCAGATGACCGAGGGGTTGGCTGAATAGCGGTGCCATTGAGCATCCGTGTACAGGGTGGTGCAAAAGTAGCGCCCACCCTTTTTCTCAGCCCAGAAGGTCAGGATAAAAGAGTACACAAGATGGGGTAATTTATCATAAAAATAAATAAGAACTCGATAGACGAAAGTGTAAAAAGGCGTGAGATTACGGCATGGCAAGAAGGGTGGCCTGCTCAAGGCGCTAGCTGGAAGCGCGGTGGGTAAGGCAGGGAGTGATACGGTATAAAGTGCAGAAAAGGCGGGAAAGGTGTTGCGAATTGAAGGGAAAGGTTTCTAGCCGAAGAGAATTGCTCGTACCTCCCAAGATATGTTCGGCGTGCGTGTGCCCTTGCGCTCTTGTCTCCCTGCTCTCCATTACCGGCATCTTGAGGGGCCTTTCACCCTCTATGCTGAGCTCGTTCGATTTCCAATACACGGTCGCTATCGTCGCCAGACATTTGATCTTCAGGTCTCCCTTTTTGAAGTGCTTCGTACGCAGACGGAACTCCAGGCCGAGCACCGCCGTCTCCAGACCCTCGCGATCCACCTCTGTGATGTGGGGCCCCCTCAAGTACTGCGGGTCGACCTGACGCAACCAAAAAACGGCCTGGTCCATCTTTCAGCTCGTCTGGCTGTCTGGGAAAGGTTTCTCGCGCGGGGAAAGGTTGTCATATCCCAAAACACCAGGCGATAGACATGTCTAGTTGAACTTCTAGAAGTTAATCGCAGTCTGACAACAGGATCAATTGTCCTGATAGGCGGTAGGACTCGTTAACGAAAATACTACCAAGTGTTTTCGGGACACAGGTCTGAGAAAGTGAGGATGTGGTAGGTGAGGGTTGCACCGATAGGATTGTTTACGTTTTATTGGCGATGACGGGAGTTGGGGTTGGATCCCGCAAAGTCGTTCCCACGGAATAGTGGTCATGGGGGATTCCACGTAAGTCACTTACAGGTTCCCCGTTGATGAACCAGCTGAGCATAGCGGCCGGCTTCGACTTCGCCGAAGTGCAATTGAACCGCACAACGTCACCGACCTGATAACGATGCCTGCCCGGTCTTCCGGTGATAACGGGCCCGTCTTCCGGTAGAGCTGAAAGTTTCCAGAGGCTCGTTAGCACCTTTCAAATGCCCCGGAGCCTGTACTAACCCCCGGCCCCTCCCCATTCAGAACGAATCTATACTTCGTTATACTTCCCCAACACAGGATTTGTTATCTGATTTTTGCGTTATTTCGTCCGTAGGACATTTGCCCGTCAATATTCCCCATTATAGTTGCTAGAACTATAGAGTGGTTACAGATCGAATGATTTCCTGATTACATTTCCGGAAGGAGATCGACGAATCCATATTGATCTATGTTCTTACCGACAACGAGCATGTCCGAATGATCGGAGACCGTTTGGAAAGATGGCGCCTCGGCGGACACCTCGCATCTGTATCTGCCGGTGCTCATTAGGTTCACGGAATGGAGAACGACCGAGCTGTCGGTGGAATTGTGAATCTGAAAGAAGAAGAAGAAGAAGAACAGGCGTGTCCTGGCCAATTAACCGAGCAATTAACCCGGGCCGGTGTTCCCCGAATCGTTCGAGCTCGAGGATTCGTGGAACATCGCCGATTGGTGGGAGGGATTGGGAGGCTTGCGGCACGGTTAGGGTGGAAAACGTGACCGTTAAATGGAAGTTGTACATCTCTTTGACGAGGGACCAGCCGGCGAACCCGTTCAACAAACCCGCGCCGCTCCGCCGTAAATCTTTTATTATTTTAATCGATATTTAATAAAACGCAAAGAGCCCCATCTATTTTTAGCGGGCCTCCGACGGAATCGATAAAGTTCAAGGCGCGGGGTGAATAGAAAAAACAAGGGCCTGTCCTCGCCTCGAAATCCCCATTAAAAGATCGTCCATTAGTTTAACAAGAGAAAATAAAAGAAAAACCACTTCGTCATCCCTTTAGACCGCTAAACCACGATTAAGAAATTCTTGATGTTTAACTCGCTGTAACTTCGTGGAAAAAAATCGTAGCTCGACGAGACCAGGCTCATTTCAAAGCGCAAAGCCTGCGCTTTTAAATCACCTGAGGCTGTTTTGTTAAAAAAATTTTTTCTCTAAAAACCGAGTAGAAATGCAATAATAGTGATTTTTTCCAATTTTTCCCACTTTGACAATCTCTACGAAACTCAAAAAATTTTTTTCGAAACTCGGACTGTAATAGCGTTGTAGATTGAAGTCTTCCCTCTCCAACGAGATCAAAAAAATTGCTCTACCATTTTTTTACGCCGTTTTACCGCACTTTTAGTGCAAAGTGCGCCGTCAGCATTGCGGTGGGGGTCATACAAATTTTGAGCGAAAAGTCGTTGATCTTCGAACTATTGTAACTTCGTGAAAAATAATCGCACGACAACGAACCCAGGTTTATTTTGAAGAGTAAATACTGTATTATAACCAACGTAAGTTATCTTCTTCTCGAACATTTTTTCACTAAACTGCAAGTAGAAAAGTAGGAACGTACGTTTCCCCAAAGTTTTCCAAACTCAAACGTCCTTAGGGAGTTCAGAATATTTTTTCCACAACTCTAACCACTTGGAATTCGAAGAATGAAGTCTCGGCTTCCCAACGACTGCAAAAAAGTCGACTAACCATTTTGCCTTCTTGTTTTATCGCATTTTTAATGAAAAGAATGCCGGCGGCATTCCCTATTCGAAGAATCCCCAAGAAAAAAATATTCTACGCAACGGCGACCCTTCCAAGTAAAAAATAACTTAGAGCCGCTTAAAGCAGAGGTCTCGCCGTTCAGAATGAGCCAAGTTAGGTCGTTCCGCGATTTTTCTTCACGAAGTTGCGACGGTTTGAATATTTTTCAATTCGAGATTCAACGACGATCCTTTAATTTTGATCGCGAGCCGTATAAAAGGACAGACGCTTTAAATAGAAAGTGGAGGCAGGGACAGCAGTGCATTGGCCACGGGGGCAAGAGAAAAATCAATAGGAAGTAATTCTTACGTTCGCCGTGACACCAGGCAGCTGAAAGACGAGCACCGGCGGCTTGTCCTGCGGCACGAATCGGTAGAACTCGTTCCCGTCTTTGTACCACTTCACAGAATACAGGGTCTCGCCGTCCAAGTTGAAGTTGCACTCCAGCCGAATTGTTTGGCCCCGAACCACGTGCTGGGGGACCACCAGGTCCAGCATCCTCAGCGCGTCCATATCTTCACACCCGGAAACAAACGAAAACCCCAGATCAGTCGTTTGACATCGATTATTCACTCTGATGCTATATCGTGTTGCCAGCAACACGAATTTAGAAAGAGGAAAACATTTTTTCAACAGCTCTCCTTCATAAAAATTGTTAAGTGTACCTAGAATATTCTAGTCGCCATATTGAGCGAATTCCAGAGCAAGATTAGAAACAAAAAAAATGTTATTCGACAGTTCAATGTGCGCTCTTTAACAATATACACTTCCTCAGGTGAATAATGATATTTATCTCCTTGATAATAATTGTTAAATTTACCTAGAATATTCTAGCAGACTCATTGAGCAATATTAGATACATTGGTCGCCATATTGAACGATTTCCAGTGCAAGATTAGAAACAAAAAAAATTTTATTCGACAGTTCAATGTTCGTAATTTAACAATATACACTTCCTCGGTGATTAGCAATATTCATCTCCTCGATAATAATTGTTAAATTTACCTAGAATATGCTAGCAGACTCGTTGAGTAGTATTAGATATACATTGGTCGCCATATTGAACGACTTCCAGTGCAAGATTAGAAACAAAAAAAATGTTATTCTACAGTTCAATGTGCGCACTTTAACAATATACACTTCCTCGGTGATTAACGATATTCATCTCCTTGATAATAATTGTTAAATTTACCTAGAATATTCTAGCAGACTCGTTGAGCATTATTAGATACATAGGTCGCCATATTGAACGACTTCCAGTGCAAGATTAGAAACAAAAAAAATGTTATTCCACAGTTCAATGTGCGCACTTTAACAATACACACTTTCTCAGTGATTAGTAATATTCATCTCTTTGATAAAAATTGTTAAACGTACCTAGACTATTCTAGAAGACTCATTGAGCAATATTAGATACATTGGTCGCCATATTGAACGACTTCCAGTGCAAGATTAGAAATAAAAAAAATGTTATTCGACAGTTCAATGGCGCACTTTAACAATATGCACTTCTTCGGCGATTAGCAATATTCATCTCCTCGATAATAATTGTTAAATTTATCTAGAATATTCTAGCAGACTCGTTGAGCAGTATTAGATACATTGGTCGCCATATTGAACGACTTCCAGTGCAAGATTAGAAACAAAAAAAATGTTATTCGACAGTTCAATGTGCGCACTTTAACAATATACACTTCCTCGGTGATTAACGATATTCATCTCCGTGATAAAAATTGTTAAATGTACCTAGAATATTCTAGAAGACTCATTGAGCAATATTAGATACATTGGTCGCCATATTGAACGACTTCCAGTGCAAGATTAGAAACAAAAAAATGCTATTCGACAGTTCAATGTGCGCACTTTAACAATATACACTTCCTCGGTGATTAGCAATATTCATCTCCGTGATAAAAATTGTTAAATGTACCTAGAATATTCTAGAAGACTCATTGAGCAATATTAGATACATTGGTCGCCATATTGAACGACTTCCAGTGCAAGATTAGAAACAAAAAAAATGTTATTCGACAGTTCAATGTGCACACTTTAACAATATACATTTCCTCGGTGATTAACAATATTCATCTCCTTGATAATAATTGTTAAATGTACCTAGAATATTCTAGCAGACTCGTTGAGCAGTATTAGATACATTGGTCGCCATATTGAACGACTTCCAGTGCAAGATTAGAAATAAAAAAAATGTTATTCTACAGTTCAATGTGCGCACTTTAACAATATACACTTTCTCGGTGATTAACGATATTCATCTCCGTGATAAAAATTGTTAAATGTACCTAGAATATTCTAGAAGACTCATTGAGCAATATTAGATACATTGGTCGCCATATTGAACGACTTCCAGTGCAAGATTAGAAACAAAAAAATGCTATTCGACAGTTCAATGTGCGCACTTTAACAATATACACTTCCTCGGTGATTAGCAATATTCATCTCCGTGATAAAAATTGTTAAATGTACCTAGAATATTCTAGAAGACTCATTGAGCAATATTAGATACATTGGTCGCCATATTGAACGACTTCCAGTGCAAGATTAGAAACAAAAAAAATGTTATTCGACAGTTCAATGTGCACACTTTAACAATATACATTTCCTCGGTGATTAACAATATTCATCTCCTTGATAATAATTGTTAAATGTACCTAGAATATTCTAGCAGACTCGTTGAGCAGTATTAGATACATTGGTCGCCATATTGAACGACTTCCAGTGCAAGATTAGAAATAAAAAAAATGTTATTCTACAGTTCAATGTGCGCACTTTAACAATACACACTTTCTCGGTGATTAGTAATATTCATCTCTTTGATAAAAATTGTTAAACGTACCTAGACTATTCTAGAAGACTCATTGAGCAATATTAGATACATTGGTCGCCATATTGAACGACTTCCAGTGCAAGATTAGAAACAAAAAAAATGTTATTCGACAGTTCAATGGCGCACTTTAACAATATACACTTTCTCGGTGATTAGCAATATTCATCTCCTTGATAAAAATTGTTCAACGTACCTAGACTATTCTAGAAGACTCATTGAGCAATATTAGATACATTGGTCGCCATATTGAACGACTTCCAGTGCAAGATTAGGAACAAAAAAAATGTTATTCAACATTTCAATGTGCGCACTTTAACAATATGCACTTCCTCGGCGATTAGCAATATTCATCTTCTACATAAAAATTGTTAAACGTAGCTAGAATATTCTGAAAGGCCAGAAGACCATTCAAGCAGGATTAGAAACAAGAAACATGTTCAATGTGCGCACTTTAGTGCAACTGTTTTACTGCTAAGCGTCCCATCTATCGGCGGAAAAAAATTATTGAGATGGCTGCGAAGTGTCGTAGGGAGCAGGAAACCTCTTTAAGGGGAGTTTCCACTCGCGTTTTCCATCAGCGAGGGAAGATTTCGGGAGAGAATCGATTCCCAGGTGGGCACGTAGCCTCGGCAGCGAGCTATTACAGGACTTTTCTGTTACTCTTTTCCCGGGGACTATCGACGTCGAGTCGGGGACGATCGACGAGACTTTCGTCTTATCGCGAGAAAGGGGGATGATGGATGGATCTGTCTCGCCGGAAGAGTTATCGAAGAATACTTTTCCGGCGAGCGGAGCTACCGGAAATGCAGTTCCGCGAACGTTAAGACAGCTCTTCGACCGGAGAACTTCGCCAGTATAGAACTCTCTTTCTTGCTCTGCGGGGGCGACGAACAATCGAACCGTGACTGCGATAATCGCGTCCCGCGCCGATGAATCGCTCGGATACGAAGCCGTTCTCACGCGTGTTTGCGCTGCGAGACAATTCCATTGAATCGCCCGCCTTTTGATCTTCCGCGAGCGATTCCACGAGCCGCGCAGATCTTCGACGCGGTTACACTGTATCTCGACTGGGAGGATAGTTATGGGGTAAAATTGGAAAGAATTAGTTTTGGTCTAACAAAAATCAATTTTTAATAACAGTAAATAATTTATGATTTTTTTTGTTAACGACGAAATTTTTGTTCGACGGTTGGAAGCTTTTTAGACATGCAGTAGATTTAATACGCAGTAGAATGATCGAGTTGGCGAGATTAACGACGAGATCGTTTTTATCGTCATTAGACTGGAATTAAAAAGCTGAACGATGGGACAGGATTGTATATAGTAAATTGTGGATGGTATTGTATAATTAATTAATAAAGCTCGTGCCCGTAGTTGATTGATTTTTGCACGCACAGTTAATTCGTTTGACGAGCGGGTTGATCGCGCAGTTCATCGGGAATGAAAATGTGGCGGTTGAATTGACTTATTAAAATGTTCATTTATACCTTCTGCTAATATTCGTATTTGTTATCGCGCTATTAAAATATTCGTAGTAAAAACGTGCAGCAATCGGAAAATTGCAACCGCTGAATAATTTTAAACAGTCGACTCTAGTTAGGGGTGGTTTCTTCGGACGCCTGGGACACTATGATTCCCTCCGAATCTATGAATACGATTTGAATGCGATATTTCCGGTTTCCCGACGCGGATTGCATCCCCTCGCTGTTCGAAAATGTGGGGCGGGGAGGAATCAGGGGTTGGAAGAGAGAGAAAAAAATGGCACTCCTCGAAGATAAGGGAGCGAAACGAAGCATCGGGAGCAACGGTGCCGCGATATGTGGCCCGGAAAAGCCTCTGGGGAGAAGAAAAAGCCTTGTTCCTCCGATTGTCGTGGCTCGTGATTCACAGCTGCAAAAACCGATCCAATTATTCCGCGAACGGTCGGTCGCCGGGGGTGGGGAAACGCGGGGGTTGGACGCCCGCGTCGCTTTTATCGGCGCACGGCCCCGCTTCTGCCGCATCGACCGATGCAACAACCCTTCCTCCGGTGCATCCGTGGAACGAGGGGCATTTCTCTTGTCTCTTTCTCTTTCTCACCCGACATTTAAAAAATTTCACTCTATTTTTTATTCGAGAACAAATTCGGAGAGTTCACCTATTTTCATGTATGCACACCTTACAGTGTTCTGCTCTCGCACCTCCCTCTTAAAATCCCTCGGGATGTCTCCCGGAGGTCATGCAAATATTTTCCCATCGGCCCGGAAATCGCTTGTTACACCCTAACTCCTTGCCGGGGGTGGCGCTTTCGTCGAAGGGGTTGCTTGTCGTCCGAGAAAGACCCTAACCGAGGTCTTTGGATGCGGAGGAGGGGCTGGAGCGAAGGAAGGCGGTCGAAGAAAAGGAATCTCGTGCTGTCCGAGGAAGATAGCGAAGCCACCCGGTTATTAAAAGGGAACACACAGAGAACCGGGGGTTGAACACGATAAGAAAGAGGGGCACGCGGCCCGGCGTTGAATGGCGATGTAAATGGCGCGACCGAGGGCCCCCGTGAAAAGGGAAAATGCGACGACCCTGGGGGCGGGACGGGGCAAGGGGAGGGGGTGGAGAAACGGTGATAAGTGTGAAGACACGACGGAACGAGAGAGAATGAAAGCGAGATAAGGGGGCTCGATAACGTGTCGCGGCTGTGTACAGACGGAAAAGGGTTGGTAGTCGAGAAAAATATCGATTTCGAAACGCGGGGTACACTCTTTTGATGCTCTACGGCAGCATCAAAAAACGGCGGTCCTACGAGAAATGTTTTTCAGAAAATATGTTGACAATTAATCTACACCCACGCCGCACAGTGGCCGAAACCTGGACAAAAATCGATTTTTAACTTTTGTTTAAATAACCGAAATCAATTATGTTACGTCTTTAACAATACCCTGAAGTTTATGAAAAACAAGTAAAATGAGTTAAAAGTTATTAACCCTTTGCACTCCGCGCTATTTTTACTGGAAAATTAAACATTTCTTCCGATCTAGAATACTTCCATTCCCTATGATTTTTGAAATTGGTAGAATGCCTCATACAATACCTAAATGTTTAGTAATTGATTAGATACCGATATATTTAATAATGTAAACGATATTTTGAATAATGATACAGCAATTTCCAGTGGTGCCTCAGAGGGGACAGCGGAGTGCAAAGGGTTAAGTATAAGTAGATATTTATATTTAAGTATCGTCGTTATTCGCTCATCGCTTGAATTTCATAATAATTGTGTCTGTTCAAACTCCTCGTACACAGCTACAGTTGCATGTAAAATTATAAAAAAAATTTGCTTATATAGCTCTTTGTACATTGTATCGATAAAAAATATTAAAAACTTTCTTTGAATATGTTTAATAATTATTCTCGAGTTTCTTAGTTGACCAACGTATTAACACGATTTTGAATTAAAAAAGTAAGTTTCCGATGCGTAATTTAATATGTTCGCCTCATAACGCCCGAACGAAACTAGGATAAATCTTTTTCTTAAAGTATCCTTAAAGTTATGAAACAAACCCCGTTTGCCGATTTTTGCCCATTGAAAAGATATTAGTAATATAATGCTGTATGTATTTTCATGCAGACAGTGAAGTGCGAATACCCAGAATCAAGAAAGGCTATTTATGTGAATCTGTTATAAAAAAATTAGCTTGAATTAAGTTTATTTCATGTGTTAATAACGTTTTACAGTTAATAACAAATTGTTATTAACAAATAAATATATTTAAAAATAAATATACCAGTTGATATGTGCTCGTTGACAGAGGTTGACATATAATGTGCTCGTTTTTACATTCGAATCTTCTTATTTCGTCGGATCCTAGTATTAGTGCTAATAGATTACAGAAAGATAAAAGGACAAAAAAATTATCAACCGAAGCGAAAACATTAATCAAGTGGGTTGATATAAATAATATAACAAACAATGGAAATGACGATGATGTTGTTTCAGAAGATTCAGTTAATAATGACACTATTTCTGATGAATCTTTAGATATTGAAGATTGCTTTGAAAATATTGAAGAACATAATATTACTATTTAGATAGAGGCAGAAGAAAATTGTGTCCACTACATAAAACATCAAATTAAATATTCCCGCATTAATATAAATAAAAAGAAAAGATACAAATTTAAAACAAAAAAATTAAAAAACACAAAAAACCTGATTTCGAATACAAATTCAAAATCAGCATCCCCAATAACTCATATATATCAATTTTCAAAAAAATCCATTCAGTTTTGATTTTTCGGTCCGCCATATTGAATCGACCATTTTGAATTTGATAATTTTGATTAAAAATTTGAAATGTACGTCCAGAACAACCTAGAGATACCAATTTGCTAAAAATTTACTGCAGAATAAATAATATAACAAACAATGGAAATGATGATGATGTTGTTTCAGAAGATTCAGTTAATAATGACACTATTTCTGATGAATCTTTAGATATTGAAGATTGCTTTGAAAATCTTGAAGAACATAATATTACTATTTAGATAGAGGCAGAAGAAAATTGTGTTCACTACATAAAACATAAAATTAAATATTCCCGCATTAATACAAATAAAAAAAAAGATAAGAATTTAAAACAAAAAAAATTAAAGAACACCAAGAACCTGATTTCGAATACAAATTCAAAATCAGCATCCCCAATAACTCATATATATCAATTTTCAAAAAAATCCATTCAGTTTTGATTTTTCGGTCCGCCATATTGAATCGACCATTTTGAATTTGATAATTTTGATTAAAAATTTGAAATGTACGTCCAGAACAACCTAGAGATACCAATTTGCTAAAAATTTACTGCAGAATAAATAATATAACAAACAATGGAAATGATGATGATGTTGTTTCAGAAGATTCAGTTAATAATGACACTATTTCTGATGAATCTTTAGATATTGAAGATTGCTTTGAAAATATTGAAGAACATAATATTACTATTTAGATAGAGGCAGAATAAAATTGTGTTCACTACATAAAACATAAAATTAAATATTCCCGCATTAATATAAATAAAAAAAAAAGATAAAAATTTAAAACAAAAAATTAAAAAACACAAAAAACCTGATTTCGAATACAAATTCAAAATCAGCATCCCCAATAACTCATATATATCATATATATCAATTTTCAAAAAAATCCATTCAGTTTTGATTTTTCGGTCGGCCATATTGAATCGACCATTTTGAATTTGATAATTTTGATTAAAAATTTGAAATCTACGTCCAAACGACCTAGAGATACCAATTTGCTAAAAATTTACTGCAGAATAAATAATATAACAAACAATGGAAATGATGATGAAGTTGTTTCAGAAGATTCAGTTAATAATGACACTATTTCTGATGAATCTTTAGATATTGAAGATTGCTTTGAAAATCTTGAAGAACATAATATTACTATTTAGATAGAGGCAGAATAAAATTGTGTTCACTACATAAAACATCAAATTAAATATTCCCGCATTAATATAAATAAAAAAAAAGATAAAAATTACAACAAAAAATTAAAAAACAAAAAACCTGATTTCGAGTACAAATTCAAAATCAGCGTCCCCAATAACTCATATATATCAATTTTCAAAAAAATCCATTCAGTTTTGATTTTTCGGTCCGCCATATTGAATCAACCATTTTGAATTTGATAATTTTGATTAAAAATTTGAAATGTACGTCCAGAACAACCTAGAGATACCAATTTGCTAAAAATTTACTGCAGAATAAATAATATAACAAACAATGGAAATGATGATGAAGTTGTTTCAGAAGATTCAGTTAATAATGACACTATTTCTGATGAATCTTTAGATATTGAAGATTGCTTTGAAAATCTTGAAGAACATAATATTACTATTTAGATAGAGGCAGAATAAAATTGTGTTCACTACATAAAACATGAAATTAAATATTCCCGCATTAATATAAATAAAAAAAAAAGATAAAAATTTAAAACGAAAAAATTAAAAAACCTGATTTCGAATACAAATTCAAAATCAGCATCCCCAATAACTCATATATATCAATTTTCAAAAAAATCCATTCAGTTTTGATTTTTCGTTCCGCCATATTGAATCGACCATTTTGAATTTGATAATTTTGATTAAAAATTTGAAATGTACGTCCAGAACAACCTAGAGATACCAATTTGCTAAAAATTTACTGCAGAATTCACTGAGTTATCGAATTTTGTCCATTTCAGCCGGATTTCGGCCACTGTGCGCCGCCCGCGTAACAACATCCAGATTTTCGATAGCTCCGCATTCCGAGCTCCTGAGCCAGCTCGCGAGCACTCCGGCAAGTGAAAGAAGTCACTTCGCCCGTGCAGGGGGCCGAAGTGGTTGTCTCGCGGCGGTGTACGGGGTGGCAGGGGGTTGCGTGAAAGGGCGACCCTCTGTGCCCCGAAGAAGTCGATCCTGGTGTCGATAGCTCGTGGAGAGCGTGTGCGAGCGGTTGCGACCTGCAGGGGCGCGCCCCGGACTGTGTAGGAGGGGCGAGGAGAGGGCGGGGCACACGGGCTAACGAGCGTCCCGAGAACATCGCGAATATATGATTCATTCCCGTTGCGTTACGAATGATAACTCATGCATATTGAACACGGCAGGGGGTGTCTCTCTCTCTCTTTCACTCACCGTGCCCATGATTTGCTCTGTGAGTCAGTGCACGCGTCTCCGACGTCGAGACGAAGCGTCGTCGTCGTCGTCGTCTCGCGTCGCGGTGTGGGTGACTGACGATGAATAAGCACGTACACACACGGATGGCAAACACGAGAGCGAGAGAGAGAGAGGCTCGCTATTATCGTTGATGCCGGGTGTATTTAAACTTTCCGTCGCGGAGAATCGGCGCCCGAGGAGCCCCGACAACGCTTGTTAATTAGGTCGACGACGCCGGGCGTCCCCGATACTACCAACGAGAAGACGCGGACCCGATATCTCGATTTGGTAAACCCGAATTTCTCCTAATTAACCGTTTAACGGGTTCCCAATTGCGCTCTCGAGGAGCGATCGATCCACGACGAGCGATCTTTCATTGTCCCCGCCCCTTGGCCCTCGAAACCCGCCCGAACAAAAACAGCCGAAGACTTTTCCTCGTCGGTCTTTAATATACCCGTTCCTCTCCCGAGTCGATCGAGCGTTTTATCGTTGTTGTCGTTATTCGGTGGACCGGGAATACGGTCTGCGGGTTTGATCGACGTCTCCGCAGCCCCGGGGGGAAGGATCGAACGCTCCGATGGGCGTGCCTAGGCGGTGGGGCGCGTGGCGGACGCGGAGCTACGTCTCGGGAACGACCGATACGGTTCCCGGGCGATTGTTTATTGGTTAATGAGACGCGGAATCGTTTGTTAATCAGCCGGCTGTTCCACCGCGGCGCCGAACAAAGACCGGGCTGCTTTGATTCTCGAGGAAAGTTCTCGGAAACGTTACCGCGCCGCGTTCCCCCCGGCCACAACTCCGCAGCACCAAGAAAACACACGTTCTGCAGCTTCGAACTTCCGGTTGCGGTGTTCCGGGGGGCTGAATGGAAACAGTACAACCGAAAACTCGATCGGCGAAGGCGAAACATTGTTCGAGGATAAATTCGCCGCGCCATTGTTCGAATACAATTTTATTTGGACGAAAGCAAAAATGTCCGAAGCGATTAATAACTTTTACGAACTACGTTCACTCTTACGAGTACAATTGCAAATCAAAGCTGCGAACGGTGTTCCGTTTCTTTCCCGGTGTTTATCTTCCGTTTCGTTCCGGGGAGGGGAGGGAGGGAACTGTTTTAGCGTAGTTTCTGTTGATTTAGTTTTGCCGCGGAGTAACATCGGTTCTAAAACTAATAGAGGCAACACGATAATGGTAGAAATAACAGCGGCTGGGAATACAGATCGGGCGAAAAACACGAGGAATCGAATGGTTCCGGAACACGGCCGCGAACGCCCCCGTAAAAATAGCCTCGGCGCACACCGTCCGCAAGGCAAGCCAGAAACGCGGCCTGATAAAACCATAAAACCGCGGCCGATAAACAGCCGAATACAATATAGGAACTCGGTGGGTGGGGGTTGCAGGCGGTTGAAGGGCGGGGTGAAACGCACCGAGCGCAACCCAAGCCAGCCCCTAATCGCCGCCTAACTTCCCGCTCTCGCGCAACGCGATCCGCGTGAAATCGTAATCCGGCTCGGTCGTCCCGCTGGGTATATATCCGCGTGTATCCGTCGGCGAACAAATTCGCCGGCGGTTTCCAGTTGCAAGGAAAACTCCGTTAAACCGGTAATACCGAGACAGGCGATGCTAATCCGGCGCGGGCTCGGGTGGGAGGGGTCTCTCGTTTAAAGCGATTAGACATCGGGGTATCGAGACGAACGCGGCAAACGAGACGAACAGATATACACGTGGACAATTGGATATCAGTCGGGGCTGATCGGAGAAGCCCTTTTCCGCCGAAGGGAAACGGAATGATCGGCCTGGGAGGGTGGGGCGGGGCTGGAGCGCTGCGGGGCATTGCGGGCGGGGCAGGAGCACCTAGTGGTGGGGAATTTGAGGTGGGGCGTAGAACGGGCTCTTGAAACCGAGCACGGGGAAAGAGAGTAAACAGAGAAAGGGAGAAACGAAAGGGAATCTCGCAGGTGTGATCGCCGCGCCAGACCACCCTTCCCGCGCCTCCGTGTCTCCGGACACTCGGTAAATTTGGCTCCGGCGCGACTCGAGTCGGCGCGGCGGTGTTGCTTTACGGAAATCGTACACCATAAACGAAGCCCGGTATCTGCGATCGGCTACCGAACCGTCCTGGAAAGGGCAAACGGTGTCGAGTGTCGGGTTCCGGGCAGGGGTCGCGACACTGCCGACCCCGATGACAAAGGGACAACCAGACCTTCCGTTAACCTCCCCGTCCACTGCTCGCGCGATGAGCATTCGATCCCCACCTGTGCTTCGCGCGAACTTCCAAGGGTCTGGCGAGAAGATGAAAAATGGGAACCCTGCTTATGCGAACCATTTTTCATTTTTTATATACGTTCGCTATAATTTGGGGGAGTGCTATATCTGTCAGGGGTGGCGCAACGGCGTCGAATTTTATTAAATCTTGCGTTTGAGGAGTTTTCGGGGAATTCTCGCGCGCAAGAGATGCTCGAGGATCCGCAGTCTGCTAATAATAAATAGACTGCGGAAGCTTTTGCGTTCGCAGCATCCCCTAACATGCGGGACTCGATGCGAGCATAAAGATGTTAGGAAACTTTATCGAACTCCATGCGTATCGTCTTCTGCTTGCTCATCGGTTTTCTTGTTTACGAGGAGGACCTTACCTCCCACTGGATTCTTCCATATTCACGCTTCCAAAATTGATTATACAATATTTTATCAATTTTTTCTAATGTTAATGTTACGGGGTCAATTTATCTCGGTGAAGGGAAGATGGTGGTCCCTCCGGGGATTCGTTAGCGGCTAAAAATGGTCACCGCAACGTGGATTGATGTGCCAATTAGCAGTCCCTAATTGCGGAGAAGAACGAAAATGTGAGGGCCTCGGTTGAGCGTCACTGGGACGATCGGATGTGGGTAGGGGTCGAACGTAATCGATGGGGGAAACCATAAGTCGGATGGAGAAACGGAGAAGCTCCTCCGGGACCTTTTTGCCCCTCGCGTTCGTTTCACGCGCCGCCGAAAAAGAGACGTTTTAATAATGGCGGTAAACGAGCGGAGTCGGAGGTGGGAGGTGTCGGTTTTCCTTCCCGGGCAGCCTCGGTGCTTCTTCTTCCTGCTTCCGGTTCACGGGACACGCTGTGATTTATGGCAGTCCACGGGGGAGCGCTGTCGACCACTTTTCGCGACACTAAATAAACAGGCGGCGTCTCACGACGCTGCCATTCCCTTGAAAGCTGGCCAAAATTCATAATTAATTACATCCCTTAATCTCTCCCCCTGGTACACCTATATTTTTCATTATATTACGAACATTACAATGTGAGCTTTTTACATTTACTATCGCTGTCGATTTTCCTGATGTTTGCCAAGATAGGTTTCCAGCTCCTAATGTTCCAGGCTGTTTCCAACCCCCAACAGAACATTAGCAGCCCGGAGAAATGCGTGTCAGATATATTTTCGTGAGGAGGTGTTTCATTAAAGCCGGTAATTGACACTTGGACATGTGTCCGGGTAAGGGGTTTGTTCGTGAGTGTTGAAGGGGTGGCTTCGGGGGTTGTAAGGGGGCGGATGGTGGAGTATCGTGGCAGATTGCACGGTTACTCGACCACGTATAAATATGGAGAACAGACTTAAGTCGAGCAAAGCCGGTCGTTCATTCAGTGTTTCCCCACCCCTCGGTGGTGCCACCCCCGGTTTTCCGGCGTGGATTTTATATTCCCTTTGCAGGGGGAGGTCGATATCGAATCACGCCGCCTATAAATCTACCGGGTATTATTTAATTAAAGCCCCGGCTGTGGTTCGCGTATTTATGCTGCTCTTATTCACCCTCGCCACCCCCGCGAACACAACGTTCCAACCCCCGAGGATTTTTAACCAGTTTTAATCGGGTTTTCGATTAACGCGGGGGATGATCCGGTCACGTCGAAAACCAGCACTGCTTTTCGAATGATACTGCTGGGAAAAGTCAAAGGCTGCGAAACACTCTCCACCCCTTCGCATCCCCCGCATTAAAGTTGCTGCAATATTTATTGCGCTCCTAAACGAATGAAACTGAAATTGTCAGTGGAGAACCGGTTCTTTCAGACTGTCCGGCAACAAGAAATCTAATGGAGGTGGGAGGATGGTGTCAGGGATCGTCGCTTTTCATTCGACATTATCGTTCCAGTCGAATTGCCAGGGCGGGGAAAACGAGCGCGACGAAGGCTGAGTCACGTTCTTTTTCGTTTCCCATGCGGGAAGTATCGTGTGAGTCATTTAGACCGCGATAAAAATCATGGAATAATAAACGCTACGGGAGGGCTTAATATTCGAGCAGTCGACCGATCGAAATTACGCCCCTGGATGAAAGTACAAGACTTTATAGCTGCCACCATGTATTATGAATTAGGGTCCGGTCAGCTCTCGTCGAATATTTAAGTGTGGTCAGTACTAAACCTGATGAAGGCAGAAAATGCCCTGTGGGGCACTGTTTGACATCGGGAGCACCGAGGCCACGCCCACTCGGAGCTCTCTAGGCGGGCTCAGAGTCGAAACTACGCCTCCAGACACTCTGGATAGAGAAGGCTGTGAAACAATGTCTATTAGTATGCTCTAGATTAAGAGAGCAACGAAACCACGCCTCTCGCAGTAAAGCCACGCCCACTCGGAGCTCTCTAGGCGGGCTCAGAGTCGAAACTACGCCTCCAGACACTCTGGATAGAGAAGGCTTTGAAACAATGTCTATTAGTATGCTCTAGATTAAGAGAGCAACGGAACCACGCCTCTCGCAGTAAAGCCACGCCCACTCAGAGCTCTCTAGGCGGGCTCAGAGTCGAAACTACGCCTCCAGACACTCTGGATAGAGAAGGCTGTGAAACAATGTCTATTAGTATGCTCTAGATTAAGAGAGCAACGAAACCGCGCCTCTCGCAGTAAAGCCACGCCTCAGGGCCGGGGATACTTCTTGGACGATCAGATGAGTTCATGAAATGAAGTTCGAAGAAAAGTTATTAAACGTTAATGAACAATTGAAGAGTCGCGGGAGGAAGATCGACGGCTACTTGGTTTCAGAGAGGTTGAGAAGCGATCGCAGAGGTAAGCGATGGTTATTTTTCCGAGGAGAGTAGCCGACGACAGGAACGATACAATTTCTCATCCGTGGCACGTCCCAAAGTTCCCGAGACGCTTCGCGGTAATAACGGGTAGACGTCGCGTGCTTTCGAGCGTTTAAACGGTGACGCGTAATAAAGGGTGTTGCGGGGTGACACGTAACATGTGGAGGGTCGTTGACACGCGAGACGTGCTCCTGTGGGATTTCGACGTTTCTGCTCCCTGTCTGTGCTGTATTTTACATCGGTCGACCCCGCGCTACTCTCTTTACCGTGTCCCTGGCCGTGGATAATTGTCCGGGGGTTGTTCCCACAGAAAGAATTTTAAAATTTCCGGAGTCCTCTCCGAGTCACAAAGACGATTTTCAGCTCTTGTTTATTTATCGACATGGTTCGGAAATGAAATAAAAGATTTCGCAAATACTTTAAGGTTCGTCGGTGTTTTAAGGTCAAGACAGAAATTGGAAAAATCAAAGAATGTTAGGGTCTTCAAGATGGCATTTCGCCGGAATGGCACGATAACGATTTAATTAATAGAAAAAGTGGCGTGGATGGGGTGACCTGCTTCGGCGGGTGGAACGGTGACTCGCAGAATCGGGCAGACCGACGCACGTACAGCGATTTCGCATTCTGCAGCACTGTTCGCCTGCAATAATTAACTCTTTAACTGAGTAATTAGTTCTCGAGGGAGAAGCATAATATACACGTATACATATCACGTATAATGTACTTTTAATCCTGGCTGAAAAGACTGCGAAATTTTGTTGTTAACTATGATCGTACATTGGTCATAAATCAACGGCTGTTCACAACAGACAAGCAAACATTCAAATGAGCTGCCATACTTTGGACGAAAGTCTACAGAATTATTGTGTCACAACTGTTCCAAAATTTGTCTGCATATAAGATGAAGTGCCCTAAGTCTGGACAGTCCAAAAGTGATACCTAACTCTGAACAATTGAATTTTCATAGTAAAATCAGTAATTAAGAAATTAAATAATTATATTATATATTCTGAGGCCTTAGCTACAAGTAGGTGTGAATATTATTTCATTAAGACATCAATTGAAATTTAAAAATGAATTCAAAGTTCATCTGAAAACAGTATACAAAATAGTCTATTTACATGCGAATCATGTGATTTATAGTTCGAACTTTTGTTAGAAAAAAAGATATAATTTAAGCCCTCAGACAAAAAATAATTATCACGCATAATGATATTGATATTTTAAAATAAATTGGCAATCAAGCTCAACGTAAATAATAATTATTAATCCAAATATTAGATGTCCAAGATTAGGACTGTTTTCAAATATAAGGACTCCATACTGGGACGCGATGACAGTAGCTGTCCCACTCTAAGCTTATACGCAATGTGCTTACGCCTGAAACCGGACACGTGTTCGTGAATAAAATCAACGCATTGTTTGCAAATTATTTAACTACATGTACGTATAATTAGTCTTCTATTAGCTTGAATAACGAATGTAGAAAATGTATTCCGGTTGTGACGTTAATAATACTTTATGTTTACATCTTAAATCTATCAGTATTACTACCTAACCTTAAAAGTTGTATTATGACAAGTTTTATTAAAACAGTAAATGAAAATAAATATATATTTGGTTAAATAATACAATACTATAATCTATGATAAGAATACTACATATTACGCAAAGCATCTTCTATTCGTCATGCGCAACAGCGCCACCAACCAACGTTTTAGGTTATGTTCGCTCGATCAACTCGTAAATTGAATTTGTCCCGATATAGGCTTTACTTCTGTCCAGGTACTAGCTTAGATTGGATTTAATATGTCCAGCTATAGGTTTGAATTATTCTTGTTAATACAATCAAGATATTAACCTAAACAATGATTTCTTTATTTTAAATTACTTTACAAACTCTGAACTGTATGTTAAAACTCTTAAGAAATTGTTTTTGTTTATTTAAAGTGATAAAATTTAAAATAGAAAAACATGCTGTCCAATCCACTTCACCTTACACGCCCCTTGCGGCACTTTAGACTGAAATGCAGAAGAGGCCACACCCCCAGAGCACTCTAGATAGCAGGGGCAAAGAAACCACGCCTCTCAAGGTACTCTAGATGAAAAGTGCACTGATGCCATGCGCGTTCGGGCACTCTAGATACAAAATACACTAATTCCACGTCTCTTATGACACTGTAAATGGAAAGTGCATCAATGCCACGCCCCTTGGGGCACTTTAAAGCCCTCACTCCTCCGAGTAACGGACCGTGGCTCAGTCTTCGCAGGGTTAAGAGCTAACAACGGCCGTCGAACGAACAATCGCAGCAGCCCGGGCACGGAATACAGTAGATTTAACTGGCTGCTTAAGGGATCAGTCGATAAGACGGTTTCGTGAGTCGAGTTTAATTTGACATTTAAATCGAACCGAATCGAACCGTCCCACTCGGCCCCGCCCCCCGGAGTGGTTGGTTTCGACTCTGAATGTTCCGGAACAGTTTTGAGCCGGCTCCTTCTCCGGGAGGGAGTCGTGCTGCTTTTGTCGCGTAAAACTCGAAACAATCCCGTCGATCTTGCCGAATTAATTGGGGCGTAATTGCATGGAAACGCGGCCTGAACCGACAACTTTCAACCGACCGTTTCCGTCTCCTCGTTTCGCTAACTGGAGGCCTTCATTCCGTGATCTGTTTAATTGAAGATAAAATATCAACGGTAAATTTTGCGATTTATATATTTTTGTACGCCATTTAACACAACAATAGCAAGAAGTATTGCTTTGTGCGTAATATCGGAGCAGACGTTTCGGAAGGAATGGCAAACGTTCCAGTGTTTTATGCGGCTATTTTGTATGTAACCAATCGCTCCTTCAACGTCCGGATTGCCCTTTGGAGGAATGGCCAATAAATCGAGGAAGCGCGGGAAATTCAAAAAGCCGGACGGAACGATCGTCGGCTGGAAGAAGACGAAAGAGCTCGATACGGGGCAGAGCGGGTGGTGGGGTGGGGTGGAGTAAGGGGGTGTAGAAGGAATCTCGGCTGGGAGGAAGGTGTTGGTGACGGGCCACTAAAACGATCCATCCGGACGGGACGTTGGAGGAGGCAGGAAGGAAGGATCGATATAGCGCGCGGACGGACCCGGGCCAGGATCAAACAGACGGTGTAATGGAATAGTCTCTCTCTCGTCGGCTTTTGTTTTTCCTCGGTCCGTTCGCGGGCGTCGAGCCGGAAAAGCTCTACTCCTCCTCCTCCTCCTCCTCCTCGTCCCTGTCCTCTCGCTCTCTTTCTGTTCCCGGGGAAAACCGACGGAGCCTGGTTTAATTACCGATCCGATTGCGGGTACCACGGTGGATCTCCACTTTGGTCGGTGTTGCGACGTGCCGACGTCGCCGCGCCGTCCGGAACAAAAAGTCGAGATGGAGCGACGTCGGACGGATTAAACGGAGCCGGCCGCTACGGGTGGGCGGGCCGGGGGCGGGGCGAGGGCGGGCAGGAGCCACTGTAAATAGATACGTGCGCCAGCAGCCGCAGACTCTGCTGTGTTTTATTCCATCGTCGGAGAATCGACTCTGGACTCTTCCACAGAATTGGGAAAGGGATTCTGGGTAAAGGAGGTAAATTTCAGTAGCAAAAACAGGGCAACATACGCGAGCCTTTTAGGACACTATAGATTAATAACTCAACGAGGTCACGCCCACCGGGGTACTCTAATTGCGAGAGCACCAAAACCACGCCCAGAATACAATTTCCGTTGCAAAGTGTCTGAAAAACTGGGGCAGATAACAGATAAAAATCTGTAACTGTCACGATCCTATGTTAATTGCAGAATAATGCAACAAAACGATTGCCGTGAAACGTGAAGTTTTCTATGGAAGATTAGGCAATCACAGAGGAGATTTTCAGCAGGAAATCTTGCATTTTCAGGGGACAAGGTTCGTCGACCGGTTACCGGAACCTTCGTAGCTTCTTCCCCCGGCCCCCTTGTCCCTCCTAATTCCGTGCGAAGGGGGAGATGGAAGGAAATTCCGGGCGACGAGCGATAAGTTTTGCGGATGCGTCGTATCCGGCGATTTGGTATTGTTGCCAGTGAATGGATGCACGCGGCCAGAACGGACGCGTAACGCCGGCGTTCTGTCGTTGTCTCGATCGATTTCCGATCGATCCACGTCGACTGTGTTTCGCGACGACGCGACGAGACGTCCCATCAACGCTTGACCCGGGGAGGTGGTGCCAAAGTCACCACGAGTTTTACGCGGCTTGCGAAATGGCCCTCGAAAAAATATTTGACGTACACCTCTTTTTTCCGGGCTACCTGCTTCAAACTTGTTTGCACGCTCTTGTAGACAGACAGGATTTTTTTTTACAGATTTTTCGTTCCTAAAAACATTGGAGGCGTGGCACAGGTGCTCGAACATTTTACAAAAATGAATCCATCGTGTGGTAGTTCTGCTTTTCGATCTCCGATGAGGATTTATTTAAACTGAAATTCTGATTCTCGAAATAATTAGGAAAAATCGGAAAAACTCGTTTTGGAGCGAGGTTTTCCAGGGCTCGCTGGTGAGGACCAACTTTTAACGACGATAATTATTCCTTCAGATTTTTTCCCAATCGCAAACACGAAAATTTTCTGCACGACTAGAGGGGAAAAAAGCGCACGAGAGAAGCCGCCTCTCGCTGCCACCCCCTATCAACCAGCACCGCTAACATTTCCTTGTTTGCCAAGCGAAAGCAAACTCGATGGAGGAGCCATCAGCTATCGAACACGCCGGATCTAAATACCTGAAAGACGACGTCGGGAAACCCGTCTCTCTCCCCTGACTTCGAGAAATCGATTCCAGGCCTCGATCGAACCATCGCGCCAATCGTGGCGGGAATCCCCGGGGTTCATAACCTCTCACGGTGTTTGCGGACTTACAACATAACCTCGACGACCGAGCAATCAACCGTTGGGAAACAAATCGCTGTTCCATCGCGAAACGAAATAACGGCGGATTCGAAAATCGAGACCAGACTGCTGTGTACACAGCTGCGAATAATTGTCGTTGGTCCCATTAATTTTCTTTAGAGATTCACGATTTTTCCACGGGCTCCAGAAATGTCTAATACCAGCTAGCATATTTTTGGTGTCCCTAGAAATCGTTTTTAGTCCGCAGAATTTTTCTACAGGTTCTAATAAGACACCGATTGAGGTTAGGGAAGCCGGTGCTAGTGACTTTTGGTTATTAAGACGGTCGACCGAGTATATATCACATCGAACTCGGTGAAAGAGGGTTCGAGTATCTTTCAGACACAGAAGACGAACATCGCCGTTTTTTTTTGCGATCATCGTTCCAAGAGAACGGCTTACGGAGAGGTAGTGGGGGCCAAAGGGGCGGAGAGAAGAGCTGCCGTTGGCAGGCGAGGCGTTTCAGAAAAATTTCCCTAGGGTGTTCCGCGCGTTCCCTTTTTTTCTGTCTATTTTCTGCGGTCTCGAAGGGGTTCGACCATCTTCCGCCGGGAGTGAGTATACAAATTTCTCGAATCGACGTATCTCCCGGACGCGACTCGATCGTTATCGAATTAAATCGACGGGAAAATTTTTGAGGTATTCTAGTTCCTTAAACTGGCCAACTTCCGGAACTTTTGTTCGCCGGGCTTTCCTAGAGCGCGTTCCGGCGTTCCAGATTATTTAAGACCCGGGTGGGGGGTTATCTGTCGCGACTGAAACTTGCTCGTTTACTTATTTACGACACCGTTCGCCTCTCCGTACAGGCTGTTCCATTTATCATGGCCGTGAGAAGAATTCTATCGGCGACTTTCAACGACCATTCGAAAATGTTATCCTGCAGTCTATTCCTCGACATAAAAAATTGATGGGGACACGAAAAATAGAGAAATATCAAATTCCAATTCAATTCACGACCCGCCTTTTCGCGCCAGGGTGTCTTCTGGCACGCGTCACAAGAAAACCATGCGATATATTCTCATGAAAAAAATTGAGAACACAGAGAAAGAAGCGAAGAACAATTCTGTCAAGTTTGATTTCGATAAGTCGGGGAGATGTTTGCGAAAAAATTCGCAAAACTCTGCTTTTCGGTAGTGAAAGGGGGAGGCGTGACGAAGAAAATCGATCGACTGAAATAGAGAAATATTTTATTAAAATTCAAATTCAATTCACGACCCGCCTTTTCGCGCGGGGGTGTCTTCTGGCATGCGTCACAAGAAAACCATGCGATATATTCTCATGAAAAAAATTGAGAACACAGAGAAAGAAGCGAAGAACAATTCTGTCAAGTTTGATTTCGATAGGTCGGGGAGATGTTCGCGAAAAAATTTGCAAAAATTGCTTTTCGGTAGTGAAAGGGGGAGGCGTGACGAAGAAAATCGATCGACTGAAATAGAGAAATATTTTATTAAAATTCAAATTCAATTCACGACCCGCCTTTTCGCGCGGGGGTGTCTTCTGGCATGCGTCACAAGAAAACCATGCGATATATTCTCATGAAAAAAATTGAGAACACAGAGAAAGAAGCGAAGAACAATTCTGTCAAGTTTGATTTCGATAGGTCGGGGAGATGTTTGCGAAAAAATTCGCAAAACTCTGCTTTTCGGTAGTGAAAGGGGGAGGCGTGACGAAGAAAATCGATCGACTGAAATAGAGAAATATTTTATTAAAATTCAAATTCAATTCACGACCCGCCTTTTCGCGCGGGGGTGTCTTCTGGCACGCGTCACAAGAAAACCATACAATATATTTTCATGAAAAAAATTGAGAACACAGAGAAAGAGGCGAAGAACAATTCTGTCAAGTTTGATTTCGATAGGTCGGGGAGATGTTCGCGAAAAAATTTGCAAAAATTGCTTTTCGGTAGTGAAAGGGGGAGGCGTGACGAAGAAAATCGATCGACTGAAATAGAGAAATATTTTATTAAAATTCAAATTCAATTCACGACCCGCCTTTTCGCGCGGGGGTGTCTTCTGGCACGCGTCACAAGAAAACCATACAATATATTTTCATGAAAAAAATTGAGAACACAGAGAAAGAGGCAAAGAACAATTCTGTCAAGTTTGATTTCGATAGGTCGGGGAGATGTTCGCGAAAAAATTTGCAAAAATTGCTTTTCGGTAGTGAAAGGGGGAGGCGTGACGAAGAAAATCGATCGACTGAAATAGAGAAATATTTTATTAAAATTCAAATTCAATCAACGACCCGCCTTTTCGCGCGGGGGTGTCATCCGGCACGCGTCACAAGAAAACCATGCGATATATTTTCATGAAAAAAATTGAGAACACAGAGAAAGAGGCGAAGAACAATTCTGTCAAGTGTGATTTCGATAGGTTGGGGAGATGTTTGTGAAATAATTCGCAAAAATCTGCTTTTCGGTGGTGAAAGGGGGAGGCGTGACGAAGAAAATCGATCGACTGAAATAGAGAAATATTTTATTAAAATTCAAATTCAATTCACGACCCGCCTTTTCGCGCGGGGGTGTCTTCTGGCACGCGTCACAAGAAAACCATACAATATATTTTCATGAAAAAAATTGAGAACACAGAGAAAGAGGCGAAGAACAATTCTGTCAAGTTTGATTTCGATAGGTCGGGGAGATGTTCGCGAAAAAATTTGCAAAAATTGCTTTTCGGTAGTGAAAGGGGGAGGCGTGACGAAGAAAATCGATCGACTGAAATAGAGAAATATTTTATTAAAATTCAAATTCAATTCACGACCCGCCTTTTCGCGCGGGGGTGTCTTTTGGCACGCGTCACAAGAAAACCATGCGATATATTTTCATGAAAAAAATTGAGAACACAGAGAAAGAAGCGAAGAACAATTCTGTCAAGTTTCATTTCGATAGGTCGGGGAGATGTTTGCGAAAAAATTCGCAAAAATCTGCTTTTCGGTAGTGAAAGGGGCAGGCGTGACGAAGAAAATCGATCGACTGAAATAGAGAAATATTTTATTAAAATTCAAATTCAATTCACGACCCGCCTTTTCGCGCGGGGGTGTCTTTTGGCACGCGTCACAAGAAAACCATGCGATATATTTTCATGAAAAAAATTGAGAACACAGAGAAAGAGGCGAAGAACAATTCTGTCAAGTGTGATTTCGATAGGTTGGGGAGATGTTTGTGAAAAAATTCGCAAAAATCTGCTTTTCGGTAGTGAAAGAGGGAGGCGTGACGGAGAAAATCGATCGACTGAAATAGAGAAATATTTTATTAAAATTCAAATTCAATCAACGACCCGCCATTTCGCGCGGGGGTGTCTTCTGGCATGCGTCACAAGAAAACCATGCGATATATTTTCATGAAAAAAATTGAGAACCCAGAGAAAGAGGTGAAGAACAATTCTGTCATGCTTGATTTCGATAGGTCGGGGAGATGTTTGTGAAAAAAGTCGCAAAAATTTGCTTTTCGGTAGTGAAAGGGGGAGGCGTGACGGAGAAAATCGATCGACTGAAATAGAGAAATATTTTATTAAAATTCAAATTCAATTCACGACCCGCCTTTTCGCGCGGGGGTGTCTTCTGGCATGCGTCACAAGAAAACCATGCGATATATTCTCATGGAAAAAATTGAGAACACAGAGAAAGAGGCGAAGAATAATTCTGTCAAGTTTGATTTCGATAGGTCGGGGAGATGTTTGCGAAAAAATTCGCAAAAATCTGCTTTTCGGTAGTGAGAGGGGGAGGCCGGTGAGTGAACGTTGATGCATGTTTCGTAGCTTCGGGGTCGCGTGTAACGAAGAAAATCGATCGACTGGACCTGTCCGGGGCCGGCTTTTAAGCAAAGCTTCCCATTACGGGGCTCGGAAACAACGGTCAGCGATCGGACCGGCGAAATTGCCGGTCGATCAATCGACGGAGCCGCAGGTGTATCTTTCTCGGCTATCTCGGCTTTATTTATCCGGATCAAGTAGTTCCTCTCCTCGTTTACCTGGCAGTCTGATAGCGTGTGCCCCCTGATACCGAAGTTCCGGCGGGATCGTGGTTCGTTTGCACGATAAATACGACGCCGCGCGCCGAGATAGGTCCCTGACCAAAGGAAACCGATGCCAACTCCGTCGTGCAAATATTGGCTCCCGTGTAAATGTGCGTGGCAGACGACGTCGTCGCCGGCCCGGGCTCTACTGTCTCGCCCGACCCAGACGCTCGTCGTAAAAATTCAAATGATCCGGCCGAGACGGACCGAATTGATTCCAATTCGAATTTACTGTCGAAGAAGCATCGTAAAAAAATTCTTGACATTCGACTGACCTCGTGGAAAAATATTGCGGGAGAAGGAATCTTGTCTGGAAAGTAAAGTGTTTGCTTTTAGCTAAGTGATTTTCTTCTTCAGATTTTCCCGCCAGTGTCATTGCCACAGTGAACGGAGAGAAAAGGGGGTTGATCTAGTGATAGAGCGGCTGGTAGAAAGGAGATATCCGGTGGTTAGACGTTAATTACCGGCCCCCTCTGCAGGTTCATTAGGCCTATTGATTGCCATTCTGCACTCGGTCGCACATTAAAGCCGTCGAACCTAACCGCAACGAATGGAGAATGATGGCCCGCGATTCGCTAAGTACTGTAACAACCTGCGATGAAACATTGAGGAGCGGTTCGGTCACGGGCTGGGTTCGCGACCACGATTCCTCACCCCTTTGACCTCTCCGGCGAACGCCTCACGAGGTCACAGTCGTTGCAGGACAATTCTGGGGCCAGTAGAATAATAGCAAGGCCCACAGGAATCTTTCAGAGGGGTTGAAATTCAGATAAGAGCTTTTAGGTGTCTTTCGAATGATTGAAAGGCGGAGGAGGACGTAACGATGAATTCCGGTAGAAAAAACGTAAGGCCCACAGGAATTTTTCAGAGGGGTTGAAATTCAGACAAGAACTTTTAGGTGTCTGTCGAATGATTGAAAGGTGGAGGAGGTCGTAACGATGAATTTTTCAGAGGGGTTGAAATTCAGATAAGAGTTTTTAGGTGTCTTTCGAATGATTGAAAGATGGAAGAGGGCGTAACGATAAATTCCAGTAGAAAAATCGTAAGGCCCACAGGAATTTTTCAGAGGGTTTGAAATTCAGACAAGAGCTTTTAGGTGTCTTTTGAATGATTCAGAGATGGAGGAGGACGTAACGATGAATTGCAGTAGAAAAATCGTAAGGCCCACAGGAATATTTCAGAGGGGTTGAAATTCAGATAAGAGTTTTTAGGTGTTTTTCGAATGATTGAAAGATGGAGGTGGACGTAACGATGAATTCCAGTAGAAAAATTGTAAGGCCCACAGGAATATTTCAGGGGGTTGAAATTCAGATAAGAGTTTTTAGGTGTCTTTCGAATGATTGAAAGATGGAAGAGGGCGTAACGATGAATTGAAGTAGAAAAATCGTAAGGCCCACAGGAATTTTTCAGAGGGGTTAAAGTTCAGATAAGAGTTTTTCGGTGTCTTTAGAATGATTGAAAGATGGAGGAGGGCGTAACGCTGAATTCCAGTAAAAAAATTGTAAGGCCCACAGGAATATTTCAGAGGGTTTGAAATTCAGATAAGAGTTTTTAGGTGTTTTTCAAATGATTGAAAGATGGAGGTGGACGTAACGATGAATTCCAGTAGAAAAATTGTAAGGCCCACAGGAATATTTCAGGGGGTTGAAATTCAGATAAGAGTTTTTAGGTGTTTTTCGAATGATTGAAAGATAGAGGTGGACGTAACGATGAATTCCAGTAGAAAAAACGTAAGGCCCACAGGAATTTTTCAGAGGGCTTCAAATTCAGATAAGAGTTTTTCTGTGTCTTTTGAATCATTGAAAGATGGTGGAGGACGTAACGATGAATTTCGGTAGAAAAAACGTAAGGCCCACAGGAATTTTTCAGAGGGTTTGAAATTCAGATAAGAGTTCTTCGGTGTCTTTTGAATGATTGAAAGATGGAGGAGGACATAACGATGAATTCCAGTAGAAAAATCGTAAGGCCCACAGGAATTTTTCGTGTGGGTTGAAATTCAGACAAGAGCTTTTAGGTGTCTTTTGAATGATTCAAAGATGGAGGAGGACGTAACGATGAATTGCAGTAGAAAAATCGTAAGGCCTACAGGAATTTTTCAGAGGGGTTAAAATTCAGATAAGAGTTTTTCGGTGTCTTTTGAATTATTGAAAGATGGAGGAGCACGTAACGATGAATACCAGTAAAAAAACGTAAGGCCCACAGGAATTTTTCAGAGGGCTTCAAATTCAGATAAGAGTTTTTCGGTGTCTTATGAATGATTGAAAGATGGAGGAGGATATAACGATAAATGCCAGTAGAAAAAACGTAAGGCCCACAGGAATTTTTCAGAGGGCTTCACATTCGGATAAGAGTTCTTCGGTGTCTTTTGAATGATTGAAAGATGGAGGAGGACGTAACGCTGAATTCCAGTAAAAAAATTGTAAGGCCCACAGGAATATTTCAGAGGGGTTGAAATTCAGATAAGAGTTTTTAGGTGTCTTTCGAATGATTGAAAGATGGAGGAGGACGTAACGATGAATTCCAGTAGAAAAATCGTAAGGCCCACAGGAATTTTTCAGAGGGCTTCAAATTCAGTTATGAGTTCTTCGGTGTCTTTTGAATGATTGAAAGATGGAGGAGGACATAATGATGAATTCCAGTAGAAAAATCGTAAGGCCCACAGGAATTTTTCGTATGGGTTGAAATTCAGACAAGAGCTTTTAGGTGTCTTTTGAATGATTGAAAGATGGAGGAGGACGTAACGATGAATTCCAGTGACGCCGCGGTGCTCGACGGGTAGTTCTCGAGGTTCTACAGAGGGCCTGATATCGGAATTAATAATCAGCTGGTCGAACCTTCCCGTAAATCGCTGGGCAATCTCATTGTCCTTTATTTCGCGCGTCCTCGCGACAATAGACCGCCCCCCGCGCGGAAACTTTGCCTCGACGGAAGATTTAGTAGAGCACACCCGGTACATTTCCCTCGCTTATCATCGCTACGACGATGCCCCACCCCTCCACCCCTTCCGCCCCTCCCGCTTATATTTCCCGAACATTTACCTTCAATACTTCCGCCACTTATCGGAAAATATTACGCGACAAAAGATGAACGCGCGGAGATCGTCTCTTTATCCTTTAATTTCCTCCTGTCGGGCCGTCGCCGAGCACTATCGGCTGTGCTCCGCCTCGTTTCCACCGGTTATTATGCCGCGTTCCCACGAAATACGTCTTCCGATCGTCGCGCAGACAGAAAGAGACTGCCACGATAAACAGTAATAAACAGGCAACATAAAAATGTTCAGCAAGTCTGACGCGCTCGGATAAACGCGAACAGCAGCGCGACAAGAAGTTAATTTTCCTGGGCCCCATAATTTTCCGATGGGCATTTAAGACTTATCTACGGGTCCCACAATTTTCCTTACAGACCCCGCGACTTCCGTAATTATTTTAAAATTAAGGGACTACTGATACAGAAAAAAATGGAAATTAGGGTCACGAAATTGTGGGGTCCCGGTTCTCGTGAGGCCCCTCCGAAGATCAGCGAGTCGTTAATTAGCATATACGCAACAAAAACATGCCCGTTCTCATGTCGGCGAAGCATCGCCAGGCGAGAACAATCGAGACAATGGCGGTAGGAATTTTTCCGCGGCGGAAAAATGCACTTTGACATACGCGGACAATGTGTGTTAAAGAGAGGAGTCGGTGCACGCGCGTTGCGCGTTAACATCGCTATCGACGCGTGTGAACGCGCGATCGGCAGTCCTGCCACGGCGAAAACAATGTCCGCGAGCGTGTCAAGGGCCTGTTATCGGTGGCCAGCGTTGTTCGCCGTTTCCGGCGACCGGAAATCGGCTGCGTGACTACGAAAACGAAAGAAGAAACACGCTGAGAGAACGCAGAAATGCCTTTCGGCCTCTGGAGCACGTTGCGCGTGCGTGCCTGCTCGATCGCGATTAGGCTCGCGGCTTTCCCGGGGCCATCTCGAGGACCATTTCCACGAAACAGTTCCATTTCATTCCGAACCATTGATCTACCAAAACGAATTAATAGCTAGTAATAATAAATATCATGTAGGTCATGTTCTAATCAATTCTGTTACGCAATAGTCACCGAGTGTGCAGGAGGGCAATTTTTATTGCCTGTAAAAGCCGCGCTTAATAATCAACGCTGCCTGTAATAATGATTAACGTATACTAGAAAGAGATATGAATTTTTGCCGGCACCTCAGCGATGCAAATCCGGAGTAATTGCAGATCCGGAGGGGTTGATAACGCGTTTATGGAAACCTCCGGCTAATAAATTCCTCTAATAACAGCCGCGAATTTTTAATGAAGGCGTCCACGGCTATTAGAGCAACTTATCTGCGCTAGGGAAACCCCGCCGGACGCCATTGTTGTTTCGGGAAACCCGTCGGGAGGAAGAGCCGTGTCCGTCCGCCGATCTGACCGCGGTAAATTTGAATGCTGATCCCTGCGAACCCGTTTTTCTACGTACTGCGGCGCACGCGGTCTCGTTTCACGGTACACAGACATTAATATTAATAACCGACGTCCGCTGATCTTCGTGCGAACTTGTGTTTTCGTTGCGGAGCACTTCGACGACGGAATAATATTGAATCTCGATCGTGGAGATGGATTCTTTTACAACCTCAGTCCTTCCCACGGGTGTTAAGAAATTTTTTTCGTCGGAAGAACCTTCGCTTCCTTTTCCAAAAATTGGTAACTTCATATTCTTCACTTGGTTATTAAATGGCACACTCTGATAATCAAAACATAAAGAAGGTAATCTTGAATAATATTTTTGTTAGAGCGAAGAACGATCTTTTAATCTAAATATTGCGTAACCCCTCTGTTTGCCATTTTATTTCTGGACAGCGGCCATTTTGTTGCAGCCCGCTGTGCCAGCCGTGGAATGTAAATTCGCATTACTCCGTGGACGGCGGCGACGCTCTAAATATTAAATTAAAAAACAGTGAAATCCCGTTGCGGGGGTCCGGGGACCTTTGATTTATTTAATACGTTTTCGCCCGTTTCGGGGGTAAAAAGCACGTCCGGCCGGGATCACGGTGATACGTTCTCGCCGGTAATACCTGAATAATGGCCGACGTTATCGCGTCCGGCAATGACGATGCATATCGCCGCGATATACTTTTTCTCATTAGCGTTAAAACGGACGGACGTTTTATATGCGGGACAAATATTTGCGCGCCGGATATTCGACGGATATTCCCTGTACATTTCGCGTGACTGCGCGCACCCCCACCCTCCCGCTCGATCGAGATTTGCGAAAGTCGGAACGATCGTCAAGTATCTTGTCAAGCAATATTTCAATTATTTAAATTCCCCTCTGGAATTTTTAATGCACCCTGTCCCGAATATAACAAGTAGACTGCGGATCTTTATGCGAGATAGTAATGCTCTGCATCGATTCGGAAGAGCAGGAATAATATAAAAAATTGATTTCATCCCCTAATTTTCAGTTTTATATTTCACAGTAAATATTCGCAGAATTCTAGCCAGTTGGACTAGTATTTTTGAAGATTGTCAGAATTTTTAAATCCCTGGTCTTATTTGGAGGGTTTTTCCTTCGTACATCTAGATACTGACAGAACTATCAACATAACCTCACCTCGTTACTACCGCCATTACCCGTCCCAGTGATATAAACGACCGTGCAGCCGGCTCAGGAGGCGAAATTGAAGAACTAAAAGGGAAATGAAATTCCGCTGCAAGCGTACAAGAGATCAGCGTCATCCGGAGGACAGTCTGCGGGGGTGAGCCACCCTCGAGCGTCGCCTCGCCCCTCCCCCCGCCGCCGACAAACGATTTTAATCGCGAGCCAAGCGGTTCCACCGCCGATCCCGATTTTCCTGCGATCCAATCCGGCCCAATTGTTCCGCGCACCGTGCATAATTCTCCGGAACGATCCTCGAAGGGTTGGGGAAACCGACGGGGCGGGCAAAAAAAATAATATCGTAGTCGATCCATCGATGACGGCCCGGCCCGGAGTCATTGTTCCCGCGAAATAATAGCGGCGCGCGTCCTCGTCCGCAACGAACGTTTCCTAAATCCGGGAAAATAATTAAAACCCCGTCGACGCTGGAAAAACGATGATCGAAGGAAACCGGTGGGTGGGGCGAGTGGGTGGAGAGGGCGTTCTGTACACACGGTTCGCCCCGCCCCCTTCCCCAATCGGCTCAATCCCCTCCTCGTTCGGAGTCCTCGCAAATTCTTTCTCTAAATAAAATTCGTTTCGATCAACGAATGAAAGATAGCTCTGCCATTCATCCCAGACATTTTAAACAAGATTTTTATATCGTTTAAATTGTTCCAAGAATATCTGACAATTTTGAATTTAAGACGTTTTGGCAACGTTCTCGCACGACGCTAATTCCGAACGGACATGAATGAAGATGGTGAAATAAAGATGATGGGACATGACCTCACTTTTGGCGTGACGAGGTCGTGAGGCTGCAGATTCTAGGGAAGTCCCCGGGGTCGTCCAATTAGCGGCGATATCCCTAGACGAAATAATAACTCGGTAACAATGAGCTAGGGGAAATCTTCTATAATAGAACGAGTGGTCTAGGGGATCAGGCCTGTCTCCCGGGCGGACCTAATCACGGAATATTACTCGGGGAACCCCCGATTCCATTTCCTACCCCGTCGGCGTCGGGCTTCTGTCCGTCGAGCTCCGTCAAAACACCGGTCGTTCACGTTAATTCTTTCACGGAAGAACAGACGCAATCAAACTTTCCGGGAACCAACCCCCCCCCCGTCCGCCAGAAAAAGGGAAGTGGGTCGAGGCTGTATTTCGCGTGCCGGTTTTCCGTCCCCGTCTACACGACTCGATACCACCGAGCCGGCTGACACTGCCAAAAAAATGCAATCTACCGCTGACAATCAAAATTGTAGACGTCTACCTGTGCTCAGTTTGATTATGGTGAAACCTCCACTTTCATTTCCTACGATTTGCTTTTCTTGAAGTAAGGTGAAGTGCCCTATGCCTGGACAGCATGTTTTTCTATTTTAAATTTTATCGCTTTAAATAAACAAAAACAATTTCTTAAGAGTTTTAACATACAGTTCATAGTTTGTAAAGTAATTTAAAATAAAGAAATCATTGTTTAGGTTAATATCTTAATTGTATTAACAAGAATAATTCAAACCTATAGCTGGACATATTACATCCAATCTAAGCTAGTACCTGGACAGAAGTAAAGCCTATATCGGGACAAATTCAATTTACGAGTTGATCGAGCGAACATAACCTAAAACGTTGGTTGGTGGCGCTGTTGCGCATGACGAATAGAAGATGCTTTGCGTAATATGTAGTATTCTCATCATAGATTGTAGTATTGTATTATTTAACCAAATATATATTTATTTTCATTTACTGTTTTAATAAAACTTGTCATAATACAACTTTTAAGGTTAGGTAGTAATACTGATAGATTTAAGATGTAAACATAAAGTATTATTAACGTCACAACCGGAATACATTTTCTACATACGTTATTCAAGCTGATAGAAGACTAATTATACGTACATGTAGTTAAATAATTTGCAAACAATGCGTTGATTTTATTCACAAACACGTTTCCGGCTTCAGACGTAAGCACATTGCGTATAAGCTTAGAGTGGGACAGCTACTGTCATCGCGTCCCAGTATGGAGTACTTATATTTGAAAACAGTCCTAATCTTGGACATCTAATATTTGGATTAATAATTATTATTTACGTTAAGCTTGATTGCCAATTTATTTTAAAATATCAATATTATTATGCGTGATAATTATTTTTTGTCTAAGGGCTTAAATTATATCTTTTCTTCTAACAAAAGTTCGAACTATAAATGCTCATGATTCGCATGTAAATAGACTATTTTGTATACTGTTTTCAGATGAACTTTGAATTCATTTTTAAATTTCAATTTATGTCTTAATGAAATAATATTCACACCTACTTGTAGCTAAGGCCTCAGAATATATAATATAATTATTTAATCTCTTAATTACTGATTTTACTATGAAAATTCAATTGTCCAGATTTGGACTGTCCAGACTTAGGGCACTTCACCTTACCAAACTGAAATTTTCTATAGATACACTAACGAGCATAACTGATTCAACACACTTTAAATCGGAATAGCTTTTTTATGAATGGGCCAAACGACTTCGATTTCTCTGTAAGGCTAGAAGAATTAGTTTAGTAAATGACGTCTAAAAAATATCTTGAAAAAATGCATTTCGTCGGAATTGCGAAAAAAAATAGTAAAAATAGATTTTCACTACTTTTTTAGCTGGGCCAATAGCGAAAATTTAAAAGATGTGTTTGGTCAACTTGTGTAAATTATATATGCTCCGAAAATTTCATTGAAATTGGTTAATTGGTTTGCGAATTATTAACGATCAAAAGTGGTAATTTGTACTGTATCATAAAGTAGCAAGTTTTACCATTTTTCAAAAAATTCAATTGTCCAGATTTAGGTATCACTTTTGGACTGTGCAAACTTAGGGCACTTCATCTTACATTGGTTCGATTTTGCCGCGATGTTCACCGCTCCACTACATCTATTCCATAAACTTTAACTAAATTTCTTTAAAATTTATATTAAATTTTCTTTTAAAATAATTATTACTTTCAATTACAATAAAAATTTATTAATCTATTTTACTCCTATTATAATACAATTTAAAATTCCCTCAATTTTAAATTTATATTAAATTTTCTTTTACAAAATTATTTTCGATTATAATAAAAATTTACTAATCTAATTTTTATAGTATAATTTAAAATTCCCTCAATTTGAAATTTATAGTTAACGAAACGTGGTTAAACTCAAAAAATAAAAATGAATTTTTAATGAATTCATTTTTAAATTTCAATTGATATCTTAATGAAATAATATTTACACCTACTTGTAGCTAAGGCCTCAGAATATATAATATAATTATTTAATCTCTTAATTACTGATTTTACTATGAAAATTCAATTGTCCAGATTTAGCTATCACTTTTGGACTGTCCAGACTTAGGGCACTTCACCTTACTCGTTTCCAAAGAAATAGGTTAGAAGTTGAAGGAAAACTCACCCTGTTCGCATTTCTGCCGGATTTTTCCAGAGGAAAATTTTTGTTCAGAAAACCTGAATGAAGATCTCGAAAGTGAAGGTCGTCACCGACCAATTTTTTTGCGGGAACTTACGCGAAATCGAACGTCGACTTTTAATCCGAGATTCCCCGATTCACGTGCATGCATACATGACTCACACACGACTATCAGATCTAATTATACGTGACTGGTCCGAGGAAAAAAAGTAACTCTACTTCCGCCGGTACCGCCATACGTCACGTGTCCGAGGTTCACGGTCTTTTTCAATCGTCGCACGGCTGCCAGCCACCCCGCTTGTTTAGAGAACAGGCATAGCCGGGACGAGGAACAGGCGCGTGCCACGCGTCAACCTGGTATAAATATGTTCGATGCACCCTCTGCAGCCCCTTGCACATAAAAAGCATCGCGGAACAAATTTCTGTCGACAGCGAACACGACAACACACAACCCCCGGGGAAAAATTCCACTCACCCCTGCTGCTTTAATCACAGAGATCTGTTTTACCGACGGAGAAAAAGTGCGAAAACTCAATTATCAATTTTGTTCAACAGTTGCCCGGTTTCCTAGAGTTTTTCATAAAAGGACACCGCGTATATAGGTCGTCGGTTGCCTGCGATAGAACGAACATTCGAATGATCGCGAGCCTGTATATATTAATCAGAGAAGTAGGTTATTGATCCGCGGGAAACCGACGACGGACAGATTACTGGAACACGAGCCGCCAGACGCATATGAATTTTCATTAAAAAGTAAAAAAGAACAACGACAGAAAAAGAGAGCGAGAGGGAGAGAGAGAGACGGACGGACAGGGAGGAAAAATAAAAAAGGAAACCGAACGACGACGCGTCGTGGTAACGTGGAAAGATGAGGAGGGTGGGGGGAGCGAGGGGGCGGAGCCGTGCGAAGGCGGGAAATACGAGTTCCATTAGTCAGCGCGTAATAACAAAACCTCCCGGGCAACGAGTCCATTCTACACGCCTGAACGCAATTTTTTCTTAATTAAAATACTGAAAAACATTGTCGGGTTTATCGCGCGTGGCGTTCCCGGCGAATTAAACAAAATTGCTGATATTTCATCGCGCGGATCGAACCGACAAATTTTTATCTGGCCGGTCTGTTCGCGGTGTTTCGCTTGACCGAGATAAACTTAACAGCCTGTACAAAATTGTCTATTTTTAACTGGCCACTTTGGAGAAATGGCACCGAGGAAATTGTGCTGGTAATTCGAAAATTTGAACTGGAACGACCTGTAGAATAATTCTCGCGAATAGATTCGATCTCCACGAGATTATTTTGGAGACAGCGGTCCGTGAAAAAATGTGGGCTGTCCGCGGGGACGTCCCGGATGTTGGTCGATCGTTTCGGCCGAAGGACGGGCGTCGTTTTAGTGTCGCGACGTCATCCGCCGGCCGCGGTGTCTCGTGAATTGACTCATTTTCAATTAACGACGATTTCGGGCGATTAAAACGGGCCCGCCGGTGTTGTGGCACGCCCATGTATGACGAGTACCATCTGCCGGTGCATTTCAGCCGCCGCGGTGTACCGTGACGGCCTGGAAAAATTTCACGTGTTCCCTGGCTCACGTTAAAACAGTGGCTATCATCCCATCTCGCCAGTTATCCTCTTCAACATTTTTATGGGGCGCTTGGACAATCTCTAACGTTTTATCTCGGCTCTAGATCCTCTCTCGTACAACCTGGTCTATTTTACAACGAATTGTATCAAGTTATTCTTCACTTTGTCAAGGTAAATGTCATTTTGACGGGGTAGCTAATTCTTTGCGAAATTTGCGAACCACTGAGCCACACTCACAACTTGCCCATTCAATGGAACGCGAGTGGGTGGGATGGTTTTAAACGTCATCTGATGTGTTTAGATAGGGGACCAGGTGAGGCCGGCCAGAGGTGTCGCGCCATATGGAAAAAATCCTGATGGTTTATTAATAATGGTCGACGGGTCACGTCCATTTGTCAACCATCAAAAAATTTCATCTGAACGAAACTCCGCTCAAACCCACAGCAAACCGTCAATGTCTCTATTTTACCACGTTTTTATTATTAGTACACATTTTGAGACACCCTGTATCGATCAGGCTGTTCTGAAACACTCTGTACAAACTATTAACTCTGATCTAGATTAGGCGGATTTAGTGTTCCTTCTCGAGAATTCTTCCTCGAGAAATTTTATAATTGATTATTTCTCATTTTTCGAAAAATTACAGTTTTTCTCGAGAAATTTAAATCTGGAAAAATTCTTACGAATCTCATTTATGTTATAACATACTTTCGGAGATGAACAAATACGTATGTCCCACCATGCTACATTTTAATGTAGGCATTTAAATATCTCTGTTACTTGTGATTATGCGAAAAAATGTCAGAGGAGTGTGCACTGTTCAATTAGGTAAATGTAATGGCAAAATAGAAACATTTTTTGGAAATCAAATTTCGAAGTTTCAAGGTCGTCGTTATTTTTATTTAAAGGACGTCATATAATTATTCTATGTTCCTATCCAGAAAAAAAGACAAATCCAACGATGTGCCATGTTCCAAAGTTAAGGTGAATTTCACAATTTCCAAAAATTTCAATTTAAGTGCGCCACGTCATCCTTTTATCCGAACGATCTCAAACTTTGCACAAATTTTTTCTTACCTAAAGGAACAATACTGGACAGTTGCGTGCATTATATCTCGATAAAAATTGTTCTCCAAGTATAGGTTAGGTCCATCCCAATTTTTTCATTAAAAATTCTAGAGAATTCTCGAGAAACATACAGTAGCGGACAAAAGTTTAAAACCGCTCTAAAGAAGACGATAACTTTTTTAATATTGTACTATACGATTTGAACTTTTTTGGGAAGCTAGAGCAATTAGTTTACTAAAGGATATGGAAAGAAATTTTTTCAAAAATTGTTAAAAGTATTTAAAAGTTGAATTTTTAACTTTTTTATGTGGGCCTATATTGAAAATTTAAAAAATACGTCTTGTAGATCTATGTCAATTAAATATATTCTGAAAATTTCGTCAAAATCGGTCGACGTTGCGATAAGCTACAAACGTTTAAAGATGGTAAAAATTGCAGATTTTCACGATTTATTGCCGAAAATCTTGAAAATCTGCAATTTTTACCGTCTTTAAACGTTTGTAGCTCATTGCAACGTCGACCGATTTTGACGAAATTTTCAGAATATGTTTAATTGACACAGATCTACAAGACGTATTTTTTAAATTTTCAATATAGGCCCACATAAAAAAGTTAAAAATTCAACTTTTAATATTTTTTCAACAGTTCCGATCAATTGCAATTTTTGAAAAAATTTCTTTTCACATCCTTTAGTAAACTAATTGCTCTAGCTTCCCAAAAAAGTTCAAATCGTATAGTACAATATTAAAAAAGTGATCGTCTTCTTTAGAGCGGTCTTAAACTTTTGTCCGCTACGGTAGCCTTATTTCTAATTTCTCGAGAAATGAAAAATGTTGAGAAATCAGGAACACTAGACGGATTTGAATTTTCACTTTAATACACGCATTCCCGCCCTTGACGGAAGTTCGAAATAACAGGGGTTGGGAATTTATGGTACGCCCTGTACAATGCGGAACAATGAATTCCCAAACCTCTGAACGGCCGACGCGGCAAATGTCTAGTTCTGTAACGGCGAGCACAAACCCGGAAACTCTACGTAACCGTTTACAAGGGTGGTTTTCGACGGACCAGTCTCCATCATAGTTTCCAACACCCCTCGCAGCGATTTCACCCCCGTCGCGCCACGTGAAAACCCTGCGGCACATGGAAACGATCGTCAGCCGTCGGCGTGCTGGCGAAAAATCGAAACTGCAAACAACTTTTAATCGAATAAAAATAAACCATCCCCTAACTCCGACCGTCCGTCATTTTTCACAGCATTTCCACAACGTTCATGTTCGAGCCCAGCGCCCGCTCTAGCGGTTACGTCGCCCCGGACAAATAGACAAATTCTCGCCCCTTAAGAAAATATATATATTTTTTAAATAAAGGTACATATTTTTTATTTTCAATAAAAATCAAATCATTTTATTCAAATTTTACTAAAAGCAAATTTTCTAATAACACTGTCCAACACCAAATTTGTTCCCCAATTACTGTTGGGTCCTTTGTATAGAGTTGTTTGCTCTGATTCCGAATCTGTTTTTAATTTTTTTCCTATACGCACAGTTTTTGAGAAACATGACTTTGAAAAAAAAACATATTTTTCAAATTTAAACAAATATTGTAGTGTTATTATAAATGATATCGAATTGTTCTTTATAGCAAAAGATTCTGTAGACTTTCCCGAATACAGCGGTATCCAAAATTAATACATTATGATTGTTTAAACATGTTTAAATAATCACTAAAGGCGGAGCGACACCACTTTTGCACCAATTTTTGAGGATACTTTTCAATTTATCTCAAAAAATAAGAGTCCAGCGGAAAATCGAACTATACCATGCAATAGAGCAGACTTTTATCTTGAGAAACCCCTCTTTAAAGTTTGAAACGTCGACGTTTTTTTCGAACCAGAAAGCAAAATATCTTCGCCCGACATGAGTTGCCGCCAGTGGCGCTCACCATTACAACGGTCGTTCGCCGCTCCGTATCTCGTCCCGAGCGCCACTGGCGGCAATTCATGTCGGGCGAAGATATTTTGCTTTCTGGTTCGAAAAAAACGTCGACGATCCAAACTTGACAGGGTGGCTTCTCAAGATAAAAGTCTGCTCTATCGAGTGGTATAGTTCGATTTTCCGCTGGACCCTTATTTTTTAAGATAAATTGAAAAATATCCTCAAAAATTGGTACAAAAGTGGCGTCTCTCCGCCTTTAATGATTGTTTAAACATGTTTAATCATTCATAATGTATTAATTTTGGATACCACCGTATTCGGGAAAGTCTACAGAATCTTCTGCTGCAAAGAACAATTCAATATCTTTTATAATAACATCACAATATTTGTTTAAAGTTGAAAAATATGTTTTTTTTTCAAAGCCATGTTCCTCAAAAACTGTGCGTATAGGAAAAAAATTAGAAACAGATTCGGAATCAGCGCAAAAAACTCTATAAGAAGGACCCAACAGTAATTAGGGAACATAAAAAAAGTTGAAATTTGTTGGACAGTGTAATTGGGTATTTAACACAGCAATATTTTTCTCACACTTACAGCCAAAATGGCGCCTGTAAACTTTGGCACTTCGGATAAATGTCTAGAGCCGGCCCTGTTCGAGCCTCCTCCTCGGGAGAAGTTTCCAAAAAATTGTTACACCTCGATCTTCGCAACAAAACGGGCGAAATTGAAAATATTAACGAGAGAGTAATTTATTTATAATTTTCGCCGGATGGAATTGATTTTGAAGAATGATCGATTTCCAACGGACGGAACGGGATGTTCTGTCATCGCGTCGGAGAGTGATGGTGCGGATTTTCGATACCAGCCTCCCATCGACGATCCGCGCCCCTAGAGGGGGTGGGGGGCTCGAAACGGATGGGACGATGCGTGTGGCGTGGCCGTAAACAAGCGTGCAACTTTCACGAGGACTTTACGTGGCCATTACCAGCGACCCATTTCCCGATACGAGGTTCACGAGCACCGACAAGCTCTCGCAGCCACGAGCTTCGTAAGATAATTGTTCATCGGCGGGGGCGGACGGGGGTGCCGGAGTGTGTAGACCGACGTGGCGCGGTTAATTCCACCGCACGCGAAACACCGGCGTGTTTCCCGTTTATCCTGCTCGGGGATCTGTCCCCCGCAACTCGAGCGCACTGATTGGAAGTCGTCTGTATCTTCCTCCACACCCTCGCCCGCCACCCTCTGCCGCACAACCCCCGACTCGCCGAAAATCGCCGTTCTTACTCGATCGAATCATAAAACTCAACCAATCCATAAAACCCCTCCAAGCTTGTAATGACCACTTTTTTCTACCGAAAATTACTAATTACGAGTTTGTTATCAACGGAAAAGTCATTTTACAATTTTCGCGCAAGCAATCATTCCTGAGGAACTGGTGGAAATACTTTTTCCATCCACGGACACTAATTAGCAATTTATTTGACCATTTTCGACAGGAAATTTTGTAACTCGGCGAATTATTTCGCGTGCTACGGGTCTGTACAATTTCCTAATTTAATTGCTGTTATTTATATTTATTATCTGTGCAGTTTGAAAATTTCCTCCGCGCAGCATTTCATCAAAATATTTTCACGTTACAAATGGGACGCGATTTTTAAATTTTGTTGACAACTTCTGTAGGTCGAAGCCACGCCCCCGGAGTCGCATAATTAGATTTCCCCCAACCAGTTTTTCAAATAAACTGAAAGTTAACAGAAATTAGCGCGGCTCGAGTGTCCTCGTCACTCGAAAAATTTGTTAAACATACTCCCTCGTGAAAATCCGACATCAGTGCAAAGTCAAAAAATCGAATTTCCTCAGAAAAGATTTGTGCATACAGGAGGCAAGAATAATTTACTAATTCACATTCAGGGTTCGACGATTCGCAAGAGGAGACTCTGTCGAAGATGCAGCAACCGGACAGTTTTAATTAAAAAATATATGTTAATTCACGTGCAACCACTCGGGAATGAACAAACGGAAAACGCGAGCGACGCGAAACACGCTGTCGTAACGGGAGACACACGTTTCGATTAAGGGAAAAAAGGGGGCGGGCAGCCACTTAGCCTGAATGGCTTAATGACTCGGACGATTGTTGACACGTACACGCGTGCACGGCTCTCTGTGTGTTACGCATTTTAATGCTCCCCCTTTCGAATCGAATCGAATCGAATCGACTGGTTCAAGCGGCCGCGGATATTTCCAGCGGAACGATCCATCCTATTCTCGCGGCAATTCCATTAAAATCCATGAAACCAACAGTCCCGGTTATTAAGCGCGCGCGCACGCACGAGAGAGAGGGAGAGACAGAGAGCGCACGATGAAGGCTGCGAGCAACGATGTTCCTCTACCATGCATCGCATTAACGATAATGTCGGGTAACGAGTGGTCGCCTATCGATATCCCCCATCTCGCGAATCGATGTGTATCCGGGGATGAACGCCTGCTGGCCCAACCCTCCACTAAACTCCCCGGCGAAATCGTGTCACTGTGTTGGGCCCGTTCGAGAACAAAATTACAACAAAATTTTACATCCCCTTTATTGCCAGGCCATTTTTATTCGGTACTGTTTGCGGCATTTTTTAACCCCTTGCCCAACAATATCGTGTCGGACTCGTGATGCAGATTTTCAACAGAATCTAATAAATATGTACATTGGGTGTACAAAGTAATCGTACACCTTTTAAAAACTAATAACTTTTTTATAATTGTACCAAACGACCTGATTTTTTATAATCAATTAGAAGCATTGGTTTACGAAATGATATGCATAAAAGATTTTCCAAATAATTGTGATTTACAAGGTTAAATGCAAAAATAAAAAAGGCATTTTTTAAAACTTTTTTCTTTGGGACCTTAATAAAAATTTAAAATATATATTTTGTAGATCTATGTTAGTTATACACATACAGAAAATTTCATCGAAATCGGCTGACGCAGGAAAAAACGACAAGCATGGAAAGATGAACGATTCTGTGGATTTTAAGCAGAAACTGATCAAAAGTCATCTAAAACTTCGATTTTCACCATTTTTAACCGCTTCTAGCTCGTATGTATGTTAATCGATTTCGATGTAATTTGAAGCATGTGTATAACTAACATAGATCTACAAAACATCTATTTTAAATTTTCATTAAGGGCCCAAATAAAAAAGTTTTAAAAATTTCCCTTTTTATTTTTGTCTGCAACCTTGTAAATTATAATTTTTGGAAAATTTTTCTTGCATATCATTTCGTAAACCAATGCTTCTAATTGATTATAACAATTCAGGTAGTTTGGCACAATTATAAAAAAGTTATTAATTTTTAAAAGGTGTACGAATACTTTGTACACGCACTGTATTTATTAATCTCCTTTAAGGATGTTCTGGAGGTATACAAAAACGCAATAAAATTTTTGAATATTTGACAAGATATAATTCTTACTAAATTAATGCAATTACCAAAGTTTGGATTCGATTCACTGCACCGTTTAGGAATTATAGGAACTTAAAGTTTGCACATTTTAACACGTCTTCTTATGGAGAATTCATAAAATTCCACTTCAAATCCTATTTAAACCTTGAAAAAACGCAACTGGAAACTCCAAAAAAATACACTCAAAAACAAAAATATACTCATGAATGGCATTTATTGTCAATATATTGAAGGATTTCGAATTTTTTGTACTTTTGTCTCCTATTGTACCACTAGAACATCCTTAAACCGAGATGAGATTCTATTTTTAACCGAATTCGAAAAAGGAGGAGGTTACTCAATTCGATCTGTATGTGCCTTTTTTTCTATGTGTGCACACCGATTACGCCGAGATGGATGGACCAATCGGAACGAAATCTTTCGCATCTTGTAGAGTATGTCTCCGAGGTGGTCCCGTGAAAAGAAATTTTGCATTTTTTTATCCCTTACGATTTTATTTGCGAAAAATGAATTATTTCATGTATGTTTACCGATTACTCCGAGATGGATGGACCGATCAGGACGAAACCTTCTGCATTTTGTAGGGTATGTCTCCCGATTGGTCTCTTGAAAACAAATTTTGTATTTTTTCGTTCTTTGCGGTTTTTATTGCAAATAACCAATAAGACCGAAACACCATCCTACGGTGTTCTTCACACAAATTCTGCTCGTTCCACTAAAACGTGTGAAATAAAAAATTTTTTTTTGAAAATTTGACAAGATATAATTCTTACTAAATTAATGCATTACCAAAGTTTGGATTCGATTCACTGCACCGTTTAGGAATTGTAGCAACTTAAAGTTTGCACAGTTTAACACGTCTTCTTATGGAGAATTTATAAAATTCCAGTTCAAATCCTATTTAAACCTTGAAAAAACACAACTGGAAACTCCAAAAAAATACACTCAAAAACAAAAATATACTCATGAATGGCATTTATTGTCAATATATTGAAGGATTTCAAATTTCTTGTACTTTTATCTCCTATTGTACCACCAGAACATCCTTAAACCGAGATGAGATTCTATTTTCAACCAAATTCGAAAAAGGAGGAGGTTACTAAATTCGATCTGTATGTGCCTTTTTTTCTATGTGTGTACACCGATTACGCTGAGATGGATGGACCAATCGGAATGAAATCTTTCACATCTTGTAGAGTATGTCTCCGAGGTGGTCCCGTGAAAAGAAATTTTGCATTTTTTTATCCCTTACGATTTTATTTGCGAAAAATGAATTATTTCATGTATGTTTACCGATTACTCCGAGATGGATGGACCGATCAGGACGAAACCTTCTGCATTTTGTAGGGTATGTCTCCCGATTGGTCTCTTGAAAACAAATTTTGTATTTTTTCGTTCTTTGCGGTTTTTATTGCAAATAACCAATAAGACCGAAACACCATCCTACTGTGTTCTTCACACAAATTCTGCTCGTTCCACTAAAAAGTGTGAAATAAAAAAATTTTATAAAAAAAATTAAACCTACTTCGAAAAAACGCACTAAAAAGTATGAAATAAGTTCCATTTAATTTATGCGAATACACACGAACTTAAATACAATACAATCTTTTCGCAGGCGGTGCAAAATTGACAATTTTCGACACTGGAATTTACGAAAATCCTTAAATTCTTCTACATGCTTTCACATATTAATGTATGTTCTCTTCCCACGTACTGATTTCCAAGTTCACCATATTCCAATGAAATCATAATCAGCAACATCTGTCATTAGGAAAATTTTTAATTTTTGGGCCGCCTCCGAAAAGATTGTATTGTATTCAAGTTCGTGTGTATTCACATTAATTAAATGGAAATTATTTCATACTTTTTAGTGCATTTTTTTAGTGCGTTTTTTCGAAGCCGGTTTAATTTTCTGGTCTCGATTTTATTGAAGTGGCGTGAAAGGGTTGTTCCCGTGCCAATCCACAGCCTTCCTCGACAGTCGTAGAAAATTATCTTTTTGTAAATTAATATTTGAAATTATAGGGAACGTACTATAGCTAGAGTGTACTATAGCTAGAACGTACTATAGCTAGAATTTTCGACACTGAAATTTACGAAAATCCTTAAATTCTTCTACATGCTTTCACATATTAATGTATCTTCTCTTCCAACCTACTGATTTCCAAGTCCATCATATTCCAATGAAATTATAATCAGCAACATCTGTCATCTGGAAAATTTTTAATTTTTGCGCCGCCTCCGAAAAGATTGTATTGTATTCAAGTTCGTGTGTATTCACATGAATTAAATGCAAATTATTTCACGCTTTTCAGTGCATTTTTTCGAAGTCGGTTTAATTTTCTGGTCTCGATTTTATTGAAGAGGCGTGAAAGGGTTGTTCCCCTGCCAGTCCACAGCCTTTCTCGACAGTTGTAGAAAATTATCTTTTTGTAAATTAATATTTGAAATTATAGGAAACGTACTATAGCTAGAATTTTCGACACTGGAATTTACGAAAATCCTTAAATTCTTCTACATGCTTTCACATATTAATGTATCTTCTCTTCCCACCTACTGATTTCCAAGTCCATCATATTCCAATGAAATTATAATCAGCAACATCTGTCATTTGGAAAATTTTTAATTTTTGCGCCGCCTCCGAAAAGATTGTATTGTATTCAAGTTCGTGTGTATTCACATAAATTAAATGGAAATTATTTCATACTTTTTAGTGCGTTTTTTCGAAGTCGGTTTAATTTTGTTGTTATAATTAACAGAGTCTAATAAATATGTATGTTATTAATCTCCTTTAAACCGAGATGAAATTCTATTTTGCTTTTGTTAATGTGAAGTTATTATTCAAATTATTTCCTTTTTTAGGAAATTACGAACTACCAAGAAAATTCGAATCACCGAAACCGTAAAATAAAACGTAGTGCAAGAGGTTAGATATTTCACACGACGTGATTTTTAGGCAAAATAAGTTGACGTTTCGTTTAGTTTTGGACCAACAGTTTTCATTTTCAACCCCTTCAATTTTAAATATATTTTTCACACACCGCAATATTTTATATGACGTGAAATATTTTATACGTCGACGTTTTATTTATTTTATTTACTTTTGAATGAACAGTTTTCGCACCTCCGATTTTGAAAACATTTCTGCCCGCCCGAAAATGCGCAAGGTTTCCCTCGCTCGTGATAACGATTATCGTATAGCTGCAAACATTACAGTACCACTGCAAATATGGAGTTTATGCAATGTTACACAAGGGTGAGCAGCCAGAGGTTGTTCGAAACCAGACCAATGAGCTACGTTAATTGTATATATTAATTAAAAGTATCGAACTAAATGTTCGACTGGATTCGAACTCAATTATGCTCGACTAAAATGAGGTATTACGCGAAACACGGGGAAGGAGAGAGGGTAGAAGAGAGGGTAGAAGAGAGGACGAGAGTGACAAAGGAAATGGCAACAGTTCTGCGAACGCTGTGAAAGTATATACACGTTAACATGTACAAATACACCGGGTGGCGTAGAAATCAAAACGGTTCTTACAGAGCGACAAAAATCCCCTAGTTTGCTGTGGAGGTTTCTACGGTGGGGTTAATTGGAACGAATTCTCCTCTCTGTTTTGCTCGTCCGTGTGCTTCCCGGGGCCCCTGTGGATAAACACGTTTTTTCCTCGTTTTGCATAATTATTTCATTCGCGCCTTTTACGCGAGCGGTTTTCTTCGTTTTACGCCCCGGCGAATGGGACACACGAAATCTGAATGCGAGAAGGGCTGAAAAGCGGCGTAGGTTTAAATTATAATGTGGAGACTTCTCTTTCGCTGCTTAATGAGACTCTAAAATATTGAAAAAAACACCGACTGCTAATGAACAAGGGGACATTGTTGCGGAACCAGTGACTCGCGCAAATTATTACACATCGAGTGTGCATCACTACAGAAACGTGTCACTGCTAAAAACTAATAAGGAAATCCGTAGACAGAACACCTATTCCAAGAAAAATAGTGATCCTTTCTGTGCCACGCGATTCAACAAAATCCAAGACGTCTGGATCGTAACGGAGGACAAGATGGCGTCGAACGAAATCGGTAATAGAACGTTATTGTAAAACATTATCCTAGCTCCCGAATAAAATATGCCTAGCCGCCGAAAGAGTGAAGTCTGAGCGGGGTGGGTACGGTATAAGGGGGTGGGCCGGGGGCGGCGGGCGCCTCTTTAATATTTGCTCGCTGCATCTCGCGGACTCTCCGGGGAAGATCGATGCGACTGTGACCTCCTTCTCCCGTCGAGTGTTAAATTAAATTATTATGATCGTTATCGTGCGACCGGCACCGTGTTATCTCTCTCCACTCTTTCTTTGCCGATGGATCAGCCGCGCGTGCCGGCACACCTGTACCGGCGAGGACGAAACCGGTTTGGCGGCGAAGACGTTGAAAGTTCACGCCAAACGGCTATTGTGGAGGGGATGAGAATTTGTCGATGGCACAGGGCGTTTAGAAATAGACAGAAACAAAATTCAGAAAAGAATTGATCTATTGATCGCACCTGGCGGGTGTATCGGTGCATCCACGTGAAAAATGAGATCGTAGAAAGATAGGACGTATTATGACATATGATTTTTGTCTACTTTTACTTATTTATAACAACAAAAATTAAACCGACTTTGAAAAAACGCACCAAAAAAATGTACTGAAAAGTGTGAAATGATTTGCATTTAATGATGTGAATACACACGAACTTAAATACAATACAATCTTTTCGAAGGCGGCGCAAAAATTAAAAATTTTCCAAATGACAGATGTTGCTGATTGTGATTTCATTGGAATATGATGGACTTGGAAATCAGTAGGTTGGAAGAGAAGACACATTAATATGTGAAAGCATATAGAAGAATTTAAGGATTTTCGTAAATTCCAGTGTCGAAAATTCTAGCTATAGTACACTCTAGCTATAGTACGTTTCCTATAATTTCAAATATTAATTTACAAAATGATAATTTTCTACGACTGTCGAGGAAGGCTGTGGATTGGCACGGGAACAACCCTTTCATGCCTCTTCAATAAAATCGAGACCAGAAAATTAAACCGACTTCGAAAAAACGCACCAAACAACTGCACTGAAATGTGTGAAATGATTTGCATTTAATTCATGTGAATACATACGAACTTGAATACAATACAATCTTTTCGGAGGCGGCGCAAAAATTAAAAACTTTCCAAATGACAGATGTTGCTGATTATGATTTCATTGGAATATGATGGACTTGGAAATCAGTAGGTGGGAAGAGAAGATACATTAATATTATAATTATCTTTTTGTAAATTAATATTTGAACTGATAGGAAACGTACTATAGCTATAGTACACTCTAGCTATAGTACGTTTCCTATAATTTCAAATATTAATTTACAAAAAGATAATTTTCTACGACTGTCGAGAAAGGCTGTGGATTGGCACGGGGACAACCCTTTCACGCCACTTCAATAAAATCGAGACCAAAAAATTAAACCGACTTCGAAAAAATGCACTGAAAAGCGTGAAATAATTTGCATTTAATTCATGTGAATACACACGAACTTGAATACAATACAATCTTTTCGGAGGCGGCGCAAAAATTAAAAATTTTCCTAATGACAGATGTTGCTGATTGTGATTTCATTGGAATATGATGGACTTGGAAATCAGTAGGTGGGAAGAGAAGATACATTAATATGTGAAAGCATGTAGAAGAATTTAAGGATTTTCGTAAATTCCAGTGTCGAAAATTCTAGCTATAGTACGTTCTAGCTATAGTACACTCTAGCTATAGTACGTTCCCTATAATTTCAAATATTAATTTACAAAAAGATAATTTTCTACGACTGTCGAGGAAGGCTGCGGATTGGCACGGGAACAACCCTTTCACGCCACGTCAATAAAATCGAGACCAGAAAATTAAACCGGCTTCGAAAAAACGCACTAAAAAAATGCACTAAAAACTATGAAATAATTTCCATTTAATTTGTGTGAATACGCACGAACCTAAATATAATACAATCTTTTCGGAGGCGGCGCAAAAATTAATAATTTTCCTAATGACAGATGCTGCTGATTGTGATATCATTGGAATATGATGGACTTGGAAATCAGTAGGTGGGAAGAGAAGATACATTAATATGTGAAAGCATGTAGAAGAATTTAAGGATTTTCATAAATTCCAGTGCCGAAAATTTTCAATTTTGCACTGCCTGCGAAAAGATTGTATTGCATTTAAGTTCGTCTGTATTCACATAAATTAAATGGAAATTATTTCATACTTTTTAGTGCATTTTTTTAATGCGTTTTTTCGAAATCGGTTTAATTTTTTTTATAAATTCTTTTTATTTCACACTTTTTAGTGGATCGAGCAGAATTTGTGGAACACCGTAGGATGGTGTTTCGGTCTTATTGGTTATTTGCAATAAAAACCGCAAAGAATGAAAAAATACAAAATTTGTTTCCAAGAGACCAATCGGGAGACATACCCTACAAAATGCAGAAGGTTTCGTCCTGATCGGTCCATCCATCTCGGAGTAATCGGTAAACATACATGAAATAATTCATTTTTCGCAAATAAAATCGTAAGGGATAAAAAAATGCAAAATTTCTTTTCACGGGACCACCTCGGAGACATACTCTACAAGATGCGAAAGATTTCGTTCCGATTGGTCCATCCATCTCGGCGTAATCGGTGTACACACATAGAAAAAAAGGCACATACAGATCGAATTTAGTAACCTCCTCCTTTTTCGAATTTGGTTGAAAATAGAATCTCATCTCGGTTTAAGGATGTTCTGGTGGTACAATAGGAGATAAAAGTACAAGAAATTTGAAATCCTTCAATATATTGGCAATAAATGCCATTCATGAGTATATTTTTGTTTTTGAGTGTATTTTTTGGAGTTTCCAGTTTCGTTTTTTCAAGGTTTAAATAGGATTTGAAGTGGAATTTTATGAATTCTCCATAAGAAGACGTGTTAAACTGTGCAAACTTTAAGTTGCTATAATTCCTAAACGGTGCAGTGAATCGAATCCAAACTTTGGTAATTGCATTCATTTAGTAAGAATTACATTTTGTCAAATTTTCAAAAATTTTGTTGCGTTTTTGTATACCTCCAGAACATCCTTAAAGGAGATTAATAACATACATATTTATTAGATTCTGTTGAAAATCTGCATCACGAGTCTGACACGATATTGTTGGGCAAGGGGTTAAAAAATGCCGCAAACGGATATATGCAAATCAAATCGTAAGGGATAAAAAAATGCAAAATTTCTTTTCACGGTGCCACCTCGGAGACATACTTTACAAGATGCGAAAGATTTCGTTCCGATTGGTCCATCCATCTCGGCGTAATCGGTGTATACACATAGAAAAAAAGGCACATACAGATCGAATTGAGTAACCTCCTAAGGAGGTTTCGATGAAGGTTTCGAAAAAGGTTTCGATGTCAGTTAAAAAAGAGCACCTGTTCTTGTCCCAGTTCCAAGTATCAAAGGTTATATACATAAATTTGCTAATTTACACTGTAATTTAAAATTTTCTCTTAAATTCTATAATAAATTTACTATAGGCTGTCCCAAAAGTTGGCAAGAGATACAGGGCGTTCCAAAAATTTCGCAGGGCACTCGTCGGTCATCAGAGTATTGCACGGCGCGAGCGAACATTTCCGGCGAGTCGGGGGCAGCCGTAGGGCATCGCTGGCGCAGCGTTTCGCGGCGAGATCGCGCTGCGAGATGCATAATTCTCTTGCGCGGCGAGGTAGGGCGAGGGGAAGATAGGAGGGCGCCATCAAATTATATTAATCCACTTCCATCAGGAAATTGGAGCTCGTTGGGAGCTCCGGTCGACTCTACAAGCGCGGTTCTCCTCGGCACACGCCGTTGTCTACCCGCCCTATCGATCTAGCCCTCTATCGTCGATCGGATCGAACGGAAAATACCTTGGCCATTGTTGCGCTAGATCAACTCGACAAACAAAACCGGGAAACAAATTTGTTAACGTGTCGATATATTCTCGAGTAAATAAATCACAATGACCAATTAAATGTGCAATAACTCGAACAATACACCGCCGAATTCCGAAATCAAATGTAATTTGAGCAATGCTCCACGCAATCGCACGTTCCCAGTGTCGGTGTTCACGGGATCGAATTTGGCAAGAGAAAACGATGAAACGTTCTGCATTATCCGGAGCGGGAAAATGAATTTCCAGCCCGAGGGACGTATCGGAGGTGTTCGTGGCGGGGGTTGTATATCGTTTATCCGTGGACCGCGATTGTTCGACGAGATCGGCCGAAAAAACTCGAACGGCGTTTCGGTAATTGGATCGAAGGGTGGGCGGGGGAGTGGGGGATGCCCCGGGGCGCCTCGGAGCGAGCTCTCGCGCTCCGACGGGCGGGTGGCTGGCTGCCCGTTTATCCCGTATCGCGTAATGAGTTCCGGAACGGGCTACGCGGAAGGAATGAACGCGGTGGAAAGGATCCGGGGCCAATCCGTTCTACTTTATTCGACGAGTTTTATTCGTGACCTTTTGTTACGGCGCGGTTAAAAACCGATCGTCGAAAGTGGCTCCGGATTGAGGATCCCCGGTGGCCGAGGCGTGCTGACGGGCTTACCGTGAACACCTGAGTTACAGGTGTAGAGTGCCAGGCCGGAGATTCGATGAGAGATTGTCTCGAGTCCGGGGGAAAATAAGAGGCGACGGTTTGAACGACGACGACGACGACGACGATGGTTTTCCGCGAGAGAGACCGAACGAGATTTTTACGAGCGACGGGGCTGCGGATGCTGGGATTACGGTAGTGCATTGTTTTCGTGCTTTTACGGACGACGGCGAATTAGATTTTCGATGTTCCCCTCTCGGCGTTTGTTCTCCGTATAAACTGTCCGTCGCAAGTTTTGATTTTGTTCGTTAACGGTGTGATAATTCTTCCGCGTTATTTTTAACCCGCGTCAGAAATTATTCATTTACTTCGACAGACTGCACGCGTTACTATATACAGTTTTTCCAATATTACATTAGATTCTACCTTTAAAAATTTCTAATTTCTTTATTATAAGTATATATATTTTATTTTTCAACATTTATAAAATATTTTCTTTGTATTTCTCTTGTTACAATGAGATGCAGTTTTTGTTCAGTTTATTAATAAAAAAAAAAAAAAATTTATTATTTTTTCTTCTTCAATAATTGATCGTTCATGTTATGCTGTTTTCAAATATTGCCGCCAATACTTGTAGATTGCCACCATTGATCGATAACGATCGACCAATCTAGCCGAGTCCTTCATACACACACACAGACATGTTTTGTTTTGGACTGAGTTAGCACGTTTCAGTGCCTCAGTTACATTATTGCCAGCATGAGGTAGAGTCGATATTGTAACTCAGTATTATGTGTTATACAGTTTTGTCCTTTTTCACAGCAAGTACGTATAATTTTGAAAATCTTTTTGGCTGTGCTATAAGTAAAACGTTTTATATATTTTTTGGATCAAAAATTTACCTTCAATTTCTCCTTTTTCTTTTTAGACGCAAAAATTGTTGTCTCTTGACAATGATCCACATTGGGATCGAAACGTTGAGAAGCTTTAGTTAATTTTGCATATTTGCTGCTTTCTACAGGGTGTCCCAAAATTCGTGAACTTCCCGAAAGGGGGTGGTTCCTGAGACCATTTGAAGCGACATTTTCCTTTGCAAAAATGTTATCCGCAGCTTTGTTTAAGAGTTATTAACGAAATACACGGACCAATCAGAGCGCAACCTAGACGCGAATTGCCACAGTCGGCTCGGCGCGCCAACTGTCTATTGGCCGACTGTAGCAATTCGCGTCTAGGTTGCGCTCTGATTGGTCCGTGTATTTCGTTAATAACTCTTAAACAAAGCTGCGGATAACATTTTTGCAAAGGAAAATGTCGCTTCAAATGGCCTCAGGAAACACCCCCTTTCGGGAAGTTCACGAATTTTGGGACACCCTGTATAATTGATCGAACTTGGCGCCGATATCATATTTATAATTTATATTTCAATTTCCGATCGAAAAGAATTTTTTCCTTCACTATATACAGTCCCTGCTCACTTTATTAGACTCACCTCTATGATATTTTGAGTTTTACCATGAATAATGGGTATAGTGGCCTTATGCAAATATCACTTAATGATGACCAATGTATTTTCCATATAGAATAGAAATGCTTTATTTTTAGCCTTCCGGCCATAAAAAGGAACTCGGTTTACAATTCAGACTTAACTCTCTCATCCTTCCATACCTTTCACGCTCCATTCATACAATTTTACTTTGCCCTATCTTTCTCCCATCCTTCTTTCAGTTCTGTTCTTTTCTTTTTTTTTCCTAGCTTCCTCAGCCAATCTATCGCTTCTTTTGACCCCCTCTCGCTCACTATTTCCTCTATGTGCGGGCCTCTTTCAATTTCCCTACATTCCCTTACCATATGTTCCAGGTTTCCAAAGCTATCCTCGCAGAATTCACAATTTCTATTTTCCTCTTTTTCCCAATACCTGTTCCACCTTTCTAATGTCCCCGCTCTTGCCTGTGCTAATAATCTTTGACTCCCATCCTTCCCTTCTTTACTCAGGTATATTGGTAGCTCTGCAGTTCTTAGGTATTTATATCTTTGGTTAAAACTCGCATTTTGTATCCTCACATATTGCACTTGTTGTTGCACTTCTCTATCCCTTCTCCTTAGCTCTTCTGTTATTTCTTCTCCTCTTTCCCTCCTTTGTTGTACCCCTACCTGACTTAGCCCGTTCCTTCTCAGGAATTCCTCCCTTCCTTTTGCGGTTTTCGTTATCCACATCCTTTCTTCTTTTTCTCTCAGACACTCTTTTACCAATTTTCTCTCACTCCCTTTTCTTACCCCTTCTTCGAACTTCCTGTATTTTCCATATATTTATTTTACAAAAACAATGGATACAAACACAAATAGATCAATATCATTCTTGAAACACTAATATTTTGTTAATCCGCCCTTAGCTGATCTTAAAGCCGCAACTCTTCTGGGCACGCTATCTATGCAAGTTTGTGCAATTTCTTTTAATATAACGTTATGGTGCCAGTGATAGATTATTCTCTCTATCAACTTGGTCTTTGTTGTTATATTTTCTTTGGCCAGTTCTCTTTTCAGTCACTCCCAGACATTTTCAATCGGATTCATGTTTGGTGAATTGTCGGGCCACGGTAAAAGGGGGATGTTTGCTCTTGCAAGAAAATTTTACATTTGGATAGGCAACTCATAAGGCAACTTCGTAGTACGATATCATTACCCCATAGGTTGAAAACAGCGTTGAATTCCTTATAGGATTTCAAAAAGCATCAATTCTTCAGATGAGTATAATAAAGTGAGCAGGGACTGTATATTCCGTGCATGGCTAACCGCTCGAGGGAAATTTTGAACCGTCGCACAGTGGTCCCAAATCCCGAAAACGCGGACAAAACCTCAAATCGTATTAAAAAATTATTGGATCTGCTTCAAAATTGATATTAAGGCGTTTTTGGGGTCGCTGATTACGAATCTGAACTTAAAATTTTAAAAAACCAAATGGCGGATCCAATATGGCGGACATATACATTAAAAAATTATTGAATCTGCTTCAAAATTGGTATTAAGGCGTTTTTGGGGTCGCTGATTACGAATCTGAACTTAAAATTTAAAAAAACAAAATGGCGGATCCAATATGGCGGACATATACATTAAAAAATTATTTGATCTGCTTGAAAATTGATATTAAGGCATTTTTGAGGTCGCTGATCACGAATCTGAAGTTAAAAAATATAAAAAAATTTCAGATATATTGTATTATTGTTTATAAAAAAAACTGGCAATCTGTGTCCTCCATACGTTCTAAGCATAATCCTTCAAAAACTATTTAAATTGTTCAGAAAAACTTAGTGTATATCTCTCAGTTCGAGAAGAAATGCAACGAATGCTCACAAAATACCTACTCTGCATTATAAAAAACAGTGATACGACCACAGGGGCAGAGAGGGGCAGCTAATTTATTTTTAGATTGCAAGATAATAGTATAAACTAGAATCTCGAACAAGTTTTAGCGATGGAGGGTGAAGGAAACTCAACTTTTACATTAATCTTTAAAATTTATGCCTTCACTTTTACCCTTACTTTTGCATACATAGTTATCAGTTAATAATAAACATTTGGCACTAAAAACTATGCAACTTACCTCTACAAACAACATCCATAATGCACAATTAAAATCGATACGTTCCAATACAATTTACGCACTGTACAGTTAAAACTCGCACTGAGACTTGGAAGAGTATGAAGGCACTGAGTAATGAAACCGAAGTTCGGATTGCGACTGTTGGTCAGGTATAAAAATGGGACCTTTCTACCGTTTACCTCCAAGTAGATATACTCTTAGAGTAGCCAACCCCATAATTAAAACTTACCTAGCTGAAAGTTCATTTTTTAGGTTTTGTCCGCGTTTTCGGGCTTTGGGACCACTGTGCGTCGGTCGCCCGATCTGTTAAATAAAATGGTTAATAATAGATCGGACGACTAGTGCTGCTTACGGATTTATAAACGGTATGATCTTTGACAGGATTGGTTAATTTTAAACCGCTTTCGGAGTGGCTGTATTTATAGCTCGATACTCTATCCATCGTTAACCATTTCGATAATCCTCTCATTCGCATTTATACATTTTTAACCAGCTTCCCGAAAAACCGCCCGATCGTTAACCATTTATTCGTCTTTAACAGCTTCATGGACTACTTAACTATTCACCTTCGAACATCTCATTCGTTACAAGCTGTCCTATCCACAAATAACCACTTCATGCGTCTATCGACGATTTATACAATTCCCGACCATCGTTAACCACCGTATCCATCACCGGCCGTTTTGTACTCCTTCAACGCCGTCGTAAATCTTGAATCACCTTCGTCGAACCGCACATTCTCGCGCTATTCAACATTAACCGCGTTAACGTCGATTTATACTATCCGCGCAGACACGGAACGTATCCATTGCGTGGAAACCAAAACGACCAGATGCATCGAAGAATATTTGTCTGGTTGGATAGTATAAATCGACCTTTATCCGTCCCACAAATTTCTGGTTGCCGTTAACCGTCCGTCATTCTCGACTGCCCTGAACCACCCTGACCAATTTATCCATCTGTAACCACCCTATCCATCGCAGATCGTTTTGTCTATCCCTGTGCTATTCAGTCTCGCTCAACCATCTTTCATCCACCCTGTCCATCCCCAAGTCTGAGCTGTCGTCGAGTCAATTTCGTTCCAACCCTCGTCCTCGGAGAACTCCGGCGCGATGCGTCGCAGATCTGCAGTGGGTCAGACGGGCTCGCAGGCCTCGCGAATCCAAGAAAGTCCGAGTCGGCATCCCCGAGGGTTATCGAACAAACGTCGGGGCGGGCCGGCAGTGGAATTTTGAATAGATCCGGACGCACGCTACACCCCCATCGGTGCTGCCGCATAGAGTGACACAGCACCGCATAGCATCGGGCAGGGAACCCGCGGGAAAGAGCGGCCCGATTCGCAACGTTATCACGCGAGCCTCGATACCGTCGACGAGAGACAGACATACAGACACTCACCCTCGACGACGAAGCAGATCAGCAGGAATCCGAGTCTCCAATCCATGGCGTGTCCGTCGTGTTGCTCGTCGCACACGATGCAAAAACAAACCGAACGGAAAGGAAAACAATAACCGAGAGCCCGCACAACAGAGGTCACTGTCACTGATAGACGTTCTGGCGTGCACTGACAGTGCTGCGTCACCGAGAGTTCCTTCTCTCTTTTTCTCTCGCTCGACACGTCACAGAATACCGTCGGAGAAAGAACCGCCGTCGGTCGACGGTGGCGGCTTCTGCGAGGGCGGAGAGGACACGGTCAACCGTCACGGGGTTACACGGGTCTTGTCTAAGGGACTCCCCTTGACCTCTCTCTCTCTCTCTCTCTCTGTCTTTATCTGCCTCTCTCTCTCTCTCTCTCTCTCTCACGAGGAGCAGCGACACGCGTGACGATCGCGCGAGAGGCACGCGTCGCTTCGGAACAACCTCAGCCGGCCAGGCATTTGGCAGAACCGTGTGTGCCGCGCGGGGTGTCGCGTGTACGAGTGCTGCCCCGACGCCAGCTAATGCAGCCCGCTCGACACCGCTGCCCCTTCCATGGTCCTGCGCTCCCCTCCAGACACCCCGCGGCCGCGACGAGGCTACGCGAGGACAGCCGAACACCGCCGAACGGGTCCCCGCGCCCGAGATCCCGTCCCCACGCAACCCGCTCGGCACCCGAAGCGGTGGGGTGCGGTAATGACGGACTGGTGGTGGTTTTCAGGGGCGGTAGTCGCGAGTCGGGGCCCCCCTTCCACCAGCACACGGGCTGAAATTCGCCCGGAAAATTGGCGAGCTTCGCCGTCCGGCGTAGCGGGGAGAGAGCAAGAGAGAGCGGTCACGCGAGAGGGACTACTCGGCCGGCCGGATATTCGGTCGGACAACCCTTATCGCGATGATGCTCGGCAGGGATGAATCAAACGTCGAGGTGGCGGGTCGCCCGCCTGTATTGTGTCGTTTCCCGTGTCGGTGAATGCTGCCCTAATCCCCGGCGAAATTAAACGGTCGGGGACACCCTCGCCCGCGTTTGCTTACCCGCTTCCGTGGCGATACCTGCCGACGGGTTCTCTCGTTTGTTCTCGTCGCGGGACCGACACCCTTCTTCTTCCTCTTCTTATAAATGACCATTCACTCGTTTCGTCGCTCCAGAAGCGGAGTCGAGTCTCGCTGTAAGTCGAGTGATGCACACTGCCGTGAACGTCACTCTCTCGAGCATGCTTTCGCTATTACCCACGGAAAACGGGACGAGGCTGAATTAAATGAACACTCCGCGGGACGTCTCCCTGGTCGCTTCGTTTACGACCAAGTGCCACTTGACGCGTTACTAATGCGTTACCCGTCCTCCCGCCCCACCGCCCCCATCGCTACCGTCTTAAGCGCCACCGGACGAATTAAATGGACACTCGAGCGGAACGGACAAACTGTCCTCCCCACCTCTTCACGCGACAACACGCGTTTCTGTTTTGTTCGTCAAAGCGGCTCGAAGTTTATTCGCTCGGCACTCGAGCGGTTCTTCGCGGCTCCCGCAGTATCGAAAGGGAACGCGGCAAATAAACAGCGCTGCCAATTAACGGGCACCACCGTAATCGACCCCGCCACGCTGACCCCCGCAGTCCCCGGTGAGTGTGCACGTCTTCGAGGCTGTCGAAGACGCGACGCGGAGACTACGTGGAAGTTAGACGAGCAGCTTCCTGAAATATTGTTCGACGACTTCTCCGGTGAGTACTACCTTTGAAATTGTATTTTGTGTTTTTATAGAAAGTTTGTTCACAACGACATTGGAAATTGCGAATTTGAAAAATCGTTCTATCACGTCCGCCACGGTGAGTAAGCTGGAAATGGGAAATTGCGAATGAACTATAAATAGGAGACAAAATAAAAATGTTTTCGGCGCATTGGTTCGATCAAATGTTACTATTTACACAATTTGCAAAATAGGCACAATAATTTGTCTCAACGTTTCGATCTCAATTTAGATCATTATCAAGAGAATACCAAAAAATGTATTGTGTCTGTAATGGAAATTAACAAAACATTAATCATTGCATTTAAGCCAAAAAATAAACTAAAATATAACATTTTTTTTTTATAATTTAATATAACCGTCCCAAATAAACACAAAAACTGAATCCTTTTTTTTCCCCCTAATAAAGAAATGAAATAACCACAATACTTTCATACTCACTTGCTTAGTGTACAGAAAATTGTTTACCATTACGGTGAATTAGAACACTTTATAAGAAAACATTAGAAATTGAAATAGAGAACATTTAAAGAAAATATTAGAGGAGCGATCTAATATTTTCTTTAAATGTTCTCTATTTCAATTTCTAATGTTTTCTTATAAAGTGTTCTAATTCACCGTAATGGTAAACAATTTTCTGTACACTAAGCAAGTGAGTATGAAAGTATTGTGGTTATTTCATTTCTTTATTAGGGGGAAAAAAAAGGATTCAGTTTTTGTGTTTATTTGGGACGGTTATATTAAATTATAAAAAAAAATGTTATATTTTAGTTTATTTTTTGGCTTAAATGCAATGATTAATGTTTTGTTAATTTCCATTACAGACACAATACATTTTTTGGTATTCTCTTGATAATGATCTAAATTGAGATCGAAACGTTGAGACAAATTATTGTGCCTATTTTGCAAATTGTGTAAATAGTAACATTTGATCGAACCAATGCGCCGAAAACATTTAAATTTTGCTTAAAGCTTCATACGATCGCTATACTTTAACGGATAAATAGGAGACAATTGGCAATTTTTCCGCTCGAGCCGGGACACCGTGTATAACGATTTTATCGTCGTCCCCGGCGAGTTTTCCTCTCGGCTCCTTTTTTCCGGCGGGATTTCGCCGGCCTTCCCCGCAGAATGGATCGCGGGAATTTGAGGAACCGCTTTGGCGTCGCCGTAATTGTTGACGTTTCTTTCGTCGGAGAACAATTCCGGGACTATCGCGTCCCGTTCTGCATTTAGAACGGCTCCATCCGCGAGGCGAACGGGTTGGGTGAACGGGGGGGGGGGCGGCAAAACAAGAATGTCCCGTCGTCCCGGGAGACGAAAATTTGTGACCGCCTTTTGTTTACCCTCCTCCCCCCGGCACCCGCGACCCCTCGCCTCGTAGCTGCCGTGCCGTGCCGCCCCCGCGAAAGGCACTCGAGCAAGTTAATTAGATTCTCGTTGCGCGGGGAAAAAATTAAAACGAGGAAATTAGCGAGTTTCCAACCGTTAACAGTCTCTCCCTCGCGTGCCTCCCTTATTTTAATTCGCGGGGCTGCTCGGCGTTTCCTTTTTTCTCCGCCTCCTGCAGTCGCGTCTCTCTGCCCCACCGTCCCCCGAGCCGAAATGCAGAAACGGAAATGCGAGAAACAACCCCGTGAAAATTGTTGGCGTTCTACCGTGATGCTCCGCTGTTTGGAATTCTGGCTCGGAGATAGATCTCGGACCGGGAAAAAGTATCAACTTTCTGTAAGACACGTGGAAAGTCGAGCTATTTTGCGAACAACAATTTTTTCATTTTATTCGAGGCAGCGAAGAGAGTTCCGATTTGGGGTATAAATAGATATGGAGATTGACCTTTCGAGGGCGCGTCGATTTTTCTGGTAAATAGCAGTTTAATGACGTTCTCGAAGTAAACAATTTTTTCGTTTTATTTGAGGCAGCGAAGAGTTTCGACTTGTGGAAATTTGTATAAGTAAATATGGGTACTGATTTTTTTAGGGCCATTTGATATTTCTGGTGTTTCGAAAAATTCGTCGAGTGTCATTTTCGACGTACAAATTTATATTGTTATATTTGAGGCGGCGAAGAGAGTTCCGACTTGGGAAATTTGTATTAATAAATATGGGTACTGATTTTTTTAGGGCTATTCGATTTTTCTGGTGTTTCGAAAAATTTGTCAAGTGACATTTTCGACGTAAAACGATTTTATCGTTTTATTTGAGGCGGCGAAGAGAGTTCCGACTTGTAAAATATGTATAAGTTAATATGGGTAATGATTTTTTTTAGGACCATTTGATTTTTCTGGTGTTTTGAAAAATTCGTCAGGTGACATTTTCGACGTAAGAATTTGTGTAGTTTTATTCGAGGGAGTTTTATTTACAGCGAAGAGAGTTCCGACTTGTGAAATTCACGTTAATAAATATGGGAATTGACCTATCGAGGGCGCTTCGATTTTTCTGGTAAATCACAAAATTTGTCTAGTGACATTTTCGATATAAAAAATTTTTTCGTTTTATTCGGGGCAGCGAGGAGAGTTTTAACTTGTGAAATTTGTATAAGTAAATATGGATACTGATTTTTTTGGAGCCATTTGATTTTTCTGGTGTTTCGAAAAATTCGTCGTGACATTTTCGACGTAAAAATTTTTATCGTTTTATTAGAGGCAGCGAAAAGTTCCGACCTGGGAAATTTGTATTAATAAATATGGGTACTGATTTTTTTTAGGGCCATTTGATTTTTCTGGTGTTTAGAAAAATTCGTCAAGTGACATTTTCGACGTACAAATTTATATCGTTTTATTTGAGGCAGCGAAGAGAGTTCCGACTTGGGAAATTTGTATTAATAAATATGGGAATTAACCTTTTGAGGTCGCTTCGATTTTTGTGACAAATGGCAGAAGTCTAATGACATTTACGACATAAAAAGATTTTGTCATTTTATTTGAGGCAGCGAAGAGAGTTCTGACTTGTGAAATTTGTAGAAGTAAATATGGATATTGATTTTTTTTTAGGGCGATTTGATTTTTCTGGTGAATCGAAGAATTTATCGAGTGACATTTGCGACGTAGAAATTTTTATCGTTTTATTCGAGGCAGCGAAGAGAGTACCGACTTGTGAAATTTGTATAAGTAAATATGGGAATTAACCTTTTGAGGTCGCTTCGATTTTTGTGACAAATGGCAGAAGTCTAATGACATTTTCGACGTAAAACGATTTTATCGTTTTATTTGAGGCAGCGAAGAGACTTCCGACTTGTGAAATTTGTATAAGTAAATATGGATACTGATTTTTTTGGAGCCATTTGATTTTTCTGGTGTTTCGAAAAATTCGTCAAGTGACATTTTCGACGTAAAAATTTTTATCGTTTTATTAGAGGCAGCGAAAAGTTCCGACCTGGGAAATTTGTATTAATAAATATGGGTACTGATTTTTTTTAGGGCCATTTGATTTTTCTGGTGTTTAGAAAAATTCGTCAAGTGACATTTTCGACGTACAAATTTATATCGTTTTATTTGAGGCAGCGAAGAGAGTTCCGACTTGTGAAATTTGTAGAAGTAAATATGGGTACTGACTTTTTTAGGGCCATTTGATTTTTCTGGTGTTTCGAAAAATTCGTCAAGTGACATTTTCGACGTACAAATTTATATCGTTTTATTTGAGGCGGCGAAGAGAGTTCCGACTTGTGAAATTTGTATTAATAAATATGGGTACTGATTTTTTTAGGGCCATTTGATTTTTCTGGTGTTTCGAAAAATTCGTCAAGTGACATTTTCGACGTACAAATTTATATCGTTTTATTTGAGGCAGCGAAGAGAGTTCCGACTTGGGAAATTTGTATTAATAAATATGGGAATTGAGCTTTTGAGGTCGCTTCGATTTTCGTGGCAAATAGCAGAAGTCTAATGACATTTACGACATAAAAAGATTTTGTCATTTTATTCGAGGCAGCGAAGAGAGTTCTGACAGGTGAAATTTGTAGAAGTAGATATGGATATTGATTTTTTAAGGGCCATTTGATTTTTCTGGTGTTTCAAAAAATTCGTCAAGTGACATTTTCGACGTACAAATTTATATCGTTTTATTTGAGGCAGCGAAGAGAGTTCCGACTTGGGAAATTTGTATTAATAAATATGCGAATTGAGCTTTTGAGGTCGCTTCGATTTTTGTGACAAATAGCAGAAGTCTAATGACATTTACGACATAAAAAGATTTTGTCATTTTATTTGAGGCAGCGAAGAGAGTTCTGACTTGTGAAATTTGTAGAAGTTAATATGGGTAATGATTTTTTTTAGGACCATTTGATTTTTCTGGTGTTTTGAAAAATTCGTCAGGTGACATTTTCGACGTAAGAATTTGTGTAGTTTTATTCGAGGGAGTTTTATTTACAGCGAAGAGAGTTCCGACTTGTCAAATTTGTATTAATAAATATGGATATTGATTTTTTTAGGGCCATTTGATTTTTCTGGTGTTCCGAAAAATTCGTCAAGTGACATTTTCGACGTACAAATTTATATCGTTTTATTTGAGGCAGCGAAGAGAGTTCCGACTTGGGAAATTTGTATTAATAAATATGGGAATTGAGCTTTTGAGGTCGCTTCGATTTTTGTAACAAATAGCAGAAGTCTAATGACATTTTCGACGTAAAAAGATTTTGTCATTTCATTCGAGGCAGCGAAGGGAGTTCTGACTTTTGAAATTTGTAGAAGTAAATATGAATATTGATTTTTTTTTAGGGCGATTTGATTTTTCTGGTGAATCGAAGAATTTGTCGAGTGACATTTGCGACGTAGAAATTTTTATCGTTTTATTCGAGGCAGCGAAGAGAGTACCGACTTGTGAAATTTGTATAAGTAAATATGGGAATTAACCTTTTGAGGTCGCTTCGATTTTTGTTACAAATGGCAGAAGTCTAATGACATTTTCGACGTAAAACGATTTTATCGTTTTATTTGAGGCGGCGAAGAGAGTTCCGACTTGTAAAATATGTATAAGTTAATATGCGTACTGATTTTTTTTAGGACCATTTGATTTTTCTGGTGTTTTGAAAAATTCGTCAGGTGACATTTTCGACGTAAGAATTTGTGTAGTTTTTTCGAGGGAGTTTTATTTACAGCGAAGAGAGTTCCGACTTGTCAAATTTGTATTAATAAATATGGATATTGATTTTTTTAGGGCCATTTGATTTTTCTGGTGTTCCGAAAAATTCGTCAAGTGACATTTTCGACGTACAAATTTATATCGTTTTATTTGAGGCAGCGAAGAGAGTTCCGACTTGGGAAATTTGTATTAATAAATATGGGAATTGAGCTTTTGAGGTCGCTTCGATTTTTGTAACAAATAGCAGAAGTCTAATGACATTTTCGACGTAAAAAGATTTTGTCATTTCATTCGAGGCAGCGAAGGGAGTTCTGACTTTTGAAATTTGTAGAAGTAAATATGAATATTGATTTTTTTTTAGGGCGATTTGATTTTTCTGGTGAATCGAAGAATTTGTCGAGTGACATTTGCGACGTAGAAATTTTTATCGTTTTATTCGAGGCAGCGGAGAGAGTACCGACTTGTGAAATTTGTATAAGAAAATATGGGAATTGATTTTTTTGTGGGCCATTCGATTTTTCTGGTGATGCAAAAAATTTGTGGTGACATTTTTGACGTAAAAAATTTTTTCGTTTTACTTGAGGCAGCGAAAAGAGTACCGACTTGTGAAATTTGTATAAGAAAATATGGGAATTGATTTTTTTTAGGGTGATTTGATTTTTCTGGTAAATCGAAGAAATGGTCTAGTGACATTTACGACGTAAAGCAATGTTGTCATTTTATTCGCGGCAGCAAAGAGAGTTCTAATAGGTGAAATTTTTATAAGTACAGTGGTTGTACAAATACTCGTACACCTTTTAAAAACAAATAACTTCTTTATACGTGTACCAAACGACCTGATTTTACCACGTTTTTATTAGGTCGCTTTTTTATAATCAATTAGAAACATTGGTTTACGAAATGATATGCAAAAAAGATTTTCCAAAAATTATAATTTACAAGGTTACATGCAGAAATAAAAAAGGCATTTTTAAAACTTTTTTGTTTGGGTCCTTGATGAAAATTTAAAATATACTTTTTGTAGGTCTATGATATTTATACACATGTTGAACATTTCATCGAAATTCATTGACGCAGGAAAAAACGACACGCATCGAAAGATGTACGAAATTGACGATTCTGTGGATTTTAAGCAGAAATTGATCAAAAATCGTGTAAAACTACGATTTTCACCATTTTTAACCGCTTGTAGCTCGTGTGTATGTTGATCGATTTCAGTGAAATATTCATCATGTGTACAACTAACATAGATCTACAAAACATATGTTTTAAAGTTTCATTAAGGGCCCAAATAAAAATGTTTTAAAAAATGCCTCTTTTATTTTTGCATGTAACCTTGTAAATTATAATTTTTGGAAAATCTTTTTTGCATAGCATATCGTAAACCAATGCTTCTAATTGATGATAGAAAACCAGGTCGTTTGGTATAATTATAAAAAAAGTTATTTGTTTTTAAAAAGTGTACGAGTACTTTGTACACCCACTGTAAATATGGGAATTGGTGTTTCGAGGGGTCCCCGATTTTCCTTACGAATTGAAAAATTAATGTATTGACATTTTCGTAACCGGGGAGGAAATTCACCAGATACCGGATGCTCGCGGGAAAGAACGGGGTCCGGCGGTGCGCGTAAACAAACGGAACAACAGCGTCGAACCGTGGAGCCGCAATAACAAGCTGCTGCCGGCTGCTGCAGTGGTTATCGTCGCGTGTGCATGCAATTATGACCGCGCCGGGGGGTTGCGCTCCGGTTGTACCGGTTCGCGATTGCACTATCGGCCCGTGTTCTGCTTGGCCGTGCACGCGAAGAAGTCGGGCTGTTTGCAGAAAAAACACCGGGACACACGTCTCTCGCGACCTTAACGTCGGAATCACAGAACTGCCACCCGCGTTTCACAAATACCACCGATAAACACTCGATCGTGTTCCCGGCAAATTTACCAAACTCCAAAGGCACTGTTATTTAATCAACGGCCACTTTGAAAATTGACGGACCCGGTTCCCGACCACTTTGCAAATAATAACGATTCTGCCTTGATTAGGTAGGTTCAATATTAACACGACAATTACGAACGGGAAGAGAATTGAAAGTAGAACACCGCGGAAATACAGAAATAGAAACAACAAATACGAGGTTGAAGGAGTAGAAGGGTGTAGAAAGTCAATAATAGTGGTGGTCGATTTAAATTATTAGAAAGAATGGGGCACGGTGGAAAATACGGAAATAGAAAGAATAGAAGGTGTACTGGAAAATAAAAGACTGAGAATTGTTAGTTAAAAGGGGATTGATAAAATAAAGGAGTGCAGACTGCAAAATGAACACGAAACAATGTGTAAAACACAGGAATAGAAACAGTGAAAGGTGTACTAGAAAATAAAAGATTGAGAATTGTTAGTTAAGAGGGGGTGGAAAAAGTGTAGGGGTGCGGGTGGTAAATAGCGATGGTTGTTGATTTAGCTGATAAAAATGTTTGTCAAAAATAAAAATGAGAGTACAAATAAAGCTATACAGAAATGGAAAAAATGCTGAAACAAATAAAGGGGTGCAGAAAGTAAATAAGGGTGGTTGTTGATTTCAGTGATAAAAAGGAATGGGGCGTAGTGAAGAATGCAGACATAAAAATGCGGAAGGATCGCTAAAAAATCAAAAATCATTAATCGAATAAAAAGTGGTTGGAAAAACGGAGAGGTGCAAAAAGTACACAATGTTAGTTGTAGATTTAGCTGAAAACGTTTATCGAAAATGCTGTAAAAGGAAACGGACATAAAGCTACAAAAACAGAGCAACAAGAGCGTTGGGATAAAAACGGGAAAAAGGGGGTGAGAAACGAGTTTTCTAATATTTGTTTGACAAATAATATTTTTTTTTCAGATCCGGTGTAGATTTCAGTCTACGTGTCCGGGGAAAATATTTTATTTGCCGCTGCCAGATGCGGTGCAGGTAATTCTCGGCGTTTTTCATCCCTTCGGTAAGGGTGGGACGGGGGGTAGGAAAAGGTTGAACCGTTCAGACAATTTCCAGGCGACTTTTCTGTGTCGCGGTGAAGTTATTTTTTACGCGATTTTCACACCTCTCGCCGGCTGTTGACGCATTCCGGCTGCTTGAAATGCAAACGAGCCGCCGCCCCTGTGTCATTATCGGGCATTAGTCATGCGCAGGTATCAATTAAACAATATTTCTCGGCTGAAGGGCCACGAAATGCGCGATAACCGGAGCGAAACACTCGTTTCCCTCTGCGCGACCACTTCATTCCCCGTGAAACAGGGTAACGTTGTAATTTCTGTTTTTCTCTCGATTGCCGCTTAGGGGTGGAAAAATACGGGAAAAAAATCGACGAGGGCGTGATCCCGCATATATTTTGGAGGACGCGCGTCATTCGAATTAAAATATCTGTGTCAATACTTGTAAATGTTGAACCCAACAAAATCATCCTGTAAACAGGAGCCAAGTTCCTGTGGCCGTAAAAAGTTGTGAGATCAAACAAAATACGGCCAAGTTCGTTAGCTTAGAAATACCTCTTGCAATACTGAAAAAAGCGTTTGTAAAAATTAGTTTAAAAGAACGCTATTTAATTTTTAAAGAGTTACATGGGGGGCTAAATTATTCAAACTTGGCCGCTACCTAACACCTTTCATGGCCATTGGTTTAGAAAGTAACCTATTTACCAAATTTCAAGCTTGTAGGTCAATGGGAAGTACCCAAAAGGTTTTGATGATCTGTCAGTCAGTCAGTCAGTGACAAAAGCGATTTTTGAGGTCCCATATCTCGGAACCTATTAATGTTGGAAGATTAATGTTTTGTCAATATTGAGACATGATAGCATTTAACAAGTGCACGAAATTACATCTCTCCATCTGCCTCCAGTGCCGAGTTACAAGCCTCTAAAAAACGGCTAAGTTGTTTCGTGTAAAAGGAGGTACATAGCGCGAGAACTTGGCTGGTACACTACCGTGCACCTAGATAATTATTTTACCACGTTTTTTACCACGTTGTTATTAGCTCGCTTTCTTGTCTGTCTGTCTGTCTGTTTGTTCGGTACAAATTTTGCAATTGATTTTAAACTAACTTCCCGATGAGCTAGAGACTTGAAATTTTAAACGTAGCTCAGAACTGTATGACAATGCAATATTAAAAAACAAATTTAAAAAACAACTGTGCGTTGAGCAGAGAAACAAAGTTTAATATTAACCGTTACACCTCCCCGCGCGACGCTCGGTAGTACGTGATCGCGTTCAGCGTCCCCACTCTACTACGTGTTCCCATTCTGACTCATCCCCACTCCACTGACCCGCTTCGCACCGAAGGAGCTCAGTGTGCGTCAGTGTGCGTTCGAGCTCCGTGCGGTGTTTACAAAGTTACTACGTATTATTATAGTATAATGTTTGTTTACCAAGCGAAAGAATAGTTACACCGAAATTCTCCGTCGAACCTTTATCTTTGACATTTTACCACGGCGTTCGTTTTCGATATGACGCGTCGCAATACCGCCTGAAATTTACTACATGACTCTGTTATAATCTCATCAAAATGTTCAAAATCGATTGTAAAATTTTACACATATAAGGCTAAAAAGCAGAAAATAATTATTTAAATAAAAATAAATTTTTTGAAAATACCACGTTTTTAAAACGGACTAAAAAATGTAAAATAAAATTTTAAAAAACGCTACGTTTAAAAACGGACTAAAAAGTATAAAATAATTTTTTCTCACCCCGTACAGATAGTCCTGAAAATTTGTGAATGCGAATTTTATATTAAATTTTCTTCTAAAATAATTATTACTTTCAATTACAATAAAAATTATATTAATCTATTTTACTCCTATAATAATACAATTTAAAATCCCCTCAATTTTAAATTTATATTAAATTTTCTTTTAAAAAATTATTTTCTATTATAATAAAAATTTAATAATCTATTTAATTTTTATAGTATAATTTAAAATTCCCTCAATTTGAAATTTATAGTTAACGAAACGTGGTTAAACTCAAAAAATAAAAATGAATTTTTAAAGAATACTACGTTTTTAAAACAGACTAAAAAGTATAAAATAATTTTTCCTAGCCCCATACAGATTCCTAACCCCGTACAGATAGTCCTGAAAATTTGTGAATGCGAATTTTATATTAAATTTTCTTCTAAAATAATGATTACTTTCAATTACAATAAAAATTTATTAATCTATTTTACTCCTATAATAATACAATTTAAAATCCCCTCAATTTTAAATTTATATTAAATTTTCTTTTAAAAAATTATTTTCTATTATAATAAAAATTTAATAATCTATTTAATTTTTATAGTATAATTTAAAATTCCCTCAATTTGAAATTTATAGTTAACGAAACGTGGTTAAACTCAAAAAATAAAAATGAATTTTTAAAAAATACTACGTTTTTAAAACAGACTAAAAAGTATAAAATAATTTTTCCTAGCCCCGTACAGATTCCTAACCCCGTACAAATAGTCCTGAAAATTTGTGATTGCGAATTTTGAATAGCTATGAAAATACTTGTAAGATTTAAAACGAAAAACGTGGGGCGCGTGCAATAGATAATTGATGTATGAACATCTAAATCACTAACAATTTTATTGCACTGAAAATGATACGAACTGTTTTGCGAGTTTCGTCAGCGGCAGCTACTCTCTACACTCCTTACTATGTATTATCTTGCGCCCCACGTTTTTAATTTTAAATCTTACAAGTATTTTTTCCATCAGTATTTGCTGCGACTTCGAAGCTAATGAAACGTATACTTATGTATGTTATGCTGCTATGTTCTATCCCACGTACCTATTTCGTAATGTTTTTTTTCAATACACCCCCTTTAAGGTGTAAAATTTCAAACTTTGATAATTATTCCTTTGAGTGTTTGTTATGGTGGACCTGTGTACCAAATTTCAAGCTTGTAGGTCAATGGGAAGTACCCAAAAGGTTTTGATGATCTGTCAGTCAGTCAGTCCGTGATAAAAGCGATTTTTGAGGTCCCATATCTCGGAACTTACTAATGTTGGAAGATTAATGTTTTGTCAATATTGAGACATGATAGCGTTTAACAAGTGCACGAAATTACATCTCTCCATCTGCCTCCAGTGCCGAGTTACAAGCCTCTAAAAAACGGCTAAGTTGTTTCGTGTAAAAGGTGCATCAATAATAATTATATAATCTATCTATAATAATTATCTAGGTGCATCTACCGTGCACCTAGATAATTATTTTTTCACATCATTTCCAATGTTTCTCATAAATGCGTAGAATTGGAATTCCGATTATAAAAATCACTTCTGTTCGATTTTCTCGAGAAGCACTGGATATGGACTGGCCAGAGGTAAAGATCGTAGAGAAACTACCCCCTGGAGCTAATCAATTTCGGGATCCGTAGAAAAGCGGTGAAGGAGTATCGATAGGGGTTGAGGGGTGGGCCAGGGGTGGTTAAATCGAGCGGTTAAATAATATTCGCCGCTAATGGAACTTTCTTTCCGTTGGATCAGGGGGTTCACGGGGGTGAGAGGGGTTATTCTGCGCAGGCGCGTGTCCTTTGGAGATCCTGCCACGTTCCACGACCCCCTAACCGAGACAGGAACGTAGGGAAAGAGAGAGGCGGGCGAGGGAGGGAGATGAGAGAGAGTGAAACATATCCGACCGAGATTTATCGCGTCAATTCCTCGGTCGCTTTTCAAGCCAAAACAGCGACACATTGTTCCGGCGCGCGTCTCGGCGAGCCGCTGAAAAATCGTTCGGTCCTCGATTCCTGGCTCTAATCAATTTTCAACCCCTTTGAAATCGCGCCGCAGCCCGGCGGGGGGAAAATCTCGCCTGCCAAAAATGTAGAAAATTCGAACGAAGATAAACGTCCCCTTCCTTCTCGTAATAATTCGTCTCCGCAGTGTCGAACATCAATTTTTTGGACGGCCAGAAAAAATGGTGGAAACTTCATTTTTGGTCGAGGAATTTCTCTCGCCGAGGTGCGCAGGGAGACACGATTTTTCAGTACGCCAAGAGGCTCAGGTGGCGGCGGTGGATGCTGGTTTCGCAACCCCTTTTGTTTTCCGCCTTTTTTCTTCTCCATTTTCCGCCCACCGCCCTCCCCCTCTTTCTTTCTTGTCGGCCACCCCTTTTTTATTGCGTCCGTGAATTTCGGAACGGTCGAATGCTCCCGGCGAGATTTACAGGGGAGGTTTACACTTTTATTTTTATTCACCGATCGTTCACCGACGGCTCGCCACTCTCCATCGCCATATTTAGGGGTTGCACGGTGGGGTTAATTCGATCATGCACCCTCCCCTCGTCGACTTGCTCCGCCGTTCTTGCTCGCCGCGAACGGATAAACGTATTTCTGTCTTTTTAAATGATTTGTGCTCTGGCGCAACCCCTTCGCTTTCGGGTGGTTTTTGTACGTTTCGCGCTGCGGGGCGGACGCGAAAAAGCGACGCTTCGAAACATAATGTATGTAACCTTTTTCTCGTCGTTTAATCGAGATGAAATACGGACGGACATATCGCGGCAATGGTTTTCTTCCGTTTCATTTTTACACCCTTCGCGGCGAAAAAGTTTAACCAATCAACGAATCGTTTGACTACCCTAATGTGGGATAAATCACGGGAGTTCATAAAATTGGGGATGGTCGATCGGGAAAAATACAGCCTCGGAATCTGTTGCACTTATTCGTGGCGGAGTTCAGGGCCGTAATCCGGCAGGGAGTTACGGTAATTCTGCGCCGAGGGCGGAAGCATATTTATCCGGGCGAGAAATTAGCCGGCTAGCTTTTCGATAGAGTACCGGGAATGGCCGTTTAATGTCCCCCGCTGGAAGAATAACCGACGCGTAAAGTGCATTCCATGCAGTTATCTTATTTATGCCCGCATACACGTGAGAACACGAGGTGGGGGCGGAGGTGAACGGGTGGGGCTGTGTATGCGGTTGAATTAGAGGGAGGAAGAAAAACACGAGAAAAAAAGGGGGACGACAATGTAATTACCTCGGAAGAATCGCCACGCGGCACAGCCATCCTCGTACACCCCTTTTTCACGGGACACGTAAGTGTTTGCGTTTCGCAATTACCATTCCGCCGGCCCCGCCCTCCACCCCCGCTAGTAATTAACGTCCCCGTCCGGTTTGATAGTGTCCCGTGCGAGGATATTCGATGTAATTGCACGGGGAATCATTTTTGATATATCAACCCTGCTTATGGAGTTCTGGAAAAATAGGGTGGGGGCGGAAACTACCCCTTGGTGACACGGTTAGGACCATTGAGGCAGTGTTGTGTCTTCTCAGAAGCCTAGCAAGCCTTTTTCCACTGTACAAAGAAAATTTTCAATGTTCAGAAATATTTAAAAACATACATTTTTTAAAAATACCACGTTTTTTTAAAAAGGACTAAAAAGTACAAAAAAATTTTTCCTAGCCCCATACAGATTCCTAATCCCGTACAGAAAAGTCCTAAAAATTTGTGATTGTGAAGTTTGAGTAGCTATGAAAATACTTGTCTGATTTAAAAAGAGAAACGTATTCAAATTTCACAATCACAAATTTCCAGGACCATCTGTACGGGGTTAGGAATCTGTATGGGGCTAGGAAAAATTATTTTATACCTTTTAGTCCGTTTTAAAAACGTGGTATTTTCAAAAAATTAATTTTAATTTAAATAATTATTTTCTGCTTTTTGCAATCGATTTTATACATTTTCATGAGATTATAACAGATACATGTAGTAAATTTCAGACGGTATTGCGACCGCGACCTATCGAAAACAAACGCCGCGGTAAAATGTCAAAGATAAAGGTTCGACGGAGAATTTCGGTGTAACTGTCCTTTCGCTTGGTAAACAAACATTATACTACAATAATGCGTAGTAGCTTTGTAAATACCGCACGGAACTCGAACGCACACTGAGCTCCGTCGGTGCGAAATGGAGTCAGTGGAGTGGGACCGCGTAGTGGAGTAGGGAGTGCTGGCGCGCGGAGTGGGGATCGTTGAACGCGATCACGTACTACCGAGCGTCGCGCGGGGAGGTGTAACGATTAATATTAAAATTTGTTTCTCTGCTGAACGCACAGTTGTTTTTTCAAATTTGTATTTTTTAATATTGCATTGTCATCCAGTCCTGAGCTATGTTTAAAATTTCAAGTTTCTAGCTAATCGAGAAGTTCGTTTAAAATCAATTGCAAAATTTGTACCTAACAGACAGACAGACAGACAGACAAGAAAACAAGGTAATAAAAACGTAGTAAAATGGCGGTGGAAAGGTCCTTAGTGTAATAATTTTTTCTAGCCCCATACAGATTCCTAACCCCGTACAGATAGTCCTGAAAATTTGTGATTGTGAATTTTGAATACCTATGAAAATACTTGTAAGATTTAAAACGAAAAACGTGGGGCGCAAGATAATACATAGTAAGGAGTGTAGAGAGTAGCTGCCGCTGAGGAAACTCGCAAAACAGTTCATATCATTTTCAGTGCAATAAAATTGTTAGTGATTTAGATGTTCATGCATCAATTATCTATTGCACGCGCCCCACGTTTTTCGTTTTAAATCTTACAAGTATTTTCATAGCTATTCAAAATTCACGATCACAAATTTTCAGGACTATCTGTACAGGGTTACGAATCTGTATGGGGCTAGAAAAAATTATTTTATACTTTTTAGTCCGTTTTTAAACATGGCATTTTTTAAAATTTTATTTTATACTTTTTAGTCCGTTTTAAAAACGTGGTATTTTTTAAAAATTTATTTTTATTTAAATAATTATTTTCTGCTTTTTAGCCTTATATGTGTAAAATTTTACAATCGATTTTGAACATTTTGATGAGATTATAACAGAGCCATGTGTAAATTTCAGGCGGTATTGCGACGCGTCATATCGAAAACAAACGCTGCGGTAAAATGGCAAAGATAAAGGTTCGACGGAGAATTTCAGTGTAACTGTTCTTTCTTTTGGTAAACAAACATTATACTATAATAATACGTAGTAACTTTGTAAAAACCGCACTGAGCTCGAACGCACACTGACGCACACTGAGCTCCTTCGGTGCGAAGCGGGTCAGTGGAGTGGAGATGAGTCAGAATGGGAACACGTAGTAGAGTGGGGACGCTGAACGCGATCGCGTACTACCGAGCGTCGCGCGGGGAGGTGTAACGGTTAATATTAAAATTTGTTTCTCTGCTCAACGCATAGTTGTTTTTTAAATTTGTTTTTTTTAATATTGCATTGTCATCCAGTTCTGAGCTACGTTTAAAATTTCAAGTCTCTAGCTCATCGGAAAGTTAGTTTAAAATCAATTGCAAAATTTGTACCGAACAGACAGACAGACAGACAAGAAAGCGAGCTAATAAAAACGTGGTAAAAAACGTGGTAAAATAATTATCTAGGTGCACGGTAGTGTACCAGCCAAGTTCTCGCGCTATGTACCTCCTTTTACACGAAACAACTTAGCCGTTTTTTAGAGGCTTGTAACTCGGCACTGGAGGCAGATGGAGAGATGTAATTTCGTGCACTTGTTAAATGCTATCATGTCTCAATATTGACAAAACATTAATCTTCCAACATTAGTAGGTTCCGAGATATGGGACCTCAAAAATCGCTTTTGTCACTGACTGACTGACTGACAGATCATCAAAACCTTTTGGCTACTTCCCATTGACCTACAAGCTTGAAATTTGGTAAATAGGTTACTTTTTAAACCAATGGCCATGAAAGGTGTTAGGTAGCGGCCAAGTTTGAATAATTTAGCCCCCATGTAACTCTTTAAAAATTAAATAGCGTTCTTTTAAACTAATTTTTACAAACGCTTTTTTCAGTATTGCAAGAGGTATTTCTAAGCTAACTATCTTGGCCGTATTTTGTTTTATCTCACAACTTTTTACGGCCACAGAAACTTGGCTCCTGTTTACAGGATGATTTTGTTGGGTTCAACATTTACAAGTATTGACAGAGATATTTTAATTCGAATGACGCGCGTCCTCCAAAATATATGCGAGATCATGCCCTCGTCGATTTTTTTCCCGTATTTTTCCACCCCACCGCACGGAGCTTGAATATCATCGTCAGTGGAGTGGAGATGAGTCGGAGTGGGAACGCGTAGTGGAGTAGGGAGCGCTGGCGCGCGGAGTGGGGATCGCTGAACGCGATCACGTACTGCCGACCGTCGCGCGGGGAGGTGTAACGGTTAATATTAAAATTTGTTTCTCTGCTGAACGCGCAGTTGTTTTTTAAATTTGTTTTTTAAATATTGCATTGTCATCCAGTCCTGTGCTATGTTTAAAATTTCAAGTCTCTAGCTCATCGGGAAGTTAGTTTAAAATCAATTTCAAAATTTGTACCGAACAGACAGACAGCCAGACAAGAAAGCAAGCTAATAAAGACGTAGTAAAATGGCGGTAGAAAGGTCCTTAGCGTGTTATATATTTTATACGCACTGTAGATTCTTGGAGTGGCGGTCCACCATTAGGGTAATGGTGGGCGAAACGTCCTCGAGTACACACATTTAAATTTGAACAGACTATAGACACGCAGGGAAATTTAGAATCTCATTAAACTCGCTCGAATTCAGTTTCGTCCCGGCCATAACGGACACTAACCGTCCATTTGCAGCAAGAACTACGAGAAACGACCTTGAACCATCCGCACAATTTCGCCCCGAGCTGTACATCGACGCGTCCCTCCACAGTGGCTGCATCGAAACGATTAATTTTCATTCCTGCGAAGGACATTGTCCCGAAAAACAGAATTCCCCGGCACGTTGAGCCAACCGGGCAGAAGTATCGCTTTATTAAAAACCCGAAACAACCCTTGTGTGCTCGCGCGCGCGTCCTCGTCGCCATAGCAAACATTTATGCGCGATAAAAGGATTAATGCTGCGTGCACACAGGGCTCAGTCGTTTCTTTTCTCTGAACCTCTCCCTCCGCACGCTTTTTCTTGTTTTCATTTTTATTTCGCTCGTGGCCCGCAGCCCGGCAAAATTCACTACCCTCGCGCAAGGGGGTGGATATATGGAACGCGTGTAAAAGGGTCGCGCGTGCGTCCTCCGACCTTCTCCATCCTTCCGCCACGCGAAGAACCATCGTCCAAGATTTATCGTATATTATTCCCAGCGATTCCTACCCCCGTTATTTGTCCGGCACTCCGCGAATCGGCCACCCTCGATCTTCCCCCGGGAAGTTTATGGGCCACTTAGATCGAAATATTCGCCTCGGAATATTTTTTTTCCTCTGCCCGGCCGGAGAAGCGCCGAGAGAAAAGCCCGTTCGATCCCGGGCGAGAAATGAAATAAGGGATGACGGAGGTGGCGGGCCTGATTTGTGCCCTGCACGAAATTCACGGCACTGTCGCGTGGCTCGCCTCGGCTGGGCTGTCGTCCGTGCGACAGTATGACAAACGTTGTATCCTGTCGAGGCTACAAATTCAGAATTTTCTAAAAAATTGTTTACAATATTACAGGATTTTTTGGAATTGTAATCTGCATACCCGAAGAGAACAGAACAATTTGTGTGTGTACAGGGTGGTCTTTTTATCTGAAGACATTGAAATATCTCGAGAACTATGTATCGGATCAAAACAAGTGGGCAATGAAAGTTGTTCGTCGCGAAGGGGGACATCCAATGATACCAAACTGGACCCCCCGCCGCCACCCCCTGGGGGTGGGGATGGGAGAAGATAAAAAACTTACATGGGAACCCCCATTTTTCATTACAGATTTGGATTCTCCAGAAAAAAATACACAAATTTTACCTAGGAGTTTTTGCATTTTGGTTCACAGATAGCGCTGTAATGGACAAAAATCAAAATGGAAAAAGTCGTTGAAAATTGGGCATATCTCGAGAAATTCACATCAGATCAGAAAAATAAAAGTAGCCGTATTTGATATTTTTAAGAATGCTATTCAATAACACCGTAATTGACCCCCCACCCCCACTTCCTGAGGATTGATAAACAAACCAATGAATTTTTCCAATTGCTTCCGATTGCAGCGACATCTGTGAAAGAAATTACACCAATAATATCAAATCAATGGAGAACCAAGATTTGCTATAAAAAAGGGTTTCCCATTGAAGATTTTGAAATAGTTCCCTCTCCCACCCTCAGGAAGTGGGGGTGGGGGTCAATTATGGCGTTATTAAATAGCATTCTTAAAAATATCAAATACGTCTACTTTTATTTTTCTGATCTGATGTGTATTTCTCGAGATATACCCAATTTTCAACGACTTTTTCCATTTTGATTTTTGTCCATTACAGCGCCATCTGCGAACCAAACTGCAAAAACTCCTAGGTAAAATTTGTGTTTTTTTTTCTGCAGAATCCAAATCTACAATGAAAAATGGGTGTTCCCATTTAAGTTTTTTATCTTCTCCCACCCCCATCCCCAGGGGGTGGCGGCGGGGGGTCCAGTTTGGTATCATTGGATGTCCCCCTTCGCGACGAACAACTTTCATTGCCCACTTGTTTTGATCCGATACATAGTTCTCGAGATATTTCAATGTCTTCAGATAAAAAGACCACCCTGTATAGTCCGCACTATTTTCAAAGAATGCTCAAGGACATTTCCCCCACCACTACCCTAACAATTCCCAAGCGTCCGCCGCGGTTACAATGAACAAAAAATTGAATAGGTCTCCGCAGAGGTGATTACAGTCGGTACAAAATTGAAACGACCGTTCAGGGTCACCACCCCCACCACCTGACCGAGGTTAAATCGATATCCGTGGCCGTTTGCCCCGCGACCCGTTCGAAAATTAGCCCCCCCCCCCGCGCGAAACAAAAAGGGACGCACACCGATTAATTCCGTTTCGCAGTAATACCGGCGGGCAATCGAATAACGCCGAAATTAATTCGTATGACGTCAGCACACGGTGAACAGTACCGGTGACCGTATTAAACAAATTATTCAACGACAGATTAATTATTACCACGATTACCAACCAACTCGGACATAACCAGGCAACTAAAACAACCGGGCCTGTGTCTCTGTTCCGTCGAACACACCCGCCATTTTGTCCCATCCCCCCTCCCAACCCTTTGACGATTTCGTCGTGCCCGACGCGAATACAATATTTATCAAGTATCGATTCGAAGAATGACAACATTAATAGCCGGTTCCCGCCGCACCGGAATTAATGGAGGGACCCCGTATCCGCCAATTTTGCGAATCTTGTTCGCGTTCGCCCGGCCCAGCGGTTCTCAACTGAAATGGGTCGCGCTACACGCCGCTCGATTCCCGAGTAAATCCAAAATTTGATCGACGTGAATTTTTCAGCGCGTGAATTTTTCATGCATCGCCAGTTTGACGCGTCGAAAATCCGATCGGGGTAGAAATCAATCGTACACCAGTGGTTCCCATCCAACAACCCCTATTTTATAAAATTTCAAAAATTAATTTCACCTCCACGTAAAAATTATTCTCTTTCATAGATTCCATTTGCACCCTCTCTAACGGATTTCGCAACGTTTCTTTGAGCACCAGTGGTGCTCAGTCTGTCTGTTTCGTTCGACAAAACACGACGAAACGAATTCGCTTCAGTAAAAGTCTTTATCCAACAGTCCGTCACAGGGTTCCACGTAGGAGAATTCATTTAACGGCAACCCTCGGCGTGGGTGGAACCCTCCACCCCCTCGCCGTTGTCCTTCTCGTCCGGTTTTCGAGCGAGAAGTTAGCGAGGATGAAAAGAAAGAAGCGGGGGTCCAACCCGCGTGGCGGACTTAATGAGAGATAATTGAGTTAAGGCGAGTTATTTTAAGCGGAAAAGTTCGTGCCGAAAAGCGGACTCGAGGCGATCCAAGGAGGGTTGTCGGGGGGGGGGGGTGTAGTGCGGGGTTCGGGAGGTGGGTTGGCGAGGGTGCGCGCGCGCTGGGTTAACTCGAAAAAACTTACCGGGGAAGTAACGTTAATCGATCGATCGTCCGGACACGTTGCCCGCGATCAAACTCACCGAAATTGCAAGCTCGCCTCTGTACACGCTCGTCTATCTGTGTGAGAGACTAGCTTGGGCGAGTGTCTGTTTCCTTAATGGACGATTAATTTCCTCATGGACGGTTAATTGAGTCACGGTCCGATGGCATTAGCGGCGGTCCTTGCGAGTTACGAGAAATTTTAATTGAATGAACTCACGCCTCGGGGGTGAGTCGCTGACTCGAATTTCGGGGTTGATCCGGTCGATGAAGGATGAAGTTTGTCAAGCAGGACGGTCGATAAATGGATCAATGGAACTCTGTAGGTCGGTAAGTAGATCGGTGAGTCAATGAGTAGATCGATGAGTCAATAAGTAGTCGACAAGTTCAGTCGATATGGAAACTGTCAATGAGGAGACTGATCGAATAAGTAGGTCGATAAAAGAACTGTCAATGAGTAGTTGATCGAATAAGTCGGTTGACAAGTTCAGTCGATAAGGACACTGTCAATGAGTAGACGATCGAATAAGTAGGTCGATAAAAGAACTGTCAATGTGTAGATGATCGAATAAGTAGGTCGATAAAACAACTGTCAATGAGTAGATGATCGAATAAGTAGATTGACAAGTTCAGTTGATAAGGAAACTGTCAATGAGTAGATGATCGAATAAGTAGGTTGACAAGTTCAGTCGATAAGGACACTGTCAATGAGTAGACGATCGAATAAAGTAGGTCAATAAAAGAACTGACAATGAGTAGATGATCGAATAAGTAGGTTGACAAGTTCAGTCGATAAGGACACTGTCAATGAGTAGACGATCGAATAAGTAGGTCAATAAAACAACTGTCAATGAGTAGATGATCGAATAAGTAGGTCGATAAAAGAACTGTAAATGAGTAGTTGATCGAATAAGTAGGTCGACAAGTTCAGTCGATAAGGAAACTGTCAATGAGAAGGTATCGAATAAGTAGGTCGATAAAAGAACTGTCAATGAGTAGTTGATCGAATAAGTAGGTTGACAAGTTCAGTCGATAAGGATACTGTCAATGAGTAGACGATCGAATACGTAGGTCGATAAAAGAACTGTGAATGAGTAGATGATCGAATAAGTAGGTCGACAAGTTCAGTCGATAAGGAAACTGTCAATGAGTAGATGATCGAATAAGTAGTTCGACAAGTTCAGTCGATAAGGACACTGTCAATGAGTAGACGATCGAATAAAGTAGGTCAATAAAAGAACTGACAATGAGTAGATGATCGAATAAGTAGGTTGACAAGTTCAGTCGATAAGGACACTGTCAATGAGTAGACGATCGAATAAGTAGGTCAATAAAACAACTGTCAATGAGTAGATGATCGAATAAGTAGGTCGATAAAAGAACTGTAAATGAGTAGTTGATCGAATAAGTAGGTCGACAAGTTCAGTCGATAAGGAAACTGTCAATGAGAAGGTATCGAATAAGTAGGTCGATAAAAGAACTGTCAATGAGTAGTTGATCGAATAAGTAGGTTGACAAGTTCAGTCGATAAGGATACTGTCAATGAGTAGACGATCGAATACGTAGGTCGATAAAAGAACTGTCAATAAGTAGACGAACGAATAAATAGGTCGACAAGTTCAGTCGATAAGGAAACTGTCAATGAGTAGATGATTGAATAAGTACGTCGAAAAAAGAACTGTCAATGAGTAGATGATCGAATAAGTACGTCGAAAAAAGGACTGTCAATAAGTAGATCGACAACTTCAGTCGATAAGGAAATTGTCAATGAGTAGATGATCGAATAAGTACGTCGAAAAAAGGACTGTCAATAAGTAGATCGACAACTTCAGTCGATAAGGAAATTGTCAATGAGTAGATGATCGAATAAGTAGGTCGATAAAAGAACTGTCAATAAGTAGACGAATGAATAAGTAGGTCGACAAGTTCAGTCGATAAGGAAACTGTCAATGAGTAGATGATCGAATAAGTAGGTCGATAAAAGAACTGTCAATGAGTAGATGATGGAATAAGTAGGTCGATAAAAGAACTGTCAATAAGTAGACGAACGAATAAATAGGTCGACATGTTCAGTCGATAAGGAAACTGTCAATGAGTAGATGATTGAATAAGTACGTCGAAAAAAGAACTGTCAATGAGTAGATGATGGAATAAGTAGGTCGACAAGTTCAGACAATAAGGAAACTGTCAATGAGTACATGATCGAATAAGTAGTTCGAAAGAAGAACTGTCAATAAGTAGATGATCGAATAAGTAGGTCGACAACTTCAGTTGATAAGGAAATTGTCAATGAGTAGATGATCGAATAAGTTGGTCGATAAAAGAACTGTCAATAAGTAGACGAATGAATAAGTAGGTCGACAAGTTTAGTCGATAAGGAAACTGTCTATGAGTAGATGATCGAATAAGTAGGTCGATAAAAGAACTGTCAATGAGTAGTTGATCGAATAAGTAGGTTGACAAGTTCAGTCGATAAGGATACTGTCAATGAGTAGACGATCGAATACGTAGGTCGATAAAAGAACTGTCAATAAGTAGACGAACGAATAAATAGGTCGACAAGTTCAGTCGATAAGGAAACTGTCAATGAGTAGATGATTGAATAAGTACGTCGAAAAAAGAACTTTCAATGAGTATATGATCGAATAAGTAGGTCGACAAGTTCAGTCGACAAGGAAACTGTTAATGAGTAGACGATCGAATAAGTAGGTCGACAAGTTCAATCGATAAGGTGTCAATGAGTAGATGATCGAATGAGTAGGTCGAGAACGATTCGAATCAACAAGTAGACTAGTCTTCGAGTCGATAAGTAGGCCATTCCAGGTATCGATCGATAGATCACAGCGGTTGCCAATGAAAAGGGGCTGATACTCGCCTTCAGAAAGACTCCTCAGACATTAACTAAAGCTGTCGCCGGCTATATCGTCCCCAACTCCCGGTCTTCAACACCAGGTAATCGTAATTTCGTCTAGATTCGTCACAGAGCAGAACTTCTCAACTTCGCAGAGGCCGAGGGGGATGTATCTAGGGGTGGGTAGTAACCCCGTTAACTGCTGGCAAGTTCAGCCGACTAGGGTGATCCATGAAATTTTCAACGAGCCCGCACAGACTGATCCCGGACCGGTTTCGGGTAGCTAGGGTAGTTTATTTCGGTGGGATTTCCATGAATTTTTCAACCGGCCGGTAAACTAATTACCCGTCGCTCGGAAACTGTCGGCGGACGGGTTCGAGTCGTTCCGGACGAACTGACTGAGCGTTTTCGGGAGGGTGGCAGAGAACGAGGATGGTGTCAGTGCGGGGGTGGCAGGAATGGACTACACTCAACGGTAGCGGTGGTGGTGGTTGGATAAAATCAACGACGCGCCAACGGCCCGGTTGTTTATCGAACTTTCGGCGAATTAATCGGCCGTTTCGCCACCGCATTAATTGCCGACTAATTGTTAAGCAATAATTAACGTTTTATTCCGCGCGACTTGAGGCATCATCGGCCGACGCGACGCGTCCGCCGCGCAACACGTGGACGTCGCCATCGACAACAATGCCGCCCCTGCAGCCAGTACGCGGTAATTAATCGAGCTCGCTCGTTTGCTCGATAAACATTTGTCGAATCAATCTCCAACTAATCACGGCCGACTGCGCGCGTTTCTTGAGAAGGGCGGCCTCGACCATCCCCAACCCCAGCGTCCTCGAACTCTACTCACAAGTAACCCAGCTGATACTCACTGATTTCAATGAAATTTAACGTACTTATTAAACACCGAAAAATATTAAATGCGTGTTTTTTGGTTTCGGCTAAATACGCTCTTTAGGGGTAGAAAGCACCCCTTAACCCCTGGAGATGGAAACGTTTGTGGCTAATTATTTCTTAAAGGATTCATATTTTTTTCTATAAATTTGAGCCTATTTTCCCATAACGTCTTTTTCTTCTTTTTTGAGAAAATAACGCAACAAACCAATTCTGAAGACAGATTTAGAGTCATCGCATAAAATTACTGATTATAGAAACAGAATGCGCTCAAGGTCCGGCAACTGCTAAATCCGGCAAGTCCGGCTTATTATTTCCAAATTTAATTGACCTTGAAAATCGACCTCAAGGTCTTTTTTAAGGACGCTTTCAAGTGCATCACTCTGAACTGTACAACTCTGGATCTAGCAGTTTTTTCAGAAATTGTACCCTTTAAGAAATAACACTGTCCAACACCAAATTTGTTCCCCAATTACAGTTGGGTCCTTTGTATAGAGTTGTTTGCTCTGATTCCGAATCTGTTTTTAATTTTTTTCCTATACGCACAGTTTTTGAGAAACATGACTTTGAAAAAAAACATATTTTTCAAATTTAAACAAATATTGTAGTGTTATTATAAATAATATCGAATTGTTCTTTATAGCAAAAGATTCTGTAGACTTTCCCGAATACAGAGGTATCCAAAATTAATACATTATGATTGTTTAAACATGTTTAAATAATCACTAAAGGCGGAGAGACGCCACTTTTGCACCAATTTTTGAGGATATTTTTTAATTTATCTCAAAAAATAAGGGTCCAGCGGAAAATCGAACTATACCATGCGATAGAGCAGACTTTTATCTTGAGAAACCCCGCTTTGAAGTTTGAAACGTCGACGTTTTTTTCGAACCAGAAAGCAAAATATCTTCGCCCGACATGAGTTGCCGCCAGTGGCGCTCACCATTACAACGGTCGTTCGCCGCTCCGTACCCCGTCGCTGCGCCGTATCTCGTCCCGAGCGCCACTGGCGGCAACTCATGTCGGGCGAAGATATTTTGCTTTCTGGTTCGAAAAAAACGTCGACGATCCAAACTTGACAGGGTGGCTTCTCAAGATAAAAGTCTGCTCTATCGGGTGGTATAGTTCGATTTTCCGCTGGACCCTTATTTTTTTAGATAAATTGAAAAATATCCTCAAAAATTGGTGCAAAAGTGGCGTCTTTCCGCCTTTAATGATTGTTTAAACATGTTTAAACATTCATAATATATTAATTTTGGATACCACCGTATTCGGGAAAGTCTACAGAATCATCTGCTGCAAAGAACAATTCAATATCTTTTATAATAACATCACAATATTTGTTTAAAGTTGAAAAATATGTTTTTTTTTCAAAGCCATGTTCCTCAAAAACTGTGCGTATAGGAAAAAAATTAAAAACCGATTCGGAATCAGCGCAAAAAACTCTATAAGAAGGACCCAACAGTAATTAGGGAACATAAACTAGAGGGCTATTGTTGCTCGCTCGCTTCGCTCGCTCGCGAGTAAGGTTGTTATTGCTCGCTCGCTTCGCGAGCTCGCGGGTAGGCCTGCTCTTGCGAGAGCGTTAGTGATACGCATGGCTAGTAGGGCCTACTGATATTAATGTTTTTTATTTGGTGTGTGACTCTCCAAGAGTCACACAAAGAACTTCCCGATTCGTTACTCCTTCGCCAACATCGCTAACATCGTTTTTTTTTTTGTAATTTCATCGATATTCTCCCAAAGATATTCTTGGGAGTAGAGATGATAAATTCACTGTTGCATTGGAATAACTTTCGATTATTCCAAGCGGTAACATTAGCATCAGTTAAAAAAAAATTTTTTTTAAATCTAAAAAAAAAATTTTTTTTAATCTAAAAAAAATTAAGAAAAATATTTTTTATGTAATTGCGTTTGGTTCTTTGGTGGAAAATTTTCGTCCTCCCTTATAAATTGCATTGAAGAATCAACTCTTTTCGAAAAAAAGTAAAAATCTAAAAAACTACTTGACCAATATGGACCAAAATCTAATCAGCTCTAAGTTACAGCGGGGCACATCGATTGCATCATTCATCATCCTGATCGCGTTGTTACTTTTTCTGAAAACGTTAACGAAAAATTTGATTACATAGAAACGGCCATACGCACACACACACACACACACACACACACACACACACACACACACACGAACATTTTGCTGAAAATAGTCTAAAATGACTGCAATGACCATGAAACGTGAAGATTTGCTAAAAAATCGATTTTCGATTTTCGGGGTAATTACAATAACTTCCCTATAAAATCGGGAAGTTAAAAAAGTTGAAATTTGTTGTACAGTGTAATTAGCCACAAACATTTCCATCTCCAGAGGTTGAGGGGTGCTTTCTACCCCTAAAAGTGTTTAACAAGTACGTTGAATTTCACTCAAATCAGTGAGTATCAGTCGGGTAGTGTGACTTGTCAATTGAACAGCATTTCCTGGACCGTTGTTTGCAAGAACCACCCCTAAAAATTCTTTCATCACCCCCATAATATTCTACATCGTCAAAAACTGTCGTTTTCCAAAATTCAGCAAAACAACTCCGAAGCCTGATACGCCTCGCTATCTAAGGACTGGTCCAGCAGGACCAGCACCCGACAAGACTGGTCAACATTGGCAACGGCAAAGCCACCCCTAAGTCACCCCGTTCGATCCGGCGAGCAGCGAGGAATCGCAACTGTCCAACTATATCCCCGGCGCTCCTTAATTACCGGTTCGAATTTCGTCTCCCCGAGAGATTCCACGGGGGTGGGAGAGTTAGGGGTTGGTTCTCGTGGAGCGACACGGGATCGGCCAGCTGGCGGGACGTGTCGTGCATCGATACGGTAACGATCGCGTGCTCATTATCCCGGCGGGCGGCAGGGCCGTATGTCGCGCATTCCGGCCGCTAACGGAACTCCATATTTATGCCGGCGGCCGGCCATATGCGTTTAAATACCTTGCACGTTACACGTGTCGCACGTGCGCCCGATTCACCCCGCCGACCTCCGTCGACCCACACCCATGTATACCTGCGTGGAGAGCTCGCTATCACGACCGCTCTGAATTTCTGGCTACGTGACTGACTACAGTAAGGTTCGCCCCTTATCCGAGGGTGGTCGCCCTTAAATCTAAAAATTCTTCTTTGGAGGTATTTAACCCTTCGCCGTAACATTTTCTTTGCGGTTACGATGAATAAAACGGTCTTTACCCCCAAAACTATCGTACAAGAAAAAATGATTTCTCCTGTATTAAAAATCATTAAGGGAAGAAATAATATTCAGTTTGGTTTCTGTTTCTCGCAATCGGTGCAGACAATTTCTATTTTGCATAAGATCCGCAGTTAATTGATTATAAGCAAGAGTCAACAATTTTATTTCAGCTAAAAAGAATCGCGCAACATTCCTATTTGTTAGACTTTGTTAAAATGTGATTTAGAATTGCAGTTTTAGGATAAATAAATTGCGGAAGCTTCTCCGGCCTGATCCGGCGATCAAGTTCGTAGACATCTCCCGGAATTAAACGAGGCGCGAGTTCACGATAATAATCCACCCCGCAGAATAAACACGTGATGGTCGGGGCTTATTTTTACCGTAACTCGCCGGAGGAACGCTTCCGGAATGGAAACTGGCCTCTCTCTCTCTCTCTCTCTGGTTTTCGAGGTCCGAAAAAGTTCCAGCCGTCTACTTCTGCGGGATTTCCTCTCCTTCTCACAGAAAAATATCGTCGCGGGCTACCACCCCCACCCATGCGCACACTTTCCGATATTCGTACAAATATTTTATCGAATATCCCAAGCCTCGCCGTCCTCCGTTCCCCGCACACCGGAACGTGAAACGTTATTGAATTCGTGAACTTGCGGCGAGTGTGTCTGACGGAGTGTTCGCCGAATTAGGGGTGGTTCCCGAAAAAATCGATCATTTCGCTGCGCTCGGTTTATCGCTCTTTTCGTTCATCGATTATTTTGGACTCGTCGAAAAGCCAAAACATTATTCCTCGAAATTCACGTGGTTTTAGTAGTCCAGCGAAAAACGTTTTGACCTCCGAAGAGACGGTCGAATATGAACAATTTTCCGAAATAAATAATTCAGAAAATATTTACCACTTGTGGAAGAATATGCGACACATTCACAATTCACGCTCTGAATATTTAATATAACAATTGTTGGATTATTCTTCGAGAGAGCTGTGTATCTGGAATTTCATGAAAACGTTACGAAACGATTTCATCCCCCTCTCCAACCCCCCGAGAAAGTGCCCGCGGCATTGTAGAATTTTTTCTCACTCGAAAAACAAAATCCAAAGGATCGAAAGGGATCCAAGTGTCCAATTGTTGGATTATTCTTCGAGAGAGCTGTGTATCTGGAATTTCATGAAAACGTTACGGAACGATTTCATCCCCCTCTCCAACCCCTCGAGAAAGTGTCCGCGGCATTGTAGAATTTTTTCTCGCTCGAAAAACAAAATCCAAAGGATCGAAAAGGACCCAAGTGTCCAATTGTTGGATTATCCTTCGAGAGAGCTGTGTATCTGGAATTTCATGGAAACGTTACGGAACGATTTCATCCCCCTCTTCAACCCCTCGAGAAAGTGTCCGCGGCATTGTAGAATTTTTTCTCGCTCGAAAAACAAAATCCAAAGGATTGAAAGGGATCCAAGTGTCCAATTGTTGGATTATTCTTCGAGAGAGCTGTGTATCTGGAATTTCATGAAAACGTTACGGAACGATTTCATCCCCCTCTCCAACCCCTCGAGAAAGTGTCCGCGGCATTGTAGAATTTTTTCTCGCTCGAAAAACAAAATCCAAAGGATTGAAAGGGATCCAAGTGTCCAATTGTTGGATTATTCTTCGAGAGAGCTGTGTATCTGGAATTTCATGAAAACGTTACGGAACGATTTCATCCCCCTCTCCAACCCCTCGAGAAAGTGTCCGCGGCATTGTAGAATTTTTTCTCGCATGAAAAACAAAATCCAAAGGATCGAAAAGGACCCAAGTGTCCAATTGTTGGATTATTCTTCGAGAGAGCTGTGTATCTGGAATTTCATGAAAACGTTACGAAACGATTTCATCCCCCTCTCCAACCCCCCGAGAAAGTGCCCGCGGCATTGTAGAATTTTTTCTCACTCGAAAAACAAAATCCAAAGGATCGAAAGGGATCCAAGTGTCCAATTGTTGGATTATTCTTCGAGAGAGCTGTGTATCTGGAATTTCATGAAAACGTTACGGAACGATTTCATCCCCCTCTCCAACCCCTCGAGAAAGTGTCCGCGGCATTGTAGAATTTTTTCTCGCTCGAAAAACAAAATCCAAAGGATCGAAAAGGACCCAAGTGTCCAATTGTTGGATTATCCTTCGAGAGAGCTGTGTATCTGGAATTTCATGGAAACGTTACGGAACGATTTCATCCCCCTCTTCAACCCCTCGAGAAAGTGTCCGCGGCATTGTAGAATTTTTTCTCGCTCGAAAAACAAAATCCAAAGGATTGAAAGGGATCCAAGTGTCCAATTGTTGGATTATTCTTCGAGAGAGCTGTGTATCTGGAATTTCATGAAAACGTTACGGAACGATTTCATCCACCTCTCCAACCCCTCGAGAAAGTGTCCGCGGCATTGTAGAATTTTTTCTCGTTCGAAAAACAAAATCCAAAGAATCGAAAAGGATCCAAGTGTCCAATTGTTGGATTATTCTTCGAGGGAGCTGTGTATCTGGAATTTCATGAAAACGTTGCGAAACGATTTCGTCCCCCTCTCCAACCCCCCGAGAAAGTGTCCAGGACATTGTAGAATTTTTTCTCGTTCGAAAAACAAAATCCAAAGAATCGAAAAGGACCCAAATGTCCAATTGTTGGATTATTCTTTGAGAGAGCTGTGTATCTGGAATTTCATGAAAACGTTACGGAACGATTTCATCCCCCTCTCCAAACCCCCGAGAAAGTGTCCGCGGCATTGTAGAATTTTTTCTCGTTCGAAAAACAAAATCCAAAGGATCGAAAAGGATCCGAGTGTCCAATTGTTGGATTATTGTTCGAGAGAGCTGTGTATCTGGAATTTCATGAAAACGTTACGGAACGATTTCATCCCCCTCTCCAACCCCCTGGGAAAGTGTCCGCGGCATTGTAGAATTTTTTTTCGCTCGAAAAACAAAATCCAAAGGATCGTAAAGGATCCAAGTATCCGCGCTCCATTAGCAATCCAGCCTTCAACCCCTCTGGTTTCGAAGAACCGTCACAAAAGGATTCTTCTGCACCTCTGTCGCCCCTCTCGCCCCCGTCCCCGCAGTCCTTGGTTCAACAATGTCCCCGAAGAAACCACAGAAAACTCTCCTGGCGATATCAATCAATGATAGAAAGCTGGTGTTGGCAAACTCGCTATCCCCCACCCTCCCTCGCTCGTTTCACCATAAAAAGGGTTCTTCCTCGCCTCCTTGGAAAAAAGAAGTCCTGAACCGCTGGAGAAACGGAAACGCTCTGGATCGAGCTCGGGGGCAGGGGAGGCAGTCTATTCATTATTATTATCATTATTGTTCGAGCCTTTTAACGCGGAGTACCTCGCTCCAGCTAAACGTGACGCGAAAGGAAAAACTGTCCCGTTGAACTTTCATAAAACTGACAAACATAATTGCGAATCCATAAAATATAAAATATTTGTAGAAAATTTAAAAAGGTGAAACTTGATCACTTTCACGAGGCGGCGCCAATTTCGTTCAAAGTCGAATAAAATAGCAACAAAAAATCGTAGCCGAACTTTTTCGGTCTCGTTGGAAAGCTGAAACTTTGCTCTTCAAGCACATGCTAATCCGAATTCCGAAAAAAATTTTCCAATCTGTAGAGGGGCATTTGAATTCGAAAAACTTAAAAAAATTACCACTTTCTCTTCCCCGTATATTTTAAAGTGTAAAAACGTTCTTTAAAAAAAAACGATTTCCGGATGTGGAAGGCGGAGATTTCACGCTTTCGAATGAGCCGGAGTAGACCTCCGTCGGATTTTTTCCCGCGAAGTTACGCTAAGTCAAATATCAACGATTTCTCCAACGGAGACTGGACCGTGTATTTTCAAAAGTTTCGGGGCCAAAAAAAATGCCAAAAAACGCGAGGATACTCCCCTCCGCCGCGTCTGCAGCGGTTCCCATAGCCTAGCCGTCTGGGAACGTTCCCTGGAGCCTCGACTGACTACCGGCCACTGTGCTTATCTTCCTCCGTTTCTTCCATTTTCCTTTCCGCTGCTCCTCCTCGTTTTTCCCGCGGTCTCCTTCCGCGTCAACTTTTGTTAACGTTCCTCTTTGTTTCGCGGGCCACGGGGTAGGACGATACGGTGGGGAGGGCGGAGAGAAGGATGGTAGGGGGCACGACCGGAGTTTCGCTTTGCTCGTTAGCGGGATAAGATTCCTGTTGGCCGATGAGCGAACCGGAAACAGAGAAGGATAGAGTCTCGAGGAGTAGTAATTACGTTTGAGACCGCCCGGAAGAAGAGGAAATCTATCTTCGCGAGAGGGGAGGGGGTAAAGGAGGGCTGTCAGATCCTTTTTTAAGGGAACATTGTTGCGCGAAGAGGGGAGGAAAAACTGCGATGTCACCGGGCCTGTCGTTCAGGGTCCAATCGAAGAATCGCGGTATCGATCGCGCGCCGCGCGCTTTGTTCCACTTCAACCCTTTCGCTGCGATGGACGAGATATCTCGCTTCCACGATGTCGCAGAAATGTCTCGTGTAAGGTGAAGTGCCCTATGCCTGGACAGCATGTTTTTCTATTTTAAATTTCATCACTTTAAATAAACAAAAACAATTTCTTAAGAGTTTTAACATACAGTTCAGAGTTTGTAAAGTAATTTAAAATAAAACTAGAGGGCTATTGTTGCTCGCTCGCTTCGCTCGCTCGCGAGTAGGGTTGTTTTTGCTCGCTCGCTTCGCGAGCTCGCGGGTAGGACTGCTCTTGCGAGAGGGTTAGTGATACGCATGGCTAGTAGGGCCTACTGATATTAATGTTTTTTATTTGGTGTGTGACTCTCCAAGAGTCACACAAAGAACTTCCCGATTCGTTACTCCTTCGCCAACATCGCTAACATCGTTTTTTTTGTACTTTCATTGATATTCTCCCAAAATGTATTCTTGGGAGTAGAGATGATAAATTCACTGTTGCATTGGAATAACTTTCGATTATTGCAAGCGGTAACATTAGCATCAGTTAAAAAAAAAATTTTTTTTTCAAATCTAAAAAAAAATTTTTTTTTAATCTAAAAAAAAATTAAGAAAAAATTTTTTTCTATGTAATTGCGTTTGGTTCTTTGGTGGAAAATTTTCGTCCTCCCTTATAAATTGCATTGTAGAATCAACTCTTTTCGAAAAAAAACTAAAAATCTAAAAAACTACTTGACCGATATGGACCAAAATCTAATCAGCTCTAAGTTACGACGGGGCACATCAATTGCATCATTCATCATCCTGATCGCGTTGTTACTTTTTCTGAAAACGTTAACGAAAAATGTGATACCATACAAACGGACATACGCACACACACACACACACACACACACACATACAAACATTTTGATAAAAATAGTCTAAAATGACTCCAATGACCATGAAACGTGAAGATCTGCTAAAAAATCGATTTTCGATTTTCGGGGTAATTACAGTAACTTCCCTATGAATCGGGAAGTTAAAAATCATTGTTTAGGTTAATATCTTAATTGTATTAACAAGAACAATTCAAACCTATAGTTGGACATATTAAATCTAATCTAAGCTAGTACCTGGACAGAAGTAAAGCCTATATCGGGACAAATTCAATTTACGAGTTGATCGAGCGAACATAACCTAAAACGTTGGTTGGTGGCGCTGTTGCACATGGCGAATAGAAGATGCTTTGCGTAATATGTAGTATTCTTATCATAGATTATAGTATTGTATTATTTAACCAAATATATATTTATTTTCATTTACTGTTTTAATAAAACTTGTCATAATACAACTTTTAAGGTTAGGTAGTAATACTGATAGATTTAAGATGTAAACATAAAGTATTATTAACGTCACAACCGGAATACATTTTCTACATCCGTTATTCAAGCTAATAGAAGACTAATTATACGTACATGTAGTTAAATAATTTGCAAACAATGCGTTGATTTTTTTCACAAACACGTGTCCGGCTTCAGGCGTAAGCACATTGCGTATAAGCTTAGAGTGGGACAGCTACTGTCGTCGCGTCCCAGTATGGAGTACTTATATTTGAAAACAGTCCTAATCTTGGACATCTAATATTTGGATTAATAATTATTATTTACGTTAAGTTTGATTGCCAATTTATTTTAAAATATCAATATTATTATGCGTGATAATTATTTTTTGTCTAAGGGCTTAAATTATATCTTTTTTTCTAACAAAAGTTCGAACTATAAATGCACATGATTCGCATGTAAATAGACTATTTTGTATACTGTTTTCAGATGAACTTTGAATTCATTTTTAAATTTCAATTGATGTCTTAATGAAATAATATTCACACCTACTTGTAGCTAAGGCCTCAGAATATATAATATAATTATTTAATCTCTTAATTACTGATTTTACTATGAAAATTCAATTGTCCAGATTTAGTTATCACTTTTGGACTGTCCAGACTTAGGGCACTTCACCTTATTCTTATTATTGACAGTGTTGGGCAAAAATGTTATTCAAATAAAAATTTCGAATAAAGAGGTTTTTTTCCAAGTGGGTTTTAAACAGGGACCGGAAATAACAGTTATGCTAAAATTTTCTATGATGAAAATCAGTAATAACAAGTTGATTATTATTAAAATTTAAAATAATGTACACAAAATATAAAGAAAAAATTCGGAGAACTAAATGATTAAAAAATATCGATTTTTATACTTTTTGGTTACAGATAACAGTTACAGTGTTCAAAAAATTTGATCCTCCTCGTTAACTGTTATTATTATTATTATTATTATTTATTATGAACGGACCGAGGTCCCTTTACACAAATGTTTACAATAGAACAAAGACTTAACGTAAATTGAAATTAATTTGAAATGAATTTCTCTCAACGATAACGGTTACCAACAAGAGAAAAATTTTCAGTTAATATAATCCTTATTTGTAACCAATACGATTTTAGTCGATGAAATACTCGTTATTCTAAGACGTTTTTTCTTTTTGGTAATAACTAGACTGCGGATCTTTATGCAAAATAAAAATTGTTTGCATTGATTTCTTTCATTGAAACATTTCTTTCTTCGTTTAATTACCGAATTAAACTGAAACCAATACGCTTATGTCTTTAACTCTTTTTAATATGTCCACTGCTTTAGATGTTGCTTACCCATTTTTGTCATAAATGCATAAAATCCGCAGTATAGTTATAACAGTTATGATCCTTGCTCACGATCGCTCTCTATCTAGTCTCGTTCCCGGGAAATGTCGGTGACACACTTGCGCCCGCGAACGAATTTCGTGTTGATCTAACATCCCAAAACATTCTGAATTCACGAAATTTCATTTCCGAAATGAGAATGTGATTCTTGACTGGAGGTGGTTGATCTGGCCGAGTGGTGGGGGTCGGGGGATTACCGAAAAATTCCAATCGTCGAAATGGAGCGGACCACGGGGGTAATTGTACGAAATGCGGGCTCCTACGAGAGAGAGGTGCACGTATGAACGAGCGAGGGTACGAAATAAAAGCGGCGTGTCGGGCGGAGAGGGCAGAGAGCATCGTAGAGAGCCAGAGGGGGGAGTTTGTCGGAGTTTTGAGGGGGTTTGGGGAAAAGGGGGAAGCCGTTTTCAATCGACCTGCGTCCATATACGGGCAATAGAAGTATAAAGTACTGCGCCGCAGTTAAAAGGATCCTTAAAGCGCTCGTAGAATCACAAAACGACGCGGAGAGCGCGCGTCGGCTTCTGTCTCCATTTTATATCAGGCCGTTCCCCCCTCATCGGTTCCGGCCGACTGTTTCCGTCGTCGGCGGGGTAACACTGACCCGCATAAATATTTCGATCGTGAATCGTAATGATCATTATTAGCGGCGTTACGGCGTCGCACGCGACGACGACGACGACGCTTTCTATTACGACTGATGTCCGACATAATCTCAATCTCCACGCGTTCGGTTTCTCGGTGGGGGATTCGAATTTTACTAGTTCGTATGCTGACAGGCGTGACTGGGATTGCCGCTCGTAAAAAAGGTTATTGTAATACGGTTGGACTTTTATTTTTCTGCTTCTTTGCCCGACCGTGTACCAAAACGTACAGTATCTGCATCGTACAGCAGAAGGAAAAATAGATACCTCTACTTCTCCGTTTGCTGTCTAAGGTGAAGTGTCCTAAGTCTGGACAGTCCAAAAGTGATAACTAAATCTGGACAATTGAATTTTCATAGTAAAATCAGTAATTAAGAGATCAAATAATTATATTATATATTCTGAGGCCTTGGCTACAAGTAGGTGTGAATATTATTTCATTAAGACATCAATTGAAATTTAAAAATGAATTCAAAGTTCATCTGAAAACAGTATACAAAATAGTCTATTTACATGCGAATCATGTGCATTTATAGTTCGAACTTTTGTTAGAAAACAAGATATAATTTAACCCCTCCGACAAAAAATAATTATCACGCATAATAATATTGATATTTTAAAATAAATTGGCAATCAAACTTAACGTAAATAATAATTATTAATCCAAATATTAGATGTCCAAGATTAGGACTGTTTTCCAAATATAAGTACTCCATACTGGGACGCGATGACAGTAGCTGACCCACTCTAAGCTTATACGCAATGTACTTACGCCTGAAGCCGGACACGTGTTTGTGAATAAAATCAACGCAATGTTTGCAAATTATTTAATACATGTCCGTATAATTAGTCTTCTATCAGCTTGAATAACGTATGTAGAAAATGTATTCCGGTTGTGACGTTAATAATACTTTATGTTTACATCTTAAATCTGTCAGTATTACTACCTAACCTTAAAAGTTGTATTATGACAAGTTTTATTAAAACAGTAAATGAAAGTAAATATATATTTGGTTAAATAATAAAATACTACAATCTATGATAAGAATACTACATATTACGCAAAGCATCTTCTATTCGCCATGCGCAACAGCGCCACCAACCAACGTTTTAGGTTATGTTCGCTCGATCAACTCGTAAATTGAATTTGTCCCGATATAGGCTTTACTTCTGTCCAGGTACTAGCTTAGATTAGATTTAATATGTTCAACTATAGGTTTGAATTATTCTTGTTAATACAATTAGGATATTAACCTAAACAATGATTTTTTTATTTTAAATTACTTTACAAACTCTGAACTGTATGCTAAAACTCTTAAGAAATTGTTTTTGTTTATTCAAAGTGATAAAACTTAAAATAGAAAAACATGCTGTCCAGGCATAGGGCACTTCACCTTACCAGAAAAAAATTCTCGAGAAGAAAGAACTTACGGGGGTAGTCTACCCTATGGTTACAACTAGAATCTTACTAGAATGTTACTAGAAAACATGGGTTTGCGCGTTTCGGTTGTTTGACCTTATTTGAGCAGATTCTGGGCTGGGTGAGGGCTTATTCTAAAGAGGAAGGATCATCACACTGCGCTCTGGTCATCAGAGCAGTCAAAAAGTCTTTTAGAGACAGAAAAATGCATTGAAATCTGCGAGTTTTTTTCCTAGATTTTTTCTCTACTTTGGACCCTCATATTATACATATTAAACATAATCTCGTTAACCTCGTGACCAGAGCGCAGTGTGATGAACCTTCCTCTTGAGAATTAGCCCTCACCCAGCCCAAAATCTGCTCGAATAAGGTTAAACAACAGAAGCGCGCAAACCTTTGTTTTCTAGTAAGGTTCTAGTAAGATTCTAGTTGTAACTAGCGCATAGACTACCCCCTTACGGCAGCGATGGTAGCGGCTTTGGCCGTCAAAATGAGCCTAGGTACGGCGCCGTGCGATTTTTTTTCATAAAGATACAAAACTTCGAACATCAACAAATTTTCACTCGAGATACAGTACTCGATAATAATGATAATAAAAATGGAGATAAAACAGCAACAAAAAATCGTAGATCAATTTTCTTGGACTCGTTGGAAAACAGAGAGTCGATTCTCTAAGATCGATATCGTGAAAGTTGCGAAACAAATTTTTCGTGTGCTGGAGACACGGTTGAGTTCGGGAAACTCGTATAGCAATGTTTCTCCCCCACAAATTTCATATGCACCGAGCTACGGCCACCCGTGTAATGAATAAACAATAACATCAATGACAAGGTAACACAGAGTAGGAACGTGCGGATAAAGAGGGAAAGAGAAAACGGGACCGCGTGTTGAACAATGAAGTCCGAAGAATAAAGAATGGAGGGTGGAAAGGAAGGGACGAAGAGAGAGAGAGAGAGAGAGAGAGAGAGAGAGAGAGAAATAGGGGTAGTTGGAGAGGGTGTGCGGGGGTGGTCCAGGTCCGGTCGAGGCGGCTGCATTTTCCGTCAGGAAGACACGAAGTGGGTCATCTCGGGGAGAAGTTCGTAAAAGCGTAAAATGCAAAAGTAAAACGAGCAGGAGGCGGGGGTGGAGTTCGCCGGATAGTATGGGGGACGAGGTGGATGCTGTGTGGGTTTGGGAGGCGGAGACGTTGCTGATGTATACTTCGAGATGATTTGCATAAAGTTCCCCTTCTCCCGACCTAACGGGAGAGAGAGAGAGGGAGAGCGTCACTGTCGTAGGAATGACGCTAACAACAACAGCAACAACCGGACGGCCACGCGGATCTGTTTTTCGCTCGGTTGATTTTCGAGCTATCGATCATCATCCGCTTAGTCCGGCCCGGCCCGGCCCGTGCATCTGTCGTTATTGAAATCCACGCTCGTTTGTCTTCTCGCGTTGAGTAATTACCAGAGCCTGTCGACGCGTTTCATCCCCTCCTATCCCCCCTACGCCGTCTCCTCCCTTTATAGAGCTCAAAAAATGATTTTTTTCGCATTGTCCCGCGCCGAAAAAAATATTGAAAATTCATCAGGATCGCTCGCGGCGAATCATCCTTTTTTTCTCTCTATTTAGCGGACGCTCGCTGCCGTGTTCTCTGCGAGAAAATCCGAAACCGACGATACTTGGCTTTTTGATTCGTTGAATGGGTCTGCTGAAGTGGTAGAGTAAAAATTCTGGTTTCAGTTGCTTTTATTACCACGTTTTTATTAGCTGGCTTTCTTGTCTGTCTGTCTGTCTGTTCGGTACAAATTTTGCAATTTATTTCCAACTAACTTCCCGATGAGTTAGAGACTTGAAATTTTAAACATAGCTCAGAATTGGATGACAATGCAATACCTAAAAAAAAATTTTAAAAAGCCTGTGCGTTTAGGACATATTAACTATTAATAAATTTAACCGTTACACCACCTTGCGCGACGCTCGGTGTACGTGATCGCGTTTAGCGATCCCCACTGAAGAACAACAACAATCCCAACAACAGTTCATATCATTTGCAGTGCAATAAAATTGTTAGTGACTTTGGTGAACTATTCGTGCATGAGTTATCTATTGCATCCGCCCCGCGTTTTTCGTTTTAAATCTTACAAGTATTCTCATAGCTATTCAAAATTCACAATCACAAATTTTCAGGACTGTCTGTACGGGGTTAGGAATCTGTATGGGGCTAGGAAAAATTATTTTATACTTTTTAGTCTGTTTTAAAAACGTAGTATTTTTTAAAAATTCATTTTTAACTTCCCGATTCATAGGGAAGTTACTGTAATTGTTTTTTGAGTTTAACCACGTTTCGTTAACTATAAATTTCAAATTGAGGGAATTTTAAATTATACTATAAAAATTAAATAGATTAGTAAATTTTTGTTATAATTGAAAATAATTTTTTAAAAGAAAATTTAATATAAATTTAAAATTGAGGGGATTTTAAATTGTATTATTATAGGAGTAAAATAGATTAATAAATTTTTATTGTAATTGAAAGTAGTAATTATTTTAAAAGAAAATTTAATATCAATTTTAAAGAAATTTAGTTAAAGTTTATGGTATAGATGTAATGGAGCGGTGAACATCGCGGCAAAATCGAACCAATGTAAGGTGAAGTGCCCCATGCCTGGACAGCATGTTTTTCTATTTTAAATTTCATCACTTTAAATAAACAAAAACAATTTCTTAAGAGTTTTAACATACAGTTCAGAGTTTTTTGTAAAGTAATATAAAATAAAAAAATCATTGTTTAGATTAATATCTTAATTGTATTAACAAGAATAATTCAAACCTATAGTTGTACATATTAAATCCAATCTAAGCTAGTACCTGGACAGAAGTAAAGCCTATATCGGGACAAATTCAATTTACGAGTTGATCGAGCGAACATAACCTAAAACGTTGGTTGGTGGCGCTGTTGCGCATGACGAATAGAAGATGCTTTGCGTAATATGTAGTATTCTCATCATAGATTATAGTATTGTATTATTTAACCAAATATATATTTATTTTCATTTACTGTTTTAATAAAACTTGTCATAATACAACTTTTGAGGTTAGGTAGTAATACTGATAGATTTAAGATGTAAACATAAAGTATTATTAACGTCACAACCGGAATACATTTTCTACATACGTTATTCAAGCTAATAGAAGACTAATTACACGTACATGTAGTTAAATAATTTGCAAACAATGCGTTGATTTTATTCACAAACACGTGTCCGGCTTCAGGCGTAAGCACATTGCGTATAAGCTTAGAGTGGGACAGCTACTGTCATCGCGTCCCAGTATGGAGTACTTATATTTGAAAACAGTCCTAATCTTGGACATCTAATATTTGGATTAATAATTATTATTTACGTTAAGCTTGATTGCCAATTTATTTTAAAATATCAATATTATTATGCGTGATAATTATTTTTTGTCTGAGGGCTTAAATTATATCTTTTTTTCTAACAAAAGTTCGAACTATAAATGCGCATGATTCGCATGTAAATAGACTATTTTGTATACTGTTTTCAGATGAACTTTGAATTCATTTTCGAATTTCAATTGATGTCTTAATGAAATAATATTCACACCTACTTGTAGCTAAGGTCTCAGAATATATAATATAATTATTGAATCTCTTAATTACTGATTTTACTATGAAAATTCAATTGTCCAGATTTAGTTATCACTTTTGGACTGTCCAGACTTAGGGCACTTCACCTTAATTAAATTCGACTTTATAGTGGATTTGTATTTACGTTTATAGTGGATCGGTGACGAGAGAATAGCGGTGCACATACAAACAAAAAAATCACCGCACTTTTCAACGCTCACCTCGCCACTATATTCCCGTGCTTAGGTCTAGCCGAAGTTTGAGTTAAAGGGGCAGTCTGATTCAGCGAAAATCGACCGCGGAGCTCCTCGGAGGGTGCAAAATCCGAATTGCAGTCATAGCTGGTCTTCCACCGAATAATTCAGTTGTTTCTCGGTAGGAAAAGCAAGGTAATAGCTCGTCTGGAACATCGAGCCGTCAATTATCTAAACGCGAACATCTGCCGAATTTCTGTCAGCGAGAACTGGGGCCGGACAGAGCGGCGGCAGCTGGCCAATTCCGAAGCATAAGGACACAGCGAGAGCGGGAGTCAGCCTTGGTTAATACGTGGAAAGTCAATTGGCATGGGGGTCACCGTACTCCCCCTCCCCAATTAACGTTGTCCAGGATTTCGTAGATCTCATTAACAGAACTGCTAGAAGAATCGTGTCCGGGAGACGGTTTGTTCGCCAACATCGGGCATTGTACTCGTCGTCGAAATTGGGGAACGATTGTCGGCCCTGTTCGACGATCTGAGGGGCCCCATTGTTCGACAGGGTTTCGAGGGTTAAACTCGAATCGGTTGTTGTTTGCCGGGAGATCCCTGTCGATTCGTGAAACTTTCTCTTTTCTCCTGGGTCAACCTCTCTCTCTCTCTCTCCCCCGAGTTTCACCGAGCACACACACACGCCCAGTAATTATTATTAATTCGAGCGAAAATTATACGTTCGAATGGTGGACATGATCGATAAGAAAAACGCTATGTGGGTTAGGTCTGGGTCAGGTCGAAATACACGCATGTTCAGCTTTAAAGTACTAGGATGTGTTTAGCCTCTTGCGAAAGCTGTGGCCATTATGAATCGGAAAGGATGGCTGCAAACTGGGTTAGGTTAAAAATGCAGTGCGCTTTACGATGCCGTTTAGCGCGGACACCTTTTCGAACCTGTTAAAACACGACAGTTAATAAAACAATGCGTCTTCTCTCCAGAGAAAAATTTAATTAGCCGGCGCTTCCGTGCGTTAGGTCAGTGTCGGGTCCCTCGTCAAACCTCCCATTCCCGCGGAGCCAACGTCTGCTTGTTGGTCCCGCTGTTAGGGTAATAAATCAATAAAGAAGTCCCGACGAAATTGTCAGAAAAGCATCTTGTCTAATAGGAGAGAGTCGCGCCGGTCGTGGACGCTTCTCATCACCGGGGCTTATGTACATATTCAATTTGTCGGTCGGCCTTGGTACAAAGTGTCCCGGCGCGGCGGTAGTATGGTATCGTGCTCTCTCGTGAAACGGCGACCTGTGCGGCCGGCGCACGGCCCTTCCTCTCTCTCTCTCTCTCCCTGTCTCCCTCTCGTCTGAAACGACGACGACGCCGCGCCGGCCGCGTTTTGACGCGCGTAAAAACACGGCCCAGGGGCAGCGCTCGTTTAGGAGACAAGAAAAAACGAACCTTGAAAGGTTTATGATCCCCACCCGTCGCAATTAGGCGCGCGTAACAAGATATCGCGCTCGTGCCCGCGCACGCCCTTTTCCAGCGCAATTTTCGACCGCCCCCTCTGCTCCCCTCCTCCGACTCCCCTCTTCTTTTCCCCTCTAACTCTGCCCCCTCACCGCCCCTCCCCAGAGTCCGCTCTTTTCCGAAGTAATTAACCGAGTTAAGCGTCGCTCTACTCCTTTGTCGTTGTTGTGTCCGCTTCGAGAGTAATTACGCGCGTCGCTGTTTTCGACGAGGATTAAGCGATTCGTTCGCGGCCTATCGACCGCCTTTGCCTTGGGAACGCGTCCGCTCGAAGACGCAGAGCCCGATCCAGATCGGTCGTCATCGAAAAATCGGTAATTGCAATGCTCACGGGCCGGTTCGCCTCTAATTTCTAGCCGGCATCAACGGTTTCCGTTCTGCAGTCGATCATCGAGAGAGGCACTCCAGCGACCCCTTTCGGTACGTTTGGTTTCGGGTCGATCGGATTTCATCGCGAATTCGTCGACGGAATTATGTTTGGCGGGCTTTTTGACGGTTCTACGGTGGTGCTTCAGTAGTTGATCGCTGCCTTTCCCCTGCTGAAGAGTTCGCCTTGATTCTCCTGCTGTTTAGTACTTCGAGTAACCTTACGAATTCATTTTTAACGCCGGTCTGTGACGGCGGACTATTATCGGGGCAATTACTGTGGTGCTTCAGTAGTTGATCGCGGCCTTTCCCCTGCCGAAGAGTTCGCCTTTATTCTCCTGCTGCTAATACTTCAAGTAACCCTTCGAATTCATTTTTAACGCCGGTCTGTGACAGAGGACTATTAACGGGGCATTACCGTGATACTTCAGTAGTTGATCGCGGCCTTTCCCCTGCCTAAGAGATTGCCTTGATTCTCCTGCTGTTTAATACTTCGAGTAACCCTTCGAATTAATTTTTAACGCCGGTCTCTGACGGCGGACTATTAACGAGGCAATTACTGTGGTGCTTCAGTAGTTGATCGCGGCCTTTCCCCTGCCAAAGAACTCGTCTTGATTCTCCTGCTGTTTAATACTTCGAGTACCCCTTCGAATTCATTTTTAATGCTGGTCTGTGACGAAGGACTATTAACGGGGCATTACCGTGATACTTCAATAGTTGATCGCGGCCTTTCCCCTGCCTAAGAGTTTGCCTTGATTCTCCTGCTGTTTAGTACTTCGAGTAACCCTTCGAATTCATTTTTAACGCCGGTCTGAGACGGATGACTATTAACGGGTTATTACCGTGGTGCTTCAGTAGTTGATCGCTGCCTTTCCCCTGCCGAAGAGCTCGTCTTGATTCTCCTGCTGTTTAATACTTCGAGTAACCCTGCGAATTCATTTTTAATGCTGGTCTGTGACGGAGGACTATTAACGGGGCATTACCGTGATACTTCAATAGTTGATCGCGGCCTTTCCCCTGCCTAAGAGTTTTCCTTGATTCTCCTTCTGTTTAGTACTTCGAGTACCCCTTCGAATTCATTTTTAACGCCGATCTGTGACAGAGGACTATCAACGGGGTATTACCGTGGTGCTTCAGTAGTTGATCGTGGCCTTTCCCCTGCCAAAGAACTCGTCTTGATTCTCCTGCTCGTTTAATACTTCGAGTCACCCTTCGAATTCATTTTTAACGCCGGTCTGTGACGGAGGACTATTAAACGGGCATTACCGTGATTTACAACTTGAAAGCTAGCCCGTTGCCCTGTATCTTTTGTGCAGCATTGTGTTTTAGTCCGCGTCGCCGGGGCGATGTCCAAGGGAATAAAAGTAGATAAATAATACAGATTCAATGACGTTTTAATTAATGTCAAAGTAAAAACTGAAGCGGACGGATAAATTCTGCGGCGGGCGCGTTGCTCGCAGCCGGGGAACGCCATTAACGGCGTAACGGGACGCTGATAATGCGGCGTTAATGTAGCCGGAGCCGATTCGTTGCGATTAGAACAACGCTCCGTCCCTTCATTTACGGCCAATTGCGTCGAATCGTCGACGGATTCCGCGGTTCCCCGTATTTCGTCGCCGGCACGCCTGTTTATCGTTTCCAGCCCACTCCCGTGCGATATAAATCGATCCCCGCGCTGCCACGGGACCAGAATTCACTGTGCAAAACTGGAATCGTTAACGAACAAAATCGCTCTGGCAACAATATACTGCTCGCGCGGCGGCAATGAGACTCATTACGGGCACGCGACCTCGTTCGAATCGCCGTTGTTTTCGCGCCTGGACGCGTTATCGATCGGTCGATAACGCAGATCGATCGCGCTGTGGCTCTGCCGGTAAAATTTGTGCGCTGGGAAAATTCGACGGATCGTTATCGATCGGAATAAATCGGTTTCGACAGGTCTCCGTTGGTCGATATTGATCTTACCGACAGATACTGACCGTACCGACCGATATAGATCATTGCCAACTATTGCCGACCTTTATCGACCTGTGGAGATCATTATCGACCATTTATATTGAGGATTGATTTTATCGACCGATTTGATTTCGATAATTATCGACCGATTGAAGGCCCCGGCAGATGTTGGGAGGGTAAATTTGAAGAAGAGCAAGCGCTTCCTGCAGGGTTAAATAATCCAGGGCCGGACAGGTTACCTCGGGCGGCTATCCCGATAATTGCTTCCCGTCGAGAAGACTCGATATTCGCCGTGAACGGGTCGGGCGGTATCCGCGAAAGAGGTCGGGGGCGGCAGGGAGCCCGGGAAAAATACGAACACCGGCGCTATCCGCGGGTGCCGCGTATCTTCTGAACGGCGTCGATCGAATTCATGGAACGACTCTCGGGAGAAAATAGTCGCGGGGGTGGGCGTGCGGCTGATGGACGACGAGGGGTTGGCCGGGGGTAGCGGGGGGATACGGGTAAGGGCATGAACTCGATATACAAGGTGACGTGGTGGATTTGGTCGGGAGATAAAAAAAAAACAAACGAGGGAAAAAATACAGCGAAAAATCCGGTATCGACCCCTGTCATCGTTCGCATTCCCAATTCGAGATGGCACCGAGCGTTTCCCCCGGATTTATTATCCCTTAATTTATTACAGGCCGCGCACGATGGACAATAGAGAGTGGGAGGGAGAGGACAGATAAGAGCCCGATAAATATTTATGGGAAAAATTCATACGCAAGCCCGACCCTTTTTTTCTCCGTCCGATGACACGTCTCGAGCCGCGAGTATTCGGGGAATCACGAGTCCTGAATATCATGGGAAGGGCGATTCGACTCTCGATTTGTCCGACAGATCGAGACACGCGTCCTCGTTTCGGGGCATTTTTCATTGGAATCGTTAACACTCGCGATCCGACAATCCGTTGTCAAATTTCATCTTGAGCGTCGCGCGCGAGGATTAACGAAAATAATCCGACCGATCCAAAAGCTGTCAATCGAGACGCGCACCGTGACACGGGATATCTGCCTCGCAGCTCGACGGAGCCCCGACGTCGAAACAGAGAGTCGAGATAAATCAATATCCCCCGGTGTCCCCCCCGCGAGCGGAAGAATTTTTACGACGATCGTATTTATCCGAGGAGACGGAGAATGGAGACCGCCCGACCGAGGTCTCGTCGCGGCCGAACCGATGGAAATTAAAGTCCGATGAATCACGGGTTAAGGGAACGAGGCCGGGACTGATTCCCTTCCGGGAGGCTGAAATAAAAAAATCGAATCACTGTTCCGACCACCCCCGACACACAAATCCGACCGCCAGTCCTGTTTTATGGCGGGCCGACCAACGGAGTTATCGCGTTCTTCCAACCTACACATAAAATTAGAAATAAAAACGACCTGGTAATACGGGATGGAGTCCTGTCCTCTTAAAAAACTGATGCTAACAAGTTGCTACACATGTTCTACAAACACAAGGGAGAATTTCAGAATTTTAGTTTCGAGACAGAGAAAATCAAAAATATTTTCGGTATGCAAACGACGCTCGCGGACGAAGGGTTCACCCCTTGCCGTCACAGTTACAGCGACTACAACGTCTTCATCCCCAAAAATGTAGAAGAAAGAAGAAAAATTTTGTATCTTTTATATGGCTACGTTTACACTCCGCGACAAAACAATAAGGAACCTCCTCCAGATTTCTAATGTTTCTCAATACCAATGATGTGTACAAAGATTTTGTATACAGGGTGAGTCCGCAGAAACAGAACACCTAAATATCTCCGTTACTTTTCGTTGTACGAAAAAACTTCTTAGGTCAAAGTTACATTGTTTGAAGCGCCACATGTCACGGTGTGAGGGAAATTATTTTCAAGGTCATTTTTTACAAGATTTCAAGGTCATCGATATTTTTTTTAATGGAATGAGGTATTTTTTAATACATCAATCGATGCAGCTGGACGTTCGTTATAAAAAGGTACTAACCTATGTATGTCGAAAAGTTAGTAGTTCACAAGATATTTCGATTTAGATAACTGTAAAACATCATTACTGTCGTAGTAAAACGTTACACAAGTAAGTAAACGCTAACATCAATTTCAATTTCAACGTCAATTTTTCAATTTCTACTTCAATTTCAATATCAACTCTGCAACTTCAATTTTTCAATTTCAACTCTTCAATTTGAATTTTTCAATTTCAACGTCAATTACAATATCAACCCTTCAACTTCAAATCTTCAATTTCAACGTCAATTTTTCAATTTCAACGTCAATTTTTCAATTTCAACGTCAATTTTTCAATTTCAACGTCAATTTTTCAATTTCAACGTCAATTTTTCAATTTCAACTCTTCAATTTGAATTTTTCAATTTCAACGTCAATTTCAATATCAACCCTTCAACTTCAAATCTTCAATTTCAATTTTTCAATTTCAACTTCAGTTTTTCAATTTCAATTCGTTAATTTCAAATTTTGAACTTCATCTTCAACTTCAATTTTTCAATTTCAACTTCAATTTTTCAATTTCAACTTCAATTTTTCAATTTCAACTTCAATTTTTCAATTTCAACTTCAATTTTTCAATTTCAACTTCAATTTTTCAATTTCAACTTCAATTTTTCAATTTCAACTTCAATTTTAGCTCTCCCATTTCAACTTCAATTTCAACTCTTCCATTTCAACTTCAATTTCAACTTCAATTTCAACTCTTTCATTTCAACTTCAATTTCTACTCTTCCATTTCAACTTCAATTTTTTAATTTGAATTCGTTAATTTCAACTCTTCAATTTCATTTTCAACGTCAATTTTTCAATTTCAATTTCAACTCTTCAATTTACACTAGAAAAGTAAACGCTAACGTCTTAGTACGACAGTAATGGTGTTTTACAGTTATTTAAATCGAAATATCTCGTGAACTACTAACTTTTCGACATACATAGGTTAGTACTTTTTTATAACGAACGTCAAGCTGCATCGATTGATGTATTAAAAAATACCTCATTCCATTAAAAAAAATATCGATGACCTTGAAATCTTGTAAAAAGTGACCTTGAAAATGTTTTCCCTCACATTGTTACATGTAGCCCTTCAAACAGTGTAACTTTGTCCTAAGAAGTTTTTTCGTACAACGAAAAGTAACGGAGATATTTAGGTGTTCTGTTTCTTCGGTCTCACCCTGTATACAGGGTGTCCCAAAATTCCTTCAACAGCCACAAATGGGAGGTTCTTGAGATCATTTGAAGCAACATTTTCCTTTGCAGAAATGTTATCCGCGGCTTTGTTTAGGAGTTATTAACGAAAAACACGGACCAATCAGAGCGCGACCTAGACGCGAGTTGCCACAGTCGACCCGGCGCGCCATCTGTCGAATGGCCGACTGTGGCAACTCGCGTCTAGGTCGCGCTCTGATTGGTCCGTGTTTTTCGTTAATAACTCCTAAACAAAACCGCGGATAACATTTTTGCTAAGGAAAATGTTGCTTCAAATGATCTGAGGAACCTCCCATTTCTGGCTGTTGAAGGAATTTTGGGACATCCTGTAGATCTGTATAGAGTATCCTCCGTTTAGTAACATACGAAGTAACTGCTATTATTTACGTTGTGTCTTAGGAGTTATATCAGTTTCTATGAAAAACCGGTGCGTCGAAACGATAAGACATGGTGAAGAAGAATAGTGATTTAATTACACTGTCCAACACCAAATTCTTTCCACAATTACTGTTGGGTGGTTCTTATGGAGTTTTTTGTGACGATTCCGAATCTGCCCTTAATTTTTTTCCTGGACGCACAGTTTTTGAGAAACATGACTTAAAAGAAAAAATTGTATTTTTCAACTTTAAACAAATATTGTGATGTTATTATAAAAGATATTGAATTGTTCTTTGCAGCAAAAGATTCGGTAGACTTTCCCGAATACAGTGACATCAAATATTAATACATTATGAATGTTTAAACCTGTTTAAACAATGAATGTTTAAACATGTTATGAATGTTTAAACATGTTACGAATGTTTAAACATGTTTAAACAATCATTAAAGACGAAGAGACACCACTTTGCACCAATTTTTCAGGAAAAGTTTGAATTTATCTCAAAAAATAAGGGTCCAGCGGAAAATCGAACTATATCACCCGATAGAGCAGGCTTGTATCTTGAGAAATCACGCTTTGAAGTTTGGAACTTTGACGTTTCTTTCGAACCACAAAGCAAAATATTTTCATTCAGGGGTTAATTTCGTGCAGGATTTTTTCGGCGGTGTGCGCGGCGAGATACGGAGAATCCCCGGCGTGTGACAGACTTATGGCGTCTTATTGGATCCTTTGTGACGCTCGAGCGATTGATCTGGCCACCTGCAGGGGATCGAGAGGATCCCCATGCTCGGTGGCAAAAGGGGCGACAGGCTTTCCGGACAGAGGCGAGGCGAGGCGAGGCGAGGCGAGGCGAGCGAGTGGTTCGAAGGAACAGCTCGCGCGAGCTGTATCTCGGTCGCGGAGGCCGTATCGCCGCGTTTTCGCAGGAAAACCAGCGAGTCGAAAGAAATATTAAACGGGGGAGAGAGCGCGAGGCGGGAGGTCGAATATCGATTTTCGGTCGCGCTAATAAATAAGCGCATGCGTCTTGGTGCCGGCGTTTATTCAGCTTGGTCGAGAGGAATACCGCCGCAGCTCTTCCATCGGATTCTTCACGCCTTTTGCCGTCCGGAATGCTCCCTTTCCAACGAGCACATTCTCCCCTCCCCCTTTGCCTTGTCCCCTTGCCACCGGAGAGGATTAGAGCCACTTCCTAATTTATTCTCGCATCGACGGCCACCGACCTGTTCTTGTTCCATCCCTTCCTCTCTCTCTCTGTCTCCTTGTTTTCGGAACACGTAGCCACTTTCAGCCCCCTTTCACGTTACCTAAACGACGTTATGAGTGACGGCCATTGTCGCCGACGAATTGGGACACCGTAGTTTAGCGTCCCGAAAACCGAGAGAGAGAGACCCTACGTTGCCGAGAAACGCTGAAACACGATTGCTTTGTACGCGACGCTCGCTCCTTGGACAGCTCAATCATCCCCCGGGCTGTAGTTGCGTTAAGAAAAGGGGTCACTGTCTTCTGGGAGGTCTATCGTAAAAATTAGGGGAATATCGAAGAATTCATCTTCCATCGGTACAATCTTGAATCAGAATTTCTCGAAACGAGTAATGAAAGATTGGTTGGGGTTAAGGGTACCAGTTGCATGATTTCTGTGCCCCCAAAGATAGGCCACTCGGCGTTCCAGGCTATGTCGTGGCCGCTTATTCGCGGCGAGTCGCGACACCGTACGTGGCCCGACTGTACAGCGGGCTTTTACCCTGTGGAACGTGCTGCTTTCTCCGGCCACAGATCTCTCCCTTATTTATCACAAACTCGCTCGACACCGATGACTCCTGCCTTTACACGAGCCCAGGCTAACCACTTTTCCCCCAAGTGTTTTTGTTTCGCCGTGAATTATAAACGATTTTCCTTTCGCCCGCTACCTCGAGGCGCGAGGGCACGCATAGATCTCGCGTAGATCGATAAAAATCGGTCGATAACAGCAGATCGATGAAAATCAGTCGATAATAGCTGATCCGTAGAAATCAGTTGATAATAGCAGATCGATAAAAATCAGCCGATAATAGCAGATCGATAAAATTCAGTCGATAATAGCTGATCAGTAAAAATCAGTCGATAATAGCAGATCGATAAAAATCGGTCGATAATAACAGATCTATGAAAATCAGTCGATAATAGCTGATCAGCAAAAATCAGTCGATAATTGCAGATCGATAAAAATCATTCGACAAAGCAGATCAGTAAAAATTAGTCGATAATTGCAGATTGATAAAAATCAGTCGATAATAGCAGATCGATAAAAATCAGTCGACAAAGCAGATCAGTAAAAATCAGTCGATAATAACAGATCAGTAAAAATCCGTCGATAATAGCAGATCCGTAAAAATCAGTCGATAATAATTTTGTTCTTATAAGATTAATCATCCTATGTCATTCTTTGATCATGATTACTTCACAATATTAAACATAGTCAACCTGGAAACATTGTCAGCTCGCAGAAGAGTATCCGATCAGAGTTTTCCCTAGTAGCACAAAAATATTGGATAAATATTTTTTAAGCCACACTTTTTAATATGAGAAAAATATTTCTTCCTATCTTATAAGTTAGGATAAAAAAGAATATTTCGTACTTAATGTAAAATAAATATTGTATGTATATTTGAATATTAAAAACAGATTGAATCTCTTTTTGATATTATATGAATGTGTATACAATATCTTGTGCTGCTAGGGTTATTTTTAATTTAATTAATAACCATATAGATTGTCCCTCTCTCCTTATGCAAATCAATTTTTACGCACCTGAACGTGCTTTGAGATCTCGAACAGCCTTTCAAACCCTTAAAGCCAAATCTACCTATGGATTAATTAATCCAATAAATCGCATTATTGCAGACTCTAACACTCTGTATAATCGTATGGAGTTTTTCATTGAGTCTTTGCACATTTTTAAAAAACAATTACGCAGAATTATAGGGTAATACCATATAGTTAGTACCATTAGTTTTTGTGCACGTCCCTTCTATGTTACTATACGAGTAATCATTTATTGTTTTCTATTGTAAACATTTATGTAAAAGGGCTTCGGTCCGTTTATAATAATAATAATAGCAGATCGATAAAAATCAGTCGATAATAGTTAATCAGTGAAAATCAGCCGATAATAGCAGATCGATAAAAATCAGTCGATAATAGCATATCAGTAAAAATCTGTCGATAATAGCAGATCGATAAAAATCAGTCGATAATATCCTGATCGATAAAAAACAGCCGATAATAGCAGATCTATACAAATCAGCCGATAATTACAGATCGGTAAAAATCAGTCGATAATAGCTGATTAGTAAAAATCAGTCGATAATAGCTGATTAGTAAAAATCAGTCGATAATAGCAGATCAGTAAAAATCAGTCGATAATATCAGATCGATAAAAATCAGTCGACATCATTACACACCGTGAGATCGGTCAGAAGAGATTGTCTGCGAGCTATAATAAAAGTTGTACCGTTCGCGGAACAGCGCAGAAAATTTCGGAAAACCCAGACCCATTTATAATTGAACAATGGAACGAACAACCCCTTCGACCCCTCGGGCAGTTTATTGTCCATGTGCGTCGCATGTATCATCCAGAGCATGAATCTGTCCGATAAGGGCCCTTAACGTGTAATATCCAGCGGCAGATAGGGCATCTTCCGAGAATAATTTTGATAGCAGCCCGCGGGGACAGACACGATACCGATCTCGATAGGACATTTTCAAAGGTGGTGGCCAGTCAACCCGGGGCGTGAAGGACGCACAGGTAAGAACGGAATCTTGATCGGCGTCATCCAATGACAAAATGGCTTCCGCAACATTGAGCAGGTTGGAGGACTGCACGGATAAACGATTCGCGTCGAACCCACCGAACACAGCGAGGAGGTAATCGAGCCAGCGATTCGAAAGTTTGATACTGAGGGGGTGGGACAGGCTCGAAGAGGGCTCCCCCTGCGCGGGGGATGCTGGGGAATTCCGCGAGCCATTCCGCGGATTCGATTACCATCGACTCGTTTTTTATCCGTTGAATCGGAACGTAGAACCAATTTGGGAGGGACGTGATTCCTAGGGGGTGGGAGAGATTGTTCGAAATTTTCAGGATTAAAGCAAGAAAAAATCTAGTTTTCGAGATTGCAGTTGCCTTGGGAGGGGGAGGGCGAGCTTAACGATTGCGAAAACATCTTCCGGGTCGTTATCATTTTTGCAACAAGTGGCGCGCGGTGGAAACTGCTCTGCCACCCCTCTCGAAATCACTCCGACGATTTTCTAAATGGGGGTTGAAGACGGGGGGAAGGGTTGTACATGCGAATTAAGTGGAAATGTGAGGGTCGAGGGTCTGGAAACCATTCCCAGAAATCTTTATGATCTTTATTCAGCCTCCGTGTTGTGGATTCATAGATGCAAAATTTCCTCCCCCGCTCTGAAGGGATGCTTCCCTCCTCCGTATTTTGTCGACAACACGTACAGCAGTGTTCCGCGTTCACAATAAAAGCTCGAATAATCTTTTTTTAACAAGCATAATCAGGATTTTGATAGGATAGTTTCGTCACGGTGGTGGTCCTCTGTTCCAGTTCGAGTTATCGGCAGCCATATTGTATTCGCTCTCGATTTAGCCCCGACGGGAAACTCGGAGATCGATGAACGCGACATCGAAAAATTAAAAACGTTATTCCGCGACGGGGAGGATTGTTTTGGCATCGTTTCCGGTCGGTCGTCACCGGAAGTCGACCCGAATCACAGTCGAATCCCGCAGAGTCGAATTCGACAAGCCACGAACCGCTGCTTCGCCGGTGCTATTTCGGCGTCCCCCACTGTGGAGGGGATGGCAGAGGGTTGGGGGACCGGGGATGAAAGTTCCTGCGGGATTATCCGATCCCCGTAATTAAGCTGATAACTGGGCTAATTAAAAATTCGAGTGCAATTATCAGACGCTCGTCGGAGCGAGGGGAGGGGATTATTTTCAAGCGGTAAATGAATTTTTTCGACGCCAACTGGGGTGGAGGATGGAAATTCCACCCCCTGGAAGCTAACCCTGCTCGAAGCAATCTGACGGTACACTTTCTTGTTTTTCGTTCAATAAACAAATTAATATACAGGGTGGTCCATTTATCTTGAGACAGACAATTATTACGGAAACCAGCAGGAATATGAAAAAATGTTTTATATAAAATATTCTTCATATGAAGGGGCACATTTAATGGCGCTATGCACATTTTTCCATAATGGCCTTTTAAGGGTTAGATGAAGGGCAACTTCATTTTTTCAAATGGAAACCCATATTTTTTATTTCATATTCTTATTCTACATCGAAAAATAATAATGTTTCGTATAAAACATTTTTTCCTAGCGTGCACGGTTTTATTAAAGAAATTGTGGTGAATATTCCAATATTTATAATGACAAGAAATACTGCGTTTATAAAATAAAATACATTGAGCATCGTAGGTGGCGTTACTGCCGCCGACTAGATGAAGATTCACAATACATGTTGTATGCCATTATGCAAGCTTTGCAACCTTTATCATGGTATCGTTAAAAAATGGGAAGTTCAGGAAAAAAATGTTTTATACGAAATATTATTATTTTTCGATGTAGAATAAGAATATGAAATAAAAAATATGGGTTTCCACTTGAAAAAATGAAGTTGCCCTTCATCTGACCCTTAAAGGGCCATTATGGAAAAATGTACATAGCGTCATTAAATGTGCTCCTTCATATGAAGAATATTTTATATAAAACATTTCTTCATATTCCTGCTGGTTTTCGTAATAATTGACTGTCTCAAGATAAATGGACCACCCTGTATATTGTTGCACCCCAACCGCAATTCGAATGCTACCGACGTGAAAAAATTACTGAACACGATGCATACATGCATGAACAAATCCGCAAAGTTTCACAAAGATATATTTGCTACATTTTCCAAAATAAATTCTTTCGTCAAACCATATGACGTAACTCGAAAAAGTTAGTGATCCTATATTGTTGCACCCCAACCGCAATTCGAATGCTACCGACGTGAAAAAATTACTGAACACGGTGCATACATGCATGAACAAATCTGCAAAGTTTCGCAAAGATATATTTGCTACATTTTCCAAAATAAATTCTTTCGTCAAACCATATGACCTAACTCTAAAAAGTGAGTGATCCTATATTGTTGCACCCTAACCGCAATTCGAATGCTACCGACGTGAAAAAATTACTGAACACGGTGCATACATGCATGAACAAATCTGCAAAGTTTCACAAAGATACATTTGCTACATTTTCCAAAATAAATTCTTTCGTCAAACCGTATGACCTAACTCTAAAAAGTGAGTGACCCTATATTGTTGTACCCCAACCGCAATTCGAATGCTACCGACGTGAAAAAATTACTGAACACGGTGCATACATGCATGAACAAATCTGCAAAGTTTCGCAAAGATATATTTGCTACATTTTCCAAAATAAATTCTTTCGTCAAACCGTATGACTTAACTCTAAAAAGTTAGTGATCCTATATTGTTGCACCCCAACCGCAGTTCGAATGCTACCGACGTGAAAAAATTACTGAACACGGTGCATACATGCATGAACAAATCTGCAAAGTTTCGCAAAGATATATTTGCTACATTTTCCAAAATAAATTCTTTCGTCAAACCGTATGACTTAACTCTAAAAAGTGAGTGATCCTATATTGTTGCACCCCAACCGCAGTTCGAATGCTACCGACGTGAAAAAATTACTGAACACGGTGCATACATGCATGAACAAATCTGCAAAGTTTCGCAAAGATATATTTGCTACATTTTCCAAAATAAATTCTTTCGTCAAACCGTATGACCTAACTCTAAAAAGTGAGTGATCCTATATTGTTGCACCCCAACCGCAATTCGAATGCTACCGACGTGAAAAAATTACTGAACACGGTGCATACATGCATGAACAAATCTGCAAAGTTTCGCAAAGATATATTTGCTACATTTTCCAAAATAAATTCTTTCGTCAAACCGTATGACCTAACTCTAAAAAGTGAGTGATCCTATATTGTTGCACCACAACCGTAATTTAAATGCTACTGACGCAAATAAATTCAAGGACACAGTACATACATGCAGGACGAACTGCGCAAAGTTCCGCGAAGCGGTGTGTTCCGGTATTTCCAAAAAAAAAAAATTCGCAAAGTGAGGCGTCGATCGAAGAGCAGCATCGCATCGCGTAGGAGTGATCGACCGCGTAAGAAACGCGTTGCGGAATCCGTGAAACGGCCACGGGACAGTCTGCGATCCCGAGATGCACTGTTGCACAACCTGTGGACCCGGTCTGTAAATGTCGGCACGAAGTCACGTGTCTCGGATAACCATCCGGTAGGGACAAGTAACGTTTCACGTGTGGGAATCCGACGCTCCACGTGGTCGGGTCCCGTGTATCGATTAATCGCCGTGAATTTCGGTGCCGTGCGACGTATGCGTGTGCGTCTAGTCGGTGTGTGTGTGTGTGTGTGTGTCCGTGTATTTGTGCGCCGGTTGGCCAGAGGGATCGATAAATTCATTAGCGCGAGAAGAATTCCTCGGGAATAAAGTGAACCCCTCGATACTACGGTCAACTATAGTGGGCCGCAGCAATGTCACCTTGGTGCGCCGCAGACGACTATAATTGCACGGTGTTCCACGTGCAGTTGCACGCCGTCTCCCGGACACTGGACACCAACAGAGGTGGGCATTATTTGGCGAAAAAAATATTTGAAATACTATTTAATAGTTTAGATTTTATTTTGCTCAAAGAAAATATTGGGTTGGCAAATAAGTTCTTTCGGTTTTTTACATTGGAATAAATCACAAAAACCGAACGAACTTATTTGCCAACCCAATAGATAGAATTTCGAAAGTAAAATATTTCTATTTCAACAATCTGAACCTCAAAATAAAATATACCTATTTGAACAATTTGATCCACGAAATAAAATATTTCTATTTTAACAATCTGAAACACGAAATAAAATATTTTACTTTTTGCATTGTTATAATACTCTGAGAAATCGCATAAATGTAGTCTATCTTATTGTTAAGAAACGATTTACACTCATAAATGTATTGAATTCGAACTATTATTTTCAGCAATAATATCTAAAATTGAAATTGAAAATAAAGACAAATTACAAATATTTTCAATATTCTTCAAATAGAATACTATTTTCCAAAAAATTACTGTCTCAAATAAATTATTTTATTTTCAAAAATTACTGCATCGAATGAAATATTTTATTTTCACAAATTACAGCATCAAATAAAATATTTTATTTTCATAGTTGTACACATGCTTTAAAATAAATAGAACTATTTACTATTTACTATTTTTAAATAGTAATAGTAATAGTATTTTTAAATAGTAAATAGTAAATAGTATTTTAATACTATTTTCCCCAGCTCTAGACACCAACACCGCAAAACCGTGTTTTTATATTTATTAGGTCGTTCGGAAGACATTTCTTTTCCTCAAGGGAAAATGAAAAGCAATTTTTATTACCACGCTTGTATTAGCTTGCCGAGTTGTCATTGTTGTTGTTGTTGTTGTTGTATGCGTCAAATCTTGTAATCGAATTTTAAACCACTTCCCGATGAGCTAGAGACTTGAAACTTTAAATATAGCTCAGAACTGAATGACAATGCAATATAAAATAACAAATTAAAAAAAACTGCGTTCAGGAGAAAAGAAAAATTTTAATATTAACCGTTACACCTCGTCGCGCGACGCTCGGTAGTACGTGATCGCGTTCAGCGATCCCCACTCCGCGTGCCAGCGCTCCCTACTCCACAACGCGTTCCCACTCCGACTCATCCCCACTCTACTGACCCATTTCGCACCGAAGGAGCGCAGTCAGTGTGGTGTTCCGTTCATTCAGTTCCATATCGGACGATTTCCGACTCCATCAAGAGACGTCGTCTCTCGGAATCATCCCCCTATTGTATTTCACGTATTTCCATATCTTGCGTTTCTATATCTTACTATTTCATACCAGTTTTACTATATCTTGCGTTCCATTTAAAAAAGACTAAACAGTAGAAAATGAAAAAAAAATTTTCAAAAACCACGCTTATATTAAAATGCACTAAAAAGGAGAAAATAATTTTTTTAGAGATTAGTAATTATAAATAAAAGCGTGTAGCGCCCATGAAGATTACGTCAATATAGTTTAGCGCTCCACGCTTTTATTTATAGTCACTAATGTCTAAAAAAATTATTTTCTCCTTTTTAGTGCATTTTAATATAAGCGTGGTTTTTAAAAAGTTTTTTTTATATATTTTTTTATTTCTTACCATCTAGAATTAGTTTTATGACTAGACTGCGGATCTTTGTGCAAAATAAAAAATGTTCACATTGATTGCAACACACAGGAGCCGAATCAAAATTTCTTTCTTCTTTTAATTACCTTATTAGGGTGAAACGAGTACACTGGTGGCCTTAAAGCTTTTTAACATGTCCACTGTTATAAATTGTACGTGCCGATTTTTGTTGTGTTATTCTCCGAAGGACCTCGTAGAACCTTTAAAATATAAACAAGTATGAATTTTGTTAATTGGAAGGATCAACCTTCCAATTAATTGGTGATACCAAATTAATTACAGTAACCGTGGGGATTTCTAAAATAATTTTCTGTAATTCAACGGTGTCGTACATCAGCCTACATCATAGAAATTTTCTAATTTTTCTGCAGCAAACGAGTGCCGAGCGAAATTGAATGCACCGAAAGTTCATATTCGCGAGGACGTGCCATTAGTAATATTTTTCGCAGGTGAATTTTTGGGTTTTGTCCAGCTGGATATCTGTGCGGAGCCTCGATTGTCCTCTTCGCAATCTATCAACGACGCCAGGCGACATTTTAGGCTGCTCCGGATTTTTTTAGCCAGTTTTTTGTTTCAAATCGAAAAGCGTCGGCGGTGAAAAAAACTTCGCGTGAAAGGAGAGAGAGTTTATTGGGAATCGACGTTGGACAGTCGGCAATTAGAAGGGTAGCTTTGGGAAGCTTGATTCGATCCCGGAAGCGGAAGCTAGGATTAGAAACCATCGGGAGATCCTTTTCTGCAGTGGATCCTCGAAGAATCCCATTTTAGCCGACACCGAGTCGATACGATCGTCGACCCTGAGTAAACCAGCCGCGAAAAATTTCGAGTCTTCCCACCTCTCGGAAGAACCATTCTTCCCGGATAAAATGGCGCATGGTTTGCGCTGAAATTCGCGAAATTGTGGATTTGGCACCTAAAAAACCATAATTTCCTTTGAAGCTACAGGCCTGAAAAAATTTGTATGCATAGTAGATAATATCGTCAAGCATTGTGGAAAAGAATAAATGTTTATCTTAACGCGTTTTGTCAAAATTAATTGTAGAAGTGACTACCTTGGTTAATGATCAAAATGTTTGGCGACAGAGAATTTTTGTGAATGAGATTTTGGTAAGGAATTAAGGCAGAGTTAGGCAAATATCTGTGATGTGCACCGGTTATGATCCCTGCACTTATCCGGGGATTCGTCGGTCCACGAATTCCGTAGACAGCCGTTTCTCCCGGCCTATCGCGTAACGCGCTTATCCGCGACGGTTTCGGGAAGAACTTGGGATTCCGTAGCGACTCGGTGACACCATTCCCACCGATATTCCCCCGCGATTTCGGCCGGCCTGGATCTATCGATCGACTAGCGAGCAAACTCGAAAGCTTGGAAAATAGGATTACCCGGTGGATGATAGGATCTCAAATATTACAGTAATCAAATACGCTCCAATTCTACTGATTGGCGTAGGGCAGATTAAAGTCTTAGGCTGAGCCCAACCTGGCCCAGAACCTAGCTTCTGCAAGCCTATCTGACCAGGCTTAGCTCTGGGACTAATCAAATTCGCGGTGGTTATGTCGGTGACCAAATTAGGGGACTGGGGACGTGTTTGCTTTGGTAGATTAAGGTCCAGGGTTAGGTTTCGGTTTCAGACTGAGGTCGGGATCAGGCCCAGCTGGTAGATTATGGTCGAATCTTAGGCCTGATTCCGTAAATGGACATTCAAAGTGAGGTTCAATGTCAACCTTGTACTATCCAGGTTGAATTATATTATACAATCCAGGTCCAAAGCTGTGTCCAAATTAGACGAGTGCCCCAAGATAAGTCCCAAATTCGCAGACTGAAGTCTACCCTGCAGTTGCCTTATGAAATTGATATGCAAGCTACATCCGCATTGTCTGACAGACATCCAATCCACCTGGAGATCGTAGGCTGAGCTCACCTGGCCCAGAACCTAGCTTCTGCAAGCCTATCTGACCAGGCTTAGCTCTGGGACTAATCAAATTCGCGGTGGTTATGTCGGTGACCAAATTAGGGGACTGGAGACGTGTTTGCTTTGGTAGATTAAGGTCCAGGGTTAGCTTTCGGTTTCAGACTGAGGTCGGGATCAGGCCCAGCTGGTAGATTGTGGTCGAATCTTAGGCCTGATTCCGTAAATGGACATTCAAAGTGAGGTTCAATGTCAACCTTGTACTATCCAGGTTGAATTATATTATACAATCCCGGTCCGAAGTTGTGTCCAAATTAGACGAGTGCCCCAAGATAGGTCCCAAATTCGTAGACTGCTGTCTACCCTGTAATTGCCTTATGAAATGGATATCCAACCTACATCCGTATTGTCAGACAGACATCTAATCCACCTGGAGATCGTAAGGCTGAGCTCACCTGGCCCAGAATCAGCTTCTGCAAGCCTATCTGACCAGGCTTAGCTCTGGGACTAATCAAATTCGCGGTGGTTATGTCGGTGACCAAATTAGGGGACTGGGGACGAGTTTGCTTTGGTAGATTAAGGTCCAGGGTTAGGTTTCGGTTTTAGATCGACGTCGGCATCAGGACCTGGTAGATCGAGGTCGAATGTTAGGCCTGATTCCGCAGATGGACATTCAAAGTGAGGTCCAATGTCAACCTTGTACTGTTAGATCCAGGTCCAAAGCTGTGTTCAAATTAGACGAGTGCCTCCAGATTGGTCCCAAATTCGAAGACTGAAGTCTACCCTGCAGTTGTCTTATGAAATTGATATGCAACCTACATCCGCATTGTTGGACAGACATCTAATCCACCTGGAGATCGTAGGCTGAGCTCACCTGGCCCAGAACCTAGCTTCTGCAAGCCTATCTGACCAGGCTTAGCTCTGGGACTAATCAAATTCGCGGTGGTTATGTCGGTGACCAAATTAGAGGACTGGGGACGTGTTTGCTTTGGTAGATTGCGGTCCAAGGTTAGGTTTCGGTTTTAGATCGAGGTGGATTGAGCTGGTAGATTGAGGTCCAATTTTAGGCCTGATTCGGCAGATGGACATTCAAAGTGAGGTCCAATGTCAACCTTGTACTGTTAGATCCTGGTCTAAAGCTGTGTTCAAATTAGACGAATGCCTCCAGACCGGCCCCAAATTCGCAGACTGAAGTCTACCCTGCAGTTGCCTTATGAAATTAATATCCAACCTACATCCGCATTGTCGGACAGACATCTAATCCATCTGGAGATCGTAGGCTGAGCTCACCTGGCCCAGAACCTAGCTTCTGCAAGCCTATCTGACCAGGCTTAGCTCTGGGACTAATCAAATTCGCGGTGGTTATGTCGGTGACCAAATTAGAGGACTGGGGACGTGTTTGCTTTGGAAGATTGCGGTCCAAGGTTAGGTTTCGGTTTTAGATCGAGGTGGATTGAGCTGGTAGATTGAGGTCCAATTTTAGGCCTGATTCGGCAGATGGACATTCAAAGTGAGGTCCAATGTCAACCTTGTACTGTTAGATCCTGGTCTAAAGCTGTGTTCAAATTAGACGAATGCCTCCAGACCGGCCCCAAATTCGCAGACTGAAGTCTACCCTGCAGTTGCCTTATGAAATTAATATCCAACCTACATCCGCATTGTCGGACAGACATCTAATCCATCTGGAGATCGTAGGCTGAGCTTACCTGGCCCAGAACCTAGCTTCTGCAAGCCTATCTGACCAGGCTTAGCTCTGGGACTAATCAAATCCGCGGTGGTTATGTCGGTAACCAAATTAGGGGACTGGGGACGTGTTTGCTTTAGAAGATTGAGGTCCTAGGTTAGGTTTCGGTTTTAGATTGAGGTCGGAATCAGGACCTGGTAGATTGAGGTCAAATGTTAGGCCTGATTCCACAGATAGACATTCAAAGTGAGGTCCAATGTCAACCTTGTACTGTTAGATCCAGGACCAAAACTGTGTCCAAATCAGACGAGTGTCTCCAGACCGGCCTCAAATTCGCAGACTGAAGTCTACCCTGCAGTTGTCTTATGAAATTGATATCCAACCTACATCCGCATTGTCGGACAGACATCTAATCCACCTGGAGATCGTAGGCTGAGCTCACCTGGTTCAGAACCTAGCTTCTGCAAGCCTATCTGACCAGGCTTAGCTCTGGGACGAATCAAATTCGCGGTGGTTATGTCGGTGACGAAATTAGGGGACTGGGGACGTGTTTGCTTTGGTAGATTAAGGTCCGGGGTTAGGTTTCGATTTTAGATTGAGGTGGATTGAGCTGGTAGATTGAGGTCGAATTTTAGGCCTGATTCCGCAGATGGACATTCAAAGTGAGGTCCAATGTCAACCTTCTTGTACTGTTAGATCCAGGTCCGAAGCTGTGTCGAAATCAGACGAGTGCCCCAAGATCGGTCCCAAATTCGTAGACTGCTGTCTACCCTGTGATTGCCTTATGAAATGGATATCCAACCTACATCCGTATTGTCAGACAGACATCTAATCCACCTGGAGATCGTAGGCTGAGCTCACCTGGCCCAGAACCTAGTTTCTGCAAGCCTATCTGACCAGGCTTAGCTCTGGGACTAATCAAATTCGCGGTGGTTATGTCGGTGACCAAATTAGGGGGCTGGGGACGTGTTTGCTTTGGTAGATTAAGGTCCGGGGTTAGGTTTCGATTTTAGATCGAGGTCTGGATCAGGACCTGGTAGATCGAGGTCGAATGTTAGGCCTGATTCCGCAGATGGACATTCAAAATGAGGTCCAATGTCAACCTTCTTGTACTGTTAGATCCAGGTCCAAAGCTGTGTCGAAATCAGATGAGTGCCTCCAGATCGGTCCCAAATTCGCAGACTGAAGTCTACCCTGCAGTCGTCTTATGAAATTGATATCCAACCTACATTCGCATTGTCGGACAGACATCTATTCCACCTGGAGATCGTAGGCTGAGCTCACCTGGCCCAGAACCTAGCTTCTGCAAGCCTATCTGACCAAGCTTAGCTCTGGGACTAATCAAATTCGCGGTGGTTATGTCGGTGACCAAATTAGAGGATTGGGGACGTGTTTGCTTTGGTAGATTGAGGTCCAGGGTTAGGTTTCGGTTTTAGATCGAGATCGGGACAGGACCTGGTAGATTGAGGTCGAATGTTAGACCTGATTCCGCAGATGGACATTCAAAGTGAGGTCCAATGTCAACCTTGTACTGTTAGATCCAGGTCCAAAGCTGTGTCCAAATCAGACGAGTGCCTCCTGATCAGTCCCAAATTCGCAGACTGAAGTCTACCCTGCAGTCGTCTTATGAAATTGATATGCAAGCTACATCCGCATTGTCTGACAGACATCCAATCCACCTGGAGATCGTAGGCTGAGCTCACCTGGCCCAGAACCTAGCTTCTGCAAGCCTATCTGACCAGGCTTAGCTCTGGGACTAATCAAATTCGCGGTGGTTATGTCGGTGACCAAATTAGAGGACTGGGGACGTGTTTGCTTTGGAAGATTGCGGTCCAAGGTTAGGTTTCGGTTTTAGATCGAGGTGGATTGAGCTGGTAGATTGAGGTCCAATTTTAGGCCTGATTCGGCAGATGGACATTCAAAGTGAGGTCCAATGTCAACCTTGTACTGTTAGATCCTGGTCTAAAGCTGTGTTCAAATTAGACGAATGCCTCCAGACCGGCCCCAAATTCGCAGACTGAAGTCTACCCTGCAGTTGCCTTATGAAATTAATATCCAACCTACATCCGCATTGTCGGACAGACATCTAATCCATCTGGAGATCGTAGGCTGAGCTTACCTGGCCCAGAACCTAGCTTCTGCAAGCCTATCTGACCAGGCTTAGCTCTGGGACTAATCAAATCCGCGGTGGTTATGTCGGTAACCAAATTAGGGGACTGGGGACGTGTTTGCTTTAGAAGATTGAGGTCCTAGGTTAGGTTTCGGTTTTAGATTGAGGTCGGAATCAGGACCTGGTAGATTGAGGTCAAATGTTAGGCCTGATTCCACAGATAGACATTCAAAGTGAGGTCCAATGTCAACCTTGTACTGTTAGATCCAGGACCAAAACTGTGTCCAAATCAGACGAGTGTCTCCAGACCGGCCTCAAATTCGCAGACTGAAGTCTACCCTGCAGTTGTCTTATGAAATTGATATCCAACCTACATCCGCATTGTCGGACAGACATCTAATCCACCTGGAGATCGTAGGCTGAGCTCACCTGGCCCAGAACCTAGCTTCTGCAAGCCTATCTGACCAAGCTTAGCTCTGGGACTAATCAAATTCGCGGTGGTTATGTCGGTGACCAAATTAGAGGATTGGGGACGTGTTTGCTTTGGTAGATTGAGGTCCAGGGTTAGGTTTCGGTTTTAGATCGAGATCGGGACAGGACCTGGTAGATTGAGGTCGAATGTTAGACCTGATTCCGCAGATGGACATTCAAAGTGAGGTCCAATGTCAACCTTGTACTGTTAGATCCAGGTCCAAAGCTGTGTCCAAATCAGACGAGTGCCTCCTGATCAGTCCCAAATTCGCAGACTGAAGTCTACCCTGCAGTTGCCTTATGAAATTGATATGCAAGCTACATCCGCATTGTCTGACAGACATCCAATCCACCTGGAGATCGTAGGCTGAGCTCACCTGGCCCAGAACCTAGCTTCTGCAAGCCTATCTGACCAGGCTTAGCTCTGGGACTAATCAAATTCGCGGTGGTTATGTCGGTGACCAAATTAGGGGGCTGGGGACGTGTTTGCTTTGGTAGATTAAGGTCCGGGGTTAGGTTTCGATTTTAGATCGAGGTCTGGATCAGGACCTGGTAGATCGAGGTCGAATGTTAGGCCTGATTCCGCAGATGGACATTCAAAATGAGGTCCAATGTCAACCTTCTTGTACTGTTAGATCCAGGTCCAAAGCTGTGTCGAAATCAGATGAGTGCCTCCAGATCGGTCCCAAATTCGCAGACTGAAGTCTACCCTGCAGTCGTCTTATGAAATTGATATCCAACCTACATTCGCATTGTCGGACAGACATCTATTCCACCTGGAGATCGTAGGCTGAGCTCACCTGGCCCAGAACCTAGCTTCTGCAAGCCTATCTGACCAAGCTTAGCTCTGGGACTAATCAAATTCGCGGTGGTTATGTCGGTGACCAAATTAGAGGATTGGGGACGTGTTTGCTTTGGTAGATTGAGGTCCAGGGTTAGGTTTCGGTTTTAGATCGAGATCGGGACAGGACCTGGTAGATTGAGGTCGAATGTTAGACCTGATTCCGCAGATGGACATTCAAAGTGAGGTCCAATGTCAACCTTGTACTGTTAGATCCAGGTCCAAAGCTGTGTCCAAATCAGACGAGTGCCTCCTGATCAGTCCCAAATTCGCAGACTGAAGTCTACCCTGCAGTCGTCTTATGAAATTGATATCCAACCTACATTCGCATTGTCGGACAGACATCTATTCCACCTGGAGATCGTAGGCTGAGCTCACCTGGCCCAGAACCTAGCTTCTGCAAGCCTATCTGACCAGGCTTAGCTCTGGGACTAATCAAATTCGCGGTGGTTATGTCGGTGACCAAATTAGAGGATTGGGGACGTGTTTGCTTTGGTAGATTGAGGTCCAGGGTTAGGTTTCGGTTTTAGATTGAGGTGGATTGAGCTGGTAGATTGAGGTCGAATTTTAGGCCTGATTCCGCAGATGGACATTCAAAATGAGGTCCAATGTCAACCTTCTTGTACTGTTAGATCCAGGTCCAAAGCTGTGTCCAAATCAGACGAGTGCCTCCAGATCAGTCCCAAATTCGCAGACTGAAGTCTACCCTGCAGTCGTCTTATGAAATTGATATCCAACCTACATTCGCATTGTCGGACAGACATCTAATCCACCTGGAGATCGTAGGCTGAGCTCACCTGGCCCAGAACCTAGCTTCTGCAAGCCTATCTGACCAGGCTTAGGTCTGGGACTAATCAAATTCGCGGTGGTTATGTCGGTGACCAAATTAGAGGATTGGGGACGTGTTTGCTTTGGTAGATTGAGGTCCAGGGTTAGGTTTCGGTTTTAGATCGAGATCGGGACAGGACCTGGTAGATTGAGGTCGAATGTTAGACCTGATTCCGCAGATGGACATTCAAAGTGAGATCCAATGTCAACCTTGTACTGTTAGATCCAGGTCCAAAGCTGTGTCCAAATCAGACGAGTGCCTCCTGATCAGTCCCAAATTCGCAGACTGAAGTCTACCCTGCAGTTGCCTTATGAAATTGATATGCAAGCTACATCCGCATTGTCTGACAGACATCCAATCCACCTGGAGATCGTAGGCTGAGCTCACCTGGCCCAGAACCTAGCTTCTGCAAGCCTATCTGACCAGGCTTAGCTCTGGGACTAATCAAATTCGCGGTGGTTACGTCGGTGACCGAATTAGGGGGCTTGGGACGTGTTTGCTTTGGAAGATTGAGGTCCTAGGTTAGGTTTCGGTTTTAGATCGAGGTCTGGATCAGGACCTGGTAGATCGAGGTCGAATCTTAGGCCTGATTCCGTAGATGGACATTGAAAGTGAGGTCCGATGTCAACCTTGTACTATCCAGGTTGAATTATATTATACAATCCAGGTCCAAAGCTGTGTCCAAATAAGACGAGTGCCTCCAGACCGGCCCCAAATTCGTAGACTGCAGTCTACCCTGCAATTGCCTCATGAAATTGATATCCAACCTACATCCGCATTGTCAGACAGACATCTAATCCATCTGGAGATCATCAAATTACAGTCGAACACGACGGGTCGTCCATGAAAAGGCTCGTTCAAAGTCGGCTGTTCCTTATTAGCAAGCCGTCCCAGGACTCGTGGAAGTACTTGCTTCTCATCAAACGCAAAACAAAGAAACCTGGGGAACAAACGGTCTCCGCTCTGTCGGAATTGCTATGCGCGGGAGGGTTCACGCGCGCCGCTCGAAACCGAAAGGAAACACCGGCGGTCTCGTCGGAAAAATCCGCATAATTCCTGGCGGAAGAGAGCGTCTCTTCCCGGTTGGTATCCTAAGAGTAGGAGGTCGTGGCGGGAGCGTAGCGTATTTCCCCCAATTTCGTTAGCGCCTGCACGCATAGGAGCATACACGTACACGTAATACATACATAGGGAGACGTACACAGAGGGTCAGAGTGGCGCGCGAGCGAAGTAGCAAGCCGGCAGTCAGGCAACGCATCGAAAAGAGGTCCGCCGCGCAGGGGCAGGGAGCGAGATGGAGAATTTTGCAGCGATCATCGACTTGGAGAACGGCGCAGTCGCCCAGGAACCGACTCGAAATCGTTCCGTCCTCTTCGTTCACCGTGTCGGGTCTAGCGTTCCCGTCCTCGTCGGTGCCGCTGTGCTCCCGGCAGGCTCCTCCACCCTTCGCCCGCCCCGTTCCCAGTCCCCTCTTTACAACGCTGCCACCACCATCGTTGCTCCTACCACCACCACCACGACGAACCAGCACCACCACTACTATCTACGAACAACGTAGCATCATCAGTGGTAGCAGCAGCAGTATCAGCAGCAGCCGCTAAACCAGCAGCAGCTACACCATCAGCAGCAACACACCGGCGGCGCCTCTCCTGTTCCTGCTGGTGTGTGCCGCAGTAACAGCGGTCCGCTTCTAGACCCCGGTATAGATTTTCAATTAGTGCAACCCGAAGGAACGTGGATAACGATGTGCCGCCGGGGTGACGACACCTGCTGACCACCTGGAAGGTCGCTCAGGAGTCCTTCGTCGAGCATCGTCTTCTCCGTCGCGGTCGGGGTTTTCTTTGACAGTGCAGTTTACCGAGGACCAGCTCGTTTGCCTTCGGGGGGAGGGGTCCACGGGGACACGGCGGAACAGAGAGAGAGAGAGAGAGAGAAAGAGAGAGAGATAGATCGATCCCTCGTTCCTCGTCCAGTGCGTGAACAGTGCTACCCTAGCTCTCCGCTAGCTTCGAGGGACCATGGTTGACCAGTGACACCGTTCTAACCCCGCTGCTGCGAAGAGGACACCCTGTGACGTCGTCGTCGACGTCGTCCATGCTGCATGATGCCAGAAGCATCGCCGAGGATGACGCAGCTACGGACGATACGCAGGACCCTGCTGTCCAGGCTGGCGGCGCTCTACGTGCTCTTGCTACACTCAGGTGGGTCCGCCAATTACCGATCGAAACTGCTTGGGGGATCAACGAGCATCCGTTCGGGGGTTGATGTCGTCGATGGACGAACACCGGGCCTCGGAGGTTTCGTTGGCCCGCGAGTGGTGCGCGAACGACCTCCCTTTCGACGGCTGTTCCTCGATCCTCCCAGCTCCTGGTAGATGGTGCTCGCGAATTCCAGGCCTAGGCGATTGTGCCTCGTTCTAGTCGTTCGCGATAGTCCTGGTGGTGATGTACATTTTAGGGAATCGGATTCCTGAGGGTTGTTTTGATTAGCGTTGCGTTTAGACTTCGGTGTAGGACCTTGAGCGAGGTGTAGTTTGAGGGATCGGCATGTGGGTTATAGGTTGGATACTGGTTCAGCGTCTGTCTCGGAGAGTGTAATTGATGGCCTACATCTGTTTATAAGTCAGGCACGGGTTCAGGATCTAGCTGAAGCTCCAGTTGATGTCCTGATGCAGGTCCTAGCTCTTATGTCCCCAATCAACATCCTAAATCAGGTACTATCTCATTCGTCACCCCACTCCCTATCAGAGGTTCCAATTCACCTACTACCTCAGCCACAATCTCAACCCTCGTCGACTCTAGCTCTATTAGACAACCCGGATTGGGCTCCAGGTCCGACACTAACTCCAAGCTCTATCTTAGCCTCCGAGCACTATCTAAACCTCTCTAACTTAACTCTAGTCCTCGAATCCCGAGGCACTATGGCTCCCCAAGAATAAGCTCTAGGTCCTCTTCAACTCCAACGTGATCTCCTAGACGTTCATCCAAGAACGTAGCTTAAGGATCCTTTGGAGGAAGTCTTCTTTGAGCCTTCGAATAGCTAGATCAAGTAGATCCTAATGGTGTTTTTGATGGAGCGGCGCTGATCCCGAGGCAGCGAAGCAAGCATCCACGATCCCCAGGATCTAGCTGAAGCTCCAGTTGATGTCCTGATTCAGGTCCTAGCTCAAGCCCTTGTGTCCCCAATCAACATCCTAAATCAGGTACTATCTCATTCCTTACCCCACTCCCTATCAGAGGTCCCAATTCACCTACTACCTCAGCCACAATCTCAACCCTCGTCGACTCTAGCTCTATTAGACACCCCGGATTAGGCTCCAGGTCCGACACTAACTCCAAGCTCTATCTCAGCCTCCGAGCACTATCTAAACCTCTCTAACTTAACTCTAGTCCTCGAATCCCGAGGCACTATGGCTCCCCAAGAATAAGCTCTAGGTCCTCTTCAACTCCAACGTGACCTCCTAGACGTTCATCCAAGAACGTAGCTTAAGGATCCTTTGGAGGAAGCCTTCTTTGAGCCTTCGAATAGCTAGATCAAGTAGATCCTAATGGTGTTTTTGATGGAGCGGCGCTGATCCCGAGGGAGCGAAGCAAGCATCCACGATCCCCATTGGCTGCGTGGTCGATTGAGCGCTCGCCAGGCGACAAATAAACAATTAACGGGGGCCACTGTTGCGATAATCGTGGAAACGGCAGCCGCCGCGCCGTTTGCCCGGCAATATTCCGGCGTCGATATATAGGAGAGCGACGATATACTACGCGCGCACGTCCACGCGGCTTGGCGCGGCGTCGCCCCACCCCCCACCCCCGCATTGTTTGGATGTTTGCGCGATCACGATCTACGCGTTCGACAATGGGTCCACCGTCGTGGCATTTCACCGTCATCGATCTCTGCCTACCCCGTGTAATTTGCTTAATCTGGACTGGCGACTCCTGGGATCCCATGAACACATGATCGCCGTTCCACGCCGCACCATCAAATTCGATTTTGTTCTACTAGAATTCGCGTGCAGTAGAACTTGTCTGTACGTTGTTTGTAATAGGATTTTTTTAACAAATATAGGAAATAACCAGACCTGTTCTTCCACTTGCACGTCAGTGGAAGAGGAAGTCCCGACCTTCAAAATGAGCCAAGGTACATCGTAGTACCGTTTTTTTTTGTACGGAGCTACAGGTAGTTGAACATCAATACTGTTCATCCCCTAATTTTCGTTCAGAAGCACACAGCGGCCAATAGTCTCGTCCACTGTCGATCTTGTTTCTTCCACGAGGAAATTAGTCCGAAGACGGATGCAATCCACTCGGGCCCGGCCCGACAGCCGGTCATTTGTTCCCGGTATCTGATCCCCGGACTCTTGTCTATCTATCGAACAATCGATCCACCTGAACATCGAACGCGTGCTCGGCCTTCGAGTCGGTGAAAATAATGGTGTTATTCTACTTGGGGCCTAACTATCAAAGCTAATTCAACCGGACTAAAAACACTATTAAACCGAACTCATCCAGACTTGGCACATCATCATCCAACATCCCCTTCCGAGAACCACATGGCGATAAGAACCGAGGAACTCTGACCCCGCGACATCGACGCAGGCATTGAACTCGGGGTCTAGATGAACCGGATCTAATTCAGATCTAACGCGGAGCGCCGATCTCCTAACCCGGGCCTAACTCAACAGTGTAATCGGGTGCGGCGAGGCGTCCCGGCTCGGAAAAATTGATGGAACCGTTCCCGAACGGTTTTCTCCCGTGGAGAGCTTTATTCACGGCTCGTAATCGATCTACTTTCACGGTGGGATCCTCGAGAGAACTTCCGCGCGTCCCGGGGAATCCTATTTCTGTCCCCACGCCCCCCGACGCCACGCAAGGTACCCGGGTCCTATCTAAATGTCCGTTGGTTACCGCATTACCCAGCGTTCCCCGCACCCGCCAGGCGGAAACATTCGTCGACCTTCCGCCTCTCTTTCCTTCTCCGGTCGGTCCCGCACGATATTTTAATTTCCTCCGCGTCCCTTGAGCAGACCTCGTTCCTACCCTTGTTGAACGGTGGACGATGAAAGGAGCCTGACAGCGCGCACCGTCCCCGGCAAAAACTGACGGAAATCGTTTTCCCTTTGTCCCGACGGCTGGCCCGTGCTCCACGATCCTATCACCGGACCGATAACCATCCTTATTATCGGACCGGGTTCTTCAAGCGCTTGGAAACCCGGTCTCTCGTTGACAGCACGCCGACGACTGGCCACAATGAGCCTAATCATTTTTCTAACGCGAGGTGACCGTTCTTATTCCTCCGCCTGGCGGTTCATTGTTGGGGAATTGATGTTGGGACCAGTTTCAGCCGGAACGTTTGCACACTTTATCAAGGTTAGGTACAACAAGGTTAGGACGTGTGAGACGTAGGAAACATCGAGATTATTATTTAGTGCTGGGTCCTACAAGATTGGGACAGTCAGAGCTTAGTCTTCTGATCTTAGACTGTGCTAAACGGAGATTTATCAAGGTTAGGCTCATCAGTGGTAGATCTTCCAGTGCCAGAAAATTATCAAGGTTAGATACAACAAGGTTAGGACGTGCGAGACGTAGAAAACACTGAATTCCCTATTTAGTGCTAGCTCTTACAAGAGTAGGACAGTCAGAGTTTGGTCTGCCGATGTTAGACTTTGCTGAACGGAGATTTATCATGGTTAGGCTCATCAGTGCTAGATCTTCCAGTGCCAGAAAATTATCAAGGTTAGGTACAACGAGGTTAGGACGTGTGAGGCGTGAAAAACACCGAATTCCCTATTTAGTGCTAGGTCCTACAAGATTGGCACAATCGGAGCTTGGTCTGCAGATGTTGGACTGTGCTAAACGGAGATTTATCAAGGTTAGGCTCATCAGTGCTAGATCTTCCAGTGCCAGAAAATTTTCAAGGTTAGGTACAACAAGGTGAGGTCGCGTGAAACGTAGAAAACATCGAGATCCCTATTTAGTGCTAGGTCCTATAAGATTGGGACATTCAGAGCTTGGTCTTCAGATGAATAAAAGTTAGACTGTGCTAAACGGAGATTTATCAAGCTTAGGCTCATCAGGGCTAAATCTTACAGTGCTAAAAAATTATCAAGGTTAGGTACAACAAGGTTAGGACGTGTGAGGCGTAAAAAACACCGAATTCCCTATTTAGTGCTAGGTCCTACAAGATTGGCACAATCGGAGCTTGGTCTGCAGATGTTGGACTGTGCTAAACGGAGATTTATCAAGGTTAGGCTCATCAATGCTAGATCATCCAGTGCCAGAAAATTATCAAGGTTATGTACAACGAGGTCAGGACGTGTGAGACGTAGAAAACATCGAGATCCCTATTTAGTGCTAGGTCCTACAAGATTGGGACATTCAGAGCTTGGTCTTCAGATGTTAGTCTGTGCTAAACGGAGATTTATCAAGGTTAGACTCATCAATGCTAGATCATCCAGTGCCAGAAAATTATCAAGGTTAGGTACAACGAGGTCAGGACGTGTGAGACGTAGAAAACATCGAGATCCTTATTTAGTGCTGGGTCCTACAAGATTGGGACATTCAGAGCTTGGTCTTCAGATGTTAGACCCTGCTAAACGGAGATTTATCAAGGTTAGGCTCACCAGGGCTAGATCTTACAGTGCCAGAAAATGATCAGAACTACATCACGAGAGTTCTGCCTACTTGATGCTAGGATTGAAGTGCTAGACCCCTCCCAATTCATCGAGACCCCTATTTAACGCTAGGTCCCGTCTGTGTGAACAGCTTTATCAATCCCAGGTCCACATCAGTCCTAGGACCTCCAGTCCGCAGTGCCACTCTCCCAATATTATGTCTCGCAAATGATCGCCCTACCCAAAGTTAAACAACTCCTCCGGTCTACCGCAAGTGATCCTACGGCTAATATTGCGCCGAGATTGAATGATCAGCGCAAGATTAGGTCTGACCTACATCCGACTCGGACAATTATCTCAGACATAAACACGGGCGAACCAACAGCCGATTCTCCGTCAGGTGATTAACCGGAAGACTATACCCTGTGAGTTGAACGAAACCCCGTCTACTGAAGCGGGTTCGAGCATAGTCCTTCCGGGAAGGTCATAGTGCTCTGAATAATCGAGCAGTCGCCGCCAACGACAATCCAAGTCTGATTCGAGCGAGGTCGTGGTAGAATGGCGAGCTTTATTGGAAATTCAGCCAATTAGGGTACTCGAGTTAACGACCTATCGTAATGCGGCTTCGCGGGACGTTTACGCCAGTCCTCCCGGTTTCTTAACAGGACGTGACGTCACGGTTATACGCGTATGTTTACGCTCGTTTCTCCGCCGTCGTCCTCTCCAATCGGTTAGACCAGGGATTCCCAACGGGGTCCATGTGGACCCCTCCGGGAAGTTGGAAGTTTAAAAAGAGTCTATAGTATTCCAGGTTTGAATTGGGGGTTGATGATAAATTTTTCAGTTCGAAAAACTTATTAAATTTTTAAGGTATGTGATTATTAAACATTAGAAAATGAAAATAGGTTAAAGTGCCCAAATATGGTATAGTCGCCTATTATGGCACTACCTTATGGGGGATCTATACCCTACTGAAGTAACTAGAATCTTACTAGATTTTGGGTCGAAACATGGGTTTACGCGCGGCGATTTTTTGTCCTTATTTGAGCGGATTTTGGACTGGGTGAGGACTCATTCTATAGAGGAAGGTTAAATCCGGCGAGCTCTGCTATTGATTTAACGAGATTATGTTTATATCTAATAATATGAGTGCCCAAAGTAGAGAAAAAATCTAGAAAAATAACCGCAGATTTCAATGTATTTTCCTGTCTCAAAGAGATTTTTTTGACTGATATGATGAGCAGAGCGCGCCGTGATGAACCTTCCTCTATCAAATGAGCCTTTGTGCAGCTCAAAATATGCTCGTATAAGGACAAAAAATCGCCGCGCGTGATTTCATTCACATTAGCATAGATTTCCCCATATTACGTTCATGAAGACAGAGGTTATCTCTGATGTAGAGCCAATCTAGAGCCAATTTTATTTCAGTTAGCTTAGACGAGATGGCGCCATAGTCTGGAGGACTGTCAATCAGTGCTGCGATATTGTGCAACATTTCACTGCTGCACTGCTGTCAATGTGGAATGATAGCAAAACTGACACAGACTAGGTACATATTCTCATCGGTGGCACTAATATTAGTGCAACCTGCCCTGTATAACGGCATTCGCGACGAGCTGAACAGAATATGGAAATAGCAAGCAACTCCATCTCGTGTTCATTATGCAGTTGCGTGCTTATCAATGTTACCAAACCTTTTTTCTGCACAGAGGTTGATAACATTGATAAATACCCCCAAAATCTGAGGGTATAGATCCCCCTTATATATCTTGAAAAGGAGAAATCGCACTCTAGTGACATAATCCTCAAACAATAGTTTACCGTGTTTACTCAACAGTGTGCAGTGCAATCGCACCATTCTATAGATTTTAGTATCGATCCTCGGCCAGTTGTGTCTCCACGTGTTGAATATTTTTGAGGTTAGACTTTCGATTGTATAATTTTCGAAGAAGGTAAGTGATTTTGAAATGTTTGAACATATCTGTAGTTCCAGTTTATTTATATTAATGTTTGCCAACTGTTGGTTTCGGCTGAAATTTATTTTCTCTTTGTCAGTGGCTGGTATTCTCAGTCCACGTGGAGTTCCCAATATGGCACTACCAAGGGTTCCGTAATATGGGTATAGCTATCGACATTCTTGGTGTGGGTGCCGAGTATGGCACTAGGTGCCATATTAGGGACTCAAGGTGTACCATATTAAGAACCCCTTTCGCTGGAACCTGCAAATGACACACCACAAAAAAATATTTTTCCCAAGCTGTATTAATTTATGAACAAACTTGACCCTGGAATCTTATGGGGAGGGAATACATCTACAACTGGTAATTTTTTGGACGAAACAGAGCATTCTAAAATAATCAAAAAATGACATCAACAAAAAGTGGTTCATTAGGGACTCAAGGTGTACCATATTAAGAACCCCTTTTGCTGGAACCTGCAAATGACACACCACAAAAAAAATATTTTTCCTAAGCTTAATTAATTTTTAAACAAACTTGACCCCACAATCTTGCAGGGAGGGAATGCATCTGCAACTGGTAATTTTTTGGACGAAAAAGAGCATTCTAAAAAAATCAGAAAATGACCAGAAAAAAGTGGTTCGTATTTGGGCACTTTACTCTGTAGACAAATAATAAAACTTAGTCAAATTGTTATCTTCAAGTTTTCACGTACAATTATTAGCAGAGGGGGGCATTATTTGGCAAAACAAATATTTCAAATACCATTTAATATTTTAGATTTTATTTTGCTTAAAGAAAATAGTATTTTGATTAAGATATACAATTTCTACAGTAAAATATTTCTATTTTAACAATCTGAACCTCAAAATAAAATATTTCTATTTCAACAATTTGGTCCCCAAAATAAAATATTTCTATTTTAACAATCAGAAACACGAAATAAAATATTTTACTTTTTGCATTGTTATAATACTCTGAGAAACCGCATAAACATACAGTCTATCTTACCCTCGATCGTACATTTTTAAATAAATTTGGGGTTATGTTCGCGGCGCACCGGTTCGATCAATTATACACTAAATAGCAATTTTGTAGACATTTATCAAACGTTCGATTCGGATTTGAATCATTACGTCCTGAGACACGTTTGCTATAGAATTATATAGTGTATAATTTATCGAACCGGTGCGCCGCGAACATAACCCCAAATTTAGTCTATCTTATCGTTAAGAAACGATTTACACCCATAAATGTATTGAATTCGAACCATTATTTTCAGCAATAATATCTAAAATTGAAATTTAAAATAAAGACAAATATTTTCCATAATCTTCAAATAAAGTACTACTTTCAAAAAAATGACTGCCTCATATAAATCATTTTATTTTCAAAAATTACTGCATCAAATAAAATATTTTATTTTCAAAGTTGTACAAATACTTCCAAATAAATAGGATTATTTACTATTTAAAATACTATTTTCCCCTTCTCCGATTATTAGCATTATGATTTCGTTGTATGCTGTATAATCACAGAGAAAACAGTAAGGGGGTCGATGAAGAAAATTCTTTTAAAAGCGGTCGATGTAGGACAAAGATTGGGAACCGCTGGGTGAATCCGTCCGCGTCACGCGATTAGGTTCGCAGCTGAGAGAGAGAAAGAAATTAATCTTGATCTGTTCTCTGACTCGTCGCCGATCGAACACATCGTTACCATCCACTTGACGATCTGTCGCGTGTCGTCGGCACCAGCCCCTTCCGCATTTTTCTGTAAGTTGGAAAAGCGGTCGCGGCTATCCGCAGAAAATTCAATAATGCCGACTCGCGAAAAATACTGCTCAGACATGCGAGCCGGGAATTAACGTGAACGGTCGTGTAACGTTTAATTCACGACACGATGCCTCTGCCAGCCACGCTGAAAGTCTCTGACACCGAACACAACGCGATTTCTCATGGAAAAGTGGGCTGAACAGGTGGACCGCTGGTTTATTACGCGGCCACGATTTCAGTTGACTCGGCTGACCATTGCTCACCTGGTCTACTTGATGCTTTGCCCCTGCTAAAAATCTTCTGCTACATCGCTTCCCCCGAAAAAGATTTTTCGATTCTGCTAGAACAGGTTCGTGTTACTGTAAAATTAATTAAAAATTTCCCAGTGCATTTTTATTGTTCCCGACAATATTTTTGAAACATTAAACCTTCGATGCGAACCCCGATAAAATCTCGCTAAAAACCATTTTCCTCTACTGAATAAAATTGCAAATTTCAAACAGCAGAAATCGATACAATAACAAAAGTCAACTATCCAACTTCCAGATTTTTTTGCGCTTAAACCATTGAACCTACATACGCGTACCTAGCACGAAACGATTCCGCGAACTCTTCCGAATACAACGATATTTTTTTTACAACATTCTAAACATTTTAGCAGGTGCAAACAATTTTTGAATCGAAACGAGCACCGCGAAACGCTCGAACGTCGCCGGATATTTTTGAACGTATTTCGCGAATGAAAAATCTGTGGGAAAATCCAGTTGTGCTGCGTTACGAAGCAGAGATTTCAGTGTTATTTAAGGTGAAGTGCCCTAAGTCTGGACAGTCCAAAAGTGATACCTAAATCTGGACAATTGAATTTTCATAGTAAAATCTAATAAAACTTGTCATAATACAACTTTTAAGGTTAGGTAGTAATACTGATAGATTTAAGATGTAAACATAAAGTATTATTAACGTCACAACCGGAATAGATTTTCTACATACGTTATTCAAGCTAATAGAAGACTAATTATACGTACATGTAGTTAAATAATTTGCAAACAATGCGTTGATTTTATTCACAAACACGTGTCCGGCTTCGATTGCGTATAAGCTTAGAGTGGGACAGCTACTGTCATCGCGGAAAACTAGGCTCGCAACGTTAATATTGGTCTTTGAAAAATATCACTTCCTAATAAAAAAAATGTTGAACCTGTTTTTTGTTGCTTTATAAGTAGAATTACCCATGTCAATATGCGTTTGCTATAGAATGTTTTCTATAAGAGAAAAAGAAGAAGGATGGTGGTATGTTTCGTCCTAGATCCGCTAGAGGACTGATCAGTACGAAACACACCACCATCTTTCTTCTTTTTCTCTTATAGAAAACATTCTATAGCAAACGTGTCTCAGGACGTAATGATTCAAATCCGAATCGAACGTTTGATAAATGTCTACAAAATTGCTATTTAGTGTATAATTTGATCGAACCGGTGCGCCGTGAACATAACCCCAAATTTATTTGAAAAATGTACGATCGAGAATAATTTCATATTTATTAATATCATCCTTTGAAAAATATCACTTCCTAATAAAAATAATGTTGAACCTGTTTTTTGTTGCTTTACAAGTAGAATTACCCATGTCAATATGCTGAGCTTAAAAATTGTACGATCTGCCCTTTCCAAAAAGAAAAGTTTGCCGACCCCATAATGTATAACAAAAATAAGGTGAAGTGCCCTAAGTCTGGACAGTCCAAAAGTGATACCTAAATCTGGACAATTGAATTTTCATAGTAAAATCAGTAATTAAGAGATTAAATAATTATATTATATATTCTGAGGCCTTAGCTACAAGTAGGTGTGAATATTATTTCATTGAGACATCAATTGAAATTTAAAAAAGAATTCAAAGTTCATCTGAAAACAGTACACAAAATAGTCTATTTACATGCGAATCATGTGCATTTAAAGTTCGAACTTTTGTTAGAAAAAAAGATATAATTTAAGCCCTCAGACAAAAAATAATTATCACGCATAATAATATTGATATTTTAAAATAAATTGGCAATCAAACTTAACGTAACTAATAATTATTAATCCAAATAGTAGATGTCCAAGATTAGGACTGTTTTCAAATATAAGTACTCCATACTGGGACGCGATGACAGTAGCTGTCCTACTCTAAGCTTATACGCAATGTGCTTACGCCTGAAACCGGACACGTGTTTGTGAATAAAATCAACGCATTGTTTGCAAATTATTTAACTACATGTACGTATAATTAGTCTTCTATTAGCTTGAATAACCTATGTAGAAAATGTATTCCGGTTGTGACGTTAATAATACTTTATGTTTACATCTTAAATCTATCAGTATTACTACCTAACCTTAAAAGTTATATTATGACAAGTTTTATTAAAACAGTAAATGAAAGTAAATATATATTTGGTTAAATAATACAATACTATAATCTATGATAAGAATACTACATATTACGCAAAGCATCTTCTATTCGTCATGCGCAACAGCGCCACCAACCAACGTTTTAGGTTATGTTCGCTCGATCAATTCGTAAATTGAATTTGTCCCGATATAGGCTTTACTTCTGTCCAGGTACTAGCTTAGATTGGATTTAATATGTCCAACTATAGGTTTGAATTATTCTTGTTAATACAATTAAGATATTAACCTAAACAATGATTTTTTTATTTTAAATTACTTTACAAACTCTGAACTGTATGCTAAAACTCTTAAGAAATTGTTTTTGTTTATTTAAAGTGATAAAATTTAAAATAGAAAAACATGCAGTCCCCAAACGGGGGTACACGGCGTCCTTTACCAGCTCATTGCGACGCCAATTTTAATGATACCATCTTTTTCAAGGGCTCATTTTAAAGGGGAAACTTCAAGGAATATTACCATATTTTTTTCAAAATTTAAATCACTGAGCCCCATCATTAAAAAAAACGCAAAAGAAGAATTTGTTTAAATTTTTCGACATTATAAAGTTGATTTCCGAGGTTGAAAAAATTATTTTGTAATAGCCCAATCCTTTCCGAATAAAACAAAAAAAAATTTAGCTCAGTCGGGCAAACGGTTCTTGAGATAAAAATTCGTAAGTGAGGCCCGTTTTCGCCGAAATGGGAAAAATTGAAAAATTTGAAGGGCTGCCATTTCTAAAAAAATTCGAAACCGGCAAAATGATGACTTAAACCTCCTCTAATTTCACATGGACTACAACATATTTCATTTAGAACAAAATCGGCGATGGTGCCTGCAAAAAGTGATCGATTCGGCATGGAATGACCCTAATACAATTAAGATATTAACCTAAACAATGATTTTTTTATTTTAAATTACTTTACAAACTCTGAACTGTATGTTAAAACTCTTAAGAAATTGTTTTTGTTTATTTAAAGTGATACAATTTAAAATAGAAAAACATGCTGTCCAGGCATAGGGCACTGCACCTTAGGTGAATTGCAAAATTTTTGGGGGTTCACGTTGAAGCGTAACGAACAAACGAAGTATCGATTCGTGCGAGCGTTCGCGGAAGGACGTTCCTCCAGCCCCTTGGCTGTTCACGTGAACGTTCATCATTGCCGTGTCTTCCCGGGTTGTCGGGCCGCAGACGCTCGACGTCGCGACGCCGCTCGCACGTGCTCGTGACGGACGCCGACACGGTCGATTTAATTAAAGACAATCGGACGAGGGTTGGATGTGTGTACCTGTCGCAGCGGCAGGTTAATCAGCGGCCGGAAGTGTATACCGGATATAAGGCTAGGTCAAAAATCAATTACCATAACTGTGCCGGGGCTGGGAACAACCCCCGTTCGACGATCATTATTTACGCCCGAATTAACCCGAGCGCACACAACAATCGGACTCCGCGCTTTCGTGTTTTTACCAAAATGCAAGTACAAATATTTTACCATCTATAACAAATACATTCAACAAAACTTTTCAGCCTCCGGCAATTTGTGGAACATTCCAATGTATACAAACATTGTTCTTTGTGGAGTATCCAAACATTCCTTGTGGCAGTGTTTCCGGGGGATTGAACGCAAATAAAATTCAGTTTAATGATTGGGTACGTGTTTTTAAATTGTAATTGGACAGTGGCTCTATTTTTTGTTGGAATTATGATTATTGACTAATAACTTCATAAGTTCTACAAAAGTGACTAATAATTAATGACTAAGTTAATATTGGGTTGGCAAATAAGTTCGTTCGGTTTTTGTGATTTATTCCAGCCTAAAAAACCGAACGAACTTATTTGCCAACCCAATATTTGAGCGTGACTATGAGTAATGACTACATAAGTATTTGAGCGTAATGACTAATGAATAATGACTAAATTTTTATTAAGGATGAATATTGAATACTGACTATAATGACATAACTAATGACTAAATACGCAATCAGAATTTCACTGTGACTAATGACTAAAAATGGTTATAAGTTAAAATAAGACATAATAATAACAATAAAATAGCCTATTAGTTTATAAACATATAAATTACAGATTATGACACGTTTGGTCACTGCTAATTCCGATATAGTTTAAGTATACATATTAATGTATGTTGGACTTTTAGTCATTTTTAAATATTAGTTGATTATTGCCCTACTCTGTAGCAGACACATTAATGAACAACGTACAGATCAATACGGACCCTGTATTACTTAAAAATACTGCATTTAAAGCATAAATGGGGCCTCTGGTTTAATTGATATCGATAATATATTAAGTGGAATCGGTTGGCACTGGTCAGCCATATCAACAAGCTGCATATCTCAGCCAGGAGACTGTCAATTTGAATGAAAGTTGGCACACGTACAGAGCACTGAAAAATATTCGATACGTTTTTTTGTGGCTACCCTCTTGCACGTCTAAGAGGTAAAAATAACCATGAAAGTTGGGGGTGGAAAATTGCTGTTCTTATCGAATATCTTGGCAAGTATTAAAGATAGCAGAAAATGTTAAATATGAAAATTCGTTGTCTCTCGATACGGTATAAAATGACGTGAACAATTTTTTTTAAATCCACAGGTTTACAGAAACACACACTATCGTTTCCTAAATTAGTCTCGCTTCCTTTTCTCTCTCAATGTACTTCCTTTTAAAAATTAATTCTTATCTTAATATCTTATAAAATAAGTTTAGAGGAATTGATAAACAATTGTTTGGGAAATGCACAGAGTCTGGAGGGCAGGATAGGGCAATAATCAACAAATATTTAAAAAAGTGACTAATAGTCTTTGTGAATGGTAGTCATAGCAAAATAGTCATTAGGCAAACCTTTCTGATTAGTTAGTGATAACTAGACTGAGGATCTTTATACAAAATAAAAATTTCTTACAAAAATTGTAAAAAATTGTCTATAATGATCGTTTAAACATGTTTAAACAATAACAATGTATTAATATTGGATATCACTGTATTCGGGAAAGTCTAAGGAATCTTTTGCTGTAAAGATCAATTCAATATCTTTTGAATCATTATCTTTGAATCTTCGTTCAAAGTTGAAAAATATGTCATTTTTCAAACTCAAATTTGAATCAGCGCAAAAAACTCTATGAGAATTGCATTGTGAGAATCGAAATCCTTTTTGGCTGTTGGACAGTGTTATCACTAGACTGCGGATCTTTATGCAAAATAAAAAATGTTCGCATTGATTGCAAGACACAAGAGCCAAATAGAAATTGCATTCTGCTTTTAATTATCCTATTAAGCTGAGACTAATACATTGACGTTCTTAAATATTTGTAACATGTCCGCTGCTTTAAATTGTACGTGCCCATTTTTGTCATAAATGCATCAAATCCGCAGTCTAGTTATCACTAATATAACAATTTTAACTAATCACTATTTCGCTATGACTAACATTCAAAAAGACTATTAGTCATTTTTAAATATTAGTTGATTATTGCCCTACTCTACCGGAGGGTCAATAAATTAGAGCATGTTGGTATTAAAACGGTGCAGTTCGGAAAAGGGACGTCGGTTTTTTGTTCCGGCTACGGTAAAAACAAATCGAGAATCGGTGCAGACTATTCGCGGGGTCGGGTCGGCTCGAAAAATAGATCGAAAAATTTTTTCCGCTTCGATGGCCCGATATCGGCTATCGCGGAGCCCGTCTGTCTCCGCGGGCTTTTACGTCCGTGTGTGCTTTTTTCCTCGATCCGTAATTGATTGCGAAGGGTTCTGGTTTCGCAATTCCCGTGGCTCGTTTTACAAGCGGCCAAATTCGGTTTTTTTCTCGGATCGCGTTACCGTGCGGTGGAGGGGGATAGGGGGTGGAAGGAGCCGGCTTTTTTTTGTTCTGTTATTTTGCTCGGCGCACAGTCCCCGGGTAAAAAAAAGAAATAGAAATAACAGAACGGCCGAAAAATACAACGATCCCGGCCGGAGTGACCCAGATAAAGCGATCGGGGCAAGATGTCGGCCCGTGACCCGAGACGACGCTGTCAAAACCGATCGATGTATTTTTATAGAGACGATTCTGCGGTACAGCCACGTCCCCCGCGAAATATCGTCGCTCTCCCAGACGTGCTATCCCTCTTTTCAAAACTCCATACAACTGAATTTGCCATATATTCACAATCCACTCCGAATGGTTCCATCGGCAGGTTTTATTAGCGTGATAAAACAGCAACAAAAAATCGTACGTCATGTTCCAAGATGGCGTTGTAAAGAGGAAGATTCCGCCTTTAAATTCGCTTTGGTTTCATTCAATAGAAAAATTTCTTGATCTTTCCAGAGACGGTTGAAACTGTAACATTCTACGGAGGTTGTCGGGAATACCGTTCTCAATTTCCATCTACCGCATCATTTACCAATTTATGATTGAATGTACAGCATCCTTGATGGAAGTAGGTGATCCGCTCTTCAAAATGAGCACGAATACATCATAGTACGATTTTTTCTTTCGCAGTTACAGCGGGTCGAACGTGGGCGATTTTTCATCCCCCAATTTTGCTTTCGCGGAAGCACATTAAAACCGGCGTGTGTCAATTGACTGTTGTCCGGTAGCAAGGCAGCGATTGGTCATCGAGAGAGCTTCATCGGGTTCCCATTGAAACGGGGTCTCACAGCCGGCGGATGAAACGGGGCGCAGCTAGTCGAGGGTGGAAGTTAATTAAGACCACTCGAAAAAAAAGAGCGACTGTGGTTCGCGAGTAGCGTTTAATGCGGCGGATGCGTGGCGAATAACCGCGACCTAATGGGGAGCAAAACCGAGAGAGAGAGAGAGAGAGAGAGAGAGAGAGAGAGAGAGAGAGAGAGAGAGAGAGAGGTGGAGGGAGAGTACTGGGCAATAGAATCTAAAGGGGATTTCTCTGAGCACAGTTTTGCACCCCCGCCCCCACTTGACGAAGAAAGGCCTGGATATCGCTTTCGTAATTTCCCTCGTTGAATCGGGGTGCCTTTCCCCCACTCTCTCGCCGGCCCTGAAGAGAAATTCGACAGATCCGATTGGCTCGGTATCGAATTGAAAATCGCTGATTTCCCGGCGATCGTATCGCCGACCGGAAATTTGCTAATTCCGTCCCGCTGACGACGATACAATTTAATTGTTCCCCCGTCGTATCCAGTAACTGCTCCCTCTTTTCCCCTCCACTATACCTGCCCACCCCCGTCCAACTTCTATTTGAGTCATGTGCGGGAGGTGGTATTATGAGAGAAACGTTCTCGCGTTCCACCCTCGCAGCAACGTTGCGTATTTCGAGGACCCAGCCCCGGTAATTTTAAGAAGCTTAAGCCGTAAGAGGATCCGGCCACGATCAGCTGTCAATACGTCATCGTTCGATAAGTCATCGAGCGTAACATCGGCTTTCATGACGAACGCTATTGGCCCGGGGCCCGGAAAGTACCGTAAGTCGACGTGATAGGACTGATACGATCACGGAATTCCTCTGGATACCGAAATTATAGAATTTCAACTTGGTGGTGCACATTATAAAATTTGTGTCTTGCTAAGGTGAAGTGCCCTATGCCTGGACAGCATGTTTTTCTATTTTAAATTTTATCACTTTCAATAAACAAAAACAATTTCTTAAGAGTTTTAGCATACAGTTCAGAGTTTGTAAAGTAATTTAAAATAAAAAAATCATTGTTTAGGTTAATATCTTAATTGTATTAACAAGAATAATTCAAACCTATAGTTGGACATATTAAATCCAATCTAAGCTAGTACCTGGACAGAAGTAAAGCCTATATCGGGACAAATTCAATTTACGAATTGATCGAGCGAACATAACCTAAAACGTTGGTTGGTGGCGCTGTTGCGCATGACGAATAGAAGATGCTTTGCGTAATATGTAGTATTCTTATCATAGATTATAGTATTGTATTATTTAACCAAATATATATTTATTTTCATTTACTGTTTTAATAAAACTTGTCATAATACAACTTTTAAGGTTAGGTAGTAATACTGATAGATTTAAGATGTAAACATAAAGTATTATTAACGTCACAACCGGAATACATTTTCTACATACGTTATTCAAGCTAATAGAAGACTAATTATACGTACATGTAGTTAAATAATTTGTAAACAATGCGTCGATTTTATTCACAAACACGTGTCCGGCTTCAGGCGTAAGCACATTGCGTATAAGCTTAGAGTGGGTCAGCTACTGTCATCGCGTCCCAGTATGGAGTACTTATATTTGAAAACAGTCCTAATCTTGGACATCTAATATTTGGATTAATAATTATTATTTACGTTAAGTTTGATTGCCAATTTATTTTAAAATATCAATATTATTATGCGTGATAATTATTTTTTGTCTGAGGGCTTAAATTATATCTTTTTTTCTAACAAAAGTTCGAACTATAAATGCACATGATTCGCATGTAAATAGACTATTTTGTATACTGTTTTCAGATGAACTTTGAATTCATTTTTAAATTTCAATTGATGTCTCAATGAAATAATATTCACACCTACTTGTAGCTAAGGCCTCAGAATATATGATATAATTATTTAATCTCTTAATTACTGATTTTACTATGGAAATTCAATTGTCCAGGTTTAGGTATCACTTTTGGACTGTCCAGACTTAGGGCACTTCACCTTATTTTTGTTATACATTATGGGGTCGGCAAACCTTTCTTTTTGGAAAGGGCAGATCGTACAATTTTTGAGGCTCGGCATATTGACATGGGTAATTCTACTTGTAAAGCAACAAAAAACAGGTTCAACATTATTTTTATTAGGAAGTGATATTTTTCAAAGGATGATATTAATAAATATGAAATTATTCTCGATCGTACATTTTTCAAATAAATTTGGGGTTATGTTCACGGCGCACCGGTTCGATCAAATTATACACTAAATAGCAATTTTGTAGACATTTATCAAACGTTCGATTCGGATTTGAATCATTACGTCCTGAGACACGTTTGCCATAGAATGTTTTCTATAAGAGAAAAAGAAGAAGGATGGTGGTGTGTTTCGTCCTAGACCCGCTAGAGGACTCATCAGTAAGGCTATCTAGCGGGTCCTGCCTTAGATACAGGTGTCGGAAGGAGGGACGAAATTATTCTCGATCGTACATTTTTAAATAAATTTGAGGTTATGTTCACGGCGCACCGGTTCGATCAAATTATACACTAAATAGCAATTTTGTAGACATTTATCAAACGTTCGATTCGGATTTGAATCATTACGTCCTGAGACACGTTTGCCATAGAATGTTTTCTATACGAGAAAAAGAAGAAGGATGGTGGTGTGTTTCGTACTGATCAGTCCTCTAGCGGATCTAGGACGAAACATACCACCATCCTTCTTCTTTTTCTCTTATAGAAAACATTCTATAGCAAACGTGTCTCAGGACGTAATGATTCAAATTCGAATCGAACGTTTGATAAATGTCTACAAAATTGCTATTTAGTGTATAATTTGATCGAACCGGTGCGCCGCGAACATAACCCCAAAATTTGTAAACGGCAATATCTCGAAAGTGAAAGTATATGCGACATGCGGCGTTCTTCCTGATAACCACAGAATTCATTTGGTTGTTTTTCGCCTCTCCTTCTGCGTCGCTGGTTAGCTGGTAACCTTGCGGAGTTAGCTCGACAGACGGCTGTTTACGTGGCAAGTGGAAGAGGCCACTCTATGGTCAGACATGACATTGTTCGCGGCTTCTCCGTGGGGAGAGCGATGAACCGTACAGAGAAACTCTCCTGGAAGTTGTGTGGTGGAATATAGGGGCGAGTAGAATGAGTCAGTCTGCGCTCAGACAGCCGCAGAGGCTGTTACGCAAGGCTTCAAGTAGAAGAAGTCAACGTATAATCAGCCTCTGGTGAAGCAACCATAATTTCTTATTGAACAGACACGTGTTTCATGCTTATTACTAGACTGCGGATCTTTATGCAAAATAAGAAATGTTTGCATTGATTGCAAGACGCAGGAGCCAAATAAAAACTTCATTCTTCTTTTAATTGTCTTATTAAGGTGAAACAAATACACTGGTGTCATTTAATCTTTTTAATACGTCCACCGTTTTAAATTGTACGTGCCCATTTTTGTCATAAATGCATAAAATCCCTGTTTACTTATTACACAAGATCAGTAAATTATTATTAGACCATTCCCAAGTGGAACGAGTCATGCATTTATCAGGGTATGTGCTCTCGCAGTAGAATGGGACAATGTTTAGTCAGACAGGGTCGACCAGAAAATACGTGTACAATCGAATCGAGATGAGCAATACTGACAAAGGAAAATTGTGTGCAGGGGTGGTGGCCCTTCGGATGACAGCCCTGCAGATCCCGCAGCACGTGGTGCTGAATGAAACGGTCCGGATGCAGTGCAACTTCAACCTAGACGACGAGACACTCTACTCGGTGAAATGGTACAAAGACGGCCACGAGTTTTACCGTTTCGTGCCGCAGGACAAGCCCAGGGTGCAGACGTTTGCGGTGCCAGGGGTGAACGTGAACGTGAGTATCGCCCTAACTTTTAATAATATTCCGAAAACCGGTTCGAAATTAATAAATATATTTTCATATTTAACCGTAATATATTTTTATATTTAACCCTTACATTTAACCCTAATATAGTTTTATAGTTAACCCTAATATATTTTTATATTTAACCCTAATATATTTTTATATTTAACCCTAACATAGTTTTATAGTTAACCCTTATATTTAACCCTAATATATTTTTATATTTAACCCTAATATAGTTTTATAGTTAACCCTAATATATTTTTATATTTAACCCTAATATAGTTTTATAGTTAACCCTAATATATTTTTATATTTAACCCTAATATAGTTTTATAGTTAACCCTTATATTTAACGCTAATATATTTTTATATTTAACCCTAATATAGTTTTATAGTTAACCCTTATATTTAACGCTAATATATTTTTATATTTAACCCTAATATAGTTTTATAGTTAACCCTTATATTTAACCCTAATATATTTTTATATTTAACCCTAATATAGTTTTATAGTTAACCCTTACATTTAACCCTAATATATTTTTATATTTAACCCTTACATTTAACCCTAATATAGTTTTATAGTTAACCCTGTGGCGGCCAACTTCCTACATGCGCCACAAGAGGGACAGGTAGTTGAAGACCTTTCCCGCAAGTACTCGGCTCCTCAATCATTTGTATATATACAGTCCTCAATCGCCTTCCGACATCCCAACACGTCTAAGGCAGGGCCCGCTAGATAGCCTTACTGATGAGTCCTCTAGCGGGCCTAGGACGAAACGCTCCTTCCTTTTATCCTCCTCTCTTTCATATGGGTAGAGCTCCTTTATAATAATCAATATTATATTAGCTCCCCCCACATTGGTGACCCTGCGACGTTAGAGCATAAAAACGCAACACGGAGGACAACATGGAGCCTTAGGAGGATACTACACGCATCAATCGAGTGGGCACTACTTTAATCGCCGAGAATACGTAATCCCTCTCCTAGTGTGGCACCCGTGTGCTTCCTTCTCGAACGGCCATGCTAGGACAGCAGCATCTACGGCTCGATAGGCTTGAGCGACTCACTGTCTCGCCATCACGATGCGTATACAATTCGAGCAACGCGCTCTCTTACCGATTTTCACCCCCCCTCCCGATCTTAGTATCGTTATTCACTGGCAGGGGGGTAATGTGGCGGCCAACTTCCTACATGCGCCACAAGAGGGACAGGTAGTTGAAGACCTTTCCCGCAAGTACTCGGCTCCTCAATCATTTGTATATATACAGTCCTCAATCGCCTTCCGACATCCCAACACGTCTAAGGCAGGGCCCGCTAGATAGCCTTACTGATGAGTCCTCTAGCGGGCCTAGGACGAAACGCTCCTTCCTTTTATCCTCCTCTCTTTCATATGGGTAGAGCTCCTTTATAATAATCAATATTATATTAGCTCCCCCCACAACCCTTATATTTAACCCTAATATATTTTTATATTTAACCCTTTGCACTCGGAGCTATTTTAACTGAAAAATTAAACATTTCTTCCGATCTAGAAATATTTCCATTGCTTATGATTTTTGAAATTTTATGGATATCAAGTTGGTATAATACCACGTGCAATACCTAAGCGTTTAGCAATTGATTAGATACATTTAATAATGTAAACAGTATTTTGAATAACGATACAGCAATTTTTAGTGGTGCCTCAGAGCGGACAACCGAGTGCAAATGGTTAAAATATAATAAAAAAAATGTTATTATTAAAATAATAATTTGAAAATTATTTTCTGATGTCGCGCCGGATTTCAGACGTACAATTCCACGGAGAAATCGGTGGTGCTGAAGAACGTCAATTTAACCAGCTCGGGGAGGTATCGTTGCGAGGTGTCGGCGGAGGCTCCAGCGTTCCAAACGGTTTCGGACCACGCGGACATGACGGTAGTCGGTGAGCGAAAATTACGGAAAAATATTTCTCTCTGGTCTCGAGGAACGGCGTCCTCGGTTTAGGGGACGAAAGATAGATAGGGGAGGTTTCGTTTCAATCTCTCGAGTGGCTGGCAACAGCAGTCCTCTGCTCGAGAAGGGGACGGAACGGTTTGATGAGAACAGGAAAATGTCATTTTCTTGCAGTGTTGCCTGACGAGGGGCCACGGATAACCGGCGGCCATTCACGCTACCAAGTTGGGCAGGTTGTTCGTATGAACTGCACGTCCGCACCCTCGAAACCCGCTGCCCTGTTGACTTGGTTCATCAACGGAGACCCGGTAAGCACTCAACAATATGTACGCAAATGCCCCTTCGACGTGCACTCCCCTGCATGCAGATTGCCGCTCGGGAGGAGACTTCTGTTATCAATTAGATAGGGAAAGCTGCTGGACGTGGAGACACGCCAGGTTTATTTTTCAAGATTCTTCTAGACTCTCCAAGGACTGATTCTGATTCTTAATAGGTCTTGACGTGGGCTAGGAACCTCTTAGTCAATCTTGGACGGTCCTGAAGATCCACAGATTAGCAACCGATCCAAAACGAATGAGTTAGTAGCCAAGGGAATATCCGGAACCAGGAGAAAATCTTGCGCACGCCAGTTTCATTGTTCCTGTGCCCTGAAGTCTCTTAGTGGACCTGGAAATTCTTTCTAGACTCTTGATGGACTGGTTCCGATTCTTAATAGGTCTTGAGGTAGGCCTGGAAGCTGTTAGTCAATCTTGGAGGGTCCTGAAGATTCACAGATTGGCAACTGATCCAAAAAGAATGAGTTAGTAGCCGAGGGAATATCCGGAACCAGGAGAAAATCTTGCGCACGCCAGTTTCATTGTTCCAGTGCCCTGAAGTCTTTTAGTGGATCTGGAAACTCTTTCTAGACTCTCGAAGGACTGGTTTTGATTCTTAACAGGTCTTGAGGTGGGCCAGGAACCTCTTAGTCAATCTTGGAGGGTCCCGAAGATCCACAAATTAGCAACTGATCCAAAAAGAATGACTTAGTGGCCAAGAGAATATCCGGAACCAGGAGAAAATCTTGCGCACGCTAGTTTCATTGTCCTGTGCCCTGAAGTCTCTTAGTGGACCTGGAAACTCTTTCTAGACTCTCGAAGGACTGGTTTTGATTCTTAACAGGTCTTGAGGTGGACCAGGAACCTCTTAGTCAATCTTGGAGGGTCCTGAAGATCCACAAATTAGCAACTGATCCAAAAAGAATGACTTAGTGGCCAAGGGAATATCCGGAATCAGGAGAAAATCTTGCACACACCACTTTCATTGTTCCTGTGCCCTGAAGTCTCTTAGTGGACCTGCAAACTCTTTCTAGACTCTCGAAGGACTGATTCTGATTCTTAATAGGTCTTGAGGTAGGCCAGGAACCTCTTAGTCAATCTTGGAGGGTCCTGGAGATCCACAGATTAGCTACTGATCCAAAAAGAATGAGTTAGTAGCCAAGGGAATATCCTTAACCAGGAGAAAATCTTGTGCATACCAGTTTCATTGTTCCTGTGCCCTGAAGTCTCTTAGTGGACCTGCAAACTCTTTCTAGACTCTCGACGGACTGGTTCTGATTCTTAATAGGTCTTGATGTGGGCCAGGTACCTCTTAGTCAATCTTGGAGGGTCCTGAAGATCCATAGATTAGCAACTGATCCAAAAAGAATGAGTTAATAACCAAGGTAATATCCGGAACCAGGAGAGAATCTTGCACACGCTAGTTTCATTGTTCCTGTGCCCTGAAGTCTCTTAGTGGACCTGGAAACTCTTTCTAGACTCTCGAAGGACTGGTTTTGATTCTTAACAGGTCTTGAGGTGGACCAGGAGCCTCTTAGTCAATCGTAGAGGGTCCTGAAGATCCACAGATTAGCAACTGATCCAAAACGAATGAGTTAGTGGCCAAGGGAATATCCGGAATCAGGAGAAAATCTTGCGCACACCGTAGCGTCCGTTCATCCAGGTCTTTCATCATCCCCGATCCTCTGAAAGAATCCACCGCAGATCCGGCGCACAAAAAAGGGGAAGAGGGGATGGGGGATCGCGTTTGGTTCAAGGGAAACAATTTCCATCCGTTTAGCCAATTGCGACGGTAAACGACATATCCAGTGAAGCTCTCTCTTGAAAAAAAGGCGGCAGACAAAGGTCGCCGAGCTGAAAGGGGTCGCTTGACAAAGTGTGCTTTAATCACGTTTCAGCCGGCATCGCAGTCAAACACTCCTGGCCGCGAATCGGTTCCCGCCTGGGCAATTGTTCTCCCCTCTCTCCTCTCTCTCTCTCTCCTCTTCCTCTCTCTCTCTCTCGGTTCTCAACGAATAGTTGGAGGGGGAGATGAGGGGGTGAAGTCGTCGTAGGAGATTATTATGGTGAAAAGAATCGGCGGTGTTCCAGGCTGATACCCAGTACCTGAAGGGGCCACACATAACCGCGGTGGACGAGAAGGGCCTGGAGACCGCGGTATTGGGCTTGGAGTTCCGTGTCGCCAACAAACACTTCAAGCGGGGCGACATGAAGCTAAAGTGCTTGGCGACAATAGCGACCGTCTACTTGCAGAGCAACGAGGAGAGCGTGGAGGGGGACGAGAGGATCCTGAAAGCACCTGTAATGGAGAGCCGCGAGACCAGGGCGCAGAGCCACACTCGCAACGACTTAACCAACGGTGAGTTGGTTCCGCAGATGCCTTTCCACTAGACCAACCAGTTCCAACTTGTAGCTCGCGAGTCATTCTCGACACATTCCCCGCTTAGGTTCTTCCCCCACTCTTGGACTTTATGGTTGCCGCAGAACTTCGTCCCTGTTCCATTAACTCTACGGCTGCACGTGCTACAGTCTTCCCTCCCATAGTGTCTTTCGTCTCTACGGATAGTGTTATTCTTTTATCCCCCTACCAGGGGGTTCGCAAAGATTTTAATCGCAGGGTCTTGAAATGACCCTGTAGTGGTCATTACCTTGAAGATACTTTGAAGTTACCTATGGATTACCTTGAAATTACCCGGAAATGAAGTCATCTTGAAATTGACCCTGAAATGACCTTGAGATCACCTTGAAATGGCCTTAAGAATATACAATATTTCAGATTTTGTCTCTTCGCGTTTCTAAAACGACTGTTTGTCAATTTCAGGGAGCAGGACATCAACGACACCGACCTGGATGATGCTGGTGGCCCCGGTCACCTGGCTGGTCGTCCTCGGCCGATAATAACACACATTTTTCCACGTCGCTTCCTACGAGTGTAAGACGAGTACATTAGGCGATCTCGTTCCCATCGTATCTAAATACTAACAGTTAAGCCGCGTAATCGTAATTAAATATCATATCGATAACAAATGAAGAAAAAGAGACGAAGAAAAAGAGAAAAAAAAAGAAACACACGGTAAGGCTGGCCATCATCATCCGCGTACAAAGAAAAGAAGAGAACCATTGGCGGGTCCAGCGAACGTTCTACACCGTTCCCTCAGGACGTCTTCTTCGCGCATCGTTCGTTTCCGTCACGAGACAATGACACACACTTTTTTACTATTTTTACCATCGAGGACTGACGAGACTATGACAGAAGCTCCGCAGCAGAAGAACAAAAGGGAACCTGATGCGTTCACTGCCGTTGACTATCTTGAAAAATAATGTTTCCTTCAATTTCCGTTTTATAATCTCTTTAGAAATCAAATTACTTATCTAATAAGCTTGCTAATCACTCAGCTGTATCTAGAAATGACTCGATACGAGATTATGTTTGTTGAGCAATTTGTACAGACAATTCTTTTCCTCGAGGTCACTCGAAGTCCATGATGCAGTACATTTAGAATCAATTTAATTTTACGAGACTGAGGGATAACATCTGGATAGTGAACGCGTCAGAATAGCCACAATCTTTATGGATACGGGTTGCAGAGCTTATGCTACGCTGATCAATCGTAGGGGAAGTCCCTTAGCTGTTTTATGGTCCTCGTTTTACCCACTGGGAACGCGGTTTTCGTGGATCCGCCATTGCCACTAAACCAAAGTATGTTCTAGGCTCTAAATGTATTCTCGTATGGAGAAAGAAGGGTCTCGTTTCAAACATATCTGTGGAATTAATCGAGAAAGAGAGGGAGAGACAGCTCGAGAGAAGTATGAAAACGAGAGATTCGACGACGACAGTCGAGAACAGGCGGAATCGCTATGGAGGAGGAGCATAAATCCGTCTCTCCGTGCGTGTCTATGTTAAGTCGTCCGAAATGCGTCGTTCTAGCAGAGAAATCGCACAACGTTCTTGTTACTTTACCGTTATTTTCTACTGAGACTTTGTAAAAACGAAACTCCCGCGTCCGAGTCGCTTCGTTCTAAAGAAAACTACGTTACTGACGCTCGGTATCCATACCAGAGAAATAGATACACTGGGTCGCAACATTGTGAATCTCGCGTATTTACAAAGAAAACAAAGATTTTGCACTGTCTGTAGCCATTCGACGACATCCCGGTTTAAAGCTATACAGGGTGGTCCACCTAATTTACAAGAAAACAATAAAACCACCCATTTAGGTGGCTACATTGAAGTAGACCACCCTGTATAGAAAAATTGCAACAAACAAATCAGAACTCTACACGGTCAGACAGTTCACAATAGAATTGATAATATTCATTATTGTCCTGCGACTTCAAAGTTGCACAGAGTTACAGAGTGTTCGTTCCCTCTTTCGTAATTCTGAAAATGTCTTCGGACTTCTGCGACCTCCTGTATATATTTCCCTGTAGAAGGTTGCCCTATAATTTTCGAAGAATATCCAGCACGAGGGGCTGCATAATTTTCCTTGTTACAACGAGTCTGGTTCCGTCTTGATTTTTCTACACGACGAGCGTGCGATCGCGATCGCGCGTTCGTATTTTCCCGCGGAAAACACTTGCTCACTTCCGCGCGAGCAGGAATTGAAAATGGCCGAGGGAACGTTTTCGAGCGGGAATTAATGGTTTAAGGATGTTGCATGGTTGTGTCGGTGTTCCGAGAAGAAATTGTCTTCGCTTTCCCGGTCTCGGTGCGCATTACCCTACGGTTTTCCCAACCGTTTCTCCCCATCCTGAAAATGGCGGGGAAATCGTTTCGTTTTTAAACCGATCTTTCTTGTGAAATTGCCGCGTACGCGTCGCGCACACACACACGCACAGCCACGCACAACGTTTGCGAAACGAAATTTACACTCGAAAGCGCACATTGTCAAAATAGATACTTTCTGCTTGGTACTTCCGTCTCGATTTTAGATTTTAAAAAATCGTTGCTTGTTTACAATTGTTTATATCGTCTTCCCCGCGACGGGACAATGTCACAAGAGAGCTTGTTGGTCGTTTATTGTTGACAATATCGTTGCTTATTGCTGGAGTTTTATTCGTTGCTTGTTTGTACATCGTGTTACGCCGCTGTTCCGTTCCTCGTTTCTTCCTCGACATACACGTCCTCGAAAGAGGCGTGCTGCAATCGAATTATGAGAACGATAGGAAACCAAGGAGAGGCAGACAGAAAGGGCAGAATTAATTGCACAACAACGTTCGTTGAAACGTTCGAATCGAAACCGGAAATCTGTTTCTCCCGTAGATCTAGGTGTCCCGATAACTTGTGTCACGTGAGCGTTTTTTGCGAATTTGTAAATATGTACATAATTTTCATCGTTATTAAAATTCACTATTATAATACGCCCCCGCCTTCTTCTTCCCCCGTTCTAGAAACCTGAAATTACTGTAGGTCCAAGAAAAATGTTGACCGAGGTTTTTGTTGTGCAGGTCTCGACGAATATGCATATACTTTTCTTGTCCTTTAATAATTAAACAACATAAATACTTAGCAAGGAAGTACATATAATGCTTTTGCGAAGTACTTGGAACTTTTATTTATTGCTACAAACATTTTCCAAGATAATACGAGGGTTGAAATCGTCGGCGGAACACTTGCTGAAAGAAGTATAAAATATAAAACGAAGACGCAAGTGCAACTTCAAGCAGGTGAACCGATGTGTTTCCCTCTTTCTGCCAACTTCATCGTGCATCAAGTCGCCATCTGTTGACAGAAAACGCCTTCCGTTCGTTATTTAAATGTGAAACGTTCCTGCGCGGCTGTGAATATTTGGCGTCTACGCTGAATTTAGACTACTCCGAATTTTTTAAATTATATATACATAGCAAATGGTAAGTAGCAATGGTAACCAAATCATTTATCGCGTTAGTTCCTCGTTTACTCTCCTAGGAATTAATGTTTCGACATTTATAACCTCTACGGTGGCGATAACACTTCACCTGTGACAGTTAAACGTCGTTTAACCATCTTTGCTTTATAAACAATATATATATTTTTAGATGGAACCGATGACCTTGGGATCGCCGGTTGGAAGTCCTGTACAAACACCCGGAAGCCCGCCAGCCTCTGGATACCTTCCAAATTTTCTCTTAGGTGACACTTCAGCGGTAAGTTGACAAAATCCCATCTCAGGCTCATACAACTTTTTAAATAACACGTAAATATTTTTCAGTCGTCCAAGGTGAACTTGACAAATCCCCAGGACACTCCGAAGCAGCTGCACATGGGTCATACAGGTCTCACGTCTCCTTTATCGCACTATGGCACTCCAGACTACCGTTCGAACCGTCAAAAAGCAGTATTTGGTGGATCGAACACACCAAACACCTCTCAAATAGTGACCGAGAGCCATACCGGAGGGCCACCGACCAGAGGGCTCTTCGATTCCTTGGAAACCTCTCAGGCAACGTCGCCGTACATGTCCACAGTGAACCAAAGCATAGGGCACAACCAGTCTAGACTGCTGATGAACTCGATGAACAATTCCATGTTCAGCGATGGTTCTCTGAATCCTAACACGACCGACTCTCAAGGTCTTCTACAGTGGGTAACAGTGTTTGGGTTCGCACCCAGCGAGCTGAACACTGTCCTGGCTCACATATCGACCAGGGTTCGCATAGTGGATAAGCATCCTGCACCTCATCCGCAGAGCAATTGGATACACCTGAAGTCTGCCTCGGAGCAGGAAGCGCAGAGGGCTCTCGCTTGCAATGGGAATATTGTTTCGGGATCAATAATGATCGGAGTGGTGCCCTGCACGGACGAGGGCGTTATCATGGGGTCGGACAAAGAGAATCGCATGAAAATGAATGGGAGCATCAAGTGCTACTCGAATTTTGGAAGAGTCAATCAGTCTCCGGAATACAACAACCCCTGTACACCGATCAAACTACAAAACGCGAGACCTTTAGCTGCTGGTTATTATCAACATCTAAGCCCTCAGTCCGTGAAAGCAACCGAAAGCATCCCCCAAAAGTCCACCGGTATAGTTTCGAAAGCAATGGAGTATGTGTTCGGGTGGTAATTGGTAATAAAAGAAACCGTTCTTGTGACTGTTCATTTCTCTGACTAATGTTATTTAATTGTAATTTGCTTAGCTTTATAAAACGTCAACGAATAACGACTATTTCATGAGAAGAATGTTTGAGGAACCTAAAAGATGTGTTACTGTATTTTTTACTACGGATTAATACGAAATATAAATCTTTACAAACGCCGGAATAATCTTCGCGCAATGTTGTTCAGCATTAGATCCTGTCGTCTCCTTTTTACTCTTAAACTAACCGTGTTTAACTTACGAGGGGAACATAATCACGCGTATTGCACGGGCGTCGAAAAAGGTTCGATTGGCAACACTGTACGAGGACGATTTTCGTCTCTTCGATTATTAGACTGCGGATCTTTATGCGAAATCAAATTTGATGATCTAATGACATTAATAAGTTGAATATAATGTATTAATATTGCGAAATACTTCGAACTTCTCTGCTTTTCAATTGTACCAGTTCGTTTTCGTTATGAATACATAAAATCCGCAGTCAAATTATCATACAAAAGTGGTTCGACGTTTGCGGAAACAAACGATCGGTACTCGGAGCAAATACCTCTCTGCAACTTCCGGTGTGTAATACGATCTTTATACATATCTTTTCCGAAAAGAATAATAATTGTTGCTACTACAGCAGGATTACATTGAAACGAATCTTCGTGCCTCCTCCGAATTCCGTTCACATGTAAAACGCTAATATAGTACAATCACGCATTCTTTCCTCATACTAATAAATACATGTGGATACCGTCCTAGGAATTACTGTGGACTCTCGATGGTGGCACTGCCCAGGTCAGTCATTTTTGGGTATTTCACTTTCTTCTTGTCCAGCTCGTTCTGCGACCACAGGATCATCTTTAGTAAGTTGTTCAGCCGCGGGCTGGTGGACTCTCTGTGTTCCATCTTGAGTAGGGCTGCGTTAAGCTCGCTCGCTATCTGTGGTCGTATAATAACTCGTTGTAAACATTAATCCAACAGCTTGTACTTTATCTGATCGATACCTTTTGCCTGTGACTCGGATGCAATAGGTCACTGAACGGGCTCTTGTGGGGTTCGTCGAAAGCCAATAGTGCCAAGGTACGCTCCAGTTCGCAGAGGATGTTGTCATCAGATTCTCCAGCTTCGCTGAGACGCTCTTGTGCGAATTGTAGAGCCTCCTCAATTCTGCCAGTGTGGATCAACTCGATCAGATGGAGCTGTTGCAAGTGGAAGTACAGGTATCTGTCGTTGTCCAACAATTCTGGATGCAACTGGTTCACAAGGTCAATTGCCTCCTGAATACGACCGTTTTGGATGGCGTCTCTTATGCGAATTCTATCATCCACAGAGTTTAGCTCCACCGTAGGCTCGGCACCAGATTCCTGTTGAAATTTCTCGGCTGCCTCTTTAAATCCCTCTGCGAAACAATGAATTTCTTAGTGCATCTAGAATTCTATTTAGCTCAGTAGTTTCCAACCTGGGAAAATTAATTTTCATACCATAACATCTACAAATGAATAAAACTTAACAGTTTTTAAAACGTGTCTATATCATATTGTATCTATTAAAAATATAAAAAGTGGGGAGGCGCGGAAAAAAAATTGTTTTGTCGGGAGTCGTAGTAACATAACGATTGGAAACCGCTGTTCTATATAGCTCGTACCCTCAACGGGTATAGCGATCGACTGACCTGTAACGAAATAATTCATAATCAAATTGTTCATGGAGACACGCTGCGTGTGGGAGTTCTCCTCCAACTTGGCGACCCACTCGTCTTTCGATATATTGTCCTGTTTCTCCGGGATGCTCATCGTTCTTCGGCAACCAGCATCAATGATTAGAACAAACAGACTATCTAGCGAAGTACTGCATGCGATCACCAAAGTACCTTGCGAGATGAAACTTCAAAGGGTTTCTGACACAACAGCTGATCCCTTGTTGTCTCGTCCAGAACGTAAACAGCGGAATCTTACAGAGCAGCAACTACGGCGTTCCTCGGCAATGAATATAGCCACGTGAACGTAGCCACAGAAGTATGTATTTTAAACGTGTGCAGAGAGGATAAGAGAGTGCTCACGCCCGGGTTCTGAGCTGCCACCGGTATAGTGCTGCCACCACGAAAATCTTAGCCTGGATCAGCTCCTACACCGAAAGTAGAGCGGATTTCCCCCTCCCACTTTTAGCCTGGATCAGCTCCTAGACCGAAGGTAGAGCGGACGCTTAGCCTGGATCAGCTCCTAGACCGAAGGTAGAGCGGACGCTTAGCCTGGATCAGCACCTAGACCGAAGGTAGAGCGGACGCTTAGCCTGGATCAGCTCCTAGACCGAAGGTAGAGCGGATTTCCCCCTCCCGCGCCAAAGAAGATGAGATCTTACATCATTTTTCAGAAAGAGAAATTAATAGTTTTAAATACAATCTCTCTCTCTCTCTATTTCTAGATTTAATATACAACTTGGAGAAAAGTTCCCGAGAGTTAGAACACATTTTACTCTGAAATTAATATATATTTTGCGTAGTTTTCTGAAGAACTTGGCATAAAAATATAAATTAATTTAATATTCAGCATAGGATAGATTATACTCTAGTTGTATGAGATAATTCAAACCGTTTAATATCAATTTAAGTGTTAGTAATTACACTAATCGCGAATAATCGTATCCAGATAGCACACTACGTTTTATACACGTCGTTATTACGTCTTTTTTAGGTCTGAACGTCTTACGTCCCAAAAGGACGTCTTTTAGACGTCTAAAAGAGCCTTTTTGGAGACGTCGTTTTACTGCAGAACGAAAACGCCTTTTAGACATCTCATTTCAACCGTAAAAACTTAAAAGACGTGTATTAGACGTACCGTTTTGTAACATAGGACATTCCAGCGACCTTCCAGCGGTGTTCCAGCGACTTTCGAGACGTCTGAATGTCTTGCGGCAGGTATCTAAAGTATATCTTTTAGACGTCTCAGCGCCATTTGGGTAGTTGAATTACATTGTAATTGAAATTTAATGTATTTGGAGCACAATGTAATTGAAATAGAATGTAACTGAATGATTCAGAATCAGACTTCGAAAACTGTTTAATATCGACTACGGTTCCTAAAACAGTTAAGAAGAACTTTTATTTCGACGAACTGTTTTACGAAGAACCGAAAGGGTTTTTCAGGATAAGTATGGTCCAGCGGCTCTCACTGCAATTTTTATGGATATCATGTGCAAAAACCAATGCTTTTAAGTTGAAAGAAACGAAAATACTCGAACTTACATCGTGCATTTTATATATTTGTTTACGCAACTGTGAGCAAATTATAAACTGTAGAAAAAAAATAAATTTTTTTAGGGGTGCAGATTCCAAGCAATAGAAGCTGCTGTGTCAAAGATTGACGATGTCCCGGACGAGTTGTTTCCATTATCTACTCCTTATTCTTTTCGTTACTTTGTATTTTGAATAATATAAACAGTATTATAAACAGTAGTGACGGCCACAGTATTGTGTCATAGTAATCTCAGAATCATGATTACGGTCGTGATTTCGTAATCTAGAGTGAATTTGCTTATTGTCATCCTAATTCTTCGTATATCATACAAGATATTCTTACCAAAGGTTGAAACCATGCTGTATTTCAGGGGTGGCCAACTTTTGTGTACATAAGATCTACTTTTTATCTTAAAATGTAATCGCGATCAACTTGTTGTCATAGGCGTAGTCTAAGTGGGGAGAGGGAGGTGTGAAATACATACTATGTTTATACACTGTGTTTCAGTACATAGATTATTTAACGGGCCAAAAAAAATCGTCCAGGGGAATTGAAACAACATGAGTAATTATTAACAATATTAGTTCAAATTAGCTACAGATAAAGACAGATTTAGAATTAAAACCTTTTTTTATTGCCTTAACATTAATGGGAAGACTGAGTTTTCATGTCTCTAACCAAGCAATCATAATTAGGTGTATATCCTGATAAAGATAATAATAATGAGTCTACAGTATGGGAATCAGTCAGGACAGAAGGTTGTTTATTTGATAACAGATTAATCACTCACTGATCACGATTCGTGGTTCACCCTGTACACATTATGTTAGACATATACAAATGTTTATTCTTTATGTTGTACTACCTTATTAAAATAAAGCATACAAATAACAATTGTATTGGGTCGTTCATTTCATCATTTTGCCGATTTCGAATTTTTTGTTAGAAATGACAGGTCTTCGAAATTAACAATTTTGGCCCATTTTGGCGAAAACGGACCTCACTTACGAATTTTTATCTCGGAAACTGTTTGTCCGATTAAGCTACATTTTTTTCGTTTTATTCGGGAAGAATTGGGCTATTATAAAATATTATTTTCAACCTCGATAATCAGCTTTATAATATCGAAAAATTTAAACAAACTCTTTTATTACGTTTTTTCGGTGGAGGCCAGACTGATTTTTTTGAGAAAAATATGATTATATTCCTTGCAGTTTCCTTGAAAAGACTGGCGATTTAAAAAAAAGGGCGCCGTGTACCCCCGTTTCAGGTAGAGGCGTGTCAAGTGCACCGCTATTATGGTTCGTTGTCTATACCGCAGGTCTCGGGAAAATACCAGGAGACTGTATACGACTAAATGGCCCTCTTTATGTCTTGAGAACAATATTAGAAACCACTCTTGGCCAACGACACCTTTTTAATGAAAGGTTAAAGAAAACCTTGAAACTCTCATCGGTTTCAGTGGAATAAAATCTTAAATCTTGTTGGGATCTAGAAAATATGCCAAAAGTGTGGACATTACTAAAAACAGATTATAAGATGTAAAAGAAACATTCCTAAACAAACCAACTGACACTAGGCCTTCATTTTCGTTGCCTTTCAAGTTTTTAAGTTTATTTTATCGCTATATTCCTTTTTCTGCCGACTCTAACAGAATCAGAACCGTAAATAGAACCCAGATAGCCAAAATGCTCGATTCTGGCCAGGGCAGTTATGACCGTGTGGGCTCGTAACGTTCCCTCGGCACAAGCTGCCCCTCGACCCGTCCAGGGCCGAGCACCTGGACCGACGGGCCCAGGGGAAGCTTGTGCCGGGTTTGTGCCGAGGGAACGTTACGAGCCCTCACGGTCATAAGTGCCCTCCTCAGATTATAGGCATCGTGTGCCTTTTGCCCATTCAAGCGACGTTCGGCCCGTCTACCTGACCCCGACACGCCGGGCTCGATCTGTGCGCGAGGATCGCTTGGCTATCTGGGAAGGTATGGTTTGAAGGAAGGTAAGGTTTCCTATATACAGTGACTCAAACAATTGATCAAATGTTTAATTTTGTTTCAATTTTTATTCAATTGAACACGTGTTACTAAGATATGTAACAAAATATTTTATTATAATATATACATAGTTTTCGTAGTTCATATAATACAGAATTAACGTAAATATATTACACTTTGTAAACAAAATTAAATGAAATTAACAAATTATGTAATGATTAAATTTTTGAATTTGAAAAAATGAAATGTTAGTACTTCGTATACCCTCCTTTGGCTTTCAGTACGGCTTCTATGCGTCTTGGCATACTATCTACTAAACTTTTACACTGTTCAGCCTTAATATTTTCCCAAGCAGTTTTAACTTCTGACCACAATTCAATAATACTTCTTGAATTGTGATCGAAGTTGGCAACTGTTCTTTTTAGTAAACCCCATAGGTGTTCTATTGGGTTCAGATCGGGAGACTGTGGGGGCCAGTCTAAAACAGTAAAACCATGAGCTGTTAACCATTCTTTGGTGATTTTTGCCTTGTGTTTAGGGTCATTATCGTGCTGAAAAATGACTTCTTCTGCGTTCTTATTCCATTTTGCCAAACTTCCAATTAAACTTTTCTGCTGGATGGATGTGTATGATATTGCAGTCATTCGACCTTCAATTTTTTCAACGCATCCGACGCCCTCACTGGTCATACAACCCCAAACCATGGTATGGCCTCCTCCAAATTTCACTGTTGGATGAACGTGATGCGACCGTACTTGTTCTTTATTTCCTCGCCATGTCCATTCGCGTCCATCGCACCCAAAACGATTAATTTTCGTCTCATCTGACCATATTACTCGGGTCCAATCGAGATCTGTATAATTTTTATATTTTTCGGCAAACTGCAGTCGAAGTTTCTTGTGCCGCTTTGTAAGAAGAGGTTTCTTTATTTTTGCACGTCCTCTTAAATTCACTTCTCGCAGTGCATTACGCACTGTTTCAGCGCTTACGTTAATATTATGGTGTGTGACTAAATTTTTTTCCATCTGTACAGCATTATCAACGCTACCATTACGGATTGATCGTATGATTAATCGCTTTGTGGTAGTGGATAACTTTGATTTTCGTCCTGCTTTATTTTTTAGTATGTTTTCTTTTAAAGTTTTACGTACTGAAGACACAGTACCAACAGAGCACAGTACCTTCTTAGAAATCTCGCGATGAGAAAGCCCAGATATTAATAGTTTTTTAATTTCTGATATTTTACTTGCTTGTATTGATCTCATTATGAAATATGACTAAAAATATTTGTTTTTATTAATTATTTTATCACAAACGTATTCTCGAATGTTTAAAAATAACATTATGACTTACCAGTAATTATATTTGTGCTAAGGAATGCCAAAAATATAAGAATTTTTCACAATTGAGCTTAACACAAATAATTGATCAAATATGCACAGAATATACAAATTCGTAATACACGTCCGCTTTGTACGATTACAGGGCTTAAACTGTCGTGAAGTACCGACGCAATGTTTACATTTTTCGTATATATATCAATAGTCGTAAACAAGATTCTGAGAAAGGTATACTGTGACTTGTTTCCTTTTCGTTCGAACATTTGATCAATTGTTTGAGTCACTGTATATTCCTATAAATTTTCGTATCGTACACTTCCAATTATGTTTGCCGTTATTTTTGAAAGTGGAATAAGTCCACTTTTGGACAAAAATGAGTTAGTTGTAATTTTAGTAAGATATAGATATTCTCTTTCTATATTTATAATCATACATTTTCAATGGAGCACGATTTCTTGATAAAGTAATCAAAAGAATTTTAGCTAAAAATGTTATCACAAAAATACTTTTTTTGAAAGTGGAATAATTCCATTTCTAATAATTAATCATAGTTAAAACAACTTTTTAATTGCTTTGTCAAATTACTGTATGCCTTGGAAATTATCGCTCGTTGGGCAACACTGTCTTTGAGAATAAGCTCCAATGCGAGCATGCGCAATTATATACTGCTCATGACTATTATAATAAAATAAAGAGTTGCCGAAAAAATAGGTTCATTTTGTATGGAATGAAACGAGAAGATTTTGTCTCAACCAAATCTCTAGAAGAGGCAATATCAAACAGGAAAAAGAATACGGATAGAGAAATTATGAAATGGCTGAAAATATGCTGGATGTGGTTAAGAGCCCGCGTGCGCGTCAAAAACGCGCGGATTCCGCTGTGTCTGAACGGGGTCCCCTTAGGGTACGCGCACAGTGGATCCGTTTTCGTCCTACATCAGACATCAGCCCACACAGACGAGTGTTCGGTAGGGATGTGTTGGTGTCTTTTCGCCAGATTTCGTCCGGCAAGGTGCTCACAGTGGGCCAGACACCGGACGAAATGGTCAAAGTCAACGGGGAGCCGAACCTTTTTCGAGTGCTTCGAGAAGGGTAACAATGGACAAACCCCATGGGCCCTCGACGCCGGACGATGTAGGAGGAAAATCAAATGATTTTGTTTTTCGTCCGGCGTAGGACGGTGCAGCGTTCACTTCAAATAATTTTCATGTCGCCAATTTTCAAGTATCTGTATTTTTAAAAACGGGTCCTTAAAGAGGACACTTGGGGCTATATTATCATAATTTTTATTTTTTTCAATTTTCTGGTGCTATGACAGCAATGGACCTGTTTAAAAAAAATTGCAAAATGAACTATGAAAACAAATATTTTTTCAACTGAAATCATTTTTATTAAATACTCTAATGGTTACACTATGATATAATTTAATGAAAAACTTGTGACTTTGGGTATTCGGATAGTGTTTTCATTTTCTTAGTTTTAAAAATCTTAAGCTTAATAAATATGGATTTGAAAATATCGTTTACCTCACACTTTCTAAAACCATTGTGACCTTATTTGCAGATAAGTAACAACAAATCGCAAATTTTTGGATTATAACCAAATAAAAATCGGTGGGACCCAAAGGGTCTCATTAATATGTATACAAATAAAATTAACAATTAGCTATGCATTTTTTATAATTTAAAGTAATGTACTCACCGCAATGAATAATACTTACACTATGAAACCTTTGAAAATCAAGGAGTGCATATACACAAAAACAACAAAGAAATGAGAAAAAATTTTTTCCTTCAATAGTGTATGTCGCAGTTGTTCCCAATGTCAGTGTTTAGGTTCTATTATAATCTACGATCGATGCATTAATACTGCAACGTATTAATACTGCAATGTATTTCAATACACATAGATTTTTTAAAATGACATTACCATAATAAACGAATTCTTGCCACGTCTTGAGGATTTTGCACCACTGTGCGATGTACAATAGCGTAGCGGCTATCGGCACGTGCAATAAAACATTGGGCATGCAAATGGACGGGTCATTTTATTGGGAGATCGACAGTGTAGCTATTTTTCAGAAAGCTGTTTTTAGCGCGTCCAATTCATAATTTTTTACTGTAAAGCAATTTGAAAATTACTTTACAGTTAACACGCGTTGTACGAGAAAGTGTTGACTTCCAGCTCAATAGTAATGACCTGTCATAAACCTCTCCATAGAGAACAGCCCCGGGAACGGCCAGCAAACACGGGTTCAATAAACTCCGAGTTTCCAAAACGAGGCCCGTCCTGTCGGTCGATGCAGGGCGAAATAGAAGGGTCTCACAGACGGGCCTACCTGGGCCTACTCACACATTTGAAATGTCTGCCAGACGGCTCTGACGTCACCAGGTCTGCTGACGTCGACCCACTGTGCGCGTACCCCTACAATTAGTACGACAGTAATGGTATTTTAGAATTATTTAAATTGAAATATCTCCTGGACTACTAACTTTTCGACATACATAGGTTAGTACTTTTTTATAACGAATGTCCAGCTGCATCGATTGATGTATTAAAAAATACCTCGTTCCATTTAAAAAAATGAAGGAGGCCTTGACAATACTAAAAAAAAAGAAAAAATTCTAACTTTTTTTATTGCCAATGTATAGCCAATCGAAGACTGATCAACTTTTGTTTAAAACATTTTTTTGTAAGATTATCGCAAGTACTTGAAAAATCGTGAGAACTGTTATGTGGGACACCCTGTATATAATTTTAAAGAGTATTATGAAATTATATAATTTAAATTGTATTTTTATATTCTTCTTTTTGTTGAAATAAGAGTTAAAATGTTATTTCTTTTTATTTTTAGTTAAATAAAATTATCTATTTAATTAAGAAAAGATTGCGTCGTCGCTTTGTCGAATCAAAAATGTCAAAGCGGTTTCTTGTATTTGCCTGAGTCACAATAAATAAATTATATACATATACGCCGATTCTACCTTATTTATTAATATTTCCCTTTTATATTCCTTTCCATATTTTCATAATTCAAATTTTTATCCAAAACCTTGAAATAAATGTTTGATCGGGAAAATAAATTATGTAATAACGAATAATTTACACATAGAATATAGGCCATGTTAATTTTTATTGTAGTACTCGGCCACCGAGGCAGTCTGAGCTCGTAGCTTCAGGGCTGAAACCTTCGAATAAATCCGCGGATAACACTGCTAGATACAGTCCTATTTGTACCATGTTTACTATCGTTTTAATCAGAAAATGTCACGAGTTAGTTGGTACAAATTCCATAAGAGAATAATGAAAAATAAAGAAGTTCCGCAATTGAATTGGCAGTTTTTGCACATCGATATCTCTCACGACTCTTCGAACTCCGAACTTTAAAGACTAGCGCCCGACCAACAGCGTACAATGAAGCTGATAGAGAATCGAGCATTATTGTCAACTTAAACTTTTGTAATTTTAATACTAATAAGTTGTAGAGCTTATCCCGATGAAAATGAGACCAAATACGACATAATTTGGACTACTTCAATAAAATCATAATTTTTATCATAACACTACGTATCAATAAAAATTGTTTCATTACACTCGAGTTTGGTCCCCATTTTCATCAGGAAAAGCACCGCAATTAACTCGCAATAATTTTATGTAGGGGAGTATATTGAAAAATCTAAAAGTTTAAACTTTCATTCGTGCATGATTCCCCATCTGCTTACATTGTTTGTTTGTTACGTTCGTTAGTCGTTGGGTCTCTGACGTTCGGCACTCGTCGGACCTCATCGCCTTTTAATCGAGCTGCCCAGATAGCACAAGACGTCCTAAACACATTCATTTTACGTCTATTTTAGGTCTGAAAGTCTAACGTCCTAAAAAACAGTGTGGTTTTTATAAATAGCCATAATCTAGCAGAAAGTATTAGCATTGGTATTATTTGTTCGAGTTAGAGTTTTTGCTTCAATTTCAATTTCAATATCAATTTCAATTTTCATTATGATTTTAATTGTAATTGCAATTTTAATTTTTATTATGTTTATTGTGATTTTAATTGCAATTGTTACTTTTATTACACTTTTTATATCAATTCCACGCGCGTTCTTCTAATAAAGTTATTTATTAATATTAAATTTATTAGAATTATTACCGCATCGAATTTTAGCAATTTCCGAGACATGGTTATATCGCCCGAAGCATCGGTTGAAGCTAGTTCTGATTTATGCCACAGGCTAGCAAAGGTTCTGTTTCATGCTAAAACATGCTGCTGCATGGTATGGTCGCTGTTTTGTGGTAAAAACGGGCTCTATCTTCGGTGTAGGAGCTGTTCCGTGCTAAGCGTGAGCGTGCCAGAAAGTGGTGGCAACTCAGACCCGGGCGTGAGCACTCTCTTATCCTCTCTGACGTGTGTAATTTCCTATGGCATGAATGTAGCTACAGGACGACCGTCCGAATTTTTCTTTAATGTTTTTATGTGTATGAGTGATGTATGAGAGTGCTCACTCACGTCCGGGGATTGGCTGTGTCACTTTTGCTGCGCATCATTTCACAGAGATCAAGTCTGTGATCATGTCATCGAAGAGATATAGACACAGACGAGATATAAGAATAGACCTATCATCCAATGTATTTTGGCGGCCATCTTTGCTGAAGCCACTTGGCCTCTTTTTCTTGTCATTTCCTGTATTACCAACTCGGTTTTGGAGCCCCAGGCACGATCTTCTCGGGCACAGATTCTCGTCGTGATGCATCGGTCAGAATGCGAGTTATCACGAAACTATATCGATTATTATTAAATGTTACATTCTCCGCCATAGTTCAGACGATGTTTTAGTACTATTTTGGCACTATTTAGAATTTTTAGCGATGTGGTATTTCAGATCACTGTAAGCTCTACGTTATCCCCGCGCCCATCGCACCCGTCCCGCTGTTTAACACAGGGGCTGGCGTCGGTGCCGGGGCGAACCAGCTTGAATAATACATACATTTTGCTCTGAAGGAAGGTGAAATTGCAAAATGTTATGGAAGACAGTAGGTATAGGAATAGAATTTACTGAAAATCAACATATTTATTAAATGTGCAGCTATTAGCTCGATATTATCCTTTATTTATTCATAAGAGTTTCACTAGAAGTTCTTACAAATAAAGGATAATACCGATTGCCCAGGTCTCACCACGAGGAGGTTGCTGCACAAGAGACCCGAAAGGGAGTCAGAACGAATGCAATATTCCTTCTGGCTCCCTTTCTAACAACGGCGGACTTATACTAAATTACGCACGCAAGTCGAGCAATTATTGCGGAGCAAAAGAAGAAGAAGAAGATCGGAGAAGAAGTCTCCGATCCACGGGGGATCAAAGGCGAATCAGGCAGAAGGCTCTGATCCTTTCAAAGAGAAAAAATAAAACGAACCAGAGCAGAAGGCTCCGGTTCGAAGGGGACCCGGCGCGTACAATGCTGGCAGCCCATCTCCGGCCAGAGGCGATACCCGACGTGTCCTCACCAAGAGAGATGGTCACGAGAAGTGTTCAAACGTAATACCATTCCTCTGCCAACTACCTGGCCACCAGGAACGCAATGCGATGAGGTGAACCCGGGTAGGATTACAAACAGAGAGAACTCTGCCAACTACCTGCCACCTGGCATCGCAAAGCGTTGAGGTGAACCCGGTAGGATGACAGAGAGAATGGCAATACGAGTGAACAGGTCTCAATGAAACACCTCTCTCAATGTATCGACGCCGAATACCGACTCCAACCGGTCTGGTACATACAAGCAAGGTCCGACACAGCAGAAGGCTGTGTCGGAATCAAGAAAACGAGTAACGAGAAGTTAAGACAATAATTACTCGACGATATACAATATTAAAAACTAACGCACGCACGCAAGTCGAGCAATTATTGCGGAGCAAAAGAAGAAGAAGAAGATCGGAGAAGAAGTCTCCGATCCACGGGGGATCAAAGGCGAATCAGGCAGAAGGCTCTGATTCTTTCAAAAGAGAGAAACTAAAACGAACCAGAGCAGAAGGCTCTGGTTCGAAGGGGACGCGGCGCGTACAATGCTGGCAGCACTTCTCGGTCAGAGCCAGTACCCAACGTGTCCTCACCAAGAGAAATGGACAGTAAGAAGTGTTCAATCGTAACACCATTCCTCTGCCAACCACCTGGCCACCAGGAACGCAATGCGATGAGGTGAACCCGGGTAGGATTACAAACAGAGAGAACTCTACCAACTACCTGCCACCAGGCATCGCAAAGCGTTGAGGTGAACCCGGTAGGATGACAGAGAGAATGGCAATACGAGTGAACAGGTCTCAATGAACCACCTCTCTCAATGTATTGACGCCGAATACCGACTCCAACCGGTCTGGTACATACAAGCAAGGTCCGACACAGCAGAAGGCTGTATCGGAATCAAGAAAACGAGCGAAGTGAAGTTAAGACAATAATTACTCGACATTTACAACGACGGTATACTAACTTAATTACTAACGCACGCGGCCTATAGGCGATTCAGGCACCCCGGGGACGCGACTCCCCGTACTCACTCATGGCAACATCCGTGAGTGAGCCCCTGGGGTACCTCACTCGGCAAATAAAACTAACTTATTGATATATCCTCTTCTTGATTTGCCTTCCTCTCGGGGTGTCCTCTTCATAGTGTGTCCTCTTCTTGGTGTGTCCTCTTCCTAGTTTGTCCTCTTCATAGTGTGTCCTCTTCTTGGTGTGTCCTCTTCTTGGTACGTCCTCTTCTTGGTGTGTCCTCTTCCTAGTTTATCCTCTTCATAGTATGTCCTCTTCTTGGTGTGTCCTCTTCTTGGTGTGTCATCTTCCTAGTTTGTCCTCTTCATAGTATGTCCTCTTGTTGGTGTGTCCTCTTCTTAGTGTATTCTAACTAAAACAGACTAATAATAATTAGACATAACAATACATTACCCCGCACACGAGTGCAAGCCTAAGACCCGCTCTCAAGAGCAAACCTAAGACCAGTTATCGAGAACCGAACGAATCCCGCACACGAGTGCGAATGAAACCAGGTCACGAGAGCCAACCTAATACCAGCTCACGAGAGCCAAACTAACCCCGCACACGGGTGCGAATAAAACCAGCTCACGAGAGCCAACCTAATACCAGCTCACGAGAGCCAAACTAACCCCGCACACGGGTTCGGTCTATAGGCGATTCGGGTAGCCCCGGGGACGCGACACCCCGTACTCACTCACGGCTCCATCCGTGAGTGTGCCCCTGGGGGACCTCCGATCGGAGGAATACCAATTTCAAACAAGATTTGATAACTTTTAGAAAAGGGTCTTGTCAAAGTACCGACGCCAATAATTGAAAATTCAGAAATAACACGAATGCGAATAGAGCAAACATAATCCCGAACGTAAGCACATGAGTGTGGACACAACCAGTTCACAAGAGCAATTATGATCCTGCACATGAGTGCGAATACAACCTGTTCACAAGTGCAATTATAATTAATAATCTTGTACATGAGTGTGAATACAACCAGGTCACAAGACCAATTATAATCCTGCACAGCAGTGCGAATACAACCAGAAACCAGCTCACGAGAGCAAATACTACCCCGCACGTAAGCGAAAACCTAACCATGCACATGAGTGCGAATACAACCAGCGATCCAGTTCACAAGAAAAATTGTAACCCCGCACAGAAGCGCAAATACAACCAGCGAACCAACTCATGAGAGCAATTGTAACCCCGCACAGAATTGCGAATACAACCAGCGAACCAGCTTGTAAGAATAATTGTAACTCCGCACACGAGTGCGAAAACAACCAGCGATGCAGCACACAAGAGCAATTATAACCCCGCACGCGAGTGGGGCGATCAGAATATAAATTTGATGAATAATTCAATTATAAATTTGAAAAAGACTCAATACCGAAAGTCTCGATGAAAATTAGAGGAAATAGTTGATGGTATTCGTAGAATGAACGGTTGGAGGACAGGTTTGTTGAAACTGGGCCAAAGCTAGGCAAAGGAAGCATTGAAGAATATTAGTAATCAAAACCGGTGTTCGTTGAAGGAACAGTTGAAATTCAAAATAGGATTGTTGAAGGTAGGTCAGGGTGGCTGTAGATGACCTCTGGTCCACCTCTGGTCCACGTCTGGTCAGTCCCCGGTCCTTCTGGTCCTCCTGATCCCGGAGCCCGACTGAACTCGACCGCTCACGCCGCCCTCCCCCGCCCGACTGACTGATTGACGGAGCTCTCTGACCGAGCGCGGGCGTGCGCCCCCCACTCGACGCTCAACGGTCCTCACCCCAACCGAATATCGATCAATGTCGATCGTCGTTACAATTACTGATAAATTTATTATTTCCAGCTGGTTAATGTTTATAACAATTCTATTTTACAGCGATGTCCACAAGCAATCCCTTGGCTATCTGACCACCTAATTTTTTAGTAAAAGTGGCTAATAGTATTCGAGATACGGAATAACTTCTAAACCATAAACATTTGCACGCATTAATTTATTCAATACAATTCACAGATAAATTTATTATCTCTGGCTGTTTAATGTTTATAACAATTCCTTTTGCTAATGATGTTAACGAGCACTCCCTTGAGCACCTTGCCATCCAATTTTTTCGTAAAAATAGACAATAAAACCCGAGAAACAGAATAACTTTTAAACAATGAACATCCGCACGCATTAATTTATTCAACATAATACTATGATACATTTATTAATTCTAGCTAATTAATGTTTATAATCATTCCTTTTGCCAACGATGTGGACGAGCACTCCCTTGACCACTTTGCCATCTAATTTTTCACAGTGTTCGGTATTGGCCTAAACGGGAGCATTCAAACGGAGGTGGTTCGACCGTTGGTACCGTCTCGTTATTGTTTTCGTGTCTCAAGCGCGCGATCGCGAAACCGCTGTCTTGTCCTCGTAAAAGTCATCGTACAATAAAGAATATATGTTTAACTGCAAAATTCGAAATGTTGCAAACAGCCAAATATTAATACGTATTTTAAAATAAAATAAAACGAATGTATCGTTAATTAAATCATATGTGCATTATATATAGCAAGCGATATTTATGAAACTTTTTAGGAACATTACAAAACACCCGTTAAAACATCATGTAAAATTGCGTATTTTTGCTATTTTCCACGTTACAGTCACAATTCTGGAAAAATAAACGAAACGAATCGAGTCAGTCAATACATGATTAATTCAACCTGAATATTTCATCTCTGTTTAAATATAATGCTCCCTGTTTCTATAATGTTTTTAAAACTGAATAAATGTTTTCTCGATTTATATATAAATAAACTGTTATTTATTGATAGCAAACAAAGTAATAATTGTTGTTGAAAATTGAATTACCTATTAAACGCTATTTTTATCTTGAAATTTATTCATATAAAGTGCGTTCATTGTTGGTTTCTTTAAACCTTCTGCTGTAAAATACAATATAACTGTAATAAATCTAAGAATTTTTACATCTTTCAATGCCTGTCGTTTTTCCCGCATCAACCGATTTCGATGAAGCATTCATAGTGCATATAATTCATATACAGATCCACAAAACGCACATTTTAAATTTTTATTACGGACTCTAATCAAAAAGTTTTATAAAATGTCTTTTTTACTTTCTCATGTAATTCTTATCAATTGCAATTTTACATGATGTTTTAACGGGTGTTTTGTAATGTTCCTAAAAAGTTTCATAAATATCGCTTGCTATATATAATGCACATATGATTTAATTAACGATACATTCGTTTTATTTTATTTTAAAATACGTGTTAATATTTGGCTGTTTGCAACATTTCGAAGTTTGCAGTTAAACATATCTTCTTTATTGTACGATGACTTTTACGAGGACAAGACAGCGGTTTCGCGATCGCGCGCTTGAGACACGAAAACAATAACGAGACGGTACCAACGGTCGAACCACCTCCGTTTGAATGCTCCCGTTTAGGCCAATACCGAACACTGTGAAAAATTAGATGGCAAAGTGGTCAAGGGAGTGCTCGTCCACATCGTTGGCAAAAGGAATGATTATAAACATTAATTAGCTAGAATTAATAAATGTATCATAGTATTATGTTGAATAAATTAATGCGTGCGGATGTTCATTGTTTAAAAGTTATTCTGTTTCTCGGGTTTTATTGTCTATTTTTACGAAAAAATTGGATGGCAAGGTGCTCAAGGGAGTGCTCGTTAACATCATTAGCAAAAGGAATTGTTATAAACATTAAACAGCCAGAGATAATAAATTTATCTGTGAATTGTATTGAATAAATTAATGCGTGCAAATGTTTATGGTTTAGAAGTTATTCCGTATCTCGAATACTATTAGCCACTTTTACTAAAAAATTAGGTGGTCAGATAGCCAAGGGATTGCTTGTGGACATCGCTGTAAAATAGAATTGTTATAAACATTAACCAGCTGGAAATAATAAATTTATCAGTAATTGTAACGGCGATCGACATCGATCGATGTTCGGTGGGGGTGAGGACCGTTGAGCGTCGAGCGTGGGGCGCACGCCCGCGCTCGGTCAGAGAGCTCCGTCAATCAGTCAGTCGGGCGGGGGAGCGCGGCGTGAGTGGTCGAGCTCCGGGACCAGCAAGACCAGAAGGACCAGGGACCTACCAGAGTTGGACCAGAGGTTGACCAGAGGTGGACAAGGGGTCATCCACAGCTACCGTGGCCTACCTTCAACTGTTCATTCAACGATCAACGGTAAGTTTGGTTACTAATATTTTTCAAAGCTTCCTTTGTCAGTTTCAACTTCCATGGCTCAGTGTCAACAAACCTGTCCTTCAACTGTTAATTCAACGAATACCATATCCTTCATACTAATTGAAATTTTCGAGACTTTCGGTATTGAGTCTTCTTCAAATTTATCAATTTTATTCTTCATCAAATTTATATTTTGAGCGCCCCACTCGTGTGCGGGGTTATTTGCTCTTGTGCTCTGCTTCGCTGGTTGTTTTCGCACTCGTGTGCGGAGTTATAATTATTCTTACGAGCTGGTTCGCCGGTTATATTCGCACGTCTGTGCGAGGTTACAATTGCTCTCTTGAGCTGGTTCTCTGGTTGTATTCGCACTCATGTGCATGGTTAGGTTTGCGCTTACGTGCGGGATTATATTTGCTGCCGTGAGCTGGTTACATTCGCACTCGTGTGTGTGATTTAATTCTGTATTCAACAGCATTGTTTCTAAATACGATTAGTCTGTTTCAGCTAGATTACAACAGCCGTCTTCTAACGAAGACGACACACCGAATGAAGAGGACACACCAACGAAGAGGAAGAAGACTAGAGTGTATGTTTAAGTTAGTTATATTTGGTTTACATATTAAGATTGTATACCATCGTTGTAAATATGTCGAGTAATTATTGCCGTAACTTCACTTTGCTCGTTTTCTTGATTCGGACACAGCCTTCTGCTGTGTCGGACCTTGCTCGTATGTAGTTTGTACCATACCGGTTGGTACGGCAGTTCGTGGTAGATAATATTAATGGGGGGAGGCTTTGAGAGATGTGGCTCGCTCATGTAAAACCTCTCCTCTGTAAATTTATTCCACTCATGTCCGTCTCTGGCGGCAAGTGGTTGGGAGAAATGGGTATTGCAGCTTGAGTTCCTCTTGGCCATTCGCGCGTCACCCTCGCACCAGGGCCTTCTGTCCTGGTTTGCTTTAGTTTGTCTCTTTGAAAGAATCAGAGCCTTCTGCCTGATTCGCCTTTGGTAACCCGTGGATCGGAGACTTCTTCTCCGATTTACAGCTTTTGCCCCGCAATAATTTCTCGACATATCTGCGTTATTTAGTATAAGTCCGTCGTTGTCAGAAAGGGAGCCAGAAGGAATATTGCATTCGTTCCGACTCTCTTTCGGGTCTCTTGCGCAGCAACCTCCTCGTGGTGAGACCTGGGCAATCGGTATTATCCTCTATTTGTAAGAACTTATAGTGTCTTATGAATAAAGGATAATATCGAGCTAATAGCTGCACATTGCACATTTATAATTTTCGATAAGATTGTGTAGTAGAATATAAGAATTGCGAGATATAAAAACATTATTTCATTAAATTGTATATGAATTTACTTTCAGGTAGCTTGCTTCACGACAATTTTTATTTCTGAATTTCGAATTGTTCGCTGCGGAACATTCACAAGTGCCTATTCTAAAGATTTTCACATGTTGTCTGAAATTGGTATTCCTCCGATCGGAGGTCCCCCAGGGGCTCACTCACGGATAGAGCTGTGAGTGAGTACGGGGTGTCGCGTCCCCGGGGCTACCCGAATCGCCTACAGGCCGCACCCGTGTGCGGGGTTAGTTTGGCTCTCGTGAGCTGGTGTTAGGTTGGCTCTCGTGAGCTGGTTTCATTCGCACCCGTGTGCGGGGTTAGTTTGGCTCTCGTGAGCTGGTATTAGGTTGGCTCTCGTGAGCTGGTTTTATTCGTACTCGTGTGCGGGGTTCGTTCGGTTCTCGAGAACTGGTCTTAGGTTTGCTCTTGAAAGCGGGTCTTAGGCTTGCACTCGTGTGCGGGGTAATGTATTGTTATGTCTAATTATTATTAGTCTGTTTTAGTTAGAATACACTAAGAAGAGGGCATACTATGAAGAGGACAAACTAGGAAGAGGACACACCAAGAAGAGGACACACCAAGAAGAGGACACACCAAGAAGAGGACACACCAAGAAGAGGACATACTATGAACAGGACAAACTAGGAAGAGGACACACCAAGAAGAGGACACACTATGAAGAGGACACCCCGAGAGGAAGGCAAATCAAGAAGAGGATATATCAATAAGTTAGTTTTATTTGCCGAGTGAGGTACCCCAGGGGCTCACTCACGGATGTTGCCATGGGTGAGTACGGGGAGTCGCGTCCCCGGGGTGCCTGAATCGCCTATAGGCCGCGTGCGTTAGTAATTAAGATTTTATACCGTCGTTGTAAATGTCGAGTAATTATTGTCTTAACTTCACTTCGCTCGTTTTCTTGATTCCGATACAGCCTTCTGCTGTGTCGGACCTTGCTTGTATGTACCAGACCGGTTGGAGTCGGTATTCGGCGTCGATACATTGAGAGAGGTGGTTCATTGAGACCTGTTCACTCATATTGCCATTCTCTCTGTCATCCTACCGGGTTCACCTCAACGCTTTGCGATGCCTGGTGGCAGGTAGTTGGCAGAGTTCTCTCTGTTTGTAATCCTACCCGGGTTCACCTCATCGCATTGCGTTCCTGGTGGCCAGGTGGTTGGCAGAGGAATGGTGTTACGATTGAACACTTCTCACTGTCCATTTCTCTTGGTGAGGACACGTTGGGTACTGGCTCTGACCGAGAAGTGCTGCCAGCATTGTACGCGCCGCGTCCCTTCGAACCGGGGCCTTCTGCTCTGGTTCGTTTTCGTTTCTCTCTTTTGAAAGAATCAGAGCCTTCTGCCTGATTCGCCTTTGATCCCCCGTGGATCGGAGACTTCTTCTCCGATCTTCTTCTTCTTCTTTTGCTCCGCAATAATTGCTCGACTTGCGTGCGTAATTTAGTATAAGTCCGCCGTTGTTAGAAAGGGAGCCAGAAGGAATATTGCATTCGTTCTGACTCTCTTTCGGGTCTCTTGTGCAGCAACCTCCTCGTGGTGAGACCTGGGCAATCGGTATTATCCTTTATTTGTAAGAACTTCTAGTGAAACTCTTATGAATAAAGGATAATATCGAGCTAATAGCTGCACATTTAATAAATATGTTGATTTTCAGTAAATTCTATTCCTATACCTACTGTCTTCCATAACATTTTGCAATTTCACCTTCCTTCAGAACAAAATGTATGCATTATTCAAGCTGATTCGCCACGGTCGTGAACAATGTTATATATCGTCTGGTTCTATTGAGATAAAGAGACGAGTTGGTATCTCGTCGGTGATAGTATTATAAGGCAATCAATATGTGAGCATTCTATACTATATCATTCTTCTTCTACTTGGTGAATATCTCGTCGGTGGTGGAACTTTTGACTATGTGGTATATCAGCTCACTGTAAGCTCTACGTTATCCCCGCGCCCATCGCGCCCACTTACCCGTCTCGCTGTTTAACACAGGGGCTGGCAGTCTTTACTAGTACCTCGTCGGTGCTGGCAGTCTTTAATTGTATCTCCACCGACGAGGTACTATTATCTCGTCGGTGCCTGAGTTACGGACAATTCTATTATAGATGCTGCGGCAGCCGATGGATAAATCTGCTAGTACCACTTGCCGCAAATGCTCGGGACGCTGTATTGATAATTATCAGTAGATTGCGGATCTGTGTGCAAAATAAAAATTGTCTGAATAATATCAACAGATAATCGTAATTGCCACTTGATCAATTTTTCTCTATTGTTCTCGATCTCATATTCTCTCTGCCACTGACCAGATGTTCCAGGCGAAACATGATGCACAGCAGTGATGCCATATGGAGCTCCAAACGGAGCTCCCGTACTCTCCTCCTTACCCCTTCCACTATTCCATTCCAGCACCGTGCGCAGGCGCACACTCCACGGTCCTCATCGCGCACGTGCAACGTGTCTCCCATTTGCTCCACTCATTCCCCGTCATCAGAGAGGGGGTACATCATTTCACCGTGACTCCCCGCATCTGGCATCACTGATGCACAGACAAAAGTGGCACCCGTCGGTGGTGGCACGGGCAATCCCCGGGCGTGACCACTCTCATATACTCTCTGTTATTAACTAAACAATTAAAATGTTCAGTTCTTTGTGTCGGTAACATGGGAAACTAGTATACGTTATAAACTAGGAATTCACATTATCAACATAGCTAAAATTGAACCGATAATTGTACTTTATGATAGAGTAATTACAATTTGAAAATAATTACGATAACATTCTGGAAATATAACGATAGTCACGGCTCCATGTAATTATTAAGGTTAGGTTGAAATTCTGAGTAATTACTTTTGAAGACCCTGTAGATGTAGATAATGTAGATTGTAGATTCTTCTATGCCATGCATAGTAATCATTGGCGCAGGACAAATTAAAATACATATTGTATGGGCTTCTGAGACTACATTCATGCCAGATCAATTTATTCTCTTTAATAATTGCCTGTGCTAGAACCGAAAGTAATAATTTACTCAGCAATTGTTAAGCAATTAGTTGTTGTGCATGTAAACACCGAAATGTCTATAATAGTGTCGGGTATATATATTTTACTGCTGTCCCTCCTACTCTCCTTTTGTTTCGCCGCCATTTTGGACTATCTAATGAACTTGATATACAACGTAATTTCTATGTTATAACTGTATACAAATGACACATCAGTTTCCATAGGTTCGTGGAGACGAATAATTAACTATAACAACAGTCAATTTATATCAATTAATGCAGTAGCCTAGTCAAATGTAACGCGTAAGGAAAGATAATGCTTTCTAAAAAGTCTGGATGTTGAAGCTTCAGTAATTCAACGATTACATCAATCACCGCCCTTCCTAATTATATTATACATCAATTTGGAAGAGACAGGCTTCTTTTATAAATCCGAAAAAACGTATTAACGATTGAGAGTGTTCTGGTTCCGTCCTGCAGAGGGCTGGACCATGTTATCCGATATTATCATGAACAGTGGTCGACGAAGAACTGCGTGAAAAGAAACAAGAGAACATTTTCCATTAAAATATAGTATTGCAAGCGACACGATTCGAATTGGACGGCGATCGTTATTGATCTGGTAGTATGAGAGGGTCCACTTGATTCTGAAGTGAAATCGAACTGGTTTAACAAGTTAAACCATCATTTTGACGCGCAGTTGTCGAGTCCGAAAATGTTCAGAGAGGATGGCAGCAAGTCCGTGGTATTTGCGCTGGTTGTCCTGACGTTTTTCTACGGCGGAACGTCCTCGAAATGCATGCAACAGACACCTTGCTTATGCATGTTTCCCGACGGTCAGGGATACAACCTGACACAACTAGCTACCTCAGGGTCAGCAGTCTCGGTCCTCCTAACCCCAACGATACCGTTCGTTTCATACTTATTTAAAGAATGTTTCATTGCAGGCCCTTGACGGCACGAATTTCTAACAGCAGCCACATTCAATTTCAACCGTGCACGAATGTTCAGATGAATGTTACCAAGGATAGCCCATGTAGTCAAGGAAAAGGAGTATCTGTAAGAAAAACAATATTCTATTACATAGGTTGTTGCATATGAAATGTCCGATTTTTAGCAATGACATTAAACAAATGCAATTTTGTCTATGCTGCTGTGCAAAAGAAAGAAACACCTGGTCATATTTAATAGAAAAGTATAAAGAATCAAATAATAACTCGGTAAGTTTTGAAAAAGGATTCCGCTGTTTAATTGAATAGTTCTGAGAATACTATGTGTTATTGCGGATTAACTAATACTTTAAATGCAATAAATCAATCATTGTACAATACAATTTCTACATAAAGATATTGTTTGTCATTATATCTTATAATTATAATGGGTGCTTTTTTTTTTTGCACAGGAGTGTATACCTAATGTATTAATTGTGTATGTACAAATTTCAAGTTTCTTGATTGTATTGCGGTCAAAACAAGATATTATGGTCATTCACGTTTTTCATTTATAAGATTGCTATCTTGATTTTGTAGTTCTTGTTACCATCAGAGTTACATGGACCTCGAAAAGTGGGCTGCAAAAATACATTTGATGATACGTCTATCCTTATACCTAGTCGGTGATTCTACCACATACTTATGGGGGATGCATTGTTCTAATTCGAATTATCCTTCCAGATGTGCCTAGTAAATGGAAATACTTCCATCAGCCTTGGAACAGTTCAGGAGACTTCTATGGAAATATCTCCCGATCTAACCAAGTCTTCCTTAGTTCTTGTTCATAATAATTTCACCACGAAAGTAGGACTGTCGTGCTGTGAGAACTGCGCCACTCAGTTACTGGCAGTTCCTACCGAGGATAATTTAAACTATGTAAGCTTAACATCAAGCGTGATGACAGAGAAATGGAAACCACCCTGTATTGTGGTCTTGTTTCAGCATTTGATGTTGGTGTCGAAGTTCGCTTGCAAAGAGCAGCTGCGCTCAAATCATGGCCTCTCCACCGGCTCGTTATTGGTAATTTACTTCTTTATATTCACCGGAACGTACTTCGTTGGAGGCGCGATAGCCTTGAACCTGTTGAGAGGAGCAAGAGGTTGGGAGATGGTACCGAACCATAAGTTCTGGAGGGACCTTCCATCACTCGTGCGAGTAAGATTTATTCGCGATAACATAGACAGCGAATTTTTATGCAAAATAAAAATTGATATGTCCGTCTCTAATATCATATTTTCGATGTTTTCCTATTCAAATTGATGAGTTAACATTTACGTCTTAGGTTTTTCGGTTATGCGTGCCGCATTAAAAAAATAAGAGCCACGAAGTTTCGGGAAAATGTATCCTACAAGTAACGGAACAGTATAACTTATTTCGGGAAACTTATTTATCGGGTTGAAAACAACAATGTAGCTGTGTTTTTTAAATTGTTTCATCTACTCATTTCTGTCAAAAATGCATAAGATCCGCTGTCTAGCGATAAGAGTCGGCCTCAACATAAATCAACTTTGTCGCATTTTCCTCAGGATGGCATCGAGTACACCTTCGGCTGTTGCTACAGCAGCAGCTACAACCGGATCTAGAAGCCTAACACGTGTCTCCGCGTAGGATTAGATTCAGTGTTTGATTTTGATAGATTTTATATTGTATAAAGTAACAAATAACGTTTATGTTTTCCGATACAAGTTATGTATGTTAGAGTTTACCGAGGAATAATAACGTTCCTCGATGTTTTGCACACAGTGGATTTTTCACTCTACCATAAGACAGAAAAGTATTTTGTACGACATATACTTCTCTTGTACTTTTGTATAAAGAACATGTGATATTTATTTCAATGGCTTTTCTCCTCTCCTACATATTGTATAATATTTATCGCATATAATACAAAAAAGAAAACGAAATAACATTAAGTCGGGGGCTCCGAGCCGCGGAACACCGTCGGTTTAACAATGTAATTCATTATTTTATTAACGCTAGCGATACAAAAGTATAAATATTTATATACATACATCGAGATTTTATTTCGAGAGCGTTTCCAACGAATACACACGGGACAATTGCCCTAACTATTCATAGTCGAATGATCAACGACGTTGCGTGTCGAGACCTAATACGTCGTCGCCATTTTCGGCAACAATCGTTTTTACTCGACAATACTTCGAGTTTTTAAATACTGTATCTTTGTTTTTTTTTTCTTTTAGAACGTGAACAAAATGAAAGGCAAGCTCGGAAAAGTATGGTCTAGGAACCCTAAGTATACCTCGGTTACTTCGCTCAGCAAACGACACACCTTAACGAGAACATTATACTAATTGCTTCGTCGTTCGCCCCAAGTTTCTTCCGTCGCAAGAAATAATTAATGGACGTGCTTCGGGATGTTAGCGTTTAAGTACCCGGCCCGTAGCTTAGAAACTCTGGATCCCTTCAACTTTCAAAGAAACCTCTTCGTCGGTCTGAACGATGATCCAGTTGCCGCTGGCGTTCAAATTGTGGATGTTGATACCCTTCGTCGAAAATGCGTTCACGATCTGCGCCAGATCTTGGACGCCATTTGCTTGGTACAAGGCGATGTAATTCCCAAGAGAAATTCCATTGGGAAACACTGCATTGTCCAGGGACAGCAAGAGCAGTTCGTTGTTGCGGACGGTTCCTGAATAATTTCGCGAGAATTAGAACAGTGAACACCTGAACCCTTTTCCCGGCTTCAATGAGTAGCAGAGGGACTTTAAGTAAATAAGGAGCAGTTGTTTCAAGTATTAGCAATTTTGAGTTTAGAGCGTCTGACGGGGTTGCAAACTATTTGAGTCAATGTTAGGACATGAGAGTTGACCCGGTAAAGCCTACTAGGTTCTACTTAATGACTGACAAATAGCGTTAGGTGAACAATGATCAATCTGTCCAAGTATTGACCACATTGAGCTAAGCTTAGGGTAGGCAGCAGGGTTTTGTAGTACCTTTAAGTGTATGGCCCTCGACTTCAATGTTGATGGCTTGTGTCTCAGCGTCCCGATGGCTCGTTTGGACGTTAACGCCTATCTCCCGAGCCAGTATAGGTGCGTTAATCAAGTTCAAGCCATTCTTGGTCCGTACGGATAGAACACCGACTAAAATGGCGGTGTGAATGAACGCTTTCTCTTTCATCCCGTCGCCGAGTGTCTCGCTTTTAAAATCGAAGTTGCCCTTGTCCTTGGAGAGCCGGGCAGCCAGCTGACCCAGCTTCTTCGATAGTTCAATCCACGGCGCGTTCTCTTCCGTCATGGCGCCGGACAACATGGGGGCATTCACTATACCGGTGACCGCATAGTCGGTCGACTTACCGGCCAATACTAAAAATTGTTGGGCTATCTCTACGGCCACTCGTTTCTGGGCCTCGGCCGTGCTTGCTCCTGCATGATTAGTTTTGTGTTACTGATTTGTAGACTTGTTCAGGTTTACACAGAAGCCTAGACCAGTGGTTATTTTATTTTAATAGTATCTAGCTTTAACAGACTTTTAAAAACTGGGTCCTCGTGAAGTAAAGGAATTTGGCTCTCAGAAGAAATCTAAATCGTTGTACTGCTGATATTTGGCTCTTTTGACTAATGAGTTTGCCGACCACTGGCCTGGACCTAGTTGGAACATTTCAAGGTAGGATTACCAAGATGAGGAGTAGCGATGACCTTCGGATGTGCGATCAGCTTCAAGGTGACGGGGTCCTTGGGTGGTTCCTCAACGAAAACGTCCAAAGCGGCGCCACCGCAGTGGCCAGACTCGATGGACTCGAGGAGCGCCTTCTCGTCCACAATGCCCCCACGAGCCACGTTCACGACACGCACGCCTTTCTTGCATTTTGCCAGCGTGGTCGCATTGATCAGATCTACGAGGAGGACACATTAGTTTGATATAATACAATCGTTAAGACAATACAATTGTTAAAACCTACTTCTAGTTTGAGGAATGAGGGGCGTGTGCACGGTGATGTAGTCCGCCTGAGGCCATATCTCATCCAAGCTGAGCTTCTCCACGTCTAACTGTTTCGCATCCTCAGCTGTGAGCAACGGATCGAACGCGATCACCTTCATTCCAAAGGCTTGCATCCTCCGAGCCACTTCGCGTCCGATTCGACCCATTCCCAGGACAGCCAGGGTCTTCTCGGACAGCTCGAACCCGGAGTACAGTTTCCTGTCCCATCGTCCCTCCTTCAGGGCCCCGGCTGCTTGGGCCACGTTCCGCGCCAATGCGGAGATCAGCGCGCATGTTAGCTCGCAGGCGCTGATACTGTTCCCACCGGGAGTGCTGAAACATAGTTGCACGGTCAGGAACCATAGGAGGCGTGGCTATAGCGTTGTTTGCCCTGGGAACGCCCTAAAGGCTCCCGAGAGCAAAGTCAGGAGGATATTCTTGACAGAAGGTGAACTGAATATTGATCTTTCTCTGTGCAGAGTGCTCTGAAAGGGCGGGGCTTCGTTGCTCTTGATTCTATGATAACCTACACCTATAAATCAGGTGCAGGGGGCGTGGCAACAATGCTCACTTGCCCCTGAGAGCAGACAACAAGGACATTTTCGACAGAGAACCCAGTCAAGTCGCTCTTGCACCTTATAGAGTTCTCTGAGGGGGCGTGGCCTAATGGCCCTTGGCCCCGTCGGAGCTGGAGAAGTGCCCCAATATATAAACTTGTTTATATATCGTATATGTTAAGTGCAAGAAAGATTTACTTGATAACAACGACTCCGTTTATCGTGGCAGCTTTCAGGTCGATGTTGTCCACTCCTGTACCAGCTCGGCCGACCACTCGGAGGTTAGGACAGCTCTCGAACACATCGCTGGTCACTTTGGTTTCCGATCGAACGATCAGAGCGTCGTGGTTCTGCAACGGACAGCGAAAAATGAATTACGTAACTTTTGCCGGATCTTCTGTCGCGAATTGATTTTTAAAAAATAAGAAGATACTATCGAATGCAATGTCGACGATTTGTCGAGTCGAGCCCGAAAATTGTTTAGGAACACGTGAGTTAACTTTGCAGAAAGAGATTTCCCAACAATGTGGCAGTCGATAGCACGTGCTTATCAGTGGCGAGATACATCGTGGATCATGTGCCGCATAGTTGGAGGGGGTGTGGCGGGGGCAGGGAGGACGGGGAAGCGTTCAAACTGATTGATAAGTACAACGACCCGTACACTCTGCTAACCGGTATTCGCGTTCGCCGAGCGAACTGGCTCGAACCGGCTCGATCGCTCGAATGTAACCAATTAGCTGATACAGCCATGGAGAAAGGGGTGAGAGAACGGCGGCTGTAGGCCACTTGGAAAGTCTGTCTGCGATCCCGATGCCGGATATCGGCGAATTGTTAACGTTCCACACGCGGCAACCGGGTAGCGAGTCCCTAAACGTGATTTAGCAGGAATGTTCAGAATTTTCAGGCAACAATTTACTTGAAATTATATTTCGAACTGAAAGGATCAGACTTCCCACGGCTCTTTTACTAGCTCGCAATTTTTCAACGAACGAAATAACGTATCGTTCTTGACACAGCTAATTAAATTTTGAAATTATTATCGAGCCTAAGAAAAATGTTCTACCTGAATTACAACGAACTCGAGTGAAATGGATACTTAATTTCTCTCTTAATACGTTGAATAAGTCGAAAATAAAAATAATATTTTGTAAATATATATATCTCTCTTTCTCTTTATATAGGTTAAGTGTAGATTTAAGATAGTTATAAGTTAGACCTAAGGGGAATCAAATAAAGTTATTATATAAGTCGAAAATAATAAAAGTTTTAAACTGTTTTAAATTACACCAACTCGTTTTTGTCATAACCGCATAAAATCCGCCTTCTAATAATAATAACAGCAATTATTGTTAGACAGAAACATTCTTTCTATTAAGGATGTTCTGGAGGTATATAAAAACGCAACAAAATTTTTGAAAATGTGACAAGATATTATTCTTACTGAATTGAGGTAATTACCAAAGTTTGGGTTCGATTCACTGCACCGTTTAAGAATTATAGCAACTTAAAGTTTGCACATTTTAACACGTCTTCTTATGGAGAATTCATAAAATTCCACTTCAAACCCTATTTAAACTTCGAAAAAACGCAACTAGAAACTCCAGTTTTTGTATACATAGTAAAAATTATCTAATTAATTATGTTCAAAATTTATTAGAATTCACTAAACAGTTACAGAGCAAAAAAAATTATGAACTGTTAAAAAACGTCAAATTTATCGTGTTGTCTCTCACTAGCATGGAAACGCGACAAGTGTAGACCACTGAATATAGCTACAGAGGGTACAGTATTCGCAAAAGTTTAATGCAAAATATACTGAATGGCTTTCATTGCCATGTATTAATGGATTTCGAATTTCTTGTACTTTTGTCTCCCATTGTACCTCCAGATTAGATCGACAGATGTCAGTCGGAGAGTTTGCGGTTTCGAGGATTCTTCTAAGGAGACACGAAGAGGTCGAGTTACCTGAAGCTCTTTGATGAGTTGTTCTTTGGTCAGCTTGTTTTTGGAGGTGACCGGGACTCCGTGGCTAGCCAGTAACTCGCCGCAGCAAGCGTCCACGGGATCGCTGATGAGAACGCTCCTGATTCTGGCCGACATGTTATCCTTGAACAAACCCGAGACCCGTTCAGTATGTTTACGTCGATTTCCAGCCACCCGGTAAACAAGGCAAATCCCCCTCAATATGTGCTGTTGTCTACCGTTCGACCCATTGCACACAGCGGCTGATAAATATCTACGATGCGCACGTGGTGTCACTTAAACACATTCCCCTACTGCTACACGCGAAAATTCCCGATTCTGTTCACGATCGCAGACTCGGAGACTTCGTTTCCTTAATTTATGATCGTCTATCGAAACTTTAAACTTTAGCTTCTTGCTTGTGGCTGGGTTTTTCGAGACCATGTCTTTCGTTTCACCATAAATTAATAGCAGAAAACATCAGGCTATCATTTCGCCGCCTGAATGTAAGAACTAGGTAACTTGAAATTTGGACATTTTGAGTTATCTACTTCGTACTAAAGAAGAAAGGTAACCTGCCAAAGTAATCTACGACATCTAGTGAGCAGTGTTCAAAGTAGATAAAAAATAAATACAGATTTCTATTTATGTTATAAATGGGCAACTCGACTTTCCATAATGGTGTTTTTTCATGTATTGTTCCACTTGAAGTAAAGAAATATAAGCAGATATTGGCATTATGTTTAAAATAACGGTCACTCTACTACAATCTTAAAACTTTAAATACTGTTTCATCAAGTTCTCTAAAATAAGGAATAGTAAGTTACCTAGTTCGTACATTCTGGCGACGATTTGCATAGAAATCTTTTGTGTATTCTCTTTTTAGTTACAGCTTAATTGATTCGCGCACATACCGAAATAGCCACTGTGGTTTAAAATTGAAAATGTTTACATTATTCACCACAGAAAAAGGAAGCTAACGTTTGTATAAAATTCTTTCGCATCTTTTTGACTCAAGTATGATTAATATTAATGTGTATTGCTTGCAATATATTATAACCTAATTTCTTGAAAGCAGCAGCACCGTAAAATAATATTTAATACTCTGTAGATCGAGAATTAATGAAACGAGTGAAGCGGTTTGACGAGAATGTAATTTAATAATGGGTTACGTAAACCGGAATCCGCGTGGGATCGAGTGTTCGTTGCAATTGATCCGTTGATCGTGACACGACATACCTCGTGCGAGAATCCCTCGGAACGATCGTGAAGTCCGGAGTCGATCGTCGATCCAAGACTGTTTTCTCCCGGTTGGCGATTAATCTTCTTATAGCGGTGTCCCCACCACCTTGCAAATCGGGCCCGAGACAGCGGCTCGATGGGAACCAGCCTTGTGAATTTTAGAAAATCGTTACGACCACAACGATCTAGCCTGAACAAAATATACGTGAGTTTCTATCAACGATTTGACTGGCAAATAATTTTCCCAACGTTTCATTGTTCCTAGATCGTTTCACAAAAATGTTAAAACGTTTTTATCGAAGCCCCGACTGCCAATTAATTGTTGCTATTGACCCGAGAAAATCTGCGAAGTTAAAGTTTATTTACTGGATCGCTTTCTCTTCAACGTTCAAAATTGTTTACATTGGGTTCGCTAAGAGATTAGAACCGACACCTGTCGGTGTCCAGGTAAAACGTTTAGATCAAGGGCTAATCGATATCGATCGTAAACGTGTGTACTCTACTATCTAGTAATCCCAGTTAATTAAACTCCTGCAAACTAGACATGCTAATTAGTTAATTAACTCCTTTGAAGACGAAAGTTGGAGGACGCCCACAAAAATAATTTAATTAATATACAGGGTGTCTCAGCTGAACGAGGATAGGATAGGCCACCTAAATATCTCCTTTATTTTGAATGGCACAAAAAATATTTGATGGCATAATTTAAATGGTATCGAAGGAGGAGTATCATGGAAGAACAATTTTTTTGTCTGGTTATCTTTTCATAGTTTTTTCAAGGTCATCTTTATTTTTTATCGGGAGAAATTATTTTTTTTATTCCATCTTGTAACGGCTGAAAAAATACATTTGCATATGCTTAAGTCATTCACCTTCAGGTGACCTTGAGCACCAAAAAATGTGATAAAATTGTAGGATAATATTAGGATTACATTCGAACCAGACAAAAACAAATTGTTCTTCTATGATATTCCTCCTTCGATGCCATTTAAATTATGCCATAAATATTTAGGTAACAAATAAAATATTTAGGAGATATCTGGTGGCTTCCTTCAGCTGAGACACCCTGTATAGTTGGAAACTTCCGTACTTCCATACACAAATAATTTAATTAATTAGCAGCGCGATATTAATGTTCTACGAGAAATAAATTCGAAGAAAAATAAATAAAAATATATCTGCGGGGGGTCGAAATTTAAAAAACGGTTTCTTGTGAATATTGGAGCAAATGATGAAATATTGCGAGAGACCGATCGTGATCCGAGAAATTATTGTATTTTCCACTGGGAGGTCATCGGGGTGACGCAACTTTCTGCTGGGGGTCCGATGTAGCAACAATAATCGTCACATCGTTATCAGGCTACGTCTCTTTCCCCTTTAGCTGCCGCTTCTCTTTCACCAGGCACTGATAACGTCTGCCATTTACTCCGGCGAACTTTGAACGCGTTTTAAAACGTGTCGACAGATGGAGACCGATTAGGATCCTCGCCTGCTTAAACTACGTTCTCGGATCTTCGCGTGCTGTACCCCCAGCGGACCGTGTTATCTCTGTTCGCGTGGAAAACAACCTTATCGAGACGGCAACGCTGTTGTTTTTTCCCGGCGACGATAGACTATTTCTGCTGAAATAATTCGCAAATGTTGATCCAGCTAATTGTGCTCCGTTTCGCAATGTTCGCAGTCGTGGAAAATCTGTTTTGTTGGAAAAGTTGGCTAACTTTCGGGATCTCCCACTACCAAACTTCTACTCCCATGTCTAAATACATTAGAAACGTGATGATTGTTTGTCAACAGATCATTCGCTGTTTCGCAAATTCGCGAATGCTGCAAACACGGAAAACCGCATGTAATTCTGACGCAACAAATTGGTGGAACGACACCATTGAAGGTGAATTGAAGCATCAATGAAGAGCCGTCTCGTTTAAACAGATTAACAGGTTAAAGGTGGACGTACATTGATTGAAACACGTGCCGCGATATTTCAATTGGAAGTATTGCACGACGCGTGTCTGTGACACGATTTTGTTGACACATGTTGATAGCGTTATCAACTATTTTCTGGTCTGAGCACCGAAAACACTTCCTCAAATCTTCTACCGTCCTCCCTCAAATTCTCTACTATTTTTTCAAAGACTGGTGGTGTCGAAACAATTTTCTAGATTGACTAGCAGACCTTCTAAATTGTCCAGCATTCTATTGAAAGTGTCGATAATTTTTTAAACCACTCTGGAGGAATCTAAAAATTTTCTAGCTGGATTCGAAGACATTTTAAAGGAATTAGAATTCCATTAAAAATATGTAGAATTTTTTGGAAGACTCTTGGGGCATCCCACAATTTTTTACATACTGTCAAACCTGTTATTGTGCGGTTTTTTTTAAATGCGATTTGTTTTGTGCGATCTGACGAATATCAGATCCGATCAGCAGGATATCTCGGAAGACGTTGTCGTTATTAAAAAAGCGCTCCTACAAAAGTTGTTTGGTATGACGGGCTACATTACGTAGCATTAATTGTTTTCTTGTGGGTGGAGTGGCGGAGGACATTTCAAGGTCACCTTGATTTTCTTAAATGGAATGTCCTATTTTTTATAGCATAGATCGATAGAGTATCAAATTCTCAGTATAAAAGTGTTGACCTTCATATGTCCTGAACTTAATAGTTAACGAGATATTGTCCAAAGAAGAAAGAAAATTGTTTCGATAATATCTCGTTAACTATTAGGTGTAGGACATATGAAGGTCAACAATTTTATACTAAGAATTTGGTACTCTATCGACATATGGTATAAAAAATAGGACATTCCATTTAAGAAAATCATGGTGACCTTGAAATGTCCTCCACCACTCCACCCACAAGAAAACAATTAATACTACGTAATGTAGCCGGTTATACCCAATAACTTTTGTAGGAACACTTTTTTGATAACGACAACGTCTTCCGAGATATCCAGGCTGATCTCATTCCAGCAGGACACCCTGTATATGAATTGAATTATGTACATTTTAAAAATTTCTCCATGTTTAAAATGAGAAATTAACCCTTAGCACTCGAGTGGCGACTCTGAGGCGCTACTAAAAATTGCTCTGTACCATTATTCAAAATATTGTTTACATTACTAAATATGTTAGTGTCTATTCAATTACTAAACATTTAAGTATTGCGTGAGGTATTATATCAATTTCATATTCATACAAAAAAAAGAATTAATATAGAACGGAATTATTCTAGGTCGAAAGAAATGTTTAATTTTTCAGTTAAAATAGGTCCGAGTGCAAAGGGTTAAAATTTTAAAAAATGTTTCCATGTGTAATTTAATTATTTATTTTGTTTGGAAAGCACTTTCTCGTTATGTCGTAAAGCTTTGACATATTATCTAAGTGAGACTTTTTTTATGCGGTCCCTTTTCACCGCATAAAAAAGAATTTTCTTTAATATGTTGTGAAAAATTATTTGTTATAGCTATTTATGAATATTTTTTTCTGCGCTCCCTATCTACCGCACAGGTTTGACTGTAGTCGAATAGTCAGCGTAGCAACAGTTTTCGGGGAACTCTCTATTTTCCAATTGTTTAGGCGATCGAGGATTCTCGCTTCCGAGAGCGAAAATTCTCGCTTCCGAGAAGTGCTCGAGAAGAAACGCTGATTTCGATAATTGTACAGTCGCCGATTGGCGGACGGATCGAGCGTTTCCCTCGATTACGCTACCCCGGCCGCGTTATTCCGTTAATCCCGTTCCAACAGCGTGTATCGGCGGACAGAAATTTTTCCATTTTATCCGGGAGCGAGTGCTGACTCGTCATGACGCGCCAGCCCGAGACAATGATGCAGACAACTCTCAACAGATCCGGCGAACCAACTAGCGCGAACCGGTTAACCGGCTGTGATCCCGGGACCCCGTGCGATAGTGGTCCAAGGAAATAAGAAGACAAATGATAACGCTCACATGATTCGATTGGGAAAGAGGGACCTACAAATGCATCGACGAAAACAGACAAAAATAAAGAACAGACAAACCACAGAAATTACACATCGTACCGGATTCTCTGAAATTGAAAAATCCCGAACCAAAAACCAATTGGAGCCATACAAACTCGTAGGGAATTGCAAATTCGAAATAGATGTGCAGAAGAAAAAGTTGAAAAGAATGTCATGCTCATAAAATACTAAGATTAGAGATATTTTAACATCAACCGAGATCGTACATACGCGACGACGTGTTGCAATGATCGATTAAATAATTCAGAAATTATCAATTTTATAGCAGCAGTTGTACTCTCGAGAATCGAGAAAGTATAGAAAAACACGCCCAGCAATGACAAGGAAATTATCAGAAATTAATAGTTTGTAATAGCTGAGAAACAGGGCCCGCTCTAGGGGCGGACAACCCGGACATTTGTCCGGGGCGCCATTTTGGCTGTAAGTGTGAGAAAAATATTTAAGTCTTAAATACCCAATTAATAGAAAATTTACTTTTATTAAAATAAATGCTTTTATTAAAATATAAATAAAACGATTTAATTTTTATTTAAAATAAAAAATATGTACCTTTATTTAAAATATATATATATATATTTTTAAGGTTCGGCAATTTGTCTTTTTGTCCAGGGCGACGCACAGTGGAACTTTTCGTCCATTTCAGAGACAAAATCAAAGAACTTCCGATAGAAATGAGATAGAGAGCTGAAATTTTTTTTAATTACAGCTGAGACTTCACAGAATATGGGAAAAATAGGGAGATTATGGTACGAACATTTTTTAACCTTGAAAAAATTATTATGATTTCTTGTAAAATCCTAAAATCGTAGACAAATTTTGAGACCAGATTTGAATTCAACATGAAAAACTCTACAGGAACTGATGTATGGCATGTTACAACAAAATTTTTTTTTACCCGTGGTATTGCAAAAACCACAATTTTCGTGACATTGTGCAAGTTTGACGATTTTTTTCAAGGTTAAAAAATGTTCGTACCATAATCTCCCTATTTTTCCCATACTCTGTGAAGTCTCAGCTGTAATTTAAAAAAATTTCAGCTCTTTATCTCATTTCTATCGGAAGTTCTTTGATTTTGTCTCCGAAATGGACGAAAAGTTCCAGTGTGCGACGTAACCACTAGAGCGGGCGCTGCTGAGAAAATACAGGATTTGCGAGATAGAGGGTCGGCCATCTTAAAAATATGTATAACGACGCGCGAACGATCGCAGTAATTGGTGTTTGCAGAGGTTTAACGTTTAACATTGTGTAGAAGTGGGCCGTTTCGTATTCGAGTGTCAGCAAATGGACTCAGCGATTCCTCCTCCGAATAAGTATCCGGAGGCGGCTCGTTATTTTAATTAATTCCCCGAAACGTTCCGGGTGGCACGCGAGCCCCCGGCAACAACGGCGGCAGAGTGCCGACGGTATACTTCTCGCGCTTTGTTAGCCCGGTTATCGATCGACTGTCAACTATTATCTCGTGTCCGTCGGCCGCCACCGGACGAGCATCAGTCTTATTCCTATCGTAATTAATCGATCGACGAAATGCTGCGAAATAACACGAGACCTTACATCTGCGAGCTACAGACGGTTGCAGGCCGTAGGCGCCGCCTTTGAGCTGCAACTACTGCAGCGCGTGAGGGTTGCAGTTCATAGGGGGCCTTGCAGAGCGTGCAGCTCGATAGTTGTCGCCTGTAGGCGCTTTTCTGAGCCAGTTTTGCGCAAGGGTTGCCGTTCGTAAGGGTTGCAATTGTGCCGATTTGTAGCGCGTGCTGCACGCAGGTTGTCTAGGGCAGGGGTCGGCAACCTTTTGAGTCGGAAGAGTCAAAAATTACAATTTACAAAATTTCAAAGTTTTTAAAGAGCCACAAAATATTTTCTTGCCAACAATAAATAGTACTCGCATAAATAAAGTTATTTATAATAAATATATTCATAAGAAAAAACATCCAAAGAGCCGCATGTGGCTCGCGAGCCGCAGGTTGCCGACCTCTGGTCTAGGAGGATAAGCATGGTCCAGTGGTCCCGCCCACAATTTTTATTGAGTGGAAGCAATGGTTATAGTTTGAAAGGTAACCTCCTAAAATTTTAAAATTCCTAAAATTTTTTAATTAAAATAAAATCCTAAAATTTTAAGTCATTTAACCCTTCATATAAGGATGATACGAGGGTAAATATTCTTAATTGTATCACTGTTTTTCTCGGTTGTTAATTAAGATTTTATATAATTAAGATGAGACGCCACTCAGCTGCTGGTTATCGGTCGATGCAGAACGTAAGCTAGCGATTTACCTTTAATCAACTCATGAATAATATCATGTAGCACCTTGTTGGATATGTCTCAGTACCTGCTATTATTTCTCTGAGGAAAAAAATATAGTATTCCATTAAAAAAAAATTATTATTGATATTATTATTATGTTCCAACAATCCGATCATCTTGGAATTTTTGTATATATTAGATAGGTAGCAGACCATTGTTCTTGAATTTTTTGGAAGTGATCACTCGAAAGGTTGCTTGCAATTCCCACCCCCAAAAAGTTAAATGATTTTTTTTCTACCCTTAATGAATTGATCACAATCGTGAAAAAATATGTGATATGAAGGAGGTAAGATCGAGTATTTTCGTTTTTTTAAAAATCTTAATACCTCAACTAACAACCGAGAAAAAAATGATAGAGTTAAGGGTATTTGCCCTCATATCATCTTTATATGTATAAAGGGTTGTTAGCGATTTAAGACTTTAGGGGATTATCTTTCAACCTAAAACAATTGTTTTCCACACAATACCAGTAAAAATCGTGGGGCCGCTGGACCATGCTTGTCTTCCTAGAACCAAAGGTTGCTTCGACGGTTGCAGCCCGTAGGCGCCCCCTTTGAGCCGCAACTACTGCAGCGCGTGCTGCCCGGAGTTGCAGTTCATAGGGGGCCTTGCAGCGCGTGCTGCTCGACGGTTGCCGCTGCAGGCGCTGCTTTGAGCCAGTGCTGCGTGGGCGTTGCCATTCGTAGGGGCAGACATATTACGCGTAGTTTTTGTAACAGCCGCTGGAAGTCCAATAATGTATACATTTATACATTTATTTATTATTTATATAATATTTATATATATAATATATATTATTTATATATTCCTCTTTTATGCGTGAAACAATCGGGCTGTGCATTGCCAGCGAGCAATGGTTAATAAAGCTGGTTCCAAAGGCGTATTGTTATTAAATATTTCCTATCGCTGTAAAATTGTTTGGGACCATTTTCCATCCAGTTTAATTAATGACTCTTTGAGAACGATATATAATATTTGAAGCGGGATGGACCGTTATTAGTTACAGGGGTTTAATGCATTTTAGCTGCGATAATGTTCACTGATGCCAGCTGAAATGAAAGCGCGCGTCGAAAGCGATAATTTGAGATCCGTTCCGGACCTCCTGGCGAAATCCTAACCGAAAAATATGGAAATTACCGGGACCTGAGCGTTGCGAGATAATTCTGTTCAGCAGTGTCATCGTCCCCGGCTCGAATATCTTCGGACATTCTTCAGAAAAGCGTCGCGTTTACACCGGTAATTTAATTCAAATTACGTGTAATGTGTCTGCAAATGAAATTGGGGCAGCTATTCTCTCGGACAGGATTGTTATATCACTGGACGGATTCTCGTAAAATTTTGCGCAGATGTACAGTACACTTCCTGCTGTTAATCCACCTGCCTTTGTGTTCATATCATTAAAATTGCTGGGACGCGAGGAGCTCTTTAAATCTGCTTCACGTGGTAATCTGTTATTAAAATCAGTTCTATTTATTCTACGTGGATATTAATAACTCCCACAATTTTTAATAAAATGCTTTATAATATGTATATGCTGTTAGTTTAGATGCGTGTAAATACACTAACGAGCATAATTGATTCAACACACCTTAAATCAGAATAACTTTTTTATGAACGGACCAAACGACTTCAATTTCTCTGTAAGGCTGGAAGAATTAGTTTAGTAAATGACGTCTAAAAAATATTTTGAAAAAATGCATTTGGTCGGAATTGCTAAAAAAAATAGTAGAAATAGATTTTTACTACTTTTTTAGCTGAGCCAATAACGAAAATTTAAAAGATGTGTTTGGCCAACTTGTGTAAATTATATATGCTCCGAAAATTTCATTGAAATTGGTTAATTGGTTTACGAGTTATAAACGATCAAAAATGGTAAAAATTGCTGTTTTTCAAGATTTTCGGGATTCTACCAATTTTGATCGTTTATAACTCGTAAACCAATTAACCAATTTCAATGAAATTTTCAGAGCGTTTGACCGAACACATCTTTTAAATTTTCGTTATTGGCCCAGCTAAAAAAAGTAGCGAAAATCAATTTTTACTATTTTTTTCGCAATTCCGACGATATGCATTTTTCAAGATATTTTTTAGACGTCATTTACTAAACTAATTCTTCCAGCCTTACAGAGAAATCGAAGTCGTTTGGCCCATTCATAAAAAAGTTATTCCGATTTAAAGTGTGTTGAATCAGTTATGCTCGTTAGTGTATCTATTGAAAATTTCAGTTTGGTAAGGTGAAGTGTCCTAAGTCTGGACAGTCCAAAAGTGATACCTAAATCTGGACAATTGAATTTTCATAGTAAAATCAGTAATTAAGAGATTAAATAATTATATTATATATTCTGAGGCGTTAGCTACAAGTAGGTGTGAATATTATTTCATTGAGACATCAATTGAAATTTAAAAATGAATTCAAAGTTCATCTGAAAACAGTATAAAAAATAGTCTATTTACATGCGAATCATATGCATTTATAATTCGAACTTTTGTTAGAAAAAAGATATAATTTAAGCCCTCAGACAAAAAATAATTATCACGCATAATAATATTGATATTTTAAAATAAATTGGCAATCAAGCTTAACGTAAATAATAATTATTAATCCAAATATTAGATGTCTAAGATTAGGACTGTTTCCAAATATAAGTAGTCCATACTGGGACGCGATGACAGTAGCTGTCCCACTCTAAACTTATACGCAATGTGCTTACGCCTGAAACCGGACACGTGTTTGTGAATAAAATCAACGCATTGTTTGCAAATTATTTAACTACGTGTACGTATAATTAGTCTTCTATTAGCTTGAATAACGTATGTAGAAAATGTATTTCGGTTGTGACGTTAATAATACTTTATGTTTACATCTTAAATCTATCAGTATTACTACCTAACCTTAAAAGTTGTATTATGACAAGTTTTATTAAAACAGTAAATGAAAATAAATATATATTTGGTTAAATAATACAATACTATAATCTATGATAAGAATACTACATATTACGCAAAGCATCTTCTATTCGTCATGCGCAACAGCGCCACCAACCAACGTTTTAGGTTATGTTCGCTCGATCAACTCGTAAATTGAATTTGTCCCGATATAGGCTTTACTTCTGTCCAGGTACTAGCTTAGATTGGATTTAATATGTCCAACTATAGGTTTGAATTATTCTTGTTAATACAATTAAGATATTAACCTAAACAATGATTTTTAACTTCCCGATTTTATAGGGAAGTTATTGTAATTACCCCGAAAATCGAAAATCGTTTTTTTAGCAGATCTTCACGTTTCATGGTCATTGGAGTCATTTTAGACTATTTTTATCAAAATGTTCGTATGTGTGTGTGTGTGTGTGTGTGTGTGTGCGTATGGCCGTTTCTATGTAATCAAATTTTTCGTTAACGTTTTCAGAAAAAGTAACAACGCGATCAGGATGATGAATGATGCAATCGATGTGCCCCGTCGTAACTTAGAGCTGATTAGATTTTGGTCCATTTTGGTCAAGTATTTTTTTAGTTTTTTTTCGGAAGGAGTTGATTAAACATGGCAATTTATACGAAAGGCGCATCCACCGAAGAAGTAAACGTAACTATATATATATATATATTTAGACATATTTAAAAAAAAATTTTTTTTTATATAATTAAAAAAAATTTTTTATAAAATTAAAAAAAATTGTTTTCTTGTTTTTTTTAATTAAAAATACTTTTTTTTCCAATTATGCAACTAATGCTAATGTAACCGCTTACAATAATCGAAAATTATTCCACTGCAAGAGTGAGTTAATCATCGCCGAGAATACATTTTCAAAGAATATCGATGAAAGCACAAAAACATTTATATTCCAATCTTTAAATAAACAATCAGTTCAAAACGAATTGTTAACTGAGATTAAATTGAAAATTAATATAAAATATATGATAATTAATAACATTGATGTTGAAGACGGATTGGTTAATGAAGCATGCGGAATATTAAAATTTATTACTTTTCAAGAAAATACTAAAATTCCGTCTATATTCTGGTTAGATTTTCAATTGGCCATAGTAGGAGTGAACGTAAGAACTCGTTATCGTGATTATATGAAAAATGCAAATATAAATCAAAATTTAACACCAATAATAAAAAAATATCGAATCAAGTAAATATTTCGAGTGAAGAAAAATAAGAAATCACACGTAGTCAATTTCCAGTGGTTTCTGCTGAAGCGATTGCGATTCATAAAAGTCAGGGACAAACATACGAGAAAGTATGTATGGATTTTAAAACATCAGAAATACGAACTTACAAATGTTGTATGTAGCACTGAGCAGAGTTTCAAAATTGAGCGGTTTATATATTTTGAGAAAATTTAAATTAATAGTATCGAAGAAAACCAAGATCAATACTGCAAACCCGGATAATGATGAGATGTATCGTTTGCGAAAAACTAATTAAGACAATTTATATTGCAACATTAGTATGCTATAACAAGGAACCAAGCGAGCAACGAGCATACGATATTGGTTTAATGCGACGCCATATAGCAAACATTTTGATAAGTAGAAAACTATTGAATTTCCCTGAAAACGTATAATATTCTTAAAACGTACACTTAATAAATAATAATAATAATATACAGCAACTAACGAATCGGGAAGTTCTTTGTGTGGCTCGTGGAGAGTCACACACAAAATGAAAGACATTAATAGCTGTGGGCCCTACTAGCCATGCGTACCACTAACATTCTCGCAAGAGCAGTCCTGCCCGCGAGCTCGCGAAGCGAGCGAGCAACAATAGCCCTCTAGTTTTATTTTAAATTACTTTACAAACTCTGAACTGTATGTTAAAACTCTTAAGAAATTGTTTTTGTTTATTTAAAGTGATAAAATTTAAAATAGAAAAACATGCTGTCCAGGCATAGGGCACTTCACCTTAGTTCGGTCCGTTTTCCCGAAATTAATTCTCGAATTCGTCGCGCCTCAAAATTTCGCACGCGCAGATTTAGCACGTGCACCGCTCGAGTTGGCACCTTTGCGGCGGCTAAAGTGTCACTCGAATCGAGTGGATCGAACGGGCCGTCGATTGTCGGCGTCCGAAAGAGGAGGATCGATACTCGGGAAAGGGCAGCTGGCTGTGTTCATTAGCCGAGGGACAGCGCGAATTTTCGCGGATGACAGTGTTCGACGAGCCGACCGGGATTAATGTTTGATCCAGGCGTGCATTAAACGTTACGATCGGCCAACGCGGCGTGTGCTAGCGGGTGTGATGTTACACGCGTCCCGTTTCCCAGGATTTCACGGAATCGCCGAAATTTTGTTTTGCATTTATGCCGTGACCGGCGGGCTTCTGCGATTTCAATGATTCAGAGCTTGCTGGGTAATTGGAGAGAGCCTGCGGCCGCGTCTGAATCTTTAAAATCCCTTGGAGATAACTTCAAGCTGCTGCTGTCGTTCTCCCAAACACCTTTCCAATTTCCCCTTTGCTTAATCTTTCAAGCAACTTCCGCTCACGATGTTTTTCCCAAACAACGTCAAAGTTGAACTATAATCATGTTTGCTACTAACGTTGCACAGTGAATCAATTACCCTAAATAGACTTCGTCGGCGTTCCTCGTCAATTTTTTAAATTCCCGCAGCTGATGCACTTACGAATTTTTTAATTGAACTGTACTGACGTTGCACCGTGAACTGATTACCCTAAATAGATTTCGTCGGCGTACCTTGCCAATTTTTTAAATTCCCGCAGCTGCTGCACTCACGAATTTTTTTCTCAGAAACTACTGAACCGATCCTGATGATTCTCGACTTATTAGAAAGAGGATCGCCGACTCCATTGTCCAAATTTTTCCTGATTAAATATCTCGTTTTCTTCACATTAGAAATTGCACACAATGTTCGGACGGTTTCCGAAAGGTCAACCAGCAAGTTTGGTCCACGTAACTTTCGAGAAAACGATTATTATTGCTTTGAAAAATTTGTGCATATTCTTCAGCTATTAGTTGAAACGTGTACCGAGCTTGGAATTATAATACCAAATACATTTGATGAAAAAAAATGGGCGCAGTTTCCGTTTACGTCCGTGCTCAGAATTTTATGAAATTTTGGGAATAGGTTCTTTTTTGACTAAAATGATGATTATCTGAAGGACTTTTGGCGACTCGAAAAAAATTTTTTACCATTTTAATGTTACTCTCTACCTTAGCGACACTCCTGTATTTTCGTATGCGTCTCTACGCCCCCCTGCCACCTAATGTTAACTAATTCTGATCGCATAATCTTCCCATTGTGGATATTTAATTAATTAGTTTAACAATTGGAATTTTGAAAATATTTTATATTCATTTCCAGAATATACATATTTAATATCTTTATTGACCTCATAGCGCCATAAAAATTCACACATGTCATCTAATAATTGAATCATTCTTAATGCCATCCCTACTTAGACTCTAGAGTGACATTAAAATGGTAAAAAAATGTTGTTGGTAACGTAGGGACTGACACTGAAATAATAAAAATTTTTTTTCGAGTCGCCAAAAATCCTTCTGACAATCATCATTTTAGTCAAAAAAAGAACCTATTCCCAAAATTTCATCCAATCCTGAGCACGGACGTAAACGGAAACACAGTCAAAAAATGTCTGAATACCGCCTTCAAGCTGCAACGTGTAAGAGGATTATATTTGTTACAGAACAAGATGTTTGTCTTCTTTATTGGGTCATAAACGGCTACTTACGTGTTCGTGAAACGATGGGTTCGGCCTCAATGCTCGTTCCCATTCATAGTCCGTTGCGGGTGCAAAGTTTCTACCCATCCCCGTTCGAAGCCGATGCAATAAGTGCCTCGGGGCAGCTGGCATACGGTGTATCGAATAACCGCAGAACACGTTCGGGTCGTTGCGGGTTCCAATAGGAGCATATTACTCCGCTGTCTTTCCTTGCCACCGGCGAATGCCCCGCGTGCCCTCCACGGAAAGTATTGTCTAAGAGGCGGATAGTTGAGCGACGGAATCACTTGTACCGGTGCCAAATGTCCACACCGGGGCGAAATTGATGCGAGTTCCCTGTCACCGGGGTGTAGACGGCTTAAAATTGCCCTGAATATCCGAGCGGAATCACGGATACCGTAAAAAGATTCACCGTTTGCAATTCTGAGCGCCGAGTCGGTCCAACGTGCAGTCTGTCGCCGACGAAATCCGCTGGAATTGGTGTTCTGGCGACGTACACTATGTCTTCGATGAAGTCCGGGGGGATTCACCGAAATTTATGTAGTCCCCCAACGATATTTCACTCTATCGGTACGAGAATCACCGATTCAGTACGTTACCGACCGTATTATTAATCATGCAACCGATCGAGAACGTTATCGACCGAATTACCGATCGCAAAACCGATTCACACCGTTACCGACTGCGTCAGCGATCGTGCAGTCGATTCAAAATGTTTTACCGACCGTGTTACCGATCGTGTCGCCGATTTTTTACCGATCACAGCACTGATTCAACTTCTTATCGACAGGGTGAGGAGCTTCCTCTATTCTTCACTCGTGCATTACCTGAATTTATTACCAATAGTTACCGACTGCGTTAGCGATCGTGCAGTCGATTCAAAATGTTTTACCGATCGTGTTATCAATTTTTTATCGACCACATCACTGATTCAATTTCTTATCGACAGGGTGAGGAGCTTCCTCTATTTTTCACTCGTTCACTATCCGAATTTATTACCGATAGTTGACGTCATTTTGTTGTTCACAGTCCCACAGCACTTTTCCTCTTCCAGTAGTCCCATCAAAGTAGAGCTTGAGCAATTTGGATATTTCCCTTGCGTCTCCGGTATCGGAAACCACCATTCTGGACTTCGAGCTCCAACAAGATGAACATACGACTGACACCGTACCTCCAAGCTAAAAACTGAAGAGGGTAGTCCCGTTTATCAGTTCCAAAAATTTCCTTTAACTCTAGGTAACTACCCTCTACGCTACATTTAAATAGATCACGCTGTAAGATGAAGTGCCCTATGCCTGGACAGCATGTTTTTCTATTTTAAATTTTATCACTTTAAATAAACAAAAACAATTTCTTAAGAGTTTTAACATACAGTTCAGAGTTTGTAAAGTAATTTAAAATAAAAAAAATCATTGTTTAGGCTAATATCTTAATTGTATTAACAAGAATAATTCAAACCTATAGTTGGACATATTAAATCCAATCTAAGCTAGTACCTGGACAGAAGTAAAGCCTATATCGGGACAAATTCAATTTACGAGTTGATCGAGCGAACATAACCTAAAACGTTGGTTGGTGGCGCTGTTGCGCATGACGAATAGAAGATGCTTTGCGTAATATGTAGTATTCTTATCAAAGATTATAGTGTTGTATTATTTAACCAAATATATATTTACTTTCATTTACTGTTTTAATTAAACTTGTCATAATACAACTTTTAAGGTTAGGTAGTAATACTGATAGATTTAAGATGTAAACATAAAGTATTATTAACGTCACAACCGGAATACATTTTCTACATACGTTATTCAAGCTAATAGAAGACTAATTATACGTACATGTAGTTAAATAATTTGCAAACAATGCGTTGATTTTATTCACAAACACGTGTCCGGTTTCAGGCGTAAGCACATTGCGTATAAGCTTAGTGTGGGACAGCTACTGTCATCGCGTCCCAGTATGGAGTACTTATATTTGAAAACAGTCCTAATCTTGGACATCTAATATTTGGATTAATAATTATTATTTACGTTAAGCTTGATTGCTAATTTATTTAAAAATATCAATATTATTATGCGTGATAATTATTTTTTGTTTGAGGGCTTAAATTATATCTTTTTTTCTAACAAAAGTTCGAACTATAAATGCACATGATTCGCATGTAAATAGACTATTTTTTATACTGTTTTCAGATGAACTTTGAATTCATTTTTAAATTTCAATTGATGTCTTAATGAAATAATATTCACACCTACTTGTAGCTAAGGCCTCAGAATATATAATATAATTATTTAATCTCTTAATTACTGATTTTACTATGAAAATTCAATTGTCCAGATTTAGGTATCACTTTTGGACTGTCTGGACTTAGGGCACTTCACCTTATATCCATTTCTAGCGCACACATTTAAATGAAACAATTCACGCATATTCCTTGAACCCGAGACAAATAATCCCGAAAATTTCAGAAAGATCCATCCGATAACTTGTAAAAAAAAAATTGCAAAAGTTACCTCAGTTTTAGCGTTCTAAACCGAGGCGCACCCCTAGGTCAGCTCCGTTTCAGCGCAATCGGTCTTGATGACCTCGGTGGCCTCGGATCAGGAAATCTTCTCGCAGGTGACTTGTCTGATGATAGTCTTAGACCCTCGGGAACTGTCACGAACGGAGCTAAGCCGTACGACGGAACTCTGGGGCAAGGTAGTGGTCATTCCATTTTCCTGCCTCATCTGGGTGTTCCTGGTGAAAACCATGGCCAGGCTGACTCCACGACCCCTGGATCCTTTGCAGCGCAACAGCTCCTGGATCCCCCGGCGGAAGTTGCGCGACAGAAACGCGTACAACAGTGGATTCAGACAGGAATTCATGTAGGAGATGAGGAACGTGGACAGGGTGAGCAGCGTACTGAAATCGGACGTCCTGTCGTAGTCGGAGTCCCAGTGTCGCCAGACGATGCGTACCTGTTGCGGCAGGTTACACACGGCGAACATCATCACCACCGCGATCAGCATCCTGGAAGAACGAGTGTCTCTAACCTCTTCGAGCGCTCCTCAAGCGGCTAGACTCTCGTTTCCAGGATTAAAAGAGTGCGGGGTCTTTCAGTAGTCAAAAGCACTAGATAAAAGATCAACCTAGGTCGCGATCGCCCTCAAAAGCCCCCTTTTTACGTTTACTGGCGTAATTTGCATTATTATTTCTATTTCCATAAAGCTGCGACAGCTACATGCTGCCGAATAATGCAAATTACGCCTCGTAAACTGAAAAATAGGACTTTTGAGGCTAGATTGATCTTTCATCTAGCACTTTTGATTACTGAAAAATCCCATTGTAGAGAAATAGGAAGCGCATTCCGCACCCTTGCAATCTTAGAAACGAGTCTACCCCCTTAAAGTCTTCATTTGGCTGTGTTTCCGTTTACGTCCGTGCTCAGAATTGGATGAAATTTTGGGAATAGGTTCTGTTTTTACTAAAATGACGATTGCCAGAAGGACTTTTGGCGACTCGAAAAAAAAATTTTTATCATTTCAATGTCAGTCCCTACCTTACCGACAAAATTTGGCTGAGTGGAGGTGCATTAAGAATGATTCAATCATAATTTTTATGGCGCTTTGAGGTCAACAAAGCTGGTGATGATCCACTTTTTCAATTAATTAAAGATATTAAATATGTATGTTCTGGAAATTAATATAAACAGTTTTCAAAATTCCAATTGTTAAACCAATTAATTGAATATCTACAATGGGAATCCTACATAGTTAGGATTAGGTGGTAAGGTGGCGGAGAGGGCCGGCTGTCAGGCCCGGCCGTCCACACATACGAAAATACAGGAGTGGTGTCGGTAAGGTAGGGAGTGACATTGAAATGTTAAAAAATTCTTTTTCGAGTCGCCAAAAATCCTTCAGATAATCATCATTTTAATCTCAAAAGAACCTATTCCCAAAATTTCATCCAATTCTGAGCACGGACGTAAACGGAAGCTTCTAAGGTCTTTAATCTTAAAGCCCAACGTAAGGTGACGCCCACCTGATCACGCCCCGCCTGTCCCTCAGCACGTTCCTGCCGTAGCTGTGCATGTGTTGGGCCCCGCCATGCCTGGTTCTATCCATGCCGGGGGCAGACAAGGTAGCCGCACTCCTCCACAGCCCAACCGCGATCCTCGAATACAGGCAGGTCATCAGGCAAAGTGGTATCAGGTACAGGAAGACCAGGTTCACCGCGTCCAAGACGTTCTTGTTGTGTTTCTTGATGTTAGGGATGCAGATGATGTCCACGTCGCCGGTGTTGAGCCGGTTGCTCACTGTCTCGACGTAAAAGAACCTCGGCGAGGCGTATACCGCTGCCATCAGCCAGACCACGCCCACTACCAGCCTGAGACGTCGTCTGGTTAGTACGGACCTGCATTTGATTGGGTAGACGATGGCCAGATATCGTTCGACACAGACCAACACCAGAATGAGGACGCTGGCGGTGTAGGACAGTGCGTGTACGAACATGTACACCTTGCAGAGCAGGTCGCCTAACTGCCAGCTGTTCGTCAGGTAGTTGGTCAACGTCTGGTAGACGCAGAACACGCCCACGCAGAAGTCAGCTACCGCCAGGTTCGCCAGGAAGAAGTTGGTGATGCTGCGCAGTCGGCTGGAGAAGCTCACCACGAAGATCACCATCAGGTTGCCTGGAAAGAGGACCTGACTTGGTAGGCGTGGCTTGGTAGGTGTGGCTTGGTAGGTGTGGCCTGCCCCGAGTAGGCGTGCCTTGGTAGGTGTAGCCTGCCCCGAGCAGGCGTGACTTGGTAGGTGTGGCCTGCCCGAGTAGGCGTGGCTTGGTAGGTGTAGCCTGCCCCGAGCAGGCGTGACTTGGTAGGTGTGGCCTGCCCGAGTAGGCGTGGCTTGGTAGGTGTAGCCTGCCCCGAGCAGGCGTGACTTGGTAGTTGTGGCCTGCCCGAGTAGGCGTGGCTTGGTAGGTGTGGCCTGCCCCGAGTAGGCGTGGCCTGCCCCGAGTAGGCGTGGCTTGGTAGGTGTGGCCTGCCCCGAGTAGGCGTGGCTCTACCGCTCTCGATTTCGTCGGAGCTGCACAAATAATATGCCTAACGTGCGCCTAGTACTCGGCAGCCCCGGAACCAGTCGCGCGATAGTTGTGATTACGAATTTTCCACGATTTTTCAGGATCGCGATGGCGAAATTCAGAGGAATAGTATTGGCCTCGTTCCCGTTCGCATACGCTCAGGGACCCTCCGTCGTAAATTCAACGCTCCGGGCGTGTATCCTCGCTCCTCCAGCGGAGGACTGAGCTCTCTCGGAACCGAATCGTAGCTTTTATCGACCATCTCGAGGGAACCGAGACGATAAATTGAGACGTGCCAATCTATGCTCGTCTATGCTTGCTTTGAATAAGTTAGAATCTTGTCTATGGGTTATCGACGGTGAAGCGACAAAAGCGATTGCTATCTTACGACTGGTCGATCGTCGCGTCCCCGACCCACAGCGAATTATTCTGGGAGAAAATATACGTACGCAACAAACGTTCACTGTGCTATTCAAAGTAATCCGGACTACTTGTGCTTGTTAAATCCTTCGAGCTCGCAACTATAAGTCCGTCTAAGACTCTTAGCCTCTTGCGTAGAGGGGTTCTCTTTGGGAAATTGTGTTTCAACCGGCGCGCCCGGTAAAGACGTGTCAGCGCATATTTCCGCGTTCCACTTGGATAGCTCTAATCAGAGTAAATTAATTAGTCTCGGCAGCTGCGCAAGCATATGCCAGACCGGTGTGGCTCTTGTGTTTGCCACGGTTCGGTAATTTGCTAATTAGCAATTTAATAATCCCTAACGCGCGAACAGAAACAAAAGGATTACGAATTAACAGCGTCTTTGTCGCGTGGCTCTGTCGTTTCTGATTATGGCACTCCGTATTCCGGGTTCGCGGTTCCCTAGATCTCGTCTTCGGTATGTCTGGCCCGGTACAATGATCCCGATTGTTCCGTTCTGAACGTGCCTGGACGGGACTCGGGGGAATCTCGCGTCAATCTTGATAAGCTCGACCAGAAATCAGTAAATGCTGAACCGTCGGGACAATCTGTCAGCGTTCGCTGTCGCGAAATCCTTTTAAAAGCTGTCGCCAGGAAATGGCGAAGCTATCGCGCCCCGGCAAAAGAGAGCACGCGATTCGATATTCGCGTGACTTGTCGTTTCAACTGCAGTGCTATCGACACCTTTCCATTTCTTAAGATTGTCCTCGCAAGATTCGCACCCGCATACCACCTCGACGTGTTTGTTCGCCGAGTTCTCCGTTCTGCTCTTTCTTCCGGTCGGAGAAACGTACAGGCTGCTCCAAAATGTCGATTAAACCGTCCAGGTGTAAGCACAACCTTTCTTTGTAAATCAATTTTGAGTCCACTCACTGCTCTGTGTACATGTAAGTCTCAAGATAAAATTGAATATGTAGATAGGACGTACAAATTTTCGACCAGCCTGTACGCCGAACGACAGGTAGCACGCGCGCTCCCATCGGAATTCTTCTTCCCCGCGTTTTCACTCGATTTCCATAACTTAAGCGCCGTCTCGCGCCCGACGGAGCAACTTGTCCACGAGCCGCGACCCCTTCGATTCCTGAATGTCAATAATCAAAAGTTACGCCGTGTCCTCCTCTAACAACGGTATCGAGAGGCGCAGTCGAAAAAGAAAACAGCATAGCATTGCTAAACTCTATCGCTCTGGAGCATTCTAAACAGTTCCGTCCCCTTTTTCGAAGTTCCGTTACTTGTGTGTCTCTAACACGGGACGGTCACGTGGCAACTGCACACTTGAGAACTTTGACTCCATCGATGAAGGCAAATGCTGCACTTGTGGAGTTGAAACTAGTGTCGTACCAAAAACAAGCAGTGAAATATTCCTGTGTTTGCAGACTATGTTTCTTAGTGATCTCTAGAGTTTATAGAAGATACAGTTTCTTTAGAGTTCTCTTTGGGGGACGCCATGTTCGTTGCGAGATCGGCATGGCAGAACCTCCCGTCGATTTTTCTGTTTTACCGACGCGTATCGACTATTTCAGGAAAGATTTTCTTCACAAAAGCAAGAAGCTTTATATCTGGGTAAACGTTGCTTTACCGAACTCAAAATTTGTGCCTTTTCCGATAAATTATGACGTATTTGGTACGTAATCGAGTAGATTTGTACCCGGGGCGGCTGCAGATCGAAGTTTCGATCCTATAGAATCAATGGTTCACGAGTTATGCTTGGTTAAAGTTGAGCAATCTGCAGTGTTTTCGACAGGTAAGGGCGCCGCCATAATACGGGACGGTCACGTGGCAGCTGCACACTTGAGAACTTTGACTCCATCGATGAAGGCAAATGCAACAATTGTGGAGTTGAAACTAGTGTCGTATCAAAGACAAGCAGTGAAATATTCCTGTGTTTGCAGACTATGTTTCTTAGTGATCTCTAGAATTTATAGAAGATACAGTTTCTTTAGAGTTCTCTTTGGGGGACGCCATGTTCGTTGCGAGATCGGCATGGCAGAACCTCCCGTCGATTTATCTGCTTTACCGACGCGTATCGATTATTTCAGGAAAGATTTTCTTCACAAAAGCAAGAAGCTTTATATCTGGGTAAACGTTGCTTTACCGGACTCAAAATTTGTGCCTTTTTCCGATAAATTATGACGTATTTGGTACGTAATTGAGTAGATTTATACCCGGGGCGGCTGCAGATCGAAGTTTCGATCCTGTAGGATCAATGGTTTACGAGTTATGTTTGCTTAAAGTTGAGCAATCTGCAGTGTTTTCGACAGGTAAGGGCGCCGCCATAATACGGGACGGTCACGTGGCAGCTGCACACTTGAGAACTTTGACTCCATCGATGAAGGCAAATGCTGCACTTGTGGAGTTGAAACTAGTATCGTACCAAAAACAAGCAGTGAAATATTCGTGTGTTTGCAGACTATGTTTCTTAGTGATCTCTAGAGTTTATAGAAGATACAGTTTCTTTAGAGTTCTCTTTGGGGGACGCCATGTTCGTTGCGAGATCGGCATGGCAGAACCTCCCGTCGATTTATCTGCTTTACCGACGCGTATCGATTATTTCAGGAAAGATTTTCTTCACAAAAGCAAGAAGCTTTATATCTGGGTAAACGTTGCTTTACCGGACTCAAAATTTGTGCCTTTTTCCGATAAACTATGACGTATTTGGTACGTAATCGAGTAGATTTGTACCCGGGGCAGTTGCAGATCGAAGTTTCGATCCTGTAGGATCAATGGTTCACGAGTTATGTTTGCTTAAAGTTGAGCAATCTGCAGTGTTTTCGACAGGTAAGGGCGCCGCCATAATACGGGACGGTCACGTGGCAGCTGCACACTTTAGAACTTTGACTCCATCGATGAAGGCAAATGCTGCACTTGTGGAGTTGAAACTAGTGTCGTACCAAAAACAAGCAGTGAAATATTCGTGTGTTTGCAGACTATGTTTCTTAGTGATCTCTAGAGTTTATAGAAGAGACAGTTTCTTTAGAGTTCTCTATGGGGGACGCCATGTTCGTTGCGAGATCGGCATGGCAGAACCTCCCGTCGATTTATCTGCTTTACCGACGCGTATCGATTATTTCGGGAAAGATTTTCTTCACAAAAGCAAGAAGCTTTATATCTGGGTAAACGTTGCTTTACCGGACTAAAAATTTGTGCCTTTTTCCGATAAACTATGACGTATTTGGTACGTAATCGAGTAGATTTGTACCCGGGGCGGCTGCAGATCGAAGTTTCGATCCTGTAGATCAATGGTTCACGAGTTATGTTTGCTTAAAGTTGAGCAATCTGCAGTGTTTTCGACAGGTAAGGGCGCCGCCATAATACGGGACGGTCACGTGGCAGCTGCACACTTGAGAACTTTGACTCCATCGATGAAGGCAAATGCTGCACTTGTGGAGTTGAAACTAGTGTCGTACCAAAGACAAGTAGTGAAATATTCGTGTGTTTGCAGACTATGTTTCTTAGTGATCTCTAGAGTTTATAGAAGATACAGTTTCTTTAGAGTTCTCTTTGGGGGACGCCATGTTCGTTGCGAGATCGGTATGGCAGAACCTCCCGTCGATTTTTTTGCTTTATCGACGCGTATCGATTATTTCAGGAAAGATTTTCTTCACAAAAGCAAGAAGCTTTATATCTGGGTAAACGTTGCTTTACCGGACTCAAAATTTGTGCCTTTTTCCGATAAATTATGACGTATTTGGTATGTAATCGAGTAGATTTGTACCCGGGGCGGCTGCAGATCGAAGTTTCGATCCTGTAGGATCAATGGTTTACGAGTTATGTTTGCTTAAAGTTGAGCAATCTGCAGTGTTTTCGACAGGTAAGGGCGCCGCCATAATACGGGACGGTCACGTGGCAGCTGCACACTTGAGAACTTTGACTCCATCGATGAAGGCAAATGCTGCACTTGTGGAGTTGAAACTAGTGTCGTACCAAAGACAAGTAGTGAAATATTCGTGTGTTTGCAGACTATGTTTCTTAGTGATCTCTAGAGTTTATAGAAGATACAGTTTCTTTAGAGTTCTCTTTGGGGGACGCCATGTTCGTTGCGAGATTGGTATGGCAGAACCTCCCGTCGATTTATCTGTTTTACCGACGCGTATCGATTATTTCAGGAAAGATTTTCTTCACAAAAGCAAGAAGCTTTATATCTGGGTAAATTTTGCTTTACCGGACTCAAAATTTGTGCCTTTTTCCGATAAACTATGACGTATTTGGTACGTAATCGAGTAGATTTGTACCCGGGGCGGCTGCAGATCGAAGTTTCGATCCTGTAGGATCAATGGTTCACGAGTTATGCTGGGTTAAAGTTGAGCAATCTGCAGTGTTTTCGACAGGTAAGGGCGCCGCCATAATACGGGACGGTCACGTGGCAGCTGCACACTTGAGAACTTTGACTCCATCGATGAAGGCAAATGCTGCACTTGTGGAGTTGAAACTAGTATCGTACCAAAAACAAGCAGTGAAATATTCGTGTGTGTGCAGACTATGTTTCTTAGTGATCTCTAGAGTTTATAGAAGATACAGTTTCTTTAGAGTTCTCTTTGGGGACGCCATGTTCGTTGCGTGATCGGCATGGCAGAACCTCCCGTCGATTTATCTGTTTTACCGACGCGTATCGACTATTTCAGGAAAGATTTTCTTCACAAAAGCAAGAAGCTTTATATCTGGGTAAACGTTGCTTTACCGGACTCAAAATTTGTGCCTTTTTCCGATAAATTATGACGTATTTGGTATGTAATCGAGTAGATTTATACCCGGGGCGGCTGCAGATCGAAATTTCGATCCTATAGAATCAATGGTTCACAAGTTATGCTTGGTTAAAGTTGAGCAATCTGCAGTGTTTTTGACAGGTAAGGGCGCCGCCATATTGGTTTGTAGTGACGACCGCGACCGCTTGCCGCCCTCCCCCGACCTAATCATCAACCAACTAATTAATTACATGGCGGGGCGCCCTTACCTGTCAAAAATACTGTAGATAGTTCAACTTTAAGTGAGCATAACTCGTGAACCATTGATCCTACAGTATCGAAACTTCGATCTGCAGCTGCACCGGGTACAAATCTACTGGATTACATACCACATACATCATAATTTATAGGAGAAAGACATCAATTTTGAGTCCGATAAAGTAAAGAACAGCTTTATATTTTATATTTCGAATACTACCGACGAGGAACCGACGTTCCACCTGACATTTAATGAAATCGAGGAAGCGCTGGATACAAGTTCCAAAGTGTGGTTATAGGTAGAGAGCTTACCGCGTTCCATTAGCGGCTGTTAATCAAATTCCAGCTCGTCTCCGTTTTTACAATTCATTCCACGGAGAACTTGACATTCCGTTGCGGTTTGTCGGCGAGCGAGAAACCAATCACAACGGTCTCTCGCCGTTGAGAGAGTTCCGATTATCGGATCAGGAAACGATCGTTCCCAGGTGTGGTTATATTTAAGGGAAACGCGTCACGATCTTTTGTTATGGAATTACGTGCACGATTGTCGTCGCGTGAGCGCACGCTTTAAAGCGAGTTCGAGAAACGTCTTTCCCCCCCGTAAGTAAACACTTTGAAGTGTAACGGGATTACGAAACCAGAGAGGAATAGCGATCGCTGCTATGGGTGGAAAGAGGGCGGGCCGGGGGAGGGACGTCGAGCGGCGGGAGCCGGAGGGGGCGGGGCACCGTTGTGTCGACAGAAAGTTGGTTGAAAAAGTCGCCGAATAATGGAAGATTCGCGGAACAACAAAGGGGCGAAGTCGTGAACGGGCGAATTGAATTCTATTAAAAGCTGTTTGATGGGCGGTCTGCGTAATACTATCCCCCCACCTGTTCCCTCTCCCCGGCCACCTACCACAGCCCATCACCCGTATTTTATGATTTCGCTCGGCGACACCAGCGGCGGTATAATGAGTTTCGGTTAAACCGACCGACGACGGTATATAACGATTAGAGAGATTAAAATGAAACTCGACGGAAATCCTTCTCGAGCGTCAAGTTTCGCGTATTTTCCGAGGCGACTTCGAGGAACGGATAGAGGTTTGCGTAGGCGAGCCAGGCTGAAATGAAATTCGCGGCGAGTGGGCGGGGAGAGGCGAGGCAGGCTTCGCCGACTGTCTCGGGTTTTTGCTGTTCCGCTTCGTCTAATCCCTTGCTTTGTATAGCTCGACCTGCGAAGCCTCGAGACGCACGCTCGGTTCGAATTTGAATGGTAAGAATGCCTCGTTTCATATCTTATACATGCGCCGCCATTCGCGTCTATTTTCGAATTTCCAGTGAATGCAGAATGGGCCTAGGGGCACGACACGCCCACCAATGTCGCGTGACCGTCTGGGAAGGTCCTCGCGCTTCCTACTTCGACGCTTGGGCCCTGCCCCATCGTGGTGGAAACCCCGCCCCTTGACAATAGCCCCTCCTACTAAATCCTTAGGATAAGTTTCTCTTACACATACTTTCTTTATACACTTTGGTATTAAGGTGAAGTGCCCTATGCCTGGACAGCATGTTTTTCTATTTTAAATTTTATCACTTTAAATAAACAAAAACAATTTCTTAAGAGTTTTAACATACAGCCGTTAAAGTATCGCGATCGTATGAAGCTTTAAGCAAAATTAAAACGATTTCGGCGCATTGGTTCGATCAAATGTTACTAATTACACAATTTGCAAAATGGGCACAATAATTTGTCTCAACGTTTCGATCTCAATCTAGATCATTATCAAGAGAATACCAAAAAAAATTAATATATATTGTGTCTGTAATGAAAATTAACAAAAATATAATGCACGGCTCCTCTAATATTTTCTTTAAATGTTCTCTATTTCAAATGTTCTCTTATAAAGTGTTCTAATTCACCGCAATGTTAAACAATTTTATGTACACTACGCAAGTGAGTAGGAAAGTACTTTGGTTATTTGATGGTTATATTAAAATTTTAAAAAAATGTTATATTTTAGTTAATTCTCTGGCTTAAATGCAATGACTAATATTTTTGTTAATTTTCATTACAGACACAATATATATTAATTTTTTTTGGTATTCTCTTGATAATGATCTAGATTGAGATCGAAACGTTGAGACAAATTATTGTGCCCATTTTGCAAATTGTGTAATTAGTAACATTTGATCGAACCAATGCGCCGAAATCATTTTAATTTTGTTTTAACATACAGTTCAGAGTTTGTAAAGTAATTTAAAATAAAAAAATCATTGTTTAGGTTAATATCTTAATTGTATTAACAAGAATAATTCAAACCTATAGTTGGACATATTAAATCCAATCTAAGCTAGTACCTGGACAGAAGTAAAGCCTATATCGGGACAAATTCAATTTACCAGTTGATCGAGCGAACATAACCTAAAACGTTGGTTGGTGGCGCTGTTGCGCATGACGAATAGAAGATGCTTTGCGTAATATGTAGTATTCTTATCATAGATTATAGTATTGTATTATTTAACCAAATATATACTTATTTCCATTTACTGTTTTAATAAAACTTGTCATAATACAACTTTTAAGGTTAGGTAGTAATACTGATAGATTTAAGATGTAAACAAAAAGTATTATTAACGTCACAACCGGAATACATTTTCTACATACGTTATTCAAGCTAATAGAAGACTAATTATACGTACATGTAGTTAAATAATTTGCAAACAATGCGTTGATTTTATTCACAAACACGTGTCCGCCTTCAGGCGTAAGCACATTGCGTATAAGCTTAGAGTGGGTCAGCTACTGTCATCGCGTCCCAGTATGGAGTACTTATATTTGAAAACAGTCCTAATCTTGGACATCTAATATTTGGATTAATAATTATTATTTACGTTAAGTTTGATTGCCAATTTATTTTAAAATATCAATATTATTATGCGTGATAATTATTTTTTGTCTGAGGGCTTAAATTATATCTTTTTTTCTAACAAAAGTTCGAATTATAAATGCACATGATTCGCATATAAATAGACTATTTTGTATACTGTTTTCAGATGAACTTTGAATTCATTTTTAAATTTCAATTGATGTCTTAATGAAATAATATTCACACCTACTTGTAGCTAAGGCCTCAGAATATATAATGTAATTATTTAATCTCTTAATTACTGATTTTACTATGAAAATTCAATTGTCCAGATTTAGGTATCACTTTTGGACTGTCCAGATTTAGGGCACTTCACCTTATATGTTCTGTGCTTGGATTAATCTTTTGTTGAAAGTAATCTAACTTCGTTCTTTGAAATCTGTTTCCAATCTGTTGCCACGCGCCCATTCCTCTGGTCCCTCAATTATCCCGTTTACCGTTGCGTAAGTTCTCTAATCACGTAAAATCCAACGAAAGTTTCAACGCGACGGGTTGCACTCCGCGACTATTTCGCCCCGGACAAAAACGAAATTGCTGTCATTAAGCTCATCGAGCGTGTTAAGGAGACCGTTCGCTTCGCCGTCGCTTCACAAACACCCGGATTTCCCGGCGCCTCTAAAAAGGACCATTGAAAAATCCGTCGCAATCTCGGGCGATCCGTTATTTAGCGCGTTTTAACGGCAGCCAGACGAGTCCTAAAAACTTGCGTCGGTGGGGAGAAGGGGCGCGATTCGCACACACAACGTTACTTCGTCGTTTTAGACGTCTCAAACAATTTCCGTCACCGTGTTCCTTTTTCAGGGCTAATTGAATTTTCCTAGAATCACAGACACCTCTTCATTCGGCCGGGACGCGAAATTTCATCTGCCAGGCAATTTTACGAAAGCGATGATAACGCCCCGCCTCTATTACGCGACTGCAGTTCCAAATATCCGGCATCCCTCGCTCTATTTTTTCGTGCATGCGATGAATCCTTTCTTCCAGTACCCTCACCCCTTCACGCAACTCTGTCCCCGTTGCTTATTCAGAGAAAATCATATCTGCTGCTTGTTTTTCACGTTTCGCTAAGCCTTCCTTTTCGCTCTCCTTCCGCCCACCCCCCGCCCACCTACTGTTAGCGGACCGTTCGCTCTGCAAGTTTACGAGGCGAATAAAAAAAGAGTAATTTCGTCACGACGACAATTGCTTTCCATCGAAATTCGAAACAAAGGAAATCGGCTGCCAGTGGAGCACGATTTTACACGACCGACTGCTGCGCTTTAGCGATTTTTTACGGAGCTCTGACGGGCAGGTTTTATCGTCGCTAAAAGGATCTCGGTCTTTTTTTGTTTAGTCGGACCCAAAAGTATTCCGTGGAATACCTACCCCTTTTTCAAAGACCTACCGCGCGAACAGGTCGATTGAAATGCGATGAAAAACCTTTTGGGATTTTTTGCCGAAGCCAGTGTAAAAATCGAAGTCGTCAAAATTGGTCTCCGAAAAGAAGAGTTTTAATTTGAAGAATTTTGAGGTTTGGAGAATTTGTACAGTGAATTGACTTTTAATGTGGAATCGAGTAGTCGTTCTGTTTTTGAGAACGCGATCGAATCGGGGGAGAAATATGAAATTGCTGGTCGTTCGACGCAATTTGCCAGATTCGTATTTCGGCCAATAATGTTGTGAAGATTGCACGACTATTCATTCCGCGAGAGAATGCGTTTTCGAACGGTTCTTATGAACGGGTAGCTGATTTGAAAAACAAATTGGTTTTGAACCGTAGAAACGACTCGGAAACGAATTGCACAGACCCGGAGGACTTCCGTTTGGGACGAAGGAGAAATGCAAGATTGGCATTATCGATTTGCGCTTTGTTTACGAGGCCGAGGCTCGCCGATAAATCTTAATTCAGTCGCTGGTGTATATCCGGTGTTCGTTATTTTTTAATTGCGAGTCGCCGAGCGCGCGACATTATTTTCTAATTAAAAATGAGCCCGGTCCCGCGAGCTCTGCCAACAGAATATCGAATTCACCGTCCCCGGGATTGTGAATTTTATTTCGGCGATATTTTTCCTGTTACTTTTCACTTTGCTAAATTCGTTATGATCCCCGGGAAAAAGTATGGAACGGTCCCACACGCGCGAAGCTACGGCGCCCGTTTCGTATGGAAACGAGACACTTTAAGCGAAAACAAAAAAGTTACGGTGACACGGCTACTTTCATTTTGCTCTGGCTGTCGCCTTCTGTATCTTCTTTTTCGTACACGTTGCACACTTGTCTTCGCGCCGCGTACTTCTGTCGCGACATTAATAATCATTACGCAGGGAATGTTTTCCCAAAGCAGTGGTCCATTAACGGAATTAAATGCTCGTTCGTCTGCCTTACCGGAACGGAACATTATTTATTTGAGAACCTTAGTCTACTGCAGAACTCTGTCTTCGAAATACTTACGTTTCCTTAATATTTAACTTATAATGCGATTCAACGTTCCCATTCAAAGTGCGATAACGTCGCGAGAAAAAATCGCAGGTCGATTTCCGAATAGCCATTTTGAAGGGGAGACTTTCTTCCAGAAGATCGCATCAAAATCAACCCGTAAGAAAATCTTTCGAACTCTGTACAGTCACTCGAACTTACAAAATCTCGGGAAAACGGAATTTCAGCTTTTCACCCCCGCCCAAACTAAAATAAATTTTTTTGGTAAAAAAGACTGCGAGGTCGTGAAAGGAGAGACTTCACCGTTCAAAACAGGCCTAGGTACATTGCCGTACGATTTTTTATCGCGAAGTTACAGAAGATCAAAGATCACAAATGTTTAGATCAGCGCTCGGTTTTACTTACTCGCGACGGCCGAGTTTCGAAGGCTACGCCCCCTCGGCCCGGCCGCGCGTCTCGCTCCCCGTGGCGGCCATGGTTCTCCTAGTAGTAGTAGTAGTAGTCGTGTTTATTGCCGGGGAGGGGCGGTTCGGCCGCCCCTCGCTTCCTTAGGGCACACCGGTTTTTAAACACCAGTTTCACAATTGGCGCTGCCGGCACTCGGCCCTTTAGCGGGTTGCAATTGTCCTCGTTTTTCAGCCATCCCCTCTGTTTTATTCGGCCCGGGCCATTTTCAGAGTCGTCGACTTACTAGACGGGTCGGTCGTCATTGATGAGCGGGCCATGCTACCTAATTTTTTGAGTTTTTGAGCTGTTTTACGGCTCGGTGTGAACGTCGGGCCCCCTCACCTTCAGACCTGCAGGGTGTCTCGCCTGCCCTTTTAGACTCCCCCCTTCACCATATTTTCATGTCGAATGTGTCAAGTTTTGAACCCGTCCCTACACTGTTTCCGGATAGTCCTGAAACTTACCCACACCCTCCCCTAGGGCTATTCCACACCCTCTAGGGCTAATCCCTCCCCGCCTATGCTGTGAGTCTATTGGGAGTACAAATGCAAGGGACCGCGTATTGTTTTCTTTGACCATTGGGAAGAAGTTACTGCTACTTCGGATCCAATTCGACTTCATCGAAATCTCGGCTGGGTCGAGATATCAATTCCATTCGGTCTTCACCTGCCGACCTACTTCGCGATGGGGTTGAGAAGGAAGGGTTCACCAACTTCACCGAAATCTGTCTCCTGAGAGATTTGATATCAGGTTCATCGGGATCTTCCTTCTTGGGTGGGCTTGACACATCCTAGAAAATATGGCTGATTGTTCGGATGTGACCACCATCCTCGGTTCTGGTCGGTGTTCAGCTATTAGCTCCGTCCACCAGGCCTTTCCCTTAAAGGTTTCTAATTGATGTGCCGTTTGCGTTTTTAATTCCATTTTTTTGTAGGGTCCATGCCCAGTTTCTCCTCGTAGTACCATTTGTTCGCTGACCACCCCCTTTCTTTACTCTTATCCCCCAAACAGAGGAGATAGAGCCGGCGGGTACCTTTATGAGGCGGGATGGCCAACTTGGGCTCCCAATAGTTTACCGATTCCCTGGATAAAAGGGAAATCGTTGCCATTGGTTGCCCCATGACCCCGACAGTAGGCACTGAGCCCGTAGCAGGAGAAAAAACCACCTTGGAAATTTATGCCACCCCGGGAATCGAACCCTGGCCTTCCTGCTACGAATCAAACACTCTACCACCTGAGCCACTGACCCGCCTATATGGTTCTCCTAGGCGCCACGAATAGCGAGTACGGAACGCGCCTGAGGAGCTCCAAACTATGACAACCACGGGGAGCGAGACGCGCGGCCGGGTCGAGGGGGCGTGGCCTTCGAAACTCCCCCGTCACGAGTAAGTAAATCCGAGCGCTGATCTAAACATTTGTGATCTTTGATCTTCTGTAGCTTCGCGATAAAACATCGTACGACAATGTACCTAGGCCTGTTTTAAACGGTGAAGTCTGTGCTTTCACAACCTCACAGTCTTTTTTTCCAAAAAAATTTATTTTATTTTGGGCGGGGGTGAAGAGCTGAAATTCCGTTTTCCCGAGATTTTGTAAGTTCGAGTGACTGTACAGAGTTCGAAAGATTTTCTTACGGGTTGATTTTGATGCGATCTTCTGGAAGAAAGTCTCCCCTTCAAAATGGCTATTCGGAAATCGAGAGCGCTGGTTTAGATTAATTGTAAGATTAGGGTGGGAGGGACTCACCGAAGAAGCAGCAGACGAACACGACCGTGTAGAGCGTGATGAAGATCACTCTGACGTCGGTCCTGTCGAAGATGTAGTCCTCGATCAAGGATACGTTCTGCTGGAGAGTTTCGTTTCGTATAAAACTCTCGTTGCTGCGGACCTCGTAAAGGATCGCGTCGCGGTGCTCGATCATTCTGGAACAAATCGCGGGAAAGTTCGTTTTGTGCACTCTTCCCCAACGAAACTACCCCTCTTCCGGCCTAATTTCATCAAATACCGGGGGTCCTTCGGCAAACTTTTCCACTCCCCGTTCCGAAGTACATTTGTTTCCTCGCCGACGGCTGCCATGTTGGCCGCTGCACTTCTCCCGGCCTCGAATACCCGGCCATTTGCTCGAATCATCTCGTTAATGTTGATACAAATTGTTTCTTCACCGCGTTGATTGATCATGCATTGGTGACAACAACTTTTAGGAGTCATTTTAGTTCTCCAGCTACAATTTGTTTGCATTTATTCTTATTTCTGCAACGACGATATTTCTCGTTACGACGTATGTCGTGTGTGCTTCTCATGCGTTATGTTTGATCTGAGGATCCCGGTCTCCCGTGCATTTGTAAACGAAACAGGAAACTAATCTAACGGGCAATGTCGAGCAGAAATGGCATCTTGAAATATTCACAGAGTTCGCTCTCTTTCGATTCCTATATTTAAAATATCTCTATTTGACTTCAACTACGCTACTATATTCATTCATATTGTATTTTTACGGTTCTCTTCTGTGGATGTTGCGTTACTTTCGTATTTGAACTTCGAAAAAGCTTCTGAAGGACACTGAGTGCTTTGAAACTGCACTTGGGAATAAATGAATATTTGTAGTCCGTTGTTGAACAGAATTACATTTAATTTAACTTCACGAGTTCCGTGATCGAACGAAATTAAAGTTTCTGTTCGAGCTCCCGCTATTATTTCTTTGTAATTACATTTTATCGTAAACGGTCGTACAGACGTTTCTCATGCGGACTGTAAAAACGTGTAATGGAAATGAGAATTACGAAAAATTGAAGTTTCTATTTTCTTAACAAACAATTCGCCAGGGCACCAAATGTTTAGTCAGTCTACATGCAGGCGAACCTGTTCGAATGCGCGAGAAATGCCTTTCAAAATTGTACCGGGTATACCTTCGAGTACAAAAATATTTCGAGGAAAATTGAATCAATCCTCATCGACTGTGAACTGGATTAAATACAATTCCCAGAAAAATGTTTCGAACCAAGTTGAATCAGTCGAGTGCAATAAACAACAATTTCCAGAAATATGTTTGGAACGGAATGTGACCAGCCTTCAGTCGACTATAAATTGTAATAGTGTTGCAAGAATTTAATTTCGCACATGTAACATCAGCTACAGCAGGGGTGGCCAACCTTCTGCATACCATGCGTAAATTTTTTTCAGATACGATATCAGATGCGCCATACAACTCGAGCACATTTTCTACCTTCTTACTTTCTACTTTCTGTTGCGGTTGGAAAATAGGAATAGGGATAGGATCTGCTTCGATTAGGGGAGGAAAAGGGATAACTCAATCACGCAACTAAATTAATTAACTTATGCACCAATCTACAATAGTGAGAAATGATCTTTTGGACGAGAGGGCGATCGCTGTCACGAACACTCCAATTCCCATCCTATAATTGTAAACTGTCAAAAAATTGCGACGAATTGATGAGTAAGAAGGCTGTATAAATTCAACTGAGAGCTCTCAGGTGTTAAAAATATGAAGATGGATTCGGTAATGGCGCCTACTTCAAAAGAATAAGTATAGGCGCAAGGATCCAATGCGCCACTTGTAATCATCCAATGCGCCACGTTTGGCGCATGCGCCACAGGTTGGCCACCCCTGAGCTACAGCATTATACAATCAGAAATATATAGTGTAAAATTAATAATAATCAAATATATTTAAAAAAACTTCTTAAAAACCATGCTTATATTAAAATGCACTAAAAAGGAGAAAATAATTGTTTTCCTGGTTCTCCATAAAATACCGAATCCAGTTAGATTTTGAACAATTAGTTCAAAATTTCTTCTGTTCTCAAATCAGTGTCGGAATGGATAGAAAAATTTCACATAAATTTAAATGAAATCATGACATTAGTGACTTTAGAAATCAAATCATGGAGTGCTAAACTATATTGACGTAATCTTTGTGGGCGTTCCATGCTTTCATTTTTTAACCGACTTCGAAAAAGGAGGAAGTTACTCGATTCAATCTGTATGTGCCTTTTTTTCGCGTTTTTTCCATGTATGTTCACCGATTACGCCGAGATGGATGGACCAATCGGGATGAAACCTTTTGCAACTTGTAGAGTATGTCCCCGGGGTGGTCCCGTGAAAACAAATTTTGTATTTTTTCATTCTTTGCGGTTTTTATTGCATATGGCCAATAAAAAGACCATCCTGCGGTTTTCTACAAATTCTGCTCGTTTCACTAAAAAGTGTGATATAAAAAAATTTTATAAAAGAATATTAAACCGACTTCGAAAAAATGTACTAAAAAGTATGAAGTAATTTCCATTTAATTTATGTGAATACACGCGAACTTAAATACAATATAATCTTTTCGGAGGCGGCAAAATTGAAAATTTTCGACACTGGAAATTACGAAAATCCTTAAATTCTTCTACATGCTTTCACATATTAATGTATCTTCTCTTCCCACATACTGATTTCCAAATCCATCATATTCCAATGAAATCATAATCAGCAACATCTGTCGTTTCTCCGAAAAGATTGTTGTATTCACATAATGAAAATTATTTAATACTTTTTAGTACGTTTTTTTAGTGCGTTTTTTGAAGTCGGTTTAATTTTTTTTTATAAAATTTTTATAGTCACCAATGCCATCGTTTCATTTAAATTTATATTAAATTTTTCCATCTATTCCGACACTAATTTTATAACAGAAGAAATTTTGAACTACTTCCTTAAAATTTTGGGGAAAAAGATTATTAATCATTTAACTGGATTCAGTATTTTATGAAGAACCAGGAAAAAATTATTTTCTCCTTTTTAGTGCATTTTAATATAAGCGTGGTTTTTAAAAAGTCTTTTTTATATATTTTATTATGTAAATATCACAATCAGCAAGATTGGACTATGCGAAAAGGTTTAAAATTTAAAATTCGATTACAAAATTTGACGCATATACCAACACGGCAAGTTAATATAAGCGCGGTAAAAAATAGAGGAACCACAGCGACTTTAAGCTTCAAGAAATGAATAATTGACGAGGATTCAGTACCCGCGAAACGTTCGAAGTTTCTCGGCGTATAAATACGTCACAATTCAAGAAAGGACCATAAATATTTCAGATATCAGCGCCGGATAATTTATATGGAGTTCAGAGAGTTTTTCGAATGGACCCTTGATTTATTCAAAGGGGAAACATGGCGGGTTGCCTAACGGTGTGCAAAACCGTTCCATGGGTTCGCAAAATTTCCATGGAAATGGAGGGCCGAAGGTTTCCTATCAGAGAGAGAATTTTTCGATGTGTTTATCTTGGGGGCCGTATGTAAATTACTTTCGGTTCGGTGGGAAATTTTTTAATCGAACCGAGGAGACAATGACGATGATTATGATGGCGAACGTGCCTTGCGAACGACAGCACGATTCTCGTGCATCTTCGGATCGGACATCGATTTCGAATTAAGGCGACCTGGTGATTTGTTTTCCAACTGATCGCCAACCATGATGATCGATCATTGATTTATCTGTCACGTACCGAGGCTCTAGCGTCGATACAACATGATAAGAATCAGGAAAATTTTCGAGAGAGTCTGGCACGAGGCCCGGAGAAAGGTTCCAGCTGATATGGAATCAGCTGGTCGCTAGTATGCACCTTCTGTTAAGATCTGATCGACGATTGATAGGCTGTATAAATAATGTCGATCGAGCTGAACATTGATGGCAGATACCTGTTATTAGCTTTCTGGGTTAATGGAGATATGAGGGAGGCTGACATGTTATTCGTTATTGACTCTGGAGCTAATTAACTTGAAGAGTCAGACACTGTATTGTGCCCTGGGCTAGGCTGACCAGTATCATCTTAGATTGCTGAATTAGGAGTGACAATTTCTGATGCAGGATACGAATTTCTTCAAGTATTTGATAATTACACTGTCCAACAAACACTGTTAAACATATAAATTTGGGGTTATGTTCGCGGCGCACCGGTTCGATCGAATTATACACTAAATAGCAATTTTGTAGACATTTATCAAACGTTCGATTCGGATTTGAATCATTACGTCCTGAGACACGTTTGTTATAGAATGTTTTCTATAAGAGAAAAAGAAGACAGATGGTGGTGCGTTTCGTCCTAGACCCGCTAGAGGACTCATCAGTAAGGCTATCTAGCGGGTCCTGCCTTAGACACAAGTGTCGGGAGGAGGGACGTTAATATCAGAGTTGGGCAAAATGTAATTTCAATTACAATTACAATTACTTACCAATTACTGTAATTTGGAATTGCAGAAATACAATTACAATTACATGTAATTGTAATTGTATTTCTTCAATTCCCAAGTAATTGTAATTGTTAGCTGCAATTCCTTTCCAAACAGACGACGGACGACGGTCACGCGTGAACACTCATACACCGGTCTAGCGGTGTGTGAGAGTACCCTAGCGGTGTGTGAGAGTACCCTAGCGGTGTGTGAGTGCTCACGCGCGACCGTCGTCCGTCGTCTGTTTGGAAAGGAATTGCAGCTAACAATTACAATTACTTGGGAATTGAAGAAATACAATTACAATTACATGTAATTGTAATTGTAATTGCAATTACTTTGGCTCAGCCAGTAATTGTAATTGCGGACCACAATTACAATTACAGTGATTCGTCAAGTAATTGCAATTACAATTACATGTAATTGTAATTGAAGATGTAATTAATTACTCATGTAATTAATTCCTGCCCAACTCTGGTTAATATACTAATTGATGACATTTTAGTAACTAAACATGTTTGAACTTTAAACATGTTTGAACAATCATAATGTATTAATATTGGATATCATTGTATTTGGGAAAGTCTACAGAATCTTTTGCTGTAAAGAACAATTCAATATCTTTTATAATAACATTACAATATTTGCTTAAAGTTGAAAAATATGTTTTTTTCAAAGCCATGTTTCTCAAAAACTGCGCGTATAGGAGAAAAATTAAGGACAGATTAGGAATCAGCGCAAAAAACTATAAGAAGGACCCAACACTATACTGAAAACAAATTTCGTGTTGGACAGTGTTATTGGTGGTGCAGGTTACCAACTATTTATTAGTACACCTTAAACAATTCTAGTTACTAGACTCCGGAATATTAGATTGGCAACTAAATTCGCGACCTCCACATTTTCTCAAAGTAATTTATATATATTTTTTAAGTACAAGTATTTTATATCAAATTAACCGCAAAATTTAGAGCTTTGCAATGATATACAGTCCAAAAGAGATGGTCCCTGAATGAGATTATAATGAAAAAGGTCGCGAACGTAGTTGAAAACCTAATAAAAAGTTCGTGCATCAATTGCAAGACACAGGAGCTGAATATAAATCTACAGTAAGGAGCATAACTGATTCCACACACTTTAAATCAGAATAACTTTTATATGAATGGACCAAACGACTTCAATTTCTCTGTAAGGCTAGAAGAATTAGTTTAGTAAATGACGTCTAATAAATACGTCGAAAAAATGCATTTGGTCGGAATTGTGAAAAACAATAGTAAAAGTTTTTAGCTGGGCCAATAACGAAAATTTGAAAGATATGTGTTTGGTCAACTTGTATAAATTATATACGCTCCGAAAATTTCTTTATGATTTATGATACACTATCACTGATGACTTTCTGATACACTACAAATTACCACTTTTGATCGTTAATAATTCGCAAACCAATTAACTAATTTCAATGAAATTTTCAGAGCGTATATAATTTGTAACAGTTGACCAGACACATCTTTTGAATTCTCGTTATTGGCCCAGCTAAAAAAGTTGTAAAAATCAATTTTCACTATTGTTTTTCACAATTCCGTGCAAATGCATTTTTTCAACATATTTTTTAGACATCATTTACTAAAGTAATTCTTCTAGCTTTACAGAGAAATTGAAGTCGTTTGGTCCATTCATAAAAAAGTAGTTCTGATTTAAAGTGTGTAGAACCAGCTATACTCCTTACTGTATATTCTCCATTAATGTAAGAGAATATGTTATCGGCGCCAAGGTTCGATCACTTAAAAACAAAAACTACAGCAAATGTGCAATATTTAAAAATGCAACTTTAACGTTTCGATCCTGATGCGGATCATTCTCAAAAAGAAACACTATGCGTCTGGAATTAATGCAGAAAAATACGGTTTGCAATTAGAAATTGTAACAAAACTTGTATATCTCATATAATAATTGATTAAAAACTTACTTGCTGTGACAAGAAATTTCACTTATTCTCCATTAATAATTTGAATGCGGTGAAAATAATGTATTAATACTCTCAAAGTCTTTTAATATTTCCACCGTTTTAAATTACGCTTGCCCATTTTCGTTATAAATGCATAAAATCCGGAGTCTACTAATTACTGATTCGGGGTACCGTTTGCTAAAGTCACATTTTCTAACACATGTCCCTGTTCTAGCAACTATAGCTCCCACAATTTGAAGTATTTCGATTATACAAAAAAGTGTGGTCCAAGTAATAGCAAGCGTGTCCGCAAAACCTCACCTAAAAGAATATCCGAAACGAAGCTCTGAAGCAGAAGACCCCGTTAAGTGTCATCAATTGGAGTGGGTACTCGTACGTCATTAAGGAACGTCACCGCACGGGCAAGTGGCGTGGATCGAGATCCAATTATTCGATTAAAGAATCGTATCTCAACAGGAGGCACACATCGACCGGATAGTTGTTCGATAAACGATCGGATGTGTTCGCGCTCACGTTTCTTCGAGCCGACTCGCAATATTGGCGAATCTGGCAGCATGCAAAACAAGCTATAAATATTCGTGAATGTTTAATCGAGATCCCCTGTCCCGAAAAGATTGATGGATAAGAATTTCTCGCGAGAAAGACGACAGTCACGCCTTCCGCGAGCGTCGCGACGCGGCGTTTAAACATTTCCCTCGTCGCCGAATGAATAATACATCGCGTCGGCGACTGCGCTCGGAATACGTGCGCGACGGGTATTAATTGAAGATTATCGAAATTTAATAGATACCGTGATTTCGATTATAACTTCGCCCCGGTTGTTTCCGGTAAATAATCAATAAAGCTTAAAAACGGCCGCGCCGGATTCCTGTTGGAATTAATCGCAAATTTAAAGTGGGCGCCCATTGTCCGCGGGCAAACACGTTGCGCGCTTCATAATTATTAGTCAATCGCTAATCACTCACGCATTCGCACGGAATTGAAAAGAGGACTGCATATTTGATTTGCTTGCCAGTCTGCGTTTCCCGGTAATTTTTAAACGGTCAACGCAGTAGTTTTCATGGGGATATCATTCTCATTAAATAGACCCTGCGCGATAGAATTTTTTCAAGTAGACATACAGTCGGTGTACAAAGTATTCGTACACATTTTAACACTTTATCTACCGAAAGCCTATTAATAGGATTTTCAATAATTATGCTGCACCAAAAGAAAACATAGACATTTTCTTTTACTTTACAATAGCACTTGAAAGTATTAGATGACGTTATAGAGGGTGACTTGCTAGTTCACAATGAACATTGCTGTCACGGTTCCATTAAAAAGTGTTTAGCCATGAACCATAGATTTCTCAAAATTATGCAATAATCTTCAGACGTTCGATGGATTAGTTTACTAGCTAATGCGTAAATAATTTTTTTTAAAAATTATTATTGGTGACAATTGCGGAGGAAAAAGAAAAGGTCATGATTTTTTAATGTTTCATCTGTGTCTGTAAATGAAAATTTAAAACATGTATATTGTAAATCTAAGTTAATTATATACATGTACAAAGTTTCATCGAAATCGATCAAGGTTCTTATGAAATATAATTGATTGAAAATAGCAAAAATTCAATGACTTTTACATCTTACAATGCCCATAGCTTTTCTATGCGTCAACCGATTTCAATGAAACTTTCTACATGTATAGAACTAACTTAGATTTACAATATACATGTTTTAAAGTTTCATTTATAGACACGGATAAAACATTAAAAAATCATGACCTTTTCTTTTTCCTCCACAATTGTCACCAATAACAATTAAAAAATAAAATTAATTTACACATTAGCTAGTAAACTAATTCATGTAACGTCTGAAAAAAAACTCAAGCTATTGGGTCCACTTTTGAAAAAGTTATTCGTTTTTAAAATGTGTACGAATAATGTGTACACCGACTGCACTTGAAATTGTGGGATCTATAGCCCTTCAAAGTGGAGCATTAAGTGTGCTTTCAATTTCAATAATTATAGAAAATACCTACTTAAAATTGTGGGAGCTATAGTCCTTGAAAGAGGAGCATTAAAAGTGTGCTTTAAATTTTAATAATTATAGAAAATAGGGTAAAAACTGTACTATTGCTGGCACTGTGGTAGTTATTGGCACTTTTGATTTAAACGGCAAATATTAAGAATTCCTGGTATAGAAAATCATTTTATATTGCTTGTTATTTATATTTCAAAGCAATGTTGTAAGCTTTCATAATGGCGTTTGACATATTACTGTTAGTAACGCTGGTACATCCAGCAAGACCACAGTGCAGTGTAAATAGTGTTCTATTATCGCTTTATAACTTAATTTCGGACATTCCGGATATTATGTATAATAAGTGCGTATACGTTTAATCATAAAACAAATAGCCTGTTTAACGTTTACTCCTCACTGTGCCAATGACTGTACTATTTGTCTTTCGATTGTTATTCACTGAATATATTTTATAACAAAAGATTTATGACTCGTCAAACTGTTTGATTCTGCTGAAAAATCTCTGTTAGCTTATAATAATAGCAAGTTAAGCTCGTTTAAACATTTCGAAAAAAGATGAAAAGATTTTCACTACGATTTTGGCTTAGGGTGTCAATCATTGTACAGTTTATCCTACTTGAGATTGTGGGAGCTATAATCCTTCAAGGAGGAGCATTAAAAATGTGCTTTAAATTTCAATAATTATAGAAAATACCTTCTTGAGATTGTGGGAGCTATAGTCCTTCAAGGAGGAGCATTAAAAATGTGCTTTAAGTTTCAATGTTTATAGAAAATACCGTCTTGAGATTGTGGGAGCTATATAGTCCTTCAAGGAGGAGCATTAAAAATGTGCTTTAAATTTCAATAATTATAGAAAATACCTTCTTGAGATTGTGGGAGCTAAGGTCCTTCAAGGAGGAGCATTAAAAATGTGCTTTAAATTTCAAAAATTATAGAAAATACCTTCTTGAGATTGTGGGAGCTAAGGTCCTTCAAGGAGGAGCATTGAAAATGTGCTTTAAATTTCAATGATCATAGAAAATACCTTCTTGAGATTGTGGGAGCTATAGTCCTTCAAGGAGGAGCATTGAAAATGTGCTTTAAATTTCAATGATCATAGAAAATACCTTCTTGAGATTGTGGGAGCTAAGGTCCTTCAAGGAGGAGCATTAAAAATGTGCTTTAAATTTCAATAATTATAGAAAATATCTTCTTGAGATTGTTGGAGCTAAGGTCCTTCAAGGAGGAGCATTAAAAATGTGCTTTAAAATTCCATAATTATAGAAAATACCGTCTTGAGATTGTGGGAGCTATATAGTCCTTCAAGGAGGAGCATTGAAAATGTGCTTTAAATTTCAATGATCATAGAAAATACCTTCTTGAGATTGTGGGAGCTATAGTCCTTCAAGGAGGAGCATTAAAAATGTGCTTTAAATTTCAAAAATTATAGAAAATACCTTCTTGAGATTGTGGGAGCTAAGGTCCTTCAAGGAGGAGCATTGAAAATGTGCTTTAAATTTCAATGATCATAGAAAATACCTTCTTGAGATTGTGGGAGCTATAGTCCTTCAAGGAGGAGCATTGAAAATGTGCTTTAAATTTCAATGATCATAGAAAATACCTTCTTGAGATTGTGGGAGCTAAGGTCCTTCAAGGAGGAGCATTAAAAATGTGCTTTAAATTTCAATAATTATAGAAAATATCTTCTTGAGATTGTGGGAGCTATAGTCCTTCAAGGAGGAGCATTGAAAATGTGCTTTAAATTTCAATGATCATAGAAAATACCTTCTTGAGATTGTGGGAGCTAAGGTCCTTCAAGGAGGAGCATTGAAAATGTGCTTTAAACTTCAATGATCATAGAAAATACCTTCTTGAGACTGTGGAAGCTAAGGTCCTTCAAGGACGAGCATTAAAAATGTGCTTTAAATTTCAATAATTATAGAAAATAGTTGGAGAAATGCAGGAAGCAGATTTCAGAGGACAAGTGTAGAAACTGTACCTGGACGTCTCTTCGAGGTCGACTTCTACCACAGGCATGGTGTCCATTTCAAGTTTCCCATCTATTCCATCTTCTTCGCGTTTCGCTTTTCATCTGGTTGCTTACTCTGCGTCGCACACGAACCGAAAACTCAGTTTTCCCCGGAGAGAAACAGTTTTCTAATTTTCCGGCGGTACGCACACGATTCGATACGGCCGCGAAATTTGTTCAAACAGGACCGGCGATCAAAGATTAATGAAAATTGATTCGGTGCACACCGACGCCGTTACAGTGACTGATTTATGCGACCGATGCATTAATACCGGTACCGCACTAGTAGACGCGACTGACAATGGCACAGTAATTAAGGGTGAGCTAATCGTCGGGCAGATTTACGACACCTGTTCGAACGGCTGTGCGACGAGTTAATACGTCGTGCGAGGAACTTCAACGACCGCGAAGCAATCACGGGGAAACTCGATCAGATTTAACGAGTCCTTGTGACTGAATTTTTATCTGACGAGTTAATTCGTCGCGTTTGTTCAAAGATTATTTCGTCAATTTTTCACTGACGACTTAACTCGTGCGGGGAACTTCAACGATCGCGAAGCAATCACGGGGAAACTCGATCAGATTTAACGAGTTGAGTTTTTGCGACGGAATTTTTATCTGACGAGTTAATTCGTCAGATTTATTCAAAGATTATTTCGACATTTTTCCACTGACGACTTAACTCGTCGTGCGAGAAACTTCAACGAACGCGAAGCAATCACGGGGAAACTCGATCAGTTTTAACGAGTTAAGTTCTTGTGACGGAATTTTTATCTGAAGAGTTAATTCGTGACGTTTGTTCAAAGATCATTTCGACAAGAATATTTCTGTCTCTTTACGTATACCTCTGACGTATAAATTCGTCGCCAGCAAAAATTCACGGTTACCAGTACAAGAAATCGCGCGTTTTAATTGAACGTTTTGTTAGTCCTGTGCGCGATAAATGGATCCGGAAGGGATCGATCGGAATCACGATCACGCGGCACCGTTCCGCGCGGTACTGAGAGAGCGCTCGGGCTTTTCATTCATAGCCGTTAGCCCGTGTGAGCTGACCGAGATGTCCGGGGTTCCTCGCGCAGGCGTTACAACCACTTCCGTCTGGTTCCTTTTCCTTGAGAGCCGAGGTCGTGCGGAATCAAACGGAAAACCCGGTCCCCTTATCCATTTTCCCGGCGCACAATGATCTATTTGACCTGAAAAAGTGGAAAAAAGTCGATTTCTAAAGTTTTGTTGTCCGTTTTAGTGACAGGTCTGAAGAATAAGGCTTCAATGTTGATGTCTTCTATTTGTACACCCGTGAAGTAGTAAACTTCAGCGAAAGTCGAGAGAGTTTAAGGCGCGCTTTGCGTTCTTAAGCAGTCTCCAAAACAGCGTCTGTTCATTGGCGATTTTCAAGTGTTTTAAGGAAAATTATGTAAATTCTTGTAGTACAATAGTTTTTCAGGTAGGTGTACCAAGCACTTTCGCATAGATTTCATTTTGTTATCATCTGAATTAGTATAGTTATTAATATTTGAACATTACCAATAATTCTGTAAGTTTTTTTACGATTACAAAACATTATTGACGATTTTGTTATAAATCTAAGCGAGTGTGCATGATCTTTTTGGTCTCATTACATTCGGTAAAGATTTGTGATTACAAGCCAACAAAATTTGATTCCGACCATGTCCGAATTGAAATTTTATAGCTAATTGAGTATTAAGCGTTTAACAGCGTTTCGCGTATGTTCGGCTACGTTTGGCCTTGAATGAAGAAGAAACATTATCCGAGGAAGCAACTTCTGACGTATTTTCCGATGAAAATGAATGGCAATAATTTAAAAATGATCTTATAATATACCGGGTGAGGCATGTAAAGTGAAACAGACGTGTATCTCGGAAATGAAACATTTTAAAGAAAAATGTTTCAGACAACAGTTGTATGGTTTCAAGGCTTTTTCATGGGTTCTCGATAATACGAGGAGAAATGTTTCGAACAAAAGTGTAACAGTAGTCAGACGTCTACAAATTTCAATATATGGAAGTTGGAAAAAAATATTTTTGTTACACAAAAAATTGAGATGAATTTGATATTTTAAATGCTAACATGTATTTTGGATTTCATAATGTTGTAGCTGACCTCAAGACGAATCCAACGATATATAATATTATAAAGTATTATAGTTTTTTCCACTTTTTCTGGCCAAATATACCACGCGGCATGCACTGCGATTTTTGTTTGGTTTCTGGAATCGATGCTACTCGTCGACGGGGCCGAACATGATCGCGCCGATAGTCCCGACAATGGCGACAATAGACCCTCGATCGTTCACGAGAACCCCTCGACTCTTTTTATTTTTCCGACAGAGTCGCGTGTTTTCCTATCCAACGGAACGTATCAATGGCGTTTCCTACTCGTAGAACCTCGATCATGTTGTAGAACCTGCTTGGAATAGGTTACGCAAAGAATTTATGCGACCTGGCTGCATAATGCGCGGCAGTATTTATGGTGGCTGTAGGAAAACCTTTGAGATGGTTCGTGGAGTTTCCGGGATTTAATGGAACCTGTAAAACTTGCTTTTAGACATCTGGGAATATGTACTTCGTTTTCTGAAAAGATTGCCAGGCTTAGTAGCAATATCTCAAAAATGGTAAATGTGTATGCGACATGGTTTTACTAGAATGTCACAAGTAAAATGATGTTTATTCTGAAGATGATACAATCAAATGAACATTGTTTGAAACAATAACAGAAGAGAAACAACAAGAGAAATGTTTGAGTATCGACAATCGTCTAAATGGCTGAGCCGATAGTTTACCGGAGGAAACTGTGCCACTGCGGTACAGTTGTAGACGTGTATCACTCTGACGAATTAACACGTCGCTGGAATTAATCCATTCTCCGAAAAGTGGCTCGCAGTGGAAGTAAGCTGAGGATGACAAATACAGTGGGTGTACAAAGTATTCTTACACCTTTTAAAAACTAATAACTTTTTTATAATTGTACCAAACGACCTGATTTTTGATAATCAATTAGAAACATAGGTTTACGAAATGATACGCACAGGAAAAGATTTTCCAAAAATTATAATCCACAAGGTTACATGCAAAAATAGGAAAGGTATTTTTTAAAACTTTTTTATTTGGGCCCTTAAAAAAAATTAAAAATATATGTTTTGCAGGACTATGTTAGTTATACATATACTGAAAATTTCGAAAGATGTACGATTCTGTGGATCCCAAGCAGAAATTGATCAAAAGTAAAGCTACGATTTTTACCATTTTTAACCGCTTGTAGCTCGTGTGTATGTTAATCGATTTCGATGAAATTTTCTTGAATACATAACCCACAAAAAACCTTAACCTTGCTGGTCGAAACAAATCGTGCGTATCCTTCAAATACCCTTGAATGCGCCTGCAAAATCCTAGATCGAAAGGTTTGCCAGTTCTTCGGGAAAAAATTCCTCAAATTGTGCTAGAAAAATGGCACTCGAACCCAATATCCTGCTAAAACATAGTTCATATTAAAAGTATATATATCCTGCTATTTTCATCATTTCTGCTTGAAAAAAATCAGGTATGTACTTCAAATATCCGTGAATGCGAGTGCAAAATCCTATCGCAAGAAGATTAATAGTTTTTCTGAAAAAAATTCCTAAGCATGTGAAGAAATGGCACTTGAGATCAAAACACTCCTTGAATCATACCTCGTATAAACAAATACATAGCTCGTGCAATTTTCATTCTTGCTGGTTGAAACAAATCATGCGTGCGAGGAATTCAAATAGAAAAGTTTTCAAAAATCCCTTTTTTATTTTTGCATGTAACCTTGTAAATTATAATTTTCGGAACATCTTTTTTGCACATCATTTCGAAAACCAATGCTTCTGATTATAAAAAATCAGGTCGTTTGGTATAATTATGAAAAAGTTATTAGTGTTTAAAAGGTGTACGAATAATTTGTACATTCACTGTATACAATAATTGAATAAAGTAAAGTAATATGAATTTAATTAAAAAATTGATAAAATAAAATTGGAACCGCACGTCTCCTGACGAGTTAACTCGTCGCTCGATGTACTCCGAGTCTACTCGGTTTTTGGAAGGAAAATAGAGCCATAAACGCGACCAGAATATCGGCCGAATAAATGACCCGCTATTAGCAAAAGTAGGCCAAACACGATTAAAATAAATACCGTAATAAACGAAACATTTTCCGAGGCAGCAGTGCAAACACTCGAGTATCGGTGATCGCATAAAAGCCTGAGCAAACGGTTTTCCCAGGGAAACTTGTGTTGGCATGGAACACTTGTATTCGACCGAATATTATCGTCGGATTAAGTACGTAGATATTGTTCCTTCAATTGGGAATCAATTGGCCGTGCGATAAGATTATCGAGTGGATTTCCCTCCCGCGTAGATTTCTTTTCTATCGATCCGATCGTACATATTTTCTCTTACTTAAGCACACAATAATAATAACAACAACGATCACCTTCGATCGTTGTTCCGATTTCTTAACGATCACGTTCGACCCTTACGTAAGCAAAAGTACGAGAAACGATATTGGAGTGGTGTAACCATAAGTAGATTGTCCGATAAAATCTCGATCGCTCGCAGTCAAGATTCGATTCTCTGTATCGATGGAACGTGATCGGTGTGAAGAATATTTTCAAGAAATCGAGTCCGCGAGAGCTTTCGAACGTGAAATCAGCCCCACCATTTATTTACACCCCACGGGCTTCTGTGCGTTAATCGATCGAAATTCATTACCAGCTGTCTCCGTCTCAATTCTCATTAACGGCCGCATATTACGTTAAACAAATAGGCCGCGAACCAACCTAACAGACTAATCAATAATACATCAACCATCTCGTTTGAGCACTCGTTCGTCATTCGCGAACTCGTTAACCGTGGAAGCTCTGTAATTGTTTCACAGAGACAGATTGATTTTAGCACACTTTCACCGATTCCGTCGGAAATTGTTCGTTTAATCGTTCGGCGCTGATTCGGATTTCCTATGTGCTGAACTGCATGTTTGTATGAGGCAAATGCGTCGTCTGGTGACACTGGTTCGAGTACTGGATTATTTAATTTAAAACGAGATACATTGTTTTAGTAATATTGCATTATTGGGATGTACAGTAAAAATTGAATATCAGAATTTCTTTTTACCACGCTTATATTAGCCTGCCGAGTTGTCGTTGTTGTTATTGTTGTTGTTGGATGCGTCAAATCTTGTAATCGAAGTTTAATCCACTTCCCGATGAGCTAGAGACTTGAATGTTTAAACATAGCTGAGAACTAGATGACACTGCAATATTGAAAAACAAATTTTTTAAAAAACTGTGCGTCTAGGAGGAAGAAAATTTTAATATTAATCGTCACACCTCGCCGCGCGACACTCGGTAGTACGTGATCGCGTTCAGCGATCCCCACTCCGCGCGCCAGCGCTCCCTACTCCACTACGCGTTCCCACTCCGACTCATCGTCACTCCACTGACCCACTTCGCACCGAAGGCGCTCGTGTCAGTGTGGTGTTCCGTTCATTCAGTTCCATTTCGGACAATTTTGGAGTCCATCAAGAGACGTCGTCTCTCGGAGTCATCCCCTCATTCTATCTGGCGTATTTCCATACCTTGCGTCTCTATATCTTACTATTTCATACCAGTATTACTATATCTTGCGTTCCATTTAAAAAATACTAAAAAGTAGAAAATAAAAAAATATATTAAAAAAACTTTTTAAAAACCACGCTTATATCAAAATGCATTAAAAAGAAGAAAATAATCTTTTTACGGATTTGTGATTATAAATAAAAGCGTGGAGCGCCCACGAAGATTACGTGAATGTAGTTTAGCGCTCCACGCTTTTATTTATAATCACTAATGCGTAAAAAATTGTTTTCTCCTTTTCAGTGCATTGTAATATAAACGTGGTTTTGAAAAAGTATTTTTTAATATATTTTTCTTCGTTGCAATTGAACGAGGGACGCTACTGTGCAATGTAAATAATTTTTATGTATACAAGTTACACTGTAAATAAACGACGAAATTGTTTGGAAAACTGTAGGAGAGTTTTTAATAAAGACCTTCGTTTCAATAAAAACAGGCATTGTGATTTTTATGCAAGTTTGATCATCAAAAACTTTCGTTTGTCTGTGGACAGACAATAGATTTATTCAGAAGGCAACCCACGGAGTACTATTCAATTTACTATTTGATTTATAAAATTTCACCGGGACGGACGGAAATGATAAATAAATTATTATTAAAACACCACCGAATAATTTTGTAAAGGCATTCTGTATAGAAATTATAATTTCAATCAATTAATGTGTGATCATCGTAAAATTCCACGCGCTCCTAAGTAAACGATAAAATTATTATAAAAAACCTTTGAACCAATTTCTTAAGGAATTTCCAATAACCATGATGCATTATACAATTTACACAATATGTCATTATCTTCTGAATGCTGAACTTGTTGATATATATTTTATCTTGCAAAAACGTTGTTCGTAAATAAATACAATAAACGTAAATAAATACAATAAAAGAGGAATATTTCACAAATCAAATGCAGTATTTTATTTACAGGATACGTATATCCCTCTCGTTAAATAATATTAAAAAATACATCGAACACGTCCATAAAAGAATATTCAACAAACCTGCTCTATTTCATAATTAAAAAAGCATCATATAAAATTCTGAGCAAATCAATTTCAAAAACTAACGAACAAACTGAATTTATTATTAAAGAGCCATCATACAGCTCTGAATAAAGAAGTTAAAAAAATCCAATAACTGAATGCCCCCAACGATAGACTTCCCAAACCGAATTCATAATTTAATTAGAAGGAAAGCATTATACAGGGTGTATAAGAAGTAATGGTCATCCGTTGTAGGGGTGAATCTACACCTTGGATCGGTGGACATTTGTCAAGGAAACTTGCCGCAAAATTCTGTATAACAAAGAAAATGGTTGTTAAAGTTTGTTTTTACATCAATACCTTCTACATTAATAAATCAATACATTATAAAATACTAATGTCAAGTATAGGTAGTAACAAATTTTTCAGAATCTTCTGTTCCTCCATCGGATCAAGTGGACACTGCCATTTTCAAAAGCATAAAACACCATACTTCTGCACAATCACTGGATACTAAAGTATATCCCACGAGAGAGTAACCCCGCGGGAAGACCAGTTTTCGTTCGTCTTTGCGCATCTTCGCCCTAACTGGTTCAAGAAAGTGGGGAGTGGGTAGCGGAGTGAGAGATGATAGGCTCGCTGCGCCCCCACCATCTTCTAAGCTGCGCGAAACGGGGTTACTCTCTCGTGGGATATACTTTACACAACACACTTTCCGAAATCATGACAGCGAACGGGAAGAAGTTACTCCGACCACGGTCAAACTAGTACTGCGGTTGTCACCTCGGTTTTTCATTTTGGTGGAGAAATGATGCGTTTGTTAATTGGACGGGGGTGTGTCGGTGGACTTTAGGTTGAGGAGTGGAAAACTGTCAAAGAAATTTCTTTTTGCATTGTTTACGGTTATCAATGACGTGTTTATAAGGGTAGTCCGCTCGATGGATCCGTCGCGTCGCACCTTGTTGTCGATATGTCGGGGTTGAAGATTCGCATGAGTGTTTTGCTTGCTATAACGTCCTTTACAGGTATATCGCGTAATCCGCTGGAGGAACGGTGAGGTACGGTAACATTTTATACAGGGTGTCCCAAAATTCGTGAAAATCCCGGAAATGGGAGGTTCCTGAGACCATTTGAAGCGACATTTTCCTTTGCAAAAATGTTATCCGCGGCTTTGTTTAGGAGTTATTAACGAAAAACACGGAACAATTAGAACGCGACCTAGATGCGAGTTGGCACAGTCAGCCCGGCGCGCCATCTGTCGATTGGCCGACTGGGCTAACTCACGTCTAGGTCGCGCTCTGATTGGTCCGTGCTTTTCGTTAATAACTCCTAAACAAAGCCGCGGATAACATTTTTGCAAAGGAAAATGTCGCTCCAAATGGTCTCAGGAACCTCCCATTTCCGGGATTTTCACGAATTTTGGGACATCCTGTATAATACGAGATTGATATTCTCATAACAATGGATATAAGGTATTCTGTCATATTTTGCAACTTCAAATATATGCTCCGAATGGGCAGGGAGACGATGACGTCGTACGGGCCAGCGACGAATTGTCTCGAGGCACGCACACGATTATGTCCTGTCTCATCGACACGGTCGTGTGGACTGTAGTGTATGTAGTAGGCTTGTGTCTACACGTATAACTCCACACAATCAAATTCTGCAAAAACTTTAACTTTTAACTCGATAACTATTTATTTGCGATATGTGGCTTCTTTCAAACTTTTTCTTTTCTGGATGAGTGGAAGGTGTTGATGTAAAAAACAATTTTAACGATCTTCTTTGTTATAAACAATCTCGCGGCAAGTTTCTCTTACAAATGTTCACCGATCCGGAGGTGTAGATTCTAGAACGGATGACCATTACTTTTTATACACCCTGTATGTACAATTAAAAACCCACCATACAACCACGAATAAACAATTTCAAAAGTCCACTAACCGAATGCCCCCAACAATGCTTCCCAAACCGAATTCATAATTTAATTAAAACGAAAGCATTGTACACCGCGGGGTGAACAATTTCACAACCCGAACGAATCTCCCAGCAGCCAATTAATAAACGCCGTGTTTTATGATTGAACGTGACATCGGATTAAAAATCGCAGACAGCGATTGCGCCGATGCGATGGTTGGATCGCAAGCTGTTATGTAGTAGGATCTCCGATTAATGGTGGGGAGAGGGGTAAGGGGTGGGGGGATCGAACCGGTTGATAAATAGCAGCGTTCCAGCGATCGCTGTAGATCACGGGGCCCTCGTGCATCGCTCGTCGAACGAGATTACGGTCGGACACGTGCGGATTCAACGGTTGCTTCTCGCGCGGGAACGATGCCTGGCGTCTGCACGACGTCGTCGCAACGCCGGCTGATCCCAGTGAAAATCGACGCCGGTGCACCGTGAGCTGTGTAACGTGGATCGGTTTACAGAATAGTTTAGTCGTTCCGCTCAGGGGGGACCATGGACTTGGGCAACAAGGAGCGACGCCTCTCGAATTGGAAAAGTGAGTCTCCGACACGGTCCCTATTGTGTCTCGTAGCGTCTAAACGAACCGGATTTTCGCAAATATGCTTGCGCAGCTGTGTTCCTCGGACGAGAATGCATGTTTCGTTTGGTGTACGTGATTGTTCTATCTGCGACCGTCTTCGAGATATTGGCTGAAGTCTGCTTAGGTGTTTTGCTACCTCTACTCCTAGTCTGAAGGTTGTTTGTATTGAGAAACTGGGTTGGGAGAAATAGTTGTGCGAAATAGATTTTTTGAGATTTACATTCTCGCATTTTATCTTGAAGAAGACTCTCCGGAAATACATAGAATAAATTAATAGAACAGAAGAAGAGACTGACTTATTCACCGAGGAAGAGATAGACGAGGAAGAGTGTAACACGGAGAATGAAATGGCAGGAAAGTAAGGAGAAATGGAAGCGCAGAGTGAAATGACAAGTACGAGTTACAGGAGCCAGTGCAGAGGGAAGAGATTGACTTTCAGAGAGGAGCATGTACTAATCTGTAATCTAGTAAATATGATTTACTGCGAGTATGGAAGAGGAAATAAAGTGAGAGAAAGAAACAGGTTGGCTAATCGAGGAAGAGACAGAGAGATTACAGGAAATAGACTGTGAATGAAGAAGAGAGAGAGAGAGGACGTCAAAGAGATATGGAGAGCGATGAGAGAGATAGTGAGTCAGCCGGAGGCGTTCTCGCGGCAGCGGTTTTCAGCGATAGAGTGTATTTAAGGGTGTGGGTCGGATTTTGACCTTGGTCGTAGTATCGGTGCCCTCCGCATTTGTAGCTAGGAGCGCTAGTGTTTTTAGTCACTGTTTTACCGATTCAGTCACTGTATTGGTAAAATATCGGTAAAATAGTGACTAAAAACGCTAGCGCTCGTAGCTAAAAATGCCATGGAACTAATACTTGCACCAAAATCTCCCGTATAGGGATCTACTTCGTAGATTTCGTTTGCTGTGTTTAAACACGTATAGTTTAACATAATAAAGGTTTCATTGACATTGTATGTGACCCTGAATTCCGGGATGCCTACATTTTGGTCTATAAGAACCCTAAATCTCTCGATATTTAAGAAAATGTATGTGTCTCGACAATGGCAGCACTGTCGCTTCGTCCAATATTTGTGAAACCGCTCTACATGCTGCCGAATAATGCAAATTACGCCTCGAAAACGCAAAAGTAGGCCATATATGGAAGCATCCCGTAATTGTGGGTCTTTTATCTAGCGATTGTGACTACGTAGGGGCCCCAAATGTGCGTTAGAGAGACAGCAAACGAAATCTACGGAACCCTTGCAATCTCGTGTACGTATACAGTATCTATCGGTGTGTTAAGGTACTACCACACTCGCACTCGACCAAGGTCAAAATCCGACCCACACCCTTAAGATCGTAAAACTTATTAGTATCTTAATTATCTCGGGAAGATTGTGCTCGGACGTTGGTTATCGAGTTAACTCGAGCAGGCTAAGGGTTATTGTTGGCCGTTGGCTGAACGGCGAGAGAATACGTAGCAGAGTTTCTTCCGTTGTCTCGGCATTAAGCTACAGATTAAAAGTACGGAGAATTATCGCAAGGGATAATTAGCCTCTGTTTACCGGCGGACGGGAACTTCGCGACCCGAGCTGATCCGTTTGCAGATACACAAGAAGGGGAATTGAAACTGCCGGGGAAAACTTGATTCCAGAGTGGAGACCCGGCCTAAGAAACGCGGCAGACAATCATCTCCGACCTTCCGGGATGATAATCACATTTTTCCTCGCTCTGTGTTCTTCATTGTTGCGAGCTGCTGCCGCTCTGGGGACTCCGGTTGATGCTTTTATATCCGCGGACGTCGCCTTGAAAATATTATTTCCATTTTTTTTCTTTCTCCGGTGATTCTTCGAGTGCTTCGCTGTGACGCCTGTTTGATAAATTAGACGTAGTGTTCGGTTTCAATATTGTCTACTCGATTTCTCGATTCGATAAAAATTTCGGAGACGCGGTTTAATAACTTCTTTCTCTTCTGTAAGGAATGCCAAGGATAATTATTTCAGACGTCACAAGTCTGTGGCGCTTCAAAAATAATCCAGGATTACTTCCGCGGTTGCAAACGATCCCTCATTTGAGTGATCCTGTCGCAGGATGACAGCGAAGGGATTACCTGACCTCTTCCGTCGAGGAGCACTTAATTCCACGCTTCCTCGATCATCCTTCCACATAGAACCACTGAAATCCTCGCGAGCATTAAACAGAGAATTCCCGGAGTGCGCCAGAATCTCGTGCGATACTGAATCCGAAAAAATTCATATATTAAATGAAATCGCGAAAGAAGCGTCCGGTCCATCAGACGGAAAAAAGAGAAGCTGAGATAATCCTTTGTTTTTAAACGTGACGGCGCGATAAGCGCGACGAGCCGCTTTCGAGAGATTGTTTACAACGTTGCGAACGCCAAGCGGGAGCAGTGTCACTCACAAGTGAAGATCAACGTTAACACTAGATTTACGGGATCCGTCGAAATGATGGGTTCGAATATATTTAATATATATCTATTGATATCAAGATACATTCTCGTTGTTTGAATAAAGTGATGTAAGTCGGTTTCAGTGCTCCGTAAACCTAGTGTTGACGCAAATGGAGAGCACTCGTAGAATCATTTAGCATAACTCATCGCACGTTCATTTGATCACAGATCATTCGCATAGACGCTAGAAAATCTCCAAGTAGAAATGGTATGCCATGTCAAGTGAATTTGGTGAAATTCTGTTCAAAGTGCCGCGGTGCAGCAAAGACGCCTGCTGGGCTTACGTGAAACGGAAGCTGCCGGTTCTGACGTGGTCGACGGCCTACAGGCTCGCATGGCTGCCTCAAGATGTGCTCGCCGGGTTCACGGTCGGCCTGACCGCTATTCCCCAGGGTATCGCTTATGGTATCGTTGCCGGACTGAATCCCGAGGTAAATAGAAACGAGAGAATCGTCTCTGCGACCTTCGCTTCGAATTATGTCAACCTAGACTGTATTTTTATGATTCTCCACCTGGCAGTATGGGTTATACGCGTCCTTTATGGCGTCCTTCGTCTACATTATCGTTGGATCCTGCGATAGTATCACTATCGGGCCAACTGCTATTATGGCTACCATGGTGCAGCCTCTGGTGGGGAAGTATGGAGCTGACATAGCTGTTCTGCTGACTTTCTTGAAGGGCTGCTTCATCACTGCTTTGGGATTGTTGCATTTAGGTGAGTACCTTTGATGGGAGGATCGGCGAAGATGCCGCTTGATTCAATTCTAGATTGAAACTATGTATATAGTTAGACCCAACAGGAATGCAAACCAACGGTGGATCACAATTAGAGGCAGACCTAACTACTGCTCTGACTTAACGATAACCAATTTTCCAGGCTTCCTGCTAGACTTCATCTCACTGCCAGTTATCACAGGCTTCACGACAGCAGCGTCCATCAACATCGCCGCCTCTCAATTCAAATCCCTGCTGGGGATCCCGGGTCGAAGCGAGGACTTGGTAGACTCATTGGTAGCGGTGTTCTCGAATCTGAAGGAGATCAGATACGAGGACACATTGCTGGGCGTGTGCACAATAGCGGCGCTGGTCTTGCTGAAGGTACTAAGCTGAAGGTATTTGCCAAGACGATCCTGATGAAAGCGATTCGACTGTTGTCTATTAACAGGTAGCCCCCTCGAGTTTGCGGCGCGAGCGACTACTCGCTGTTGCGATAGGCTTTAGAGAATGTGTTCTGCGATCCGGCATGATTAGTATCCTGCTATAGACCCGCTTTATTAGATCTGTTAAAGCCTAAGAGAGATAGAGCGAGAATGGCGCTCCATTTCTCTGCTTAACACTGCCATGCACAGTGTCGGGACTGTCTAACGTTTCTCTGTTCACTATTTTCGCAAGAACTTGCCTGGACGTCGAACCGGCACGTGGCCCCAAAAGCTTGCATGGATCGTCACGCTAGCACGTAACGCGTTGGTGGTCGTCGCGGGGACTGTTATGGCGTACATATTCTACGTCAACCACCAGCAACCGTTCAAACTGACCGGTGAGGATACGAAATGCTTTTTTCTCGCTTCCTTGCACCGCCATTTGCTTATCTTTCTCCCGCGTCAAGCTATCCGGTCGTCCCACGAGTTCGTAACTCCGCCTTTTAATCATTGACGTTTTACCATCTTCGATATTCGGGATTTTCAACGGAGAAATTGAATAAACATTTTTCAGGAACCATGGGAGAAGGACTACCACCGTTCGCTCCGCCCCCATTCTCCATTACAGCGAACAATCGCACCTACGACTTCCTGGAGACTGCTTCCGCTATGGGGACCACGCTCTTCACACTTCCGGTCGTCTCCACCATAGAGCACATGGCCATCGCGAAAGCCTTCGGTACTGTAGTCGTTAAGTTTAACTGTTCCCGACACAACCTTAGTGCTCGAGAGTCTTGAATTGCTTTTAGAACTTCGATAGCGCTCGAAGCCCTGACACCGCTTCCGAAATTCTCCCACAGTTCTTCTGCGAATTTGCTGTGAAACGCAAAGCTTGTACACGCTCCGAGGATGCCAATAACGTTTCCAGTTAATCCCTATTCACGCGATTCAGCCACCGCGGGTGCTATTCTTGTGATTACTCCAACGGCGAATATAATCGCTTTATCGTTCCGATTGTATCCTCGAATCACAATCAACTGTTTCTGCCGATCACTAGACTGCAGATATTCACGCAAAGTTGTCAAGTCAAAGCACAATTTACATTAATTCAAATTACCGACAATTATTTTTCTTGTAAAGCAATTCAGGGATATCTTCGTAAAAGCAGTTCAATAAATTGTACTCTTGCACTCGAGCGCTTTGACGGATATTTGCGAGCCGCCCGTTGCGTGGCAGGCTCGCGTATCCGACGGCGGCCGACCCCATAAATAACCGTCGGCACATCGATATGATTTCGGTTTAGCGATGGGAAAATCTTTGGACGCCACGCAGGAGATGTTCGCGTTGGGTGTGTGCAACGTGTTCGGCTCGTTCGTTCGATCGATGCCGGTTACAGGCTCTTTCACCCGCACCGCCGTCAATCATGCGTCCGGCGTTAAAACGACTTTCGGTGGTTTGTTCACAGGTGAGTCTATAATACCGCGATAGTCTTTCAATTCTATCCCGGAACCGGTGTTCTTTGTCGACTCTTAAACAAGTCAACGAAGAGGCAACTGAAACGAGTTTCTTCTCAACGTCCATTAATTAAACTGGCGTCTTTCATTGCAGGATGCCTGGTGCTGCTGGCAGCCGGTCTGTTGACCTCCACCTTTCGCTTCATCCCGAAAGCAACCCTGGCTGGCGTGATTATATGCGCCATGTATTATATGCTCGACTTCAAGACCTACGCCATGCTCTGGCGGGCGAAGAGTAAGTGTCCGGGCGCCGCGTCGTTCACCTTGTCTGCATTTAGGGCTGCGAGCCAAACGAAGCGTGCTCGTTACCCCCGGGACGGCGCGTGAGCTTGTAGAGAGGCGTGCGTATCAAGCGGCGAGTGATTCATTGGCCGACGTCGTGATTTAGTATTGTGGTTGGTAGCGGGAATTGTCTCTGCTGCATTTTTTCACCCTTTCTCCATTGTTCGCAGCCACGGCGAGTTGACAATTGTGTATGAACTAGGGATGGGATCAAGTTCAATATGTACTCACGAATCCGAGTCAAGTTCAATAACCAAGTTTCATTTCATGGGTTTCGATTACTACTTAAAAGCAATAAAAGTTTCAATGATTATTCTTGAAAAGTATTCATTGTATACAAGTAGTTATCGAACAACGGAATGAGTACTTACAAACAAGTACTTCGATGTTGAAAGTAATCGAAACTTTCACAAGTAGCACTCGAATCTTGGAAATCAAAACTGCATAGTAGGTTTTGAGCACTCTCTTTATTACATTCGTAACTACTTAAGAATAATATTTCATTTGCAATACTTGGTTCTATCCTATTTCTTTTTTTATCCTTCATATTTCTGAAGGTACAGAAGTGGATATTATACAAAGATAGTCACGTGCAATTTTTGATAGAATAATAATATTTCATTTGCAATACTTGGTTCTATCCTATTTCTTTTTTTATCCATGATATTTCTGAAGGTACAGAAGTGGATATTATACAAAGATAGTCACGTGCAATTTTTGATAGAATAATAATATTTCATTTGCAATACTTGGTTTTATCCTATTTCTTTTTTTATCCATGATATTTCTGGAGGTACAGAAGTGGATATTATACAAAGATAGTCACGTGCAATTTTTGATAGAATAATAATATTTCATTTGCAATACTTGGTTCTATCCTATTTCTTTTTTTATCCTTCATATTTCTGAAGGTACAGAAGTGGATATTATACAAAGATAGTCACGTGCAATTTTTGATAGAATAATAATATTTCATTTGCAATACTTGGTTTTATTCTGTTTCTTTTTTTATCCATGATATTTCTGGAGGTACAGAAGTGGATATTATACAAAGATAGTCACGTGCAATTTTTGATAGAATAATAATATTTCATTTGCAATACTTGGTTTTATCCTATTTCTGTTTTTATCCATGATATTTCTGAAGGTACAGAAGTGGATATTATACAAAGATAGTCACGTGCAATTTTTGATAGAATAATAATATTTCATTTGCAATACTTGGTTTTATCCTATTTCTTTTTTTATCCATGATATTTCTGGAGGTACAGAAGTGGATATTATACAAAGATAGTCACGTGCAATTTTTGATAGAATAATAATATTTCATTTGCAATACTTGGTTTTATCCTATTTCTTTTTTTATCCATGATATTCTGAAGGTACAGAAGTGGATGTTATACAAAGATAGTCACGTGGAATTTTTGATAGGATAATAATATTTCATTTGCAATACTTGGTTTTATCCTATTTCTTTTTTTATCCATGATATTTCTGAAGGTACAGAAGTGGATGTTATACAAATATAGTCACGTGCAATTTTTGATAGAATGGGGTACTTGATTGAATTTTCACGCCAAAATAATAACGGGTCTTCTTTGCGTTCTAAATATTGTGATTATTGTGGTTTCGTATTATAAAATAGTGGAATAGTGGGGAAAGTAAAGGCGGGCTTCGCTGCGCAGCTCGGCGAGGGGCGGAAGGGTAAGGGGTCTGGCGAGACTCGCATATGGCAACCCTGGTTCGAACCTGTTTGCGAGGTACTTGATCCCATCCCTAGTATGAACACCATTCCGTAGCGTGTTCATTAGTCGAGATCCGGGGACAATATTCATTACGTGTGGGCGGAAATTTTCGGGTACCCGAAATTTCCCACCCCTAATATTTTTTTCAATATCATTCCCTATCATCTCGATTCACATTCACACCGAGCCAAAACGACTGTACCTTTTGTCTAACGGAATATTCGACAAACACGCTCCTAGAGAGTTACTCCAGCCCCTCCGTAATCCCCATGCCGGAAGACCGGGCGCACCAACCGCAAATCATCGGTCTCTGATTTGTCACAGAGATCGACTTCCTTTTGATGATGATCACGCTGCTGTTCTGCGTGTTCCTGAAGCTGGAGTGGGGCATAATCATCGGCATCATCGTGAATATATTAATGCTGCTCTACTTCTCTGCGCGGCCGTCCGTGCAGACGGAAATCCAGCAGGTAAATCAACTTAATCTCATCGGGACCGTTATGTGTCTCCAGTCAGCGTGAGCTCTCACAGTCGGCAATGATTTCTCTCTGTTCAGGTCGAGGCCGGCTCTGTGATACGCGTCACGCCGGAAGAAGCTGTTACGTTCCCAGCGGCGGAGAACTTCCGGATAAGCATAATGAAATTATCAGAGGAGAGCCCGAGCGACGTCTTGCTGGACTGCAGAAACTTGAAGAGGATCGATGTCACGGTCGCGAAGGTAACCGGCTCTCTGGCCTGTACATCCGTTTTCCAATTACTCGGATCTCTCTCCGTGTATTAATTACCGTCTCCTATTCATTTTCGCAGAACATGAAGCTGTTGGCCAACGATCTTCATCTTCGTGGCCAGACTTTGAGTTGCATCAACTGCAACGAGAACGTACGGAACGTCCTGAAAACCGTCGCACCCGATCTATGTACCGATCCGTCCCTGGATCGATAAACGATCTTCCAAAAAATGGAAATCCAAAGATCTAGGATAGGCTCTTCTGCAGCCCGTATCTTGAATAGATTAATTAATATAGTGTAATTAATGGCTGGTTGTTCTTCAGGTTGGAATCCGTTTATTTATTTGTAAATTCGTGGACGGTTCCTTTTAGTCGTCCAGTTCGACAGGAATAAAAATAATATATTGACGGACTGAAAATACTGTTTCCGATGCTATCCCCTGTAAAAGTGGATTGTTTGCTCACTGCTAGATAACCTTATCGATTTGCGAACTACCGTTATCCACGGCACCTGATCCCGGATAAAATCGCTGCGGAAATGGCTTCAATACCACCATTCATATATTGAATCTGTAAACTTCTCGATGAATTTTAGGAAACCGCGTTGCCGTTTCGGTGGTTGTATTGTTTGGCCTGTACGTAAATGGGGATTTTCGGGTTTGATGGACTACCGGGATTCAATTTTGGCCGGGCTTTCTGTTCGAAAGTTAACGAGGGATTGGCAGATTTTGGGGAAATATGTGCAAACGTGGTGAAAGTAAAGATAAACCTTTGTGGAGTTGATTGAAATCTGGTGGGGCACAAACAACATTGTTGAGATTGATTCAAACTCGATTAGACTCGATTAGACTTGATTCAAGTTTGAAAAAACGTCAGCAAACTGAAGCCGAACCTAAATCTGATGGGTCATGTTCAATTTTGTCGAAGTTCGTTCAAAATAGACTCGATTAAACTTGATTCAACTTAATACTTGACAGTCTTTCTCATTTTGTTTTATTAATACTTCAACTAAACTAGTTCGCGAACGACAGTGGAAATCTCAATACCAATACTGATACTTTCCATCACGTGGCGGTGTACCGATAAAGGGGTTCTGTGCAAGGATTAAGTTACGTGTTAGAGTAGTGTAGGAGGTAAGCTTGTTGGTTCAAAATCTCGGTGGTCGAGTTATCAAGGGTCAGACGTCCGTCGGAATAGTGGGATCGATTCGGTGGTTGGTCTGGACGTGCTTTTCCATCGTTTCGTTCTCCAGTAAGATCCAGTAACAGTACTTGCAGTAGGTCCGACGATGAAACTTGACGTGTGTCGATAACGATAGCAAAGTGGCAATCTGCTCTCGACAGAAATTGCACTCGAATCCCAAGGGCCGTTGTTCTGAAAGCTGTTCGAAAACTTGCTTGGTCCTTGGCGTCGGAGAAATTACTTGGCGCATTATCCTGACCGCCACCCCCGAAACAGAACAATAGAAAACAAATAACAAAATATTTGCCCCATCTTCCCGTACGTTTCAAACGCTTCGAACGTTTCATCGGGGTTAAATTAATAGAAAAGTAATAAAATTTTAGGAAGGGGTGTATCAAATAAATTTCTTTTCTTCAGTCAATTGAATAAGTTGAAAATATGGAAATAAATTGTTCAGATTCGGCTCACTCCATTTTGTTACGAGCACACGAAATTATCAGAATCTGGTGATAAATAATAACCGAAATAAATTGTATGTACTCACGTTCATAGCGTCTCCACCGCCTCCATGATCATTTTTCTCCAAGATCACCGTGTACTGTGGTGCTCTCGAGTCTGAGCTCTGTTTACGACGTAACTGCAACGGCAACACAACCGGGTATTTTCCGTCCTCGAACTGGAATTACATGTTTTGTTTATGCGCGAAACACCCTCAACTATCCTAACTCGTGGCAGGTGAGCAAACAAACGGTATAAATTGCGCGATCTTCAATAAACACAGTGCGTAGACGTTTCCCCTCTTTCTACCTTGAATGTTTACACTGTATCATAAATTGTATGGAGGTTGATATTTGTGAACTAAATTTTCAAACAAGTGCATTCTAAACGTTTTCTCGTGTAATATTAGTTCCGAATATATAGCGTGAATAATACATCAGATATTATTGGTAGAATATACTATGATAAAAAATTGACAAGTTTAACGTTATTTTCGCGAAGTTTGAATATTCGCGTCGCACTGTGCAGCGTTCACGATCAGCCACCACTGCGCATGCCCAGCCGCCATTATCCCGCTGGCTGTCAAGCAGTGCGTGCCTCTTCGAATGAGCACGTCAGTTTTTCATTTTCAACCTAAGTTTCGCGTATATTGTTCCAAGTGCTGTGTGATTTCAATGGATAAAAGGATGGAGAATGTGATTCGAACAAGGCTGCACTAAATTTCAAGGTAACTGACTCAAAAATTTGCAAATAACTATGTCTGAACAAAATTTGACGTTACGTACGACAGTGACATCTTCATTTTGAACGTTACTTCATTCGATTGCTATTTTGTCGCTTATAATTCTAGTTTATACTACGAAATCAATTAGAAATTGAAGCTTGAAGCATCCTCGTTATACACTCGAATGGATTCGAAAGATTTTTGGATCCTTCTCGTAGTATTTCGAATATGTTTCGCGGTTGATTCAAAGTCGTGACTGCAGCGTCATCTTCGATTCAAACGTTCATTGTACACTATGTACATTCGACTTATTTTTGATTAATTATAATTACTAGATTAATAATATTTAATATTCTGAACGTAGACCATTATAGACGCGATAATTGTAATTTTTAAAGAGACTAACCGAGTATCCGATTATTATTATCTTCGTTTCAAGTATTCACCGTTTGAAATTCGCGCACTTTTCGACTCCTGCACCAGCGTTAATTGCCCAAGAGACGTGAATGTAAATACAAAATACAACACCGATAGGGAAAAAAATTGAAGTAAGACGATAGCCATAAATCTAACCTTTCTGAAAGTTTGATTCGGTGGCCTGATGTCGTAAATAAAATCCTTCTTGGTCATCTTCTCGCTAATATTACGGTTACACCGCAGATTATACTTAATCGCGTCTCCTGCCATCGAGTTTTTCAAACAATTCTTCTTCGACCCTAATCTGTGCACCGAATTCCCAATTACTATTGTTCTTTTGTTACCGTCAACCTTCATTTCTCCGAAAAAAAACAAAGGAAAAATCTTCGGTTTTTTTTTATGAAACGTATTTATTTATTTTTTCGTAATGATAAATTACAGATATCCCTTAAATTATTATCATTCCTAATAATAGCTTCGAAGATCTCGTCCGATAAAAACCAGGTTTCGTAGGTGATTCTTTGTTACGCGTTATGTTTGTCGAAAAAGATAATGCATGAGCCATAATAGTCGAGCGCCGGTCCGGCGATTATGCGAGTTAGTGAACATGTGTTATAGTAAAGAAATACCGACGAGCGAAATTGTCCCTGTGCCTTGGTTGCGGACCCGCGAGTTTAAAAAAAACAAAAATAAAAGCATAAAAATTCCCACGGGATCCTTAGCTGCGACGAAGACGATAACGGTATCAAATTACAATTAAATAAGGCTGGGAGGGGAGGAGGAGGAGGAGGATATGTTCCTCAGCCACCATGTTGATCGAGCAACTACGTTCCCACGGACAAATAAATAATAAACTTGTTTATTCTATGGCGCGCGATTAAATTCATATGACTAGAGAATCGTGGCATTGGCAACCAGGCGTTTATCACAATGTAAGAGAAGATTCGTGGTTTTTGCGAAATGAGTAGTGTTCTTTTGGTCACGCCTCTAGCCCACAATGCCTTGTGCACACGCGCACGACACGGCAAAGGTCAACGAGCTGTTAGGCCGTCGAGGATTGTAGTAGGCACTCCTCGGAATCGTTGACCCCACACCGATGCCAGTCTAGTCAAGCAAACGTATCGTTAATTCCTGTATTTACATCGACAACACAGAAGCTACACACTCTCGACACGAAATGAGAAACGAGTGGTCCTCGCTCGAGTCGTAAGTCAAATCAAAACGGATTTCTTTATTCGGAGTGTCGCGGGGACGACGGATGATCGCTGCCACACATTGTTCAGATGCTATTCAAATGGGTGATTACGTTGTATTTTGATTCTCTATCATTCCGTATCGAGGAATCCTGGTGCAACAGCAACGGCTCCCTCTCCTGCCTGACCTCAGGAAGCGTGCCTAACTCTTGCACGGGACTTCGCTGCCATACACTCTTGGTAGCCACCTCTTGATAACCCCTCCTCCTAATCTATAATCACAAACAGCAGATTTAGCATCTCTTAGAGGTTCAAATAATCGGGGTTGCATCTTGAAGATCAGTACTTGTCTGTGATGAAGTTCATGCAGGTACAACGTAGACAGAGACATATCGACAGCAGTCAGTTCGACTGGCACGGACAGGTCTGTTGAGAATTCTTGGCCGAAACACGACGCGCCCGTCGATTGGTTCGTCATTCCTTGATGCAACTCGGAAAAGAACCCTTTGTCATTATTATATATTGGACCCTCCAGCTTACTGGAGCCTCTAACGGTATGAGTCATGACCGATCCCATGCTCATGGATTCGTCCACTACACCCGTCGCTGTTGAGGACCCGGGTTGATTGGCGAACACGTTGCTCGCGCTGGGCACGCTCATGTAGTTCACCATTGTGCTTCGGATTCTGTTCGACAGAATGTCGTTGTACTGAAAGCATACAAACAAAAATTGAGATTATCTTTGGCTATTTGAACTACCCACAAATCCATTTATTTGTTATTCGTGAATTGACTCGATTCAATTGAGGAATCAAAATTTATTCGAATAACCTGTTGACACCAAAAAAAGACTCACCCCAGGCCCGAATCCGGACAAGCTGTTGAAGCTGTTCAGGAAAGGATTGATTTCTCCTGGCACAGTTTGCACCTCCTTTTTCACCCTCTCTCTGAGAGCAGTGACGAAGTTCTTCGCGTCGCTGGGTGGCTTCCAATCCGGGTTGGTCAGGGTGAAGTGTATGAGCGAGAGTTCGGTCTTGCCATTCTCCGCCTGGGTGTACTGATTGGAGACGGGGATTTGAAGTTTCACGGGGTCCATGCAGTAACGATTTTCAAATCCTGTGGTGTGGTCCTTGAGAACCGGGTTCTGGGTGACTGTTTGCCACGTGGGGTTCCCGTGCTTGCGGATATCCATCTGCGCGAAGCTGCACACGTCGCCCACTCCGGTAATCTCGATGGTGAAGTTTCGGTAGAAGTCGACGATGTCCAAAGCTCGTTGTCTCATGTGGAAGCACAGGATGAAGGGTGTGAGCAAGGGTGAGATCAGTTCTTCCAGAAGATGTACCGCACGGTACTGGAACAGCTGGGCCATTTGTGCCCTGGTCGTTTGGGTGTGGGCATGATCGCGCCAACTATCCGGTCTGTAGTGTATATGCGCTAGGACAGCGGTTAGAAGAGTCTCCGGACACCAGACCAAGTTCTCGTCCGGTATGAGCACTCTGGCCCCGGCCACCACGGCGCCGAGTATAGTGATCAGAGTCAGCACGTGCTCGACGGTCAGAACATCCTCATCGTACACCGTCAGTATCAACAGAACAGCCAGCACGCTACCAGCCACGAACGCGACGTTCTTCGCGATCACGGTCATAATCGGGGACGTAAATATGCTCATGTAGTTTGAAGCTGGACGGTATGCACGGTTCAGACGCGCGTTCAACTCGTGGTCGAGCTCGTTGAAGTGCCGGAGGTATAGTCTGCCATACAACGACCACATTCTTATGCCTAGGGTGCCTGGTTCTCGTTTGATGATCTGCGGTAGGGTTTTGATTATTTGAAATTAAGAATTTGTTCAAAGCGGGCTATTTGGGTATTTTAATTGCAAAGTTGGTCGGTTATAGCAAAGAGTAACTAACCTCTACGTAATTAAAAAAAGAATATAGTATTTGCCACAGCAGGATCAAGGGGCAAAGCACGAAGTTCGCAATCCCGACCCACAGAATATGTTTGGACAAGGCTCGAGCAAGTTCTTGTCTCTTGTTAGACTTTTTGTAGTCTCCCTTCAAGTGCCAATTGTTTTCGAACGGCGACCATGGCCCCCCTGAAACAAAATTTACAATGAGCAAGTCTCGTTTTTTTTCCTCGATCCTCGATCGCGCAAGAAATGGGACAGCTTACAGAATAGGAGTAATTCCATGTTGTACTTGAGTCCTCTAGTCATAAATATGACCTCTCCCAAGACGGGGACCTTGAGCCTTACCGGTAGCAATGATTTGTTGATCATGGCGACCATGTAATTTTTGAATCTTAATATTCTATGGTACATATCTAACTCCGTGAGCTCTCTTTTGTGTATGCACATCTCTTGTTCCTTCTGCACTTCTCTGACTCGCTTCTGCACTTCGTGCCAGGTCAAATTATCCAAATCGCGGTCTTCGATTTTTAGAGCGGTGTTAAAAAACAACTTAATATCCCAGAACTGTGTGAGATGGTATAAAACTTTTACTGCTCTTAGTATCCAAAAGATTGCGGCTACCAATATACAAATCCATGTGACCAGACCCATCGACGCTGTACATTCCCCGGTGGACAGTATGGCGTCGCTTATCGACGTTTTGTGCGAGGTATTGTTTAGTACTTTGTCTCTGGAAAAGAAAACAGGGGGAAAAATGGTTTATACTAAAGACAATCTCACGGATCTCTCTGGCTAGCTTGATTATCAGATCTCTGCCTTACTTAAATAATACGGAGTAATCGACGCAATGAAAGAGAAAAGTGGAAAAGGTAACTACAAAAATGAATTGTCCTAGTTCGAGCGCCTCTTGCAGCATCATACAAGTAAATCCGTGCTTCTGATGATAGAGATACATTCTTGTAAAAAACGAATCCAGATCTTCTATGTGGTTCCATCTGGCCTTGTTCCCCTCCGGCACCACGTGTATCATTACGCCGGATTCCTGTGGTGTTTCTTCGTGTTTGTCATCTCCCTCCCCATTCTCCTCTCCCTCGTATGGCTCCATGCGTTGGTAGCTGCCATCCAGTACCGTTGTCATCTAAAACCACAGAATCGCTATAGAAACTTCTAACTGGTACACTGTCTCCGCTACAGTGTTGTCTCAAGAGAAGCACTCGCAGAGCATCCGCTAGCTCTCTTACTGGAGTCACCGTACGCTTCCGAACTAAATTCACAAGGTGCAACGAAAACAAAACAAGCATGCAACATGAGATGTATGAAGTGTAGAAAGAGTCCCTCACGATGGAGCCTTACCGTTTTCGCTCGTCGGTTTGGCTCTACACAGGTAATGACAGTTTCTCGTTTCATTCTTTCATGTCATTAAGATTAATTAACTACCGGTTGACAGTTGCCCCGTTAGCATCTAGAATATACAAAGCTATCAATGGCGGATCAACGACACAGAGCATTGCTGGCAAAATGGATTCGCACTATTGGATCTATTATATGGTAATCAGATATCGAATAGAACTTTCTCATGGCCCCTTCTTTGTCTACCTGTGTTGTCTACCTCTGTTATCTACCTGTGTTGTCTGAGTGAATCAAGATATTGCGATTGCGAATGGAACGATGGGTCATCCCGCGCTTTATCAATCGATGAATCAATCGAGGGATCAACACGTGAGAAAATCCGTAAAAATATTACCAACTTAGCGGATGACACTGAATTTCCCGTTACCCCGGACGAATATGTACGAGAGTGTGTGCATGGAGAAATCACGAAACCCGCGACGCATAAAATGGGATTCGCACTTGGCTGGCGATCACGGGCCAGCCGCGTGACAAAGGACCCAATCCATTCTCTGATAGGGGAATGCGTTTCATTTTTTCTCCGAGGAGTGCGTGTGCAACCGAAGCTGCACAGATTCGTTCTTGTTTCTTTTTTCTGTTGTTGCCGTATGTGTCGTGCGTGGAGGAGAGACAAACGAGAAAGAGAGAGGGAGAGACCGAGAGGGAACTGGTGAGGGGGGAAAAACCAAGTCCAGCTGACTCGGGTGAGCGTCCCGCTTTGTCTACTCTTCCCTTTCCGCTCTGACCTTTATTCGACGGAAATAGAAGCGTCGCGTATACGCAGGCCAGCCGCGAAACGCGACACGAATGTTTGGTAACACCAGCTGATCTCCATAAACAAAGCGATATACCCCTGGCCGTCTGTGCTGCCATCGGGAGCCCGTACCTTCGTTTAGACCGAGTGTCGTCCCGCACTCGAAATTGGCCCGTGCTTATTCCGACTCGCAACTTTGAGCCCATGAACCATCACTCACATATTGGCCGCGATCACCACGAGCGTTCACTGGCAATTTAGACATCGAAACGTTAAAACCGTCCCGCCAGCCGTCCCTCCTGGCTTACCATCTTCACTGAATTTTTCTTCTATTTGTGGCTCACCTTGCCACGACTGTCGCGAACCACGCGTTGCTTATCCGTACCATTCGCCTCGGCTGTTAACGACGCTCCCGTCATTTCGGTCGAAAATATCATTCCCTTAATTGGCAACGGATTTCTTCAATTCACAGACAATTTATCTATTCCACGAAAAAACGCTTCGTTTTCCACAGAATTTATTAAAATTTTTATCATACGAAACGTCGGTAACGACGGTCTCTGCTTGGTTTTCTCTCAACCGGAAGTTTGTTGACCTACTATTCTCGTTCGAATGCCTCAGGAACCTATAATTTTTGATAATTTTTTTTATTATTATCAAGAACGGTGCATTTTGTAAAATTGGTCGTTCCCTGCTTTGCTTCCTCCTCAATCTAGCGGTTACATTGCCCCAAACAAAAAGACAAATTGCCGCCCCTTAAGGATGTTCTGGAGGTACAATGGGAGACAAAAGTACAAGAAATTCGAAATCCATCAATATATTGGCAATGAAAGCCATTCATGAGTATATTTTGCATGAAACTTTTGAGAATACTGTACCCTCTGTAACTATATTCAGTGGTCTACACTTGTCGCGTTTCCATGCTAGTAAGAGACAACACGATAAATTTGACGTTTTGTAACAGTTTATAATTTTTTTGCTCTGTAACTGTTTAGTGAATCCTAATAAATTTTGAACATAATTAATTATATAATTTTTACTACATATACAAAAAAACTGAAGTTTTTTGTTGCGTTTTTTCAAGGTTTAAATAGAGTTTGAAGTGGAATTTTATGAATTCTCCATAAGAAGACGTGTTAAAATGTGCAAACTTTAAGTTGCTATAATTCTTAAACGGTGCAGTGAATCGAACCCAAACTTTGGTAATTACATTAATTTAGTAAGAATTATATCTTGCCAAATTTTCAAAAATTTTGTTGCGTTTTTATATACCTCCAGAACATCCTTAAGAATATATGTATACAGGGTGGCCCATATAACTCTGAACAGCTCAATATCTCCGTTACTTTTCGTTGTACAAAAAAACTTCGTAGGACGAAGTTACACTGTTTGAAGGGCCACATATAACGGTGTAAGGGAAAAAAAATTTTCGAGGTCATTTTTATGAGATTTCAAGGTTATCGATGTTTTTTTAAGTGGAATGAGGTATTTTTTAATACATCAGTCGATGCAGCTGGACATTCTTTATAAAAAAGTACTAACCTATGTATGTCGAAAAGTTAGTAGTTCAGGAGATATTTTAATTTAAATAACTCCAAAATACCATTACTGTCGTAATTTATTTGTAATGGTATTTTGGAGTTATTTAAATTGAAATATCTCCTGAACTACTAACTTTTCGACATACATAGGTTAGTACTTTTTTATAAAGAATGTCCAGCTGCATCGACTGATGTATTAAAAAATACCTCATTCCATTTAAAAAAAATATTGATAACTTTGAAATCTCATAAAAATGACCTTGACATTTTTTTCCCTTACACCGTTATATGTGGCCCTTCAAACAGTGTAACTTTGTCCCACGAAGTTTTTTTGTACAACGAAAAGTAACGGAGATATTGAGCTGTTCAGAGTTATGTGGGCCACCCTGTATATATTTTTAAAATAAAGGTACATATTTTTTATCTTCAATAAAAATCAAATCAGCTTATTTAAATTTTAATAAAAGCAAATTTTCTATTAATTGGGTATTTAACACATCAATATTTTTCTCACAATTACAGCCAAAATGGCGCCCCTAAATTTTCGCGCCCCGGACAAATGTCCGGGTTGCCCCCCTCTAGAGCGGGCCGCCCTGTCGGGACGGAATAACGAACTCACGGTTAATTTTACACACGTTTAATTGCAATATCATATCATATTTACAGTGTATCATGGAACATTGTAATTACAAAAATATTAATACTAGACTGCGGACGTCGCGAGAGTCTGCAACTCGATTTACTAGAAACACAGAAATTAAATATAGCGCGCCTGCATCCGTTAAATTTGATCGCTCGCGAAGCTGAAAGAAACACGATTAAACTTCGAGCAGATTCGTTTTCTCTGCCCGCCGCGCAAAATCCGCAGTCTAATTATAACCATACGTCGATCATTCTCGGCGACCGTCTATCTCCTTCGCGATCGTCGCCGTTAAATAAAAACAAATAGTATTCGTATAATCGTGTCCAGTTCGCGCTCCTATTGCAAATCGCTGCGAACCGGAGGCCTGTTGGTTGGTACCGGGCCTCGATTATGGCATCGCGGACGTATCGATCGCGCCTCGCGATAAACACCGTGGAAAAGGACGCGGGTCATGCTGCGCAAAATTCACTATGTACATTCGACCTTCTGTGTAGGAGCTCGAGACACCGTTTACGAAAACGCCCCTGCCTCGATTCGTCGACTATCACGTAGCCCATGTTCGCTCTCGCTTGCACCTGTTCTCGTTGGAACGACTCTGCTCACCTTGGACGTCAGTATTTAGGTCCTCAACCAACTCTTCCTCCACTGGCGAGTGGTTTTTAGTAGCTGAGACTTATTCAGAGTCTTCGATTTAAGTTAGGAGGTCGCATAAGCTAAATCATGGACATCAGGACCTGGACCAACTGCTTGCAGATCGTGACACAATACTTCCAACAATTCCCAACTACCGACTAGTGCTGATAAACGATGCTACTCAAATGAAGAAGGCAAACTAACGATACATAAATCAATTTCAGTAGTTCAGGAGCTTGCATCTAAATCGAGGATGCTAAGTGCACTTGGAACAAGTGTACCAAGATTTCGCATAAAATCACCGTGTGTATCCGTTCCAACGAGAACACGCCTGACCCCTGAAGAATGATGTCCATCCCGCCAGAGACGCTCTTAACCGTTCGCTGTCGGAGCGGGTCGCGCCTGAAGGTAAACTACCTGGTATACAGTGGCGTAAAGACTGCTAGCGACTCCGACAACTGACGCTTAACCTACCGGTGTCTGCGGTCCCTTTAGTCAGTTCACAAGGAAAGGACTCCAACTGTTCCGCTTTGAGGTTAACTAGCATTTCATACAATAAACATTGACAATAGTTATTCGATAGTTTTGAAGACACAAGATCTATGTAATGCCAGCTACTGTCTAGGGACCTGTATGCTATTGCGTAAAAGCTCGTCAAGATCGAAGGGGGACAGCTGGGGTCCTTCCTTTGCCATCCTAATCGGCCGAGTGCAGGTGTCTCGATGCTAGGGGCTGAGTTCTCATCGAGCACCGAGTCTGGACAAGTGTCCCGGTTACCTATTCCCGGGAGACGAGTTGTCCAGGGCGTCGGGGCGCTATCCTGCGCCTGGGAGCCAGTAACCCGCTCAGTCCGCGTGTCTCCTCGTGTCTCGTACTCGCGGCGGTACTAGTTTCAGCAGACGTCGCTTCGGTCGACTCTGTCTCGCTGCTGGACGTCTGTGGCTCCTCGGAGACCTCTTCCTGGCTAGTTTGCGCCGCCGGTGCCTCTGTCACCTTACGCCGGGGCAGCAGAGGTGACCTCCTCGTTGGCAGAGTGACTGCCGACCTGGTCGTCGACTTCGGGTGCACTTGCAATCTGTTTCGGTTACGTAGTTTGTTCAGGGGGTTCGCCGTCGTCGACTTGGCTGGCGGTGGTGTGGTCTCCGCTGGCGCCTGGATAGAATGAGTTAGCTGGTTTAGCTACCAAACAGGATTGGGTGGAATTTAGAGTCGTGAAGATCACGCGAAGTATGTCGGCGGCTGACATTTTGCGAAAGGCCAGTCGGTGAAAGCGAGAACTTTGGACCTTATTGAGTTGGCTTTTGTCTACCGGTCTGGGGAATTGCTGGCATTCTGATTGGGGAAGATCGAGCGGGCCATTGTTGGGTCGCTAGTTGAATTTAGTCAAGATTTTTTGGAAAAGAAACTTACTTCGTGGGTCTCCTCCTCGGTTCCCTCTCCAGCAGGCTCCTCGATAGAGGGTTCCTCGGATGTGTCCGCAGGCACAGACGGCGTGGTGGTGCTAGTGGTGGTGGGCTGTCCCGGTTTCTGTCTCAAATTCACTCGAACCCCACCCGGTTTGATGACTGGGGGCCTAGCTCCAGGCACCGGAAGTCTCGCTCGCACTGTGGACTTAGGCGCAGCAGTGACAGCCTCCTGAGCTGTCTCCTTAGCGGTCTCCTTAGCGGTCTCCTTGGAGTCCTGACTCTCCTCGCTAGTGTTTGGCGCCGTGGTAGTTGGTCTACCTCGACGTCTGTTGATGTTCAGCTTGTTGAACGTCGGCCTGGACACGCCATTCGTCGAGGAGGTGGGAGCTGCGCCATTTGACGGTGATGCTGTGGTGGAGGAGATTGTTGCCCTTGTTGTCCCGGTGCCACGGAACCTTCCACGGCCATTGGTGGTGGATGGTCGTTCAGCGTGGACGGAGCTGGAGCTCTCTTTCTGAACTGCGTCCTCTTCTACAGGCTGCTTTTGACCTGGTCTTGCTCTCTTGAAGCCTCCGTTTGAACCGTTTGCTCCGAAACGAGCTCGGGGACGTTGGGTAGGCTCTGGGGATTCGGTGGTTGTCGTGCTGCCGCCTCCGTTTGACTTGAACCTGATTGGCGAAGAGTTGTTTAAGGTACAGAGATTGTTACACCTAGCTTAACTACTTTGGTAGTTTGGAGTTTCTCGACATCAAAACTCACCTGTTGCGTGAGGTGGCAGACCCAGCTAGCCCAGGCCTCCTGAATTTTCCCCTTCCAGCAGCCTGTGTAGTAGTAGTAGGCGCTTCAGTGGTGGTTGTGGTGGTCGTGGTCGTCGTAGTAGTGGTGGTAGTAGTGGTAGTGGTTGGCTCAGTGGTTGTGGTAGTTAAGTCGACAGTCAAAGTTGTCCCAGAGGACTCTGTAGTAGCTGCCAAGTCAGTGGTAGTCTGCTCCTCAGCCAGAGTGGTCCCGTCTGATGTGGGTTCGCTACTGGAAGCTTCGACCAGGTTGTTCTGACCTTGCTGCACGAATGCATAGAGGTCCAGTGCTACCTTGTCCATGGCTGATGGATACTCTGTCGTTGGATTGTCAGTGGTAACAGAGGCGGTGCTTGGAGAGATCGAGGAGGAGTCCTGCTCCTCTGAATCCTGTTTCTCTGTAGAACCTCTCTCTCTGCTTCTTTCAGCAGATGAGGAGTAGTCCTCTTTGCTGTCTTGTTCGACTGACCTTGAGCTGCTCTTGGTCTCGTCCTCCACCTGAAGAGAATCAGTGAACAGGGTTAGTGGAACCTTCGGGTGTTTGAAAATGTTGGGTATTGTCATAGTTGAAGGGACCTCTTCCTCTATTCTCACTTCTGACGACGGTGTGCTGCTGATCGGTCTCCTCCTGGTCGTGGGAACAGGCGAATCATCAACGTCCTCTTCTACTGGAGCAGGCTCCTGGACCCTGGTTGGTCTACTCCGCCCTTTTCCGTTCGCTTTCTCCTCCGCTTCCTCGTTGGGTGTCACTCCCAGGAACCTGACGGGTCCCTTCGGCAGTACTTGCGGGAATTCGGGCCCCTCCTGATGGGTCCGGAAGCTGCTGGAGTCTACCAGGTCTAGACTAGGTCTGGGACGATTTCCTCGTGTCCTCGACGGTTCAGTGGTACCCGTGTTGTGGTTCGACCTGGACCTGTTCGTTCAATGTTTCTAAAGTCAGTCTTCAAACTCTTTTGCAAAATGACAAATCAACTCGTCCTCCCCTGTGAAAAGAGTGGGGATACCTTGGCGGGAATCTGGTGTTGGCAGGCAGCCGTTCTTCGGAGACATCTTCGGCCTCGGTCAACTGTCTGCCTCTGTTCCCGTTTCGATTCGGTATAACTTCGTTGCTGGCTGGCTCGACGGTGCTGCGTTCCACGCTAGTGTACTTGTTACGGTTGGCGGAGGACGATCCGCCGCGCCTAGGCGCGGACGTCGTTCTAGAAGGAACGTCGTAAGAATTGGTGACGGAAGAGTCGGCCGAACCGGCCTTACTCTCATCCTCCTCGTCATAGTAATAATATACGTACTCGTATTCGTAGTCCTTGCCGTTCGGCCCTTTCTTTACCTGCAAAAGTTCATCGTATTATTTAGCCCTCGCCCGTTTCCTTCATCCGTTAATATCAAGATCGCATCGGAAAGAATTTTTTCTCAGGGTCATTTCAAGGTCACCGATAATATTTTTTCTTGGACGTTCTCATAGAGCAGGAGAGAGACGAATCCGACGAGAGAAACTTCGTACTCGAGAAAAAATTCTTTTTACACCGTTACAGTTGGAACAATGCAACCATGAGAACCTAAAGTAAGGTAAGACAAAACCTGGTTCACTTCCTGTGAAAACTGTATCGAATTCACACGAAGGACGACCGACGGCTAATCAGAAAAAGGATTAGCGCGGAGTGTGGCTAACGTGGATTGTTTTTGTCACCTGGATTCGCGAGTTGGTGCCGGCTGGAACTAAACTGACGTCGCTGAAGTCACCGAAGTTACGATCGCGGAAGGACGTCTCTTTGCCGTCGTCGCGGATTATGTTCACCGGAACGAAATCGAAACCGCGAGCCTCCCGAGGAGTTGTCAGCATCGGCATCATTGTCGTCGGATACTCATCGCTGGAAAAATGACGATTCTCTAATTACAATATCAATGAAGAGACCAAGAGCAAATAATGATATTGATTGAATTTCCAGTTACCTGACGCGCACTCCAGGTATCACGGAGTCTCTCTGCGACTCGGAACGCGATCTATGACCGTCGTTCCTCCTAATCCCGTCCTCTTGAAGGACTCCGGTGTCGCTGAAGTTCTCCAGCTCCACTCTTACTTGCCTCTTCGCGTTCGCTTTCTCGTCCTCGCCGAAATCGAATCGGCGAACCGGGTCCGGCTTCTTATCGTAGTTCTCGAACCGCGGGACCACTTTCTTCGCGTGTTTGCTGTCCTTTGAAACGGTCCTGCTCTCCACGTCGACCACGTCGTCGTCTTCGTCGTCGTCGAACAGCGTCCGCCTCGCCACGTCCGCTGGCAGTTTATGAGACGTGACGTATTCTTGCAGGGAAATATTTATTTTAGACCGACGTTGCTATTGAAGGAAGTAGAAAGAGGTTTTGGGAATATTGTACCTTCGATTCTCACTGGCTGCTTCGACGGTGCTGCGTCTTCAGCCAGCACGCTCGCGAGGGCGCAGCATAATCTGCAATCAGGAAGGAGAATCACTATGAAATTGATGGTCTGTTTTCGAGTGGACACGCAGCTTAATGGACATTCTCAAGAAGCTACAGTGTCCTCTAACTAATAATTGTCGATTGGAGACGCAGTAGAATATCTTCTCGTCATGTTTTTCTCTCGTTAATGTCAGCCAAGTGGACATTCAGCTTTAGTTTCTCTCTCGTTAATATCATCCGGGTGGACACGCAGCATGACTCCCGAGTGTGCAACGGATATGTTGGACATATCGGCGGGTTGACACGTCTGTTTTCGAGGAGAAGGATCCGCGAATCGTGGAGATGTGGAGACGCAGCTTAACGTTGGCGAGGCAACGTTCGCCACGGTGAAAGTTTGCGTCTGGCCGAGACCAGCTGGAAGCTGCAACCAACTCGGCCTGTTCCCAACGGGCCGCTGGTTGATTCTTTCAGACCACTTTAATCACTCGATTGGCCTGCATTAATGTCGGACAACAAACGTACGGTTTCCGATCGCTACTCCAGTTTCAAACACTCCGAGCAATCCCAATAAATTGTAACATCAACTCCGGACAACTTTCCAATCACCGGCATTCACAGTCAATTAAACCGCCTGGCCGTTCACAGAAGTACATTCGCAAATTAATGTCAATGATCGAGAACATTTGTATCGTTAACAATACCTCACAACTGCTTAGTGCTTCATGATCTTTGACAATGCATTTTTTGAAAGTTCAACAAGAATTTTATTTTATTTATTCCGGTTGAATGTTCGAGTGTTTTTTTCGATGATAGCGGTCGAACGTAGCTTCGCAGAAAATGCCCGAGAGCGAAAAATGGCCGACGGGAAAGAGGGATTTTCGAGGCGGTCAAACAATTTGATCGAAGGAAAAAGTCAAGGCCGTCTAGTAGCCTGCCTCGGGACACACGAGAGCGACCTCGTCCTCGTTCTCCTCAAGGTTGCTCGACCGGGTTCGCCAACGGGCCGAAATTCGGTGAAAATCGGTAGCGGCGCACTTAAAACGATCTCCGAACTGCTCGCCTCAGTCCTGTACACCCAGCAATCAATTGTCAGCGGCTCGAAAACAACCTGCCGACGCTTGCAGAAAATTGCGAAAACGCAGAATCGAAAATGCGGTACCAGAAGAAAATCGTACAAACGAGGATAAGGTGAAAACAATGATCTTTTTGGTGAACTGGTAGAACGGGGAGATCGACGATTGATTTAATGGCGGCGCGTATTCGCAAGGTCGATCGGTTACGATCGATTACCTGCGACGAAGGAGAGCGGCTTGTAAAATAAAGGCGAATATCAAGGGCTTCTCGTTTCTCGGATGATTATTCTTTTTTTTTCCTCCGAGTTTCGCAAGCTGCCACGTCCTTTGCCTTTCTGGGAAGGTCGCGGGATCTCTCTCTCTCTTTTTTCTTGTCGTCTATTCCTGCCATTCTCCGATTCTCTCTCCGTCTCTTCTGTTCGATAGAAAGTCGATGGGTTCGCGGACCCGAGCCGCGACATTTACGAACGCGATCGAGAGGAACGGTAAATATCCTGTTTGTCGCGCGCGAACTCGTCGCGTTTCAATATTCTAACATATTCCAGCCTTATCCGCGACCTGCCAACCGGCTGCGACGAGTTTACTCGTCCGATTGCGTTCACCGCGACCCACTGATATTTATTTACAGGATGATCGGTCGGTTGGCTTTATTTTTAGTATTTAATCGGAGAGAATTGTTTATGTTGCGGTTAGTTAATTAATTTCGATTTTCCCCGACTAACTCTGAATTCCAGGATTAATTCTGAATTATCCTTCGAACCGAGAATTCCGAAATGAATCCTCGATCTCACGGTCAATTACAACCAGCATGACGAATCGTGATTCGTCCGACTAATTTGTATTTTCCCCGGGTAACTCTGAATTCCAGGAGTAATTCCGCGGGTAATTCGGAATTCCAAAGCCACAGCTCGAAGCCGAGCAGCTAGAGCGCGACGAGGATCCACCCGCGCGTGGATCGTACATAAAAGAAGAGGCTCGTCGTATCCGAGAGGAATTCCTCGCGATTCCATATGGAGAAAGCCGCGTCTCACGCGGCCATCTACGTAAGCACCGCTACTACGTGGGCATATATATTCTCCACCGGCACGAAACACATTCGCAAACACACAACCACAGACACGCAGAGACCAACGCAAACTCTCGCTTACGTAACCAACAACATTACCCGCGAGAGACTCTATCGCAAGTCGGTAAATATTCGTTCTTTTTCGTGTGTTTCTTTTTCTCTCGTTGCCGGTCGACGGCGGTGGCTCGCGTTCAGGCTAAAACCACGAGCCAGGGCGTTAAATGTCCGCGTAAACACCCGACTCCGGAGGATGCAACCTTTCGATCGGGAACTTTCTATTCGAGGCGCGAAACGCCGAAAGAAACGCGAGCGTTCGCTACGGTCGCGCGAAAGTCCACCTGAGAATCTCTCGCGGTTTTTCTACACGGTTTCTATGGAAACTGGATCGGGATTTGATCCGCGACGGGGAACCACCGTCTCTCTGTGATCGCGATCCACGTATCCGACGGATAGATCCTCTCGCGGAGCCTGTTGGGCAATCCCGGGCTCAAGGAGAGCCGCTTTCTTCGCTCTCGCCGAGGAATCCGGGGAAAAGCGGGCCTAATCACTGTTCATTCATTTTTCCAGCACCTGCGGCGAATTATTGTTCCCCTCTAATTATTCATCAACCCTGTTCATGCTACTCCTAATCTTTTAAGTGCTGCTTTCGTAGTCATGCAATCACGATTATTTGTATTTGTTCAAGCTATGTTGTTGATTCGATTATGTTAACGTCCCGTCCAGGCTTCGCTAACTAGTATGATCAGGTCCGGAACGAAACCGAGAGCGAGATCGAGCGATCCTGGCCCATTGATCGCTCCGCAGACCGAGACCGGTCACGATTTTTATTGAACCGTGCTGTGCTACTGTGTCACGGAATTCCTTCGTTTCTCACTTTTCCCATTTCCTCCTTGTCCCTCGATTTCCATCATTATTCACTCAATTTTACTTCCCGTTACTTCTACTTCATTCTATTTTATCGCAAACGTCCCTTTGGGTCGTGTTTAATCTTTTGATCACGTTGATATTTGGCAGAGAATTCTAATTTGTCAAGATTTTATTTTATTCGAGTCGCCCAGGAAATGTTTCAACAAGGCTTTACCAACGCGTGGCTCCGTTTCCTCGCAACCAAGTTCGTCAATAACTTTTTTCCCCGTCTTTTTACAAACATAGTTGACCAACTGGAGAGCGTCACAGCTCCAAAACCGCAGTTCAGTTCCCGTAACGGTCCGTTTCGTCATGCCCCGTCCACACACCGTGCAGCACTCGCGTTTTTCGCGAACCGCGATCAAAATCCCTAACAAGCCGCAAGCTGCGATTCGTTTGACAATCGGTTAAAACATGCGAGAAAATTGATCTCGATTGCGACAGGTAACGATTTCTGTGTCGTTGATTGGGAAACAGGGTTCGGCGGCTGACTTTCGACGAGCTATGATCCCCGATCCCATAGATCAAACGTGGGTCTATCCACGGAAACACTGATTGGCAGCGGAATAATGATTGTAGCATTGAGAATCGGTCAAACGTCGTGAATACGACTGGTAATCCAGTCGCGACAACGGGTTGCTCGCGTGAAAGGTACTCGGGAGATAGGAAATTTGCGCTGTGTGTCCACTTGAGGCAGAATTATAATCCATTTTAGACAAGTGGATAATAGCATTAAATACTTGAAAATCGTCTCAAGATTTATTGGAAAACCGTGTAATAATATTTTCGAGGGGAATATTCTCACGTGAGCACACAGTACAAGTGGACACGCAGCCTAACATCTAACATCGAGGAAATTATTCAAGTTCTTCGAAATTTTCTTTCTCCAAGTGGACACGCTGCAGAAACTATTGGGCCCACTCTTAATCTGAGGTGGACACTCAGCTTGATCCCCTCAAGACTGAAGCAATTTCATTTCGAATCGAACACGTGGCATATCAAAGGTTGCCAATTCGTACAATATCGCTCTGAAGTGGACGCACAGCCTAAATCAGGGCCCGACGACAATCGACGAGGTTGCGGGGCCGCCATTAGTTAAATCTGTACTCACATTAGCGCGGATTTCAGCCACATGTTTGATCCGGTTTGGACGTGAACGGTCTGAAACGGTGTCCGGGTCCTGTCGTGGCTCGGCCCGAGTCCTTCTCGATCCTTGTTCTTCCTGTTCCGTGGTCGTCGATGGTGTATCGCGAGGTACGCGGACACTGTGAATCGGTCGACCGATGCGGTTCGGATGCGGTTGCGGTACTGGCGAACGAGAACACCGATCAGTATCGTCACCGGACACTCGCGACCATCGTCGTCTCCTCTTCGCGCGACGTTTCCTCCTCGATTTTTCACTCGGTTCCTCTCGATCTACCAATCCTTCTCTCTCTCTCTCTCTCTCTCGCTTTGTATGTTCACTCTCACTCTCCGTGCTCCGGTTCCCTAAGCCGGGAGACGAGCTAGAGAGCGGTGTGTGTTTGTATGAATGTCGGTGTGTTTATATGTGTGTGCGTTGGCCCAGCGACAGGGGACTTCGTATAGAGAAAGAGAAGCGGCGGCGGCGGCGGCGGCGGCGGGAAGACGAAAAGAAAAAAAAGAAATACGTGTTTCGAGCGCGGAGTAAAAGTAAGAGGTAGCCGAAGGACGTGGTGAGGGTATGAGAACGGCGGCGAATGCAGGCCTCTACTTATATGCCACCCACCACGGCCACCTGGAGCACACCCCACTCGAGCCATGAAAACTGGACACCACGTAGCTCGACACTCGACTCGATGTACGCGTGTCGGGATACCGACTGTTTGGTTGGCTGCTGGTTGCTCGACGCTCGGATCGTTCGACCCGGCCACGGAGAGATTGAACCAGGCCCGTTGCCGCCCTGGCGACGCCAGGGCCTGGTGCGGAATAGGTGGGACTCGGGATGACAATGTCTGGTTAGAATCCGCACCTCTGGTCTGCGAAGAGTGCTCCGAGAAGTACCTTTTGGACTCTCGAAATCTTCCCGACTGGAGAACTTCAGCTCTAAGAGTCCCAAAAGTTTGGGGATACTGGGACTTTGAATTCCGTGAGTCCCAGGGCCCAAGCTAGAAACTTGATCTTAGATATCCATTGGATATTATTCAAGATCTGCAGGGACCTCGAATTCTCCAAAACTGGAGACCTCTGTCCGATAGGTCCCAAAATTAGGGTCCACACGTGACGATATCTGAAAAATTCCCAGGCTAAAATGTTAATCCCACTCGGACATTGAGAACCTCTTCGAAAAGGCTTGGCAAACATTGAAAGGATTCGACGGTGCAGGCCTTCCAGACCCAGGACTCGTTCCATGATTTAGGGGATGACGTAGCCGGAGGTGTCCTTGTCTTCGCTCGAAGCCGGCGAACGTTTCGAAGTCCTACGACCACCTCTCCGATCCGTAAGACTTCTCTTAGTCACCGGCTTCGATTCTCTGAAAAATCTCATCCGTTTTCCCGCCGCGTTGCTCGCCCTGATCCGGTCGTTCTCTGTTCAAGGATCCTCGAATTATGCGCCCGGGAATGCCAACGAGGTTTCGAATCATTCTTCGATCGACGCAATCGAACTTTCACGAGTCGCGTGAATCACTTGGCTCCGCCGATTGCCGCTCCTTCGCTAGAGGATGATCGTGTTAGATCCGCGAGTCGGACCCGCTAAATTCATTGGAAATGGAGACGATCGAAATAGACCGGGTACATTGAGCACGCCTCGTGGATCGTCAAAGATCAGTTGGAACAAGAGACTGATTAAGATGAACTAGATCAGGCAGTTCCCGCTCCAAGGGGGCGGGCAATCCGGACATCTGTCCGGGGCGCGAAAATGTAGGTGTGCCATTTTGACTGTAACTGTGAGAAAAATATTGATGTGTTAAATACCCAATTAATAGAAATTTGCTTTTATTAAAATAAATGCCTTTATTAGAATTTAAATAAAATGATTTGATTTTTATTAAAGATAAAAAGTATGTACCTTTATTTTTAAAAAATATATAGACATATTCTTAAGGGGCGGCAATTTGTCTTTTTGTCCGAGGCGCCGTAACCGCTAGAGCGGGCGCTGGATCAGGCCGTGTGCTGCGGGTACAGCGGGTACATTGAGCACGCTTGGTAGATCGTCAAAGATCAGTTGGAATAAGAGACTGATTAAGATGAACTAGATCAGGCCGTGTGTTGCGGGTACATCGGGTACAGCGAGTACATTGAGCACGCGTCGTGGATCGTCAAAGATCAGTTCGAATAAGGGACTGATTAAAGCGGTAGTCCCACCTCTGGTTATAACTAGAATATTAGTAGATTTTGGGTCAAAAATATGGGTTTGCGCGCTTCGGTTGTTTGACCTTATTTGAGCAGATTTTGAGCTGGGTGAGTGCTTATTCTAAAGAGGAAGGTTCATCACACTGCGCTCTGGTCATGATTTTAAAGAGATTATGTTTAATATGTATAATACAAGGGCCCAAAGTAGAGAAAAAATCTAGGAAAAAACCAGCAGGTTTCAATGCATTTTTCTGTCTCTAAAAGACTTTTTCACTGCTATGATGACCAGAGCGCAGTGTGATAAACCTTCCTCTTTAGAATGAGCCCTCACCCAGCCCAAAATTTGCTCAAATAAGGTCAAACAACTGAAGCGCGCAGACCCATTTTTTCGACCTAAAATCTAGTAGGATTCTAGTAAATTAGCAAATAAATGGAACCTTACTAGATTTTGGGTCGAAAATATGGGTCTGCGACTAAACGTTGTTTGACCTTATACGAGCATATTGTGAGCTATGTGAGGGCTCATTCTAAAGAGGAAGGTTAGATCTAGTGCGCTCCAGTCATCACATAAGTCAAAAAAGTCTTTTAGAGATAGAATATGCATTGAAATCTGCGGGTTTTTTCCCTAGATTTTTTCTCTATTTTGGGCCCTCATATTATTAGATATAAACATAATCTCGTTAACCTCATGACTGGAGCGCACTAGATCTAACCTTCCTCTTTAGAATGAGGCCTCACCCAGCTCTAAATATACTCGTATAAGGTCAAACAACGTTTAGTCGCAGACCCATATTTTCGACCCAAAATCTAGTAAAATTCTAGTTATAACCAGAGGTGGGACTACCGCCTTAAGATGAACTAGATCAGGCCGTGTGCTGCGGGTACAGCGGGTACATCGGGTACAGCGAGTACATTGAGCACGCCTCGTGGATCGTCAAAGATCAGTTGGAATAAGAGACCGATTAAGATGAACTAGATCAGGCCGTGTGTTGCGGGTACATCGGGCACAGCGGGTACATTGAATACGCCTCGTGGATCGTCAAAGATCAGTTGGAATAAGAGACTGATTAATATGAACTAGATCAGGCCGTGTGTTGCGGGTACATCGGGTACAGCGGGTACATTGAGCACGCCTCTTAGATCGTCAAAGATGGAACAAGAGATCCGAGTGAACTAGTTGGGTCCGTCGGATAGGTCACGGCCCCGGGAATTCGTACCCGCAGATCAAAAATCTCGAGAGTAAGATTGGACCCGCGAGTACCCGCGCTAATAAAGATCGCGGTCGCTTGTACACGAAAGGTTCTGTCGCGAGTATCGTCGACATTGTTCCGTGTCGGCGTCTCGCATGCCTGCTCGATAAAGGGGCGCGCTCTCCTTGCCGAGAGAAAGTTCTCTCTCGCGGGTACACGCGCGTGTCAGCCTCGGTGGGTGTACCACGGGTGCACACGCCTACGACACCGATGCTTTGTCCTTTGACAAAGATCGTTCGCGCGCACTAGCCTCGAGCGTTATGCCTGCCTCATCGGCGAGTATCATCCGGCCGATGATCAAAATTCTACGCTACCCGCGGTCTAGACCCGAGGAACAAGCTTCGAGTGCTGCGCGACCTGCATATAGAACTAGCTGGCTCTCGCGAGTTTGGTGGCAGGAAACGACATTAAAGAAACAATGCTTCTTCTTCACATTTTATCCTCCCGTTTCGTCCAAGATTTTTATTCAATTTTCGAATTGGATGTCGAAGGGTCGACGAGTTACCGTTTTTGGCTTTGACAGCAGTGTCGCGACGTGCTCCACGGATCGATGGATCGGCGACGACACGGGCCGCGCGATACTCTCGACGCTCGATCCTCGTGTACGCTGGCCTGGGCCTAATGGATCGACATTCTTCTTGCGCAACGAGACGTAAAGACCTTTAACGCGGCTGCCTGCCTTCTGGTTCTGGCCGCTGCGCTCCGCTCCGCTCCGGGCTGGATGGTTTATATGATTACGGAACTCGGGCCTTTGCCGGGCCTTGACACCTGCGACGCGCCGACATATCGCGGCGGGTAACGTTATCTAGAACGCCGCGCGGAATTGTTCCTAGAAACGCGCTTTCCCGATTTGCGAATCAACGGATTGCATGACATTTCGGGGAAAACGTGCATCGGGTAGGTCGGCTGCGTTGCTCAGGTACGTCAGCTACACAGATTGGTTGCGAAGGTAACTAGACGCTACAGACACAGCCCAATATTTTTGTATTTGAACAAATACTTGCATTGGATAGGCCGGGTACGTTGCTCAGGTACGTCGGCTACACAGATTGGTTGCGAAGGTAGCTAGACGCTACAGACACAGCTCAATATTTTTGTATTTGAACAAATACTTGTGTTAGGTAGGTCGAGTACATTTTTGAGAATAATATCATGTGTATTTACGGATATCCGGTAGATCAGGGGATAGTTGAGAACCACCCAAGCTTTCCAGCAATTAGGAAGCGCAATGATTCAACAGAGGTGGAGCCTGCTTTCGTATTCCGAACAGCGTGCCAGTGGATCCTTATCTAGCATTATCTGCACCAGATCGAAGACTGTCGTTTAAAGTACCGGTCGATTACCATTCAACCCGGCGCCTACTATATCCGCTGCGCCGCGGACCTTCTGCGTACAAATCGAAGGCTAAATACGGCCGGCCATTGACTGAGGCGCACCCGTGAACGCAGGTGCAACGAGCGGTCGGCGAATTATGGCTAGACTGAATTACTTCTCACAACTTCTTCGATCTTTACGACTCCTCTGACACTCTTCCGAAAGTCTTTAAACTCATCTACGGAATTTTCTTTTTTAAATTCGACGTCTATTCTAGTAGAAAATTTTGTTAATTGATTCAGAAATTGGAATTTTCTGGTGAAGACCGACGGGGGTCACTAGGGATCCAGGTCGTGAATCAAGTTTCTACAGTGTATATTAACGTGGAGTGGATTCATCGAGGAAAATGATTTACTTGCTGCCCTCAACGGGCGTCAGTCATGCAGAAAATAGGCTTACGAAACGATTGAGTTGAGGAGAGTCATCGTTGCTTCCCCGTTTGACGACCGCGAAAGCGTCTTGCAATAATCCCAGATACCTTTTTACGCAGAAACGGTCGAAACGCTTGCAAAACGCATCTCGAGGCCGGAATGCGACGTGACGCATCTCGGAAACAGCTTCTCCGTGTGGGCACGCGTCCTCTCCGAGCCTGGGTCTCCAGAACAAAGGATCGAAACCTTTGGAGGCACTATTCGCAGTGGAGGTAGTGTAATTCGCGTTTGGTTTCAAAAATAGTCCCAAAAATTCATGCTGGAAGTCCCAGTTAAACTGATCCCTAAAATTGGTCCTTAACACATTACATTATACATTATTATGGTGATTATCGCATAACTTTGAAAAATCTGTGGTATATGGCTGAACACGTTTTAATGGAACCTTCAATAGCAACAGCAATTTTCATTGTAAACTAACAAGTCACCCAGAATAACGTCATCTAATAGTGTCATTTAAGATTCGAATGTAAAAGAAAATTTCTATGCTTTCTTTTGGTACAAATTATTGAAAATCCTATTAATAGGCTGCCGGTAGGTAAAGTGTTAACCCTTAAATGCATTGTGTTGCCGTTTGACTACACATTCTGTTCTGGTTCTACATTCACTGCAGGAACGTTTGGATGCTTTTTACGCATTGTAGCCACAAGGCAACAAACCGCTCACATGTATTTGTATACGGTGCGCGCCATTCATGCGTTGTAGATTTTCTAACCTCAAATATGGCAACATATGATAATTTTGTAATAAAAAATGTTTTCACAAAGATGTGATTTCTTTCCCTATTTTTCTCTTAATATACACTCCTTTTTAGTAATGTTTGATAAATAGAAACTGTAAACGAAATATGGTGCATGTAAGGGTTAAAATTGGTTCTTAAAATTGTTTGTTAAAATTGGTTCTTAAAATTGTTTGTTAAAATTGGTTCTTAAAATTGTTTGTTAAAATTGATTCTTAAAATTGTTTGTTAAAATTGATTCTTAAAATTGTTTGTTAAAATTGATTCTTAAAATTGTTTGTTAAAATTGATTCTTAAAATTGTTTGTTAAAATTGATTCTTAAAATTGTTTGTTAAAATTGTTTGTTAAAATAGGTTCTTAAAATTGTTTGTTAAAATTGGTTCTTAAAATTGTTTGTTAAAATTGATTCTTAAAATTGTTTGTTAAAATTGATTCTTAAAATTGTTTGTTGAAATTGGTTCTTAAAATTGTTTGTTAAAATTAATTCTTAAAATTGTTTGTTAAAATTGGTTCTTAAAATTGTTTGTTAAAATTGGTTCTTAAAATTGCTTGTTAAATTGGTTCTTAAAATTGTTTGTTAAAATTGGTTCTTAAAATTGTTTGTTAAAATTGATTCTTAAAATTGTTCGTTAAAATTGGTTCTTAAAATTGTTTGTTAAAATTGATTCTTAAAATTGTTTGTTAAAATTGGTTCTTAAAATTGGTTCTTAAAATTGTTCGTTAAAATTGGTTCTTAAAATTGTTTGTTAAAATTGATTCTTAAAATTGTTTGTTAAAATTGGTTCTTAAAATTGTTTGTTAAAATTGGTTCTTAAAATTGTTTGTTAAAATTGTTTCTTAAAATTGTTTGTTAAAATTGATTCTTAAAATTGTTTGTTAAAATTGATTCTTAAAATTGTTTGTTAAAATTGGTTCTTAAAATTGGTTCTTAAAATTGTTTGTTAAAATTGGTTCTTAAAATTGTTTGTTAAAATTGTTTCTTAAAATTGTTTGTTAAAATTGGTTCTTAAAATTGTTCGTTAAAATTGGTTCTTAAAATTGTTTGTTAAAATTGGTTCTTAAAATTGGTTCTTAAAATTGTTTGTTAAAATTGGTTCTTAAAATTGGTTCTTAAAATTGTTTGTTAAAATTGGTTCTTAAAATTGTTTGTTAAAATTGATTCTTAAAATTGTTCGTTAAAATTGGTTCTTAAAATTGTTTGTTAAAATTGGTTTTTGAAATTGTTTCTTAAAATTGGTTCTTGAAATTGCTCTGTACAATTTTTCCCTAAAATTGGTTCCCGAGAATTTGTCTCTAAACTTGGTCCCAAACGGGGGCAGTTTAGGCCAGATTGTTTGAGCTCATCCACATTTTAGCATCGCCTCAACCGCGCAGCGACAGGCAGAGTTTGAACGGATTCGAGCGAGAAACGTCGCCGCGAAAAGCGTGCTCGGGATGAGGGAACCTTGACTGCACTTTCGCGGGACTCGAGCCGCATTTCAATCGACCTTTACGGTTCACGCGATTTCTCGATACGCTTTCGAGCCGGGGACGCCGGGGAACTTTTGAAAAAACGGTACGACCGCGACCGAGTCGACTCCGCTTTCGGAAATTACGCGCGAGGTGTCCGCCCACTGTATGCTCCCCGCATTCCTCGAATTCCGCGCGCAATCTTTTAACTTTATCGCGGCTAGGTGGAAAAAAGGTGTGCAACAACCGGGAACGTAACCATAAATTAATCTCGTCGAGCCTAATAGCGGTAGCATCCGCTGAAAGTTGCTCTGACCATCGTGGAAACGATGTAAAGTTGATTCCACGAAGGTTGTAATTATTTTTTAAACAAGTTTAAACATTTGAAATGGTATATAAAATCGTTCTGTGCGAGAATCGTTCGTGTAGCTCCTACGATTGTAGCACAAGAAATTCTTAAAGTTAAACGTTCACTACTTCACCTGAATGTTCAGTTTTTTAACAGCAATTCCCACAATTTTGGTTAAAATGTCTCGTAAAAATTCCTACTGGTGCTTGAAACGTGTACAAGCAAACCAGCGAAGTTTCAATTTGGTGTGTTCCGTAGTTCGCTCAGGAAAAATTCTGCAATCTGCCCGAAGACCGCGTGACAAGATTCGAACACCTGTTTAGAAGATCGTTATCGACTTAGGCGAGCGATTTCGTGTTTCCAGTCACGTTTCCGTGACGCTCCGATCGGAAGCGTGAAAGGTGGAAGAGCCTGCTCGGAATCACGGGGACGTGGAAACGAACGCGATCGAACGCGATCGATCGGGATCAAAGAGCGGATCGACCGGCGGCGTGAGGAACGCGATTGGAATAGAAAGCGGGGTTGCTTTGTAACGGCGCGATCCGGACGGATTACACGAGCAATTACGGGAAAAATGCGGCGGGAAGACGTTCCCCGGTTTTCTAGCGATTTTCGACTCGCTTTTACAGGGCTCGACTTTCTCTGGGCGCTCCCAGACGACGTGATCGAGATCGCTTATTCGCTGATCGACAGGAATGTCGCGCGTTGCCGCTTTTCTGGGGACACCTCCCTCCCCGGATTAGTGCTTGGATAAAGAGCAACGTCGTAATCTCAATAATCATAAAATGAAAAACGTAAGACCGGTTAAAGGAGAACATGGTGATTTTGGCGAATTTGTGTCGCGGTTGGCGCCACGCCCAGCGAAACTCAGGGTCAACCGATCACTTATCTGTAGGCCCCCGAAAGAAATCGGTGATCGACGATTCGCGGCAAAGTCACGGCGCGGCGCCGTGGAAAAAAAACGACAAGAACGAAAAGAAGCAAAAAGGCGAGGAACGACACTCACACAGAGACGGGTGAAGCAAAAGAGAAGATAAGGTGAGCCCTCAAGGGGGGTGAGGGGACCGGTTAACCGGTGGCCGACAGGTGGGAGGAATCGACACTCGGGAGGAGGCCTTACTTTCCATGAAATTCCTCGAGGCGCCTCGAGAGACGCCGTCGCTTTCGTCATCGCCCGTATCCAACGAAATCGAAAACTATTATCATTCCTCGTGGCGGAACGGCGATCCTCGCTCTTAACGGTACCACTAGGCCGTTCCACGATTTTACGATCCGTGAAACGCTCACTGTACCGGCCGCCAGTATTTTTTCTCGAATCGCGCTCTAGTTGTTTCCGTGCGATCAGATAACGAGCGCGTAATTCGAATTAAGACGCGGTTTCGTTGCAAACTGCTTAATTAATAAGGTAATTTTGTTGTTAGCATTGTTGTCGGGTATAATTTAGTGCCTCGGGAAAGAAATGATCGTGTCGTTCATTTCTGCGCGATTTTCTCGTTGACGTGTAGGGCCACGTTTTTTGAAACTTCCTGTACAGGTCTATATTTATCGCTTCAAAAAGCACTTGGATTCGCAAAGATTACATTATCCAACAGCCAAAAAGTATTTTGATTCCCACTATACAATTCTTATAGAGTTTTTCGCGCTGATTCCAAATCTGTCCTTAATTTTTCTCCTAGACGTACAGTTTTTACGAAAATTGAGTTGTAAAAGAACACATATTTTTCAACTTTGAACAAATATTGTGATGTTATTATAATAGATGTTGAATTGTTCTTTACAGCAAAAGATTCCGTAGACTTTCCCGAATACAGTGATATCCAACAATAATACATTATGATTGTTTAAACATGTTTAAACATGTTTAGACAATCATTAAAGATGGAGAGACACCACTTTTGAGTCAATTTTTGCGGATATTTTTGAATTTATCTAAAAAAATAAGGGTGCAGCGGAAAATCGAAGTACACCATGCGAAAGAGCAGACTTTTATCTTGAGAAACCACCCTTTCAAGTTTGCATGGGCGACGTTTTTTGTTAACCATAAAGCAAAATATCTTTGCCCGACATGAGTTGCCGCCAGTGGCGCTCACCACTAGAATGGGCGTTCGCGGCGCCATATCACATAGAAAGCCCGTTCTAGTGGTGAGCGCCACTGGCGGTAACTCATGTCGGGCGAAGCTTTCCAGTTCGAAAAAAACTTCGACCACGTAAACTTGACAGGGTGGTTTCAAGCTAAAAGTCTGCTCTATCGCGTGGTATAGTTCGATTTTCCGCTAGACCCTTATTTTTTTTAGATAAACTCAAAAATATACGCAAAAATTGGTGCAAAAGTGGTGTCTCTCCGTCTTTAATCATTGTTTACATATGTTTAAACAATCATAATGTATTAATATTGGATATTACTGTATTCGGGAAAGTCTACAGAATCTTTTGCTGTAAAGAACAATTGAATATCTTTAATAATAACATCACAATATTTGTTCAATGTTGAAAAATATGTCTTTTTTTTAACTCAATTTTCTCAAAAACTGTACGTCTAGGACAGGGGTCGGCAACCTTTGGAGTCGGAAGAGTCAAAAATTACAATTTACAAAATTTCAAAGTTTTTAAAGAGCCACAAAATTGCCTACAATAAATAGTACTCGCATAAATATAGTTTTTTGATGAAACAAACTAATCTATTTATTCATAAGAAAAAACATCCAAAGAGCCGCATGTGGCTCGCGAGCCACAGGTTGCCGACCCCTGGCCTAGGAGAAAAATTAAGGGCAGATTCGGAATCAACGCGAAAAACACTATAAGAATCGCATAGTGGGAATCGAAATACAAAAAAAAAGTTGGAATTTGTTGGACAGTGTTGTTGGAGTGTCCTCGGGTACAATTGATATTTAAAATCCATGTGCAATGGATGCTGAAATTTTTTCGCCGCTGGTTTTGAATCGCCCTGTAGTCTCTGTAGCTTTATTCCCATTTTATTATTCTACTTAATTTCTACAAACAGTTTCACTCGAATTAGATCGCGAAGTTACATCTAGATTTTTCGGAGCAGCGTTGTTCGAGTGTCGCCGAATCAGCGATCAATTAGGGCGTTCCGGATCGAGAGGATCGACAAGCAGGGATCCATTGTCTCCGCGAACGAAAGTGGCGCCGGGTTCGTTTCGTTTTCTTTCTTTTTCACGCGTGTCTTAGATTCCGGTTCTCGTTTGTCCTTAACATTGAACGGGCTCTGGTCGTGTTCGACCTCGTGATGGGAGGACGTTTTGCAACTTGGAGATTTCACTTCGATACTCTGCATTCCCGATCCAATCCGATTTCTGTCGGCCGCCATTGTGTCCCCCAGCGATCCGCACGCCATAACAATTTTTCCTTTCACACAGAGAGTCGCCATAATTATCCCAACAGCTGAAACTGCGAATAAAATCTTGATACGTAGAATTTCTCGGTACAGGCTCGAAGTGTTATATAAATCGGCCATAGATCGTGTGGTTTATCGATCGGCGGCGAGGTGGGAGCGGTTTTCGAAAAATCGTGTATCGGGATTCATGCACCGAGATTCCGATCCGGGCAGGTTTCGCAAAACCGGACGTCAACTTGACCCACATCGGTGTCTACTGTGGTAGCCGAGGATGGAACGACCTTAACATTGGACACGCGAGCGTCGTAATGATCGAGCGATCGAGCACCGCGATATACCTGTCCACCGTGGCGTCGCACGCGGACGGTACCCGTAGAAAAATCGTGGCCGACCTTAGGGCCCTGTACCGGACCATTCCGGACCTGTCCGTGTTTGTTCCTCGCGAGATCCTTGTCCGCGGCTGGGACGGACACATGATATCAGGGAAAGCGAACAAGGATTCCTGCACGGGAGAAAGTCCTTTCCTCCTCTTCGGCTTCGAACGGTTCGGTTTATTTTCGATCGGCGTTATCGCGGTTTACTCGCAGCGTAATCGTCCCTGTCCGGGTTCGTTGGAGGCCGATCGAGACCTCGATCGAATCGTTTACTTTTTTAGTGGTACGATTGGTTTTTGTAATTGCCGATTTTTTTCTGGATCGTTCGAATCGTTCTCTGAAGGAGTGGGCACCAGGAACACAATGCAGCGCGAGTACGTGAGCCCGAACAAATGAAATACAATTACCAGCGATTCCCACGAGTTCCCGGGGGCGTGTTCCCTCGGGCAGCTAAAATGGCTAGACTGCGTCGAGGCGCGTTAGTGATGGGACTGAGACGCGATGCTGCGAGGCAGAGACACGGGGGACTTTGAAGTAGGCTACCGAAATGGAGCTCGTTAAATAGAGCTTGCAAGATGGGACTGTTAGGTTAAAGTAAAATGGGACTCTTAAGATAGGGCTCTTACAATAGGACTCTCAATATTCGACTGATAAAGTACGGCTAGTCAAAGTGGACTTCGTAAAATGTTACAAGAGAGAACTCTCCACATAGGGCTTTCAAAACAGAGATCCACAAAATGGGTATAGCAAAATGGGGTAGGCAAAGTAGGGCTAGCAAAATGGGGCAGGCAAAGTAGGGCTAGCAAAATGGACCTCGTAAAATATTACAAGATAGAACTCTCTACATAGGGCTTTCAAAACAGAGATCAACAAATTGGGCTAGCAAAATGAGACATGCAAAGTAGGGCTAGCAAAAATGGGGCAGGCAAAGTAGGACTGGCAAAATGGGGTAGGCAAAGTTGGGCTAGCAAAATGGAGCAGGCAAAGTAGGGTTAGCAAAATGGACCTCGTAAAATATTACAAGATAGAACTCTCTACATAGAGCTTTCAAAATAGGACTGTCAAAACAGAGATTCACAAAATGAGCTAGCAAAATAAGGCATGCGAAGTAGGGCTAGCAAAATGGGGCAGGCAAAGTAAGGCTGGCAAAATGGGGCAGGCAAAGTAGGGTTAGCAAAATGGACCTCGTAAAATATTACAAGATAGAACTCTCTACATAGGGCTTTCAAAACAGAGATCCACAAATTGGGCTAGCAAAGTGGGGCAGGCAAAGTAGGGCTGGCAAAATGGGGTAGGCAAAGTTGGGCTAGCAAAATGGGGCAGGCAAAGTAGGGTTAGCAAAATGGACCTCGTAAAATATTACAAGATAGAACTCTCTACATAGAGCTTTCAAAACAGAGATCAACAAATTGGGCTAGCAAACTGAGGCATGCAAAGTAGGGCTAGCAAAAATGGGGCAGGCGAAGTAGGGCTGGCAAAATGGAGCAGACAAAGTAGGGTTAACAAAATGGAGCAGGCAAAGTAAGGCTAGCAAAGTGGGCCTCGTAAAATATTACAAGATAGAACTCTCTACATAGGGCTTTAAAAACAGGACTGTCAAAACAGAGATTCACAAAATGGGCTAGCAAAATGAGGCATGCGAAGTAGGGCTAGCAAATTGGGGCTAGCAAAGTGGGCCTCGTAAAATATTAAAAGATAGAACTCTCTACATAGGGCTTTCAAAACAGAGATCAACAAATTGGGCTAGCAAACTGAGGCATGCAAAGTAGGGCTAGCAAAAATGGGGCAGGCGAAGTAGGGCTGGCAAAATGGAGCAGACAAAGTAGGGTTAACAAAATGGAGCAGGCAAAGTAAGGCTAGCAAAGTGGGCCTCGTAAAATATTACAAGATAGAACTCTCTACATAGGGCTTTAAAAACAGGACTGTCAAAACAGAGATTCACAAATTGGGCTAGCAAAATGAGGCATGCAAAGTAGGGCTAGCTAAGTGGGGCAGGCAAAGTAGGGCTGGCAAAATGGGGTAGGCAAAGTAGGGCTAGCAAAATGGGGCAGGCAAAGTAGGGCTAGTAAAATGGAGCAGGCAAAGTAGGGCTAGCAAAGTGGTCTACGTAAAATATTACAAGATAGAACTCTCTACATAGGGCTTTCAAAACAGAGATCCACAAATTGGGCTAGCAAAATGAGGCATGCAAAGTAGGGCTAGCTAAATGGGGCAGGCAAATTAGGGCTGGCAAAATGGGGTAGGCAAAGTAGGGCTAGCAAAATGGGGCAGGCAAAGTAGGGCTAGTAAAATGGGGCAGGCAAAGTAGGGCTAGCAAAGTGGTCTTCGTAAAATATTACAAGATAGAACTCTCTACGTAGGGCTTTCAAAACAGGACTGTCAAAACAGAGATTCACAAAATGCGCTAGCAAAATGAGGCATGGGAAGTAGGGCTAGCAAAATGGGGCTAGCAATGTGGGCCTCGTAAAATATCACAAGATAGAACTCTCTACATAGGGCTTTCAAAACAGAGATCAACAAATTGGGCTAGCAAAATGAGGCATGCAAAGTAGGGCTAGCAAAGTGGGCCTCGTAAAATTTTACAAGATAGAACTCTCCACATAGGGCTTTAAAAACAGGACTGTCAAAACAGAGATTCACAAATTGGGCTAGCAAAATGAGGCATGCAAAGTAGGGCTAGCTAAGTGGGACAGGCAAAGTAGGGCTGGCAAAATGGGGTAGGCAAAGTAGGGCTAGCAAAATGGGGCAGGCAAAGTAGGGCTAGTAAAATGGAGCAGGCAAAGTAGGGCTAGCAAAGTGGTCTACGTAAAATATTACAAGATAGAACTCTCTACATAGGGCTTTCAAAACAGAGATCCACAAATTGGGCTAGCAAAATGAGGCATGCAAAGTAGGGCTAGCTAAATGGGGCAGGCAAATTAGGGCTGGCAAAATGGGGTAGGCAAAGTAGGGCTAGCAAAATGGGGCAGGCAAAGTAGGGCTAGTAAAATGGGGCAGGCAAAGTAGGGCTAGCAAAGTGGTCTTCGTAAAATATTACAAGATAGAACTCTCTACGTAGGGCTTTCAAAACAGGACTGTCAAAACAGAGATTCACAAAATGCGCTAGCAAAATGAGGCATGGGAAGTAGGGCTAGCAAAATGGGGCTAGCAATGTGGGCCTCGTAAAATATCACAAGATAGAACTCTCTACATAGGGCTTTCAAAACAGAGATCAACAAATTGGGCTAGCAAAATGAGGCATGCAAAGTAGGGCTAGCAAAGTGGGCCTCGTAAAATTTTACAAGATAGAACTCTCCACATAGGGCTTTCAAAACAGGACTGTCAAAACAGAGATTCACAAAATGCGCTAGTAAAATGAGGCATGCGAAGTAGGGCTAGCAAAATGGGGTAGGCAAACTAGGGCTAACAAAATGGGGCCGACAAAGTAGGGCTAGCAAAATGGGGCCAGCAAAATTGGTCTCACGACGTAGAGCCTCCAAAACATGATTTCCAAGCTATACGTCACATTTCTCAAACATGAACCTTTCAGGGCCGTGCGAAGGGAAGCATCACGTCCTAACCCAGACCAGGATCGCTGCCATCGCTGTTCGTTACACTTCTGAGCCGACGTAATGCCAAGTAATACCCTCGCAGTTGCACTTCTATAATCGTTTCCTCGTTTCGCAATGGCTCTTCGTTTGCGACACTCCGGTACGTCTCTGTTCGTGCTCGTCGTCGAGGATCTCCGTGACGCCTTGCCGAGGGGGGAGGGCCCGGTATTAGGAACGGAGGGAGAAGGCAGAGAGTAGAAGCAAGCAGAGCAGCTTTTCGAGCGGCCCGCGAAATTAGCGAGCCCGCCGTCGGACTTTCTAAAATTTAGACAAGCTCCGGGACGCGTTTTACGTAACTTCCTTCCGGCGACGGAGCCCGCTTTCGAGCGGCGGTGGCGGCGCAGCAACGCGCACCGTTCCCTCGCGATCACTTGCAATTATTTAGATTATTCTGCTCCAACGGTGCACACTCCAGTTTCCAGACGGCTAATCTCTCCACGGTGCACGGTGCCTCTCGTGGCCTCTTATCTTCTCACGGCCGCCATCTTTCCTATTCGGCACGAAAATGTCAGTCAACCTCAGCTCGCTTGCTGTTTTATTCAAACGGTGCTCTCGGCTAGCCTAAATACGCTTCGAAGTGCTTAGAAAACCGTCTTTTGAAACGGTTTCGCGGAAGACAAAAATTTTATGCGAGCAAATCGGATAAGCGAGTTTCCACGGCATAATGGAGCGACGGATAAATTCTCGTAAAGGACGAAAACGAACGAGCATGGAGCAATTAACATTCCCGAGACATCTTTTTACACGTTCAACGGCTTCTTGTTATGGTGATCGAAATGGCGATAATTCAGATTGTTTCTGCTCGGTAGAACGTTTTTTTCCCGCGCGATCTGATAGCGTTAATGCCTTTTATGTAATTCGTCGGGAAAAATTCGAAACGCCGCGCGGCGTGCACGCCGCGGAATAACGAAAGGCGTCACGTGGACGGATAGAAAGCGCGATGATCGCGATGACGGTTGCATCGGTGTCGTCGACATTACCGAAAGGTCAACGCCGGGTCGACAATGCGCCTTTAACACTTCGCCCGCAGGTGCGTTGTCCTGGAACTTCGCGCAAACCTGTTTTCGGATCGATGTAAAATTACTCGAACAAGATTGAACGGCAACGGAAATCTTTCGAGAAACATCCATTGAACGGCGCGCGATGTAACGATATCAAATATGAAATTAAAACGTGTGAAGTGTTACCTTGGGACTTTTTGCGCGAGTGTTTGTTTATCTGGCCGAGATGATCGCGAGACAAGTAGAAATCGTGGCCGGAACAGTTGCAAGTAATCCCTGAAAAATGTTCGCGGAGGTTCACGCGAATTTAGTCGAGAGTGTCGCGGAACAATACGCCGGAGGATGATCAGATCCGCGAGCGAAGAAGAATCGCGCTCGGCGTTCGCCGCGCCGCGCCGTTACGAAACCCAGCTGGTCCCATGAGCGAGGAAATCGTGGCATAACCTTTAGCATAATAATGGTAGAAGCTCGCGTTTGCTCCGAACGGAGTTTCCACTCGCGACGGAGGTCGAGAGAAACGGGAAATCGTCGACGGAATGTTGTCGTCCAAGGATCACTACTTTCCTCGATCCACTAATCGATCGAAAATCTTCAAAAATCTGCGAAACGCAAGCTGCGACCCAAATCAATTCTTATTCCCAGGAGAACGTTCATTGTTGGATCAACAGACCCAGAAGATAAAGAAGTCTTCATCTAATAAATAAATAAATGTAGTCTACGGCTGGCTGAAGTCGCAGAAGTTTTTGTGAAAAGAAAGCAAATGGGCCGGGAAGACGAAGAAGCCGGAGGACCTTCGACCTCAGCCGGTGTCTCCGATTTCGGCCGTGTGTGTCGCAGGGCCTGAAAGACGAGAAGAAGAAGAGGAAGAGTGGAGAGGGAGAAAGGCGGAGACCCCGGTGGAAATACGCAGAAAGCGAGTGGCACGAAAGTGAGAGGAGGCAGTATCTCGTCGGCCTTGGGGCCTCCGCGAAGGAACATTTCACTCGCAAAGACCATCCGAGCAGCGCGTCACCGATCCTGATAACAAGCTCCACGCCGCGCCGGGGACCAAGAAAGGAAGACGAGGAGGAGGAAGAACGGATTCCTCCGGGCTGACCGGTCACAGGCTATTTTTGCAACCGGTATTACAGTTAACGACGAGAAACACGCCGCTCGAGCCTACTTCGGGCCCACGAGATTTCTCGGATAACAGACGCGCTGAAAGTTTGCGGTACCTCTTTTGAAACCGCCTGTAGAAGTCTAGATTTTATTGTCTTGCGAGAGAGAACGAGCCTTGGATGACTGTTCAGGTGTCGTTTGAGAAGTATGATCTTTGGAGTACATGGTAGATGCCAGGATTTGATAGCACCTCTTTTGAAACTGCCTGTAGAAGCTTAGATTCGATTGCTTTGCAGGAGAGAACGAGCCTTGGATGGCTGTTCAGGTGTCTTTTGAGAAGTATGATCTTTGGAGTACATGGTAGATGCCAGGATTTGATAGCACCTCTTTTGAAACCGCCTATAGAAGCTTAGATTTGATTGCTTTGCAGGAGAGAACGAGCCTTGGATGACTGTTCAGGTGTCTTTTGAGAAATACGATCTTTGGAGTACATAGTAGACGCCAGGTTTTGATAGCACCTCTTTTGAAACTGCCTGTAGAACTCAAGAATTAATTGCTTCTAAAAATAGCACATCTCATGGACAATTGTCGGAGCGTTTTTACCAATGGAGCATTTTTACCAATGGAGGATTTGACTGCTTTGCAGGAGCGAACGAGCCTTGGATGACTGTTCAGGTGTCTTTTGAGAAGTATGATGTTTGGAGTACATAGTAGATGCCAGGATTTGATAGCACCTCTTTTGAAACCGCCTGTAGAAGTTTAGATTTGATTGCTTTCAAAGAGAGAACGAGCCTTGGATGACTGTTCAGGTGTCTTTTGAGAAATACGATCTTTGGAGTACATAGTAGACGCCAGGCTTTGATAGCACCTCTTTTGAAACTGCCTATAGAACTCAAGAATTAATTGCTTCTAAAAATAGCACATCTCATGGACAATTGTCGGAGCGATTTTACCAATGGAGGATTTGATTGCTTTGCAGGAGAGAACGAGCCTTGGATGACTGTTCAGGTGTCTTTTGAGAAATACGATCTTTGGAGTAAATAGTAGATGCCAGGATTTGATAGCACCTCTTTTGAAACCGCCTGTAGAACTCAAGAATTAATTGCTTCTAAAAATAGCACATCTCATGGACAATTGTCGGAGCGTACCAATGGAGCATTTTTACCAATGGAGGATTTGATTGCTTTGCAGGAGAGAACGAGCCTTGGATGACTGTTCAGGTGTCTTTTGAGAAGTATGATGTTTGGAGTACATAGTAGACGTCAGGTTTTGATAGCACCTCTTTTGAAAATGCCTGTAGAAGTTTAGATTTGATTGCTTTGCAAGGAAGAACGAGCCTTGGATGACTTTTCAGGTGTCTTTTGAGAAGTATGATGTTTGGAGTACATAGTAGATGCCAGGATTTGATAGCACCTCTTTTGAAACCGCCTGTAGAACTCAAGAATTAATTGATTCTAAAAATAACACATATCATGTACAATTGTCGAAGCGTTTTTACCAATGGAGGATTTGATTGCTTTGCAGGAGAGAACGAGCCTTGGATGACTGTTCAGGTGTCTTTTGAGAAGTATGATGTTTGGAGTACATAGTAGACGTCAGGTTTTGATAGCACCTCTTTTGAAAATGCCTGTAGAAGTTTAGATTTGATTGCTTTGCAAGAGAGAGCGAGCTTTGGATCACTGTTCAGGTGTCTTTTGAGATGTATGATCTTTGGAGTACATAGTAGACATCAGGTTTTGTTAGCACCTCTTTTGAAACTGCCTGTAGAACTCAAGAATTAATTGCTTCTAAAAATATCACATCTCATGGACAATTGTCGGAGCGTTTTTACCAATGGAGCATTTTTACCAATGGAGGATTTGATTGCTTTGCAGGAGAGAACGATCCTTGGATAACTGTTCAGGTGTCTTTTGAGAAATACGATCTTTGGAGTACATAGTAGATGCCAGGATTTCATAGCACCTCTTTTGAAACCGCCTATAGAAGTTTAGATTTGATTGCTTTGCAGGAGAGAACGAGCTTTGGATGACTGTTCAGGTGTCTTTTGAGAAGTATGATCTTTGGAGTGCATAGTAGATGCCAGGTTTTGATAGCACCTCTTTTGAAACCGCCTATAGAAGTTTAGATTTGATTGCTTTGCAGGAGAGAACGAGCCTTGGATGACTGTTCAGGTGTCGTTTGAGAAGTATAATGTTTGGAGTACATAGTAGACGCCAGGTTTTGATAGCACCTCTTTTGAAACTGCCTGTAGAACTCAAGAATTAATTGCTTCTAAAAATAGCACATCTCATGGCCAATTGTCGGAGCGTTTTTACCAATGGAGCATTTTAAACACTCGCGTGCAAGTTGTATTAGCATTCACCCACTTTTGAAACACCTGTACAATTCAGAGCACAAACCAAAACGGAAGGATGATCGTTCAAGCTCCAAAGAAACAATTTGTAAACTGTGCCGAAATTACCTATTGATTCGTTGACCTGTCTCTTTTGAAGCGCCCTCTAGAGCAAATACAGGGCTCCTGTAGATTCTAAAATCGCCAGTGAGTCGACGGCCTTCTTTGAATCGCCCTGTAGAGTCGCGATCGAAGATCAGCGATTAAAAAGAAGTATCAAAGTGATTATACGACTACTATGGACCCTAAAATCGCCAGCGTTCCGGGCCAGCATGTTTGAACCGCGCTGTAGAATGTCAGTCCACTTAGAAAAATAGTTACAGTGAAAAATCGGTTACCAAGGCGTCCCGGGGAAGGTTGGTTCCGTGTCGAGGGCCCGCGAGAGGTGTCCGAAAGTTTCGGGATCGTTGTGTGCGGGGTCATGATTAAAAGATGAGCCCGGTTGCAGATCGGGCGAGCACACGCCCACGACATTCCAGCCCCGTTGGAATTTCTTTCTCTCTATGTTCGATTATGAACGCGACACGGACCCGCGTATGCAAATACAGGCCGTCCAGGAAAATAATTTACGAGATACGGATCATCGACGAAGACTAGTCAAGGTTCTCTCGACCGAGGACGCCCGGGTGGGGGGGAAACGGGATAAACACACAGACAAGTAGTCATTGTCATCCATTGTCGTTCTCGTCTCTTTCTCTTGCCATTTCTTTTCTCTTTTTTTTTCGCAGACTTTTTTTTATTGTCGTATTAATTTACATTTATACAGTAAGTAGCTCAGCCGTTCTGCGAGTGGGCAGCCTTTCCATCTATATACAGGATGTCCCGCAACGAACGGTGCAACCGAGAAACAGCTGTGTACAGCAGGATCGTGATTTTATGGTTTTTTCTGTGTTTTTTTTTAATTTTCTGTTTTATCGATTCACAGCTGGTTTTCGGTGGTACCGCGAATTGCGGGACACCCTGTATACACGGTGCTGTTGACCAAGAGCGACACCGTCCCAAGAGTTTTCCCTCCGACGCGCGCGAGTCGAATTGGCGTATCGATCACTGTGAGGTTAGATCACCTTCGATTTCTTTATTCCGCGCGGTTTACAGAAGCTGGATCGAGGACTCCCACGACTATTCCTTATCCTCGGCGATAAGGCTTCGGTTTTACTTGCACCTCCTCCCGCTGGGTCTCCTCCACCTCTTCCTGCACTGGTTTTCCTCTGGTCCCGCCGAACCTGCCGCGGCCCGACGATTTCGTGTCTACTGCGGCGGTGCTCTTTGCGCGATTGCTTGTACTAGCTCTGCAAAAACATTGCGGGTGTAATTTAAAACAGTAGAAACACTAGAAGAATTTCAAAATGCATTTCGATTTCGCTCCAGTTTGCTGCAACGCAATTAGACAATTTTTATATTGCTTAAAGATCCGCTGTCGATTCATAAGGAATCGTGGAAATATATCTTCGGTCATGGTTCATGGATAGAACAAGAATAAGATTATATATAGATCGAAAGAAATAATGAATTCTCAGTTGAACATTCAAGAATAATTTCCAGACTAATTCTTTGGGGAGAATCTTGAAGATCACCGATCTCTAGATCGCAAAGATCATTACTTGGACTTCGGCGTGGTCGATTCGCCAGTCGGCTGACTGGCCGCGGTCTCTCGATGGCTGGGCACCTGAGCTCTCCTTCTCTTCAAGGCTGCCAATAAGTCCTGATTTGATCTACAATTTGAAAACCCAAAAATCATGTCCGATTCTCTACCGAAGAATATGGCGAAAAGATTAGAAGAAGTGAAACCTAACCCAGACCTGAAGGGTCTAACTCCCCCACGAACGATTTTCGAAGACTCGGTGGTGGTGGTGGGAACCTCCTCTTGTTGATCTTGATTCTCTTCGAGTTCCACTTCCTCTTCCGCTTCCGCTGGCTGTTCCACCGGCTTCGCTGTGGTCCCTTGCGTCTGTCGTTCGAACAAAAGAATCACTCGAAAAAACGTCCTATTCTATCGTCCGGTGCATAAGTGGCTATGCTTTTACGGATATAAGTGACTTACAGTGGCTGGTCCTTTTCTGCCCACGTTGACTCGCCCTCTCGAGGACAGCAGCCCTCCGAGACGACCGGAAGTCGTTTTGGCTGGAGCCGAGGGGGTTACTGGAGCCGGCGCTGCAACTTCCTCTTCGTAGTCGTCGTACTCTTCTTCTGATCTGGCCACGGCTATCAGGCAGCCGGTCGCCAGCAATCTGTCAAGAAAAACTTCCTTTCATTTCTAGTTCTTCCCAGAACAGTCATCTTTTTTTAAACACCCTGTTATTATTTGTCGTACGACTTTTGGACTCCCCTGTATACATATAGGTCTTTATAAATTATAATGTTCCTTATAAGATTTTTGAATCCTTTCATTTCTAATTGTTCTCAGAACAGTGAACTTTTTTTAAACACCCTGTTATTATTTGTCGCACGACTTTTGGACTTCCCTGTATATAGGTCTTCGCAAATTATATTGTTTCTTATACGATTTTTGAATCCTTTCATTTCTAATTGTTCCTAGAACAGTCACTTTTCAAATCTATTTTTAAACACCCTGGTATCATTTGACTTTTGGACTCCCCTGTATATAGGTCTTCTCAAATTACAATGTTTCTTATACGATTTTTGAATCCATTCATTTCTAATTGTTCTCAGAACAGTGAACTTTCTTTAAACACCCTGTTATTATTTGTCGCACGACTTTTGGACTTCCCTGTATATAGGTCTTCACAAATTATAATGTTCCTTATACGATTTCTAAATCCTTTCATTTCTAATTGTTCCCAGACCAGTCCCTTTTTAAATCTCTTTTTAAACACCTGTTATTATTTGACTTTTGGACTCCCCTGTATATAGGTCTTCTCAAATTATAATGTTCCTTATACGATTTTTGAATCCTTTCATTTCTAATTGTTCCCAGAACAGTCTCTTTTATATCTCTTTTTAAACACCCTGTTATCATTTGACTTTTGGACTCTCCTGTATATAGGTCTTCGCAAATTATAATGTTTCTTATACGATTTTTGGATCCTTTCATTTATAATTGTTCTCAGAACAGTCAACTTTCTTTAAACACCCTGTTATTATTTGTCGCACGACTTTTGGACTTCCCTGTATATAGGTCTTCACAAATTATAATGTTCCTTATACGATTTTTGAATCCTTTCATTTCTAATTGTTCTCAGAACAGTCAACTTTCTTTAAACACCCTGTTATCATTTGTCGTACGACTTTTGGACTCCCCTGTATATAGGTCTCAACAAATTATAATGTTCCTTATACGATTTTTGAATCCTTTCATTTCTAATTGTTCTCAGAACAGTCAACTTTTTTTAAACACCCTGTTATCATTTGTCGTACGACTTTTGGACTCCCCTGTATACATATAGGTCTTTATAAATTATAATGTTCCTTATACGATTTTTGAATCCTTTCATTTCTAATTGTTCCCAGAACAGTCATCTCTTTATAAACACCCTGTTATTATTTGTCACACGACTTTTGGACTCCCCTGTATATAGGTCTTCACAAATGATAATGTTCCTTATACGATTTTTGAATCCTTTCATTTCTAATTGTTCCCAGAACAGTCATCTCTTTATAAACACCCTGTTATTATTTGTCACACGACTTTTGGACTCCCCTGTATATAGGTCTTCACAAATGATAATGTTCCTTATACGATTTTTGAATCCTTTCATTTCTAATTGTTCCCAGAACAGTCATCTCTTTATAAACACCCTGTTATTATTTGTCACACGACTTTTGGACTCCCCTGTATATAGGTCTTCACAAATTATAATGTTACTTATACGATTTTTGAATCCTTTCATTTCTAATTGTTCTCAGAACAGTCAACTTTTTTTAAACACCCTGTTATCATTTGTCGTACGACTTTTGGACTCCCCTGTATACATATAGGTCTTTATAAATTATAATGTTCCTTATACGATTTTTGAATCCTTTCATTTCTAATTGTTCCCAGAACAGTCATCTCTTTATAAACACCCTGTTATTATTTGTCACACGACTTTTGGACTCCCCTGTATATAGGTCTTCACAAATGATAATGTTCCTTATACGATTTTTGAATCCTTTCATTTCTAATTGTTCCCAGAACAGTCATCTCTTTATAAACACCCTGTTATTATTTGTCACACGACTTTTGGACTCCCCTGTATATAGGTCTTCACAAATGATAATGTTCCTTATACGATTTTTGAATCCTTTCATTTCTAATTGTTCCCAGAACAGTCATCTCTTTATAAACACCCTGTTATTATTTGTCACACGACTTTTGGACTCCCCTGTATATAGGTCTTCACAAATTATAATGTTACTTATACGATTTTTGAATCCTTTCATTTCTAATTGTTCTCAGAACAGTCAACTTTTTTTAAACACCCTGTTATCATTTGTCGTACGACTTTTGGACTCCCCTGTATACATATAGGTCTTTATAAATTATAATGTTCCTTATACGATTTTTGAATCCTTTCATTTCTAATTGTTCCCAGAACAGTCATCTCTTTATAAACACCCTGTTATTATTTGTCACACGACTTTTGGACTCCCCTGTATATAGGTCTTCACAAATGATAATGTTCCTTATACGATTTTTGAATCCTTTCATTTCTAATTGTTCCCAGAACAGTCATCTCTTTATAAACACCCTGTTATTATTTGTCACACGACTTTTGGACTCCCCTGTATATAGGTCTTCACAAATGATAATGTTCCTTATACGATTTTTGAATCCTTTCATTTCTAATTGTTCCCAGAACAGTCATCTCTTTATAAACACCCTGTTATTATTTGTCACACGACTTTTGGACTCCCCTGTATATAGGTCTTCACAAATTATAATGTTCCTTATACGATTTTTGAATCCTTTCATTTCTAATTGTTCCCAGAACAGTCTCTTTTTAAATCTCTTTTCAAACACCCTGTTATCATTTGACTTTTGGACTCCCCTGTATATAGGTCTTCGCAAATTATAATGTTCCTTATACGATTTTTGAATCACCCAGTACAGCACGATATGAATGTCGGGGTTCGTCGCACGATCTCTGAATCGCCCTGTAGATACAGGAATTTTAGAGTGACTTTCGGCCCGACCCGTACAGCACGTTTGTATCCAGCAATAGAACAGAAAATAAATAATTTACCGACCGCGAAGATTTCGATAGTGAAAGGCGACCGCGCATGCAAACGATACCGCCAGCGAGCTAGGAAACGCTTTCCTCCGGCGCGATCGACTGGGAACAGGAAGTCGGTTGTTTCTCGAGCAGGTCGCGTGTTCAACGTAACTAACGATCGAACAGCTGTTCGACGAAAAGTCTGCGAGGAAGATGGTCGCGCTTCGATAATTGTCTCCATATGGTCCCTAATCTGTAACGATCGTTGGAATCGTTTGGCAACAATAGAGTGGAAGAAAGATGAGCCTCATCCGGATAGAAAGCGGATAGCGATTAGCCAAATACTGGGAGATTCATATATGTGGGATTGGAACGGCCTGTAGGCTGGTTGGATTCACTGAAACACCCTGTACATTACGTTTGTCCTTGTAATTATTTCAGTAGATCTTTTCTACAATACTCTCATTTTTATGGTATATTCTTAGCATAGACTTTTATTGTCATTTTCCGAATATTTACGTTTCGACCACAACATATGCAACGCCCTGTAGCCAGCTGAATGATCCAGTTGAATCAGCGCGTAGATCAAAGCCACTTATATTCCACATTGTCGAACTAAACATTTTCGTCGAATTTTTTCGCTCGGGCCACGATATTTGGAACAGCCAGTAGCAGCAGCCTCGCAACACGACCGGGCGAATCGAATCGAAGATGGCGGAATCGGGTGGAAGGGCAGCACCCACTCGACGAATGACCGCGATCCCAGAATACTGTACCCGTCCCCGAAAAGGCACGGGGCAACAGGACACCGAGGCGCGTGCCTCTCTCGCAGCGCAACTTTCGCCCGCGAGAGGATCGAGAATAGAATACCGAGGACGAGTCCTGCGGATCCAGTCGCCGCGATCTCGCCCCTCGATCGCCGCGTCCGTCTGCGCGATCCGCTCACAATTAGCTGCAACGAATCTTCTAGATCCCGCCAAATCCTTTCAGAAACAGTTGGAAAACATTTTCAGTGAATCCTGAAGAAACCCCTCTTCGAGAAATTCGCTTTCAAAGAGGACCAGGTAACTTTGGGACACTTTTGCGAAAGAAGATAAGAAAGAAGTAAAAGATACGTGAACGTTTTTCACATGAAATTATTCTGCAAATCCTGCGGAATGGATTCTTAAATTCTGGGACACCTTTGCGACCGAACTGTAAGAGCTGCATGGACGGTCCTCGCTCTAAACAATTCTGCAGCTCCTCCTGCGTGTAGTAGCACTGCCGTTTCGAAGATTAGAAACGATCAAGACAGTTGAAACAACAGCTGAACATTGTAGACGGCCGATTTCCCGCTGCGCCGTGATCTCCCCCGAGAAATCGGGCGGCGCGCGGCAAAACCACGCGGTAAAACGGTCCTTTTCAGTAACAATCTCGCAAAATCATCGACGAAAATTAGCGAGCGTGACGCCGGTGACACAATCGCGGCGCTCGGAGGGTTGCGTCAGCGATCGGCGGGGCGGCAACAAAGGCCGGTCGCTTGCTTGGGCGCGCGCGCGGCCGTGCTTACAACAAAGAAATTGTCAGTTTGACCGTGGATCGGTCGAACGTGGAAAACGGTGGGCTTTCGAAACCGGAGCGGCAAGAGGGAGCACAGATCCCCCAGTGGGGGATCGCGAAACTCGTCGATAAAACTCGATCGGCTTTCGAGAAATTCGACTCGGGAACGGTTTGTGTCCGTCTCGGCCTTCTTTTATTTCGTCTTTCGTTTGCTTCCCCGAGCGGCGCCGTCCTTTTTTTCGATATATATTTGTTAGCCGTGTCACGTACCCACGGCGGCTGTGTAGACTCGGCGACACGTCCGTGGTAACGGATCGTGGCCGGCCGGCCAATCCCGATCCGGGAGTTGCTTGTTGCACGAGCCAACAGCCCAGAGAAAGTGAGTTTCGTACCCGTGAATGTCACAGGTCAAAATCCAGCCGGCGTCGCTGCTTGGCGGATCTACAACGCCGAGAAAACGTGCACACGCCGCTGCACCAGACGCGGGCACCTCTCTCGCCTGCTACGCGCGCGAGCGTTAGGACACGCGAGGCCTCGGGAAAATCGCGCGCGGGTTGCGCCACGAACCGTTGCCCCACCGGCCGAGCTCTCATCCTCGGGACAATTCGATGATCCGGTGCGATCGTCCTCGAACACCAAACGTTCGTAAACGAACCGATCTCTCATCCTCCCATATCCAAACGACCCGGCCAATAATTTTTCGAACACCTTCAAACAACGTCCAAACGTTCGTCAACATTCAGCGAACCGACCGATCTCTCGCCTCCCCTATCGAAAACGATTTAACGATCCGGGCCAATAGTTTTCGAACACCTCCAAACACCTCCGCGCGTTCATAGAAATCGTGCAAACCCAGCCCGTCTCGCTCGGAGTGAACGTTTTCACCGAATCGCCGAAGGAAAAGCAACGGTACCGCGCACCGGGCCCGACGTAATCGATATTTTTCATTGGACTCGTTTTCTAATCGATTTCCTGGTTCGGCGGAACGGACCTGGGTTTGCATAACGCTCTCCCGCATCCTGTTATTACAGGAGCCGTGTTTGTCCGGTTTCTACTGTCCTGGTGGTCCTTTGTTTTCCTCCGGTCGGATCGGTGGAAATTGTCGACTTAAGACGGCGAGTCGCGCGATACTCCGGGCCGCTTGTAACGTTAGATAAATACGCCTTTCGATCGCGTCCAAGGAGCCTGGCCTTGGTCACTCGAACGCGTACACGCGAGAGAGCTCGCCGAGGCGTATGTGTCGCGGCGAGGCAATGTTGAATTTGATAGTGCACGCCTGAAAGCAGCCGCTCTCGGTTGCTGCACTCGATTCCCGGCGATTCTGATCCTCGAAGCGTTATTTCGGCTCTCGGGTCGAGTGGGGACACGCCTTAATCGAATCATCCAGGTAGAAATACAGCTTGAGGGTTGGTGTTTGAGATAAGCGTGAGATCTTTCATTTTCGATGATCAACTATCGAGGTTCAATGCGAAATAGTCCGATCCAGACCCTCTCCCGTTAACGGCTCTAATGTGGACATACAGCTTAAGGGCTGTTACTTGAGATAAGCGTGAAATCTTCCATTTCCGTTGACCTACTATCGAGGTTCAATGCGATCTAGACCCTCTCCCGTTAACGGCTCTAATGTGGACATATAGCTTAAGGACTGATATTCGATATAAGCGTGAGATCTTTCATCTTCGATGATCAACTATCGAGGTTCAATGCGAAATAGTCCGATCCAGACCCTCTCTCGTTAACGGCTCTCGTGTGGATACACAGCTTAAGAATTTAATTCTAACAGGAAAACACGACACTTTCCATCCCCAACGACCTACCTACAAAGTTCACCACAAAATGCTCTAATCCAGACATTTTCTCGCTAAGGGCTGCCAAGTGGACACACAACCTAAAGATACTGTTGTTACCCTAAAGCTTAAGATAAAATGTCCAAGAGAAACGCGACACTTTCAACCCCGAACGACCTGCCTTCAAAGTATGCCAGAAAATACTCTAATCCCGACTTTCTCTCGATAAAAGCTCCGAAGTGTGCAATCAGCCTAAGGATTGAAATCTCGCCGATCAAGCACCGAGGTTCGGTCTCGATCACTCGCGAACGTTCCTCGAACCCCCGTTCCAATGGTGGTAGCTCAAAGCTGGTACTCACGCGAACAGTGCGAGCTTCATGCTGTGTAGATTAGGGTTGCTGGCGGCTGGTGTTGTTGCGGATTGACGAGGGACGCGCGTTAGGCAGAACGGTGTCCGGTCGGCTCGTACGTGTCCCGGTTCTGATCGAGACGGTGGATCGTGAACGGTGTGCAGTATTCGTAAACGACGACGACTGGTGTTGTTGGCACGGCCGCGATACCGCGAGGAATGGGTATATCGTTTGGAGTGGTAGAGGGAACCGCAAGCCCAGCCAAGCACACCAACTGCAATCGCGGAGGCTGTGTACTTTGGAGTGCCGCGGCGAGTTTCCCCTTCCCTCTATATATATTGGCACTCTCACTCAGCCGGACAACCACCCGTTTGCCGTCCCGAGTGGAGAAGCCCCATCCACCTATACCGTGCGTGTGTGACTTTGATATATCCGGCGAGAGAGAACACACCACCATGTGGCCGTTTCTCGCGGCCATGGAATTCCGTATCTTCTCCTCCGAAGCCTCCCTCGCGACACAACCGCCTGCCACGCTGCCTACCTGTTTTCCCCCCGTATCGCGTCGCCTCGGAATGACACTGGAATTCTTCGCGAGCCGAGGCTCGCTCGTGGATTCCAGTGATTTTTTTTACCCGCGGATTTTCTCTCTATCTACATCTTTAAGGCCACCTTCAGGGATTCGGAGATCTGTCCGAGACGCCACCGGTGATTTACAACTAGACTTTCTCGAGCTCCGAGATCGATTTCGACTCGATGCCATCGCTCGGTGGCGTTTGCAGTATTCAATATTCTCTACATACATCGAGAAGGTCCTTTTCGATTCTCTCGTTGCTCGCGGTCGCTTAAACCCATCACTACTTACAGGAAATTCATTGGAGCGTGATGTGGAGGTTCTATATGTTTATTTGTGCTTCTATAGCGCTCGTGAATTTTCAGTCTCAATGTCCACTGGGCTAAATTTTGTATTTTTGTTCCATTACTCAATTTTCTTTATTGCTACTAATGGTATATGTTACGGATTAGAAGAAACTTCGAGCTTCAAAACGTCGCGCGTCTCTTGACCGGGTTAACAAGCAAGCAAGTCGATTCAAAGTCTTTATTCTGATTCTATACATCTATCTACTAAAGTGTACTCTTTTATTATCATCCCACGCTCTTTATTATAAGTTTCTAGCCAAAACGATCGTGTGTTTTGGTTTGATACATCGCTCCTTTGTAGATAGTTCATCTACATTTTTGAACGTACCCAAGTTGGGGGAATAAAGTTAATCTTAAGTGAAGTGCCTTGTTCTACCCCTTCTAATCCGTAACAGTATACATCGTTCAACATCTTTTCAAGACTGCACAATCCCTTTCAGTCTGCATTATTCCATATTCTGATACCGCTCGCGACCTATCGAACCCATCACTACTCACCATTCAAACTCCTCTGCAGACCAACCGTGAGACATCTCCGGAGATGAATGGGACCTATTACAGATTTTTCAACACACCGGGAGTTGTACAATTCTTATTACTCGGATATCAACTCTCAAACCCATAGGTACTCACCTCCGAAAGCCCACCTCGCCGATAAGGACAGTCTCGCACAGTGGCGCACCCAGGATTTAGTCTTGGGGGGGCCGAGTTGAACGGACAAAATTTTGTGGCCTGGTGCAAGAATTGCCAATGTACAGTTAGCGCGTTATAACTAGTGATAATAATATGAAACACAATGAATGACCTTTTTTTTCGTTTTTTAGCCAAAATATCCCCTAACGGTACCCAGGGCTGTTCCACGATTTTGCTTTTAGAAGCTAAACATGTTTTACATACAGGGAACCGGATTAATATTCGGGCGCTCCAAAAAGACGATAACTTTTTTAATATTGTACTATACGATTTGAACTTTTTTGGGAAGCTAGAGCAATAAGTTTACTACAGGATGTGTAAAGAAATTTTATTAAAAATTGCAATTGATCGGACTTGTACAAATAATACTAAACGTTGCATTATACAACTTTTTTATGTGGACCTATATTGAAAATTTAAAAAATACGTTTTGTAGATCTGTGTTAATTAAAAATATTCTGAAAATTTCGACAAAATCAGTCGGCGTTGCAATGAGCTACAAACGTTCAAAGATGGTAAAAATTGCATTCCCACATCAACCGATTTCGATGAAACTTTCACAGTGCATGTAATTGACACAGACCTACAAATTTTTAAAATTTTCAATATAGGCCCACATAAAAAATTTCATCAATTGCAATTTTTGAAAAAATTTCTTTTCACATCCTGTAGTAAACTAATTGCTCTAGCTTCTCAAAAAAGTTAAAATCGTATAATACAATATTTAAAAAGTTACCGTCTTTTTTGGAGCGTCCGAATATTAATCCGGTTCACTGTATGTGTTACCATAGTTATTTAAGCTCTCTAATATTGTCTGAGATAAGTTTTTTCCTGTAGTATTTGTTACAGGAACAAATTGTAAGAATTGTTCGCAAAGCTTGCTATCATTTTCTTCGTCTATATACCTTACACACAAGGAAAGTTGCTCAGTGGTAGAAATGTCACAAGTTTCATCAGCAAGAAGTGAAAAACATTTCGCCGAATTAATTTTTTTAACCAAATGGTTCAAAATGACTTCATTACAAGCATTTATGATTTGATTTTGTATGTTCCAGCTAATGTAGGTAGCGTTTTTAGCAGCATGTTTAAAATGTTCAGTGAGGTTCTCATCGCCCGCATCGACTCTCATTCTTAATAAAGCTCGAAAATTGCCTTCATTAGCGATTGGCTCCTGTTCAAATGAAATTTCTCCATAATCGCGATGTCCTCTCAAAGGTATAATTTGCCGACCACATAAAATTATTGTTTTTATAATCGGTTCCAATCGTTTCCGGTTAACTGCAGCTTGTGATATCTTGCTTGCGTCAATTTGTCGATCAACTGAAAGACATTTTCCATCTCTAATATTTTGTAGTTTTTCGTAAGTCATAACAGCTTCTATGTGATATTTTGTGTTTTGATGCTTATTAAATTTATCAACGGCTTTCTTCCAGTTGTTATATCCTTGTGTAACATGGGGAAAGGTCAGGCCCTTTTCCCATTAACCATCCAATAGCCCAACTATCAGGGTAGCCAACCCACGTATACAAAACTCTTGATTCGAAAATTCATTTTCTTTATTTTTGGCCACGTTTTGGAGTAAATCGACCACTGTGCGGCGCAGCGGCGCGGTAGGTGCACCAATACTGACGCGTACACGGCCGCAGACGCACAACAATAGGCAGAATTCAGTATTCTAGTATTGGCAGTTTTTGCAAATATCTTGGGACCCAAGCAAGTGCATGCCTTATATGTATAGGGTAAAGTTGTTCAAAATGTTGAGTTTTACATATAAAATATCCAAAAATCATCGAAATCGTAGAGGAAGCAGCTATTCTACAGTTTCACCAATTTTCCAGTGTCATTATTCTTGGGGGGGGGGGACTTGGCCCCCGGCCCCCCCCCCGGGTGCGCCACTGGTCTCGCAGCTTGAGTCTACGATATTCCCGCATATTCTCATAGTGGTGTTGCGAGCAGGGTGTCTCGGGGGGACAGCGTGGGAGTCCGGTTTGGCGCTCGAGGGATCGGGAATCGGCTGGTTCGCGGTCCGGTCCACCGAAACGAAACCGAGCCGGAGCTTTGGACGTGTTTTATAGTTAGATCGAGCGTCACCGGTGAAAGTAAACGACACGGAGGCCTGGTATCGCGGCCGTAGCCAGGAATGCCGGAGGAGACACCCCGCTGTCCGCGATGCCCTATCCTTTTTTCGCTTCTTCCATCAGCTGAATCCTCCGGGAAAATCGTCGATCACCCGTCCACGCGATGGTACGACGTGTCCGGCTCGGGACACCGCCATTGTTCCAACGATAAAATCAATTCCAGACGGGTCGTGATGTCGGCCCGCGACGTCTCGTCGCGCATCCACAGACATTCAGGATCTTCCGTGTGTAAATGTCAAGAGGTATTGCGGCAAGTCCGATTACAAGCCTTCATGGTTGCTCGGATCGTCGGCTGTCCCTGCACATTTTGCTCTAACGGGTGTTTCAGAAATTCAGAGATCCCCGGACACACGCTGATCTTATTGACTCCAGTTTTTTCCCTCGTCGACACCTTCTTCAAAATCTTCGCTCTGCTATTTCGTTTCCGCCGACGCGAACAATAACGTTCGCGAAATATTAGTTTAGCTGGAGAAGGTTGTCCGAAGTTGTTTTCAGCATTCTGGGTACGTGTCGATTTCCACCTGTTGATCGGTGAAAGTTGTAATTAATGTCTAAGCAATTTTTAAAAAGTTGTTAGACGTTCGGCGGGTTCGAAGATTCCTGGAGATCACGAGACCAAGATCTCTGCTCGAGGATCGATCGGGAGAGCAGGACCGTCGGCGAAACTGGTGTTGCCACCTCTCGGCGGTGTCCGACAGCAGGCAGGAAGTCCTGCGCGTTGTCATTTACCGTGCGAACAAATATTAATAATTATTGAAAGCCGACAACTAAAGTGTTTGACAAACTGTTTAGAAATGTTGAGCAATTCACTATACTGACTTTATACTCGAATAAGTACGAGAATACTGATGACAGGTATCTGTAAAAATTCCGAACTATAGCTCAAACGTGCGCGAATATGTGTGCAAAGTTTCGCGAAGGTACTTTATCCAGATCCGATACAACCCGCTTGGAGACTCCGGTGTCCGACCTCAGCATCAAGTATTCTTCTCTGGTTGTCAAAAAATATTTAAATTGAAAATCTTGATGTCAGAGCGCAGGAGATCATTTTAAAACCCAGAATCAACACGGCCCATGCATCGAGCCCCTGTATCTCCTTTTTTCTGTTTTTTTAAATCCTTTATATCCGGTTATTATTAGTCGTACAAAAAATCTCCACAGAATAAAGTTGTACTGTTTCAAGGGGCGATTTTGATGATGGTAAAAATTTTTTCTCAAGGTCATTTTTTTACAAGATTTCAAGGTCATTGATTTTTTTTATATGGAATGAGGTATTTTTTAATACATCAACCGATGCAGCTGGACATTCGTTATAAAAAAGTACTAACCCATGTATGTCGAAAAGTTAGTAGTTCAAGAGATATTTCAATTTAAATAGCTCTAAAATACCATTACTGTCGTCTACTTGCTAGTGTAAATTGAAGAGTTGAAATTGAGATTGAAAAATTGACGCTGAAAATGAAATTAACGATTTGAAATTAACGAATTGAAATTGAAAAATTGACGTCGAATTAAAAAATTGAAATTGAAGAGTTGAAATTGAAAAATTGAAGTTGAAGGGTTAATATTGAAATTGAAGTTGAAATGGAAGAGTAGAAATTGAAGTTGAAATGGGAGAGTTAAAATTGAAGTTGAAATTAAAGTTGTAATGGAAAAATTGAAGTTGAAAATGAAGTTGAAGAGTTGATATTGAAATTGAAGTTGAAATGGAAAATTTGATGTTGAAATTGAAATTGAAAAGTTGAAATCAACGAATTGAAATTGAAAAATTGAAATGGAAGAGTAGAAATTGAAGAGTTGAAATTAACGAAATGAAATTGAAAAATTTGAAGTTGAAATGGGAGAGTAGAAATTGAAAATGAAATGGAAGAGTAGAAATTGAAAAATTGATGTTGAAGATGAAGAGTAAGAGTTGAAATTGAGATTGAAAAATTGACGCTGAAAATGAAATTAACGATTTGAAATTAACGAATTGAAATTGAAAAATTGACGTCGAATTAAAAAATTGAAATTGAAGAGTTGAAATTGAAAAATTGAAGTTGAAGGGTTAATATTGAAATTGAAGTTGAAATGGAAGAGTAGAAATTGAAGTTGAAATGGGAGAGTTAAAATTGAAGTTGAAATTAAAGTTGTAATGGAAAAATTGAAGTTGAAAATGAAGTTGAAGAGTTGATATTGAAATTGAAGTTGAAATGGAAAATTTGATGTTGAAATTGAAATTGAAAAGTTGAAATCAACGAATTGAAATTGAAAAATTGAAATGGAAGAGTAGAAATTGAAGAGTTGAAATTAACGAAATGAAATTGAAAAATTTGAAGTTGAAATGGGAGAGTAGAAATTGAAAATGAAATGGAAGAGTAGAAATTGAAAAATTGATGTTGAAGATGAAGAGTAAGAGTTGAAATTGAGATTGAAAAATTGACGCTGAAAATGAAATTAACGATTTGAAATTAACGAATTGAAATTGAAAAATTGACGTCGAATTAAAAAATTGAAATTGAAGAGTTGAAATTGAAAAATTGAAGTTGAAGGGTTAATATTGAAATTGAAGTTGAAATGGAAGAGTAGAAATTGAAGTTGAAATGGGAGAGTTAAAATTGAAGTTGAAATTAAAGTTGTAATGGAAAAATTGAAGTTGAAAATGAAGTTGAAGAGTTGATATTGAAATTGAAGTTGAAATGGAAAATTTGATGTTGAAATTGAAATTGAAAAGTTGAAATCAACGAATTGAAATTGAAAAATTGAAATGGAAGAGTAGAAATTGAAGAGTTGAAATTAACGAAATGAAATTGAAAAATTTGAAGTTGAAATGGGAGAGTAGAAATTGAAAATGAAATGGAAGAGTAGAAATTGAAAAATTGATGTTGAAGATGAAGAGTAAGAGTTGAAATTGAGATTGAAAAATTGACGCTGAAAATGAAATTAACGATTTGAAATTAACGAATTGAAATTGAAAAATTGACGTCGAATTAAAAAATTGAAATTGAAGAGTTGAAATTGAAAAATTGAAGTTGAAGGGTTGATATTGAAATTGAAGTTGAAATGGAAGAGTAGAAATTGAAGTTGAAATGGGAGAGTTAAAATTGAAGTTGAAATTGAAGTTGTAATGGAAAAATTGAAGTTGAAAATGAAGTTGAAGAGTTGATATTGAAATTGAAGTTGAAATGGAAAATTTGATGTTGAAATTGAAATTGAAAAGTTGAAATCAACGAATTGAAATTGAAAAATTGAAATGGAAGAGTAGAAATTGAAGAGTTGAAATTAACGAAATGAAATTGAAAAATTTGAAGTTGAAATGGGAGAGTAGAAATTGAAAATGAAATGGAAGAGTAGAAATTGAAAAATTGATGTTGAAGATGAAGAGTAAGAGTTGAAATTGAGATTGAAAAATTGACGCTGAAAATGAAATTAACGATTTGAAATTAACGAATTGAAATTGAAAAATTGACGTCGAATTAAAAAATTGAAATTGAAGAGTTGAAATTGAAAAATTGAAGTTGAAGGGTTAATATTGAAATTGAAGTTGAAATGGAAGAGTAGAAATTGAAGTTGAAATGGGAGAGTTAAAATTGAAGTTGAAATTAAAGTTGTAATGGAAAAATTGAAGTTGAAAATGAAGTTGAAGAGTTGATATTGAAATTGAAGTTGAAATGGAAAATTTGATGTTGAAATTGAAATTGAAAAGTTGAAATCAACGAATTGAAATTGAAAAATTGAAATGGAAGAGTAGAAATTGAAGAGTTGAAATTAACGAAATGAAATTGAAAAATTTGAAGTTGAAATGGGAGAGTAGAAATTGAAAATGAAATGGAAGAGTAGAAATTGAAAAATTGATGTTGAAGATGAAGAGTAAGAGTTGAAATTGAGATTGAAAAATTGACGCTGAAAATGAAATTAACGAATTGAAATTGAAAAATTGACGTCGAATTAAAAAATTGAAATTGAAGAGTTGAAATTGAAAAATTGAAGTTGAAGGGTTGATATTGAAATTGAAGTTGAAATGGAAGAGTAGAAATTGAAGTTGAAATGGGAGAGTTAAAATTGAAGTTGAAATTGAAGTTGTAATGGAAAAATTGAAGTTGAAAATGAAGTTGAAGAGTTGATATTGAAATTGAAGTTGAAATGGAAAATTTGATGTTGAAATTGAAATTGAAAAGTTGAAATCAACGAATTGAAATTGAAAAATTGAAATGGAAGAGTAGAAATTGAAGAGTTGAAATTAACGAAATGAAATTGAAAAATTTGAAGTTGAAATGGGAGAGTAGAAATTGAAAATGAAATGGAAGAGTAGAAATTGAAAAATTGATGTTGAAGATGAAGAGTAAGAGTTGAAATTGAGATTGAAAAATTGACGCTGAAAATGAAATTAACGATTTGAAATTAACGAATTGAAATTGAAAAATTGACGTCGAATTAAAAAATTGAAATTGAAGAGTTGAAATTGAAAAATTGAAGTTGAAGGGTTAATATTGAAATTGAAGTTGAAATGGAAGAGTAGAAATTGAAGTTGAAATGGGAGAGTTAAAATTGAAGTTGAAATTAAAGTTGTAATGGAAAAATTGAAGTTGAAAATGAAGTTGAAGAGTTGATATTGAAATTGAAGTTGAAATGGAAAATTTGATGTTGAAATTGAAATTGAAAAGTTGAAATCAACGAATTGAAATTGAAAAATTGAAATGGAAGAGTAGAAATTGAAGAGTTGAAATTAACGAAATGAAATTGAAAAATTTGAAGTTGAAATGGGAGAGTAGAAATTGAAAATGAAATGGAAGAGTAGAAATTGAAAAATTGATGTTGAAGATGAAGAGTAAGAGTTGAAATTGAGATTGAAAAATTGACGCTGAAAATGAAATTAACGATTTGAAATTAACGAATTGAAATTGAAAAATTGACGTCGAATTAAAAAATTGAAATTGAAGAGTTGAAATTGAAAAATTGAAGTTGAAGGGTTGATATTGAAATTGAAGTTGAAATGGAAGAGTAGAAATTGAAGTTGAAATGGGAGAGTTAAAATTGAAGTTGAAATTGAAGTTGTAATGGAAAAATTGAAGTTGAAAATGAAGTTGAAGAGTTGATATTGAAATTGAAGTTGAAATGGAAAATTTGATGTTGAAATTGAAATTGAAAAGTTGAAATCAACGAATTGAAATTGAAAAATTGAAATGGAAGAGTAGAAATTGAAGAGTTGAAATTAACGAAATGAAATTGAAAAATTTGAAGTTGAAATGGGAGAGTAGAAATTGAAAATGAAATGGAAGAGTAGAAATTGAAAAATTGATGTTGAAGATGAAGAGTAAGAGTTGAAATTGAGATTGAAAAATTGACGCTGAAAATGAAATTAACGATTTGAAATTAACGAATTGAAATTGAAAAATTGACGTCGAATTAAAAAATTGAAATTGAAGAGTTGAAATTGAAAAATTGAAGTTGAAGGGTTAATATTGAAATTGAAGTTGAAATGGAAGAGTAGAAATTGAAGTTGAAATGGGAGAGTTAAAATTGAAGTTGAAATTAAAGTTGTAATGGAAAAATTGAAGTTGAAAATGAAGTTGAAGAGTTGATATTGAAATTGAAGTTGAAATGGAAAATTTGATGTTGAAATTGAAATTGAAAAGTTGAAATCAACGAATTGAAATTGAAAAATTGAAATGGAAGAGTAGAAATTGAAGAGTTGAAATTAACGAAATGAAATTGAAAAATTTGAAGTTGAAATGGGAGAGTAGAAATTGAAAATGAAATGGAAGAGTAGAAATTGAAAAATTGATGTTGAAGATGAAGAGTAAGAGTTGAAATTGAGATTGAAAAATTGACGCTGAAAATGAAATTAACGAATTGAAATTGAAAAATTGACGTCGAATTAAAAAATTGAAATTGAAGAGTTGAAATTGAAAAATTGAAGTTGAAGGGTTGATATTGAAATTGAAGTTGAAATGGAAGAGTAGAAATTGAAGTTGAAATGGGAGAGTTAAAATTGAAGTTGAAATTGAAGTTGTAATGGAAAAATTGAAGTTGAAAATGAAGTTGAAGAGTTGATATTGAAATTGAAGTTGAAATGGAAAATTTGATGTTGAAATTGAAATTGAAAAGTTGAAATCAACGAATTGAAATTGAAAAATTGAAATGGAAGAGTAGAAATTGAAGAGTTGAAATTAACGAAATGAAATTGAAAAATTTGAAGTTGAAATGGGAGAGTAGAAATTGAAAATGAAATGGAAGAGTAGAAATTGAAAAATTGATGTTGAAGATGAAGAGTAAGAGTTGAAATTGAGATTGAAAAATTGACGCTGAAAATGAAATTAACGATTTGAAATTAACGAATTGAAATTGAAAAATTGACGTCGAATTAAAAAATTGAAATTGAAGAGTTGAAATTGAAAAATTGAAGTTGAAGGGTTGATATTGAAATTGAAGTTGAAATGGAAGAGTAGAAATTGAAGTTGAAATGGGAGAGTTAAAATTGAAGTTGAAATTGAAGTTGTAATGGAAAAATTGAAGTTGAAAATGAAGTTGAAGAGTTGATATTGAAATTGAAGTTGAAATGGAAAATTTGATGTTGAAATTGAAATTGAAAAGTTGAAATCAACGAATTGAAATTGAAAAATTGAAATGGAAGAGTAGAAATTGAAGAGTTGAAATTAACGAAATGAAATTGAAAAATTTGAAGTTGAAATGGGAGAGTAGAAATTGAAAATGAAATGGAAGAGTAGAAATTGAAAAATTGATGTTGAAGATGAAGAGTAAGAGTTGAAATTGAGATTGAAAAATTGACGCTGAAAATGAAATTAACGATTTGAAATTAACGAATTGAAATTGAAAAATTGACGTCGAATTAAAAAATTGAAATTGAAGAGTTGAAATTGAAAAATTGAAGTTGAAGGGTTAATATTGAAATTGAAGTTGAAATGGAAGAGTAGAAATTGAAGTTGAAATGGGAGAGTTAAAATTGAAGTTGAAATTAAAGTTGTAATGGAAAAATTGAAGTTGAAAATGAAGTTGAAGAGTTGATATTGAAATTGAAGTTGAAATGGAAAATTTGATGTTGAAATTGAAATTGAAAAGTTGAAATCAACGAATTGAAATTGAAAAATTGAAATGGAAGAGTAGAAATTGAAGAGTTGAAATTAACGAAATGAAATTGAAAAATTTGAAGTTGAAATGGGAGAGTAGAAATTGAAAATGAAATGGAAGAGTAGAAATTGAAAAATTGAAGTTGAAAATGAAGAGTAAGAGTTGATATTGAGATTGAAAAATTGACGCTGAAAATGAAATTAACGATTTGAAATTAACGAATTGAAATTGAAAAATTGACGTCGAATTAAAAAATTGAAATTGAAGAGTTGAAATTGAAAAATTGAAGTTGAAGGGTTAATATTGAAATTGAAGTTGAAATGGAAGAGTAGAAATTGAAGTTGAAATGGGAGAGTTAAAATTGAAGTTGAAATTAAAGTTGTAATGGAAAAATTGAAGTTGAAAATGAAGTTGAAGAGTTGATATTGAAATTGAAGTTGAAATGGAAAATTTGATGTTGAAATTGAAATTGAAAAGTTGAAATCAACGAATTGAAATTGAAAAATTGAAATGGAAGAGTAGAAATTGAAGAGTTGAAATTAACGAAATGAAATTGAAAAATTTGAAGTTGAAATGGGAGAGTAGAAATTGAAAATGAAATGGAAGAGTAGAAATTGAAAAATTGAAGTTGAAAATGAAGAGTAAGAGTTGATATTGAGATTGAAAAATTGACGCTGAAAATGAAATTAACGATTTGAAATTAACGAATTGAAATTGAAAAATTGACGTCGAATTAAAAAATTGAAATTGAAGATTTGAAATTGAAAAATTGAAGTTGAAGGGTTGATATTGAAATTGAAGTTGAAATGGAAGAGTAGAAATTGAACTTGAAATGGGAGAGTTGAAATTGAAATTGAAATTAAAGTTGTAATGGAAAAATTGAAGTTGAAAATGAAGTTGAAGAGTTGATATTGAAATTGCAGTTGAAATGGAAAATTTGATGTTGAAATTGAAATTGAAAAGTTGAAATCAACGAATTGAAATTGAAAAATTGAAATGGAAGAGTAGAAATTGAAGAGTTGAAATTAACGAAATGAAATTGAAAAATTTGAAGTTGAAATGGGAGAGTAGAAATTGAAAATGAAATGGAAGAGTAGAAATTGAAAAATTGATGTTGAAGATGAAGAGTAAGAGTTGAAATTGAGATTGAAAAATTGACGCTGAAAATGAAATTAACGAATTGAAATTGAAAAATTGACGTCGAATTAAAAAATTGAAATTGAAGAGTTGAAATTGAAAAATTGAAGTTGAAGGGTTGATATTGAAATTGAAGTTGAAATGGAAGAGTAGAAATTGAAGTTGAAATGGGAGAGTTAAAATTGAAGTTGAAATTGAAGTTGTAATGGAAAAATTGAAGTTGAAAATGAAGTTGAAGAGTTGATATTGAAATTGAAGTTGAAATGGAAAATTTGATGTTGAAATTGAAATTGAAAAGTTGAAATCAACGAATTGAAATTGAAAAATTGAAATGGAAGAGTAGAAATTGAAGAGTTGAAATTAACGAAATGAAATTGAAAAATTTGAAGTTGAAATGGGAGAGTAGAAATTGAAAATGAAATGGAAGAGTAGAAATTGAAAAATTGATGTTGAAGATGAAGAGTAAGAGTTGAAATTGAGATTGAAAAATTGACGCTGAAAATGAAATTAACGATTTGAAATTAACGAATTGAAATTGAAAAATTGACGTCGAATTAAAAAATTGAAATTGAAGAGTTGAAATTGAAAAATTGAAGTTGAAGGGTTGATATTGAAATTGAAGTTGAAATGGAAGAGTAGAAATTGAAGTTGAAATGGGAGAGTTAAAATTGAAGTTGAAATTGAAGTTGTAATGGAAAAATTGAAGTTGAAAATGAAGTTGAAGAGTTGATATTGAAATTGAAGTTGAAATGGAAAATTTGATGTTGAAATTGAAATTGAAAAGTTGAAATCAACGAATTGAAATTGAAAAATTGAAATGGAAGAGTAGAAATTGAAGAGTTGAAATTAACGAAATGAAATTGAAAAATTTGAAGTTGAAATGGGAGAGTAGAAATTGAAAATGAAATGGAAGAGTAGAAATTGAAAAATTGATGTTGAAGATGAAGAGTAAGAGTTGAAATTGAGATTGAAAAATTGACGCTGAAAATGAAATTAACGATTTGAAATTAACGAATTGAAATTGAAAAATTGACGTCGAATTAAAAAATTGAAATTGAAGAGTTGAAATTGAAAAATTGAAGTTGAAGGGTTAATATTGAAATTGAAGTTGAAATGGAAGAGTAGAAATTGAAGTTGAAATGGGAGAGTTAAAATTGAAGTTGAAATTAAAGTTGTAATGGAAAAATTGAAGTTGAAAATGAAGTTGAAGAGTTGATATTGAAATTGAAGTTGAAATGGAAAATTTGATGTTGAAATTGAAATTGAAAAGTTGAAATCAACGAATTGAAATTGAAAAATTGAAATGGAAGAGTAGAAATTGAAGAGTTGAAATTAACGAAATGAAATTGAAAAATTTGAAGTTGAAATGGGAGAGTAGAAATTGAAAATGAAATGGAAGAGTAGAAATTGAAAAATTGATGTTGAAGATGAAGAGTAAGAGTTGAAATTGAGATTGAAAAATTGACGCTGAAAATGAAATTAACGATTTGAAATTAACGAATTGAAATTGAAAAATTGACGTCGAATTAAAAAATTGAAATTGAAGAGTTGAAATTGAAAAATTGAAGTTGAAGGGTTGATATTGAAATTGAAGTTGAAATGGAAGAGTAGAAATTGAAGTTGAAATGGGAGAGTTAAAATTGAAGTTGAAATTGAAGTTGTAATGGAAAAATTGAAGTTGAAAATGAAGTTGAAGAGTTGATATTGAAATTGAAGTTGAAATGGAAAATTTGATGTTGAAATTGAAATTGAAAAGTTGAAATCAACGAATTGAAATTGAAAAATTGAAATGGAAGAGTAGAAATTGAAGAGTTGAAATTAACGAAATGAAATTGAAAAATTTGAAGTTGAAATGGGAGAGTAGAAATTGAAAATGAAATGGAAGAGTAGAAATTGAAAAATTGATGTTGAAGATGAAGAGTAAGAGTTGAAATTGAGATTGAAAAATTGACGCTGAAAATGAAATTAACGATTTGAAATTAACGAATTGAAATTGAAAAATTGACGTCGAATTAAAAAATTGAAATTGAAGAGTTGAAATTGAAAAATTGAAGTTGAAGGGTTAATATTGAAATTGAAGTTGAAATGGAAGAGTAGAAATTGAAGTTGAAATGGGAGAGTTAAAATTGAAGTTGAAATTAAAGTTGTAATGGAAAAATTGAAGTTGAAAATGAAGTTGAAGAGTTGATATTGAAATTGAAGTTGAAATGGAAAATTTGATGTTGAAATTGAAATTGAAAAGTTGAAATCAACGAATTGAAATTGAAAAATTGAAATGGAAGAGTAGAAATTGAAGAGTTGAAATTAACGAAATGAAATTGAAAAATTTGAAGTTGAAATGGGAGAGTAGAAATTGAAAATGAAATGGAAGAGTAGAAATTGAAAAATTGAAGTTGAAAATGAAGAGTAAGAGTTGATATTGAGATTGAAAAATTGACGCTGAAAATGAAATTAACGATTTGAAATTAACGAATTGAAATTGAAAAATTGACGTCGAATTAAAAAATTGAAATTGAAGAGTTGAAATTGAAAAATTGAAGTTGAAGGGTTAATATTGAAATTGAAGTTGAAATGGAAGAGTAGAAATTGAAGTTGAAATGGGAGAGTTAAAATTGAAGTTGAAATTAAAGTTGTAATGGAAAAATTGAAGTTGAAAATGAAGTTGAAGAGTTGATATTGAAATTGAAGTTGAAATGGAAAATTTGATGTTGAAATTGAAATTGAAAAGTTGAAATCAACGAATTGAAATTGAAAAATTGAAATGGAAGAGTAGAAATTGAAGAGTTGAAATTAACGAAATGAAATTGAAAAATTTGAAGTTGAAATGGGAGAGTAGAAATTGAAAATGAAATGGAAGAGTAGAAATTGAAAAATTGAAGTTGAAAATGAAGAGTAAGAGTTGATATTGAGATTGAAAAATTGACGCTGAAAATGAAATTAACGATTTGAAATTAACGAATTGAAATTGAAAAATTGACGTCGAATTAAAAAATTGAAATTGAAGATTTGAAATTGAAAAATTGAAGTTGAAGGGTTGATATTGAAATTGAAGTTGAAATGGAAGAGTAGAAATTGAACTTGAAATGGGAGAGTTGAAATTGAAATTGAAATTAAAGTTGTAATGGAAAAATTGAAGTTGAAAATGAAGTTGAAGAGTTGATATTGAAATTGCAGTTGAAATGGAAAATTTGATGTTGAAATTGAAATTGAAAAGTTGAAATCAACGAATTGAAATTGAAAAATTGAAATGGAAGAGTAGAAATTGATGAGTTGAAATTAACGAAATGAAATTGAAAAATTTGAAGTTGAAATGGGAGAGTAGAAATTGAAAATGAAATGGAAGAGTAGAAATTGAAAAATTGAAGTTGAAAATGAAGAGTAAGAGTTGATATTGAAATTGAAAAATTGACATTGAAATTGAAATTAATGTTAGCGTTTACTTATTTCTGTAACGTTTTAGTACGACAGTAATGGTATTTTAGAGTTATTTAAATTGAAATATCTCTTGAACTACTAACTTTTCGACATACATGGGTTAGTACTTTTTTATAACGAATGTCCAGTTGCATCGATTGATGTATTAAAAATTACCTCATTCCATTTAAAAAAAATATCAATGACCTTGAAATCTTGTAAAAAAATGACTTTGGGAAAAAATGTTTACCATCATCAAATTCGCCCCTTGAAACAGTACAACTTTATTCTGTGGAGATTTTTTGTACCACTAATAATAACCGAGATATATAGGTGTTCGTACTTAAACGGACCTCCCTGTATATTCACAAATGTGGTCTGCCTAAACGCAAAACAAGAAAGAAAAGAAAACCCCCGTCCCCAGCATAATGCATCAAATCGCTTATTGACGACGGCCGTATCTCACGAAAGTTTCGTACCGTCGTCTATTGACGACAGCCTTAGTTAAAGGGTTGAAGACGTGCGAAAAAACTACTTTTACACCCCGGAAGGGGGTAGTGTGCAGAGCTGGGGAAAATAGTATTTTAAATAGTAAATAATAAATAATCCTATTTATTTTAGAGTATGCGTACAACTTTGAAAATAAAATATCTTATTTGTCGTAGTAACTTTTGAAAATAAAATAATTTATTTGAGAGAGGCAGTGATTTCTGAAAATAGTATTTTATTTGAGGAATATATTGCAAATATTTGTATTCTGTCTTTATTTGCAATTTTAATCTTAAACACTATTGCTGAAAATAATGGTTCGGATTCAGTACATTTATGAGTGTAAATCGTTTATAATAAGACAGAAATAAACCGCGTATGTTTATGCGGTTTCTCAGAGTATTATAACATTGCAAAAAGTAACATTTTTTCTTTTGTATTTCAGAGTGTTAAAATAGGAATATTTTATTTTCTGGATCAAATTATTGAAATAGAAATATTTTATTTCCGAAATTGTATGTCTCATTTAAAATACTATTTTCTTTAGGCAAGATAAAATCTAAAATATTAAATAGTATTTGAAATATTTGTTTCGCCAAATAATGTCCACCTCTGGTAGTGTGGGACTCGGGGGACACAGGTGTTCGGTGTCCCCAATACCCACTAAAAGAACCGCACGTCTCGGACCTTGGCCCTTTCCTCTTTACCCTCTCATGACCCCTTTCATGAACACATTTAGGGCCCCGCTGTTTGCATTTCTCCTAAACTATCTTATGATTCGGCCTAGCGCCGATCCCGTTCCCGGCCTTTGAGCCCCTGTATCTCCTATTCCTTCTCGACCAGAGGACACTCGAGTCAAACATGTCGTTATCGTGCCACGGGGCAGTTTCGGGGCTCCGACGCGGTCCGATTCGGCCCGATCGGGCCCGATCTGTAAGATACCCGCCCACCGGAGCGCCTGAGGTCCAGCGACGCCTCGTGTACCGATCAGTAGCGCCATCCAGCTACGCGGTCTCCGCCGGGGAACTAACGGAGCCGCGGAGACTGTCTGTCACTTGTTGCATCGCCGTCGTCGGCCTGACGTTCGCTCGTCTCGGCTCCAGGCCCGGCGTGTGTGCTGTGCTCGCACCGGTCCGCGTTCTTCCGGTTTCCTTACGAGCGTCTCTAACCCCCTCACGGTCTCCCTATCTCGCGAGACGCGAACACATCGACAGTGCAACGGTATTCACGTGAATATCTAGTTCCTTTTTATTTTGATACAGTGTGTGCTCTTTTTGTGCGTGCGTGTTTGTTACTACTCCGCCGCGGATCCTACGAGGTCCAGCCTCTTCATCATCATCATGGTGAGGAAATTAACGAATCGTTAAATTGGGAGAATTGTGAGAATTGTGGAGAGGTTCGATTTTTCGGAGTCGCCGATCTTGGGCATTTCCGAGCGTCGATCCAGCGATGATCCACGGAAGATCCTCCCGTGCAAGGATCACTGAGGCCGGGTACAGTACCGGCCAAAACTTTTCGCACCAGCAAAATTCTTTTTTATTTCTTGTTTTGATTGTGATTCAGTTGTGAATTCAGTGATTTTTCATGCCAAATTTTTGGGAGTGTGATTCTCATGCACAGTTCCCTTCAAAAGTCATTCATTTTTGCTGTAGGATTTAGGAAAATTAATTAAGAGTACTGTTTATCTTGTGAATGAAAATTGAGTACCTTAAGGATCGAAATGGAGCAAATCCACTGTTTATACAAAATTTATAAATGTATCTTACCACATTTTTCTTAATTTCTTTTTTAAAAAGAATAAAAATAAAATTTGTTGCTGCATGAAAATTATTACAATTCAGGATTAAAGTTATTATCCAGGATGAAGATTGTGACTGTCAGGTTTCGAGACTGCGTGACGATTTATTTAAACGAATTACAGTCCCGAGAATCGTAGTAGGGACAAGATAAATTGGAGTTTCGGTGGTTCGTAAACTTGTTGCTGGAAGTGTACCCGGACCGAGTCTGCTCTATCTTATCTGAGGCGAAGATACAGCCTGAAAATTTGCTTTTCGTCGGTGGGCCCGTGCGTGTAGGAATTTTCACGGGTTTTCCACGTCATGAACAACGGTCGGCCGCGTTATCTGCAGCCGATTCAAAGTTTTGCACGGTCCGCTCCTTTGTTTCCTGGTCTGGCTCCGCGAACTCGATGAACGACGCCGGCCACTAACGCTCGTTTCTCTCTCTCTCTCTTTTTCTCCGTCTCTCGGTCTCTCTCCGCTCCCTGGAAACCAGTTTCCAGCTGTCAGCGTCCAGTTTCTCGCACATACGCGCACCTATGCAACCGTTTCTGCGACCCGACCTCCCCCTCTCGATCATCGATCCTACGAACGTCTGGATCATTTTTTGGTTGCAACGAATGGTCACGAACCCACTGCATTAATGTACAAATTTTTTCCATGACGAGACAACTATTCTTCTGGTGGTGAATTGTGTTCATTTTCGAACGAGATAAATTACGATCATCGATCTACGTTCGTCTGGATCATTTTTTGATTGCAACGAATGGTCACGAACCCACTGCATTAATGTACAAATTTTTTCCACGACGAGACAACTATTCTTCTGGTGGTGAATTTTGTCCATTTTCGAACGAGATAAATTACGATCATCGATCTACGTTCGTCTGGATCATTTTTTGATTGCAACGAATGGTCACGAACCCACTGCATTAATGTACAAATTTTTTCCATGACGAGACAACTATTCTTCTGGTGGTGAATTGTGTTCATTTTCGAACGAGATAAATTACGATCATCGTTCTACGTTCGTCTGGATCATTTTTTGATTGCAACGAATGGTCACGAACCCACTGCATTAATGTACAAATTTTTCCCACGACGAGACAACTATTCTTCCGGTGGTGAATTTTGTCCATTTTCGAACGAGATAAATTACGATCATCGATCTACGTTCGTCTGGATCATTTTTTGATTGCAACGAATGGTCACGAACCCACTGCATTAATATACAAATTTTTTCCATGACGAGACAACTATTCTTCCGGTGGTGAATTTTGTCCATTTTCGAACGAGATAAATTACGATCATCGATCTACGTTCGTCTGGATCATTTTTTGATTGCAACGAATGGTCACGAACCCACTGCATTAATGTACAAATTTTTTCCACGACGAGACAACTATTCTTCTGGTGGTGAATTTTGTCCATTTTCGAACGAGATAAATTACGAAAAACTATTTTTTTTAAATTGGTAGGATTATTCCCCAACTGTATTTATAAATTGAGAGAGGGTATTTTCCCAAGATTAAATTTTATTTGTACCGCAATAGAACAATATTCTTCTCAAAAGACATTCAAAGTAAATTAAAATTGCCATCATTTCGAATTTATTTTTAAAGACGAACGTTTACGTGAAGAGGAGGGGGGTTTATTATAACAAGACCTTGCCAGCCAGGGTTACGACCATGTTGGGCGGCGGCAGGCACATAAACTAGCAGATCTCACGTCGATCGCGAAGGAAGCATGGCGGCAGGAAGGAGCTCTCGCCTCGACCGAAATAATTTTCTCTCCCTAACGAAAGTCGAAGGGCGCGTCTCGACCGAAATAGTCTTTGAGAGTGCCGAACTGAGAGACGGACTCCCGCCGAACACGCTTTACGTTCCCGTATATTCATTCATGCGGCCACTGTCGGAATAGGTGTCCGGCCTGTTGTATACGAAAACCATGGGCACAGCTGGAGTAGGGTGGACACCTAATCTGACCGTCCGCGTAAAAGAAGGACAGACAGGAAGAACGGAGAAGGAAAAGGGAGGAGGAGGCTCGATTCAAGCGTATCCGGGCTTAAATTCGTCGTGTCGTGTTTACTAGAAGACTTTTCTGTCCTCGAGTTTTCTTTTCCCACCCCTCACCCCCGGAAAGTTCCGGCTTTTCCTGGAACTGGGCCTCTTGACAACGTCATAATACACGGATTTCGACGAAGCTAGGCTGAGTTGTAGCACGCGTAAAACTGTACAACATAGATTTTTTCCTTGTTGATTTTAGAGGGTTGAAATTAAAATTCTCAAAGTCGGGGGATGAAAAAGTTTTCTGATGAATATTTACGGAACTACGAGGGGTGGAAATATTTTTAAATGGAGAACATGTGTGTCCTTGAATGTGGAGTTTTATTGTTTACACAGATTTGCGGCACCTCCATTTTTTTAATAATAAATTACAATGTAGTATATGTCAGTCAATGCTGTAAAATATTCTGCTCCTGATTAAAAAAAACAACCATTCTTTTTTGAATTTGAAATATTTATGTTCTCAAGGGATTGTGTTTGTGTTACAAAGTTGGGAAGGGGTGGGAGGCTTTTTCTGACATTTTCGCTTGTACCTCCAGTGGTCGGTGTTATTCTTGAAGGGATCCGGTGTTAGGATGATCCATGCTCCTCCAGGGAGAGGAATGCAGGCAGATGGTGGTTGGTTCAGGCCCTGCACCAGGTCGAATCCCACGGGAGCCGAAAACTGCACTGCCACTGGCACACGGGACCATTCTTCCATTGCAGGTAGCCGCGTTACCTGCGTTTCTCAACACCTTGAGGAATTTACGAGCCTTTACGCTCGAACTTTCCACGTTGCGTTGCATCCTCATCTTGCGGGAATAATTTAGCGATGTTGCGAATTATCCGATCTCCCACCTGTATCGAACTATTCGACCCTTTGAACCCTCAACTTTTTACCTACCCTAAAACTCACCATTGTGTCTTTTTAAAAAAGATATCATAACTGTATCCATTCAGATTTATCGCAATTTTTATCATAGCACATGCTCGAATGAATGTATTGATTAAACAAAAGCTTTGAAGTCCAATATGGAAATTAAATTGTAGGGTGACTTAAAATTTTTTAGCTCAAGGTCGTTTGAAGGTTATGCTATTGAAATGAATGAATGCATCGTCAGCTATGATATTGAATAAAAATGAAAGAAGTCTAGAGAATGGCATGCATAAAACATTTTTGTTCCATTGATTGCCGTGTTTGATTTTGTTATTACTCTTTTTGGTTTTATTCGATTAGCCGACAGGAGAAAGATTTCTTTCCGCCCTCGATCTCGTTAGATCCGCGGCAGTAACAGTGTAAATATGCATGAACTTCCGCAGCCTGTCTGCGAGGAATCTGCAATTATAATGCATATTTGATTCATAGTAGCATTTTAATGAAAATGGTAATTCGCGGTGGCCCGAAACGACAATAACGGTCGATCAGTTAAAAACCAATTTGAACGACGTGCGATCATCGTATTAGAACGTGGATTCATCTTCGGGTGGGTCCATTTTGACCCGGCACAGAAACTTCAACTACATTCGAATTGTTTATCCCGCAATCAAAATTACGCTCTCTTAAATACTAACTATTCTCCAAAATCGAACATTTAAAAATTCAACATTTTATAAATTCAATATTTCAAAAATTCATTATTTCAAAAATTGTTTACTTCAGAAATTCATTACTTCAAAAATTGAATACTTCAAAAATTGAATACTTCAAAAATTGAATACATAAAAAATTGAATACTTCAAAAATTGAATACTTCAAAAGTTGAATATTTCAAAAATTGAATATTTCAAGAATTCAATAATTCAAGAATTCAATATTTCAAGTATTCAATATTTCAAAAATTCATTATTTCAAAATTTCATTATTTCAAAATTTCATTGTTTCAATAATTCATTATTTCCAAAATTGAATACTTCAAAAATTGAATACTTCAAAAATTGAATACTTAAAAAATTGAATACATCAAAAATTGAATACATCAAAAATTGAATACTTCAAAAATTGAATACTTAAAAAATTGAATACATCAAAAATTGAATACATAAAAAATTGAATACTTCAAAAACTGAATACTTCAAAAATTGAATACATCAAAAATTGAATACATCAAAAATTGAATACTTCAAAAATTGAATACTTAAAAAATTGAATACATCAAAAATTGAATACATAAAAAATTGAATACTTCAAAAATTGAATACTTCAAAAATTGAATACATCAAAAATTGAATACATAAAAAATTGAATACTTCAAAAATTGAATACTTCAAAAATTGAATACTTCAAAAATTGAATACATCAAAAATTGAATACATCAAAAATTGAATACTTCAAAAATTGAATACTTCAAAAATTGAATACTTCAAAAATTGAATACTTCAAACATTGAATACTTCAAAAATTGAATACTTCAAAAATTGAATACTTCAAACATTGAATACTTCCAAAATTGAATACTTCAAAAATTGAATACTTCAAAAAATGAATACTTCAAAAATTGAATACTTCAAAAATTGAATACTTCAAAAATTGAATACTTCAAAAATTGAATACTTCAAAAGTTGAATATTTCAAAAATTGAATATTTCAAAAATTGAATATTTCAAGAATTCAATAATTCAAGAATTCAATATTTCAAGTATTTAATATTTCAAAAATTCATTATTTCAAAATTTCATTGTTTCAATAATTCATTATTTCCAAAATTGAATACTTCAAAAATTGAATATTTCCAAAATTCAATATTTCCAAAATTCAATGCTTCAAGAATTGAATATTTTAAAAATTCAAGAATTCAATATTTCAAAAATTGAATATTTTAAAAATTCAATATTTCAAAAATTCAATATTTCAAGAATTCAATATTTCAAGAATTCAATATTTCAAGAATTCAATATTTCAAGAATTCAATATTTCAAGAATTCAATATTTCCAGAATTCAATATTTCAAGAATTGAATATTTCAAAATTAATTGTATAGTGCTGTTAGCTCTTCATTATTATGTCCAAGGAGAGGATTAATATTGAGTTGAAGTGAACGGAAAGATATCCGAAGAAAAATTGATTTGCAGGAATTTGAGTGAATTTAGCAATGGAAGGCGGTCGAGTGGTATAGTTATTGTGAGTAAAAGCGGCACAAAAGTGCACGGCTTTTCAATCGAGAACGTGGAATCCAAGGAACCCTGGCTCTCCAGCCGTCCTTCGCCGGTCCAGTTCTTTTTCTGTCGGTTTTTATGCGTTGTCTTTGATCGACGATCGAAATTATACACGCCAGTGTGTCACAACGTCGATATTCTTTTGCGTTGCACAACCACCCGCTCGCCTTGCACAGCCGAAACAACCGGTCGATGTTAGCACAATGTACTCGGTGGCCCAAATCATTTTTATCGCTATGGCATTCCATCTGCGATCGTATTTCATTGCAAAATTATAGGAATTCAATGTTGTGGTAATTATGTTCACAAACGTTTTTCCAGCTATTTTAAAATAAGTACATAGCAGTTTGAAGTGACATGCATTAGGTGCATCGATGCACTTTTCGTCCACCGTGTACGTAGTTATTGTATTCGGAGGGGACAAAAGTTGGTGAATGGTGCAAGATCGAGTTTTCGCCGAGGTCTCCGATAGATCGATCCTCGAGACCCACTTGAAATCGCTCGTGACTTTCTTTCTTCAGCCTTTTTACACACAATAACCACTATTGTCGTGGTAAATGCATTATATCGAGAATAGAAATTCCTTCGCTCTAAGAATGATAATTTTAAACTTGTACGTTAATAGAAATTCGCAATATCTCTATTCTAGTTTTGGTGTATTTATTTTCTTGCATCAGAGGAATTTTTTATTGAAGGGAATTCTTGCAGTCTAGACTCGGGAATGTAAGATATGCATTCTGTAGGAATCTAAACAACTTCGACAATTTTCTATCTCCTAGTCGCTTGGTATATCAAGTATTTCTGCAGGTAAGAATACTTTCCTGCAAAAAACTAGAATTAAACAATTTTGTTTATAATCTGTAGAGTATAAAATCACTCTATTCAAAAATATAAAAGTTCAACCGAGTACCAACCCTGTGTCCCAAAAAATTTCAACAACCCCACACTAACAAATACTCGATCTGAAAATCCAGAGCTCAATACTCATCCCAAGTCTGAAACCTTGAAGATGCGTCACAGTTCCAGTTCCCAGGCCCAGTTCCTTATCACCAAGTGCCCACCTGTGTATCTCCACACCTACTATCTAAACAATCCAGCGCCTCTCATCCCTCTGACCCTGCTCATCACCGATTTCCATGAAATAAAAGTGGGGAGGATGAGTCAACCATCTATCTAGGAGACTAGTTTCTCTATCTAACGATTGAGAACCGCTGTCCACTGATAGTGGGATGCGTCACGAGCAAACACGCGTACCTGCGGTTCTCGTTATCAGCGTTGGAACACGGCTGGAGCCGTTCGAGCCGCGGCTTCGGCTTCAGTCCTCACCGGAGGAGTAAATCCGAGAGGTCGTCTCTCAGTCTCTCCTCTCTCGTGATTGCTCGTGCCTGTTCTCCTTTGTTCAGTCTCCGCCTTGTCCTTCTCTCTTCCGACTCATCTGCCTGGGCTCTCTCTCCCTCTCTCCGTACGCGAAAACATCAACAGACCTTCCTTCTGTCTTGTCTCCTCTTGTCCTCTCACTTGCATTCTTTCTCTCTCTCTCTTCAACCTTTCTGCTCTCCCTCTGTTCCACTCGATTACTCACTCTGTGACCTTCTCTCTTGCTCTTACACTGTTGCATCTAGTCTCTCTCTCTCTCTTGAGTCTCTGCTGGTCAGTGACTCTCTCTTTCTATCTTGCTCGTTCGTTTCAATCCTTCCTTGTCACTCTTTCTAGCTTCGTGCTCTTTTTCTCTTGGTTACTGGGTTCTGCTGCTCTTCGACTTTATTGAATCATATAAAATTTCATAATAATTTAATACTGTCACTAAATTTTCTATAAAATTAATTCATAATTTAATGCTATTATAAAATAATATTAAATTCTCTGCGAAATTTTTATAAATAATATTCCCCCCTCAAATAATATTGAATTTTTAATGCTATTTTAAAATAATATTAGGTTCTCTGCGAAATTTTTATAAATAATATTCCCCCCTCAAATAATATTGAATTTTTAATGCTGTTTTAAAATAATATTAGGTTCTCTGTGAAATTTTTATAAATAATATTCCCCCCTCAAATAATATTGAATTTTTAATGCTGTTTTACAATAATATCAAGTTCTTTGTGAAATTTTTATTATAAATAATATTCCCTCCTCAAATAATATTGAATCATATAAAATTTCATAACTATTACAAATTTTATTTTCTATTAAATTTTCAATTTTTTGGAGTCGTCGAAGAAAGAAAGAAGTTCCAAAGTGATTCCTGTATTTTGCAACTAATGCGGACAATTTTTATTTCTCATAAAGCACTACCCACAACGAAGAAGTTTTCACTTCAAATTTTATTTTCTATTAAATTTTCAATTTTTTGGAGTCGTCGAAGAAAGAAAGAAGTTCCAAAGTGATTCCTGTATTTTGCAACTAATGCGGACAATTTTTATTTCGCATAAAGATCTACCCACAACGAAGAAGTTTTCACTTCAAATTTTATTTTCTATTCAATTTTCAATTTTTTGGAGTCATCGAAGAAAGAAAGAAGTTCCAAAGTGATTCCTGTATTTTGAAACTAATGCAGACAATTTTTATTTCGCATAAAGATCTATCCACAACGAAGAAATTTTCACTTCAAATTTTATTTTCTATTCAATTTTCAATTTTTTGGAGTCATCGAAGAAAGAAAGAAGTTCTCAAGTGGCTCCTGTATTTTGCAATTAACGTGGACAATTTTTATTTTGCATAAAGATCTACCCACAACGAAAAATTTTCACTTCAAATTTTATTTTCTATTAAATTTTCAATTTTTTTGGAGTCGTCGAAGAAAGAAAGAAGTTCCAAAGTGATTCCTGTATTTTGCAACTAATGCGGACAATTTTTATTTCGCATAAAGATCTACCCACAACGAAGAAGTTTTCACTTCAAATTTTATTTTCTATTCAATTTTCAATTTTTTGGAGTCATCGAAGAAAGAAAGAAGTTCCAAAGTGATTCCTGTATTTTGAAACTAATGCAGACAATTTTTATTTCGCATAAAGATCTATCCACAACGAAGAAATTTTCACTTCAAATTTTATTTTCTATTCAATTTTCAATTTTTTGGAGTCGTCGAAGAAAGACAGAAGTTCCAAAGTGAGTCCTGTATTTTGCAATTAACGCGGACAATTTTTATTTCTCATAAAGAACTACCCACAACGAAGAAGTTTTCACTTCAAATTTTATTTTCTATTAAATTTTCAATTTTTTGGAGTCGTCGAAGAAAGATAGAAGTTCTCAAGTGGCTCCTGTATTTTGCAACTAATGCGGACAATTTTTATTTCGCATAAAGATCCGCAGTCTATATACAATTAACATAAAAAATCAATTTGTTTGGAATTTTATCGCACCACCTTGATAATTGTCGGCACACTCGTCACGCTGCTTTTCCACATTTCTCTCGCTCCGGCAATTTTCCTTCTCTCTTCGCTCACACACCCACTCTCTTTCTCTCCGCCCCCTCCCTCTGTACTCTCCCTCTCCCACCCACAGTTCAAGAAGAATTAATTTCTTCTCTGTCTTTCTCTCTCTCTCTCGATCTGTCCCGTCGACCAAGTCCCCGATGCTAGTCGGCGCTCGGCGCCGATCGACACGGAACGATCGACGATCGACGATCCAGAGAGGACACCACGTGGTTGTCCGACGCGGTGTAGATCCACTCCTCAGTCCCAACGCGGCGTTCGAGTCACGCGAGACCCGTCCGTCGCGACGGCGACACACAATCGACGGAATTACCGATGACGCCGTGAGTGTTTTAAACCGACCACGAACCATGGGCACATCCGTCTCCCTACTGCTCGGGATACCTGGACGCGATTAGGCGAACAGGTGGCTGTCCGCCCGAAGGATCCACGGATCCTACAACTGCTCCTATACTCGATTTTTTCATTTTCGCCTTCGCTCGGTGAGTAGATCGACTTAGTCCGACGATGAATTTATTTTTGTGGATCCATGCGATCTTTGGACTCTATGGAAGATGTGCGCGAAGTGTCGGATTTGCAAAATTGCAAAATTGCAAAATTTGTGCGAGTTTAAGTGCAGCTAAAAAATCCTTGACGAATATGATTTTTTATTTTTATTCTTGTGGGGAACGATAGTGCTCTTTTTCGGCGTTTGAGAGATTGTGAAAGTAGCTCGAAGAGTTCTCTACGTTGACAATATGAGGTTTCGCTTGTGAGAAGTTGTTGCAAATATTTGTTCACTAGAAAATTGAAATACAGTGTCTTCGGTTAGACAGACAATTTTCATACGATACAACAGATGTTCATGGTACATCATTGTCTGAACTATTCATGCCAAACAAAGTCCAAATAAAAATCTTGCTTCTTCGTTCCTCTGATAAGAGCGCGAGATAGCGCATTATCTATCAAAAGCGTTACATTAAAAATAAACAAAGAGCCTCGTCTACTTTATCCTTCAGCATTTTCCAAGTCTGTTCAGTTTCAAATCCAAAATTGAGTTCCGCAAAAATTGTAGATATTTTTTTCATATGGTGGTCGATGTACAGTAAGTGTACAACAAATTGTATTATTCAAGACTGTGTATACACAGAATTTTAATCGTTCAAAACCGAGACGCGCTCGATTCTCTCCGTACGTCAATCTTTGGACCCGAGCATCGACAGTTACCGATCCGCTCGCAGAAAGTTCATCACAGTCGCTAATAAAAAGCGCAGCTCATGAAACTCCTTGCCATAAAACCTCGGGGAATGACACGGTAATGATAAGTCTGCCGTTCGACAATTTTTTCCTCCCGTTTCGTAACGCTTTCGTGCGGAATGTCCTCGGTTATGCAACCGTGGCGTCCAACAGCCGCGACAGGATGCACTCTCTCGCCAAAAACAGAGTGCGAGGAAGAGAGAAAGAGAGACCAACAGACGGTGCATCCTGCAGACCGACGGTCGGCAACCGGCAAAGCGAGCAGCGACCCGCGATAGTATCGGATGACGATAATGGGATAACGAGGCCGGCGATAATTAGCGGCGGGTACCGGTGCCCGTCGAGCCGACCGACCCTGTCGATCGTTAACTCGGGATTATTAACGTCTCTTCCCCCCTTCCCGATGTTTCCTGCATCCTCTTATCCTCGTTCATCGTACTCGACTTCTTATTTGGCCTATTACGAGCTTCTACGAGTAGCAAGAATCCAGGAAGAGGATTGCTATAGAGGAAAATAAACCTGGGGAGATGGGGATCAGAGGATTTTTGCTGGTGAGCCGTGTGCTGGGACTTCCTTGACCTTGGGAGACCATCTTGGAATGTGATGAGTTGTTGTTTTTGATTTGGTAGAATCTGAGTGGGTGGAGGGGATTTTCATGGACCTGGTAGCTTCTGAGAGGGTTCTGAAGGACCTTGTAGCTTCTGATAGGAATAGTAGGGGGTATGATAGCTTCTCAGAGGATTCTGAAGGACTTGGTAGATTCTGACAGGATTACTAGAGGACCTGGTAGTCTCTAAAAATATTCTGAAAGTCCTGGTATAATACCAGCAGCTATAAAGCTTCTGATAGGATTCTAGAGGCTCTGGTAGTCTCTGAAATTATTCTCAAAGTCCTGGTAGCTTCTGATAAGAATACTAGAGGACCTGGTAACTTCTCAGAGGATTCTGAAGGACCTGGTAGATTCTAACAGGATTACTAGAAGACCTGGTAGTCTCTAAAAATATTCTGGAAGTCCTGGTATTATAGCTTCTGATAGGATTCTAGAGGCCCTGGTAATCTCTGAAATTATTCTGAAAGTCCTGGTAGCTTCTGATAGGAACACTAGAGGACATGGTAGCTTCTCAGAGGATTCTGAAGGACCTGGTAGATTCTGACAGGATTACTAGAGGACCTGGCAGCTTTTCAGAGGATTTTGAAGGACCTGGTAGATTCTAACAGGACTACTAGAGGACCTGGTAGTGTCTAAAAATATTCTGGAAGTCTTGGTATTATAACTTCTGATAGGAATACTAGAGAACCTGGTAGCTTCTCAGAGGATTTTGAAGGACCCGGTAGGTTCTAACAGGACTACTAGAGGACCTGGTAGTCTCTAAAAATATTCTGAAAGTCCTGGTATTTTAGCTTTTGATAGGATTCTAGAAAGTTTGATTCTGGAAAGTTTGGCTCTAAAAGATTCTGAAAGTCCTGGTAGCTTCTAATAGGAATACTAGAGGACATGATAGCTTCTCAGAGGATTCTGAAGGACCTGGTAGATTCTGAAGGACCTGGTAGATTCTGAAGGACCTGGTAGATTCTGAAGGACCTGGTAGATTCTGAAGGACCTGGTAGATTCTGACAAGATTACTAGAGGACCTGGCAGCTTCTCAGAGGATTCTGAAGGACCTGGTAGATTCTGACAGGATTACTAGCGGACCTGGTAGTCTCAAAAAATATTCTGAAAGTCCTGGTAGCTTCTGATAGGATTCTAAAAGGCTTGGTAGTCTCTAAAAAAATTCTGGATCTCCTGGTAGCAGACAGGGTTCGAGGAGAGGAATCAGGATTCCACGCGACCGTTTATGTAACAATACGCTGAGCGTGGCACGCGTAACTACAGATCGGTTCCGCTTCACTCGCGGCGCGCGTCGAAAAGTAAGCCTCGCCTAGAAAGAGAGAATAGAGAGGGCGCGAGAGCAAAGCGAAACGAGGGACGCGAGGGGACCGCAATATTCGCCTGGTGAAATGAACACCTCCCGGTGTTGACTTACGACGATTAGGGAAAAAATACGCGCTGCCCGCGTCGATTACGTAACCGGTGTGCTTGTAACGGGGGTGACGTAACGATGCGTGTGGGTTCCAATTTTTGAAACGTTCTGTATACAGCAGGAAGTCCCGTGTGGGTACATTTTGAAACAATTTTGAAACAACCTGTATATGGATCAACATAAGCCTTCTATAGCAGAATCCACAATGCTCATCTCATTGACATTGCTGAATATACAAAATGCTTCTACTGCAAAATATCTGAACGAGGTATAAATTTTTAAACGAGCAAATTTTACATACTGCCACCAAAAAGTTCATTTTCCATTACAAAATCTACACTGTCCAGAGCAGTTCACCGTCATGTCTGCGAACTATACAGGGAGGTCTGTTTAATTACGAACACATATACAGGGTGGCCCACATAACTCTGAGCAGCTCAATATCTCCGTTACTTTTCGTTGTACAAAAAAACTTCGTAGGACAAACTTACACTGTTTGAAGGGCCACATATAACGGTGTAAGGGAAAAAAATTTTCAAGGTCATTTTTATGAGATTTCAAGGTTATCGATGTTTTTTTTAAATGGAATGAGGTATTTTTTAATACATCAATCGATGCAGCAGGACATTCTTTATAAAAAAGTACTAACCTATGCATGTCGAAAAGTTAGTAGTTCAGGAGATATTTCAATTTAAATAACTCCAAAATACCATTACTGTCGTACTAAGGCGTTACACAAGTAAGTAAACACTAATGCCTTAGTACGACAGTAATGGTATTTTGGAGTTATTTAAATTGAAATATCTCCTGAACTACTAACTTTTCGATGTACATAGGTTAGTACTTTTTTATAAAGAATGTCCAGCTGCATCGATTGATGTATTAAAAAATACCTCATTCCATTTAAAAAAACATCGATAACCTTGAAATCTCATAAAAATGACCTTGAAATTTTTCGATGCAGCTGGACATTCGTTATAAAAAAGTACTAACCCATGTATGTCGAAAAGTTAGTAGTTCAAGAGATACTTCAATCTAAATAACTCTAAAATACCATTACTGTTGTACTAAGATGTTACACAAGTAAGTAAACACTAATGGTATTTTAGAGTTATTTAAATTGAAATATCTCTTGAACTACTAACTTTTCGACATACATGTGTTAGTACTTTTTTATAACGCATGTCCAGCTGCATCGATTGATGTATTAAAAAATACCTCATTCCATTTAAAAAAAATATCAATGACCTTGAAATCTTGTAAAAAAATGACCTTGAGAAAAAATTTTTACCATCATCAAATTCGCCCCTTGAAACAGTACAACTTTATTCTGTAGAGATTTGTTGTACGACTAATAATAACCGAGATATACAGGGTGTTCACGCTATTACTAGCCAGCGTTTTTCTTGTAAATAGCAAATATTAGAAAAAAATGTAAAAGGAAAAAGTAGTGCTGTTTTTTGTATGCAACACAATGGCGTATGTAACTTTTTTGTGTTTATACTATTTTGTTAGATATGAAGGTCACCTTCATTTTTTTAAATGGAATGAGGTATTTTTTAATACATCAATCGATGCAGCTGGACATTCGTTATAAAAAACTACTAACCTATGTATACCGAAAAGTTAGTAGTTCAGGAGATATTTCAATTTAAATAACTCTAAAATACTATTAGTGTTTACTTACTTGTGTAACATCTTAGTACAACAGTAATGGTATTTTAGAGTTATTTAGATTGAAATATCTCTTGAACTACTAACTTTTCGACATACAGTGGTTAGTACTTTTTTATAACGAATGTCCAGCTGCATCGATTGATGTATTAAAAAATACCTCATTCCATTTAAAAAAATGAAGGTGACCTTCATATCTAACAAAATAGTATAAACACAAAAAAGTTACATATGCCATTGTTTTGCATACAAAAAACAGCACTACTTTTTCCTTTTACATTTTTGTCTAATATTTGCTATTTACAAGAAAAACGCTGGCTAGTAATAGCGTGAACACCCTGTATAGGTGTTCGTACTTAGACAGACCTCCCTGTAGAGTCTCCCTGGGATAACCGAACGGTTCCCCGTGTTCTCGATTCTGTATCGGCCTGTAGGAAATGCAAACGGTGCATAAAAGACCTTTGCATCGGGATCAAAAACGACTAGAGCGTCGAACGGTTCGCGGGGGCCGACCACGGCGGGAATTGGTTACGGTCGTTGCTCCTGGCAGCTCCGCCGCGTCGGTTCTTCCGCTCCGAAGACGGCGACCGGGCCGCTTCAAGATATCCCCTTCGTTTGGTTTGCCGAGTTTCGAGGCCCTCCTCCGTTTAAACTTTAAACGACCGAGGAAGGGGACCGTCATCGCCGAAACGATCCTCCGTCGTCGACGGCTCCCATGGAATCAGCCGAGGAAACCGGAGACCGCGACATTCTTTCGCGAACAGGGCACGAGTCACGTAATATGGAAGCCGAGAGGACCGCGGGCACGCACGCACGACTCGCAGATCGTTTTCTCGTAATCATGGTAACGCGACACCCGCGACAGAACCGCGGCTGATATTGTCCTGGCGCCTGCGAGCCGTCATCGCCATCTGCGCGATTCCAGGAATTTTTAAAAAATTTTCATCGTTTAACGATGAATTTCAGGGTGAAAAGAGGGTGCACAGTGCAGTCGTGCTGCATTGTGCAAAGTTGCAATACCCTATCTTAACTAGGGAGGGAGATAGAAGCACAAATTATCCTGATTCCCCTCGTTATCTCTGTTCAATCGTGTACGATATCTTCGAAAAAAATCGGATACATTGCGCTCACCTGAACACATACTAGGGAATTTTTTCAGATTTTATGGTTGAAAATTCTGGTCGGAAAAAATTGGGAACTACACAAAATTCGCTTCTCCTGCGCTATAATAAATTGCCAGCGAGAAGGACCAACTACTTAGCAGGCCCAGAAGGCAATGCTGATGTGTTCTGAATTGCAGGCGTCGTCAACGAGCATCGCGGGGCTGAGGAAGCATGGAGGCAGCGAACGAAACAACCGATGACGACTCCCGGGGACCAGAGACTCTTCAGCATCCTGGGGAAAAGACGGCCAATCCTGAGAGGCTGCGGGTCCTCTCGGTGGACAAGGTCACCGTCGAGAAGTACGTGTTAGAGTCTTCTAGCGGCTCTCGCGAAGTGTTTCTCACGAAGAATGAAACCAAGCGAAAGTTATCAATAAAGTCTGACTCGACGAATCCCTCGCTGACGAAAACTGAACAGGCTAAAACAAATCACCGTAGCTCCCTTCCTGAAGAGACATTGCTGAAGAACCTCTCTAGCCCTTCATCGACTTTGAACAGCCCGGAGGGCAGCTTTGAGAATAGGATCAAGCCTATCAAGTTGACGAAAAGCCCCTCGATTGGCAGCATAGTGGTGAAGAATAAAATTCCCCCCAAGGTAGCAGCGAAACCCACCTTGAAGAGCCCCGTGCTTCAAACTCCAGAAAAATTAGAGCACTCTAAAGACCCTGGAGAATCTTCGGAGAAGCCGGAAGACCCTGAAGATCCGCAGGATTTGAAAGATCCAGAGGTAGGAAAGGAGCTAGAGAAGAAGGAAAAGGACGCCAAGGATCGTTTGGAGCAAAGTCAGTCAAAGATCGAGGATCTTCAGCAACACCTGGGGACCAGGATCGACGCCACCACGGCAGAACAATACAAGAAGCTGCTAGACCTCCGTGCCAGCACTAGTTTGAAGGTAACCGTTGACACCAATTTGAGCGAGAAACCCCTGACCGAATTCGACGAGGACTTCCTCCGCAGACAGAGCCTGGCCAAGCGACTGAGAATCGAAGAGCAAGATCTAGCTCCTGAAGAGATCGAAGGAGACGTGCAGAAGCGCCCGAGCTACTCGAAGAAGGTGTCCGAGGTGGAGAAGCGTTGGTCAGGCGAGTTCCTAGAGAGGCGTCGATCCTCGGAGTCCTCGAAGTCCTCGTACGTTGAAGAACTAGGCAGTGTATCATCGAGAGACAGCGTTGAAGAGGATCATAGAACCTTGTTCAGGGAGAGCATAGAAGATCAGGACTCTATAGCTGAGAGGCAGACGTCTGAAGAGGTCCTGACGATAGTCAGCAGTGATTTGGTTAGCACTGTAGATTCTGATTCCTGTTTCGAGGACAGGATCAAAGCTGTGGATGAGGACATCGAGAGGATCGATAATGAACAGGTCGATGACGATGAAGTTGATCGAAGAAGACTGGATGAATGCCAGTGGAGGAAAGATAGGATCCTAGAGTTGATGCAGGACCGCAGGATAGCGTCGTCCACGGATTCCATCGAACTGTTCGTGAACAGGGGGCCGCCGGGTAGGGACGGTTACGCGAGTCTGATCCGCGAGTTCAGCATGGAGGTCGGCACCTCGAGGAAGAAGGAGGAGAAACAGAAGAAGAAGCTTGGGTTGCGTAGGTTGCTGCCCGGCTTTTTCTCGCCGAAGGACTCGCGCAAGGACTACAAGAAGAAGGAGGCCAAGGAGAAGAAGCGTCAGGACGACAGACACTTCGCCAGGTATCAACAGAATGGTAATTATACCCGCTCGCCGGACACGATGAACTTGAACGAGGACATCAAGAGGAACGTCAAATTGGACAACAGTCTGAATGGATCGATGATCGAGGAGAGGCTGGACGAGATCAAGCGAGAACTGTTTCCCGATCAAGGACCGATCACTAGCACCCCGGATCACCTGGCGAGGGACGATGCACGGTGGGGACGATGCAGTCCGAATACGGTAAGAGAAATTTTGATTTTTAAGGGTCAAAGACATTGCTAGGTGGTAAAGCTAACCTTCTACCATGTTTAGGCTTCCTCTGCGCCACACTGCGACGGTCAAGCGTTGCTGAGGGACCGGGCAGGCCAGCCAAGGTCGTACACGACGGACTCCAGCCTGAGTTCCATTGCCCCAGACGACCGTTGGGCCGAAAGGAACCTGGGAATCTCTCCAGACATACGAAAGTTCGAGCAAAGGCAGAAGCGCGAGGAATTGGGTCGCGGAAACCTTGAGCGCAAGCATAGTCTTCAGGAACCGAACCATCGATACTTCTTCCATAGAAATCATGGACCCTCCGGCCGAATTTCTGCCCCGCCTACTGAACGTTACTTGGTCAGACCCAGAGCCATTCATCCTGTAGACAGACCCCTGCCAGCGATTCCTCATTCGAGGACAGATCTGACCTACGAGAACTACCTTGAAGACAGCAGAGAGGCGGCTAGGTACGGGGACAACGTGTACGTCGAGAAGACATTCTCTAATACTGGTCTCTATGAGAATGAGAATGCTTCAGGGATGATCTTGAAGTCAGTGTCTGCTCAAGTGAAGATTACTAGACAGCCTATAGTCAATCCCAACAGCCGAACTCCCATAGCTAGGTCTCCTAAGTACCCTTCTTCAGGGTCTAGCCAGAAGTCGGGAGACTATGCTGACTCCAGCTGCACGCCCAACTCCAGTCAGAAGAGCGAGTTCTCACCGTCCAGCTCGAAAAGTGGCGAGTACTATCTTCAGTCTCCTGGAAACTCACCGACGAACACGAAGGATCTGGACGACAGGGATGTGATCTATGAGAACGAGAAGTCGCCGTCTAGATCGTCCACCAGATGCATGGATGACAGGCTCTATGACGTAACACCCTCTTCACCGGGGCATTCCACTCCCACCAAACAGGAGAGGTCCTTGGAATCCAAGGGGAGTGGTCGCAGTGCGAAGAGCTGTCAAAGTGACGACAGATCGCAGCGGCTGGAAGTGAGGTCCTTGGACAGTTGTTTTAGTTCAGGACCTTGCTCGCCAAGTAGTCAGGGCAAGATTAGGTTGCAGCCGGCGCCTAGAAGAGCTCAGCCCAACGAGCAGATCTTAATAGCATCCCCAAAAAGAGAAGCACCGTATGAATCAAGGATCCCCAGGCCTAGCAATGAACCTAGACCAGTAGAGTCGCCAGTGAACATTACTGGATCAACCAGGCTTCCGTCTTCCACACCTGTGGAGCCTAAACAGGACTACTCTCCCCCTAGAATGAACTTTTCCCAAGTGCCTGTTCCTAACTTCCCCGCAGAGATGCCTCGACCGGAACCTGTCTACGTGCAGAGGAGTGAAGTTGGTCAGCCTAGCGAGTACAGGACGGTTTCACAGAAGAAGGAGAATGATGACAGAGTGGCCTGGGTTCAGGGTAGAGCCTCTTCCCCGCCTCCAGCAGTTAGACCCGAGCAGAGTCCTCAGAGGGGTCAGGTTATGGACAAGACCAGTCGCTTGGATCTGCAGATAGAGAACCAGAGACAGGCTCAGCAGATCCAGAGGACCAAGATCTCACCTGGTCAGGCTAAGGGCAGGGTCTCCAGCCCTGGACAGAGAGAATCCCGCTCGCCTGACCAGCAGCGTAGACCTGAAGAGGTCCTCTACGTTCAAAGAGTTCCGGAGCCAGTGTACGCGCAACGAGGACCCACCTCTCCGTCGAAGCAGGAGACCAGGCAGAACCTGGAGGCCTTCTATTGGCAGCAGAAGGCTCTGGAGGCTCAGAGGAAGTCGGTAACCTCTCCAACGACTCCGAATCTCAAGCAGATTGCTAGGAAGATTGATCTACCTGAAGTTAGAGAAGCGGTGTACTGGCAGCAGCTGAAGAAGCTAGACGAGGAGCAGCAGAGGAGGATCTACGAGCAGAACATGGCTGAGGAAGTGGTCCACAGAGCGAGGAGCCCTGTTAGAGCTAGACAGGGGTCCATCAGGGCGCCGGTTGTGGCCTGTGGAGAGCCTAACGCTTGGCCGGAGAACCTGAGGAGGGCGAAGGGCACTGTAAGTGGCAAGCCACCGTTGATGCAGAGCCAAAAAGGGCCTAATCAGCCAGTGTTAATCGTCAGGCCCCAGCAGGCAATCAGGGACCGCAGGGAGCTGCAGACCAAACCTGTAGACCCTGAGAGGCTAGAAGCTCAGAGGTCCAAGAGTGCCTCGCCTCACTTCCATCGAGGAAATGAACCTCAGAGGAAGCCAGAGGCTACCAGCTATGAGGACACCAACGATCCTGATGTCAAGGCGACTCCTCATCCCATATTCAAAAGGGGCAGCCTCATCAGCGGCGAGTCCGTGGATTATGGGACCACAGGTGGCGCTAAAAGGGTCAGCTTTTCGAACCAGTCCGCTGTGGGCCAGGATTTACCCACTGGCAACTGGCCCACCAAACACGGAACAGCTCCAGAGCCGCCCACCAGAAGACACCGTAGCGAGGATAGCACTTCGGATACCGATTCTGTGTTCTCTCACCATGAACGTCGCGATCATGCGCAATGCGTGGACGCAGAGTACGATGCTGATAGACCATTGCCTCCTCTACCCAAGGATCCTGGCTCCAGGATATCTGCTGCTGCCAGAGGCAACGTCTTCGGGGACCCTAGGTGGCAGGACCCTCGCCAGGCTCCCAGTCCTCATAGCGCTGACCCCATGCGGCTGCCTCGCCAAAAGGGTGAGTAGTGGTCTATATTTATTTACTGTAACGCGAATTTTGCGAATTTCATCGTCGAACATTCCCCAACGTCTGCTATTCGAGGGTTAATTATCAGTCGATGGTAATTGGGTACAAGAATTTATTTGGTATACGTCTGCGGTACACCGAAAACCTGTTAGGGCTGATAGGTTTAGGGATCGTGTGTACTATCTGGCTCCGGTTCGCGGATACTTCCGGTGGGAAGGCTCCTGCACCTCGTAATTCCAGCTAGACAAGGTGTGAACCGCTCCTCCGCGTATGACTATGCATCTCAATGAGCCTCTTAGGGAGAGGACCGGGAGCGGCGCAGCATCGCGCGCAGGCACGTCCCGCGAGGTCCCGACAAATCTCGTTCTTAGGCCTTAAGCCTCTTCCGCACTCAAGGACGACGTTTCGTGACGTCGAAGCGGGAGAGACGAGATTCTTTAGTTGACTTAAATCAGCCCGACATAGCTCTGAGTCGGAATCAATGTCCTTCTACTCTATCATTAAATTAAAAAAAAAGTCTCAAACCGTTCTAAACCGATCGCAGCCTCATCAAACGAAAATTCGAGGTAGTTCAAACTGGGTTCAAACACGAATCAATTTCGAGTCTCCGTTCAGACAAATTGCATCGTTGCTGCAACTTTGTCAATCCCACCGCGACCCCAATCAAACTTGTCCTATCCAGCCTCATTAACCCCGTCTCTGCCACAATAAATGACCACCATCTGCCGCACGGAATCGATATCAATCCCGCGATGTCTCTGGGCAAAAATCCATCAGCCTCGGTCAACAGGAATCAATCTCAAACATCATCCCCGTCACCGGTGCAAAGGGCTGCCGGTTTCCACAAAACGTTCTCTCTCTCCCTCTCTCTCTGCCGCCCCATAAACCGCGAACGGCGGTTAGGTCACGGTGTTCGGTTCGCATCAAAGAGCTGAGAGCTGGGGTGCTTCCGTCGAATGTTTTCGATGTGCAGCTATACTACCTAGTGGCGGAGGCAGAGGTTTCGTTGGACGGGGTCGCGTTCGACGCGAAAGCGGAACAGCGTAGAGAGTGCAGGAGAAAGAGAAAGATCAAGAGACACAAAGAGTGAAGGGAAGAGAAGAGCGTCCACCGTGGGGGGATGATGCGTTGGCGCGAGAGAGGGTGGGTGGGCGTGCGGGATCGATCTGGGTTCCCGTGACGTCACCGCTGAGAGCTAGACAGAAACAGGACTAGGAACCGGTTGGTGGTGGGAGGGCCTAGAGGAGCAAGGGAGAGATAGGGAGAGGGGTAGAACAGAAGAGCGGGGGCCGTCCGGGAGAGGAGAGCGGAGGGGCGGAAGGGCCAAGAGGTGGAGCAGGGAGAGGCGGGGAAGGAGTTGTGCCGGGACACGGGCAGATCCCGGCGACTCGGTTCCGCGGGTTTTCGACGGTGGTGCCGCGCGGCTAGAATCGCCGAGGTGAGGAGGGGGTTGTGGCGGTGTTGGCGCACCCTGTCACACTCGCCTAGCTAGCGGCCGGCTCAGTGATGGTAGCGACTGGCGGCTGGTGGTCGGGGGTGGCTGCTGGCTCTCTACCTGTGCTGCTCTCGCGTCTTATTCACCGGCGGGGTTTCGACTCGGGGTGAACAGAACACTGATCGATCGCGACCTTCGAGGACCCTCGGGGGCCGGACACCTCGGTGACGGAGACGCGCACCGGACACCGGTGGTCCTCGGGGCCACCAGAAAGTCAAAGGAGAGGACATCCCCGTGTGATCGGATCCGCGAGAGAGAAACGACCGCTCGATCCCCGAACGTCGAACACGATGTTCTCCCAGATCCTCTCTGTTCTCGTGCACGGTGCGCGGTTGACCATCGGCCGACCTTGATGCCTGAAACACCATTGTGCGTCGGAGAGTGTGATCATCTTTTCGCCGGGCGCCTTGTTCCTCGGAGCGGCAGCCGGGAAAGAGGGTAGAGGAGCCACGGACGCACACGCTAGGCTATCGATCTCCCCGCCATGGACCTCACCGTGAGCAGGATTCACCTGATCATATTCCTGGTGTTCTTCCTGCTGATCGTCTTCTTCTCGCTGCTGCTGTTCTCGTTCTTCTTCCGGGTGATCCTGTAACTCGACGTGTCCGCCTGTGCGAGTATATCTAGAGGGGTAATAAGGGGGATCTTTTTCTCGCGGAGAGTCTCCCGGCTCGGATCCTTCGAGGTGGTTGTGCTTGGAGGAGGAAGAGGCGGAGGATGTGCGCGTAGGTGGAAGTGTGTTCGATCCTCTTTTCGGTTGTAACAGAGACTGGAACCCGCTCGATCAGGGTCGTCGGCGTGTTGCGTCGAGTTGCGTTCCGTTGCGTTCGAGGGTAACCGCCGAGGAGTCCTCGCTCTCTCGTTTGACCCAGTGATCCGATTCGGAACGGTGGCGGCACACGCTCGAGTACACTCACCCCCGCGCTCGGCGTGTGAAGCTCGCGGCGACCGGAAGATGGCGACGTCATGGGCGCCGGGACGTCGTCGCGACTGTTGCGCTCGCGTCGACCGGAAACGGTAGAGAGCGCGCCTCGTTCTTGACACGGTCCGAGGTCGGAGCCGGTGTGCTCTGCGTGTGTGCGCGCACGGCTCGCGTGCGTTCTCCCTTAGGATCGCGCGACGAGGAAGGAGCAAAGAGATCGAGCAAGAAAGACGAGAGAAAGAGAGAGGGTTCATCGGTTGAGCACGGTCGTTGGTAGAGGGCTCGTGGATCGATCCGGCCGCGCGCGATCGCCCCGTAGATCTCTCAGTTGTCCCTGTATGTACCGGGTGGCCGTGGTCGAAGGCAACAAACCGGAAGGATAGACGCGTGTGTGATGAACGAGGAGGCGGGCAGCCGGCGAGACCGACCACGCGCGACCAACCGCGCCGCGTTGTGCCACGATCAAGAAACGGGATCGGAAAGGTTCGGCAAGTCGCTGTGATCCGTCGTGGGCCACCGGTTCTACAGATATTCGAGCGGCTCGCAATCATGCTGACCCGTTGGAAGAGCAAGGACAAGAGCTCCGGCAAGAGCTCGTCCGCCGGAGCCGGCCTCGGCAAGAAGAAACGCAAGTTCGGCAGAGAAGGTAAGGGACATCGGTTGCTGGGGGAATCTGGGGGATAAATCTGATATAGGTCGTGAACTCGTCCGCGGAACCGTGGAGAAGTGGAGACAGGTTCCATTGGTCCAGCGACGAGAGTTACGGGTACTCTGGGGAATTTTCGGAACGCGATGTGGTCTAATGAAGTTAGGGGAACTAGAGAAATTTCAATATTTAAACCACTCCAGAAGACATGCCTTTGGGCAGTTCTAGGGGAATTTTCAAATATGGTGGAACGCTAAAATCGTCGTTTCCGCCACGGCCGTCCGATCGACCGGCGGTGCCAGGCAAATATTTCCTCGACCGGAAGTCAAACTACAAACACGCCGGCCGGCGTATTTACCAACAAGACAAACTCCCGGGCGAAGGACGGGAAAAACATTTTGGCGGCGGTTCGCCTGATTTCCCCGCGCCGCGCCGCTTTCGAATTATGTCCCTAGGATCGATCGAACGGGAGGCCTGCGGCGTCCCGTGTCTCGTCTGGCAGCGGCGTGGGGGGTTAAAATCGCGCAATTTTTCGTCTGTCACCTGTGAAAAAGCGTCTCGGCTCGCCGCGACAAAGCGGTCGCATCGATTCTCGATGGACGCAAGGCCGAATCGCGAGGCGGCCCGGTCTTTTTACGGAATTCCCGGCACCGTCCGAGTTAATTAAAAATCAGAAACCGGATCGAACCTCTTTTTCGCGCCGCCTCTCGTCTCGCCCTCTTCCTTCCACGCTGACCCCGTTTCTGCTTTTCTCCCTCTGTTTCTCCCTTTCCTTTTTCCCTCGGATTTTTTCTCTCTCTCGGGTTTCCCTCCTCGTTTTTCCTTCCCCGTTCTTTTTACACTCCGCCTCGTTCTTCCCGCTGGCTTTTCGAGCGGAATTTTGGCAACCCGCTCGAAAGATTCGAGGATTCCTCGGGCGGTATCTCGAGCGAGAAGAAAGAGGAGGAGGCGGTGCACGTTTTTTGCGCGCGCGACAACGGCCGGGGAAAACGTTTCCGCGGAATTGATAATCGAACAAAGCGGCCGACGAACCGTGGCCGACCTCGCGCGCGCGATGGATCTTGTTCCGGCGTTTCCTTTTATCCGGGATATTTCCCCGGCGCTGCTCATTTCCCACGAAAAACCGTCCCCCTTCGCCTCCCTACGCCGTAACATTATTGGGTCGTGCCGTAAGTAACGTGGTTTCGCGCCGAGCGGAAAAGAATGGGACTCGCGACGATCCTCGCTCGTCTCCTCTCGCATCCACTTTTCGGACACAATTTCTGCGACGATAACAACGAAAATTAGCCCGAAAGATTTTCGAAGATTACGCCCCTGCGCCACAATTTATTCCGTAGCTTGCCAGAATCTTTTACTAATTTTCCGACGAAATTACACGGTTGAGCATTCTTCCGCTGAGGAAATTTTGTCACAAAATTAAGTAACGTTTGAGGACGTCGGCGTACACGTGAAACTGGTGATGAACTGCAGGTAAAGTTTGCGCGTTGATGGAAACTGAAATTCAGGGCATTAAGGAAAGAGCTGACGAGGCCAGTCAGCGTCGGTCCCATGATAATCGGGAATGTTGCGTCATCGTCATCGTTACTCTTCGTCCTAATCGCTACTTGGCCCGTTCCAATTCGCCGCGTTCGTATCGATGCTCCCGCGAGCGAAAATTTGCTTTCGCGGCCCCCAAGATTAATTACTAACTGCTCCTCGTTATGTTCGATTCGAAACAGGTGCTATGCACGACCCATTATGTCCCGGACGTGCTTTTCAGTGCCGGTATAATTGGAACGTTTCCGCGAGTCTAACGTGTTCAGATTTCCCTGTAGAATTGATTTTAAACAACGTTCAAAAAGTTCCACTCTACCTTTCCTCATTTCAACCGGTCAGGGAAGGCTGACACAGTTTTCATTCGGAGTGGCATAAAGTAGCAACGGAAAATCGTAGATCCATGTTTCTGGTCTGTCTGAAAAGCGCAGACCTCGATCTTTCAAACCACTGTGGTTTCCGTCGCGGAACAAGTTATTTTAATTCCAGGGAGGAGATTGAATTTGAACGATTCTTAAAAATTACCATTTTTGGTATATTTTGGGGTAAAAATGTTCTCGGAAGAAATGCTTGGACATTTCGAAAGCGGAAATTTCACTCGTTGGAACGAGCCCACGAGCACCCTCCTTCGATTGTTTATCAAAAAATTGCACTACTTTAAACATATGGAACCCTTCAGCTACGTTTTGACAGACTTCAAGCTCGAATCCTCTGTGCATGAAACAACCGGCGATCAATTGGTAATTAGCAATGACAGGGGAGGCTAGCACCGGTGTGCAGACGTGTCAGAGTTTTGTCGCAGCGTCGGAGACAAGACAGTGACACCGCGATATCGGTTCGGTTGCAGCATCCTCAGGGTGCAGGTGGGCAGCAACGAGCAGCAGCAGCAGCAAGCCAGAGAGGGTGCAGGAGAGAGCGGTCGGCGTCGGCTACACCCTGTCACACGGTTCCTCGACGCTTGCGCCGCGCGCAGGTTGCCGAACCGCCCCCGCCCCCTTCTTCTTTGCACCTCTGCCAGGCCGAATCCTCGGCGACCAGCGTCGTTCTCTTCCGTGACGCGCCAGTTCTCGCCTCTCTTCTCTTCCCTTCTCATATCCCTTCGGCTCTCTCAGCATCGGCCCGTGTGAACCGGGTGTGTGCGGTGACGCGATCGGCTCGCGGGAGCCTCGCGCGATCGATGGGGCGGCTCGCCGATCCCCTAACCGGCCCGACGATCTCCTAACCTGCGAACCGGAAACACTCGCCGCCGTCCCGTGCGATCGAAACTAGATCGCCGAACGATCCGCCGCAAAAACGATCCCGTCAAACGAGATGACAGCTGCCGCGGAGGACTCTAGACAGAGGATCCTCGATCCGTCTCGAAGCTAGACGCATCAGCTTGTAGGACACCCATAAACCCCGTAGTCCTGCGGAGCCAAGGCAATGAGACCGATTATCTTCTATCCCGATGGGTGATGACAGTGAGGTGTGATCAGTGATCGACTATCAGCACGATCCGGCGCGAATGCCGGCTCGATTGTTCGCCGCTGTCCTCCGCTGATTAGCCGCCAGGTTCACGGACAGGATGCGAATATTCGCCTGGAGACATTGCGTGTCGTTGGACGGTAAGCTTGAAAGAGAGAGAGAGTGTGAGTCAGAGAGAAAGGGTAGTTGACGATGAATGAGTTTCCAGCGATAACAATCGAGGGATTATTGCGGTCCGAAACGGGGGCTTGTTCGTTCATTCGCGGTCGCCTTTATCGACCGATCGGACAACTGCTAGCGGACACCTTTTTCTACAGTCTGACACCGCGAGGAGGAAATACTGAGGTGTCCTAGTCGATGCCACGTCGATCGGTCGCCCTTCCGTGACACTGGGTCGAGGTTTGCTTGTCCGGTTTCGAATCGGTCGGATTCCGTCGGATCTAGGATCCTTTCAGCATCTTTCCGTGCGAAAAAGTCCTCTAGCGTCGAAAAATTCCGCTCGGCGATCAATCTTTTCGCATTTCTTGCGTTAACATGGTCTACTTTAACTTGGAATGCGAAGCAGAATCGGTTTCCTCGTTGATTGAAGTTTCACCTGTGACCGGGTCACTTGTGACCCGAGCGGGTCCTGCAGCTTTGTCCCCCCCAACGTGACCTACAGACCTCATAAATTCGTCCTGCTGAATTTATTAGCAGTCGACACAGTTGGGCAAGTTCGTTTGCAGGCTCGAGGGAAACGAGAGCTTAATTTCTGTCGGATTGTAGTTCCGCCCGTGACCGGGCCACTCGAGACCCGAGATTCAAAGCTTTGATTCAGCGTTCCACCGTTTATTTATATCGTTTTAATTCGTAGGTCTCCGCAGGCGAGATTAATTTTGAATCGACCCGCAGCCGACTAACCGGTTTTCCACGCGACTAGACATTGCACACAATGTCCCAGAATGAAGGTAGGAAGCGTCTTCGAGTTCAGGCGAGACGACGACTATTTCGGAACATCCTGTAACAGCTAGAGAACATTCTGAGGCGGAAGCCGCAGTCTCGAGGATCTGAACCGTCTATTAAAGCACTCGGAACGGTTCGAAATTATATCCAACATCCTCGAGATACGATCTTCATCCGAAAACTCTGCTCGGGCTACAGGCTGTTCCAAAAGTGGGTCACGCGGAACCTTAACAAATGGAAACACTGCGAAACTACGATTTGTATCAATTCTCCAAGATCTCGGAGAAGATAGTATATCTGCCCGGCAACACATTCGATCCAGCTTGTCTATCGAAAAAAATCGTTGTCCTAGTTGGAAGCAGCACAGACCATGAAAACCGATAGAATTCGATACATTCCACTCGGATTACCTTTGTATGGGACCGCGTACTTCCCGATTCAATATTTGTCCTGCAATAAAATTCGAAAAAACGGTTTTCTGGACCGGAATATTTGAGTCGGCCGTGACGCGACGGTGGATCGCAGGAAGGCGTGGTTCCGGGACCCCGGAGCCGGAAGTTACGTTGTTCCGAAGGCGTCGACCACGAGCACCCTTTCCCGCCGTTACCGAGTTTACCTGCACTTAATCGTTCGTTACGTATTCGGGGTAAAATGTGGGGTCAGAGGGCGGCCGAGATGAAGCAGATGAAAAGAGAGGAGAAACTGGAGGGAGAGGAGGAGTAAAGTAGACGAAGGAGAGAATTCCTTTGAGAGGACAGGGTTTGTTTCGCGGCCAACCAACGAGATAATCTTCTCGTTAGTCGTCGAGGCCTGGTTACCCTGATTCTTTAATCCTTGAGAAAAAGGACGAGCTCGAAGAGAAAAAAAGAAGAAGGGTCGAGGGAAAAAGAAAGAAGAAGATGAGTTACTCTACGGTTGTTCCGCGTCCGGGCACTCGCGGTGGGCTCGCTTAGGCCCGTTTCGTTTTACCGTAGGAAATTACGACGACGTCGTCCGCCGTTCGTTTTACGAGCGGCAGCCGGAACGGATGCACTTCTGCGTCCTCCCGCCGCGTTCCCTGGGTGAACGGCCATTTGTAGCGTAGGTCGGGGCGGTTCGCATCCTGGTGACCCAGTTATCGCGCGAGCGCGAACTTGGACTCCCGTGACTCCGTCGATTCGACGCCCCCGACGACGTCCGTCCGTCGATGCGACGCCGCCGGCTCGTCCCGATACCGACTCGAATTGCCTCTGAAAAATTCATCGTTCGGTTGCCGTGCTCCACACTCGACGGGAAATTACGGAATTAGCTCTTTCCGAAGACGCCAGACACCTCCGAACTTCGTTGGTACAGTTGTCGGAACGAATTTGAGGCGGGTGAAGGCTAGAATTAGGGTGAAATCAACAGGAAGTTGAAAATTAAAAAAAATTAAACCGACTTCGAAAAAATGCATTAAAAAGTATGAAATAATTTGCATTTGGTTTATGTGGATACACACGAACTTAAGGATGTTCTGGAGGTACAATGGGAGACAAAAGTACAAGAAATTCGAAATCCATCAATATATTGGCAATGAAAGCCATTCATGAGTATATTTTGCATTAAAAAATAGAGTAATTCAAAAAGCTTTCGTTTGATTAGTGAATTTCATATTATATTTATTTTTTAATCAAATTGTCTTCATATTAGAAAAAATTGTAAGTGACTTTTGCGAATAATTGTACCCTCTGATTGTAGCTATATTCAGTGGTGTACGCAATTGTCGCGATTCCATGCTAGTGAGATGACAACAAGATGAATTTGACGTTTTGTAACAGTGTATAATTTTTTGCTCTGTAATTGCCTCTGAAAAATTCATAGTTCGGTTGCCGTGCTCCACACTCGACGCGAAATTACGGAATTAGCTCTTTCCGAAGACGCCAGACACCTCCGAACTTCGTTGGTGCAGTTGTCGGAACGAATTCGGGGCGGGTGAAGGCCAGAATTAGGGTGAAATCAACAGGAAGTTGAAAATTAAAAAAAATTAAACCGACTTTGAAAAAATGCATTAAAAAGTATGAAATAATTTCCATTTAGTTTATGTGAATACACACGATCTCAAGGATGTTCTGGAGGTACAATGGGAGACAAAAGTACAAGAAATTCGAAATCCATCAATATATTGGCAATGAAAGCCATTCATGAGTATATTTTGCATTAAAAAATAGATTAATTTAGAAAGCTTTCGTTTAATTAGTGAATTTCATGTTATATTCATTTTTTAATCAAATTGTCTTCATATTAGAAAAAATTGTAAGTGACTTTTGCGAATAATTGTACCCTCTGATTGTAGCTATATTCAGTGGTGTACGCAATTGTCGCGATTCCATGCTAGTGAGATGACAACAAGATGAATTTGACGTTTTGTAACAGTTTATAATTTTTTGCTCTGTAATTGCCTCTGAAAAATTCATAGTTCGGTTGCCGTGCTCCACACTCGACGCGAAATTACGGAATTAGCCTTTCCGAAGACGCCAGACACCTCCGAACTTCGTTGGTGCAGTTGTCGAAACGAATTCGAGGCGGGTGAAGGCTAGAATTAGGGTGAAATCAACAGGAAGTTGAAAATTTAAAAAAATTGAACCGACTTCGAAAAGATGCACTAAAAAGTATGAAATAATTTCCATTTAGTTTATGTGAATACACACGAACTTAAGGATGTTCTGGAGGTACAATGGGAGACAAAAGTGCAAGAAATTCGAAATCTATCAATATATTGGCAAAGAAAGCCATTCATGAGTATATTTTGCATTAAAAAGTAGATTAATTTAGAAAGCTTTCGTTTAATTAGTGAATTTCATGTTATATTCATTTTTTAATCAAATTGTCTTCATATTAGAAAAAATTGTAAGTGACTTTTGCGAATAATTGTACCCTCTGATTGTAGCTATATTCAGTGGTGTACACAGTTGTCGCGATTCCATGCTAGTGAGATGACAACAAGATAAATTTGACGTTTTGTAATAGTTTATAATTTTTTGCTCTGTAACTGTTTAACTGTTTAGTGAATCCTAATAAATTTTGAACACACACAAATAATTACATAATCTTTACTATATATAAAAAGCTGGAGTTTCTAGTTGCGTTTTTTCAAGGTTTAAATAGGAAGGTTTGTTGATGTGGAATTTTATGAATTCTCCATAAAAAGACGTGTTACAATGAGAAAACTTTAAGTTGCTATAATTCTTAAACGGTGCAGAGAATCGAACCCAAACTTCGGTAATTACATTAATTTAGTAAGAATTATATCTTTTCAAATTTTCAGAAATTTTGTCGCGTTTTTATATACCTCCAGAACATCCTTAAATACGATGCAATCTTTTCGCAGGCGGCGGAGAAATTAAAAATTTTCCAAATGACAGATGTTGCTGATTATAATTTCATTGAAATATGATGGACTTGGAAATCAGTAGGTGGGAAGAGAACATACATTAATATGTGAAAGCATGTAGAAGAATTTAAGGATTTTCGTAATTTCCAGTGTCGAAAATTTTCAATTTTGCGCCGCCTGCGAAAAGATTGTATTGTATTTAAGTTCGTGTGTATTCACATAAATCAAATAGAAATTATTTCATACGTTTTAGTGCATTTTTTTAGTGCGTTCTTTCGAAGTTGGTTTAATTTTTTTTTATAAAGTTTTTTTATTTCACACTTTTTAGTGGAACGAGCAGAATTTATAGAACACCCTAGGAAGGTTTTTCGGTCATATTGGTTGTTTGCAATAAAAACAGCAAATAATGAAATTCATGGAAATATGATGAATTTGGAAATCAGTAGGTGGGAAGAGAAGATACATTAATATGTGAAAGTATGTAGAAAAATTTAAGCATTTTCGTAATTTCCAGTGTCGAAAATTTTCAATTTTGCACCGCCTCGAAAAGATTGTATTGTATTTAAGTTCGTGTGTATTCACATAAATCAAATGGAAATTATTTCATACTTTTTAGTGCATTTTTTTAGTGCGTTTTTCCGAAGTTAGTTTAATTTTTTTTTATAAAGTTTTTTTATTTCACACTTTTTAGTGGAGCGAGCAGAATTTGTAGAACACCGTAGGAAGGTTTTTCGGTCATATTGGTTGTTTGCAATAAAAACAGCAAAGAATGAAAAAATGCAAACTTTGTTTTCAAGGGACCAATCGGGAGATATACCCTACAAAATGCAGAAGGTTCCGTTCCGATTGGTCCATCCATCTCGGAGTAATCGGTGAACATACATGAAATAATTCATTCATCGCAAATAAAATCTTAAGAAATAAAAAATGCAACATTTGGGACATACTTTACAGGATCCAAAAGATTTCGTTCTGATTGGTCCATCCATCCCGGCGTAATCGGTGAATATACATAGAAAGAAAAGCGAAAAAAGGGACATAGAGATCGAATTGAGTAACCTCCTCCTTTTTCGAAGTCGGTTAATTACAGAATTATTTACAATTCATACACTACCAAAACTGCACCAGGATTATCCTTCGACTGATTCGAACGTGACCAGAATTAGCATCGGCTGAGTTAACCATTCGCACTCGAAATTATTGTAACTAGAAAATTAAACATTTCTTCCGACCGGGTAATAATCCGTTTTACATCATTTTTTCTTTGTATGATATACGAAATTGATATTATAGCTCATACAATTCGTAAATGTTCAGTAATTGATTAGTAGACAGCGGATCTTTATGCATTTATAGGAAAATTGAGTAGATGAAATTGGAAACTGTTGGAAAATTTACAAATTGAAGATGTCAATATATGATTTCTCTATTAACCCTTTGCACTCCGAGCTATTTTAACTGGAAAATTAAACATTTCTACCGATCTAGAATATTTCCATTCCCTATGGTTTTCGAATTTTATGGATATGAAATTGGTATCATACCTCGTACAGTACCTAAAAGTTCAGTAATTGATTAAACACCAATATATTTAATAATGTAAACAATATTTTGAATAATGGTACTAGGATTTATACAAAAGCCGACTTTTTAAAAAACCGGTTTTCGGTTTTACAGATAAAAAATGAGACATGTTTACAACTTAGAATAGAAGTTTTTAATTTTTTTTTATTTATTAAAGAATTGACAAAATAATACCCTTAAAGAATCACAGAAATTAACAAATATTTATGAACATTATTATTTTACTTCTTTCTTTGGTTAATAAAATGTGATTTTAAAAAGCAAAGAACGTCAATTGATTTATTGCTTAGTCGTGTCCTTATTTTGGACACAAAATTTCCATAAATAGAAAAAACTCGCTCACTTGCTATTGAACTGGGCTTAATTGTCTTTAAAGCATTAAATAATAAATCTAAATTTTTTGTTCTCCTATTTGTAGCCTCTAAGATCAAAAACTCCTTCTTTAATGTTTAAGGACTGGAGGAAGTCGCTTCTTCAGGTTCTTGCAGATATTTATTTATTGCTATTTCCATAGCATTTTTCATCACAGTCTCTATGCGCTGTTTTCATTTCCACATATACATGTATACAGGGTGTCCCAAATTTCGTGATCGCCCCGGAAATGGGAGGTTCTTGAGGTTATTTGAAGCGACATTTTCCTCTACAAAAATGTTCAAGGCAATAATGTTCCCCGACCTTTCTCCGCTATACCACTAGCCGTGTACTTTTTGATTACATCAAAATCATTATAGCGGATTAATATAAGTGTTATGTATAAATTTAAAACCGGTCTTTTTACTGAAAAAAACCGATTTTCGGTTTGCAAAATTTTCTTTCAAAAACCGGTTTTGAAAACCGGTTTTTAAAAACCGACAAACCCTAAATGGTACAGCAATTTTTAGTGGTGCCTCAGAGGTGACAACGGTGTGCAAAGGGTTAAAATCATTAAGGGAAGAAATAACATTCAATTTATGTTCTATTTCTCGCAATTAATCCAGACAATTTTTATTTTGCATGAAGATCCGCAGTCCACTGATTAGACACCAACATATTTATTACACACACCACAAACTCTGAATGAACCCTGATCGGATCCAGGAAACGAATCGGACCATGCCCGCACCAATTTCTCTTGGCCGGTCCACCGGAAATCGAGTCAGGATATCACTTCAATTTATCACGACATAATCCAGAGGGGAATTGGTCTATGAATTAGTAGTGGGGGCTCGTTAAAAGACTCTCCGCGAGGAAAACGTCCGATAAATATCCGGAGTTTTCGTTGGCCTCGGCTCGAACTCGCGGTAATTATCGATGGAAAATGGAGGCGGCAACGTTGGCGCCGACCAGCCTGCGGCTACCGAACATAAATTGGACGGTCGATGCGTTGCCCGTTGCAGGACACAAACGCAATTTATCGGATCGGATCGTGCCCGCCTAGGGCGGCCGTTTCTTTCGGCGAGTTCCCCCTCTCTCTCTATAACATTCCCCGCGTTCCCTAAGGTTCCCATCATCGTCGTCGACGTCGTCGTCGGTGCAATTGGGTCAGCGCGTTTCGACGCGGGACGTTCGCTCGTCGTCTCGCGACGCGAATCGTCGTCGCGACGACGGCTCTCCTGACGGTTACGATCGAACCCGTGGTCCTCGAACTGGGTCACGAGCGTCCGTCTCTCCCGGAGGAGCAGAACCGATAAAATTGGATGTCCTCGGATAACCGTCGTGAAACGTTGCAATTACCATCATGATCGGGACCGTTTAATCGGTATTACACCTCCGTCGTATTGCCCTCAACTCTTCTTCGATTACTTCGGACGTGATTGGTTTATGGACCACCCTGTATATAGCCTGCCCGTGTGGCTTGTTCGCCCTTGTTCTTAATTGATCGTTTCGGAAAATCAGATTGATCAGTATACGATGAGATGTACGATCAATAAATTTTTGCACACCCTATATACAATGAATGAGGTATTTTTTAATACATCAATCGATGCAGCTGGACATTCGTTATAAAAAAGTACAAACCTATGTATGTCGAAAAGTTAGTAGTTCACGAGATATTTCGATTTAAATAATTCTAAAATACCATTACTGTTGTACTAAGATGTTACACAAATAAGTAAACACTAACGTCTTAGTACGACAGTAATGGTATTTTAGAGTTATTTAAATTGAAATATCTCCTGAACTACTAACTTTTCGACATACATAGGTTTGTACTTTTTTATAACGAATGTCCAGCTGCATCGATTGATGTATTAAAAAATACCTCATCGCATTTAAAAAAACATCGATAACCTTGAAATCTCATAAAAATGACCTTGAATTTTTTCCCCCCTTACACCGTTATATGTGGCCCTTCAAACAGTGTAACTTTGTCCTACGAAGTTTTTTTGTACAACGAAAAATAACGGAGATATTTAGGTGTCCTGCTTTATCGAATTCACCCTGTATACAGGGTGTTTCGTTTATCTGATAACGGAAATATCTTGTGACGCACTGGAGTTACGAAAAAAATTTGTTTACAAAAATTGTTCGGTGTGAAGGGTAGAATCATATAGTCTAATTTTTTTTAGGACTAGAATGGTGGGGAGGGGAAATTTCAAAGTCAAATTACGTTTTTTAAATGGAATGTCCTATTTTTTACACCGTAGATCGATAGAGTATCAAATTCTGAGTAGAATAGTGTTGACCTTCATATGTCCTAAATCTAATAGTTTACGAGATATTATCGAAACAATTTTCTTTCTTCTTTGGATAATATCTCGTTAACTATGAGGTTTAGGACATATGAAGGTCAACACTATTATACTCAGAATTTGATACTTTATCGATCTATGGTATAGAAAATAGGACATTGCATTTAAAAAACGTAATGTGACTTTGAAATTCCCCCTCCCCACCATTCTAGTTCTTAAAAAAATTAGACTATATGATTCTACCCTTCACACCGAACAATTTTTGTAAACAAATTTTTTTCGTAACTCCAGTGCGTCACAAGACATTTCCGTTATCAGATAAACGAAACACCCTGTGTGATTAGTTATCTTAATTTTTATTTATATTAATTGTTGTTCACTTGATTCATGAAATACAATTTAAAAATACAATTCAGTAGTTGTAGAACACAATTTCAATAATCCAGACTCTCTGTTTGATCGAATTCATGTAAGAATCTAAGGTTCACTGTAATTTTTGGACCACCCGGTGCACAGGGTTCAGGGAAAAGATCAATAGGCGTTTATTCTTCTGTGAAAACGCTCGGGATAAATTTCCGGTTCGAAGTTTCGGCGGAATATCGAGTTTGCCAACTCCTACACCTCTTGTCTCGTTGTCCGACTACTGTCGACTGTTTCTACTTGGACTAATTAAGAGACAGCGTCGTGTTGTCTTTGCCAGTTCCGAGTGGAAACGTTGGATCATGAGCAGACAGACTCCCCTGATCGCATTAGCGAGCACTTGGCGCTCTGTCTCCCGGAGACTGAAAGATTCGCGTCGCAATCGTAAAATTAATTATTTCCGTAGAATGACGAGCCGAGGAGAAAAGGAGGGTGTGCGAATTTTAGCGTTCGACGTCAGGGGTGGGTTGTTGCGGGTTTTTCCGGGAAAGCTGGAGAGAAAGAGTCACCTTTGACCCAGCCCCGAGGCGAGATCGTAATTTTTGGTATACACATCTTCCGCTCGCGGAAATTCCGATCGATAGTCGAACAGGTAACATTCTCGACCTCTCTCGCGCTCGTTCCTCCGGTGTCTTTGATATTTCACGACCCACCTCGAGGGCGCCATAAAGCCTAGTTATTCGAGGGAAATAGGTCGAGTGTCCCGCGAACCCGTAACCCTCTCCAATCCCCCCTACCAACCCTCTTCAACCCCTTGCTAACTCTGTTTGCAAATAAATCATTCCGCCTTGCGATATTTACCCACGGCGCGGTGGCTGTTTTTCCTCGTTTCCTTTGACGTCCGACATCCCTTGTCGACCTTCGGCAGGTGGCCATCAAAACCGGACTTCCGACAACTAACCTAACAGGGGTGACACCGTCGGATTAACTGTTGGAAAAATAAAAACTCCAAGGAAAATTTTTCCCCTCTCTCAAAGTGACACACTGATAGAGAAATCTTGACAGTAATTAAACAGAGACTTGTCAAGACAACAAAACATTTTTGGCGGGATAGTTAAGTACAGAGAAGTTAGGAAAAGCATAATGAAGTTGGTTCCACTCGTCAACTGATCCGATTTTGTTGTCCGGCGCGCTGGTTTACCGGTGTTCCATGAATGAGAATTGTTAACAGAGGCGATCAATTATATCGTTAATTAATGTACACATACCGGCGATAATATTGTATTGTTTATTTGAACGATCCAGTTTGTTCAGAAGCGATGTACACTGGAACGTACACAGGATAAAATTCGCTATCGTGCGAGCACGAATTAAGCATGATTTTAATTAAAAGCAGTATATTATTGACTTGGAGCATTTAATTAATTCCGAAAATTCAGAACCGGTAATCTGCGCCGAATCAGGCTTAATGAACGACTGGAACCAATAGCGATTAGACCCCAATCAGATTTTATTAAAAACTCGAGATTTGGGGTGATTGTAATTAACCTTGACCTCTTACGTCTCGGTCAAGCATCACTGAACCTAGCCTGACTGCAGTCAGACTTTTGTTATTTTGTTCTCAGGCCTAGATCAGACAATCAGGAAACATCTGAAATGTTTGGACCTCAATCAGACACTTTACAAAACGTTCAGACCAAGGAGACACTATACAAACATTTTATCTCAATCTGACACTGTATAAAGCTAGTCGACCTCATCAGACCTCAATTAGAACTTCATCAAGACGGCATCCTGACCTCAATCAGACACTTTACAAAACGTAAAGACCTCGGAGACACTATACAAAAATTTGACCTCAATCTAACACTGTATAAGGCTAGTCGACCTCATCAGACCTCAATTAGATTTCATCGAGACGTCACTCTGACCTCAATCAGACACTTTACAAAATGTTCAGACCTCGGAGACATTCTACAAATATTTGACCTCAATCTGACACTGTATAAAGCTAGTCGACCTCATCAGACCTCAATTAGATTTCATTGAGACGTTATCCTGACCTCAATCAGACACTTTACAAAATGTTCAGACCTCGGATACATTATACAAAATTTTGACCTGAATCTGACACTGTATAAAGCTAGTGGACCTCGTCAGACCTTAATTAGACTTCATCGAGGCGTCATCCTGACCTCAATCAGGCATTTTACAAAACGTGAAGACCTCGGAGACACTAAACAAAAATTTTACTTCAATCTGACCTCAATCAGACACTTTACAAAACGTTCAGACCTCGGATACAAATTTATACAAAAACTTGACCTCAATCTGACACTTTATAAAGCTAGTCGACCTCAACAGACGTCAATTAGACTTCATCGAAACGTCATACTGACCTCAATCAGACTATTTACAAAACCTAAAGACCTCGGAGACACTAAACAAAAATTTTGCTTCAATCTGACCTCAATCAAACACTTTACAAAACGTTCAGACCAAGGAGACACTATACAAACATTTTATCTCAATCTGACACTGTATAAAGCTAGTCGACCTCATCAGACCTCAATTAGAACTTCATCAAGACGTCATCCTGACCTCAATCAGACACTTTACAAAACGTTCAGACCTCGGAGACACTATACAAAAATTCGACTTCGATCTGACACTCTATAAAGCTAGTCGACCTCATCAGACCTTAATTAGACTTCATCGAGACGTCATCCTGACCTCAATCAGACATTTTACAAAACCTAAAGACCTCGGAGACACTAAACAAAAATTTTATTCAATCTGACCTCAATCAGACGCTTCACAAAACGTTCAGACCTCGGATACAAATTTATACAAAAACTTGACCTCAATCTGACACTGTATGAAGCTAGTCGACCTCATGAGACCTCAATTAGACTTCATCAAGACGTCACCCTGACCTCAATCAGACAGTTTACAAAACGTTCAGACCTCGGAGACACTAAACAAAAATTCGACTTCAATCTGACACTGTGTAAAGTTAGTCGACCTCATCAAACCTCAATTAGATTTCATCGAGACGTCATCCTAACCTCAATCAGACACTACAAAATATTTAAACCTCGAAGACACTATACAAATATTTGACCTCAATCTGACACTGTATAAAGCTAGTCGACCTCATCAGACCTCAATTAGACTTCATCGACACGTCATCCTGACCTCAATCAGACATTTTACAAATGTCTACAAGAATGGATACAAATTTATACAAAAACTTGACCTCAATCTGACACTGTATAAAGCTAGTCGACCTCATCAGACCTCAATTAGATTTCATCAAGACGTCATCCTGACCTCAATCATACTTTTTCAAAATGTTCAAACCTCGATACGACACTACTAAAAGATTTTGACGTCACCAGACCTCAATCAAATCTACTGCTTACCTCAGTCGGAGTTCATGTCTCAATCAGATCCACTTGAGATCCAAATTGCGAGACACATGGTAAGTACACCTAATCCCACTGAAATCCACATCCGAATTGTGTGCCAATCAGTGCTAATTCCGGTACGATCGAGGGCAAAATTCGCCGGAATCCCAAGTCTCTCCTGTGCCACGATAATAATCCGCCAGTACCAGCGACCTCGTTAATATTGAAAAACAATTTCCGATGGCGTTCCCTGCGCGAAAAGATCGTTCGCACTCGATCGTCGCGGTCTCGCGGAAACCGGGAAAATTGGTGTCCCGCCAAAGCGCGACGTTGAATTTATTCGAGGCGCGCGTCGGACAAACGATCCCGTTCATAATTGACAAGAATACTGTGGAGGGAGGCCGGTTGAAATATGCGACCGGGGAGACAAACAAACGCAGAAGGGGTGGAGGGATGGAGGCGGAGGATTGGAGACAGAAGAGAGGAGGGTGGGTGGTGCGGTGCTTTCCTTCTCGTTTCTCGGGCGGCGAATCGATCGATCGCTCGAAAAAGCACCACGGCCATGTATTTATAATGCGCGTAAGCGTCGACCTGTGATCGCAAGTAAAAGCGGCGCGCACCGGCCGTTGTTTTCCTTTCTAACGAGTCTCGCGCAGTGCAGCAGCGACAGCAGGCACCAAGCTTTTCTTTTCTGTTCTCGCTTTTCCCCTCGTTCCGTCCGGCGCTCGCCGAAAGGGCACGGCTCGACCTACATGCACGCCTTATTTATTGCATCCAGCTGCTGAACACCGGCGAACGAAAAAGACAAGGGGCGTAACCCGGCCGAAAAATCCCGTCGGTAATGCTAGACATCCTACCCGCCACCCTCTCCTCGTCTTCGCTTCCCGAAAAACCGACGGGCAACGCTCTGTCGGTGCATTCACGGTTGCTTCCACTGCCAGTGGAGTCGGACAGCCGTGGACAGACGAGGAGGTCGAGTGGAAAGTTCGCACGCGTCGCCAGACAGTAGCGCCCACTTTCGAACAATTATCATTAACCTAATTCTGTTAACACGTACTTGGATGGACTGCAGATAGACTCTTATCGCGTTTTTAAATACACCAGCCGATTTTCCATGGGTCACGGATTACTCCCGACAGCGACGCTCCAGGCCAGGTATTTTTTCTTTCCGGTCTGAATATGCTGATGGGTGCAGGATGCAAAGCATCCGAGCCAGCCGTCATCCCCAGAATCCGTATTCTCGAAATGGGGTGAATTCGCGGCCGATGCGTGAACGCGTTCCTCACTAGGTTATCGCGTTTAGGGCAGGGGGTGACGAGGGGCGGGTCGGTGACTCTAGCGGGGTTGAGGGGTCAAACCGAGGTCGGGGTCGGGGCTGTGTGGTAGCAGAGATGAGGAAGGACCGCACCCACCCCGGTTTATCGACCGGGTTACACCCTCAGCCGGCGCTCTCTCGCGAATTCTCCTTACTTGCCTTCTCTCTCCCTCCCTCTCGCCTTCTCTCTCGCTCTCTTTCTCTCTCGTGTACTCCACCAGCTTCCACTCTTATCTCCGGCCGCCTCCTCCTCCTCCGCTGCCTGATAGCTTAACGAAACATTGACAGGCCGCCTCGCGGAATAAGTAAACCTAACCCCCTGGACCTAACCCTTCGCGTTGTATCTGAAACGTTGACAGGCAGTTACGGAGGATGGGCAAACCCAATTCTCTTTTGACGTGCAGGATTGGGGCTAATTTAGTTCTAACATCCTGACCCAAATATAACACAGACACAACACGCTGCTCTTTCTTCGCCAAGGTCTAACTGCATTATGGAGTTTGAGGAGCGCTACATTGTGCTTCGGGAAGAGACAACGTCGCCGACCAAACCGCACTTCGCGCACCATGATAATTTATACATGATTCAGAGCTAACACAGGCGTGGCAGTGACCTAACAGGCCAACCAAGATCTGACCCAGACCCTAACGACCTTTGAACTCTGGCTCAACTCCGTCCAGATTTTTACAGATAATTAAATTAGATACGATACAAGTCTAACAGGGTCCAATCTGAATCATATCTGAACAGGGTCCAATCCGGATCATACTTGAGCAGAGTCCAATCTGGATCTGGATCAAGTCTAACTGGAGTCCATTAATATTTCGTTCAGATGTTCTGACGTTCTGACCTAACCCAGACTCAACGCCACACAGTGGGGTATTTTCCAGATTTCAGCGGTCATAATTCAATTTTAAAAATTTTAGATAAATTGTAAAATTTTTGTGGCTTGAGTTAGTTGAATGTCTGAGGAACAATCTCCCATCATTCATTTTCCCATTCATGTATCCATTAAGCACTGAAATTTGTCGGAAGTTGAAGTTCCGTTAACCCGCTTTCATTTCTCAACGAATTCACCTATTAGCAATTGTTACCTTATTTACATACACTAACAGATTTTTGTTTTATAGAAGTTTTTTTAGCTAAGTATAGGGTATACTTTTAAGAGGAATTCACTTTTGTACCTTATACATGTTTATAATTATTAATATTTAAAGAAAACCAACGGTGAGTCACTTTCTTGATGATTCTAAAACTTTGGTAATGATTTCGTTATGCTTCCGGGTGAGTCCCGGTGTTCATTTCTGTGCCATTGTATTCTTTGAAGTTTTCTGATTAAGATGCAGGAAAAATTGGAACTGCCTACGACTGCTTCCGTGTTTTATAGTTGATTTACGAAAAAATGGCCATCGTGCGCGCGCGAAAATCGCAGCATTTCTCACATCCTGCATGTTCGCATTCGCTATATTTTCGTATTTACTTAAGTAAATACTAAATAATAATAATAAACACACAATATACACTAAAATAAGAAAACAGTATACACGTGAAATTTAAAAAATATACAGGGTGGTGCAATAACTATGTCCACTTTGAATATTGTCGTTATTTGTAATAATATGAAAAAATGTTATGAACAAAATTTGCACGGTACAGAGGGGGACATGTTGTGGCATAAACGTTTTCTGCGTGGGTGGAGGCATAGAGGAGATTTCAAGGTGACCTCGATTTTTTTAAATCGAAAGGCCTATTTTTTGTATCATGAATCGATAGACTATCGAATTCTGAGTAAAAATGTATTGATCTCCACATGTCTTAAATCTAATAATTAACGAGATATTATCGAAATAATTTTCTTTCTTCTTTTGATAATATCTCGTTAACTATTAGGTTTAGGACATACGAAGGTCAACACTTTTATACTCAGAATTTTATACTCTATCGATCTATGGTATAGAAAAAGGACATTCTGTTTCAAAAAATCAAGGTGACCTTGAAATCTCCTCTATGCCTCCACCGACGCAGAAAATGTTTATGCCACAACATGTCCCCCTCTGAACCGTGCAAATTTTGTTCATAACATTTTTCCGTACTATTATAAATAACGGAGATTATTCTTTGTAATAACTATTTTAAGAAGATATTTTAATTGCGAATGATTATACTTTTTGATAGTGTACGTAAAATAGACGATTAACGTTAAAATATTGATTATAATCCGCCGTACTTGATTGAAAAATAGCTACAAACTTTACAATCCGACACGCTCCTATTTATGGACAAATTTTGCATTTAAAACATCCGTTTTAGTAAAAACGGCATACCGTACAAAAAGTAGAAATCTCAAGCTTTAAAATGGTTGTTTTTTCATCAAATTTGGATAAATTTTGGCAAAGTTGCAGCAGTTTCAATATTGAGCGAATTTTGAACTAGCTGTGGCCGCTGAAATCGGGCAAATACCCCACTGTGCGCCACCCAGATTCTTAAAAATTGATAAAATCAACTACAATGACTCGGACACTCCCATCTTGAAATCTATCAATCATCATCATTGAAAACTCTTCACGAAAAATGCTCACGAGGTGATGAAGAGCCACGGTTAGAGGTCCATGTCCGGTCACTGGACCATCTCATGGACACTTTCCCAGTTTCTACTTCCCGACACACATCTCTGCTGGTCAGCTGTGCCCGCTCAAGAAAAGCCCGTTACCAACGGAGAATCATTGAAGGAATTCGTTCTGGAAGCGACACGGAGAAACAGGAAGAGAAATGATGGCTGTCATCGTATCCGGATGATCCGCGGAAGTCTCGCGAGCCAGCTAGCCGGTTGGACGTTCGCCAACCGTGCTGCTCGCGATGGTAGCCTGGCTCTTTTCAGTCCTTTGACCCCGTTCGAGCCCGGAGTCCTTCGAGAATATGATCTCCGACGTGCCTCGCCTCCGCAACGAGCCACGCAGATAGAGAGATAGAGGCTGGCGGACGCGAAATAAAATAGTGGCTGCGGGTTCGAGTGTCTGGTGGTCGTGGGACGCCGCAGACTTCCGTGAAACTCCTTCCAATTGGATGATCTTGCGTAGAGGGGGCCGTTTTTCCCGCGGAAATTGGTACAACGGGCCCGTAAACAACGGAACACCGAGCAACCACCGTAAAAGAAAATTGCAGTGTCTTGTTTCAGCGGTAGGCCCCAGCGTATTGGTCCGACAATTCGAGCTTCACCCCTTGCCGTATTTTAACGAGTCGCGCTCAGGATGAAAATTTCAAACAGAGTCTAACAAGTATGAATGTTACGCGTGTCTATTTAAATTAAATAATTCATGCAATTTGCAATTTTTGTAGCCGAATTTTAAGGAAGTGGAATCAAATAAAATCTTGTTTCCAGTGGTAGTAGCCAATTTTCTCGAAACTTTCAGGAGCTATTGGGTTGGCAAGAAAGTAATTTCGGTATTTTTAGATGAAATAAAATCCAATTTTTTTATCAAAGCAATGAACTTTAATCAATAAAATATTTTCCATTTTGTTGTATGATCTTTTGCCATCTTTCTGGTAGCTTCATAATTTCGCGCTCATAAAACTTCTGATCCTTTTCGGTGAAAAACTGATCCTAGTGCGATTTCAGATCGTCATCATTAGTGAATGTTTTACCATTCAAAGAGTTTTGTAAACTTCGGAATAAATGATAATCTGATGGTGCAATGTCAGGGCTATATGGTGGATGTGACATCACTTCCCAACCAAGCTCCAATAACTTTTCACGTGTTACCAAAGATGTGTGTGGCCTAGCGTTATCATGGTGGAACACGATTCCTTTGCGATTTGCCAATTCTGGCCGTTTTTCTTTGATTGCTATGTCCAGTTTTGTTAGTTGTCGACAATAAACATCTGAATTGATGGTTTGGTTCCTTGGGAGCAGCTCAAAATACACAATACCTTTGTAATCCCACCAAGTTGACAACATGATCTTCTTTTGGTGCAATTCAGCTTTTGGTGTGGTTTGGGCTGGTTCATCACGCTTGGACCATGATCGTTTTCGAGTTGTGTTATTGTAAACAACCCATTTCTCATCACCGGTGATGATTCGCTTGAGAAAAGGGTCGATTTCATTTCGTTTGAGATGCATATCGCATATGTTGATGCGTTGCATTAAGTGAATTTCTTTCAACTCGTGTGGAACCCAAATATCGAGCTTCTTAACGATTCCGAGACTTTTTAAACGATATTCTATGGTTGTATGCGAGACATTTAACCTGTCTGCAATCTCTCGGACAGTTATATGACGATCCGATTCAATAATGGCTTTCATTTGGTCATCATCAACTCCAGATGATCGACCAGAACGTTGGTCGTCTTTAAGTGAGAAATTTCCAGAACGGAATTTTTTTAAACCAATTCTGGCACGTGCGTTCTGTTAAGCAATCTACACCGTAAACTTCGCATATATCTTTGTGAGCCTCGGCAGCTTTTTTACCTCTACGGAAATAAAAAAGCAATATATGCCTATAATGTTCGTTTCTGCACTCCATGTTCAAATTGACACAGAACTAACAATTTTAATCAAAATTACGTGTAATTTGCTTCAAAAGTAACCTAAAAGATGCAGTTATGAAATGTCAGAAAGAAAACAAACGCAACGTTAACAGAAGCCAATCAAACAAAACATAACGCCATCAGTTAGTGAAAACCGAAATTACTTTCTTGCCAACCCAATATAAATTCATAAAGACCCGCAATCCAGTAATCAATATTTAAGCATTAAAATTAGAGACTTTCGCGGGCGGAAACGTTTTAATCGCTGTGTTAAAGAAAACGATACGGCGAGAGGTTAATCAGCCTAGCGTCCAAAGCAATTGATTGGCAAACCGGAAAATACAGAGACTAGATGCAGCAGAGCGGTAACAGCGAAAACAGTCGATTACGAACGGAAGATACTAACCGTTTCCTGACTGAATTATGGTAATTCGCTTCGAAACGGCCGGCGTGTTGGTTCGGCGAAATCGATCGAATGTTAATCGCGGGCAATTTATTCGCGAACTGCAAAGACACGAAAAGTAGGTGCACAAGAGCGTCGACAGTCGATCCTACGTATTAATTGTCGAGTATTTTCTCAGTTGAAGAAGATTATAATCCGCTTGCTAATGTCCGTTCGAATCACAGTCTGAAGAAAACGTAAGAAGCGACGACAGACGATCTCGCGTACGAAACACGAAATATTAGGTTGGGGAAAAAGTAATCCATTATTTCTTCGTTAGATGGCTTTAGTGATATATATCTCGTAAAGTATTGGTCAGACAACTTCAGGTTTGTGCTCGTTGGAAAAGTGACATTCCGTACTAGAATAAATTCTTCTACAGTTTTGCTATTGGTCGATTCAGTTGAGAGTTATAGGTTATAAAAGATGGAGGTTAACAAAGAGAAAATTCGGTACATTTTACAATTTTGCTTTGATAAAGGCGAAAATGCAAGGCAGTCGGCTAAAACTGTGAATGGGGTTTATGGTCCGGATACAGTCACAGCTAATCACGCGCAATTTTGGTTTCGCCGATTCCGTTCCGGGAATTTCGATGTTAAAGATGCACCTCGCACAGGTAGGCCCGTCGTCGAAAATGTCGATAAAATCATGGAAATGATCGAAGTAGACCGGCACGTTAGCAGTCGTATCATCGCCCAGGAGCTAAAGATCGACCATAAAACAGTTTTAAACCACCTGCATAAAGCTGGATTAAAAAAGAAGCTCGATGTCTCTGAGTGCCACACGAATTGACGCAGAAAAACCTGATGAATCGAATATCCATCTGCGAAGCATTGGCCAAACGGAACGAAATCGAACCATTTCTTAAACGGATGGTGACTGGGGATGAAAAATGGGTCACATACGACAATATCGTGCGAAAACGATCGTGGTCAAAGCACGGAGAAGCGTCTCAAACGGTGGCCAAACCAGGACTTACGGCCAGGAAGGTTCTGCTCTGCTTATGGTGGGACTGGAAAGGAATCATCCACTATGAGCTGCTTCCATATGGCCAAACATTAAATTCGGACCTCTACTGTCAACAATTGGACCGGTTGAAGGTAGCGATTGACCAGAAGCGGCCAGAATTGGCCAACAGGAGAGGTGTCGTGTTCCATCAGGACAACGCCAGGCCACACACGTCTATAGTGACTCGCCAGAAACTCCGGGAGCTTGGTTGGGAAGTTTTAATGCATCCACCTTATAGTCCGGACCTGGCACCAAGCGATTATCATCTTTTTTTGTCCTTACAAAACTTTCTTAGTGATAAGAAATTGGCGTCAAGAGAAGATTGTGAAAATCGTTTAGTAGAGTTTTTCGCCAATAGGGACCAGGGCTTCTATGAGAGAGGCATTATGAAATTACCTTTAAAATGGCAACAAATTGTCGAACAAAATGGCGCATATTTGACCCAAATCGGACAATCCGAACCAAGTTAAATAAAGTCTTGAAATAAAGGTAAAAATAATGGATTACTTTTTCCCCAACCTAATATTTTCTGAATTCGAAATGGCAACTCACTTTGACGATTCCGAGCGTATCGGTTCGACGAGATTTCAGACTTCTCCCCAGGGGGACGCTAAGTGAACCGAAGAACTTCTCGCCGGTGCTTCGCTATGTGGGTTACGGAGAGCGAGGGAAAAAATGTTTGACTCCTCCAAATGGCGGCGCTGCAGAGCGCGTCGTCATACTTCGTCCGTGGACGGACGTCCGCGCGCGGCGGTGCGCGAATTTTTACGAAGTCGAACGACGGCCATTTTGTGAGATGAAAGGAATATTTTCGTGCTCCCTTGGGTCCGGCGGATGATATTCTCCGGTTTTCAATTTTCCGGAGAAAAATTGCACGGAACCGTAGCGTACTCGAGCGTGTCGGAGCGGATTCGACGGAGTTTCACAGTCGCGAGGGAAGAAGATTCCTAGGAGGGGGGAACAGGAGAGAGAGAGGATAAGTTTCGGATGTCGTTTCGACTAGAAAACGTTGTTTCGCGCTCGAGCACGGTCAGAAGCGAGCGAGGGCGACGCGGCTTTCGAAGGGAGCGGTAATCTCTGAAACAAGAGGAGAGGAAACAAATCCTCGCTTCCGCTCCGCGTCGAATTTCACGTGTCGCGAGAGTAACGGAGAAAGACGAGGGGGAGGAACGAGTTAGAGAGAGAGGAGAGAGGAGGACAATGGCGTCGGATGGAGGGGCAACGGCAGAAAGCGTGAATCGAAGGCGGAGTCGGTCCGACGAGGACAAAGGACGAGGAACCGATCGTCTACGCTCCCGGGCGCGACCCTCGAAACGACCGATGAACGAGCTTCCGCTCGAAGGTACCACGAAGATGATTCAATTGCGACGCAGTTAACGTCAATTGCCGCGGGGAGAGAGAGAGAGAGACTACGCAGATGCGTGTGCCAAGCGATGGGGATTCCGCGACGAAGCGCCGAGGAAAACGGGAGAACCGTCTGCGCAAGCTCTGCTCGAGTTCGCCTTCTTCCCCTGAAACTCTCTCTCTCCCCCATACGCTCTTGCCATTCTTTCGTTTTGCAGAGGAAACGACCCGATCCGTTTACCCGATCGTAGAAAATTTCGTAGGATGAATATCTCCGCCAGCCGCGAGCCGAACGGTGGAGTGGGTGTAATATGTTACAGGCAAGCTGGATTGAAATCGTGTATGAAGGCTAGATTTCGGAGGAATCAATAAGATTTCGAGGAGTTCGCATGGGGATGGAACAGCGGACAGCCTGCAGCTGGGGTATTGATATGTTTGATCGTTTTATGGGATGAGGGGTCTAGTCTGACTTATTTGATCTTGGTGTTGTAGTTGATCTACGGCTGGGTCTGAGATTTTACGTGACTAGTCGATGTCTCAACTAGATTTTGGATAGACAGATAGACTGATACACAGGCTATCCAGATGCAACACAAACATGGCTTATTTGGATTGAGGAGGACCCGTTTGGGATTGGACCAAACCTAGTCAGAGTCCATTAGAGTTTAACTGAGATCCACTTTGGAGGATCCGTTAGCTAGAATTCATTATTGTTTGGTTCGGATCTATCCACAGTTCGTTAGGACTTGGATCAAGTCTAATAAGTGTCCATTAGTCCATCTGGATTGGGAGCAGACCTCCCACGACTGGAATCCTGAAAAATCCCGACCAGTGTTCACCCAAATCCTCGTCAGTCTAAAAATCAGTGTAATTCCAGCCAGAGCCCTGTTCAAAATGCTAAAACTCGACTACCTTCGCCCTGGCAAGATCAGCTCCAAATAACATTATTCCTCTCGAGGAGAGAGGGATGCTATGCCGCGATAGTAAAGACGCTGAAGGGAGAGCCGTAGACGTGGGCGATGCTGGTAACAGGAACGTAGCGGAGCGATGACGTTGGGGAAGAGGATGGAAGAAGGGCGTGCAGTGTGCGCGGGAGTAAGAGGGCATGCGAGAGGGGGGGAAGATGGTGGGTAGGGGGTGAGGAACGAGGAGGGCTCGCGGTGCAAGCGTCGAGGGAGGAGCGTTGGGTGTCAGTGTGCATGCGGATGCCGAGTCGTCAGTCGGCTCCGTATCTCGCGGCAGTCTGGTCCCTTCGATCGTCCCAGCGAGAGAGGTTGAACCCGATCGTGCCTCGGGTTCTGCTCGAACCGCGTCTCTCGCCTCGCGAACAGGTTCGGAACGGGTTCCGAGAACCCCAGTGATCCGGACGCTATGCGTTGCGCAACTCGGTCCCGCCCGCGATCGCGAGTGCACACTTCCAAGACTAGGGATATCTGCTTCGAGACCCACAATCGATAGAGTACCACGCGCGTAGAGATTCACGGTGGAACGGTGCGAGACACACATACTCGTAGAAAGAGAGGTTTGAGATCAGCTCTTTGGTGGTTCCTTGCGCTAGGATCCAGAGCAACAGTGTGCGCGCTTTCGGTGAGAGAGTCTCTCGTTCGGAAGCTCCGCGAAAAGGGATTTGGAAGACCTAGCTTAGCGGATCGGGTTTGGATGAAGCTTGAGCAATGCCGACTACTTTCGAACCTCGGGCTAATGGTCCAAAGTTTTTCTAAGCTGGTCGATCGTGTAGATTGAGTTAGGGTCACGGAGGAGTTAATGCCATAGGATGCGAGGTAATGTTGTTTGAGGAGTTTCGCTGGCTTTCGGAGCTCCCGCCGATGGTCCAGGAGTTCCGTAAATTGATTAGAGCGTCAATTGGGTCCAAAGTGATTAAAAATCGGTCTTATCTCCCATGTGGATCAGGATTCTAAAGACCCGGACCCTCAGATGGGATTTAAAAATAGTTCGAGCAGCTCCGGAGACTGATACCGCAGGCTCGAAATTTGTTCAACGTAATCGAGGCTTGTACATACTCTCGGGTTAGTGGTCCAAAATTTGTTCCATTAGATCACCACTCATCTTGCGTTGCGTCCGGAGCTAATCCTCAAAGCGGGGCTGATAACGGTTAGCTCGGGCACTCTGAAAGCTTCGGAAGCGCTCGCTAATCCAAAATTTGCCTAGCTCTGCTAAAAGCACCCCCCCCTCCCCGAAATCCGCGTCTAATCCGCATTATAGAATTCGAAAGCATTTGTCCAAAGTTCGGCCAACAATCCCAACTTAGCTACCAGTTTTCTCGGAGACCGCGAAGGTCCAAGCTCCGCAGAAGCGTGCTCGAGCCATAAAACTGGATTTGCATAAGCATCCGCAGTCTGGTAGCAATTCATCCTGGCGAAACCCCGGCAGATTCCCGTTTGCGGCGTCCGGAAACGGGGTTCTGTGCTCGGTTCCAAGCCGACGCTCCCGCTTGTCTTCTCGGGAAAGGAACGTCCGATGCAATCCTGTTCTACATTGTGCTCGGAGAACCTTTCGCATGGTACAGGTCCGAGTACACGGGGAAGAAGATCCATAAAATTTTGCGAAATTGTGGCCAGTGAGACGTGGCTAAATGGCGGGAACCGACGGCGTCCTTGACCCGACGAATAGGCGTATCTGTCGGTGAACGGTCCTCTGCTCTTCACCCATGCTCGGGCCAGACACGGGCTGTTGCTGCTCACGGTCGAGCCGCGTTCAATCCGCTCTCAAGCTGAACGATCATGCTATTCAAAGGATTCGGGGATTTTTTTTCGCGAGCCCCGCCCGACCGACGATCACCGCGTAAAAATAAGCGGGCTGGTCAACGGGAAAGACCGAGCTGTATCGAGGAGTGTCCTTGACCCGTGGGATGCGCGTTCGGGCGGATGCGAACCGTGCAGACTCTCGCGCTTGTTCCTTCACGCTCCAAAAGTCCCCCGCACACACGGTCGATCCCGTCGATTTAAAAAAAGAACGCCGACACACGGGGAATGGGGGCGAGACTAACGTGCCACGTCGGCCTATGAACCGCGCTTAGGCGTGCACCGCCGGCTAATTGCCGTCCCGATGGGGAATAGTCGGCTCCAGGCGAACTTTGACTTTGCGTCACCGCCGGCAGCGTCGGCTGAAGTCGCTCGAACTGGGGTGGGGCCCGTGGGAACTGGCTCGAACTTCGCCAAACGTCGTTCAAACTTGGCCGAAGTCGGTTCAAACTTGACCAAACGTGGTGAAACGTGGTCAATCGTCCTGCAGACAGGACGAGAATTGCATCTTGATTGGTCAGAAGCTCGCTTAAATCTGAAACCTAGCTCAAGCCTTCCACAAATTTGTTAATACCTGACCCAATATGGTGAAACGTGGTCAATCGTCCTGCAGACAGGACGAGAATCGCACTCTGATTGGTCAGAAGCGCGCTTAAATCTGAAGTCTAGCTCAAGCCTTGCTCAAATTGGATTCAAACACTTGTTAATACTTGACCAAACGTGGTGAAACGTGGTCAATCGTCCTGCAGACCAGACGAGAATCGCACCATGATTGGTCAGAAGCTCGCTTAAATCTGAAACCTAGCTCAAGCCTTCCACAAATTTGTTAATACCTGACCAAATGTGGTGGAACGGGGTCAATCGTCCTGCAGACCGGACGAGAATCGCACTCTGATTGGTCTGAAGCGCGCTTCAATCTGAAGTCTAGCTCAAGCCTTACTCAAATTGGACTCAAACACTTGTTAATACTTGACCAAACGTGGTGAAACGTGGTCAATCGTCCTGCAGACAGGACGAGAATCGCACCTTGATTGGTCAGAAGCTAGCTTAAATCTGAAACCTAGCTCAAGCCTTCCACAAATTTGTTAATACCTGACCAAATGTGGTGGAACGTGGTCAATCGTCCTGCAGACAGGTCGAGAATCGCACTCTGATTGGTCAGAAGCGCGCTTAAATCTGAAGTCTAGCTCAAGCCTTGCTCAAATTGGACTCAAACACTTGTCAATACTTGACCAAACGTGGTGAAACGTGGTCAATCGTCCTGCAGACAGGACGAGAATCGCACCTTGATTGGTCAGAAGCTCGCTTAAATCTGAAACCTAGCTCAAGTCTTCCACAAATTTGTTAATACCTGACCAAATGTGGTGGAACGTGGTCAATCGTCCTGCAGGCAGTATGAAGATCGCACTCTGATTGGTCAGAAGCTCGCTTAAATCTGAAACCCAGCTCAAGCCTTCCTCAAATTTGGCTCAAACACTGTTAATACCTGACCAAACGTGGCGAAACGCGGTCAATCGTCCTGCAAACAGGATGAGAATCGCACCTGGAATGGTCAGAAGCTCGCTTAAATCTGGAACCTAGCCCAAGTCTTGTTCAAATTTGGCTCAAACACTGTTAATACTTGACCAAACGTGGTGAAACGTAGTCAATCGTCCTGCAGACAGGATGAGAATCGCACTCTGATTGGTCAGAAGTTCGCTTACATCCGATACCTAGCTCAAACATTGTTCATACCGATCAGACTCTCAGTAGAACAATTTGAAAAAAAGCTTGAAAGTTCCCATTATCGCGGACAGGAGCGCAACGGCACGAAAAAAAATACTGTTCCGTGATCCCGAAGGTCGTTAATTACCGGGAACTCGTTTCTTCCGTCGTCGCGTCCCGGTTCCACGGTAGAATGAGCCGCGCGACGCGCGCCGTCGCGTTTAAAGAGCGTCGCGAGCCGCGATTCAGATTTCAGTCGGAAAGGGAACCGACTCGACTCGACTCGACATGACTCACAGGCTCGTCCACAACCGCGCCCGTTTCGCTCGCTCGCAGCGGCGACGGTAAAGTACACGGGAGATGACAGAAAGAAACGCTTTCGGAAGGCATGGGACGGGCTTCGCCGTATAAAAAAGAGCTCGCGGTGGCGACGCCGGGCGTCTAGCGCGCGTCGCGATCGACACGCTTGCCAAAGGGGGCGGAAATGAAAGCTCTCATGGCATCGTGTCGCTGGCTCGCGGTTCGAGGAATCATTAATCCGCCGTTCCACACGCACCCCGCATTAGTGCACCTGCGACAGGATCGTCTCTTCCATCGTTAATCCGTGGGCAGCTTCCCTCTCGCAACAATTCGATTATTAAGCCGTGGCATTGTACGAGGAGTGCACTAATCGGACGTCGATAATCATCCAAATAATTATGATAGGATTCTTCCAAAAATAGTGCACTAGTCTGGAGTCGGTAATTGTTCAAATAATTGTAATAGGGCGATCTCAAAAATAGTGCACTAATCCGGGGTCGATAATCGTCCAAATAATTATGACAGGATTTTTCCAAAAATAGTGCACCACTAATTCGGGGTTGATGATCGTCCAAATAATTATGATAGGGTTCTTCCCAAAATAGTGCACTAATTCGGGGTTGACGATCGTCCAAATAATTATGACAGGATTTTTCCAAAAATAGTGCACTAATTCGGGGTTGATGATCGTCCAAATAATTATGATAGGGTTCATCCAAAAATAGTGCACTAATTCGGGGTTGATGATCGTCCAAATAATTATGATAGGGTTCTTCCAAAAATAGTGCACTAATCCGGGGTTGATGATCGTCCAAATAATTATGATAGGACACTCAAAATAGTGCACTAATCCGAGGTCGGTAATCTTCCAAATAATTATGATATGATTCTTCCAAAAATAGTGCAATTATCCGGGATCGATAATCGTCCAAATAATTATGACAGGATTCTTCCAAAAATAGTGCACTAATCCGGGGTTGATGATCGTCCAAATAATTATGGTAGGATACTCCCAATAGTGCACTAATCCGTGGTCAATAATTGTCCAAAGAATTATGATAGGATTCTTCCAAAAATAGTGCACTAATTCGGAGTTGATGATCGTCCACATAATTACGATCGGACACTCCCAATAGTGCACTAATCCGAGGTCGGTAATCTTCCAAATAATTATGATATGATTCTTCCATAAATAGTGCAATTATCCGGGGTTGATGATCGTCCAAATAATTATGATAGGACACTCCCAATAGTGCACTAATCCGAGGTCGGTAATCTTCCAAATAATTATGATATGATTCTTCCAAAAATAGTGCAATTATCCGGGGTCGATATTCGTCCGAATAATTATGACAAGATTTTTCCAAAAATAGTGCACTAATCCGGGGTTGATGATCGTCCAAATAATTATGATAGGACACTCCCAATAGTGCACTAATCCGGGGTCGATAATCGTCCAAATAATTATGACAGGATTTTTCCAAAAATAGTGCACTAATCCGGGGTTGATGATCGTCTACATAATTACGATCGGACACTCCCAATAGTGCACTAATCCGAGGTCGGTAATCTTCCAAATAATTATGATACGATTCTTCCAAAAATAGTGCAATTATCCGGGGTCGATAATCGTCCAAATAATTATGATAGGACACTCCCAATAGTGCACTAATCCGGGGTCGATAATCGTGTAAAGAATGATGATAGGATTCTTCCAAAAATAGTGCACTAATCCGGGGTTGATGATCGTCTACATAATTACGATCGGACACTCCCAATAGTGCACTAATCCGAGGTCGGTAATCTTCCAAATAATTATGATATGATTCTTCCAAAAATAGTGCAATTATCCGGGGTCGATAATCGTCCAAATAATTATGACAGGATTGTTCCAAAAATAGTGCACTAATCTGGGGTTGATGATCGTCTACATAATTACGATCGGGCACTCCCAATAGTGCACTAATCCGAGGTCGGTAATCTTCCAAATAATTATGATACGATTCTTCCAAAAATAGTGCAATTATCCGGGGTCGATGATCGTCCAAATAATTATGATAGGATTCTTCCAAAAATAGTGCACTAATCCGGGGTCGATAATCGTCCAAATAATTATGATAGGATTCTCCTAAAAATAGAAACTTTCTTCATGCATCGTACCGAGGCATGATACAAGTAGTGCACTAATCCGGGGATCTCTTTCTAATGACTGGACCAATACGCGAGGCGACGTTAATCCGGCGTTTTCACTAATCCGGGGAGGGCATTGTTCGGTCGACTAACGAGTCGAGCGAGGACAATTGGTCGGCCGGGTCCAATCGGAATTTCTAATTGATTGTGCTCGCACCACGCCTCCGGTTGTTGGTCCTATGTTCCAGCAGCGTCTTGCTCGTCCCGTGCATTCAGCGTCGTTAACGATCTCTTCTAAACTACTCGTGGGGCCCGTGGAGAGCCACGGCGCGTCGCGAAGACAAAAAGAATAGTAGCGTCGCGAACGAGAAAGAACGGCGGCAGCCTGTAAGCGGAGTGGTCTCGTTTCATTTTCCTCTCGCCCGGCTCTCTCCCCTGTCTCTCCCACTATTTCTCTCTCTCTTTCTCTTTCCTCTTTCTCTTACTTCGCTCGTCCCTCGCCGGCCCTTATGTCCCCCTAACAATTACTCGTTACTTCGTTCTCCTCGTATTTTATCGTTTTACCGAGGAAAAAAGCTGCGTGGATCATCCTCTTCGATCACCGAGGATCTCGGCGGACACTAACCCGAGGATCGAATAGGTCTGAACAAGTTCATACGACTTTGACCATTCGATGCACGCTAATCCGTGGAACACATCAGACTATACACAGACCTAGAAGGTTCTATTTTTTCGAATTGTATTCTCTGCAGCAACCCATTGTTCCTCGGATTAAGCCCTGCAGAAATTTCTCGTTCACCTCTCGGTAATCCGAGGAGCGTCTCGAGCGTAGGTGGGACTGAACCGACGGCTGCAAGAAATCGGAAAGTCTCCATAAATTGTCGAACTAGCGCCCAATCTAGCCTCGGATTAGTACCATTTGGTGCACGCTAATCCGAGGATCAGCGGGAGTCGCGACCGGAAAAGACGCGGAAACTGGCACGAGCCGCCGCAAGTGATGGCAACGAACTTAAGCCCCATCTCCAATTATCCAAAATCCCGTAGCCATGTACGCGAGCGTGGGCCGCTACACAGATATCCGGCCACCTAATTGTCCCCGGATCAGACTATTCCGTATCAATTCCCGGCTACCCGCCGGAACGTCTCTTATCCGGGGCGTGCGATACCGAAACCCGATCCAATCGCGACCACGTACATGGACACTAAAAAATCGCTATTTTACGGACACCCTGCTCGCTCGACGACATTCCGATCGTTCGGCTCGATACGGGAAAATTTAAAATTGTACAGGGCGTTTCGAAAGCCGTGGTCATTTCGCTGCTAAAATACAGAGCGTTTAAAAATTCTACTGATGGAGATCAGAATATCATGCAGAAATATGTACAAATTACATCTTGGGTGATGATTAAATAAACACTGAGATCTATTACAGAGCGTTTCAAAAGCCACGATTCCCGCGCTGCTAATATACAGAGCGTTTAAAAATTCTACTGATGGATATCAGATTATCATCCAGAAATAATATGTAAAAATTATAGCTTGGGTAAAGATTGAAGTAACACTGACAACGGAAGAACCCCAAGTGTCCGACTTCGATTTTGATAATTTTTTGTGAGATGATGGTATATGGATCATTAATTATGTATGCAAAATATTAGGTCCAGTTAGTTAATAGCTTTAAAGATATAAACAATTAAAGTTTCGTATTTTCCACGGCTAATGGAACTTCGAAAACTACTATGAGTATGAAACTTTAATTGTTTATATCTTTTAAACTATTGAGTAACTACACCTAATATTTTGCATAAATAATTAGGGATCCATATACCACCATCTCACAAAAAATTATCAAAATCGAAGTCGAACACTTGGGGTCCTTCCCTTGCGAAATTTTTTACAGAGCGTTTCAAAAAATATGCTTCCCTCGCTGCTAAAATACAGAGCGTCTAAAAATTCTAATGATGGAGATCAGATTATCATGCAGAAATAATATGTAATAGTTACATCTTGTTTAACGATTAGATAAACACTGAGATCTTTCACAGAGCGTTTCAAAAGCCATGGTTCCCTCGCTGCTAAAATACAGAGCGTCTAAAAATTCTACCAATGGAGATCAGATTATCATGCAGAAATAAAATATAAAAATTACATCTTCTTTAAAGATTAAATAAACACTGAGATCTTTTACAGAGCGTTTCAAAAGCCATGGTTCCCTCGCTGCTAATATACAGAGCGTGCAAAAAATTCTACCGATGGAGATCAGATTATCATGCAGAAGTAATATGTAAAAATTACATCTTGGGTAAAGATTGAAGAAACACTGAGATCTATTACAGAGCGTTTCAAAAGCCACGATTCCCGCGCTGCTAATATACAGAGCGTTTAAAAATTCTACTGATGGATATCAGATTATCATCCAGAAATAATATGTAAAAATTATAGCTTGGGTAAAGATTGAAGTAACACTGACAACGGAAGAACCCCAAGTGTCCGACTTCGATTTTGATAATTTTTTGTGAGATGATGGTATATGGATCATTAATTATGTATGCAAAATATTAGGTCCAGTTAGTTAATAGCTTTAAAGATATAAACAATTAAAGTTTCGTATTTTCCACGGCTAATGGAACTTCGAAAACTACTATGAGTATGAAACTTTAATTGTTTATATCTTTAAAACTATTGAGTAACTACACCTAATATTTTGCATACATAATTAGGGATCCATATACCATCATCTCACAAAAAATTATCAAAATCGAAGTCGAACACTTGGGGTCCGTCCCTTGCGAAATGTTTTACAGAGCGTTTTAAAAGCCATGGTTCCCTCGCTCCTAAAATACAGAGTGTCTAAAAATTCTAATGATGGAGATCAGATTATCATGCAGAAATAATATGTAAAAATTACATCTCGTTTAAGGATTAAATAAACACTGAGATCTTCTATAGAGCGTTTCAAAAGCTATGGTTCCCTCGCTGCTAAAATACAGTGCGTCTAAAAATTCTAATGATGGAGATCAGATTATCATGCAGAAATAATATGTAAAAATGACATCTTGTTTAAAGATTAAATAAATACTGAGATCTTCTACAGGACGTTTCAAAGATTCTAGAAAGGGCCGTCCTAAATTCGGAATTGAAATTCTAGATATAAAACGTTTACTAAACAGTGTTCAATAAAAAGCATAGAATTCTTGACAATTTGAACGGATATTTCTGTTGAGGTTTTCGGGTGTAAGCCGTGTCCTAAAGGTTCGGCCGCCCAATTAAAAGTCTACTTTCATTGGTGCTCACTGAACCAGAACATGAGCAACCTCCACTATATAAGTGGAGCACAAATCAGGCACACACCAGTATCAGTGTGTCTTCCGACCCCCTGATGAAGCTAGCTGCAATGCTTGCGAAACGTTGGGAAATCTCTTCCTTTAGGACACGGCTTACACCCGAAAACCTCAACAGAAATAACTGTATGATGCCGGGCCGTGAAAGCCTCAAATCTCTTATAATTTGAACGGAGGTGTACAATTGTAGAATATAAAATCTTCTCAGAGTAAAATGCATTCACGTGTTCTTATTACTCGAGTTGGAAATGCTACATTGGATGTCCCATAAAAATCGTAATCAAACATCTAGAAGGGTAGAGAAGCTGTAGTATGAAATCTTCACGGACTCGAAAGCGTGCGGGGAGGGTTAGACTTGAAATGTCAATGCCCGACGTGGATCTACCGTGTGTCTGGGAAAACTCGAAGGTGTGAGTAGACAATCGGAAGTCGAAAAGGCTGGTTTTCGGAGGGGTTAAACGATCGGCGACAGGGGTGACCACCCCGAAGCGGTGAAACGATACTACCGGCGACAATGGACGTCTTTTGTCGGCGTCGAGGGGTGACTGGTCCTAAAAGAAAGTGTCTTCCGATGTCCGATAGGCACGCGCGGCCACCGGGATCGAGGATCCTAGGCAATGGATCCAGGTGCCCGGGCAACGGACACGTCGCCTCATCGATCATATTTTCACGCGCGACCGCGTAACCACGGTGTACTATGCTCCGGCGTATCGTAATCGGATATTAAGAGTCCCTTTCGCGATCTCCCTCTCGAGGCCGGGCTAATAATAGCCTCGGCCTGCCTGGGAATAATTGATACCGCGGTTATAATTACAGCGAGCCGGTTATAATTACAGATTTCTAGAAATCCCAGGTCGGACGTTCTCCATAAAAACGACACGTTTCATCTCGCTGAGAAGTTGATCGCAAAGCGTCTCGTATACGTTTCCCGCGGTAATTTTTCTGCCGCGCGAAACGTACCGGGTGTCTCGTTGAAATTGATAAGGGATAAAAAAAAGTGTACGATTGCCGAGCGAGCATTAGGTCTGTCGAAGCAGTTGAACGCTTTCCGACAGGGGCGATGGACTGACAATGAGTGTTAGTGCTCGAGTTGAAAGCAGCATGCCGCACAGTGGTCCCGATCGAGAAATTCAGTGACATTTTGTTATAACTTTTGAACCATTAGAGATATTGCAATGGAATTTTCACTAAAAATATTTAAAAAATAGTCATTTTTAATTATAGATAATTAAATATTTTTTGCATTTGTTAAACGATATTTATTAATTACTTTTCATTCATACTTTGTTATTGATAATAAATTTGTTTACATATGAGTTCACAAACTATTTTTTGTAATAATTTATAATAAAAATTTCTTCGTCCATACCGAGAAGTTCTGTGATACTGCCACAGCTTTTGAATCGTAAAAGTTATTCTGATGAAACTTTCACTGAAAAATATGAAAGAATAATCACTTTTTAATGATAAATAATTTAATACGTTTAGTGTTTGTTTAATTATTTTTAATAACATTTTACTTACTTTACTGGCTGATTTACTTAAATCTATGCAAGTATCAATTCTGCAGCTTCTTGATCTAGCGGCCTTTTCTTTTTATTTTGTGATTTTACTCTTATAGCAGCATATGATAAACAATTGACTGTAGGCTACAATCAAAACAGTCCGCTCGCACGCGCGCGAGGTTCTTCGCGTCTCGCACAATCCTGGCGCTCGACGCAGCGACGGATACACTTGAATCATTAATAACTTGCGTCGATGGACGATGTTGGTAGTAAATCGTGCATAACTATATAGGGAAAAGTGTACTGAACATTGTACAATTTGTAAACATGCGGTGCTAATTGGAACTCAAAAGATATTCCGTATCAAAGATCAAGAATTTTGACAATTTCCGAGCCTTCACTGTACATTATTTTTTTAATACATTATTTAAATTAATTTTAAATTGTCAGTGTAAATTTTTATCGTAATGGAATTCTCTTCATTTTAAAAGAAGAACAGAGAAAAAATATTAAACAGGTGTGTCAGGGCATCCAGATAAAGATAAGTATCTTTTTTCTGCGAAACAGGCTATTTTCAAAATGTCCAACTTTAAGTGTTCGTCGCGATTACAATTTTAATTATATTTTATTAATTTCTTTATTTTCGAGGTAGATGGATATTTATGAAGCAATACAAACTTTGTACTTGTCAATATGAGAAAGTTCATTTTTCGACAAAATGTCACTGAATTTCTCGATCCGGACCACTGTGTGCCGGGTGGCTCGTAAAAATTCATCAGGAGGGACTCGAGCGAAGACAATTGCCCAGTGTCCAATCTTCTTAGAGTTAAACGCTTTTAAACGCTTCGCGGAAGGCTACTGGGTGTCCCGGAAAAATGTATACCTCGCTTAGGCTTTATTTGCAAAATTTGTTCGAAGGCATAGAAGCGAAGGCTCAGCCTATAAATATACGTTCGAGGCTGCACTTTGGCGAATAATTTTCGAGCAGTCCCGGAAAGTGGCTACTTAGGAGGCCTTTAATATTAAGCATGCACTTCGCAGGCCCCATTAAGTTGCTCGCCGTGACTAATTCACGTGGCTGCAATTTTTATGCGCAACAGTGCGCGAGGTATGGCAACAGGGTCACGGGTACAGGCCTGACTTCGATATCGGGGGCGGTTCTATCCGCGGGAAATCAAAAATTTAAGTCGAGTCAACGGAGATGATATTTCCGCGGCGATAAGCAACGGCAAACAGATAAGGGAAACGAGAAAACGAAAGAGGCCGAGAGGGAGACCTGGAGATTAAACAGCGCAAGGTACACGGCAAACAGAAAAAGAGAAACCGTTCTTTGGGATAAAAAGAACGAGAGAGAGAGAGAGAGAGAGAGAGAGAGAGAGAGAGAGAGAGAGAGAGAGAGAGAGAGAGAACGGGGAAAAATCGGGGACAAGTTAATTGGAAAAGGTGGAGCGATTTAATTAAATAAAACAAACGAAGACTCTCTCTCTGCGAAGTAAATAATTATGTGGCAGGGCGGGGTCCCGGGGCCGGTAATAAGCACCATTATCATTATCACAGCCGCGCGCTAGCAGCGTTAGGGCAATCCAATACCTCGCCCGGTGACGTCATCGCGGACGCAGACCTCGCGTTAATCTCCGGACCAATGGGATATCGCGTTTCCGTTTCTCGGAAAAAGGGAGTCGACGATCCACGGTGTCGAGAAACTCGGCCAGTTTTTCCAACCGCCTTCCCCTCTCTCCCCGCCCCTTTATTCCCCCCTCCCGCGCACCCGGATCCTTGAACCCGCCCCTCCCCTCCGCCTCACCCTTAACCCTTCGCGGTCCTATATCGAGTCTATCCGACAGCGCAATTCCGCGAGTATAATCCAGATGCCAGCGATGGTTGTTAGCGATTCAGGAACAAAATAAACAGCGATCCTCCATTTCGAAAAAATTTTGTTCGAGTCTCTAGGGTGCTATCTAGAAAGCTATTTGTTTTTATGGAATTTTTATGGAAATACTGGAGGGCTGCGAAAGGTTAGAAGGCAAATGGATTTTATTTTCTTCGTGCAGGATAACAGACACCTGCTGATCTTCCGCTGCACTTGAAATGTACTTTCGCTCAGCTGTTAAAGATTTTTATTTATTTCTCGCAAGTTCCACTTCAATCGTACTTTTACTTTCAAGAACTTTCCTCGTCTGTTCTCATCAGAACTTATAATGCGGGGGCGTTTTTTTTTAAAAAGAACAGTTTCGCCGTCTACATTTTAAATGGAGGCTATTAAAAAGTTTCGTGACAGTGTGCCTCCCCTCAGACTTGAGTGCTGACTTTCAAAAATGCTTCGGAGATCTTGCGGATGCTATTGAATTTTTTAAATAATTTTTGTAGTTTGCAAACATTGTGGAGAATTTCCGGCATTGGATCTGTATGTTTGATTTACTTAGGAAGAAGGTGGTGGATCGATGGGCGCTGCTTGAATGAGGTTAACGAAGAGGATTAACCGTAAATAATCACGTGAAATGTTGGTCCAGCAATGAATTAACGCGATGCAACTTTTTCCAAAGCCTCGTTCCAAAGTGTGCTTGCAAAAGCCGACGGAGAAACTCGGTTTCTTTGAATCAGCCGAGTTTCTCGAGATCCGCGTTGATTCAACTTCTTGCCAAAAGTGGGACATTGGTTTGACAGTGTCTCCCTGTCATCTGATGCGGACGCACAAAGAAAGACGCTGACTTGAGCGTGCAGACAGCGTCGCGTCGGTTCTCGTCTTCGTCGCGAGCCTCGGGCTTAATCGCCACTCAAGAATCACGCGAGCTCGCTTCGTTGCGCAATTTCGCAAATTGCCAGAGCACCTCTTTCTCTCTCTCTCTTCTCTCTCTTTGAGCATCGAAAAATCCAAGCGAAACGACATTGGAACAGCCATTGAAAATCGCACTGTTGCTAAAAAACTTCGATATCTCCGGGCGACGAAAAAACTCACCCTCTGTTAGAAAATTTCGAAAAAGTTACGAGGCAAAAAAAAGTGTGAAACGTGATTTGGTCCTTCAACTGAAATTGCGTTTACCGCGCGTATCCGGTTGCGAACGAGATTAAACAAACCGTTCGAACGTTTTCACCCCGTTGTTTAGGGGTTGCTCGACCAGGGGCTCAACCCAATTTCAAGACGAGTTTTCGGTCCATGGAAACGCAGCGCCACCGAGTGCGTACTCGCGAATACCACGGTTCGCATTACCATCGAGTTTAGGGGGGTGACCCAGGGGTGGCGATGACGTGAGCAACCCCCTGACCATCCCCAACCCCCCATTAGTTTCGGCGTGTAGGCGGCCGGGCCGCAAAATGCCTGTCGCGTAATTGCGAAATTGGCATCGTTGCGTTTCGCGATCGATTGCCACGAGAGAGCGGGACTACTCCCTCTCCTCTCGACGCGAAGTGCTCGAAAATAGTGAAATTCGCAGAACGCTAACCCCTAACGTGTCCTCAAAAAGTACTACACTCTAAAAATCCCAAAATTTCCTCTATTATACCTCTCACTCTAAATTTAAATAATTCATAATGTCCTACAGCAGATATTGGTCTCTGGAATTGTGGAGCAGGACCATGAAACCGAGAAATGGCAGATAAATTATACTGTCCAACAAATTTCAACTTTTTTTATGTTCCGTAATTACTGTTGGGTCCTTCTTATAGAGTTTTTTGCGCTGATTCCGAATCTGTTTTTAATTTTTTTCCTATACGCACAGTTTTTGAGGAACATGTCTTTGAAAAAAAAACAAATTTTTCAACTTTAAACAAATATTGTGATGTTATTATAAAAGATATTGAATTGTTCTTTATAGCAAAAGATTCTGTAGACCTTCCCGAATACAGCGATATCAAATATTAATACATTATGAATGTTTAAACATGTTTAAATAATCATTAAAGGCGGAGAGTCACCACTTTTGCACCAATTTTTGAGGATATTTTTCAATTTATCTCAAAAAATAAGGGTCCAGCGGAAAATCGAACTATACCATGCGATAGAGCAGACTTTTATCTTGAGAAGCCACCCTGTCAAGTTTGGATCGTCGACGTTTTTTTCGAACCAGAAAGCAAAATATCTTCGCCCGACATGAGTTGCCGCCAGTGGCGCTCGGGTGAGATACGGCGCAACGACGGGATACGGAGCGGCGAACGACCGTTGTAATGGTGAGCGCCACTGGCGGCAGCTCGTGTCGGGCGAAGATATTTTGCTTTCTGTTTTGGTAAAAACGTCGACGTTTCAAACTTCAAAGGGGGGTTTGTTTCTCAAGATAAAAGTCTGCACTATCGTGTGGTATAGTTCGATTTACCGCTGGACCCTTACATTTTGAGATAAATTGAAAAATATCCTCAAAAATTGGTGCAAAAGTGGTATCTCTCCGCCTTTAATGATTATTTAAACATGTTTAAACAATCATAATGTATTAATATTTTATATCGCTGTATTCGGGAAAGTCTACAGAATCTTTTTCTATAAAGAACAATTCAATATCTTTTATAATAACACTACAATACAATTGTTTAAAGTTGAAAAATATGTTTTTTTTCAAAGTCATGTTTCTCAAAAACTGTGCGTATAGGAAGAAAATTAAAAACAGATTCGGAATCAGCGCAAAAAACTCTATACGAAGGACCCAACAGTAATTAGGGAACAAATTTGGTGTTGGACAGTGTTATCAGGGGAAATGTCCTACAGTCCGCGACAAAAAGATGGCACACCCGTAAATATTGCTATTTCTTAAAACTGTGATAAAATTTGATATGTTTCTCTCGGTGTGTGTACTTCGGTGGAGCTTCTAGCTTACTGACACCGGCGGAGGTCAGCGGAGGTTGCAGACTCTAGTCTAAATGTAAACAACCGGGGTCACCGGCGCGACAAATTGATGGCACATTCTTAAAATTCTTTAAAAGTCTTTCTCTGCAGTTAACACTAGACCGTCAGACTGTTTGTATCGTGTACTGTTTGACTGTGCATTAAATATTGTGTGTGTTTCTTATTACTATTGAAATTGCATACACTATGGGTACTGGAAAATCTTTATCCGATGCTGAAATAAAAACGATTTTGACATTGCATAAAGAGAATTACTCGATTTCAAAAATTGCACGTATTATACATCGGAGCAGAAAAGTGGTGTATAATTTATTAAAAAATCCCAAAACATACGGGGAAAAAAGAGTTCTGGTCGACCAAAAGCAGTAAGCAATCGCGGAAAACGTGCAATTTTAAAAGAAGCTTCGAATTCTTCGGGAACAGCACGACAAATCGCTAAAGCAGCAGGCGTACATACACATATACGCAATGTGCAAAGGATAATAAAAGAATGCCCGCACTTGGTTCGAATGAAATTGAAGAAAAAACCACCTTTAACCGCTCAGCATAAATCAGAGCGTCTGAAATTTGCACATGAGCACATACATTGGAGAAAAAAGTGGCGTCATGTTATCTTTAGTGATGAGAAAAGGTTTAATCTAGATGGACCGGATGGTTTCGCACACTATTATCACGACCTGCGAAAAGAAGAAAGAATATTAAGCCGCAGACACATGGGTGGCGGAGGAGTAATGCTTTGGGCCGGAATTGGGTATCGAGGGGTGACTGAAGTAAAATTTATAAAGAAAACTATGAACAGCAAAATTCATATAGATTTGATAGACGAACAATTAACTAAATTCGGACGGACAATTTCCGGGGAAAATTTTACATTTCAGCAGGATAATGCAAGTGTGCATGCTGCAAAATGCGTTAAGCAGTACTTTGAGCAAAAGAAAATTAGTGTCTTAAGGATGTTCTGGAGGTACAATGGGAGAGAAAAGTACAAGAAATTCGAAATCCATCAATATATTGGCAATGAAAGCCATTCATGAGTATATTTTGCATGAAACTTTTGCGAATACTGTACCCTCTGTAACTATATTCAGTGGTCTACACTTGTCGCGTTTCCATGCTAGTAAGAGACAACACGATAAATTTGACGTTTTGTAACAGTTTATCATTTTTTTGCTCTGTAACTGTTTAGTGAATCCTAATAAATTTTGAACATAATTAATTATATAATTTTTACTACATATACAAAAAAACTGAAGTTTCTAGTTGCGTTTTTTCAAGGTTTAAATAGAGTTTGAAGTGGAATTTTATGAATTCCCCATAAGAAGACGTGTTAAAATGTGCAAACTTTAAGTTGCTATAATTCTTAAACGGTGCAGTGAATCGAACCCAAACTTTGGTAATTACATTAATTTAGTAAGAATTATATCTTGCCAAATTTTCAAAAATTTTGTTGCGTTTTTATATACCTCCAGAACATCCTTAAAGTGGCCAGAGAGATCGCCAGATCTCAACATAATTGAAAATTGTTGGTCGCATCTCGCAAGACATGTTTATGAAGGCGGAAGACAATTCCAAAGCCTTGCAGAATTAAAAACATGTATACGTCAAGAATGGACAAAAATACGTCCAAAATACATTAAAAAACTCTTTAAGTCGCTTCCAAAGCGTATGTTGGCTGTTCCGGAGAATAAGGGAGGCCATACAAAATATTAAACACAATGTTATGTTTTTGATGTAGGTAAATCACGTATTTTTTGGTATATGTGCCATCATTTTGTCGTGCCGATTTTTGTTATTTTTTGTTTCCATAAGCAAACGGACAATTGTCTTTAATTTTATTGTTTGTAATGTAGTTTATTTTGTAATAAAAATGTGTAAGTACCAAGAAAGACTAGATTTGTCATGTCCAAACGATGAAAACATTGAATTTTCGTGGTATGCCATCTTTTTGTCGCGGACTGTATTCTGTCCCGGGGAACGGTTATGTTAATTACAGCGAAGCCAGACGTCTTTAAATTGGACGCAGAACCTAATACAGGTCCGAGAAAGGCAATCTGGCGAGCGGATTCGCCAAAGACAAAGAAAACGCAGCAATTATACCGCGGGCTGCATTGCGAGAGGATTAATTCCGCGACATATCGTATTACAAGGCCCGTAACAGCCCATCTGCTCCCGATTCCCATTCCGTTCCGCGTGGCTCTCTGAATTTCCTTTACCGGCGGTCCCCGATTAACTCGGATTTCACTGGACCGCTGACACACTCTCTACCACCGCCCCCTGCCCCCGCCCCCCCCCCATTTCGCTTCGTATTAATTAACTCGACCCGATTGCATCGGTAGAGTGACTCGGTCGTTTTTAATGCTTACGGTCAACTGGAAAATGTATTTTCCCCCGTCGGTATCGAGAACGAATCTCGGGGCTTTGTTTCTCTCTCCGCGGGGCTAACGAGTCCGGGAATGGGCGGGGCGCGGGGAGGACACGCCCCGCTTCCTCCCCACCCCCGCTCGCTCTCTCGTTTCCTTTCGAAATAGCTCGGAGAGGGGCACGGGCTTAAACGAGGCAGCCAATTAATTTCGCGATCCGACGGGCTTCAAGTGTACGGGACACCTGTATAATGTCACCTGCGCGCGTAGATTGGCACTGTTTCCGTGAAATGATAAATGAAAATTTAAACAGCGCACCGACGTTTGTTTGAATATTATTCCGATCCCCGTCGCTGATTATTCGCCTCTAAACAATCACGCAGACGAAATGATTGACGCACGGTCTCTTAAAACAACAGCGTCGCGAGAAGTTGTTAAATAAATCCCAGTATTCGATGTAAAATACATCGAACAGCCTCGTGAAATTGTTACACTGAAACGTTATGGATCGAACGACTATGCAGAATATTATAATATTACATAATTGAATGCATAAATATTATAGTAGTACATTAATGTTAATCGTGAATATTATACAGTGAAAACTAATAGCGTCGGTTCCACTGTGACCGGATTTGTCCACTAAATCACTGCCCATAATTTCGTGCAATTAAAAATCGAGGATATATTTTGGAAATTCGGCGAATTGACTTTAGACACGGTCCCTCCCACCGTTCCACCGTTGCATGGCCACGCCCCGCGTTCAATGGCCACGCCTTCCTAGTTAGATGACCACGTGCCCCGATTGTTCCGGCCAGTTGGTGATCGAGGGAAATCGTTCGAGACGATCAGTAGACGGTGACTGTGTGACAGTGGTGTCGTGGATTCGTCGATGATCGATTGCTCGGAGCGGCACTGTGTGGCGGACGTGATCGTGCACCACCGTGATCGACGATCCACGATCGTCAGCGAGCCGGTGTGGTGGTGGTGGTGGTTTCTCGAGACCGGTCGACCGGTCCTGTACGATTCGGACACGATGTGCAGCAAGTGCAGCGACTGTTGCCAAGGGTCTCGTCACAGTGTGGACGCTAGCCCCACGCCTGGATCCGATTCCGACATCTCAGGTAATCTAGCCAGAGCCATGGATCACTCGAAGCAGCATCGGACACTCTCATCAGTCACAATTAATTTTTTCTCGTGACAGTTATACAGGGTGTCCCAAAATTCGTGAAAATCCCGGAAATGGGAGGTTCCTGAGACCATCTGAAGCGACATTTTCCTTTGCAAAAATGTTATTAACGAAAAACACGGACCAATCAGAGCGCGACCTAGACGCGAGTTGCCACAGTCGGCCAATAGACAGCTGGCGCGGCGCACAGTGGTCCGGATCGAGAAATTCAGTGACATTTTGTTATAACTTTTGAACCATTAGAGATATTGCAATGAAATTTTCACTAAAAATATTTAAAAAATAGTCATTTTTAATTATAGATAATTAAATATTTTTTGCATTTGTTAAACAATATTTGTTAATTACTTTTCATTCATACTTTGTTATTGATAATAAATTTGTTTACATATAAGTTCACAAACTATTTTTTGTAATAATTTATAATGAAAATTTTTCGTCCATACCGAGAAGTTCTGTGATACCGCCACAGCTTTTGAATCGTAAAAGTTATTCTGATGAAACCTTCACTGAAAAATATGAAAAAATAATCACTTTTTAATGATAAATAATTTGATACGTTTAGTGTTTGTTTAATTATTTTTAATAACATTTTACTTACTTTACTGGCTGATTTACTTAAATCTATGCAAGTATCAATTCTGTAGCTTCTTCATCTAGCGGCCTTTTCTTTTTATTTTGTGATTTTACTCTTATAGCAGCATATAATAAACAATTGACTGTAGGCTACAATCAAAACAGTCCGCTCGCACGCGCGCGAGGTTCTTCGCGTCTCGCACAATCCTGGCGCTCGACGCAGCGATGGATACACTTGAATCACTAATAACTTGCGTCGATGGACGATGTTGGTAGTAAATCGTGCATAACTATATAGGGAAAAGTGTACTGAACATTGTACAATTTGTAAACATGCGGTACTAATTGGAACTCAAAAGATATTCCGTATCAAAGATGAAGAATTTTGACAATTTCCGAGCCTTCACTGTACATTATTTTTTTAATACATTATTTAAATTAATTTTTAATTGTCAGTGTAAATTTTTATCGTAATGGAATTCTCTTCATTTTAAAAGAAGAACAGAGAAAAAATATTAAACAGGTGTGTCAGGGCATCCAGATAAAGATAAGTATCTTTTTTCTGCGAAACAGGCTATTTTCAAAATGCCCAACTTTAAGTGTTCGTCGCGATTACAATTTTAATTATATTTTATTAATTTCTTTATTTTCGAGGTAGATGGATATTTATGAAGCGATACGAACTTTGTACTTGTCAATATGAGAAAGTTCATTTTTCGACAAAATGTCACTGAATTTCTCGATCCGGACCACTGTGCGGCGTGCCGACTATGGTAACTCGCGTCTAGGTCGCACTCTGATTGGTCCGTGTTTTTCGTTAATAACTCCTAAACAAAGTCGCGGATAACATTTTTGCAAAGGAAAATGTCGATTCAAATGGTCTTAGGAACCTCCCATTTCCGGGATTTTCACGAATTTTGTGACACCCTGTATACAGGGTGGCCCACATAACTCTGAACAGCTCAATATCTCGAAAACTATGCCGTCGATTTTAAATTTCTTAGTCTTAAATTGCATGGAACTGAAGGGCCTTTCTGACTACATAGACGTGAAGTGGCCTCGCTTCCCCTTTAACGGGGGAGGGGAGGTACCTTTGTAATTTTAAATGGAACCCCCTATAAAATGTTACATATTTAGATTCTACCGGAAAAAACAAGTCAATTTTGTCTGAAACATTTTTTTGTCAGATACCTCCATGATGAGATATAACAGTTTGAAGTTTCGAGTTGTAGGTACTTGAAGCGCTCGGAAATAGCGTTATGGAATTGTACATACGCGCTTGAGTCCTCTGCTTATTCGTGAAAAAATAAAATGTACTTTAAATTGAATGTTCAAAATGTCCACCACGGGCTTGTAAACATTTATTTACTCGAAACATCAAAGTTGTTCTAACATTTTTTCACATTTCGGGAGTCACTGAAGCGCAAGCGTCACGTATTCGTTGTTTCATATCCTCTTTTGTCGTCGGTGGTTCAAACATAACTTTGTCCTTTACATATCCCCATAAGAAAAAATCTAATGGTGTTAGATCGAGGGATCGAGGAGGCCATTGACGAGGTCCCCCACGAACTATCCATTTGTTCCCAAATCTTTCGTTCAAAAATTGCCTGGTGATGATTGCAAAATGTGGAGGAGCGCCGTCTTGTTGGAACCGCATTTCTCTTCTAACGTGCAGTGGCACATCTTCCAAAAGCGCAGGCAAATGATTTTTTAAGAAATCACAATAACTTGCAGATGTTACAGTTTCTTGAAAAAAATAAGGTCCAATCACAAAATCTCCTATTAGGCCGCACCAAACATTTAAAGACCATCGATGTTGAAAGGGAACACATCGCATCCAATTTGGGTTTTCCACGGCCCAATAATGCAGATTATGTCTATTTACATGCCCTGAATTCATAAAAGTGGCCTCATCGGAAAAAAGTATTTTGCACAAAAAGTCATTTTCCACAACACCCTGCAGCCACTCACAAAATCTTACGCGGTGATCATAATCTGCTATCGAGAGCTCTTGTGATAAAACCATGTGATATGGATGATACTTTTGCCGTTTCAAAATTCGTTGAATTGATGAACGACTAATATGTGATGTTTGTGCAAGTGTACGTTGACTAATATGAGGATTTAATGTAATTGCAGCAAGAATACTGGCACTATTATTTTCATTAGTGACAGCTTTAGGTTTATTGCGAGTTTTTTTTACACAATTCATCGTGCTCGCGAAGCCGCTTCTCTAAATTATGAAATGTTGCATGACATTTTTTGATACCATAACGTTCAAAAAACATCACTGCTGCACGCCGATAATTTTTTTCGCATTCACCTAACGTTAATAACATATTCACTTCTGTGTCAAAAGTAGCCATAATCACAATGTTACTGCTTGAATAACAGCTCTAAACTGAAAACGTTTTCATAGATAAGTGAGTCAAACTCAAGAATTGTAAATATTATTGTTTGTGTTTCTTCATGAATAAGCAAAGGACTCAAGCGCGTATAATTCCATAACGCTATTTCCGAGAGCTTCAAGTACCTACAACTCGAAACTTCAAACTGTTATATCTCATCATGGAAGTATCCGACAAAAAAATGTTTCAGACAAAATTGACTTGTTTTTTCCGGTAGAATCTAAATATGTAACATTTCATAGGGGGTTCCATTTAAAATTACAAAGGTACCTCCCCTCCCCCGTTAAAGGGGAAGGGAGGCCACTTCACGTTCATGTAGTCAGAAAGGCCCTTCAGTTCCATGCAATTTAAGACTAAGAACTTCAAAATCGATGGCATAGTTTTCGAGATATTGAGCTGTTCAGAGTTATGTGGGCCACCCTGTATATTCACGACCCATATCATGAAAGAACACTTCTCGCAGAACAAGGTGACCTTAAACCCTCCGATAGATTGTTTACATCGTCCCTCGACCTTTACGCGGGGATATTCCGGTTCTCTGCAAACTTGTTCGACCTTCTGCATCGGGATTATATTTTTTATATGTGAAGACGTAAGAAGAATGTGGTTGTTTTATTAATCAGTACCCAGAACACCCCCTTGGCGCAGTCAGGTGTCGCGTAGCGCCTCGAAAATTCAATTCCCCGCTGAATCAAAGCGAAATTGAGTTGCGCGCGTCAATGACGCGAGGTCCCAGCAAGACAGAATGAACCTTTGAGACTCGGCTCAAAGATCCACGGTGCTAATTATCCGCCCGGAGCTAGTTCAGGGTGTCGGGCGTCTCGGTGTATCCGTGGAGTCGCCTTCGGAGCGGCTGGTTTGCATGACAGTCGTATGAAGAGCGAGTTGAGGCGGGAAGGGAGGGGTCCGGCCGTGACTGTAGAGTTCGGTGCATACCCTAAACAAGGTTACGGCGCCGGGGATTGGTCGCGAAAGCTGCTGCCCCCGGGGGTTAGGCCGGCCTCCGGCGATCCAGTTCGCGCAAACACCGTCGGCTTTTGACTTGTAGATGCGGCGCCGGACCTCTGCGTTGCTTATCAGAGGATGTTTCTCGCTTGCGATGTTTGTCATGGAAATTCCCTCGAGGGGTCTAGAGCTATTTTTTTTTGTTCTTTGTTGAATCGTTATTCGCGGCCGTCGTCGTCGCGATCGAGAGATGTTGTTCGAAACGGGTCGACGAATTTATATTCACAACTCCCGCGCGGCTGAGAATGCGGAAGCAGCGACGCGCCGAGGCGAATTCGCGAGGTACGCCCCTGAAATATGCAGTATGATTGCCGAGCGTCTTTCCTTTGACCCGCGGGACCGTCTTCGGCCCGCGGAATTATTCCACAGCCCGAGAGAGCGTCTGATTTCAAGGTTATTAAGATTTCTTCGAACAAGACACGCCCCTTTTGCGTATTAATGTTCCCCCGGGAGCCCAGTGGAGCGTTGCCGCTGCTGCTGCGCACTATTAAGAGGATCTTTTTTGTTGTAGGACGGTACGGAAGGAGGTCTCGTAGAAACGCGACTGCGAGACGCATAGGTAAACGTAGGTGAACCTTGGTACCCTTTAGCTAGATCCTTTTCTCTAACGTAGACGTTAGACCAGAGACCTTAACTAACAAGGAGAAAGTTGTAGATTCTCTGTTCTTCTAGGACCGATGGTCTTCTTCATTGTGTAAACAGCTTAATCCTCATTCCCCGTGGCTCATGTAGACAAGGCCACAGCTTTCCTCTCGAACTTCCCAGCGTACACGTAGCGTAAGATGCACCCTCGATCATTTCGAGTAACCTGCTTTCTCGTTAATGCCGCTTTAGCGACACACGCAGCCGTAAACTCGACCCAGTGTTTTCCACGCCAGTATATCTCGTTCTCCATTTGGCGAGGTGAAGGGTCGCTGACTTGGTATACTCGCTCCCTTTTGATTATTCACTGCTTCATGCCAGTTAATCGTAATTAAACACGGCTAGGAGAGCTCGGACGCGGAAACGGAACCAAGTCGAATTTCGGGTAGAAGCAACAACACCGTCTCTCAGTTTCCGCGTCCACGGTTTCCCTCTCGTTCCACCTGCTAATGGACCCGTTTCTCCTTTTTCTTGTTACAGAGGAGGAGTGGAACCCGGATGGCAAGGGTCGACAGTCCAACGACACCGGTGAGTCTCACGAGATTCATTCCATTCGAGAACACTTTCGTCGATGATCCCCTCCCTCTTCCCTCATTCCTCACACCACCCCCCCTTTCTCGTTCTCTCTCTCTCGTTCTCCCTCGGATCGATTGTGTGTGATTCGCGACAGATTCGCTTCCTCTCACTCCGTCGTTTTCCACACACACACGCTGTGCTCGATGTTACAGGCTTAACTTTAACCCCTGGAATCGGCGTGGCCACTGTCAGGTTTCTTTCCTAGGTTCGAGTTTCACACACCTCCATCTACCTCCGCCCCCGAACCACCCTTCGACGCGAGAAAGTGATACGATAACCACCCCCCTCGGCCCCACGCATTCTTCCCTTTTAACCCTTCTACTTGAATCCCCTCTCGGCCACGCTGATGGGTAGTTTAGTCAGCTCCCCGTGATTCCCTGTCTATACCACCTCGCCCCTTCACTGGGGCAGTTTTGGGGGGTTGTTAATTAATTCGGCGGTGTGGGAAACCGTGTTTTTATGTATTTACAGCTTATTTCAGGAGATGTTAGTTGTTATTAGATGAATCTAATTTTATTACGACACAGTCGATCTGTCTGTGATTAATAAGGGAACGAACAGCTTTCAATTCTATCAGGGGTTACCCTTTTCTAGGGATGAGAGTGGTGGAACTTTCCCACCCCTAAGATCGTATTATTTATTTATTATAGGAACTTCTCTGGAGGTTGGGGCAGGTAATTAATTCATAATTAATTATAACAATCAAGGCGAATCGACATTTTGGAACATAGGAACGACCAGCTTTCAAATTCCAATTCTGTCAGGGGTTACCTTTTTCTAGGGATGAGAGTGGTGGAACTTGTTCACCCTAAGATCATATTAATTTATTACAGGAACTTCTGTGGGAAGGTGGGTCAGGTAATTAATTCATAATTAATTATAACAATCAATGCGAATCGACATTTTGGAACATAGAAACAAACAGCTTTCAAAATTCCGATCCTGTCGGGGGTTACCTTTTCTAGGGATGAGCCCTAAAAGATCGTATTATTAATTTATTACTGAACTTCTCTGGGAGGGTGGGGCAGGTAATTAATTCATAATTAATTATAACAATCAATGCGAATCGACATTTTGGAACATAGGAACGAACAGCTTTCAATTCCAATTCTGTCAGGGGTAACCTTTTTCTAGGGATGAGAGTGGTGGAACTTGTTCACCCTAAGATCATATTAATTTATTACAGGAACTTCTCTGGGAAGGTGGGTCAGGTAATTAATTCCTAATTAATTATAACAATCAATGCGAATCGACATTTTGGAACATAGGAACGACCAGCTTTCAAAATTCCGATTCTGTCAGGGGTTACCTTTTCTAGGGATGAGCCCCAAGATCGTATTATTAATTTATTACAGAACTTCTCTGGGAGGGTGGGGCAGGTAATTATAACAATCAAGGCGAATCGACATTTTGGAACATAGGAACGAACAGCTTTCAAAATTCCGATTCTGTCAGGGGTTACCTTTTCTAGGGATGAGCCCTAAAAGATCGTATTATTAATTTATTACAGAACTTCTCTGGGAGGGTGGGGCAGGTAATTATAACAATCAAGGCGAATCGACATTTTGGAACATAGGAACGAACAGCTTTCAAAATTCCGATTCTGTCAGGGGTTACCTTTTCTAGGGATGAGCCCTAAAGATCGTATTATTAATTTATTACAGAACTTCTCTGGGAGGGTGGGGCAGGTAATTAATTCCTAATTAATTATAACAATCAATGCGAATCGACATTTTGGAACATAGGAACGAACAGCTTTCAAAATTCCGATTCTGTCAGGGGATACCTTTTCTAGGGATGAGCCCTAAAGATCGTATGATTAATTTATTACAGAACTTCTCTGGGAGGGTGGGGCAGGTAATTAATTCCTGATTAATTATAACAATCAATGCGAATCGACATTTTGGAACATAGGAACGAACAGCTTTCAAAATTCCGATTCTGTCAGGGGTTACCTTTTCTAGGGATGAGCCCTAAAGATCGTATTATTAATTTATTACAGAACTTCTCTGGGAGGGTGGGGCAGGTAATTAATTCCTAATTAATTATAACAATCAATGCGAATCGACATTTTGGAACATAGGAACGAACAGCTTTCAAAATTCCGATTCTGTCAGGGGATACCTTTTCTAGGGATGAGCCCTAAAGATCGTATGATTAATTTATTACAGAACTTCTCTGGGAGGGTGGGGCAGGTAATTAATTCCTGATTAATTATAACAATCAATGCGAATCGACATTTTGGAACATAGGAACGAACAGCTTTCAAAATTCCGATTCTGTCAGGGGATACCTTTTCTAGGGATGAGCCCTAAAGATCGTATTATTAATTTATTACAGAACTTCTCTGGGAGGGTGGGGCAGGTAATTATAACAATCAAGGCGAATCGACATTTTGGAACATAGGAACGAACAGCTTTCAAAATTCCGATTCTGTCAGGGGTTACCTTTTCTAGGGATGAGCCCTAAAGATCGTATTATTAATTTATTACAGAACTTCTCTGGGAGGGTGGGGCAGGTAATTAATTCCTAATTAATTATAACAATCAATGCGAATCGACATTTTGGAACATAGGAACGAACAGCTTTCAATTCCAATTCTGTCAGGGGTAACCTTTTTCTAGGGATGAGAGTGGTGGAACTTGTTCACCCTAAGATCATATTAATTTATTACAGGAACTTCTCTGGGAAGGTGGGTCAGGTAATTAATTCCTAATTAATTATAACAATCAATGCGAATCGACATTTTGGAACATAGGAACGACCAGCTTTCAAAATTCCGATTCTGTCAGGGGTTACCTTTTCTAGGGATGAGCCCCAAGATCGTATTATTAATTTATTACAGAACTTCTCTGGGAGGGTGGGGCAGGTAATTATAACAATCAAGGCGAATCGACATTTTGGAACATAGGAACGAACAGCTTTCAAAATTCCGATTCTGTCAGGGGTTACCTTTTCTAGGGATGAGCCCTAAAAGATCGTATTATTAATTTATTACAGAACTTCTCTGGGAGGGTGGGGCAGGTAATTATAACAATCAAGGCGAATCGACATTTTGGAACATAGGAACGAACAGCTTTCAAAATTCCGATTCTGTCAGGGGTTACCTTTTCTAGGGATGAGCCCTAAAGATCGTATTATTAATTTATTACAGAACTTCTCTGGGAGGGTGGGGCAGGTAATTAATTCCTAATTAATTATAACAATCATTGCGAATCGACAATTTGGAACATAGGAACGAACAGATTTCAAAATTCCGATTTTGTCAGGGGATACCTTTTCTAGGGATGAGCCCTAAAGATCGTATTATTAATTTATTACAGAACTTCTCTGGGAGGGTGGGGCAGATAATTATAACAATCAAGGCGAATCGACATTTTGGAACATAGGAACGAACAGCTTTCAAAATTCCGATTCTGTCAGGGGTTACCTTTTCTAGGGATGAGCCCTAAAGATCGTATTATTAATTTATTACAGAACTTCTCTGGGAGGGTGGGGCAGGTAATTAATTCCTAATTAATTATAACAATCATTGCGAATCGACAATTTGGAACATAGGAACGAACAGATTTCAAAATTCCGATTTTGTCAGGGGTTACCTTTTCTAGGGATGAGCCCCAAGATCCTATTATTAATTTATTACAGAACTTCTCTGGAACGGTGGGACAGGTAATTAATTCCTAATTAATTATAACAATCAATGCGAATCGACATTTTGGAACATAGGAACGAACAGCTTTCAAAATTCCGATTCTGTCAGGGGATACCTTTTCTAGGGATGAGCCCTAAAGATCGTATGATTAATTTATTACAGAACTTCTCTGGGAGGGTGGGGCAGGTAATTAATTCCTGATTAATTATAACAATCAATGCGAATCGACATTTTGGAACATAGGAACGAACAGCTTTCAAAATTCCGATTCTGTCAGGGGATACCTTTTCTAGGGATGAGCCCTAAAGATCGTATTATTAATTTATTACAGAACTTCTCTGGGAGGGTGGGGCAGGTAATTATAACAATCAAGGCGAATCGACATTTTGGAACATAGGAACGAACAGCTTTCAAAATTCCGATTCTGTCAGGGGTTACCTTTTCTAGGGATGAGCCCTAAAGATCGTATTATTAATTTATTACAGAACTTCTCTGGGAGGGTGGGGCAGGTAATTAATTCCTAATTAATTATAACAATCAATGCGAATCGACATTTTGGAACATAGGAACGAACAGCTTTCAATTCCAATTCTGTCAGGGGTAACCTTTTTCTAGGGATGAGAGTGGTGGAACTTGTTCACCCTAAGATCATATTAATTTATTACAGGAACTTCTCTGGGAAGGTGGGTCAGGTAATTAATTCCTAATTAATTATAACAATCAATGCGAATCGACATTTTGGAACATAGGAACGACCAGCTTTCAAAATTCCGATTCTGTCAGGGGTTACCTTTTCTAGGGATGAGCCCCAAGATCGTATTATTAATTTATTACAGAACTTCTCTGGGAGGGTGGGGCAGGTAATTATAACAATCAAGGCGAATCGACATTTTGGAACATAGGAACGAACAGCTTTCAAAATTCCGATTCTGTCAGGGGTTACCTTTTCTAGGGATGAGCCCTAAAGATCGTATTATTAATTTATTACAGAACTTCTCTGGGAGGGTGGGCAGTTAATTAATTCCTAATTAATTATAACAATCATTTCGAATCGACATTTTGGAACATAGGAACGAACAGCTTTCAAAATTCCGATTCTGTCGGGGGTTACCTTTTCTAGGGATGAGCCCCAAGATCCTATTATTAATTTATTACAGAACTTCTCAGGAACGGTGGGACAGGTAATTAATTCCTAATTAATTATAACAATCAATGCGAATCGACATTTTGGAACATAGGAACGAACAGCTTTCAAAATTCCGATTCTGTCAGGGGATACCTTTTCTAGGGATGAGCCCTAAAGATCGTATGATTAATTTATTACAGAACTTCTCTGGGAGGGTGGGGCAGGTAATTAATTCCTAATTAATTATAACAATCAATGCGAATCGACATTTTGGAACATAGGAACGAACAGCTTTCAAAATTCCGATTCTGTCAGGGGATACCTTTTCTAGGGATGAGCCCTAAAGATCGTATGATTAATTTATTACAGAACTTCTCTGGGAGGGTGGGGCAGGTAATTAATTCCTAATTAATTATAACAATCAATGCGAATCGACATTTTGGAACATAGGAACGAACAGCTTTCAAAATTCCGATTCTGTCAGGGGATACCTTTTCTAGGGATGAGCCCTAAAGATCGTATGATTAATTTATTACAGAACTTCTCTGGGAGGGTGGGGCAGGTAATTAATTCCTAATTAATTATAACAATCAATGCGAATCGACATTTTGGAACATAGGAACGAACAGCTTTCAAAATTCCGATTCTGTCAGGGGATACCTTTTCTAGGGATGAGCCCTAAAGATCGTATTATTAATTTATTACAGAACTTCTCTGGAAGGGTGGGGCAGGTAATTATAACAATCAAGGCGAATCGACATTTTGGAACATAGGAACGAACAGCTTTCAAAATTCCGATTTTGTCAGGGATTACCTTTTCTAGGGAGGAGCCCTAAGATCGTATTATTAATTTATTACTGAACTTCTCTGGGAGGGTGGGACAGGTAATTAATTCCTAATTAATTATAACAATCAAGGCGAATCGACATTTTGGAACATAGGAACGAACAGCTTTCAAAATTCCGATTCTGTCAGGGGATACCTTTTCTAGGGATGAGCCCTAAAGATCGTATTATTAATTTATTACAGAACTTCTCTGGGAGGGTGGGGCAGGTAATTAATTCCTAATTAATTATACCAATCAATGCGAATCGACATTTTGGAACATAGGAACGAACAGCTTTCAAAATTCCGATTCTGTCAGGGGTTACCTTTTCTAGGGATGAACCCTAAGATCGTATTATTAATTTATTACAGAACTTCTCTGGGAGGGTGGGACAGGTAATTAATTTCTAATTAATTATAACAATCATTGCGAATCGACATTTTGGAACAAGGAGATTAATTATTTCTCGTTTCAATTGTAATAAAACTTGGAAATGGAAATATTGCTTGGGCGGGGCTCGAACACGTGGACCGCGCGATTAGCAGTCGGACGCCTAGGCACTGAGCTAAATGGCGTTGTTCATAAGAGTGCTTATGTCCCGGGAACTAGTGCTCCACTGAAGACGGAATACACGAGCAGCTTTCCACTGTACATTCTACGCTTAACAACATTAAACTTGAGACGTTGAACAATTCATGAAACAGTCAGACATGGGTCAGACAATGTGCCACGTATTGTCGATAAATTTGAAACGTGTGTGTCGACCAAGTCTTCCTGCTATTCGAAGCGGTTTAAGCCCTCGAAGCCCCTAGCTGGCGACGATTTAAAATTTCTGAACGTCTCGCCGAAGCGATCGCATTCCCATTTATGCGTGCGTGATCCAATAATCGAATCGAACGGCCTTAATTCCGAAAAGTGGATCCTGAAGCGTTCAATCGAGGCTCGAATTCGCCAGCAACGGTGACGCTGCGTTTTCGTTCACGACGAAACAATCGATCGTATTTTTGTTATCCAGTTGTGAAAAACCGGTACAAAAATTAAATTAACGGCGGAAACGAGATTTAAAGGCGTCCACGAAATTGTATAAAATAGAACGGATATTCCAATTAATTGATATCGTGTTTAATCAATGCTACGAAAAAAATTGTGCGAAAACAAATTCATTGGAAATAATATTTCCATTCGTTTCGTACGAAGTGATATGAAAACGGCGAACTGATATATGCAAACATTGACAAACACTCCTGAAACTCCGCCAACGGGAAGGAAGTCCATCTTCGAACAAGCCCCACACCGGAAGTCCCAAGAATACGGTACACACGTCGCTATCTCTTGCCACAAGAAGCAAGCCAGAATGCCACTCGTACAAATCCCTCGTCGGATAAACGATTCACTCCGTCGGTTCTCGTGTCCAACGTCGCCGTCATCAGCAAGATGGCGCTACCGTGCAACAGCCACGCGTATTCGAAAACAGAGATTTTATTTAATATCGAATGCGCAATTTCGGATTTTAAATATTGTTCAATGTACACAAATACCTATTTACCTAACGAGCACAAATACGCCGATGCAACAATCCTTTCCAAATTGAATTTGGAAACCGGTCAATGATTGAGAGTGATAAATATTGTAGGGGTGGGGTCTGCAAATTAAAAAAGAAGATCGATAACGAGAGAATTTGACTCGGATTGTCAATTTAAATATTTGTCGTCCACAGAGCGACATTATCGACCTACGAGAACCCTAAGCTGCTGCCATCTGACAGTGCATATGAGAAACCATTGGAATGAAAAATCTACAATTTCGCATTTTTGTCACCGTGCAGAAAAGGAAACATAGAATGCATTGCCGTAGACATTTTTATTTGCGATTGACATTTAAATCCATTAAAATTTGGCCCTTCGACATAGTCGTCGGCCCCGAGAAGCCAAGATAATCCCACAAATCTGACGTGTCTCCGTGAAGAAAGCAATCATGCTGAGAATCTTTTGAACCCACGAAGCCCATAGAATCTGTACGATGCATAGACGTCGGCAGGAGGGAACCAAAACAACCAAATCCGCACTTTCTTCAGACACGTTTGAAGCACCAAAGCGTAGACGCCTTGGGGACTCGATAAAATATACAATCCGATCAGGCTCTCGAACGCAATTTGAACGGTGCATAGGCGCCGGGAGCGCCTCCACGCGGCCAGCCGATTCACCAGAGCTAACCGGCGTCGTCGTGGCGCTTCAGGACGCCCATGGGCGCCCTCGCGGTCGGTGGACGCCGGTCGAAGCGAGTCGCGTGTGTGCCAATCTTTTAAAACGGTGCTCTCTCCCTCGCCACACCCTGGCGCCGGTTTCCCGTTGGAAAAAAAATCGCGTGTACCACAACAAACCCTGCATCATTCCTCTCTCCGACCACCCACGAAACCTCGCACGTTTGCACCACGTAGCCCCGTTACAAAAACCCCACAAACCCACGCCCCTTTCGCGAAAACGAATTTCCAATTCTCCCTCCGAGCCTCTCGACTTTCCCCGTTGTCGTGTGCGTGATAGAAAATGCGATCGCCGGTCAGTTTTGTGACAAGATGATCCCGAAGGATCAAAGATGACTCGGGAGGGTCGTGTCGGGCTGAAGGAGGGACGTCGGGATGCGGATCGACGCCGACCACACTGGAGGTGCGTTTCCAAATCGATTATCAATCTGAATTTTTTAATATTTTTTTTAAGACCGTTTCGGACGGTGTAGCATTCCTCGGGGATTTTTAATTTTGTGTGTCGGGGTGTTGGAGGATAACGTAGCTCCTTCCGGTGGGCCAACGGCGACGCTACGCGGATCCTAGCGCAACTAATATTGATTATAAAAGCGGCGGCGACGCCGGTGGCCGGCGTCGAGAGGATGCTGCCGGTGGTTTCCTTCGACTCGGTTTATTTTTCTTATTTTTCCCGATCGAATAACGTGTGCACGCGGTAAGGGCGACCCCGCACCGGGGCCCTGAGATGACTTTTCCACGGCCCTGGAACGAAGACACAGTGTCCCCGAGGGCTCAGTGTCTCGCTGATCGCTGGTCGCACTTCTCTCGGTGAGTAAGCGTGGACGAAGCTTCCAGCCGACGATCCAGCAGGTTGTTGGCCCCGCGTATCGTCCTCGACGACTTATCGTTCCTCGTTTTTCTGTTTACGTCGGGGCGGTGGGCCGCACTCGGCAGAAACGGTGAATCACGTTGGGGAGGGGTGACTGGGGCTGCCATTAACCTAACCTGAGGTTTAGAAACTCTCGGAGATGGTAATCTTCGAGTTTCGTTAGGGAAAGTGCTGGTTTCTCTTACCTTTTTTTTTTATTTTTGTACGTCTAGTTGGATTTGTAATGTTCTGTGATTTTTATTGGAGATTTCGAGCGGAGATAGTGATTGCTAATGAGCTCGATCGTGTTGCGGAATTTTATCGGAATCGGGATCTTCAGATTAAAAAGAGGATGGTTTGCGATGATGACGAATTAATTCGTCATAGCTGATTATCAGGAATTACGCCTCGTAAGGCACAGTGTACTCCGGAGACTCGTCAAATATTGTATTAATTTTCACACCAAGGTAAACACATTCATAAATAAATAAATGACGAATTAATGCGTCATCAATAATTAACAAAACTTAGCCTTCACATCATTCAGTGTACTCAAATTGAGTGAAAATTCAATGATCATGCTTCTAATAGCAGTGACGAGTTAACTCGTCATGTTTAATCAACAAAAATTATTCTCCATGGAGTCACCTGTGTAAAGTCTCTCCAAAGCATCCAACTTGAATATTTTGTTTTAATATTAACAGCTTTAATTTCAGTGACGAGTTAACTCGTCATCCTTAGTCAACAAAAATTATTCTCCACGGAGTCCACACCTGTGTAAAGTTTCTCCAAAGCATTCAACTTGAATATTTGTTTTAATATTAACATCATTAATTTCAGTGACGAGTTAACTCGTCATTCTTAATCAACAAAAATTATTCTCCACGGAGTCCACACCTGTGTAAAGTCTCTCCAAAGCATTCAACTTGAGTATTTTTGTTTTAATATTAACAGCTTTAATTTCAGTGACGAGTTATCTCGTCATCCTTAGTCAACAAAAATTATTCTCCACGGAGTCCACGCCTGTGTAAAGTCTCTCCAAAGCATTCAACTTGAATATTTTGTTTTAATATTAACAGCTTTAATTTCAGTGACGAGTTAACTCGTCATCCTTAATCAACAAAAATTATTCTCCACGGAGTCCACACCTGTGTAAAGTCTCTCCAAAGCATTCAACTTGAATATTTGTTTTAATATTAACATCATTAATTTCAGTGACGAGTTAACTCGTCATTCTTAATCAACAAAAATTATTCTCCACGGAGTCCACACCTGTGTAAAGTCTCTCCACAGCATTCAACTTGAATATTTTGTTTTAATATTAACATCATTAATTTCAGTGACGAGTTAATCCGTCATGCCTCTCCAACAAAACTAATTCTCCACACAATTCAGGGTTCTCCATCTATCCCTGAAGTCTCGTCAGACATTTCGATTTGAGTATCGGTTTAACGTGAGCAGGTTTCACGTCCCCGACGAGTTAACTCGTCGGGAGGTTTGTCGTCGACTCGCGTGGAGATTTGTCGACACGTGGACGCGTACAGCGTCGCTAAATAATAACGTAGAAGCGCGCACGCACGTGCACGTGCCCCGGTAGGCTTCGATATAGATTTTTTCCTGGCGGCACGCGCTCGATTCAGAGCCAGCCGCACGCACACATTCAGCAAGAAAGCACGTTCCACACGCAGGCGTATACCACTCACGCTATACTCGATTCGATGGGGGGGATTATTATGGGAGGTACGGTGAATGCACCTATCCAACAATGGGATTCAGACGCCTGTTTATATCGCAATTAGACTGCGGATTTTATGCAGCTTACAATGCGTTCGCTGACGAGCCTCTAACCAGGTTAAACATTTATACAGAAGTGGAACTTTCTTCGCGTTACTTAACACGAGTACGCACGGGGAAAAATGTTCGCAATACAAATTAGCCACTGCATTCTAGCGCAAATCGCGTCTCACGTTCATTTTCTAACTGTGTCACCGTTATATTCCCGCATATTCTCAACCCTTTCCGACGAGTATACTCGTCGTGAGAGGGAAACAATTTTTTTCACGACGAGTATATTCGTCGAGGAAAAAGGGCAACTTCTTTGCTGCCGTGTAGACTGATCGCGAAAAAAAATATTTTACTTGAGACGAGAATACGCGTGAACGTCCACGACGAATATAATCGTCATGGAAAAAATACCAATTTCTTTGCTGCCGTGCAGAGTGATCGCGAAGAAAACTTTTTACTTCGGACGAGCACACGCGTGAACGTTCAAAAATAATTTGCTCGACCCACAAAAAATGTGTAGCTATTTAAATGATAGCGCGGGGGCGGGGTTTCACGCCTAACCTTGATACAGTCTCCGGCTCCATTCACGAGAGGGTGATCGTCGCTGTTCCCACGCTCTCTTTCTTTTTTCGCTAGGAATTTCTCGCGTTCCACGTCATCCATTTTCACGGGCCAGTGGAATTAACCGAGCTGGTTTTCGCGTTAGAACACCCCGTCCCGTCCCGCCGAGGCGGGTACGATGAACCGGCGTCGATATCGGGCCGCGATTATTTTCGTCGGGATCGTCGGGTCGACCGTGTTGCGCGAACGGCCTCGTTATTTCGGTGGGGAAGCCGGCGTGGCCCAATTTCCAGAAAATCTTTAATGGCACGCCGAATTGCTCTCGTGTCTACTGGGTGGCTGTAATCTACACCTTGCAAACCACACCTCGTCCAAAAACCATCCAATTACAATCAAACTTCTTCATCGCACACTTCACACAAAACCACACAACAGAAACTTTTCCGATTTCCGATCGGCCATTTGGGAGCGGAGCAAAAGTGATCCAAAATTAGGCGCGTCATTTCAAAAATCACTCAAAAACGGGTGTATCTCCGGAACGGCTGGAGCTAGAGAAATACTGTAAAGGACAAAATGGTATAGTTTTCAGCGAGGAATCTACCTGCTCCGTTTTAAAAACAATTTTTAAAAATTTTAAAAATTGGTTTAGATTTCGTCGCATTAAGACGTGGAGAAATAAAGCATACGGATTGCAAGGGGCTTTCGGGTTGGATCTGTGTAGAAAGGAGTCGATTGTTGCTTCGGGAAGCGGGTCCAATCGAAGGGATCGATCCGGGCCGCGTCGGCGGTGTCTTATCAGGAATTATCGGGTATCTCGCGGCGAGATTAGATTTCTGGTCGGCCGGGCAGGGCAGAAGGGAGCCAGTCAGTCGGTTAGTCAGTCTCTCTCGCGAGTCCCTCGCTTCTCGGCGCTATTCTGAAAATAAACGCGTTCGAGATCTCGCGGCGCGGTCTCGCCAGTGTCGGTCGCATCGTCGCGCGCGACGCTTCGAGTTCCACCGTGAGTGCCGGTCGTGAACCCGTGTGTGTAACCTCTTTTTTACAGCGTGACTCAGACCAGGCTAATCGCGATTATCCCGAGGATTACGATAACCAGGTATAGATACTTCAACGCGATAACGTTGACGTTGCAACGGTCTGAAAATGCAGCTGGAACCGCAAAAGCAATTTTATTCTCTTCTGGAGTTGACATCAGTGTGCAAGACTTGCTTGTCGTCGTTAGCTCAGGGTTCATGAGAGGTCAGATTCCTTGATCTAGACCTGGAAGTGTCATTGTCATCTTTGTGGGTCAAGGTGGACGCTTCGATGATCGTTTTTGTGAGCTAGGGAAGACTTAAGGTAGACACTTATCAATTAAAGGGATGCAATCACTCGCAACTAAGTCCGAATCCTGATTGCTAATACTTGTAATCGTGGTCAGAGGATGGTACCCGTCTTTGCAATCCCAAATTGCCTCAGCTGCACTGCGCAGACTGTCCAGGAGGATCACTATCAATTTCAGGCTTAGCAATCCTCTGTGTGGGTCTTCTGTCTCGGAGTTGGAACCGTTGCGAACTGTTCGCGATCGGGCCGGCTCAGTTCTCGAAAGTTCAAGACCACCGGGGTCAAACTCGAGACCAGAACCGGGTGTACCGTCGGTGCTAAATCCCTCGCAAGTATCTCAAGTGCCGCATTCGCCGAAGACTCCGTCATCCGACAGTTCTGCATCGAGCCTGGCGAGAATCCCCTTCGCGGCGAGAAGCCTCGACGATCTCCGCGTTTGTTCAGCTGGCCATTCAACCGATCAGAAAGTCGACTTTTGCCAGTGATTCTTGGCACGGTGACATCCTGGACCGTTGAACCAGCGCGCGGGACCAACGCCCCCAAACAAGAAATAGAGCCCCAAGGCGACGACCGGCGAAAGCCGCGATGACAGGCGACGTCACAGCCCATCCAGCGGAGACAGTTTTCCGGGCTGGGGAAATTAAGTTTCGAACAGGGTCGCCGCTCTCCCACCCTCCCTCTCGCAGTTGTCGAATCTTCTCGGTGCTTTTAACGAATTTCGATACGCCTTCGGGAGTGTCTTCCAGTAATGGACCCTGTCTTCGCGGGCCCAGCGAGATAACTCGACGGGCGACGTTTCAATTTCGCGTGTCGATCAAACGGGGTTATTGATAGATCCCAGGGCCGATTGCGGTGCGAGGACCCGACGCTGCCTTCGATGTATTAGATCGGAGATCCCAGCGGAGATCTGAAAGCTTCTACTCGCAGATCTTACCAAATGTTTGAACATTTTTCGGACATAGTTGCCCAGATTTTCCGGCAGGAAAGTCACCGCAGATTCCAGGGGGCACGCATTCTTGATCGCGAGGCGGATCGAGGCACGCGAGGCCACGGACGCCAATTACAGGAGACGCTGATCGTCAATAAGCCTCGGCTCGCGGTGCTGTCCGGCTCGTACGCGCGCCGGAATCCGAGGCTCGTCATTAATTGGACGGTCGACGTCGACGACGGGGCCGCGCCCGACCTACTTTCGTCTCCCGCGAGCGTCCGTCGTCGGTCCGATTAATCGCAGCTTCCACGCACGAGTCGCGTGCCAGCCGAATCGCGTACGGCGCGTCTGCATCCACGCGAAGCGCTGGTCTGCCTCGATAATGGGTCACGGGCCAGAGCATTCCGCACAGTTCCCGATCCTCGATGCAAATCATTCTACAATGTCTCGGTTCTACCCGAGACGAATTGCCCCCTCCGAAATTATTAAGGGTGGGGGTTGGAATTTTGCGGGAAAAATTGTTAAAATTGGAATGAAATTGTCCTGGAATATTTGCTGGTACCATTCACGAAATTGTGAGCATTATATCCTTGACATGTGCAACATGGACAAGATCAGAGGCTTTACCGTAGTTTACCTTCCGGGTTACGTAAGGCTGATAACCGGGGGATGGTGAATGCTTATGGTGGGCTGTTTTGTAAGCACCGTGGGCTCGGCTCGCCAAAGGCATCCTCCGCTTCCGGTACGTGGAAATGTATCGAGTAAATCGCGGGACAGTAGGCTGGCACACGTGCCGCACTCAAAACTATTTCCGGCGTTTTCCACGAACCCGTTATTCTCGGCCGAGTTACCGGCAAATGGGTCGATGCACCGGGGAGAGAGGGAGAGTGGAAGGGGAAGAGACAGAGAGAGAAGGCACTGGACTGCTTCGGGTCTTAATTATCAGAAATCCATCCGAGTGGAGGATCATCGAATCCCGGTGGCTGTGCCCGGCTTGTGCATCGGCGAACCTAGTATTCGGACGCTGCATACACCGCGATCCTCTTTTCAACGAAATGGGATTCCTGCACCGTTGAATCCTTTATCTGATTATTTCATCGGAGGAGCCTGCTGTCGAGTCGCAATCCTGTTACTCTTGTTTTACGTTTTAATTCGAGCGGATAGGCGCGCAAAAGGAACGGGTATCACTTCGTTAGGAAAATGTTGTGTGGATGGTTGACAGAAATTCCTTACTGAAAATACAACTATGCTCGGATCGTAGTATAGGGTATACTCTCGTTAATGGCACTTGAGTGGAGATGCAGCTTGAAACGAAAATACAATAATAATACTAACTGTAGGAAAATGTTTTGGGGATGCTTGACAGAAATTCCTTACTGAAAATGCACCAATACTATGCTCGGATAGTAGTATAGGGTGTACTCTCGTTAATGACACTTGAGTGGAGATGCAGCTTAAAACGTCCTCCCTAGTCTGCATCTTCGAGACACGCTCACAATAGAAAATACAATAATAATACTAGCTGTAGGAAAATGTTTTGGGGATGGTTGACAGAAATTCCTTATTGAAAATGCACCAATACTATGCTCGGATCGTAGTATAGGGTACACTCTCGTTAATGGCACTTGAGTGGAGATGCAGCTTAAAACGTCCTCCCTAGTCTGCCATCTTCGAGATACGCTCACAATAGAAAATACAATAATAATACTAGCTGTAGGAAAATGTTTTGGGGATGGTTGACAGAAATTCCTTATTGAAAATGCACCAATACTATGCTCGGATCGTAGTATAGGGTACACTCTCGTTAATGGCACTTGAGTGGAGATGCAGCTTAAAACGTCCTCCCTAGTCTGCCATCTTCGAGATACGCTCACAATAGAAAATACAATAATAATACTAACTGAAGGAAAATGTTTTGGGGATGGTTGACAGAAATTCCTTATTGAAAATGCACCAATACCATGCTCGGATAGTAGTATAGGGTGTACTCTCGTTAATGGCACTTGAGTGGAGATATAGCTTAAAACGACCTCCCTAGTCTGCCATCTTCGAGACACGCTCACAATAGAAAATACAATAATAATACTAGCTGTAGGAAAATGTTTTGGGGATGGTTGACAGAAATTCCTTATTGAAAATGCACCAATACTATGCTCGGATAGTAGTATAGAGTATACTCTCGTTAATGTAACTTGAGTGGAGATGCAGCTTAAAACGTCCTCCCTAGTCTGCCATCTTCGAGACACGCTTACAATAGAAAATACAATAATAATACTAGCTGTAGCAAAATGTTTTGGGAATGGTTGATAGAAATTCCTTATTGAAAATGCACCAATACTATGCTCGGATCGTAGTATAGAGTACACTCTCGTTAATGGCACTTGAGTGGAGATGCAGCTTAAAACGTCCACCTTAATCTGCCATCTCCGAGACACGCTCACAATAGAAAATACAATAATAATACTAACTGTAGGAAAATGTTTTGGGGATGGTTGACAGAAATTCCTTATTGAAAATGCACCAATACTATGCTCGGATAGTAGTATAGAGTATACTCTCGTTAATGTAACTTGAGTGGAGATGCAGCTTAAAACGTCCTCCCTAGTCTGCCATCTTCGAGACACGCTCACAATAGAAAATACAAGCTAATAATAAAAAATGAATGTACAGGATGTCCCTCGCAACTGGAACAGGCTGTACCTTCTAAACGGTCGGGAATGCAGGAAAATGTTATAAGAAAAAGTTGAATGGCATCAGACAGTGCATACTACGCAACTAATTTTATGCACTTTTGTGCATCGGTGCATCAGAAAAATGCAACTGCACTTTTTTTTTAAATGGAAACCTACATTTTTGTTTGCACCAATCGATGTAGTTTGTTATGCTCTACATAAAAGTACTAACATACTTACATACTTAACATACTTAAGAAGTTGTCGAAGCTAAAAGTTCACTGAATTATTTCGGTCTCGGTAAGTGTTCCGGAGTACCTACGTTATGTTCCATTATAAATCAGAGAACTTTTAGCTTCGATAACTTCGTAACGAATAAGTTCAGATCATAAGTATGTTAGTACTTTTATGCAGAGCACAACAAACTGCATCGATTGGGGCAGTCAAAAATGTAGGTTCCTATTTTAAAAAAAGGTGCAGTTGCATTTTTCTGATGCACCGATGCACAAAAGTGCATAAAATTAGTTCCGTAGTATGCACCGTCTGATGTCATTCAACTTTTTCTTATAACATTTTCCTCTATTCCCGACCGTTTAGGAGGTAAGCCTGCTCCAGTTGCGACACCCTGTAGATATTAGAAAATAAAAATATACCTAACCCAGACCCGTCCTCATTATTCTCACTCAAGTGGATATACAGCATAAAACATACTCCTAGACATGATTCAGTCACTGTACCGTCTGCTCCCGTTAAAGTCACTCAAGTGGAGAAGCAGCCTAAGGTGGAGCACAGCATGGTAAACTGCCCGTTCCCATGAACGAGACTCCGTAACGATTGATTTCCCGAACCTCTCCCGTTAATATCGCGTTGGTGGATACCCGGCATAATCGTTGTGCATTCGAGGGTGAAGAATCGAGACTGAAGATGCGTTTCCATTTGTTTTGCAGGTGGGTCCGGCAGGGGGGAGGGTGAGGCAGGCTCGAACGAGATACCGACTGGTAGAAGAGGCGGTGGTGGCGGTGGCGTCAACGTGGGCAGCGGAGGGGGCGGGGGAGGAGGAAGTGTATTGGGGGTTGGTGGAGGCGGGGGGAGCGTCGGCGGGGGTGGTAGAAGCGGGTCCGGAGGTGGAGGCCGGTCGAGGGACGAGCCGAGGAGGCACACCCTCGGCGGCGATCACCAGCCCTCCCTGCATCATCAGCAGTTCAACGCGGCCCAGCAGCTGCACCCCCTTCATCCCCATCATCTGCCGCCGCCACACGGCCAGTACGGCACGCCGCCCACAAGACACACCACCATGGATCTCGAGGTGAATCTTTGCTCCCGCAACATGTAAATACATCATTCTCTTCTCTTCTTTTTCTCTGTCTATCTCTAATCTGTTTCATTTCTTTGTCGACTTACATCATAACCACTTGGACCGTGCCCCCACACCCCCACAGGATTACTACCCCCATTGAGAATGGTTTTCACTCGCATCTTACCGCGGCCGAGTCTCGGTCGTTCTGGAAACGGTTCCCTTCGTTTTACCGAAGAATTACAAAAATAATATGTAAGGTGAAGTGCCCTATGCCTGGACAGCATGTTTTTCTATTTTAAATTTTATCACTTTAAATAAACAAAAACAATTTCTTAAGAGTTTTAAAATACGGTTCAGAGTTTGTAAAGTAATTTAAAATAAAAAAATCATTGTTTAGGCTAATATCTTAATTGTATTAACAAGAATAATTCAAACCAATAGTTGGACATATTAAATTCAATCTGAGCTAGTACCTGGACAGAAGTAAAGCCTATATCGGGACAAATTCAATTTACGAGTTGATCGAGCGAAAATAACCTAAAACGTTGGTTGGTGGCGCTGTTGCGCATGACGAATAGAAGATGCTTTGCGTAATATGTAGTATTCTTATCATAGATTATAGTATTGTATTATTTAACCAAATATATATTTATTTTCATTTACTGTTTTAATAAAACTTGTCATAATACAACTTGTAAGGTTAGGTAGTAATACGGATAGATTTAAGATGTAAACATAAAGTATTATTAACGTCACAACCGGAATACATTTTCTACATACGTTATTCAAGCTAATAGAAGATTAATTATACGTACCTGTAGTTAAATAATTTGCAAACAATGCGTTGATTTTATTCACAAACACGTGTCCGGCTTCAGGCGTAAGCACATTGCGTGTAAGCTTAGAGTGGGACAGCTACTGTCATCGCGTCCCAGTATGGAGTACTTATATTTGAAAACAGTCCTAATCTTGGACATCTAATATTTGGATTAATAATTATTATTTACGTTAAATTTGATTGCCAATTTATTTAAAAATATCAATATTATTATGCGTGATAATTATTTTTTGTCTGAGGGCTTAAATTATATCTTTTTTTCTAACAAAAGTTCGAACTATAAATGCACATGATTCGCATGTAAATAGACTATTTTGTATACTGTTTTCAGATGAACTTTGAATTCATTTTTAAAAGGTATAGCCGGATAAGCATGGGCCAGCGGCCCCCGCTCCGATTTTCCTGATTCCTGTCTCAAAACATCGTTTTATGTCTAAAAAAAACATTGTGTAAAATTTCAAATGTCTACCCCCACCGATAAGGGTGATATTGAGGTAAATTCTCCCGCACTTAAATGCAATTTGCTCTAAAACGAGAAAAGATATCGACATGGGATAAACGGCAAATAAAAGATATAGATACACTCTATATTTCAGATTTTTTTCAGAATTTTTTGCTAATTATTTATAGTTGAAAATAATTAATTAATTTTTTGGGAATTTTTTTAACTATCTTCCCCTGGGTTGACACCTACCGGCATACTTTATTTTTTTTATACTGTTCCACCAAACGGACACTTCTGAGATTTTTTTACAAAATAGGTTAGAATCATAGCAATATTTTAGAATTTTTTGGTAGGTGTCAACCTAGGGGAAGATAGTTAAAAAAATTCCCAAAAAATTAATTAATTATTTTCAACTATAAATAATTAGCAAAAAATTCTGAAAAAAATCTGAAATATAGAGTGTATCTATATTTTTTGTTTGCCGTTTATCCCATGTCGATATCTTTTCTCGTTTTAGAGCAAATTGCATTTAAGTGCGGGGGAATTTACCTCAATATCACCCCTATCGGTGGGGGTAGACATTTGAAATTTTACACAATGTTTTTTAGACATAAAACGATGTTTTAAGACAGGAATCGGGAAAATCGGAGCGGGGGCCGCAGGCCCATGCTTATCCGGCTATACTCTTTCAATTGATGTCTAAATGAAATAATATTCACACCTACTTGTGCTAAGGCCTCAGAATATATAATATAATTATTTAATCTCTTAATTACTGATTTTACTATGAAAATTCAATTGTCCAGATTTAGGTATCACTTTTGGACTGTCCAGACTTAGGGCACTTCACCTTATAAGCTTCGATCGGAAAAAAGTGAATCGGGCGGAATATGCGGCGGGAGATTCGAATCGAAAGACCCACCGAACTCCGGAGTCGCCGTTGTTATTTCGCGGTGATCGACCCCCGGTGATTGGAAACGTGATTTCCAATCGATCGTGGATGTCGGTGTGCGCCGCGGTCACCGTCGGGTAACTGTGCACGGGATGACCGCAACATCTATTTTAACGTGACCCAGAATCATCGAGACGAGGCTTTGCGTTCTTCCAGGTGGATTTACCCCCCACTTCCCCCTTTTTATCTGGTCCCCGGCGTGTTCGCGGAACCGCAGGGAACCGCAGGGGCGGCTGCTCGGAAAACGTGGAACGAGTTCGCGACGGAATATCCGGTGGGGACCCGTGGGAGATTCTTACGACGAAAGAAAATAACCGAAGATGGCGTCGACCGATCGGGAAAACCAACCGTAAATCTCGTTACAGGGGGAGCGAGCCCATCGCCAACGCGGGCGCGCGCGCGACGGTAATACAAATTAGCGGATCGCGTGCGGTGATCTTAGCATCCGGCGACCGCGTCGGCGTCGGCGAGCAGCTTTAACGGACGTGTTCCGAGGTCAAGAACCGGTCGTTGAGAAAGGGAAGAGGTTAATTAAGCCGCGTGTCCACCTACAACGCCGCCGTGTTCACGGTTACTCGCCTACTCGAGGCTTCCTTTCATCTAGCTCTTCTACCTGATCTTCTTCAACGCGTTATTATCCCCGTTCTCGGATCACGATGAAAGGATGATGAACAAAACCAGTTAGGACCTGGTCGGTACCCTAATTAGGACCGTCCGACCGAATCAATGGGATTTAATTGCGATCTGGTTAGCTCAAATCAGGAGATCCTCTCCGGGCCCTATCGAACCAATCGAACTCCTTCACGACCTAATCGATACCGGAGGAGGTTCCAATTAGCCTGCGACTAGAAAAATTAGGACCTGGTTACCATCTAGGCTAGGCAATTTTAATTAATCTCGAGATTTAAGGGGGTCGGCGCGGCCGGTAAGTGTGTGCGGGGACATGCACACATCGCTAAATTCGCATATACGTATATGCAATTACACGGTTTACGGGTTTTCGAAATCACGCTTCAATATTGCAATGAGGAGTTCAGAAGTAGTCAATTGTGATTCCTAAAAGTCTGCTACAGGGTCGTACGCTCCCCAAAATGCATATTTATACGTTATAGAGGAATAATTTGTAATATTCGGCAGACACCGCCTGTCACAAATAATAATACAACACCTCGAAGTTTTGAAATTTTGCACTAGTAGGCACCACTGTCTCGTGCCTAATGTATCGATAATACAGTGTCCATCGTCCATGCAAATGCTAAATTTATTGATCACAAACACTGGTACGCGAAGTGGCTATCTTCTGACGGATGCCTCGTGACAGGCCAACGCCAGTGGTGTTGGACAGGCAGTATCTGCCGAATATTATAAATTATTCCTCGATAACGTAACAATATGCATTTTAGGCACCGGGCAGACATAGATTGGACTTTTAGGAATCACAATTGACCGCTTCTGAACTCTTCATTGCAATGTTGAAGCGTCAGTTCGCTTAGAAAAAAAATTACCTTGTGCATATGTATACGAAAGTTACACAAGGTAATTTTATCTGAGCGAACTGACGCTTCAACATTGCAATGAAGAGTTCAGAAGCGGTCAATTGTGATTCCTAAAAGTCCAATCTATGTCTGCCCGGTGCCTAAAATGTATATTGTTACGTTATCGAGGAATAATTTATAATATTCGGCAGAGACTGCCTGTCCAACACCACTGGCGTTGGCCTGTCACGAGGCATCCGTCAGAAGATAGCCACTTCGCGTACCAGTGTTTGTGATCAATAAATTTAGCATTTGCATGGACGATGGACACTGTATTATCGATACATTAGGCACGAGACAGTGCTGCCTACTAGTGCAAAATTTCAAAACTTCGAGGTGCTGTATTATTATTTGTGACAGGCGGTGTCTGCCGAATATTACAAATTATTCCTCTATAACGTACAAATATGCATTTTGGGGAGCGTACGACCCTGTAGCAGACTTTTAGGAATCACAATTGACTACTTCTGAACTCCTCATTGCAGTATTGAAGCGTGATTTCGAAAACCCGTAAACCGTGTAATTGCATATACGTATATGCGAATTTAGCGATGTGTGCATGTCCCCGCACACACTTGCACGGCCGCGCCGGCCCCCTTAAAGCATTATGTAAATGCGTTCGAACTAATATCCTAGATATTGTACCTAAATCAGTGCCGTTTTAGTTGATACCCATCCCGACAAAATTCCAGGACTTTTTAGGACCCGGTACCAAATTAGTCCCTGGGTAGTCGTTAAAATCATGATAAACTCGACCAGTTTACACAGTGTACGACACAGTTCCTTATCAAAAGTACAGTCCGTCAAAGAACTATTTCTCCCCAGGCGGAAGGAACGACCTAGGTTTGCTCCGTTCATTCTGATCCAACATTGCTCTCTCTCCCTCTCTCACTTCTTCGACGAACTGGGTTAATGTATTATTTGAATAATCGTTCCCGGAGTAATTCTGTTCAAACAGTGTCCGGAGGGGGCCACGGTACATATTTCACTCGCGAGCACGGCGGCAAATATTTGGGAACGGTCGAACTATTTCGGAGGTTCCGCGAGATAGCTCGTTATCCACGGAGATGGGTGGGGCTGTTTGCACGGCGGTGGGCGGGGCGGGACTGGGCGACCGTCGACGACAGCCGCGAGCCTCCCGCGCCGAGGACGCGTCAGCCCCTGTGTTCCATATCGCCTCCTTTTTTCCATATTTGCATTTTATAAACGTTGACGCACATGAAAGGGAAAAAAAGTTTTTCGATGCGAGAAAATGCTACAAGTTGGAAAAAATGATTCGAAGGAGATCGTTCCATGTGCGACAATTCAATTCAATGTACACCGACACGCCCTCCTGCTCGATCTGTCCCCCCTCCACAGATATTTTTTTGACTCTGCTCGTGACTTTTCCCCCCACCCTGTGTCGAGAGTGACCACGTGACGATCCAGGCCACGCCTGGTCGCCGACGACGCGGTGCACAGGCTCGTCGGATGTCGATCTATCTCGCAAGAGAAGGATTCAGGCCCCGAATCGACGAGATTCTTTCCAGGACTCTCGGACCCAACGACTCGAGTCGACCGACCGAGCGGACACGTGACCAGCCGACGATGCCGGATCGAACGCCACGCCCCCTTCTAACGGCCGGCGTACAGAAATTCCCACCCTCTTTTTTCTGCTCCATGCATATACATACATATATATATTTATCTAACTGGTTTACTTGTGTGTGTGTTTCCGTGTACCCGCCGCCGCAATACAGATGGGGACCAAGTCTCGCCAGAGAAAGGTAAAGCACACTCCACCTTTTCTTTATCGTCTATTTTTCGTTCTCGTTCGACGTGTGTCCGATGCATGACACTGTCTTTCGTACGTCTCGATGTGGCCGTCATTTTCATTTCATTCGGACGACGCGGTGCCTCGACACTTGTCCGTGGACGTTCTCTAAGCCCTAACACGAAGAAACCTCGGTTTCTAACTCGTTCGAGTCTCGTGCTTCGCTACTTGTCCACGGAGGGTCCGGTTCAGGTGCTTGTAGAGAGGCACCGGTGCGATTTAAAAAGTAACGGGGCTAGAGAACTCGTGCTCGGAACATTGACTTTCCGAGGACGAAAATTTTCCAGCCGATGTGAACGACACTTGTCCGTGGACGTTCTCTAAGCCCTAACACGAAGAAACCTCGGTTTCTAACTCGTTCGAGTCTCGTGCTTCGCTACTTGTCCACGGAGGGTCCGGTTCAGGTGCTTGTAGAGAGGCACCGGTGCGATTTAAAAAGTAACGGGGCTAGGAAACTCGTGCTCGGAACATTGACTTTCCGAGGACGAAAACTTTCCAGCCGATGTGAACAACGGAAAGAATAGTCGATTAATTTGTTGGGTTTTGTATTTTCAGTCGCCTCTTCCGCGCGGATTCCCACCTCCGAATTCGGCGATGTTGTTCGACGACGACCCGGGCATCATGTCCGAGGTGGAGACATCTAGCACCGGATTCAGACGGGGTGGCAAACAGAGAAGCAGCCTCCCCGTCGTACGGACCCCCAGCAAGACTTTGGAGCGACCATTAGGTAACACCTCAACCGCACTAGAATTAGGATCGTCTTGTTGCTGCCACGCTGCTCGATCCCCTTGTTGGACATACCTGACGACACGATGCGTTTCTGTGGACGATTCCTTAGGTCTAGTGTTCCTGCAGTATAGAAATGAGACGAAGCGGGCGCTCCTGCCGAACGAAATCACGAGCATAGACACGGTCAAGGCGCTGTTTGTCAGAAGCTTTCCGAAACAACTCACCATGGAATACCTAGACAGTCCTCATGTCAAGGTTTATATACACGATAGCAACAAGGACATGTTCTACGAGCTTGAGGACCTCAGGTAACTATCGTCGGCAACATTCTAATATCGCTACCTCCCCGGACTACCCCTCCCCTAATCCGGAGAACGATAATTGCTGACCAGATAGTGGAACAGGAGACACAATAGCGGGATAAGAATAATTCACGTGAATCCTAGAGGGAACTCGTGCATTCCCCAGATTAGAGTTCCTTATCGGTAATCCGGGGAGGTCCGCGAAGCCCTCCAGTAAATATAAGAATTCCGGTTGGAGTCTCCGTTACCAATCCCGGTGGTCGGTTTCAATTTCAGATCTCATCTGCGGGACATACGGGATCGCAGCGTGTTGAGACTGTTCGAGAGCTCGGACGGCGTGACCGGGATGCCAGGACCTCTGGGAATACCCAGCGGAGGATCAGGCCTGCCGCCGCACTGGGAGGATCAGAGCTACTTCAGCGAGCCGGAGTTCGACAGCGAGTACCAACATCAGCACATTCACAAGAGCAAGGTGAGAGCCGACACCGATCACTCCGTTTACGAAAGAGAATTTTATTCCGGCGCGTAATACTGACACTTAAACGATACGATTAATGATCCGGTACTTATGCTACAATAAATACAACTACTCTGCGATCCTCGACGTCGCGTGGACCACGCTCGACGAAAGCTGGCACAACTTCTCGTTGATCCTCTCGATTGGTTCAGGTTGGCGACGCTGATCTTCGTCGTTGGCAGAGACTCCGAGATACCGAATCCTCGATCCGCTGATCGATCCGTCCTCGAGCGAGTTAGGCACTTCTGCAAAGTCCTGGACCAGGTCCCGATGGCGACGATTCGCGCCTAGAACGCCTTGCATGCCGGCACAGCTGGCACGTGCACCGCGCCGGAGTACAGCTTCTTCGGGACAGATCTCCACGCCATGATCAGTGCTTTCTTGAACGGCTCCTGGCTGCACCCGTCGCAGATGTCCATCACCATTTTCACTTCAGCCTCCGCTGGCTCCCTCTCGTCGTCCTTGTTCTCGTACTTGGGCAGCTGCAGCCCGAAGTTCGCCAGGCCAGAGAAATACTCGTTGTCCAAGCCTTGCGAGATGTAGCCGTCGTCTATGATCAAACCGTCACCCAGTTGCACGAGTCCTCTCTTCTTCTTCTCGGACTCCCGCTTCTCCAGCTTCTTGTCTTCGGAGTCTTCCGACTTCTCCGAGTCTTTTGGAATGAACGTCACCTGAAACGAAGGACATCAGTTACATTTTTGGAACATCATCGTGCACTGAGGTCCAGATACACTCTAGACTAGGATTCTCATCCCACCATCATCAATGTATTCCCAATTCCCACCTTATCATCCACAGTTTCGCCATCAGAGGCCTCCTCAGCCTTTCTCTTCCTCTTCGGAGTCTCTTCGGCATCCTCCGACAGCCCCTCATCCTTCAGATCTTCGCTCGTGCTCGTAGAGGACGCTTCATCGTCGCGTTTAAAGAGATTGTGATAAGGCCCATCGACGAAGCTGACCCCACTGCCTGTGATTCCATTCGCAGAGGTCGAACTGGCCTGTTGATTGCCAAACAATTGCGTGATCTGCAGAGGGAACGCCGTTGGCATTACGTTGGTATTAACGGGAGGGAGTGGCTGCGGGGGTTGTTTCCTAGGAACCAGAGCTGGGTGTCTCAGGGTGACTCCACCCTGAACGATCTGCAGCGGGGAACCTGGATTCAGCTTCACCTGAAACACTCCACAGTCAAAAGAGATTCTTCCCTAGCATCACAAGATATTGTATACACATTCATATAATATCAAAAAGAGATTCAATCTGTGTTTAATATTCAAATATACATACAATATTTATTTTACATTAAGTACCAAATATTCTTTTTTATATAAGTTAGGAAGAAATATTTTTCTCATATGGAAAAGTGTGGCTTAAAAAATATTTATCCAATATTTTTGTGCTACTAGGGTTCTAAGGCAGGTGAAGGTGGAAAGATCTCTCTCACCTGGGTGTTGATTTGTCCTGCAGTGAGGAAAGGATTTTGAGGAAGGGGCGGGCCAGTCACAGGTGGCCGAACGGGTCTGGGCGTGTTGTTGGTCGTGTCGTGTTCATAATGATGCGCGTGATGGTGTTTGTGGTCCTTGTGAGCCTTCCCCGCAGTCAACGCGACCCCATATAGCTGCACCATCGTCACCTCGCCGAGATAACCACCGGACCCTGAAATAACAGTCATTGAGGTCGTCGAATTATTATGCGACGCTGAAGAGTAGTCTTACCTGCAGGGGCACCCTCGCCCTCGAGGAAACCGCCGCCCAGCTGTCGCTGCTCTTGTCCCGTGATCGCTACTCCACCCCCTTTGATCACGTGACCCACCAACTGTCACGAAAGAAAGATCTCATCAGGTCCTATCGATCGCCCGTGGACACGGTTAATTGTTCTCCGTAAAGAGGGGCTGATTTGGCTCGATAGAATTTATGGAAAAATTTTTATTATCCCCCCCCCCTCCCTCTCTCCCGGCCACCCTTGTTCGCTGGGGTCGGCGACAATAGAGGCTGCAGCCGATCCCCTAATGAACAGTTTCGACACGAAGTGGCTGGAGCTTCAAACGCTCAGAATAGGTGATCAGTTTCTCGTGTGTACCCGTGGGAGACGCGTCGATCGTTCGCATCAGTTGCTCTGATAAGTGTCGCAGTATTTTTGTTAGAGATCTTCGTACGAAATTTAGATACGTCTGGAGGCTACTGGAGAAACAACTGCGAAAGGTAAAGACCGAGATTGTTCGTTCAATGTTCGAACGAACTGAATAGAACTCGGATAGATTAAACTACCTTCGCCAACGTCAGAGTCAGAAACGCGGAAGGGAAGCGTTGCAGACCAGTTTCTCGTCGGTTATTTATTTTTCGCGAGGTAGCGGGCAACAGCCGGGGAATTCGAAACGCCTGGCGATTCCGTTCCAATCCTTTTACCGGCGGAACCGGCTGTTGAATTTTTTCAGCGACTCTCGTGAGAGTGAGAGAGAATGAGAGAGAATGCCCGCGTTACTTTCACGGTCACCCGGCCGTTCTAATTGACCAGGCGAACGATTAAATTTTCTCGGACACCAACGGGAAAGTACTTTTTCAAGGCGAAACCGATCGGAGCAATCGGCGATCACTCACCCTGTTGTTGAACCCGCGACCCACGCGCTCGTCGTTGACCCAGATCTGCCATTCCCCGGTCCGACCGTTCCAGCTTTGGCAGGAGTGATACCACTTGTTCAGTCGCAGGGGATAATTCAATCGGAACAAGTTGTGCCCGTCGACGTTCATCATGAAATAGGAGCTCCTCGCGGTGTTCGCCACCCAGACGAGTAAGCCGCGCGGCTGTTCACCAACTGCGCCATAAACGATCCTCGATTAGCGTCAAATCGATCCCCGGGAATAAATCGAATAAATCGAATCGACGTACACTGAAATACGCTCAAACTCGTCGACCGGGTCGTTTCGCAATCTGATTCTTCTGCCAACGGATATACCCGAATTTTTGCCTCAAAATTTGATATTTATGGGGGATCTATACCCAATGAAGTAACTAGAAAGGAACTAGAATCTTACTAGATTTTGGGTCGAAACATGGGTTTACGCGCGGCGATTTTTTGTCCTTATTTGAGCGGATTTTGGACTGGGTGAGGACTCATTCTATAGAGGAAGGTTAAATCCGGCGCGCTCTGCTATTGATTTAACGAGATTATGTTTATATCTAATAATATGAGTGCCCAAAGTAGAGAAAAAATCTAGAAAAATAACCGCAGATTTCAATGTATTTTCCTGTCTCAAAGAGATTTTTCTGACTGATATGATGAGCAGAGCGCGCCGTGATGAACCTTCCTCTATCAAATGAGCCTTTGTGTAGCTCAAAATATGCTCGTATAAGGACAAAAAATCGCCGCGCGTGATTTCATTCACATTAGCAGAGATTTCCCCATATTACGTTCATGAAGACAGAGGTTATCTCTGATGTAGAGCCAATCTAGAGCCAATTTCATTTCAGTTAGTTTACACGAGATGGTGCCTAGTCAGAAGGACTGTCAATCAGTGCTGCGATATTGTGCAACATTTCACTGCTATCAATGTGGAATCATAGCAAAACTGACACAGACGAGGTACATATTCTCATCGGTGGCACTAATATTAGTGCGACCTGCTCTGTATAACGGCATTCGCGACGAGATGAATAGAATATGGAAATAGCAAGCAACTCCATCTCGTGTTCATTATGCAGTTGCGTGTTTATCAATGTTACCAAACTTTTTTTCTGCACAGAGGTTGATAACATTGATAAATAGCCCAAAATCCGAGGGTATAGATCCCCCTTATATTAACAATTCCTCGAATGATTCCCGGGTCACTTCAGACCGAACGTACAGTAGCGGACAAAAGTTTAAGACCGCTCTAAAGAAGACGATAACTTTTTAAGGATGTTCTGGGGGTACAATGGGAGAGAAAAGTACAAGAAATTCGAAATCCATCAATATATTGGCAATGAAAGCCATTCATGAGTATATTTTGCATGAAACTTTTGCGAATACTGTACCCTCTGTAACTATATTCAGTGGTCTACACTTGTCGCGTTTCCATGCTAGTAAGAGACAACACGATAAATTTGACGTTTTGTAACAGTTATCATTTTTTTGCTCTGTAACCGTTTAGTGAATCCTAATAAATTTTGAACATAATTTATTATATAATTTTTACTACATATAAAAAAAAACTGAAGTTTCTAGTTGCGTTTTTTCAAGGTTTAAATAGAGTTTGAAGTGGAATTTTATGAATTCTCCATAAGAAGACGTGTTAAAATGTGCAAACTTTAAATTGCTATAATTCTTAAACGGTGCAGTGAATCGAACCCAAACTTTGGTAATTGCATTAATTTAGTAAGAATTATATCTTGCCAAATTTTCAAAAATTTTCTTGCGTTTTTATATACCTCCAGAACATCCTTAAATATTGTACTATACGATTTGAACTTTTTTGGGAAGCTAGAGCAATTAGTTTACTAATGGATGTGAAAGGAAATTTTTTCAAAAATTGCAATTGATCGGAATTGTTGAAAAAATACTAAAAGTTGAATTTTTAACTTTTTTATGTGGGCCCATATTGAAAATTTAAAAAATACGTTTTGTAGATCTGTGTCAATTAAATATATTCCGAAAATTTCTTCAAACTCGGTATACGTTGCAATGAGCAACAAACATTTAAAGATGGTAAAAATTGCAGATTTTCACGATTTATTGCCGAAAATCTTGAAAATCTGCAATTTTTACCATCTTTAAACGTTTGTAGCTCATTGCAACGTATACCGATTTTGAAGAAATTTTCAGAATATATTTAATTGACACAGATCTACAAAACGTATTTTTTAAATTTTCAATCTAGGCCCACATAAAAAAGTTAAAAATTCAACTTTTAGTATTTTTTTAACAATTCCGATCAATTGCAATTTTTGAAAAAATTTCTTTTCACATCCTTTAGTAAACTAATTGCTCTAGCTTCCCAAAAAAAGTTGAAATCGTATAGTACAATATTAAAAAAGTTATCGTCTTCTTTAGAGCGGCCTTAAACTTTTGTCCGCTACTGTAACTCAAGTTTAAACGCAAGGGGGCGACGCACAGTGGGGTATTTGCCCGATTTCAGCGGCCACAGCTAGTTCAAAATTCGCTCAATATTGAAACTGCTGTAACTTTGCTAAAATTTATCCAAATTTGATGAAAAAACAACCATTTTAAAGCTTGAGATTTCTACTTTTTGTACTGTATGCCGTTTTTTCTGAAACGGATGTTTTAAATACAAAATTTGTCCATAAAGGGGAGCGTATCAGATTGTAAAGTTTGTAGCTATTTTTCATTCAAGTACTGCGGGTTATAATCAATATTTTAACGTTATTTGTCTATTTTATGTACACTATCAAAAAGTGTAATCATTTGCAATTAGAATATCTTTTTAAAATAGTTATTACAAAGAATAATCTCCGTTATTTATAATAGTACGGAAAAATGTTATGAACAAAATTTGCACGGTTCAGAGGGGGACATGTTGTGACACAAACGTTTTCTGCGTCGGTGGAGGCATAGAGGAGATTTCAAGGTCACCTTGATTTTTTTAAACAGAATGTCCTTTTTTTATACCATAGATCGATAGAGTATCAAATTCTGAGTATAAAAGTGTTGACCTTCGTATGTTCTAAACCTAATAGTTAACGAGATATTATCAAAAGAACAAAGAAAATTATTTCGATAATATCTCGTTAATTATTAGATTTAAGACATGTGGAGATCAATACATTTTTACTCAGAATTCGATAGTCTATCGATTCATGATACAAAAAATAGGTCTTTCGATTTTAAAAAATCGAGGTCACCTTGAAATCTCCTCTATGCCTCCGCCCACGCAGAAAATGTTTATGCCACAACATGTCCCCCTCTGTACCGTGCAAATTTTATTCATAACATTTTTTCATATTATTGCAAATAACGACAATATTCAAAGTGGACGTAGTTATTGCACTACCCTGTATATTATTTAAATTTCATGTGTATACTGTTTTCTTATTTTAGTGTATATTGTGTGTTTATTATTATTATTTAGTCTTTACTTAAGTAAATACGAAAATGTAGCGGATGCGAACATGCAGGATGTGAGAAATGCTGCGATTTTCGCGCCCGCGCGATGGCCATTTTTCCGTAAATCAACTATAAAACACGGAGTCAGTCATAGTCACATCCAATTTTTCTTGCATCTTAATCAGAAAACTTCAAAGAATACAATGGCACAGAAATGAACACCGGGACACACCCGGAAGTATAACGAAATCATTACCAAAGTCTTAGAATCATCAAGAAAGTGACTCATCGTTGGTTATCTTTAAATATTAATAATTACAAACATGTATATGGTACAAAAGTGAATTTCTCTTAAAAGTATACCCTATACTTAGCTAAAAAAACTTCTATAAAACAAAAATCTGTTAGTGTATGTAAATAAGGTAACAATTGCTAATAGGTGAATTCGTTGAGAAATGAAAGCGGGCTAACGGAACTCCAACTTCCGACAAATCTCAGTGCTTAATGGATACATGAATGGAAAAAGGAATGATGGGAGATTGTTCCTCAGACATTCAACTAACTCAAGCCACAAAAATTTTACAATTTATGTAAAATTTTTAAAATTGAATTTTGGCCGCTGAAATCGGGCAAATACCCCACTGTGCGACGTTTCAAGGCAAATCGTGTCGATTACACCACGGTTAAGACCAGGATACATTCCTGCTTCGTGGAAAGCCTCGTCGAACGGTTACGCGACCGCCGGTAGTTTTGAATAAACAATTATTACTTAATAATGCCCTGGGGCATGGCCTGATCAGTTGCGAAACGAAGCCTCGGGGAACGTTATTTTCGACGGTACTTTTGCTTTCGTCGGGTCGTTCCTCGACCAGCGAAAAAGAAACCGGTGAAAGGGAAACGAGACGAGACTCTCACCTGCGTACGAGAATAACGGATGGTCGTTCGTGTGATTGTAAAACTTGGTCCACATGCACAGGGTGAACTCCTTCATGTTCGGCAGTTTCGTCTTGTAATGAATGTACTGTAACAAAAATGGTACATGATCGTCACAAGTTCCTGTATAATTTTCCATTGATATTTCGTGGGATCATCTTTCGCAGATATTCGATAATTATACCGTGGACAGGCCAATTTCGGATAGTCGTTCTCGGGATTCGAGAACGTTAACAGACAATGGGCATTCGACGTTCACGATTATTTCGTATCGATACGGAGCACCGCGAGGCGTTCGCGGCAATAAAAGATGTAATTAGCGGCGGTAACACGAATACCGTGGAGGCACTGGAACCAGCCAGACCTGCCAATTATCCAATACCCCGTCCCGGTAATTAGCATCTGTTACGGCTACGCAACGATCGATCCAGATTACGTGTGTTTCTCCCTATCCGAGGTTTCTTTTCACCGTTGGGAATGGGCCGGCATCAAAAGGCGCGGCCAACAGGCCGCTGGCGCCGATTCCCTTTCGCAGCGCGTCACCTTCTTCCCGTTTAGCTGGAACCGGTCGTTCCCATCGCGGTTAATTGGCTCCGCAGCTGTCGCGCTCGCCGTTCGAATCGAGAGCGCGTCATAGAAAAAGTTGTCGACTCTGAATTACGAATGATCCGCGGCTCAAATAGCTGTCCGCGGTCATGTAACGCGCATAAATGGACCCCGATCGACGCTTGGACGGTCAAGTCTTAATCCTGTTATGCTGGTTGTACACACGACACCTTCGTTTACCATCGTAAATTCCAATCGGAGTCGAATCTCGAGTGAAGACGCAGCTTAACACCCAATTTCCGAAGCTAGGATTCTTCGAGGGGTCTTCTGTCGAGTGGAGACGCAGCTTAATACACAATTTTCGAAGCTAGGATTCTTCGAGGGGTCTTCTGTCGAGTGGAGACACAGCTTAACACGCAATTTCCGAAGCTAGAATTCTTAGAGAGGTCTTCTGTCGAGTGGAGACGCAGCTTAATACACAATTTGTGAAGCTAGGATTCTTCCAGGGGTCTTTTGTCGAGTGGAAACACAGCTTAACACGCAATTTCCGAAGCTAGAATTCTTAGAGAGGTCTTCTGTCGAGTGGAGATGCAGCTTAACACCCAATTTTCGAAGCTAGGATTCTTCGAGGGGTCTTCTGTCGAGTGGAGACACAGCTTAACACTCAATTTCCGAAACTAGAATACTTCGAGAGATCTCCTGCCGAGTGGAGACGCAGCTTAACACTCAATTTCCGAAGCTAGAATTCTTCGAGAAGTCTTCTATCGAGTGAAGACGCAGCTTAAGCCCAAATTTCAAACGTTCAACATCTTCGAGGGGTCTAGCCTCAAGTGAAGACTTTATAATTAATCTCCAGAATAAAATTACTATAGAGTAGTTCCATTACGGAAAGAAAATTCAGAGAATTTAAAAAAGTCTGCTTTCAAGTGGGGACGCAGCGCAACGACCACTTCCGAGAGTAAAATTTCGAAAAGTCCGCTCTTCGTGGTGGATCCCCGATCTTCCGTGTTTGGGTCCGTTGCGCAACGCTGGATCTCTCGAGGGGAAGGGGAGATCCATCGATCTCGCGCGAACAAGGTCTTCGCCACAATTTCCTCACCCGTGGTTACGCACCCGTCACGCAACGCTCGATCGATCGACGAAACCGGAAACGCCTAGGATCGTTCTCCACGTGAAAGGACGATGCTCCCCCTCTGCCACTCGAGCCGGCAACAACGGCCCGGAAGATCACGCGAAGTGCCTCGATCGCAAATTGCTTCGAATCCGTGATTGCAGTCCGTTAATTCTCCCCTGAAACGCGACGATGTCCTCTCGAGAGGATCGATCGGAAGAAGGGTAGAAAAATGCACACCGGGTGGCCCGGAAGTAACGACCACCTGGAAAACCTTAAGCTACGTCCTCGCTTGGAATTTCTATCACAATGAATTTCTCTGTGTACTATAGAATTGAAGCTGTATCTTCGCTTGAAGGTGGGTCTGTGCGAAGTGTTACTATTAAAAGTAACCCTTAAGCTGCGTCTTCACTTGCAGCTGAGCTCGAGCACCTTTACTCTTCAATCTTTTGTGAATCGAACCATCAAATGCAGCTTTAATGCTGCATATCTACTTGGAGACCAACCTCTGAGTCTCCACATGTGCTTTAATTGAGTAACTTACGCTGCGTCTCCACTTGGAATATCTACCACAATGAATTTCACTGTGTACTATAGCATTGAAGCTGTATCTTCGCTTGAAGGTGGGTCTGTGCGAAGTGTTATTATTGAAAGTAACCCTTAAGCTGCGTCTTCACTTGCAGCCGAACTCGTGTAGCTTTACTCTTCAATCTTTTGTTAATCTAACCATCAAATGCAGCTTTAACGCTGCATATCTACTTGGAGACCAACCTCTGAGTCTCCACGTGAGCTTTAATTGAGTAACTTAAGCTGCGTCCCCACTTGAAATGTCTACCGCAATGAATTTCACTGTGTACTATAGCATTGAAGCTGTATCTTCGCTTGAAGGTGGGTCTGTGCAAAGTGTTATTATTAAAAGTAACCCTTAAGCTGCGTCTTCACTTGCAGCCTAACTCGAGCACCTTTACTCTTCAATCTTTTGTGAATCTAACCATCAAATGTAGCTTTAACGCTGCATATCTACTTGGAGACCAACCTCTGAGTCTCCACGTGAGCTTTAATTGAGTAACTTAAGCTGCGTCTCCACTTGGAATGACCACCACAATGAATTTCACTGTGTACTATAGCATTGAAGCTGTATCTTCGCGTGAAGGTGGGTCTGTGCGAAGTGTTATTATTAAAAGTAACCCTTAAGCTGCGTCTTCACTTGCAGCCGAACTCGTGTAGCTTTACTCTTCAATCTTTTGTGAATCTAACCATCAAATGCAGCTTTAACGCTGCATATCTACTTGGAGACCAACCTCTGAATCTCCACGTGAGCTTTAATTGAGTAACTTACGCTGCGTCTCCACTTGGAATGTCTACCACAATGAATTTCACTGTGTAATGTAGCATTGATGCTGTATCTTCGCTTAAAGGTGGGTCTGTGCGAAATGTTACTATTAAAAGTAACCCTTAAGCTGCGTCTTCACGTGCAGCCGAACTCGTGTAGCTTTACTCTTCAATCTTTTGTGAATCTAACCATCAAATGCAGCTTTAACGCTGCATATCTACTTGGAGACCAACCTCTGAGTCTCCACGTGAGCTTTAATTGAGTAACTTAAGCTGCGTCTCCACTCGAAGCTCGACTCATTCGAGTTCCCTTTTCAAAGAGATTCGAGTTCCCTAGCGTAAATCGATAATTAAGCTATGTATCCACTGGAAATTTCTTCCGGAAGTGAAAAATCTCTTGTTTTTTGGGCCGAGTTAGTTTGACCTTGATCGAGGGGGATGGAGAAGTCGGTCGGTGAGTTAGGCGTCGAGGCACGCACGGGAAGTAAGAACGTTTTCTCCTACTTTCGTTGGCGTCGCGATCCGTGTCATTTTGCTCGCTCCGGCCGCTCTCGACCGTGAAGCCGGTGTCCGAGGCACGCGAGCCGAAGAATTCCGACGCGGAACGGAAAGAATCCGCGCGGCTTGCGGATTCCCGTTATCCTCGGCCGTCGAACACCTGTCTCCGCCTTTCGTCACTCTTTTGTCTGCCGGTCTTTTTCTTGCCCCCACGCGTGAGAACCGATCTTTTTTTCACGCCCGTTAGACTCTAACACGTTTCGTAATCACGACGCTTTTTTTTTTTGTAAAAAACGCTACGCCTCGCTCGCCATCACTTCGTGCTCGTTATACGTGAAATTGAAGATATAAATACATCGGCGTAGGAAGAAGAAAATAGAAATATATTGCTCCAAGTACCTCGAAGTACAGTTGTTGGCGCATGGCGACCTTATAGAGGGAGCACTTGTCCTGCTCGACTCCCAATAAAGAGGAGTCGTCGAATTCGAACAAGCTTTGCGCTGCGGAAGTATCGTAATCCTGATGGAGGATGCTGGACGGTGCTTGCGGCAGCGATGGCCGCCAGGCCGTGGATATGGCGTCCACCCTAATTGCAGCCATCATGGCACACACCGAAAAAATGATCAGCCCCATTTGTTCGCCGTCGAGCCGTCTGCAAATCAAATAAAAACTGAAAGTTATTCATTTTGAAAAATTACCCTATTTTTCGAGATTTTCCTGCTACTTCGATGGATAATATTGCAACAATTCCCAACACAAAACTAGCTCGTTGAACGGACTCGCCAGCGATGGTCAGTGCACTTTTTCCTCGGTTTTTTTTCGGTTGCAAAAGCGCCGAAAACGGATAAACTAGACGCCGGGTTGCGTTAAACGTTACATTGTTACATGTCTTTCCCCGTTGCGAAATTCAATTCACGGCACCGGAACGCTATCGCCCCGCAGTTGCGATAAAAATCAGAATTTCCATCGATCCGTGTGTGCACGCACGCACGTGAGGCAACCGCGGGGAATCACGGAACCCGCTGACGTTCGTTTCCTCCGAAAATTGTCGTCCTGTTTCTCCCTTTGCCTTTCCCTGCCGGTTTTCCCTTTTTATTCTACTGTCGACCATTTTTTTTCACAATTTTCATGCCGGTGCAAAATCCGCTTACAATTTTCGTGCGATTGTTTCTGGTAACTTTTGCATTGCTTTGTGAGTTTTCCTTTACAATTTATTGCTTACACTGAGAAAAGAAAGTAGTTACTTCAATAACACGCGTGTTATTGTAATTTTTTACTTCGATGAATATCAATGTATTCTTTTCAATAGTATGAAATTTAGAAGCAAATCGTGATGTATTTGAATTGTCTCTCATGAAATGATTGAACATATTATTTGATTCAATACCGTATATTATTATTCGTAATATTTCTTTTTTTCCTTCAATCAGATATGTTGTTAAAAAAATTTGGGAATTGGTTTGAGGCCATATCTTATTTTTTTGAAAACATTGATGGTCAAGCTATTGGCTTATATGATTCGCGGAAATGAGTTTTGCTATTGAAATTCAATAGTATTAAATATTAAAATAAGTTCATATGACATTGGCACTATTCAATAGTACATCTTATTGAATCAACATATATTTTTTTTGTTTCGACAGGATTTTTTTCTCAGTGTACCAATTCTTACAGTTTTTATTATTATTATATACGGACGTTGTACGAATGTTTATTTTTACAATGTTTACACTTGTTTACAGTAGAATTGATAAAAACAAAAAAGAAGTCTTAACCTAACATTTACATGAAAAGGGACAAGCGCGAAACTAAACAAATACAGGCACGATATTAGCAAATAATCTTGCGTAATTTCCTTTTGAATTCCTGTAATGTGCCATTAAAAAAATCAGTATTATTATAGTTTGTTTGAGCTTGCAATAATGCGATTTAAAGGGTTTATTACTCCATATGTGGATTTGGAATTCATTGTTTGAAATCCTGCTCTCCGTTTTCCATACTATTTTTTACCAGCCCTGTACCACTGTCCAACAGCCAAAAATCCTTTGGATTCTCACTATGCGATTCTTATAGTTTTTCGCGCTGATTCCGAATCTGGCCTTAATTTTTCTCCTAGACGCAATTCGTCTTGACATCAGCTATAATATTATTGAATAAAAAATATATAGTTATAAATAAATAATGAAGGTAAACACCATTTTTTATTAAAAAAAAGAAATTATTTAAATTTTTTGTATTGAGATTTGTAGAAGACTGAGTACTGATTACTTTTTTGTTACATCACCGGAAATGTCTGTAAACTCGTGTGAATAATGAATAGTATTTGAAAACTGGCTATTCAGGCATTCAAACAAGAGTAATTCATAATTATTGAATGAATGAAGTTTATTATATTTAATGAAATAACAAAAATGTGTTATTACTGTCTTATTTAAAAAATTACAAAAATTCAAACAAGATTAAGTATTATATTTTACAAAGTTCCTGACTATATTCGATTGATCATACAGATTTTCTGCTTATAACTCTGTTTATCTATGAATAAACAAAAATCTATACTATAATTCCTCTTAACAAAGGTAAAATACAGGTCTTTAATATGGAAAAACTGCTCTGATGCTATACTACGATGCTGTTACTATAATCTCTCAAATACAAATGATTCAACTGTGAGCTAGTAATAAGTTCGAATGATTACACTGTCCAACAAATTCAAACTTTTTTTTACTTTTCGATTCTTACTATGCGATTCTTACAGAGTTTTTCGCGCTGATTCCGAATCTGGCCTTAATTTTTCTCCTAGACGCACAGTTTTTGAGAAATTTGAGTTTGAAAAAATGACCTATTTTTCAACTTCGAACAAATATTGTGATGTTATTATAAAAGATATTGTATTGTTCTTTACATAAAAAGATTCTCTAGACTTTCCCGAATCCAGTGATGTGCAATATTAATACATTATGATTGTTTAAACATGTTTAAACATCTTTAAACAATCATTAAAGACGGAGAGGCACCACTTTTGCACCAATGTTTGACGATATTTTTGAATTTATCTCAAAAAGTAAGGGTCCGGCAGAAAATCGAACTATACCACACGATAGTGCAGACTTTTATCTTGAGAGACCCCCCTTTGAAGTTTGAAACGTCGACGTTTTTACCAAAACAGAAAGCAAAATATCTTCGCCCGACACGAGCTGCCGCCAGTGGCGCTCACCACTACAACGGGCGTGGAACGCCTATTCTAAGATATTTTGCTTTCTGGTTCGGTAAAACCGTCGACGTTTCAAACTTCAAAGGAGGGTTTCTCAAGATAAAAGTCTGCACTATCTCGTGGTGTACTTCGATTTTCTGCTGGACCCTTATTTCTTGAGATATATTCAAAAATATCGTCAAAAATTGGTGCAAAAGTGGTGCCTCTCCGTCTTTAATGATTGTTTAAACATGTTTAAACAATCATAATGTATTACTATTGCACATCACTGGATTCGGGAAAGTCTAGAGAATCTTTTTATGTAAAGAACAATACAATATCTTTTATAATAACATCACAATATTTGTTCAAAGTTGAAAAATAGGTCATTTTTTCAAACTCAAATTTCTCAAAAACTGTGCGTCTAGGAGAAAAATTAAGGACAGATTCGGAATCAGCGCGAAAAACTCTATAAGAATCGCATCGTGAGAATCGAAAGGTAAAAAAAAAGTTTGAATTTGTTGGACAGTGTAATCTTCCATACTATCGTTCATAATTTCTACGGTGAATTTTATCATTCATTTCATCGCATTGCGTCTTGCAACAAAAATTTGGATCAAGTTTCTAATATCGCGAACATGTTTATTCCGGAGGAAACGTAACCAGCCCCCGAAACTGGAAAATCCTGTTGCCCCGCGGGAGAAATTCGCACGGTCAAGGACATTAGTTTTCTGTTTTTCGCATTTGGCAACGACGCAGCGAGGGCGGGAAAGCGAGTTATTTCTATTTGAACCGCTTATATCCGATTTTTCATTCGATTCTCCCGCCCGTTCCACTTTCTTCGTGTCACAGTGAATTACATTCGCCTCGATCACTATAATCAACCGCATGCTGTTTGCGTTTCTTCGGCATTTACTGACCGATGCCAGAATCATGCGAAATCATTCTGTCTCACATAAATTTTCCGGTCGTTTAGCTCGCGAATCAATTATCGCTATCGTTTATCGTAATGTTCTCGCACGATTGATGCAATAGCTGGTTTACGCATCGGTAAATAAACAAACCGGGCTATTTATATTTAATTGATTCCGCAGCACGCGGAATTCGTACTCAGAGTTTCACCCCGTAACTAATATTATTATTTACATTGGCATATATATTTTATATACAACGTAAAAATAGATATAAATGATAATTTGTTAGCGAAGTTGTTGGAAATGCATTCCAGGCAGTTGTGGAGGAACCGTAGTAATAATGAGGACTAATTATTAATTGACCGCGGAAGCTGCTGGAAATGTGTTTCAGCAGAAGTCAGAGAAAGCGAAGACAACTGTATTTTCATTTTGTTTCCTGTCGGCCTCAGTGAAGCAGAAACTAAACACGCCTACACAAATATGTTAGAACGCGTCGTAAACAAGCGGCTTTTTATCGTGAAACGAGTCGTTGAACCTTCATGCAAATTTATATTTTTGGAACCGCAGAAGTCGATTGCAATGTTTCACTTTCCCCTCTCGAAGTTTGCAAATGCACGCCAAAGAACTATATTTCTTGCAATTCAGCAATCGTTTGTCCACGTTTCGACATGTTCCCAAAGGGACAGCCTTCGATTTAAATTTCCACACATCGCGGAAATTAACGAATTCGCCTGCCCCGCCGCGAAATTGTGTTCCCAAGTGAAATTGAAAATTCCCCTGCTGGAACAACGCGAGTGCAGACTTTAGAAAACGATTTCGATAAAAAAAATCGGACTTTTTCCAATTTTTACAGGACAAGAAGACCTTTCCAATTTCGTCGGCAATTTCAAGGAAAGAGAACTCCCATTTGAAAATTCCATCAAGCAGACTTTCGCAAAGCTTTGAACATAGTTGCACGGTTCAAATGCAATTTTCTCGATCGGGGAATATTCCTAGAAACAAGACCTTGTACTATTTCCATTAAGCAACTGTCCATCAGCATTTCTAAGCAATTTTTCAAACAGGCAGCTTCGTTGTCGATTTACAAACGCTGCGGATATTAAGAAATTAATGATCCTTAAGTCTCACAGGAAAAAATGAAAAACCTTGGGAGAATGAGGTGAGTTTTTCAATTTTCTTGCTCTGTAAAATCTCTGAATCTTCAATACGAATAGAATTTTCCGAATAAAAACGAACCAGTGCCTCCAATCCCAAGGAACAAAAAATTCCCATCTCAAAACTCAATTAAACCAGCCATGCCGGCGCTTCGGACATCGTTGCCCTTTGAAAATGCAATTTCCCGATCAGGAAGCGTTCCCGGAGACAAAACCGAGTACCATTTTCATCAACGATCTCACTGAAGCGCGAAGATAACATTGTACTCCAGCCATTCCACTATACCAGAGACAAAAGAATGATTGAAAAGCTTACCGCGATCGAGGAAAGCTCGTGTCCCTGCTTGGATCGTCCCTTGATCCCCTCGGACCACTCTAGATCCCTTTAAATCTCTCTGGATCCTATTGAATCCTTTTAGATTCGTTCAGATCCCTCTGGACCGACTTGTGAAAAATTAAATTCGTCGAAAGGTCGATCGGGAGATCGATGGACGGCCACACTGGAGGGAACGATCGACGGTTAATCCTTTTGATCCACGGAGAAGGTAGATCCTCGCGGTCTCGAAACAGAAAGGTAACTGTCCGGCACGTTCTCCACGACGTAGACCTGGTAAACTCGCAAGTGGTGTGCACTCACGCCTCCTACCCGGTTCTCGTACTCGCCTTTTTCTCTTTCTCTCTTTGTGACGGACGGCTGATCCAGTCCCCCGATGATCCAACGATCCCTCGATCGCCGGTGCATGGATAAGTTTCTCGATTTAGCGGGTCAGTCGACCGGACAATCCTATTTGCCGTCGCGATCGGCTGCCTCGTTACCAATTTAGACGCCTCGAATTTTATACTACGTTGATTGCACTACTTCTTCATTATTCCCATATTTTTTAAAATGATTTACTTTAAAAGAATTGTTCTTTACAGCAAAAGATTCTGTAGATTTTCCCGAATACAGAGATATCCAATATTAATACATTATGATTGTTTAAATATGTCTAAACATGTTTAAACAATCATTAAAGGCGGAGAGACACCACTTTTGCACCAATTTTTGCAGATATTTTTCAATTAATCTCAAAAAATAAGCGTCCTGCGGAAAATCGAACTATACCACGCGATAGAGCGGACTTTTATCTTGAAAAACCCCCCTTGGAAGTTTGCAGCATCGACGTTTTTACCGAACCAGAAAGAAAAATATCTTCGCCCGACATGAGTTGTCGTCAGTGGCGCTCACCACTAGAACAAGCGTTCGCCGCGCCGCACAGTGGAACTTTTCGTCCATTTCGGAGACAAAATCAAAGAACTTTCGATAGAAATGAGATAGTGAGCTGAAATTTTTTTTAATTACAGCTGAGACTTCACAGAATATGGGAAAAATAGGGAGATTATGGTACGAACATTTTTTAACCTTGATAAAAATCGTCAAACTTGCACAATGTCACGAGAATTGTGGTTTTTGCAATACCACGGGCAGAAAAAAATTTTTTTGTAACATGCCATACATCATTTCCTGTAGATTTTTTCATGCTGAATTCAAATCTGGTCTCAAAATTTGTCTACGACTTCAGAATTTTACAAGAAATCGATTTTTGTGAACGAATTGTTTAACGAATTTTCTGTAGGTTATAAAACGTTCGTACCATAATCTTCCTATTTTCCCATATTCTGCCGAGTTTCAGCTTTAATTTAAAAAAAATTTCATCGCTCTACCTCATTTCTATCGAAAGTTCTTTGACTTTGTCTCCGATTTGGAAGAAAAGTTCCACTGTGCGCCGTATCCCATGGAACGCCTCACAGTGTGGGACCTTTCGTCCAAATCGGAGACAAAGTCAAAGAACTTCCGATAGAAATGAGGTAGAGCGATGAAATTTTTTTTAAATTAAAGCTGAAACTCGGCAGAATATGGGAAAATAGGAAGATTATGGTACGAACGTTTTATAACCTAGAGAAAATTCGTTAAACAATTCGTTCACAAAATCGATTTCTTGTAAAATCCTGAAGTCGTAGACAAATTTTGAGACCAGATTTGAATTCAGCATGAAAAAATCTACAGGAAATGATGTATGGCATGTTACAAAAAAATTTTTTTCTACCCGTGGTATTGCAAAAACCACAATTTTCGTGACATTGTACAAGTTTGACGATTTTTTTCAAGGTTAAAAAATGTTCGTACCATAATCTCCCTATTGTTCCCATATTCTGTGAAGTCTTAGCTGTAATTAAAAAAAAGCTCAGCTCTCTATCTCATTTCTATCGGAAGTTCTTTGATTTTGTCTCCGAAATGGACGAAAAGTTCCACTGTGCGCCGTATCACATGGAACGCCCATTATTTAAACAATCATAATGTATCAAGATTGGATATCTCTGTATTCGGGAAAGTCTACAGAATCTTTTGCTGTAAAGAACAATTCAATATCTTTTATAATAACATCACAATATTTGTTTAAAGTTGAAAATTATGTTTTTTTTTCAAAGCCATGTTTTTCAAAAACTGTGCGTATAGGAAAAAAATTGAAAACAGATTCGGAATCAGCTCAAAAAACTCTATAAGAAGGACCCAACAGTATTGAAATCATTAAAAAAGTTGAAATTTGTTGGACAGTAATATTACACGATTATTTATTACTAAACTGCGGATTTTATGCATTTATGACAAAAATGGGTACGTACAATTTAATACAACAATACTAATACACCAGCGTATTAGTTTCACCTTAACAAGATAATCAAAAGAAGAATGAAATTTTTATTTGGCTCCTGTATCTTGCAATCAATGCAAACATTTTTTATTCTGCATAAAAATCCGCAGTCCATTTATCACTTTTTGTATTATAAATTTTTTATAAATTTATGGTGATGTTTTCGGCGCAACGGATTCGATCAAATTATACACTAAATAGTACACTATTTAGTGTATAAAATTATACACTTTTGAAATTATACAATTTCAAATTATACAATTTGATCGAATCCGTTGCGCCGAGAACATCACCTTAAATTTATTAAAAATTTACGATCGATAATAATTTCTCATTTATAAATTTTTTATGTACGGTCCTGTACCATTCTCTACAATTGCGTATTTGATTTAGTACCATTTCACATTCGCATACTATTTTTACTGAATTTTTGTAAAATAGCAAACTCTCCTATAAACATTCTTGTGAGAAAACGTAGTTTCTGAAAGTGCATATAAATTGGCACGAAAAACCGGGTTATTATGAGTCACGCCTATGATATTGCGACAGTGGAATATGTGTGTCACCGTGCCGGCGCCAATGAAGTACAAAAGGTTCATTTTGCAGTCTCCCTCGTTCTCTTCGTTTTTTCATCTCTGTTTCTCCGCGACCGGCAATTATTCAGGGGGAACAATTGCGAAATTTCGCTCGGAGGTCCGGCCGAAGTGTTCCGAGGTCGAGCGTCCTCTCCGGAGAAACCGGGACCCGTCTCGATCCTCCGATCGATAGATCCACCGAATCGGTCATGTTGACCTCTGACATCTCGTTTCCTCTATCGTGAAGGTCCTCTTCCTCGAAACTTTCCCTGTGTCGTTGCAAGCGGTGACTCATTTGCAATAAGGAACTTGCCTCCCGATCGATGACCTGTGGACCTTCCATCATTATCATAAATGAATAATAAATTTATGGTACTGAATTGTTTAAAAACACTCAACAATTTCGAGAACATCCTCTAGCAGCACAAGATATTGTATACACATTCATATAATATCAAAAAGAGATTCAATCTGATTTTAATATTCAAATATACATACAATATTTATTTTACATTAAGCACCAAATATTCTTTTTTATATAAGTTAGGAAGAAATATTTTTCTCGTATGAAAAAGTGTGGCGTAAAAAATATTTATGCAATATTTTTGTGCTACTAGCGTCCGTTCACGGGGAGACAGGCATCGTTCGAAAGTCTCGATTTCCACGCGGCGGGACAATGGCGGGAAATCGCGTCGAATTCGAACCGCGTTTCCCTCTTTCAGCGGGAACAACGGCGCCGACGGGTTGGGCGTATGAATAAAAATGGAATAAAAGTATCGGCGAGAAAGGACGAACGCCGAGCGACATTAATTCCGTGCAGGAATTGCATTTCTGCGGCGAGCGTCGTCGCGCCGTTCGATTACACGCGCGAATCGACTTTCATTTTCCAGGGTGAGTCTTCCTTTCGCCGTGCCCCTGGCGTTCCTCCGATTCTTCCTTCCTTCCGGTGACCCGCCGCTGCCGGAGAAAGGAGGCGCGACAGAAAAGCAAAATCGAGGGAGAGAAAGGCCCATTCCCTCCTCCTGTTCGCACCTTCTCGATGGAGGGGGCACATTTTTTCCATTCGGCGGACGCCGAGCTATTCCCGAACCCGGCACTCCCCTCCAGAAGCTATTCGTTTACCTACCGACACTTTCTTCCATGTCGCGAATGTCGCGACTTCCGGTTCCGATGCGTTCGTGCTAGACGCACGCCGTCGATCACGTAACGCACCTGTTTCTGTCATTAAAAGCGCTGGAGATATTTCGCAGTCTCGCCGGAACGACCCGGAAATCGTTATCCGCGTTGATCATTATTTTTGAAACTGCCTGTAGAATGCAATATCTAATTTTAGTGGCCACACTGCGCTTCTAATAGAATCGACTCACAAATGTAAGGCTTATTTATTCTCTGAACAATTGCAGCACATTGCTAGCCACTTTTGTAACAGCCTGTATAATTCCTAACTTAATTTCAGTAGCTATTTATTTCTAATAGGATCAACTTCTCAATCATTTTCTGAAAAGGCACTCTCGATTTTTGTGTTTTTAAAAAACAAGTACTTCTTCATTATTCCCATATTTTTTAAAATGATTTACTTTTCCAGAATATTTGTCCTCTTTTCATATTCTTCCCGATTTTCTCAGTTTAATTATTGTCGATTTTCATCCTGCAATATCATCCTCCATAATATTACACGATTATTTATCACTAGACTGCGGATTTTATACATTTATGACAAAAATGGGTACGTAGAATTTAAAACAGTGGAGGTATTTAAAAGATTTAAGACCACCAGCGTATTAGTTTCACCTTAACAAGATCATCAAAAGAAGAATGAAATTTTTATTTGGCTCCTGTATCTTGCAATCAATGCAAACATTTTTTATTTTGCATAAAAATCCGCAGTCCATTTATCACTTTTTGTACTATAAATTGTTTATAGTATATTTATAGTTTATAGTTTATAGTTTATATAATTGTTTATAGTCCTGCACAATTCTCTACAATTGTGTATTTGATTTAGTACAATTTCATTGTTTCGCCTTGATCAATTTCGCGTTGATCATTATTTTTGAAACTGTCTGTAGAATGCAACTGCGCTTCTAATAGAATCGACTCACAAATGTAAGACTTATTTATTTTCTGAACAATTGCAGCACATTGCTAGCCACTTTTGTAACAGCCTGTATAATTCCTAACTTAATTTCAGTAGCTATATTTATTTCTAATAGGATCAACTTCTCAATCATTTTCTGAAAAGGCACTCTGGATTTTTGCGTTTTTAAAAAATTTCGAAGCAGCGCACCGCTTTTGCAACGCCCTGTGCAAGTACTTCTTCATTATTTCCATATTTTTTAAAATGATTTACTTTTCCCGAATATTTGTCCTCTTTTCATATTTTTCCCGATTTTCTGAGTTTAATTATTGTCGATTTGTATGCTGCAATATCATCCTCCATAATATTACACGATTATTTATCACTAGACTGCGGATTTTATGCATTTATGACAAAAATGGGTACGTAGAATTTAAAGCAGTGGAGGTATTTTAAAGATTTAAGACCACCAGCGTATTAGTTTCACCTTAACAAGATCATCAAAAGAAGAATGAAATTTTTATTTGGCTCCTGTATCTTGCAATCAATGCAAACATTTTTTATTTTTCAAAAAATCCGCAGTCCATTTATCACTTTTTGTACTATAAATTGTTTATATACGGTCATGTACCATTCTCTACAATTGTGTATTTGATTCAGTACAATTTCATTGTTTCGCATTGATCAATTTCGCGTTGATCATTATTTTTGAAACTGCCTGTAGAATGCAATATCTAATTTTAGTGGCCACACTGCGCTTCTAATAGAATCGACTCACAAATGTAAGGCTTATTTATTCTCTGAACAATTGCAGCACATTGCTAGCCACTTTTGTAACAGCCTGTATAATTCCTAACTTAATTTCAGTAGCTATATTTATTTCTAATAGGATCAACTTCTCAATCATTTTCTGAAAAGGCACTCTGGATTTTTGTGTTTTTAAAAAATTTCGGAGCAGCGCACCGCTTTTGCAACGCCCTGTGCAAGTACTTCTTCATTATTCCCATATTTTTTAAAATGATTTACTTTTCCCGAATATTTGTCCTCTTTTCATATTTTTCCCGATTTTCTGAGTTTAATTATTGTCGATTTGCATTCTGCAATATCATCCTCCATAATATTACACGATTATTTATCACTAGACTGCGGATTTTATACATTTATGACAAAAATAGGTACGTAGAATTTAAAACAAGGTGGTATTTAAAAGATTTAAGACCACCAGCGTATTAGTTTCACCTTAACAAGATCATCAAAAGAAGAATGAAATTTTTATTTGGCTCCTGTATCTTGCAATCAATGCAAACATTTTTTATTTTGCATAAAAATCCGCAGTCCATTTATCACTTTTTGTACTATAAATTGTTTATATACGGTCATGTACCATTCTATACAATTGTGTATTTGATTTAGTACAATTTCATTGTTTCGCATTGATCAATTTCGCGTTGATCATTATTTTTGAAACTGCCTGTAGAATGCATTATCTAAGTTTAGTGGCCACACTGCGCTTCTAATAGAATCGACTCACAAATGTAAGACTTATTTATTCTCTGAACAATTGCAGCACATTGCTAGCCACTTTTGTAACAGCCTGTATAATTCCTAACTTAATTTCAGTAGCTATATTTATTTCTAATAGGATCAACTTCTCAATCATTTTCTGAAAAGGCACTCTGGATTGTTGTGTTTCTAAAAAATTTCGGAGCAGCGCACCGCTTTTGCAACGCCCTGTGCAAGTACTTCTTCATTATCCCATATTTTTTAAAATGATTAACTTTTCCAGAATATTTGTCCTCTTTTCATATTTTTCCCGATTTTCTGAGTTTAATTATTGTCGATTTTCATGCTGCAATATCATCCTCCATAATATTACACGATTATTTATCACTAGACTGCGGATTTTATACATTTATGACAAAAATGGGTACACAGAATTTAAAACAGTGGACGTATTAAAAAGATTTAAGACCACCAGCGTATTAGTTTCACCTTAACAAGATCATCAAAAGAAGAATGAAATTTTTATTTAGCTCCTGTATCTTGCAATCAATGCAAACATTTTTTATTTTGCATAAAAATCCGCAGTCCATTTATCACTTTTTGTACTATAAATTGTTTATATAGGGTCCTGTACAATTCTCTACAATTGTGTATTTGATTTAGTACAATTTCATTGTTTCGCATTGATCAATTTCGCGTTGATCATTATTTTTGAAACTGCCTGTAGAATGCAATATCTAATTTTAGTGGCCACACTGCGCTTCTAATAGAATCGACTCACAAATGTAAGACTTATTTATTCTCTGAACAATTGCAGCACATTGCTAGCCACTTTTGTAACAGCCTGTATAATTCCTAACTTAATTTCAGTAGCTATATTTATTTCTAATAGGATCAACTTCTCAATCATTTTCTGAAAAGGCACTCTGGATTTTTGTGTTTTTAAAAAATTTCGGAGCAGCGCACCGCTTTTGCAACGTCCTGTGCAAGTACTTCTTCATTATTCCCATATCTTTTAAAATGATTTACTTTTCCCGAATATTTGTCCTCTTTTCATATTCTTCCCGATTTTCTCAGTTTAATTATTGTCGATTTTCATGCTGCAATATCATCCTCCATAATATTACACGATTATTTATCACTAGACTGCGGATTTTATACATTTATGACAAAAATGGGTACATAGAATTTAAAACAGTGGACGTATTAAAAAGATTTAAGACCACCAGCGTATTAGTTTCACCTTAACAAGATCATCAAAAGAAGAATGAAATTTTTATTTGGCTCCTGTATCTTGCAATCAATGCAAACATTTTTTATTTTTCATAAAAATCCGCAGTCCATTTATCACTTTTTGTACTATAAATTGTTTATATACGGTCATGTACCATTCTCTACAATTGTGTATTTGATTCAGTACAATTTCATTGTTTCGCATTGGTCAATTTCGCGTTGATCATTATTTTTGAAACTGCCTGTAGAATGCAATATCTAATTTTAGTGGCCACACTGCGCTTCTTATAGAATCGACTCACAAATGTAAGACTTATTTATTCTCTGAACAATTGCAGCACATTGCTAGCCACTTTTGTAACAGCCTGTATAATTCCTAACTTAATTTCGGTAGCTATATTTATTTCTAATAGGATCAACTTCTCAATCATTTTCTGAAAAGGCACTCTGGATTTTTGTGTTTTTAAAAAATTTCGGAGCAGCGCACCGCGTTTGCAACGCCCTGTGCAATTTCCCCAGGCTAATCTCTCATCACGGAAAAGCCGTGTTCCAAGTTTTCACCTGATCGCGTATTACGCGAGTCCCCCTGCTGGAAATGGATTAGTCAAGTATTCTTTGTTTTCCTTACCACGACCGGGCCGGGTCGGGCCGGTCCTGTTACACCGTTGCTGCCGGGCACGCATGTAACAGATGCGTTGTTGCGCAACCCGGGAATGCCACATCCGTTGTCTGCTCGGCTTGAGGTCCAGCAGCCACTCGACCAGGATGTTTCTGCCCGAAACTTTCACCCGGTTCGAGAACGTTTCTCAACGGGCGGATTACGTGTCCCCCGTGTTCGGCGTGCGCCACACGCGAGATATTCATCGAGTCGGTCCGGCCAATCGCGACCCTGAAAATTCACTTCTCGGTCTCGTTCTAGGACAGAGCCGTCTCTTATCTACGATCTAGAGATCCGTAGAGGCCGCCAGACGGTGCAACGACAGAGAATTTCGGTTTCACCGGTCGTGTTACACACTTTCACTTTCACCGAAACGCCGGTGGGCGACCGAGACGTGTACTGCCCTTTTTGCGTCATTTTCGTGACTCACGATCCCCGTTCACTTATCCCGAACCTCGTATAAATTTGTTTCTGCGAAAATTATATGTTTTTTGCAAGCTTCATTGTCTAAATGGATAATATTCCATAGAAAAATGAGTGAAACAGTTCTTCTGGCAGTAGACGGCGCTGCAGTAGGTTTTTCAAGATGGAGGACGTCGAATTTCTACTCCCCTCGATTAATCAGTTATCAAACAATTTGTCTCGGGAAATTATTAGACGCATAGATATGTTCACTCGCCGTGTACGATAAAATCAGCTGAAAATCTCCAAAAACGCAGTAATAATTTTTTGGGAGCTTGTCAAAGTTCCGAGGTGGACGACTCGATCGCCACAGCGTCGCGTTCGAATGAATCTTTCCGCAAGAAACTGTGCAGAGTGAACGGGAACAATGAAGGGATTTAGAAGTCATTGAAGATCAATTAAGCGGCGGTGTTCCGGGGGACGGAACGTCGTGGCCATTTTACATAATGGGCAGCGAACAGATTGCGCAATAATTATGGCGGCTAGACGCGCAAGAAGTCTCGAGAGTATTGATCGCGGGGCGGGAACGGTTTTCGAGACGCAAACGACACCGTATCTGGGTTAAAATGGAACGCTGCCGGCACCGAGCGATCTCTAGATCGCCGTCGGCGAACGATCTATAGACGACGGCGCGGCAAACGAATCGAGAAAGTCGACGGTATAAAAATCGCGAGATGTGTCGCAAATGATCGCGTTCCTGCTCGTTCGGGCCACTTGCGATCGAGTTTCTTGGATCGGCCGTGATCCACGAAACGATCATTAACTCCGGGTATCGAGGACTCCGCTAATGCCAGGCTGAGCCACATTTAATTTCCGATTTGGACGTGATTGGGCCGGATCGCGTGGTAATTTGCGGCTTTTCTACGTGGGATTTCGGTCTGCTCGTGGTACAGGGCGTTTCAGAGCGACCACGCTTTCGTCGGACATTAATTATTTGGAGAGTCGACGTGTTATTACACCGGGGCGTAATTAGTTCTCGATACCAACGCGGTCTCATAATCGACGGGGTCTATTATGTCAATTTTCTTCGGTTTATAGAGGACGCTTCACAATTGATGGTCCGGACAAGTAAAGTTGCACTTCCGACTCAGATTTTCGTTTTTATTTCGTACAAGACACATATTAAATACAATGATAAAATTCACGCAAATATTTAGAATACAGTGTTGAGATACGTTGTACAGGTTCATTCAGAAAGTTCAGTCGATTCGAATAATTACATCTCTACGGTGAATAAATAAGGTCGGTCGCTTTTGCGAGCAACTGTACACACGGTAAACTATATATACACAGAGAGAGAGAGAGACGAGGAGGGGAACCAGCAGAAAAACGTCGCGAGCGAGCGTGTTAAAACGCGGACAATTGTTGTGAGACCGCAGAACGGCCATCGAGTTTCGTAATTCCCGCGCGAGAAAAATGGCCTCCGCAATCCACGCGAAATCGCAAACCGATGACGCTGAAAGGAACGCCGCCCTAAATGGGTTCGCGGATGCGGGCTCTCGTGAGAATCGTTGCGAAATCGCGGATCGACGTGTCTCGTCCGCGTAACGCGTGCCATTGTGACGTCCCTCTACTTTTCCGCGACTTAAGCCGCGTCCCCACTTCGACTCTTAAAAAGTATCTCTCTCAGAAACGCTTTTATCAAACACAAAGATATTTCTCTGAACACAAACGTCGTAAAATAAGCCTGCTTCGCTAGATGTTCACCTCCGGTCCCGATCGACCAGCAAGTTTCGAGGACATTATAGAATAGAGTGAAATAAAGTGTTAGAAATTCCACACGAGGTTCAAACTTGAAACATAAGCAGCCGGCAGATCCTACAGCCGAATCGAGGCATCACAAAGATATTTCTCTGAACACAAACATCGTAAAATAACCCTGCTTCGCTAGATGTTCACCCCCGGTCCCGATCGGCCAGCAAGTTTCGAGGACATTACAGAATAGAGTGAAATAAAGTGTTAGAAATTCCCCACGAGGTTCAAACTTGAAACATAAGCAGCCGGCAGATCCTACAGCCGAATCGAGGCATGACAGAGATATTTCTCTGAACACAAACGTCGTAAAATAAGCCTGCTTCGCTAGATGTTCACCGCCGGTCCCGATCGACCAGCAAGTTTCGAGGACATTATAGAATAGAGTGAAATAAAGTGTTAGAAATTCCGCAGGAGGTTCAAACTTGAAACATGAGCAACCGGCAGATCGAACAGTCGAATCGAGGCATCACAAAGATATTTCTCTGAACACAAACGTCGTAAAATAACCCTGCTTCGCTAGATGTTCGCCCTCGGTCCCGATCGACCAGCAAGTTTCGGGGACATTATAGAATAGAGTGAAATAAAGTGTTATAAATTCCACACGAGGTTCAAACTTGAAACATAAGCAGCCAGCAGATCCTACAGCCGAATCGAGGCATCACAAAGATATTTCTCTGAACACAAACGTCGTAAAATAACCCTGCTTCGCTAGATGTTCACCGCCGGTCCCGATCGGCCAGCAAGTTTCGAGGACATTATAGAATAGAGTGAAATAAAGTGTTAGAAATTCCACACGAGGTTCAAACTTGAAACATAAGCAGCCGGCAGATCCTACAGCCGAATCAAGGCATCACAAAGGTATTTCTCTGGACACAAACATCGTAAAATAAGCCTGCTTCGCTAGATGTTCACCCCCGGTCCCGATCGACCAGCAAGTTTCGAGGACATTATAGAATAGAGTGAAAGAAAGTGTTAGAAATTCCACAGGAGGTTCAAACTTGAAACATGAGCAACCGGCAGATCGAACAGTCGAATCGAGGCATCACAAAGATATTTCTCTGAACACAAACATCGTAAAATAACCCTGCTTCGCTAGATGTTCACCGCCGGTCCCGATCGACCAGCAAGTTTCGAGGACATTATAGAATAGAGTGAAATAAAGTGTTAGAAATTCCACACGAGGTTCAAACTTGAAACATAAGCAGCCGGCAGATCCTACAGCCGAATCGAGGCATCACAAAGATATTTCTCTGAACACAAACGTCGTAAAATAACCCTGCTTCGCTAGATGTTCAGCCCCGGTCCCGATCGACCAGCAAGTTTCGAGGACATTATAGAATAGAGTGAAATAAAGTGTTAGAAATTCCACACGAGGTTCAAACTTGAAACATACGCAACCGGCAGATCCTACAGCAGAATCGAGGCATCACAAAGGTATTTCTCTGGACACAAACATCGTAAAATAACCCTGCTTCGCTAGATGTTCACCCCCGGTCCCGATCGTCCAGCAAGTTCCGAGGACATTATAGAATAGAGTGAAATAAAGTGTTAGAAATTCCACACGAGGTTCAGACTTGAAACATAAGCAACCGGCAGATCCTACAGCCGAATCGAGGCATCGTTTAACTGTCTTCGAAAGTCCCGCACTTGCTGCGGACGTTTTTCACCACCGCCCCGCCGAAAATGCGAACCGGTGTCCTCGTCCAGGATATGAGCATCGATGATCCTCCAATGAAAGGACTCCCTCTCCCGATTTCGCAATGATGGTAGGTCAGTTGTACCAACTGTAGACCCAACGGCATCTTCTGCAAGCTGTGGCTGTCGTGAGGTCTCATACTGTTGAGTCTGGACGTTCTAGAACGACTCCTGGATCTTAGATAGTCGTCGATCGATCTGATGATCCTATGAGATTGAATCGGAACGACCCTGTAAATAGTCCTTGCTCCATAGACGAGGCTCCGGTGCATAGGTTTCGAAGGGATCATCGAGAACGGATCCATCGGAATGTAAATCGTTTCTGGTTCACCCAGACCCAGCTTCAGGGGTTCGAAGGCTGATGATAACAGCAGGTTGAACCCCAGGACTGCGCCTTCGACTCCTTCTTCCAGGCCTTTGTCGAAGTCCGTGTACTCCTGGCCCAGCACTATGTCCCCTTTGCTCGGGATCACGTGACCGATCAACTGAAAATGATCGATGGTTGTATCAAGCCGCTCTGGATCGTTTAGATCAGCGAATTTCAAGAAGTATCCCGTAAAAATAATTTTATAATTGAGAACACGAGTGGGGAGGTTTGGAAATGTTGTATAGAGCGTTCCAAAACTGGCGTTCGCAGCAAAATTTTAATTAGGGCGACGGAATCAAGGTGCTCTGGACCGTTTAGATCAGTGTATTCAAGAGATTTCCGGTAAAAATAATTTTATAATTGAGAACACGAGTGGGAAGTTTCGGAAATGTTGTATAGAGCGTTCCACAAATGGTGTTCTCACCAAAATTTTAATTAAGATGACGGAATCAAGCTGCTCTGGATCGTTTAGATCAGTGTATTCAATAGATATCCGGTAAAAATAATTTTATAATTGAGTACGCGAGTGGGAAGCTTTGGAAATGTTGTATAGAGCGTTTCAAAAATGGCGTTCTCAGCAAAATTTTAATTAAGTTGACGGAATCAAAGTGCTCTGGACCATTTAGATCAGTGTATTCAAGAGATTTCCGGTAAAAATAATTTTATAATTGAGAACACGAGTGGGAAGCTGTGGAAATGTTGTATAGAGCGTTCCCAAAATGGCGCTCTTAGCAAAATTTTAATTAGGACGACGGAATCAAGCTGCTCTGGATCGTTTAGATCAGTGCATTCAAGAGATTTCCGGTAAAAATAATGTTATAACTGAGAACATTACTGGGAATCTTCAGAAATTTTGTATAGAGCGTTCCAAGAATGGCGTCCTCAGCAAAATTTTAATTAAGATGGCGGAATCAGCCTGCTCTGGATCGTTTAGATCAGTGTATTCAATAGATATCCGGTAAAAATAATTTTATAATTGAGAACACGAGTGGGAAGCTTTGGAAATTTTGTATAGGGCGTTCCAAAAATGGCGTTCTCAGCAAAATTTTAATTAGGATGACGCAGTCAAGCTGCTCTGGATCGTCTAGATCAGTGTATTCAATAGATTTCCGGTAAAAATAATGTTATAACTGAGAACATTACTGGGAAGCTTCAAAAATTTTGTATAGAGCGTTCCAAGAATGGCGTCCTCAGCAAAATTTTGGTGAAGATCGCGGAATCAAGCTGCTCTGAATCGTTTAGATCAGTGTATTCAATAGATATCCGGTAAAAATAATTTTATAATTGAGAACACGAGTGGGAAGCTTTGGAAATTTTGTATAGGGCGTTCCAAAAATGGCGTTCTCAGCAAAATTTTAATTAGGATGACGCAATCAAGCTGCTTTGGATCGTCTAGATCAGTGCATTCAAGAGATTTCCGGTAAAAATAATGTTATAACTGAGAACCTTACTGGGAAGCTTCAGAAATTTTGTATAGAGCGTTCCAAGAATGGCGTCCTCAGCAAAATTTTGGTGAAGATGGCGGAATCAAGCTGCTCTGGATCGTTTAGATCAGTGTATTCAATAGATATCCGGTAACAATAATTTTATAATTGAGAACACGAGTGGGAAGTTTTGGAAATGTTGTATAGAGCGTCGCAAAAATGGCGTTCGCAGCAAAATTTTGATGAAGATGGCGGAAAGAATGAAGGTGGGGAGATGTAGGCGTGGGTCACCTTTGACTCGGCCGTCGGTGGACGGAATGAAAACAGATTCTCGGGTCGGGGAGGGGATAAAGCGATCTTATAGCACGTTTCACGGTGGTTTCCCAATCTTCGACGAGGATCTAGGATGCTTACGGACCTCCTCGAAGCGACCTTGAACCCAGAGCGCTCCGTTCACCCACAAAGCGTAACGACCGGCCTGATTCTCCCAGCTCTGGCACAGATGGTACCAGCGGTTCTCGTGAATGTCGGTCGGCGCTGCAAACACCTTTTTCCCGGCGATCTCTAGGTGAACGCTGCGTCCGCCTGACGAGACCCACGCCCGAACCAATCGATCCTTCTCATTCTCTGTTGAACAAAATATATATCAGGATCCTTAAACATTCCACGTGACGCCTAACCGGCAAAAAAAGCAATTTAAATATAAAAACGATGGAACGTGGTGCACCGCCCACTACTCGCACAGTGCCGACATTCAAACGGTGGCGCCGATTTTCACAGATAATAAAATTGCATCGTTTATCGATACACGACGGAAAATTAATAAAAGCCTTCCGCAAGAGGGAGGGGGCTGATGTTCCAATGAGAAAAAAGTCCAATAAAGAAGTTGTCGGGGTTCGGCGAACCCGGCCCGAAAAGTAGGCGAATGAAATTCCGGCGAGATTGCATCCCGGCGAGTTTCCGTTTCGCGGAAAATCGGATCCGGCTTTTTTCCTCCCCCTTCTATCCCCCTGTTACTCACTCGAGTAGGAGAAGATGGAATGGGGGTGAGTGAGGTCGACGGACTTGAGCCACAGGCAGAACGTGAACTCAGTCAGCTCCGGCACTGGTAATTCCCATCTGAGGAACTGGAATCACACCGTTTTAGGTTAACGATCCGGTTTTTGTCAATCTCGTAACCTACATCTTAGGGCGTATGTAGCAATTTTTGCAAGCGAGGCGACCTTCTTACTAATACCGAGTACACGGTATTGCACTGCGCACATTGTACTTTAGTTTACTCATAACTAAGTAAAATATGCAGAGCTAAATATTTTATATAAATTTATATAAAATATTTACTTCACTTATAAATATTTACTTTACTTTACTTATAACAAAGTAAAATATGCAGAGTAAAATATTTTACATAAAATTTTCAATAAAATTGTACATCAAATTGTATCCTAAAATTGTACCCCAAAATTGTACATAAAATTGTACATTAAATTGTACATAAAATTGTACATAAAATTTTACATAAAATTGTACCCAAAAATTGTACCCAAAAATTGTACATAAAATTGTACCTAAAATTGTACCCTAAAATTGTACCCTGAAATTGTACATAAAATTGTACATAAAATTGTACATAAAATTGTACATAAAATTGTATCCTAAAATTGTACCCCAAAATTGTACATAAAATTGTACATAAAATTGTACATAAAATTGTAGATAAAATTGTACCCTAAAATTGTACCCTAAAATTGTACCCCAAAATTGTACATAAAATTTTACATAACATTTTACATAAAATTGTACCCTAAAACTGTACATAAAATTGTACCTAAAATTGTACCCTGAAATTGTACATAAAATTTTACATAAAATTTTACATAAAATTGTACATAAAATTGTATCCTAAAATTGTACCCCAAAATTGTACATAAAATTGTACATAAAATTGTACATAAAATTGTACCCCAAAATTGTACATAAAATTGTACATAAAATTGTACATAAAATTGTACATAAAATTGTACATAAAATTGTATTCTAAAATTGTATTCTAAAATTGTATTCTAAAATTGTACCCCAAAATTGTACATAAAATTGTACATAAAATTGTACATAAAATTGTACATAAAATTGTATTCTAAAATTGTACCCCAAAATTGTACATAAAATTGTACATAAAATTGTACATAAAATTGTACCCTAAAATTGTACCCAAAAATTGTACATAAAATTGTACCTAAAATTGTACCCTAAAATTGTACCCTGAAATTGTACATAAAATTGTACATAAAATTGTACATAAAATTGTACATAAAATTGTATCCTAAAATTGTACCCCAAAATTGTACATAAAATTGTACATAAAATTGTACATAAAATTGTAGATAAAATTGTACCCTAAAATTGTACCCTAAAATTGTACCCCAAAATTGTACATAAAATTTTACATAACATTTTACATAAAATTGTACCCTAAAACTGTACATAAAATTGTACCTAAAATTGTACCCTGAAATTGTACATAAAATTTTACATAAAATTTTACATAAAATTGTACATAAAATTGTATCCTAAAATTGTACCCCAAAATTGTACATAAAATTGTACATAAAATTGTACATAAAATTGTACATAAAATTGTACCCCAAAATTGTACATAAAATTGTACATAAAATTGTACATAAAATTGTACATAAAATTGTACATAAAATTGTATTCTAAAATTGTATTCTAAAATTGTATTCTAAAATTGTACCCCAAAATTGTACATAAAATTGTACATAAAATTGTACATAAAATTGTACATAAAATTGTATTCTAAAATTGTACCCCAAAATTGTACATAAAATTGTACATAAAATTGTACATAAAATTGTACCCTAAAATTGTACATAAAATTGTTCATAAAATTTTACATAAAATTGTACCCTAAAATTGTACATAAAATTGTACCTAAAATTGTACATAAAATTGTACCCTAAAATTGTACCCTAAAAATGTACATAAAATTGTACATAAAAATGTACCCTAAAATTGTTCATAAAATTATACATAAAATTGTACATAAAATTGTTCATAAAATTGTACATAAAATTGTACATAAATTATTTTACATAAAATTTTAAATAAATTAAAGCACACTAAAGCATTAGCTTTGCAGCAGCATTAAAGTACACACATGAACCTCTAGAATAACCCTCTTTGTTACTTGATATTCGCACAAAATATTCTAAAACCCGACATGACATTTGTGTATTTTATCTCGTTGTGAAACTAGAATATAAAAATGTATTCCTACGCTGCTGGACAGCGTGCCAAAAAATTTGTTATTATTCTAGTTTTGTTGGACAGTAAATCCCATTAACTTCAGCCTTGTATGGCGCATAGTTCCCTTCGAAAGAATTCGTTAACGAGCCCCGATTTGCGGAATTGACAGAGGGTGTCGAAATTGACAGTCGATTCATTGCCACCGGTTTTTCCATTGGCGGAGAGAAGGCGGCGACGTAATAGGCGGGAAACTAGATCAGGGGCATCGCGTGCGAACGATCGCTTTCTAAGCTTTCTTCGGACGCCGGCGAATTTCGTAACACAAATGGTCCCCGGTTGCAAATTCGGAAAATCTCGCGCAACACATTGTTCCCCCTTCAATCTTCTGCAGTTCTGTAAATTTTTAAAAATTCAGCAGAGTGTCGTCTAACTGCAACATGAATTTTGAAATGTTGCTGGCGTGCAATTCTCTCAAAGTCTCCAACGTTATTTCTCAAAAATTTCCATAGATCAATACACTGAAATGTTTCACCACTAGACCGTGAGATTTACTCAGAATCATATCAAATGCACGCTTAGTAAATACCAAAGATTTCTCCTCGACTAAAATTTCTCTAAGTGCCTGCATAAATGTATAACAAATGAGACCAGTCACTGACGCAAAAATTCCAAATCACACTTATACAACTAGAAGATGCACACTTCACTGCCATACAGATAGCACCATGAAAAAATCCTGGGAAGCTCTCAGAAAGAATTTCTCTATCTAAGGGTAGTTCTCTGACCTGTATGTATCCCTTCTGAGTGAGTTGGACCTTGTGCATAGGGGTTGTATGGGTTCCAAGTTGTACGTGGTTGAAGATGGAGTTACCCTCGACTATCAGAAAGAAAATCATGCAGCCTCGTAATATAATCCCGGCTGAACCACCCATCTCTGCCACAGATCATCCCCTGGTCGGTCGTTTAGCGTGGAGTTTCCTTCGCCATCCAAAATATTAAGACATCCCAGGTGCAGAAAGTGTTTATCAGGAGTCGTCACGGTTCCATTCTAGTCAGCGACCAACCGGCGAAGCTGAAGAGGTCCGATGACTGAGCGGCGAACACTCGGCGCGAGTACACAATACTAAACAGGGCCAGTCGGTTCGGCCTCGCGGTCTCGGGCGGCTCGGTTGGAGGGGCAGGTGGATTGGAGAACCGAACCGAACCGGTCGTTTAACCCGGGACTCCGTTTCGCGTGAAGGAAGTTCCGCGTCTTCGCTCATCCCTTGATACTCAAACCGATCGTCACGCTTCACAGCGCGAAGGCAAACGTTGCGTATCGCCACAGGAACTGCCGGCAGACCAGCCACGCGGGAAAGACCACGAAAAATAAATCGAAAACATGTTTTACAGTTCTCCCGTTGGATCGTTGAACTTCTAACTCGATTTGCTGAAAAACTGTACATCGCACAGTGGGCCAGATCGACGCGCTAGCTGTCCACGCCCATTTCAACATTATTTCAAAACATAAAGGTCACGTTAAATAGGTCGTTGGATTCTTCTTGGCGTTAGTTATAACATTAATGAATAGTAAAATAGAAAAAACATACGCGTGGAAAACCACGCGCGGCAGAAGTGAAACTTCTTGCAGTCTAGTACTGTTTAGAAGTAAATTAAGATTGGAAATGGTAAATAATCCTAATGAAGCGAAAACAAGATCAGGAACAACTCTCGATGCAGTATTTGCAAGACATTTAGACAGAATTGAATCAAGAATATTTATAGTCAGCGGCACTATTAAGTAGACACCCTTAAAAATCGCATAACTTCTTAAAAATTGGTACAAAGGACTTGAATTTTTTTAATATGTTAGACCGGCTAGTTCGCTGGAGAATAAGTAAACAAAAATTTATTAAGATTGCAAGTGGTAGGAGTCATACAAAATTTAAAAAATGCGTTTTATAGATTTCGGTAACTTATATACATATTGACAAGTAAGACACGCCGGTAACATCGCGAAAAAATAAATCGAAAACATGTTTTACAGTTCTCCCGTTGGATCGTTGAACTTCCAACTCGATTTGCTGAAAAACTGTACATCGCACAGTGGGCCAGATCGACGCGCTAGCTGTCCACGCCCATTTCACCATTATTTCAAAACATAAAGATCACGTTAAATAGGTCGTTGGATTCTTCTTGGCGTTAGTTATAACATTAATGAATAGTAAAATAGAAAAAACATACGCGTGGAAAACCACGCGCGGCAGAAGTGAAACTTCTTGCAGTCTAATAATGTTTAGAAGTAAATTAAGATTGGAAATGGTAAATAATCCTAATGAAGCGAAAACAAGATCAGGAACAACTCTCGATGCAGTATTTGCAAGACATTTAGACAGAATTGAATCAGGAATATTTACAGCCAGCGGCACTATTAAGTGGACACCCTTAAAAATCGCATAACTTTTTAAAAATTGGTTGAAAGGACTTAAACTTTTTTAAGATGTTAGACCGGATAGTTCGCTGGAGAATAAGTAAACAAAAATTTATTAAGATTGCAATTGGTAGGAATCATACAAAATTTAAAAAATACGTTTTATAGATTTCGGTAACTTATATACATATTGACAAGTAAGACACGCCGGAAACATCGCGAAAAAATAAATCGAAAACATGTTTTACAGTTCTCCCGTTGGATCGTTGAACTTCCAACTCGATTTGCTGAAAAACTGTACATCGCACAGTGGGCCAGATCGACGCGCTAGCTGTTCACGCCCATTTCAACATTATTTCAAAACATAAAGATCACGTTAAATAGGTCGTTGGATTCTTCTTGGCGTTAGTTATAACATTAATGAATAGTAAAATAGAAAAAACATACGCGTGTAAAACCACGCGCGGCAGAAGTGAAACTTCTTGCAGTCTAATAATGTTTAGAAGTAAATTAAGATTGGAAATGGTAAATAATCCTAATGAAGCGACATCAAGAACAGGAACAACTCTCGATGCAGTATTTGCAAGACATTTAGACAGAATTGAATCAAGAATGTTTACAGTCAGCGGCACTATTAAGAGGACACCCTTAAAAATCGCATAACTTTTTAAAAATTGGTCCAAAGGACTTGAATTCTTTAAAGATGTTAGACCGGCTAGTTCGCTAGAGAATAAGTAAACGAAAATTTATTAAGATTGCAATTAGTAGGAATCATACAAAATTTAAAAAATGCGTTTTATAGATTTCGGTAACTTGTATACATATTGACAAGTAAGACACGCCGGTAACATTGCGAAAAAATAAATCGAAAACATGTTTTACAGTTCTCCCGTTGGATCGTTGAACTTCCAACTCGATTTGCTGAAAAACTGTACATCGCACAGTGGGCCAGATCGACGCGCTAGCTGTTCACGCCCATTTCAACATTATTTCAAAACATAAAGGTCACGTTAAATAGGTCGTTGGATTCTTCTTGGCGTTAGTTATAACATTAATAAATAGTAAAATAGAAAAAACATACGAGAGAAAAACCACGCGCGGCAGAAGTGAAACTTCTTGCAGTCTAATAATGTTTAGAAGTAAATTAAGATTGGAAATGGTAAATAATCCTAATGAAGCGACAACAAGATCAGGAACAACTCTCGATGCAGTATTTGCAAGACATTTAGACAGAATTGAATCAAGAATGTTTACAGTCAGCGGCACTATTAAGTGGACACCCTTAAAAATCGCATAACTTTTTAAAAATTGGTTCAAAAGACTTGAATTTTTTTAATATGTTAGACCGGCTAGTTCGCTAGAGAATAAGTAAACAAAAATTTATTAAGATTGCAATTGGTAGGAATCATACAAAATTTAAAAAATGATGTTTCGTCAACTTTTTTATGTGGGCCTGTAACGATAATTTAAAAAATGCGTTTTATAGATTTCGGTAACTTATATACATATTGACAATTTCATCGAAATCGGTCCACATTGCAATGAGCTACAAAATTTTAAAGATGATCAGGTAAGGGGGAAATGCCCTGTCAAGCCTGAAAATCTGCGACTTTCACTCCTAAGCTCTCATATTTAAACATACAGGGTGGTCCACGCAACTTGCACGCCTATAATAACTTCCAAAGTATGCGTTGCACGAAAAAATTTTGTATACAGAAGTTGCATGGTCTGAAGGGGTACATTATGTAGTGTATTTATTTTTTTACAGGTGGACGCGTAAAGGACATGTGATGGTCAACTTAATTTTTTTTAATGGAATGAGGTATTTTTTAATGCATCAATCGATGCAGCTGGACATTCTTTATAAAAAAGTACTAACCTATATATGTCGAAAAGTTAGTAGTTCAGGAGATATTTCAATTTAAATAACTCTAAAATACCATTAGTGTTTACTTACTTGTGTAACATCTTAGCACGACAGTAATGGTATTTTAGAGTTATTTCAATTGAAATATCTCCCGAACTACTAACTTTTCGACATACATAGGTTAGTACTTTTTTATAACGAATGTTCAGCTGCATCGATTGATGTATTAAAAAATACCTCATTCCATTAAAAAAAATGAAATTGACCATCACATGCCCTTTACGCGTCCACCTGTAAAAAAAATAAATACACTACATAATGCACCCCTTCAGACCATGCAACTTCTGTATACAACATTTTTTCGTGCAACGCATACTTTGGAAGTTATTATAGGTGTGCAAGTTGCGTGGACCACCCTATATAAAGCTCATTGCAATGTTGCCCGATTTCGATGAAGCTTTCAGTATGCATACAAGTTACCGAAATCTATAAAACGCATTTTTTAAATTATCGTTACAGGCCCACATAAAAAAGTTGACAAAACATTATCTTTTAAATTTTGTACGATTCCTACCACTTGCAATCTTAACAAATTTTTGTTTACTTATTCTCTAGCGAACTAGTCGGTCTGACATCTTTAAAAAATTAAAGTCCTTTAGACCAACTTTTAGAAAGTTATGCGATTTTTAAAATGTCCACTTAATATTGCCGCTGACTGTATATCATATTTTAGCTATCACAAGCCAATTGTTTCAATGATAGAACCATAGAAAATCATAGAACATAGAAAAAAATAATGAACGATCAAAATTTGCGACGCAAAGAAGGAGAGCGTATGGAAAATGCTATGAACTATGTCTCTTTCTTTTCCATATGCTCAACGTAGATATACAGTAGCGGACAAAAGTTTAAGACCACTCTAAAGAAGACGATAACTTTTTAAATATTGTACTATACAATTTGAACTTTTTTGGGAAGCTAGTGCAATTAGTTTACTAAAGGATGTGAAAAGAAATTTTTTCAAAAATTGCAATTGATCGGAATTATTGAAAAAATACTAAAAGTTGAATTTTTAACTTTTTTATGTGGGCCTACATTGAAAATTTAAAAAATGCGTTTTGTAGATCTGTGTCAATTAAACATATTCTAAAAATTTCGTCAAAATCGGTCGACGTTGCAATGAGCTACAAACGTTTAAAGATGGTAAAAATTGCAGATTTTCACGATTCATTGCCGAAAATAGTGAAAATCTGCAATTTTTACCATCTTTAAATATTTGTAGCTCATTGCAACGTCGACCGATTTTGACAAAATTTTCGGAATATGTTTAATTGACACAGATCTACAAAACGCATTTTTTAAATTTTCAATATAGGCCCACATAAAAAAGTTAAAAATTCAACTTTTAGTATTTTTTCAATAATTCCGATCAATTGCAATTTTTGAAAAAATTTCTTTTCACATCCTTCAGTAAACTAATTTCTTTAGCTTCCCAAAAAAGTTCAAATCTAGTACAATATTAAAACAGTTATCGTCTTCTTTACAGCGGTCTTAAACTTTTGTCCGCTACTGTACATTCTTCATATAAAGAAAAATTGGACACTTAATCTTCAGTAGGTTTTCCAGGACATCCTTATGAAGAAAAGGAATTTTTTCGGTGATAAATCGTATCTGAAAAAGTTTGATCTTTGAACGCTTATTGTAACGAGAGTTTTTAATAACTCTAATTACTATTATCATTTTCGAATGTAATGGACATTCAAGAAATATTGTACATTCGTTCAAAATCGATATTGATTTTTTAGCTCATGAACAGCTGGCGCGTCGATCTGGCTCACCGTGCATCGCCCCGAAGAGTTTCTTTATACGTTTTCGACTCGGTTTTTCATGTAGATCATGCTAACGGATCCGGTTCCTCTTTATCTCATTGTTCACTCTTCGATAATTCCAGTTTTTATAGCTCGTATATCATGGTGAAACAAAGTGACTCAGTTTTTCATCCGAGATCGAATTCTCTAGACGAGGAAAAGAACAGCGAAAGCGCAATTACGATCGGGGCGGATTGCATAATGGATGTGGATTACGTGGGTTCGAGTCGTGGACGCGAACGTTAGATAATAACGAGGTGTTGGACGAAACCGATTCCGAATTAGTAATAAACAGAAACGCGTGCTGACACTCTCCGCTTTCGAAATCTCGAAAGTCTTAATTCGACGGTAATGCGATGAATACCCGGGAATCGTAGGGAATTACGGGGCGAGCAAGGATTTATGGGCTGTAAAATGGCGGACGGAGAGACACGGTTCAGCGCGGGGACGAAACTGCGGGCCATTCGCGGCATTCGCGACCCGTATCGTTTTCATTGCCAACCGGCGCGCATCTTTCCCTTTCTCGCGGCGCGGTTTCTCCGCGAGCGCACGCAACATGGAAATTCCGTTTCTATGTAAATTAAAACTCTTCTAATTGCCTTCGAAAAGAGTCCGACGCGCGCGCTACTCAAACAACCGCGCCAACATTCATTTTACCAGCTCTCCGCCTCGTAATTCCGTTGAAAAAGTGGAGTTTATTTCAAAAGTGAAATTCGTAATGACAGCGATAATGCAACCACTCCGCACAAAAATGACAATTTTTTTCAGGAATTGCCTGTCAGGATCGAGATCGATGGAGAAAGTGACACAATCTCGTTTTATCGAATGACGGATGCATCGATATCTAAGTGCGCGATAAACGCGTCGGTTTTTTTCAAGCGAGTATACACGAGTCGTTGTTTACAGTCGAGCGTTTAGATCACGCACTTTCTACCCATAATCGTCGATTTCCAACGATGCGCGGTTGTGCAATTCTGTAAATTCATTTTCGATATCTTCCTGCGTTCGCGTCGATCGTATATCTCGATAGCACTCCGTATTTGTTCGAATAATAATGGCTTAGGGGAAAGCTTTGTCAATATTTCACGCTCGAGAAACGTTTTAGGTTCCTCGTGTTTTTTTTATAACTTTTTAGCCGTTCCTCGGAAAGGTTGGTCAACGTGAAAATTCCCTAACGTGATGTGTCAGATTTTTTATCAGAATTCTTCGTTACGATATTTAACCCGGGAGTACGCGCGCCACTAGCACTAACGTTAGTAGGCGCGCGTCGGTCATTTCGACCGATGCTAATATAATGAGAAATAATTGAATAAAATTACTAATATAGTATAAATAATGTGTAATATTGTATTTTAATTGTTTCAGAATTGTTTTACATAAACAATAACAATTTTTTATTATAAAATAAATGGTCACCTGGTAACGAAATAACTAAAATATGAAATAGATAAATTAAACAAAATATTAAGTAACCACATAATATAAAATTTAAAATAAATGAATAAATTATAACTTGATTTTTATTTTTTCGTAACACCAACAATTTAACATATTTTGTATCTATTTTTCACAAAATGTACTTGTATATTTTCGATTTTGTAAACATATTAAATTTTTATGTTTTCTTCAGATTAGAAATGTATCTTGAAAATAACGAATAAGTACTTACGTTTTCTTCATTGGAAATATACTTATGTCACCTCTGAATCAGATATTTCTATATCTGAACAATCAATTTCCGAATCAGTATTGTGATCGGATTCTATAACATAATCGGAATCTTTTGCCGAATCACTGACCTCGTCTTCAATGTCTTCAAAATATCCGAAATTGGCCATCATTATCACACAGTATGCGTCAAACTCGATGGACGAAATCAGACTAACGTTAGTAGGCGCGCTATGGTCGAATAGACCGACGCGTAGCGGTAGTATGTTTTAAAACCAACACGACTGCACTAAGTATCGCCACATAAGATAAACAAGTCGAGACCCCCTTCAAACGAGAATAGCTCGACGGAAAAAATCAAAAGTCAAAGACTTGGATCGTATTTCAATATATACGAAATCGTCGGTCAAAAAGACCAACGCGCGCGTACTCCCGGGTTAATGGGGAAAATCGGCGCGAAACAAGTTTTTCAATTTGACGTTCAACCAGGGTCGCGGGTGACGTGCGTAACCACTTAAAGGAAAAATCGATTTCTGTTCCAGACGGCGAAGAATTCGACATCCGGCAGCAGCGGCTACTACGTCGGTGGAAGCAGCACGTTGCCGCGAGGCGGTCAGATGATGAGGGCGTACAGTCCGGCGGCGTCGTCTGTTGTGGGCGGTTCGACCGCGCTGCCCACGCAACCGAAAACTCTGACCACGCCAGGTACGCCGGAAGTTCACGGACGTTGTCGCTACTACTTGCGCAAAACGAGACTCGTTTGACCGATTACCCGCGTGAGATCGCTGCTTCTGCGCCTGTACTAACCCCTCATGCTTGCCCACGCTATCACAAAAATTCCCTTAGACGCCGCGAGAATCGGCTACGATCACAATCGAGGCGGTGCCTGGGTCAATCTGGCCCCATTTCACCGGATACATAACAACGGTCAAAACTGACCCGGCCACCGCCGGAACTCGAATCATCGAAATTTTTCAACTAGGACGTTCTACGCGACTCGTGGACTATTACCAAATCATTTTCGACCACTTCGGAGCCATACTTGACCCCGAGAGTGACCGAATTCGATGCACCCGCACGCGCTGACCCCGCCATCCGATCCTGCCTGCAGATCGATGATCGAGCGAGTAACGGTTCGTCGACGAGTTCAGGTTGACTGACGAGATATCGTTGTATAGCCACGAATTAATTTGTACACCTGATATTTCTTATGAATTTGGTGTTTTAATCATTTTGTTCGAAAGTGCAGTCAACCTCTGTTCGTCGACTCGCATCAGCCAACGCCTCCTCAGCCCCTCATAATCCCATTCGCCATCATCCAAGCTTTCGACGCCAGGATTGCTAGCACGAGACCCGCCCGTTGCCTCGTCGATTCGCGGAAATCCTTCCGGCGTGAGCGCGATCGTTGACGATCATCCGTGTCACGTCTTTGCCACCCACCCAAGCGAGGGAAGTCTTTGCTACCCACCTGAACGACCTACAGCGGCGACGTCCATAGTGCTCGCGACCAGGTTGCTGAACCAACAACATCGTAGGTCCTAACAAGGCATTATCCCCTAAGGAGTCATTCATCCCCTCGGAGATTTCCCCAGCAGTTTGGGGATTTGGGGTCTCATAGACGAGAGAGGGTGTGGTGGATACTGAAGACAACTCGGATAAACAACTAGAACTCAAAGCTCCAAAAGTTCCTGATGAGACTTAGGGAAAGGTTGGCAAGGGTTTATCGAATGAAGTTTGAGATCGTGCACTGGGGGAATTGATTTAGTGAGCCTAGTGGTTAGCGTGGGGATACATACTGTCGAGTGGTGATGAAACTAGGGGAGCAATGTGGGAGGGGGCGGAAGAGAGACGAGCACTATGGGCGTCGTTGGTGTGGGCAAGGAGTGAGGACAGGGAGAGACGCGACGTGAACCGAAACAGCTGGGTACATTGGTTTTTGTTTGGTTTTTCCGGACGGTTGGATAGGTGGTGGCGGGGCGCCGCCGGCCAAGCCGCTTCGCAGCTACCAGTGTGTTAAGAGTCCCCTTGGAAGCCTCGGGGGCTCGGCTCGCTTCTCTAGAGACAGCTCGGTCTCCCTCTATAGTATAGCAGGTCAGTAGTTATCCTTAAACGAAGAAGACGAAAACGACGGACTTGTTAAGAGCGAAATAACCGACAAAAAGAAAACGGGTCTCCTCTTGCGGGGAAACGTTGACTTTATCTTTCCCTTGATCACGCGATGCCCTCTGCCACTCGAAATCGAATGCGTGTACGCGCGTGAACCGGCTCGACGATTCTCGGCGCGTACTCGCAAGAACGCGCGGCGAACAATCCGACCCGGTCGACGACCGTCTCGGGAAAACCGGGTCGAGGACGCCTATGTGCGTTTCGAGAATCGCTCCAGTCGATTCGCGGGCGTCGTCGTTTCGTCGAATCGAAAAGCGAGAGACTGGCTCGACTACACGGAGGCGGTTTGGTCGAAACCGAATACCCTAATTGGCACGCTGGCTCGTCAAATTACCGTTAAACGCTGCGGCCCTGCGGCGGTGAGCGTCACAACGCAGCGTGGTCTGGATTAGTGCAACCATCTCGCCCCTGATTACAGTAGCCCGTTAAGGGGGTAGTCCCACCCTAGAATCTTACTAGAATCTTACACGAAAACATGCGTTTGCGCGCTTCGGTTGTTTGACCTTATTTGAGCAGATTTTGGGCTGGGTGAGGGCTCATTCTAAAGAGGAAGGTTCATCACACTGCGCTCTGGTCATGAGGTTAACGAGATTATGTTTAATATGTAGAATATGAGGGTCCAAAGTAGAGAAAAAATCTAGGAAAAAAACCCGCAGATTTCGATGCATTTTTCTGTCTCTAAAAGACTTCTTGAGTGCTATGATGACCAGAGTGCAGTGTGATGAACCTTCCTCTTTAGAATGAGCCCTCACCCAGCCCAAAATTTGCTGAAATAAGGTCAAACAACCGAAGCGCGCAAACCCATTTTTTCGACCTAAAATCTAGTAGGATTCTAGTTATTTGCTTATTTACTAGAATCCTACTAGATTTTACGTCGAAAAAATGGGTTTGCGCAAAAGCATTTGTTGTCCTTATTTGAGCAAATTGTGGGCTGGCTGAGGGCTCATTCTAAAGAGGAAGGTTTGACGTAGTGCGCTCTGGTCATCATGGCAGTCAAAAAGTCTTTTAGAGACAGAAAAATGCATTGAAATCTGCGGGTTTTTTCCTAGATTTTTTCTCTACTTTGGACCCTCATATTATACATATTAAACATAATCTCGTTAATCTCATGACCAGAGCGCACTGCGTCAAACCTACTTCTTTACAATGAGCCCTAACCCAGCCCACAATTTGCTGAAATAAGCACAACAAATGCTTTCCCGCAAACCCATATTTTCTAGTAAGATTCTAGTTGCAACCACGGGTGGGACTACCGCCTTAAGGGGGTAGTCTATGCGCTAGTTACAACTAGAATCTGACTAGAATCTTACTAGAAAATATGGGTTTGCGCAAAAGCATTTGTCGTCCTTATTTCAGAAAATTTCAAGGCTGGGTAAGGGCTCATTGTAAAGAGGAAGGTTTGACGCAGTGGGCTCTGGTCATGAGGTTAACGAGATTATGTTTATATCTAATAATGTGAAGGCCCAAAGTAGAGAAAAAATTTAGAAAAAAAACCCGCAGATTTCAATGCATTTTTCTGTCTCTAAAAGACTTTTTGACTGCCATGACGACCAGAGCCCACTCGTCAAACCTTCCTCTTTAGAATGAGCCCTCACCCAGCCCACAATTTGCTGCAATAAGGATAGCATTTGCTTTTGCGTAATTGCATTCACGATAGTATGGAATCTAGTAGGATTCTAGTAAATTAGCAAATAACTAGAATCCTACTAGATTTTTGGTCGAAAAAATGGGTTTCTGCAAAAACATTTGTTGTCCTTATTTGAGCAAATTGTAGGCTGTGTGAGACAGAAAAATGCATTGAAATCTGCGGGTTTTTTCCCAGATTTTTTCTCTACTTTGGGCCTTCACATTATTAGATATAAACATAATCTCGTTGACCTCATGACCAGGGCCCACTGCGTCAAACCTTCCTCTTTGCAACGAGCCCAGCCTAAAATTTGCTGAAATAAGGACAACAAATGCTTTTGCGCAAACCCATATTTTCTAGTAAGATTCTAGTTGTAACTAGCGCATAGACTACCCCCTTAACTATCGGATAACCGGGGCGCTGGAATTCCCTAGATCTAGCTTACAGCTTGCGTATAAGCTCTGTGCAGAATAGAGTCCCCAGTAGATCCTAACCTCCTGCGTAGAAGCTTCTAGGGACCCTAGAAAATGTCTACTCTGAAGCTTCTAGAAATCTTGATCGTCTAGCCACCTGTAGCTCCATTATTCTAAAGACGAATACCCCAGTTGCATAACGCAGTGTAAACTCCCTAACAGTTGCTAACCCCACTAACCGAAGCTAGCAAGGTATATCAAGTCCCTAGGCTCTAGTAACTCCTGTAACGAAAGTCTCCAGGGCCTGTAGGCACGAGAAGAGTAATCGAGAGGACCAGCACTAACCCAGACTCGATACTGTGCGATCGAACGCGACCCAGTAATACCTTGCGTCTGAATGATCCTCCCCAACGCGTGGCATTTGAGTAACAACTAGCAAAGTCCCCTGAATCTGGTGTATCGTGTCCCACTGGTTGTGCCACCGCAACGTTACTATACTCTTGGATGTCCCGTAAAGCACGTCAGCCCACGGAAGTGGCCCTACTCCCCCACCCTGTGTGCTCGTTGTCGGTGACCAGGCAGCGTGGTCGCGGTGACCCGCGGTCCCACTGACCTTCTCGATTGTCGCAGATCGACTGCACGGCGAGACCGGCTACATGAGCAGTCCAGAAAGGGGCGGCGGAGTCGGATCAGGGACCGGAAGATACCCGACAGGACCGTACAGCGCCGGAAGCAGCTACGAGGACCCGTACTACTCCCAGTACTCGGGCACCGTCACGCCGGTTATCGACGAGGAAGCCAGGTAATCAGAGTTCCGCGACGCTCTTATCGACGGGGCCGACGCGCCGCGGCCTCGATCGGTAATCGAATCCGCGATTTCACGCTACGACGAACTTCCCCTCCGTTGACGCGAAACGGGTCACCCGGCTGATTCGATTCGATCGAATTGGAGAGCCGGTGATACGCGCCGACCTGCCTCGAAGCTCTCGAAATTCCTTTCAACGCTGACGAGAGCCGGTCTCTCTACAGCGATCTTTTGGATCAGTCTGATGGGAGGGTACACGTGGAAATGGTTGCACAGGGTGTACTGGTTCGAACGATAGCATATCTCGATGGGGTGTTGGGATGTTCAGGAATACAGGGTGTACTCGTTCAGGGTGTCGGTCCTTAGTTGGCCTTGGTCGAGCGAGAGTGTGGTGGCACACTCACACCCGCTAGATCCAGGTATGGGCGGGTCAGTGGCTCAGGTGGTAGAGTGTCTGATTCGTAGCAGGAAGGCCAGGGTTCGATTCCCGGGGTGGCATAAATTTCCAAGGTGGTTTTTTCTCCTGCTACGGGCTCAGTGCCTACTTTCGGGGTCATGGGGCAACCAATGGCAACGATTTCCCCTTTATCCAGGGAATCGGTAAACTATTGGGAGCCCAAGTTGGCCATCCCGCATCATAAGGGTACCCGCCGGCTCTATCTCCTCTGTTTGGGGGATAGAGTAAGGAAGGGGGTGGTCAGCGAACAAATTGTACTACTGAGGAAACTGGGCATGGACCCTACCAAAAAACGGAATCAAAAACGCAAACGGCACATCAATTAGAAACCTTTAAGGGGAAGGCCGAATGACGGAGCTAATAGCTGAACACCGACCAGAACCGAGGATGGTGGTCACATCCGAACAATCAGCCATATTTTCTAGGATGTGTCAAGCCCGCCCAAGAAGGAAGATCCCGATGAACCTGATATCAAATCTCTCAGGAGACAGATTTCGGTGAAGTTGGTGAACCCTTCCTTCTCAACCCCATCGCGAAGTAGGTCGGCAGGTGAAGACCGAATGGAATTGATATCTCGGCCCAGTCGAGATTTCAATGAAGTCGGATTGGATCCGAAGTAGCAGTAACTTCTTCCCAATGGTCAAAAACAATACAGCGGTTCCTTGCATTTGTACTCCCAATAGAGTCACAGCATAGGCGGAGGGATTAGCCCTAGGGGAGGGTGTGGGCAGGTTTCTGGACTATCTGGAAACAGAATAGGGACGGGCTTCAAACACTTGACACATTCGACATGAAAATATGGTAAAGTTGGGGGAGTCTGAAAGGGCAGGCGAGACACCCTGCAGGTCTGAAGGTGAGGGGGCCCGACGTTCACACCGAGCCGTAGAACAGCTCAAAAACTCACAAAAATTAGGTAGCATGGCCCGCTCATTAATGATGACCGACCCGTCTAGTAAGTCGACGACTCTCAAAATGGCCCGGGCCGAATAAAACAGAGGGGACGGCTGGAAAACGAGGACAATTGCAACCCGCTAAAGGGCCGAGTGCCGGCAGCGCCAATTGTTATACTGGTGATGAAAAAACCGGTGTGCCCTAAGGATGCGAGGGGCGGCCGAACCGCCCCTCCCCGGCAATAACACTACTACTACTACTACTACTACTACTACTACTACTACTAGATCCAGGTATACGTACACGAGGTTGCAAGGGTCCCGTACTTTTCAAACCACGTCTCGCTAATGCACATTTGGGGCCTCTGCGTAGTCACAATCGCTAGATAAAAGACCCACCAAGTGCGCTTGGTGTCTAAAACGGCCTACTTTTGCGTTTTCGAGGCGTAAGTTTCATTATTCGGCAGCATGTAGCGGAGTTCGAGAAGCATTGGGCGGCGCGACAGTGCTGCCACTGTCAAGACACATACATTTTCTTAAGTATCAAGAGATTTAGGGTTCTTGTAGAGAAAGCATACATGAAGCGCACTTGCAGGGACACGTACAATGTCAATGCAACCTTTATTATGTTCAACTATACGCGTTTAAACACACAGTTTGAAAAGTACGAAGTACACCCCTAAACGGAGGGTTTTGGCACAAGTATCAGGCATTTTTAGCTAGGAGCGCTAATGTCTGTTTCTCATCATTCGGTCACTGTTTTATCGATACAGTGATTCACTTCAGTGATGATACTTCAGATTTAGAATTATATTTTCACATTTAAGAATATGCGAACATGTAGCTCAACAAGTACAGACAAACTTTTGTCTAAAACATTTTTTAATTGCACTACCGAAAATGCCGGAAAAATGGTGACATAACTTAACGGGTACACCCTGTAGATTGAAGGACACCCTGTATAAATGGTTGCACAGGGTGTACTGTTTGGGGACGTTCAAGTATACGTTGAAGAACACCCTGTGCAACATGGTCGGCGTGCGTGGGAGGGGAAGAACGGTTCACGTGTCACCATGGATGGCTGATAGCGCGGATACGTGTGTCTCTGTTGTGGATGGTGCAGCGATACGGAGCTGTTGGAGGAATCGTACAGCCTATACGGTGTGAAACCGTGCACGTCAGGCCGTAAGCCATCCGGTCCTCCGCGATCCCCGTTTCCTCCAGGGGCGCCACCACCTCTGCCACCCGGTGGTCAGAGCTACGACGCTACTCGGTACCGATCCACCTTGTGTTATACACGTCGATAGAAACCGAAATCAGTGAACGTAGAGCTCTCTGAAAAGAAAAGAATAAAAAAAAAACAATCTGACGCTACGTTTCCGACCCCTGTCCAACATAATTCCCCTAGAAAAGTCTCTGGATAGTCCGCTGCCGAACCGGAAACGCAGCGTCAGTGTACGCTTTTAATCCGACTCGAATGCGCTTGCGAATGCGTCGTCCATAGATCCTACGACCATCGTTCCTGGGAGAAATATAGACATATTCGAAATTCGAACTGAAAAACATGGATTCGCCAGGACTTAGGGATTTCTCTATTGGTTTTTCATCGTACACCCTGTACATCAGCTCGTGGAAAGTGAAAAGCTCGCTGTTCCTCCCTCGGGTCGACGCTCTATCGATACCTCCCCCGGCTCGGTTATTTATGTTCACCCGTTTATCGACACGTTTCGAGTTCATCGATCGGTGGGAACGAAGGCTTCATTGACCCGGGAGGAAGAGGAGGCTCTCCGAGCACACGCAAGCCCTGTACCATTTCTCGTTAGGCTGAATCCTCCCCGGGACGCTGGTCGTTCGTTTGGATGCATGTATAGTACGCGTCGAAGCATGCAGAGATCTGGCCCGCGGTCGAATTCGAAACGCGGAAGCGTCCGGTAATTTTCAGTCAGTTGGTTGGCACGCGTTGAACCGTGTCACATGACCGAGCGGACGGGATCGGATCTGGATCTGGAGGACGATCCAGTCCCGAAGGACAATGTTCGATAATCAATCACAATTAGCCTTAGGTTAGTCCTGGACCAATGTTCGTTCCCAATCACGATGATTTTGCGATCACGTTATGCGGCGTGGCAGTTGTTCGTGTATAAATTTGAGGTTAGGTGCCACCCAGTGCTGCCAACCTAGATTCGAGTTTAGCTACCTACCAAACACACTAGGACTTGAATCCTGGGTCAGAAACCTATCTGAAGCGTTTCTTCCTAACATTGTCCTTCGATAACGTTCGCTAGATCGTGCTCCACGCGTTCAGCGGCGAATCGGTGGCATGCAGCATGCCGATTAGCGATCGTAGAGAGAATGCATATGGAGCGCTTTTATGTATGTACGACATGTAGACCTTAGGACTAGTCCCACACGACCTTGACCATCCAAGAACCGATCCTCGATAGACAACTATCATATCGAACGTTGGACCCAAGATCCTGTGCGAAGTCGTGAATGTCAGTCATCGTCACCGCCCCCTGGTATTCGACAACGAGGTAGCAAACTCGTGAATGGACTTACAAGGAGAACCCCCGCTCTGTCCGGCACGGATTTAGTTCATACTTCACAGAGTTATAGATCTCGTTCCCCTGATTACGAAAATACCCCATTATAGGCGCAGACGCTCAATAGTTTTCGAGATATTTGCAATTAAAGTTTCATAACCATAAAGTATCTGTTTAGTTCACATTTTTACCAAGCAGTGGCGTGGCGTAACAGCAGCGAGCTGAACTGTTACGCCGGAGGCCCGGGTTCGAATCCCTCCGTGGTAAATTATTTTTTATTGTTTTTTTTTCATGGAAAATGCATTATCAATGTTAAATAAATTTTAAATAAAATATTTTTATTCGCTAAAGGACTAATTGGAAATGATACTTATATTACAGAAGAAACACTAGATCTATTACTACATATACAAAAGATAATAATTATAAAACAATAATTAATAATTATAAAAATACATAACAAACAACAAATATAAATATAAATACAAATACAAAATAGAATAAATGCAATGAATAGTAATCAGAGTGGTTAATGTGGCTTGCCATCACGCTTCCTGTAGTTTGTATAATATAAACAATATAAGTTACGTAGAATAAATATAGAAATCAAATATAATACTTATAATTTTTGTTATGTGCAAAAATGGTATTTATTGTAAAGACAGTAATGTTACTCGACGAAGATTTCGGTGGCAACGATCTGGCAACGGGCTATGGGGCTCGCGCTCTTCAGAACTTTCTGTAAACTGTTTACGTTATCGTGAGATTTGATACTAGCTCTGTCTCGAAATGCATCTTTCGTTCGTCAGTCAGTTTCTTCCTATAGTCGTAGCAAGAAGTCAAAATGAATCCTCAAGCTTCTACATCGAAATCTTCTTTAATTAATATTCCTGTCGCGAGCGTTTATGAATTAGAAAAAGAAGAAAAAGAAATGCAGCATTTAAAGGATGCTTTCCTAAAGAAAGAAAAAAAACAATAAAAAACAAATTAACCACGAAGGGTTTCGAACCCGGGCCTGCGGCGTAACAGTTCAGCTCGCTACTGTTACGCCACACCACTGCTTGGTAAAAATCTGAACTAAACAGATACTTTACGTTTGTGAAGCTTTAATTGCAAATATCTCGAAAACTATTGAGCGTCTGCGCCTATAATAGGGTATTTTCGTAATCAGGGGAACGAGATCTATAACTCTGTAAAGTATGAACTAAATCCGTGCCGGACAGAGCGGGGGTTCTCTTTGTTAGATTTTGCTAGCTCGTCTACCATCCCGTGAACCGCTTCTCCGAAGGCACATATAATCCGTTAGATCCATAGTTTGCAATGTTGGACCTGCTTGCCAAGCGGATCCAGTGACGCCAACTCAATCGATCACGTTTCTTGCTCTAGGATAAGGGTCGAACACATGGAGAGACAGTTGGCCAACCTGACCGGTCTGGTGCAGAAGGCTCTGACCCACGCTCCACACACGAGCCCGTCGCCCAGGGACTATCTACAGGTTCCAGCAAATCGCGACCCTTACGCGAGGGGCCCAGGTACGTTCTCCGCTCCGAGATCCGCCATCTTGAGAGAAATTAGGTTAGCCGCGCTGTCCTAGGTCCCGGTCCCCGAGCTGGGACCCCCGTTTTCGCCAGGGCTGGGCGCCATTTTCATTGAATTCTAAGTATTTTTTTATTTTGTTATTTACTTGATCGCTAAGTTTAGCGTTTCAGTCACCCTGAAATAGTACGAGGGCCATTTGGCCACGCCCAGCTCCGGTGCCCGCGTAGTATCCGCACCTTTTTCTGTTTCCGAGGCTCTTGAGTTTCCGCCCTGTTTCCCCCAACCGGTTCGCCTCCGACGACGTTCCGGACGTTCGCATAATTTCATTTCTCATACGATTTGTCATTGTCCCCGTCGCACACCTAGACGCATTAGAAGCGTGATAGCCTCTCGTTTCGTTCAAGTCGACTCATTCTGCGACGCTTTGACCGCCTCTCTCTCTCTCTGCCCGTGAATGTTGTTCACCCCGCCCATATCGCTTTCTTCTACGACCCCATTCGTTCGACAAACCACGCCCCTCTGCCTCTAACACCACGCCCCCTTTCGCCAACTCTGTCACGCCCACGTTTATCTCATCACGTCGCGCGACTTCTTCCGCTCTCTTTTAGATACTTTTCTAGGTGATCGATCGATCGGAGCTACCGGACAGCTAGCGCTGGGACCTGAGTACTATTTCTTCGTTACTTTAAGCGGGACTGTCCATGTTTTCTTTTAGGCACCTCGGTGCTCTCTCGCGATTTAGACGCGGAAGTCGTGAACATTTCCAAGGAAACTGTCCTGTGATCTTTTCACCTTCGATGCTTGTTAACGAAAATTAAGGTGTGACGTTTAATTAAAAAAATATTGCTGTGATTGTGACAGTGCCCACGAAATTTTCAGGACTTCCCAGACCCTCGAGGACCGTCCGGAGACTTCTAGAATTAATCTTCTCGGCTCAAGGGGTCTCGGGACGGTTTTGAGCTAGATGGCGCCTCGATCGGGCATATAAGTACAATTTGTGCCGTGGACTACGCCGTGGCAGTGGTGCTCATTCGATCCTGTTTTTCTGTCGAATTGAAAATTTGTTTACCGGCCAATTGGCGCCACTGCGACGAGTCGTAGCACGGTCTGAGAATTTTCCTGAAAACCCTGCTGTACAACTGCTTTGTTATTCCGACTGACGCGCACACCAGGCGCCGGGGACGAGTTCGACAAACACTCTAGCTCCAGCTCTGCCTCATTGCCAGGTGTGTCTCTTCTCATCTTCTTTCTATCTTCTATTTTCCTTCGAATCACTGTGACCGCTACATAGTCTCGTACACCGTCGGACGGAAGGCATCCAAGATGGCGAGCGGACATCGGTCGCCATCTTCAATATTACAATGGCGTAGACACTCGAAATTCTATAGTCTTCAAGTCAATTAGAACAGCTATCGTAGAAAAATTAATTCAGACAAACTTTCGCATGTCCGACCGGTGGTGTACACTCTCGCGTAATGCATAATGTGATTACTGTTGTTATTTGTAATATTTTATAATAGTGCCCTACGTTCTACCACTGTGTGATTAAAACGGTTCTCCTTTGTAAAATTTAAGTGTCTCAACCTGCCGTTACAGATGACTCGTACTTAAGGACTGACGTAAAACCACCAAAGTTAGGCAAAGGTGCGGTTCACAACATCTCCACGTTTCTCCTATAAGCACCAAAATATACAAACGCATCGCCCGCCTCTCGCATAGTTGTCGTGGTCGTCCGTGTGCTCATCTGCACGCTATACTTATTACATCACGCCACCTATCTGTGTTTCGTTTCACACACGCATACCAACCACCCAGCTTGTTTCCTTTCCGCGCACTGTGTACGCCGAACGATTCGCGACGAATCACTTCGGCAGCCGCTGTACCTCGACAAACGAAGCGACAAAAATATTTTTAACCCTTGCCAGACACCCCCGAAAACATAGTCGCACAATCCCTTAATAAATCTCACCGATTTTTATTCTACGCTGTAATTCAACCAGTTCAATCTTCCGCATGATCTTTCTCCTTCGTTCGTCGAGATACAGTGTTTTTCTAATTGCACTGTTGTACCTTTCTCGCTTCACTGTCGGTTCCAGCACTCGTTCAGGTTATGTCACGCGAGCCTAGTTGTTTCTCTAGCTCGAGAAAATCCGCCGACATGTTTCATTTTTCCCGGTTGACCCGCCCCCCGAAACGATAACAGCACCGCAATGATCAAATCAGCACCGCCCCCACCCCGCCCCCACCGCCCTCTCCTCTGAAAGTTTTGTCGCGCACGCTGCCATGCTTCCACCCTGTCCGGCACGGGACTGCAAAAATACGCTGATCAACATCTATTCCAGACAAGTCGGTGTCGTTCGAAAAGTCAGTGTCCTTCAGTGACGAGCCGCCGGACATGAACTCGCCGAAACAGCATTCCCCGCAACACGCAGGTAACCATTTATTAGCACTTTGCACTCTAATCGCAGCGGAGACCGACTATACCGTCGCCCTCAAGGTGTACGCCCCGCTCTTCCCACCAGTGGCTATGCCCGCCCAAGGTAACGCCTTAAGCTACGCCCTAGGCAACGCCTTAAGCCACGCCCTAGGCAACGCCTTAAGCCACGCCCAAGGCAACGTCTTAAGCCACGCCCAAGGTAACGCCTTAAGCCACGCCTAAGGCAACGTCTTAAGCCATACCCTAGGCAACGCCTTAAGCCACGCCCAAGGCAACGCCTTAAGCCACGCCCTAGGCGACGCCTTAAGCCATGCCCTAGGCAACGCCTTAAGCCACGCCCAAGGCAACGCCTTAAGCCACGCCCTAGGCAACGCCCAGTGCTCCCCACCACAGATTCTCGGTAAATCGTCCTTTTTCAACAACTCTAATTTACAAATCAGCATTTCTGTGACAACAATCACAAAGTATGCATAGTAATAGTAATATTGTGGTGGGGGGACGAGAGTAGCAACGTTGAGCGTGTCGGTAAGGGCGGTCTCTGCTCCGAGCACCCACCTCTTTCGTGAGAATCGAAACTCTAGAATGACTCGACGATAAATTGATCGACGGAACGCTGGACCGTTGATTCTTGCAAATTCACGATCCCGTTGTTGAAATGAGATGGGATCGTCATGATCGAGCAATTAGTTTTCGAAATCGCTCCAGCGTTTCGTCGACAGGCCTCGGACGAGACGAAGCCCTCGTCGAGGATTGGACAATACTAACGCAATAATCTCTGACCTAACTTCTCGTGCAATGCCTACCACGACTAGCGGACACTAAGCCAACGAAACCGGCGATCAAATCCTCCACGTTGCCGAGGATGTCTTCGCAAGGTAAACTCGTCTCGTTTCTATATGTGTGTCGCGATCGGATCGTCGATCTCGTGTTAATTCTCCCACCCCGAAAATTTGTCATCTTTACGTTTCCGTTCGGTCATTCGTCCGTCATCTTGTGTTCTATTCATGTCCACGTCATTTATCGTATCTCTCTGTCTCTCTGTCTGTCACTCTCTGTCACTCATTGTCCTACTCGTGTCTTGTCATTTTGGAATCATCAACGCGGTAATCGCGAGAGCGCGATCGAACCGAGAAACGCGTGATCGATCGTTGCGCAAGAAAAAAAGATGGCGAGCGAGAAATGCCGCGTTACAGGAACAGATGACGAATTTGGTCGAGGGACTGGCCGACCTGCTCGATTTTCTCGATTATGACGCAGCTGTTCCGACGATTTTGTTGTACAACTGTGAATTGTGTAATTCGCCGGGCAAGAAATTGCAATGTAATCGTGAACGGCCGCCATATTGGTTCCCGAAGGCACTGTTAGTCGAACTCTGCTACAAAATATTCGATACAGATTTTGTTGTTCGTCGTCTACATTTTAGGATCGAATTTAAAATTTGAAAAAAGTCTGCTGTCTTTGTTAAAGTTTATAGAATAATTCTAATTTAAAATTACCCAGTAAGCAAGCTGCTGGTACTTGGACAGCAGCTGCGTCCGCACACTGGCACCAACAGCAGGAATGCTGCTTCGGTTAAGAGGGCAGCACAGTCGCACTAATGTGGCAGATTAAGGATGTTCTGGAGGTACAATGGGAGACAAAAGTACAAGAAATTCGAAATCCATCAATATATTGGCAATGAAAGCCATTCATGAGTATATTTTGCATGAAACTTTTGCGAATACTGTACCCTCTGTAACTATATTCAGTGGTCTACACTTGTCGCGTTTCCATGCTAGTAAGAGACAACACGATAAATTTGACGTTTTGTAACAGTTTATCATTTTTTTGTTCTGTAACCGTTTAGTGAATCCTAATAAATTTTGAACATAATTAATTATATAATTTTTACTACATGTACAAAAAAACTGAAGTTTCTAGTTGCGTTTTTTCAAGGTTTAAATAGAGTTTGAAGTGGAATTTTATGAATTCTCCATAAGAAGACGTGTTAAAATGTGCAAACTTTAAGTTGCTATAATTCTTAAACGGTGCAGTGAATCGAACCCAAACTTTGGTAATTACATTAATTTAGTAAGAATTATATCTTGCCAAATTTTCAAAAATTTTGTTGCGTTTTTATATACCTCCAGAACATCCTTAAAAAGAAAGACTGCTACACGTTCGTACAATAGAAATTTACTTTACCGACATCTGCTACATTAGTGCACACACTTAAATCTTATGTCTGTGTTAGTGCGACCTGTCGTGCATATCGGCATTCGCCACATTCGTGCGACCGTGCTGCCCTCTTAATCGTAGCAGCATCCCCGCTTTTGGTGCCAGCGTGCTGCTAGCATATTCGGACGCAGCAGCTCTCGAAATTGGCTGACTGGGTAGCTATTCCCAACATCGACAATGTGTCTTCTCCTTAAAGATTCGACTTTCCTTCGAAAATTAAATTTTCAAAAAATCGTGGCCGGTAGAGAAAAAATCGAAAGACAGAAGAGCAGTTGAAATTTGTAAAACAATGTGATGAATATTATTGTTCGTACAAGTTTGATGGTATTTGTGCAATATAGAGATGGTTTCTCGTGACGATCGCGCGTCATTTCGGAATCAGCCCGAAGGTAACATCCAAGTCCCCTCGAATCATGGACGCGATTCTCATCCCGCTTCCGTCATCGAGCCAATGAAACGCTGACACTCGAGGCGACAAACGAAATTACCCGGCGACCATATATATATATATATATATCCCTTCGTTTCCTTCTACACCCCCGTGACGGCCCGTTGGATCGTGCGAAACGTTTAACGAGCGGCAAGTGGCGTCTGTCGCCGAATTCAACCGACAGCATTGTTTTGGTGACCTAATCGAGCGCCCCGTAGATCCGTTCAAGGATAAACCGATCCCGGACGGCTTCGTTATTAGAAAGTGGAACTCGTTTATCCGGCGCAAGAAACGATTAATAAAATGGCCGAGCTCGAAAGTTCGCAGACTCCGCAATTGCAGATCGCTCGAACACATCTATTTTTTGCGGAGGCTGTAAATTCTCTCGATCCGCTACATCATAGGATCCCAACTTTTTTTTCGTGGATTCTCCACTGCAATCTCCTTTTTGTGCCACTTTTGGATAAACTATACTTACTCGAGGAATTCTTCTTTTTACCGAACGTTTCTCTTGCAACATGTCGAGTGACGTAGTCCGACCATTTCTTTTGAGGTTATGATTTACGATTGATGAAAAACGCTATTAGTAATCTTCTAAATTTCAAGACACACCAGAATATAATTTATTCTATTATCTTTAATAATTCCGCCTTCGAAGAATGTTGCAATAAAAATAGAGGAAGGGTTCGCACGGTTCAACGGGACGACGAGAAGCTTTTTCTGTGGGGAACCGTGGGTATCTCAGTGTTCCGATATTGCCTAAGATTTTTCATACGATGGATGGCCGCTAGAGGCGCTGCCAGCCTCAGTAATGTAAGATTCTCGATAAAATGGGGTACCTTGAGCACCCCGCAGAATTTGAAAAGATTTGTATGATTTGATTCTGAAAAATGAATGTATAACATGTGTATTTGTGTATATTTTGTAACTTGTAGAACACGTCTCGAAGTTTTTTTGTGCGGAACAGATTGTAGCGCCTCTAGCGGCCATCCATCGTACGAAAAATCTTAGGCAATATCGGAACACTGGGGTATCTGGCCATCGACCGGAAGTGCCCGTTTGAACCTAACCTAAAACGGTTTCAGAGCGAGACAGGCACAAGCCGACGCCTCCGCCGAAGCCTGCAGCCTTGGTGGCCGGTCAGTATGTCTACCGTGACCTTGCACTGACCCCGGAAATGTACAACCAGCTGCGAGGCTTGCAGAAGAAGGCCAAGGACCTCAGGCAAGAGGTTAGGAACCTGAGACGCATGTCTCAGGCGCAGGCGCACACCGTCAGAGAGACCATCAGGGACACGTTCATCACCATCAGGTACCCAGACATCACCCCTCAAATTTTAACCTCGACAAAATGATTTGAATATTTTCTAATGGCCGTTTATTTGCAGAGCGATGTTGTTATCTGGCGGGGACGCCTCCTGGAGCGCTGGGGACGCTGAAAAGATGCGACTGAGCCGCGAGGAAGACCTCTACAAGCAGGAGATGCTGAGGCTGGAAAAAGATCTGACGTGAGTGTCTTCGAAAATATGATTCTTCAACTGTATCCTAACGACATTTGTATTTTAGCGAGCTGGAGAGCACGGTGGAGGAACTCCGCGGCAACGTCATCAACAGGAAAACGCGTGTCAACATGTCCGACGTGGAGAACATGGCCTTGATACTCAGTAAATCAAGGTGGCTACGAAGACCTATCCTCTGTATCATCAAAACGCTTGTATTATAGTTATTCTAATTTTGATTCGTGTTTTAGCAAAACCGTGGCGGATCTGAAGGTGCGGTTCCCGGGTCTGCAGGAGGGTCTGAAGGGGCTCTTGAGTTCCGAGATGGAGAAGGTCGTGCGCGAAGAAAAGTTCCTGAAGGAGGAGCCAGAACGACTGGAATCAGCGTTGAGACGCTGCAAAAAACTGACCGGTACCCTCGTGACGCTCAAACGGTGCGTACACCAACCCCCCACCCCTCAAACCTGCCTAAAAAATAACGATACAGAGGTGTACGAATTAAACTCCTCAGTGAAATCAACAGCTCGCCAATCGGGGGGCAACCCTATGCCAATTTTCAAATTTTGATCTCAACCAGGAGGGTAGTCACAAGGTGAATCCGGATTATCGAATTTCGACCCGTTCTTCCCTATAGATCGCGTGGCAAAATTCTCAGAAATAGTTTACACCTCGCTGATAGAAGGTAGATTAGACCGAGACTGGAAAGATTAATGGAACCACGGTTGTTTTTGCGTTTCCACAGCTTGGCGTCGGTGCAAGAGCAGCGATTACCAAACGCGACGAGCGTGGACGCAGAGGAGACGCCTCCGATCACACCCACGTCTGCCCAACATTCCAAGGTAAAGCTTCACTTGTCCCGGCTGCTCGCTCGCTCTCTGTCTTCCCATTCTTACTTCTCTTTCAGTTTCTCTCTATCTCTCTCTCTCACTCTGTCGGTCTATCTATCTATCAATCTATCTATCTATCTCGTCTATCTGTCTGTCTGTCTATTTATTTGTCCGTCTCCTGAAACTCCCCTCCCCTTCTCCGCGCTACTTCCGTTGCATGGAATCTCCAGATCGTGAACCCGAAACGATCGATCCCCGACGATCGTCCAGTCTTTTTGTCGCGAACCACGAAACTCTAGAAGCCCAACGAGATACAGCAGAAAACGAATTCGATCGAACAACGGTCCCGTAGTTTTGTGCCTATCGATACACATATATATATATTACACACATATATATATATATATTGATCGAGTCACGGAAGAACGATGGAAATTCTCTGTGTCCCAGGACCCCTTTCAAGTTGATATTGATTCGCTGAACAAGACCCTCGGCGAAGTAGATACGTCGAACGACCACCGATCCACGCTTTGTAGATCTCTTTCTCTCTCTCTTGGCCTAACCGAGTAAAGCGATGTGTGGTATTATTATTATATCTCTTGCAATGACGTGTATCAAGTCCGACCACCGCTTACCCCCGTATCCTATTTATTGCTAATGAGCGCATGCACCGAGTGATCTAGAGTTTTGTCTACACACGGTATGTGTGTACCCACGAGACGGGCCTAGAAACTGGGCCCTCTGTTAGCGAAGATAGAAAACACGCCTGAACTGCTGTGTCACCTCTTACAAGCCTGCGCGGCTGGTTGCAGTGCTGCAGGCGTCAGCTGCGGCTCGCCTGTCACGCTGCAACCATTCTCGCAGGCCAGTGAGGTTGGTTGCAGCGTTCCAGGCGCCTATTCCAAAGAATCAGATTCCTCATGTTTCTATCATCGCTCGGAGAGGAACTCCGACCACCCAGTTTCTCGCCCGGTGTATACTTTGACGCTGTGCTCGTATATATACATACACAGTTATGTATATATATGCAACTCTTTTCTGTATTCGTGTGATACGTGCTCGTGTACTCTGTATGCGTACCTGTGTACATACGCACGTGTACGACACAAATGTTCCCTGCCGCGTATGAGGGGGGCACTGCGGCAGAGAACGCTTATTGGACTGTTCGGCTGTCCGAGGATCGGTCCCCGCGAGTTCGACCTCGAGCCCACAACCCCCACCGCGAATTGGCAACGGGAGGAGCACGCTCGGCGTGGATTGGCAACGAGCGAGGCGGCCGGCACCTCCCTCTATATCCCCCACCGGCCCTCCCAACCAATGGCGAGGAGCGCAGGGGGCGTGGCGCGCCAGCCTCGCTCGATAAGATCCTCGGTTGGTACACGCCCACGAAAGGGCCGCCCAGATCATCATCCTCGACACCCGGTCGATCCTCTAAGTTCTCTGTGCACGAAATCTAATGTAAACCTTTCCTCAGGGAACACAATGCGCGCGCGCGTCATTCGTTTCGGGGGAATGAGCCCGCCCTGCGAAACGCAAAATTTATCGCGAAGCGGCGCGCGCCATTGGGGGAAGGGGACAGTGCGGGGTGAGCATCTATGGAAACGAAATTTGTTTTAGGCTGTCTTTTTTTTATGTTTTTTTTTTCCCGTGTCTCACACAGCGACGACCGACCCCCTGATCGAAAATGAAAGGACAAGATGGCGTCGCGCGAACTCTCCTACCGACTTGCCTCTGTGCGACATTGGACCCCCTCCACCCCGATCAACCCCCCCACCCCCAACAACCAATATTTTCAGTGTTTGCTGTGTCCTGAATAGTATAGATATTATTTTATATACATTTAGCGTGTATGATGTGGCAAGACCGGCCACGCCTCCGACGGCGCAGAGGCGACAGAACTGCGTCGGCCTTGTCAGATCATTGTCAGTGTTAGCTGTGACCGTAAGGAAGCGAAAGTGTAACCGATTTCTATCCGATGTTATGCGGATGAACAAGACTTACAAGAGAATGAGTCAACACGTAAGAAAAACGAGAGAAAACTGCGTCGCGACGAGAGAGTCCCGGTTTTCGGTTCCCTCTCTTCCGTTTTGCTTGCTCGCCAGAGGGTCTCTCGCTCTTTGTCTCTTTTCCCCTGCTCTCTGTTTTTCACACTCTCTGTCTCTCTCTTTTTCTGTCTCTCTACTTCTCTCTCACTCACTGTTTTCCGATGATGATATTTAACGAGCGAAGCGAGAGGTTCCGAATCCGGATTCCGAATCGTTTTTTGTTTGACACGTTGGAGAGGAAAGAACTTGTAACAACTGTGCACGGGGAATCGCAAGCGACGCGGGTCACGCAAAATGAGAATTTGGAGAGTTTGTGGAGGAGGAGATCTGTCTGCAGAGTGTCCCGCGATCGGGTACGACGCCGAGGCCCGATTCTACGGCCGAGAAAACTCGATGGGAAAGCGTAGAAGGCATTCTTTCGGTTTTTTTCCCTGCGACGCTCCGCTCGCGAGAAATCCGGGCTACGGGCGTCGAGCGCCACGCCCACCTAGGTCTAGACTCCGCCCATTCTGTGCGCGCGCACGCGCCAACATCGATTCTCTCCGAAACGAAGCGTCGTTCGGAAAATATACTGTTCTACGACGTCTACTCGGTTTTCCTCGTAGAATTTGACTATCTCTCTCTTTCTCTCTCTCTCGTGTCGCATCACCGATCGTGCGACACCCTGTACATATATACGCTTCTCTATATATTTTATATATATATATTATCTCTCTCTCTCTCTCTTTTCCTTTTTAATGACAACCTATAAGCGTAGGTTACAGGCTACAGAATAGTGAAAAAGTGATATTAATTTTTTAGTATGGCTGGAAGTGGAGTACTAACTTCAAGGAGGCCATACAGACCAGTCACGAGTAATTTTTTACTGATTCATATTTATAAATTATTAATTATTATTATTATTATTATTAATACTTCTACTTATTACCATTACTCTTATATTATCATTATTATTATTATTCTGTACTATTTTATATATTACATATATATATATATATATTTATATATATATCTGCCCATAAGCCCACACCATACCGCACACATCCACAAACACACACATAATTATATATATTATATATATATTTTTTTGTCGGTATAATGTCTGCCGCACAAATCATCATACTGTTTATAGCTGTTTATCCTTAGCGACTACGTCTATCGAAGCATTCTGGCGAACGGGAATTACGTTTCTCTAACAAATTGTTAGATACGAAGAAATATTTACGACACCACGCCAGAATTGTTCGAGCCTCCGCCGCCGTGAAACATTTACACTGTCATTCCACCTGTCTCTACACCTTACTCTCGAGCTTGTCCGGGGATTCGAATTTTCGCGCGCTTTCGTCCGGAAGTACTGGCTCTCGCGTGCGCGTCCATTAAAAGAAATTCAAAAAACACGCGTCCCGTGAAAAATGACGACGGGTCGTTCTCCGATTTTACGTTGTTCTGCATCAAAACTTAGAGCTTGATCGTTCTGCCCTCGCTACCAACCTGACCGCTTCAGAGATGTGTTACGGAAACTCGCGCGCGCGCCAATCGGAAGTCCACGCTGAACAACCCATCCGCCTCTGTGCTACGCGCTGCGCGCTCTCTCTCTCTCTTTGTCTGTCTCTATCCTTCTCTTTCTGTCTCACTTGGCCACCAATGTTCTTATATTCAAAGCGGAATAATTTCTATTTTTGTCCTCTGATCCTGTAAACTCTGTCTTTTTCTCGTTCTTTTTTTGTCCCGGCATTATAACCATCGGCAAAATTGGACCACGTGTCCATCCGCTCCGTGGCTCGAGGAACCGTTCCGTGTCGTTTCTTTGATAGCTCGAGGACAGGGTTGGTAGCCCTGCGCGAGGAGGTCGAACGAAAAGACAAGAGAACCGCTCGTTCCAATCCATTTCTTATAGTAAGGTGTAACAAGCAGACCCCACGCCCACGCCCTGCCCATGCCCCGCCCCAAGCCCCGCCCCAAACCCCGCCCAAACCCCGAAACCACGCCCCGTCTTTGTTTCTCGTACACGCAAGGTTTACATTGGATTTCCCCCCCTCGGATTATTGAGATACCACGGCGACGAATTTGCACGTGATCGTCGTCGAGAGCGCTGATACCACCCCTCTCACCTCCAGCCGCCCCTCATCTCCGCCATCATTTAACCCCAGCACCGTCATCACTCGATTTACGGGGAGAGAAGAGAAAGAAACAGCTTTTTTTTTTGTTCGAGGAAGTAGAAAAGTGTCCCTAGACAGTCTGGGCGACCATGGAGAGGCGGGGGGAAACGAGCACGATCACCAATGCCGATCGATCGTTTCCTCCCACAGTCAGGGTGAGCAATGCTGGGCCGGGCTATTTTCTCGGAGAGTCACTAGAAAATTCCCTAGTTGCGTTACCATGTTGAAATCGTGCCGTCTAGCCGACAGCCTGGCCCAGAGGATCAAGAAAATGAACAAAAAAGTCATCCTGTGCCGCAAGAAACTCGAATTCGATCAAACAGAGAAGTCTCTCTTCGTGAAGAAACTCATTCGTCATTCAAATCTCCCGCGCTCATACGAAATTCCCCCATAGCACTGTGCTTACTTCGCTCTGCTCGGCCGTCAGTTCAATCATTCACTGCCGGATCGATTTTCGCACCCCCCCCCCACCGCTTTTCTCGCCATCAAACTTTCATTCGCCATCTCGCCCCCATCCGTCGATACTTTGTACGATACACAGATTTCGTATTCACATGGCCCTGCTCTCTATTTTCTTCTCCCCTCCCCTCTCTCTTTATCTCTTGCTCTCTGTCCATCTCTGTCTTTCTTTTTCTCTATCTCATTCACTCTATTTTTCTCTCTATAGTTCTCTCTCTCTCGCTCTCTCTCTCTCTCTGTCTCTCTATATTTCTCTCTTTATTCTCTATATTCTTCACTTTCTCTTTCTCTCTCTCTGTATATCGTATGTACAGAGTGGGGCATCCAAAAATACGGGTGCCTAAACGTCTCTGTGGCTTTTGAACGAACGAGGATACATTGTTTGACTTGCATGGGGACGGGGGATGATCGACCTATCTGGCCATCTTCTTGTCCACTCATTGTCACCGTTTTCTTTGCCCGCCCCCATTGGAACGTACATTTCTGCGTTTTTTCTTTTGCACCTCCATACTCTCCTCAGCATCATAATCATTTTCGCGAGTGCAACCCCCTCGTCTCGTTGAACGGCAACATTCCATAGTCTTTCTTTGAACGTATCTTTCACGTAGGATCGTGTGTCCTCCGGAAGCCACAGAGGCTTTTACGTACACCCTTGTGGAGCACTGTGCGGCTCTGTTGGCGTCCTCACCCCCGTGAACAAAAATTTTGTAAAATAACTGTCGAAAATATTCGGTTGCATTAATGTGAACGCCCACAGGGTTGCCGCCCACTTCAAACGCCCCGCCCATGTGTACCAGTGTTTTTGGTGGAAGAAGTATAGCATCACTGTCTCCCCCGATCATTTTTGCACCCCATACATCTTATCAACCGCTGCACACATCAAGAAAAAGTAGTCGATAATCCAGACAATCTACAGATATTATTTTTTGAGGTTAGGTATGGACATGTGACTCGTCACCTGACTGGTCCTTCATTGTTTCAACCGAACACGTGACCACACCTCCAATGGTCGTACCGAGCACGTGACCAGTTCCACGTTGGTTCAACGGAACACCTGATCGTACCTAACCTCAATAATTAATTTTAAGGTTAGGTTTAATGTTCTACGATTTCCACCAAGAACACGACAAGAAGCGTATCGTAAACGTACACATACGCAGCAATTCGACTCTCGAGTCCGTCTATGTATACATATTGTACATACTGCCTTACTATAAGGATTGGACCGAAGGTTTCGACTGTGTATCTTTGATTGACGATTGGCCACTTTTCACACCTCTGTTTACTCGCAAGTTTACTATACTCGAGCATGCCCCTCCGTGTGTATATACGGCAAGCATGCGGCATGTGTGTGTGTGTATGTATTATGCTGTTACACAGTAGATTGCGACAAAAGGTTCTGTAGCACGTAACTTGGTAGCGTAATCTGTGCATGCGCCGTTTACTCTTTCTGTCTCGAGCTTCGAAGATACGTTGATCTATCGGGCGTCGACGAATCACACCGACTCCGTTCGAGATATAATTCCTCGACGCCCGACAACGTAGCCCCGCCCACCCCCTACCACCAGTCCCCACAGCCCCGTCCGATAAGGCTTCCCGTTGGTTCTGTTACGTCACGAATTGGACACTGACAAAGAGGATTAAAGTGGGATCAATTGATTAGAGCTGTACCGACCGTCGGCAACAGTCGAGAGTGCACGCGACTGATTCTCACGGCCATCTGTTGATTTTTGGATTTTTGATTTTCCGTTTCTCTGTTTCTTTTTTTAAGTTGACTAATACCGGACAGCAATCGATGCCAAACGTAAAAGAGCCCCAAACGAGTACTGACTTGTAACACGCACAACGCACGCACAAAACGCATAACACCCGACCGCAGGTAACTATCTAACGGAAATAATGCATACGTATCTTTTTTGTTTTTCTTTTTGTTTTTTTTTTTAATTAAATCTCGTTTCATTTAACTTTGTATCTCTCTCTCTATATATATTTATATTGTATATCTATCTCATGTTGATCTCGCAGACCATTTTATTGTCGATCGTGTCGCCTCGATACACGCGTTTCGCGTTATAGTATGTACCGGGTGTCCCGGGAGGAAAGCAACGAGCCAGCGAAGACGTAAGCACTGTCGGATATCCGTTTCGTGTGTTACTCGTACTTCGATCGTCATTCACTTGTCGCACTTTGTTGTACACATGGACCTAAGGACTGAGCGTAAAGTAGATTTATGGGTTGTCGGCCATCTTGGATGGCAGCACTGTGGTGCGCTCTATAGGCGACTTTAAATACTAGTGTAGCGTCTGTCCTCGTCTGTGCTACATCTCTAGCATGGAACAGAACCTACATCACCTTTAGCAGGAAACAGAACCCACTTTACTGTTATTAAATCGGTGGCATGGATCAAAAATACTATTAAATAATAGTATTCCTTGAGAATGCCTCCGATCGAGCTACGAATCAACGACGATTCATCAAGTGTACAGACTACGACACTGACACTATGTACGTGCTGGTACGTGTTACAGTTACAGACGCTACACTAGTATTTAAAGTTGCCTATAGAGCGCACCACAGTGCTGCCATCCAAGATGGCCGACAAGTTGATTCCCCTTCCGTCTTTGGAGTCACCCCCCCTGGGAAATGCACAGTCCATAGGTCCATGGTTGTACAGAAAAACCAGATAATAATTGTGCTATATATATACTGTGTACAAACGACATCATCTTCCTCTCTCACAAAATGGGTGTGTCGAGTGTGGTTGACCAGAGTTTCCTCTTAGGACACCTTGCACATTGAACATCATTCTCTTTTTTCAATTTTATTCGTTTCGACATGATTTTTGTTGTTTTTTCGTTTTGTTTATTGTTTCTTCGCCTTTCTTCTCGTTTTTTGTTTCTCTCACCCTCACGCTCTAGCCCCGCTCACCATTATTATTGTCTCACCGGCATCTTGCATGGAACACATTCGCGCACATTCTACTATTATCAGCATGACGTAGATGATAAGTCACCCGATCGAGGCTTGCCGGCCGTTCGTCGAATCTACTGGTCAAGAAACCACGCCCCTGTGCGCGCCACGCCCAGGGGCGTGCTTGGAGTTCCAGGGGGGGGGGGAGAGCGCGACGAACGGTCGACAACACCTTGATGCACTGCTTTTAAAAGGAGAGCACCTCGTCAGAAGCCACAATCGTGCACAAACCTTCTGGCGAGGCCTCGAGGATTCATCGACGCCATGCTCGCACGCACGGGCGGCAACGGTGGACAACGATCGACGCTGGATCGCCACTAGATCGACTCTCGCATCCTCCAATTGTACAATAAAACTCATGCACCTTCCCACATTCCCGTATTCTCACGATTAATCGAGCACCTACCGCAACAGCACCGTGCTGCCACCAGTCGTAAAAAAAGGCAACCCAGCGTGACGCTTGTCCCACCGCTGCTGCCCGGTAAACCACGCCCATCCGTAACTGGACCCCGCCGTAACCTGCCGAACCTGTCTGAAACAGGCACCTGCCCCTGTGCCAGCGGAACGCACTGTCGTGGGGTCAGCGAGCATCATCGGGGGAGGGTCCCACCCTCACGAGCCACCCGCCGCCCATCAGCAGCGTCCGGAGAACGCACTCGACGCTCTGTTAGACGAGCTGCAGACCTTCTCGAGGCCGAGCTCGCAGTTGGGCCACGTGTCTGGCTCTTCGTCGATCCTGTCGGACATGAGCAGATCAGGAAGCAGAGAGGCGACTATCCCACCGGGCTCTGGAACACCTGGACGAGCGCCGTGCATTTCGGACATAGGCAGGAAGGGCAGCGTGGACTCATCCAGCGGAGTCCTGACCGTTAGCGGAACGGTAGCGGCCGTGGCCGGGGCTCAAAACTCCGGCGGTACTCTGAGGAGATTGCATTCCTACCCGTCGAGCTCGGACACGGACACCTCGCCGCCTATCGCGAGACTGCAGGTATCCCTGCAGGATCAACCGAGCCTGCCAGTGTTGCCGCAAGGCTTCGTGCCGGGTCAGAAGCCGCCCGTTCCCGAGAGGAATGCAGAGCTGTTGCAGATGGCGACTGCGAGACGGGTGCCACCCCCTCCGCCGCCCAGAACCAGCTCCAGATCCCCATTAGCCAGCCCCACCAGTCCCCAACTGCCTCCCAGGAACCACGCTTGCAACATGCAGTCCGGCAACTCCACACTACGCAGGCCGCCAGCACGCGGCACGCTTCCCAAGGAGGGAGGCAAGCCACCAATGGCGTTGCCCGCCGAGGCGACCAACAACGTAGCCGCTCTGGAACCAGTCCTCCACAACTCCTCCTCCTCCCAGTCATCCGCGGTGTTGTCCGCCAGTAACTCGAGCTCCTGCGAGAGCGTGAACTCGCAGGAGGGTATGCAGAGCCGCAAGGGCAGACAGGAGCAGCTGGAGCAACGCCATCAGGAGCTATTGCGCAAGCAGAAAGCGTTACAGGAGCAGTACGCGCGGCTGCAGCAGCTGCAGAGGAACACCGCCGGCTTGACAACGGTCCCACCAGCCCCACCTGATCTCCTGAAGAAGACTGGCTCCGAGAGCAACCTGCTGGCCAAGATGGGCCTCGGCCTCAGCACCGCCAGTTCGGGATCCTTGACCAGCCTGACCGGTAAACCGTTGATTTCCCAGGAGTCCTCTGTGGACGGGCAACAGCCCGCGCGACCGGAGGAGAACAACGGGGAACAGGAACCGGTGAAGACAATCGGCAACTCGGTCTCTTCCGTGACAGGAAACGGCACCAGCAACGTCACCGCCTGCGGCGAGATTAACGACCAATCGGCGACCACCGGCAACGCCGTACCGACCGTCGCACTGAACACAACCACCACGACCACCAGCAAAATCTACGAGACCGACATTCTGTGACCGAGAGGTCGGTCCTCCTTGATCAAGATCACCGCCGAGGCCGTGCTCGCGAGTTAACCCCTTCTAGCGGCGTCCAACGCAAGGGCCACACGCGTCGCGTTAACCGCGACGTCTGCCTAGACGTCCGTGCACCGCTGTCCGGTCGGTTGCCGTTCGCAGGAGTCAACGTTTTACACCGGTGCCCGGCCGGTTGCCCTCCGGAGGAGCCGGTGTCGCATGTTCGCAAGATTGCCCGGCCGGTTGCCGTCTGGAGGGGTCGATGTCGCTTGGCGAAGCTCAATCGCGGTCGAGCTCCATTCTACGTACGACCACACAGGACGCTTTTCAGTATTAGGAGAATCGAAATTCGACGGGTCACAAGTCTCTGTCGACGGCAAGACGGTTCGCGAACCGTTCCGTCAGTGCGATCGAAACGACAAACATGGGCGAGCGCATACACACATCGGGTGCATCGGAACGATCCGATCGGCGGGAAAGTAGGGAGTACTGCGTAGAGAGAATGTTTAGAGCGAGTCACGCGTAATTTATAATATCGAATATCATAATTAAACGGTAATAGTATTAATAATCGTAACAAAGAAAAAAAAAAGTAACAAAAAACGGGATGTGTCCGGAGACGCGTGTGTAATCGGAGCGTTGATTCCTCGGTCGAGATCGATCGCGAGAGTTCCAGATCAGAGAGAGAAAGACGAAGGCAAAAGTATTTCCGGTGTCCACGAGACGCTCTCGAAAACTCCTTTCGCAACGACTGTGCCAAAAAATGATGAACGAAGAGAACGGACGCGGCACCTTGACGCATGCTATCCTCGCATTTCTCGTCATCGATCTATCGCCACACACGGTGTTTCGCTATATCCTACGATACATATACGACGGGAGCGAGGAGAGAATTTATATTTAAACGAGTATTTAAGATAGGGTAGAACGACCGAACGCGCGTTCGGGATTTTTGAGACACATCGAATCATGTAAAGTACGCAGGACTGGGTGAAAATCGTTAAGCAAGGAGAATGGTCAATTAATGTTGCTGTCGGGTAACATTAATTTCCGTTTTTTAATTGTAATATTATAGAAACTGTTTCTTATTACTGTCAGTTCGTTTGGTGCAACTGTCCGGCCACTGGCGGACTATTCTACTTGCGGCGTTCGCAAGCATTTCCTTGATCGCTTTTTCAATTAACTCACGAGTATTTGTTCGATCGCTCTGACTTTCATTCTGTTCTGTGCGAGGCCTCGAGTCGATGACGATATCGATTTCGGGGTTTCTCCGTTAAGGCGATCGACACGGTCGATTGCGAGAATGTGACGCGAAAGTGGAGGGAACACGTGCGAGTCGAAGGGGAAATGCGAGGGGGCGTGGTCAAGGAGGATTTGAAGACGGGAATTCCGAGGATCGATGAATTAATTCGACGGACAGAGGCAAAGATTGAAAGGAACATTGCTCAATATTTACCGATCGGAACGCGGCGAGCGTCGCGACTCGCTTCGATAGGATGCTTCGCGTGGGCGTGTCATACCGTTTCCATGGTCACCGGTGTTGATGGGCGGAGACGAGTCGGCGCACGGTCCGCCGCTTTCACGCTAACACAAGATTCATTCCTAATTACACTTAGCCGATTAATTGATTCGCTTGGATCGCATCAGTTCGTCGATAGTTCACCCTTCGATCCCGTTTCGTCAGTGACGTCACCTCGCCCGGCGAAAATGTGGGCGGAGACTGTGGCCCCGCCCCGAGCGACATAGAAAACTCCTCGAAGAAACTCTCTGTTCTGTTTTATCATTGATTGTAATTTACTAGGTAGATGATTCATTTCTCGTGGATTGTTAGAAAGTGTAGAAATGATTTGTTAATATTTTATTTGATAATAATTGTTCTTTACAAAATTGTTAAGTTTGATTGAACGTAGGAGAACGGCGTTTTTTAAGTGAATTTTTCTCGTCGCTCGGGATGGCGTCGCAGCCACGACGAAAAATAAAATAAGAGAGCCACGAAGAAGAAAAGAAGAAATTGGAGAAGAAGGGTGTGTTCCCGACGCTCGACAGACATCCGAGATATACCTATATAATCGATACACGCATACTTTTGCTTCGAGAGGCCTAATAGCCTATAGATTCGAATCAGTGCTTGCCTCCACCCGTTCGTTTACCGGTTACGTTATTTCCAATCGCGCGCCATTTCGCCCAAAAAACTCACGAGCCCCCCACTCCCTCCGCGCCTTCTTTGATCGCCGTATTTCCGGCACTTTAAACATAGTGGATTAGTCAGGTTTCGTCTTGCTACACTTGCGAGTGATCGTGCTCTCATTTATTTTCTACGTAAACAGCCAGGAAAACACATCTATATGGAAGTAATAATTAAATATTTAACGATAAGAGTAATAAATAACGCGTAAGAATATGGATAATAACGAGGATCATCGATCGCAGTTTCATTCTGTTCCAGCGAGTGTGTGTTTAAAAAAAAAACGAGACAAGACGCGATAGACGATCTCTGCCCCGCCTCCTTTACCCCCACCCCGTTCATTCTCCGACAAACGAAGGCACATTATTGTTCCGATCGTTGTCTCGATCGGACCTGTATATTGCTCCATTCGCGAATAGTAGGTACTTACACATACACAAACAGATACACGTACAAACACACTCAGAGATACACATACTCTCTCACACACACACACACAAACACACAATCTTCAGCTCTCATTGCATTTGTACAAAGCTGCTTTCTACCGATGCATCCCCTTTCTATCGTTTTTTTTTCTTCGTCGATCTTGTTCATTGTTCTCCATCTCTCGTTGCCGATTAATCCATTCTCATATTTTCGTTGGTGAACGTTTTATTTATACACTTCGAGGGACTGCGTTGCTCCAGTTTGAGATAACCCCGCCCCCAGCCCTGCCTCCCTAGACATCGCCACGCCCCTGGCCCTTCCACACCTCCCCACTACTACTCACTCGCCCGCCCAACCGAGTAACAAGTTTTCTCACGCGAGAAAAACCGACGCCGAGCGGGACGACCCGAGTATCAATTTAATTTGATCCGTAACATTAGCCGATATTATCGATATCTAATGTTTTCCGACGATCCTGTACGCCAAATCGAATTGACTTGTTACATTTGTAAATGTTTGTAAGTACTATCACGTAATAAAATAATCGATTAAATAATCACCGAACCAGCCCCTTCTCTGTTGAACGCTCCTCCGTCTCCTCACCTCAGAACATGGATCACAAATTTACTTGGAACTATATATTTATTTCTAAATACGCAACTTATATATTTATATTAATCCTTATTATGGAAATTGGCTCGATCTTAGAGGATTCTTCGAGCTAACTTCAGTGTGTAAATATTATTAAAAAATTGAAAAATACGTCAGAGCAGTTATTACAGAATTAACCATATTTATTTTCGAGCGTGTGCAGGTGTATCAGACTTTTTTCATTAACTTTGCGGCGGTGTGTCCGGGTTATCTACTTCGACGCCTGTTTTCCCGTGCGCTTTCAATATGCTAGTTTCTAATTCCTGTTTCTGCTCCTGCAGCTTCTCGTAAACTAGCAGCGCGTGATCGATGTCTTTCCTATTCTGGGAATCTAATTTAGCATAGTTTCTTACTACCGTTATGTCGTCCTCGTATGGAGCTGACGAGGCCGATGCAGCTGTCGGATAGAAGATATGGTAGAGCTTTATCAGAGCTGCAGCTTCATCTAGCCTCTCGCCGTGAATTACATCGACCAGCAAGTTTTCGATCTTCCTCTCCCAAGCTAGATGGAACGCTAAGGGACCGAAGTGCCTGGTGGATCTCAAAGGTTCGTATTTCCTCTTCAAATTCACATCTTCGTAAACTATCTTCGTGATTCTATGATATTCTGGATCGTCCGGCTCAAATTGTATGCAGGCACGGTCCAAAATGAATTCGTACTCCTCCCTCTCCAGTAAACTCTGCAAGCAAACAAATCGTTACACAGTACACAGTATTATCCCACTTTAGTAGTATACTCTGAATAGTTGTACGCTTACTGCTAAATGCGGGTCAGAGAACATCCTTGGTGTGTCCAACTCCTTGCCAAGCGTAGGGAAATATACCTGGTTCATCCTACTTCTCTCATTCGTAAATGCGTGTCGTAACGTACCGTCAGGTTCCCTGACGACTATCAGCCTCTCCTTATTGCTAACTCCGAAACTGATATCGGTGAACACATGCTTCACCGTGGACAAGCCCTCCAACTCAGGGTCCTTCGACAGAACACTGACAGAGTTATCGGCCACCTGCACCACAGGTGGCATCTGCAATCGCAGGTTAATCTTTCTTTCAGTTTTCTTCTCCATTGCTTTTAATTGTTCCGTGGTCATGAACTTGAAAACTGGATTTCTCAGAGGCGTTCCATCCCTACGTGATCGAAACACTTTAGCAGTCTCCGCGCGTGTTAGTTTCTTCAATATGTCCTGAACGTGAAAGCTGAAAAAGTATTTCTCAGGTACCCGTTTCTCTGTGAAAAAGTAAAGTACTCTTCTTAATAACAAACTTTATATTAGACGATGGAAGAACATAACCTACAGACAACATGAAAAGCTCCATGTAGTAATACACGATAAGACAGTTGTCTTGAATCACCTTTTTCTTTGGCAACCGACGAACAAGAGCGACATATTACCGCAGGCCTTTTGTACAACGTTTCCAAAATCAAATTCGTCCGTGTGAACATCATATCCAATGTTTACAAAAACGTAACCACACGCACTGAATGCAAATGGTGGAACTGTTACGTTACGACATCTACCTTGTTCTCGGACTTCTGTGTTCTATATTATCGATCTGCAATTTATTTCGTTTGTGGATATTTATTTAAAATACTTTATTACAAACATCGGAAATACAATTATGTACAGGAGTCAAGGTGTCAGCCCCATAGTTACATTAGGGTCTACGGGGATCTATTAGGTCAATGCAAAAGTTCATGCCCGATTTCGTATTGAAACGAACTTTTGAACTGACCTGGTATAATTCTGAAGATTTGCAACGTAGGAATTCGACCATTTTTATATCAACTCGCGAACTTGAAAGACAGAAAAGAAGTCCTATGATGAGACATAACATAATTTTGTGAATCTCCAAGTTGCAGACCCTCCCTCACGAGGAACCATAATACTATCTCATAAACGCTTCGCCGGGAATGGCGGAGCTCTTGTAGTCCTTCACGAAATGTCCGATGGCCTTCTTCAGGTCCCACTTGGCTTCCTCCATATAGGTCCTGCACCATTCGTCGTTCAACATCGTAATCTGAGAGAATTTGTTAAACAGTTCCCTCTTCTCAGAGGTGCTGAAGCATGTTGGTACAAATTCGTCGTACGAGGGTTTGGCCTCGATGCTGGCTGCAGGGATTTCCTTTACAGTCAGCTCGATAAAATACTGATCATTCAGAATATTATATTCATTGTCTTCGCCAGCTAACAGGATGAAGGTCCTGTTGAACGAGAGGACCTGCGGTTTGTTGTTCATGGTCTTAAATAAACCGCTGACCGAAATGGCGAAGCATATGCCGTCGTCGTAGAACAGATCACAAGTGAACGAACTTCTATCGTGATAGCACCTGGGCAACCTCTTCAGGCCGCCTAAAATATTATCCTGGCCATAGTACAGGTGTTGTCGCTTTTTATTAAGGTCTCCAGCCTTCGTCAAATTTCTACAAGCAGTGAACTGCGTCAGATTCCTCTTATGAGCCACAGCTCCGACGATACCAGAGCTCATCGAGTAAAATGCGTTCTTATGATAAAGACCTCTGAGAACCGATCTATCGGCCTGATCGTACAAATTGAAGAAATGATTAATAAACTTAGCGACCAGTTCTTTTCTACCCTCGTTTCTCACGTAGTTAGCGTAAATATGCGGCATGTTGGTTGTACTTATATAAACGCCATCTAGTTGGATCAAATTAGGGCAATACTTCTTGGCGGACTCGATGTATTGCTTGGACTTCGAGTAGTTCTCACATAAAGGATTCCCATCGAGCCATAGCTTGGCTATAGGCATATTTTTCAAGGCAGACAGGACCTCCATGCTATATAAATTGTTATGTCTCAGATCCAGATTCTTTATGGAGGTCAGGCCAGAGGCTTCCATGGGAATTATATTGAACAGTTCGTTCTTTTGGAGGTTCAGCCGCTCCACGGTCGCGATCGCGGTTTTTGTCAGTTTCATCACGTGGGTGAAGGTCCTCTGCTGCGTCAGGGGACAGTAGATCGCCTTTGACAATTCAGGATCCTTGTGGAACTCCTCCAAGTCTAGACTCTTTCTACTAGGATCGTATTTCTTGGCCAGAGCAGCCAGCAGCAGGGGTTGCAGGTTGATTTTCAGCTCGTGAATAGACGCGAAGCCCAAAGTGACTATCAGGATCAAGGGATCTCCTTCAGGGTTCTTGATTATCAAGTTGGTCTTGCATAGTTTGTCTAGGGCGTGCGCGCAGTTTCTTGCCAAGAAGTATGTGTCCTCCCCGACCGCCTGGTACCTAACAGGGACCAACTCCGCTGGCTCTATGGCGTTCAAAATTGCTTTCAGCACAGTCTCCTTGTTGTATTGTGTACCCTTGAGGATTCTAATGCTGTGCCAGACATCAGATCTGCCCATTAACGTTCTCTCTTGGAACATGGACCCACCCATGCTGATCTTAATCGCTATGGACTGGTCCAGCTGCATGGTGGCGTATGGTAAATTTGTTCGTTGCATTTTGAAAAATATTTCTATATCAAGGAATCACATACACCTGAAAGAGTAAGCACATTTATTTCTATTCGGTGTCAGGTTAGGTCATACTCGCCCACGAAAAGAATAATTCACGATTGTCGGAGATAAGCTGATTGAATTACCTGTTTCCGCGTTGCTACTTTCCGAAAACGCATTCTTCAGTCCCACAATTGTTTTTGGAACATTGTTGTACGGATTCTTCGATCTACCTGTTTACATCGCGACTATATTATTGATATTCGACAGTGACATCTGTCTTTTCGATTGTTCATTGATACTAGCCGATGGTAAGGCGATTACTAGATGCTTTTACCACCGACGAGATACTATTAAAGACTGCCGGCCCCTGTATATTCAGCGGGACGAGTAACCGGGCGCGACGGGCGCGGGGATAACGTGGAGCTTACAGTGATCTGAAATACCAATCGCTAAAAGTTCTACCACCGACGAGATACTCGTCAAGTAGAAGAAGAATGATATAGTATAGAATGCTCACATATTGATTGCCTTATAATACTATCACCGACGAGATACCATCTCGTCTCTTTATCTCAATAGAACCAGACGATATTGTTCACGACCGGGGCGAATCAGCTTGAATAATGCATACATTTTGTTCTGAAGGAAGGTGAAATTGCAAAATGTTATGGAAGACAGTAGGTATAGGAATAGAATTTACTGAAAATCAACATATTTATTAAATGTGCAGCTATTAGCTCGATATTATCCTTTATTCATAAGAATTTCACTAGAAGTTCTTACAAATAGAGGATAATACCGATTGCCCAGGTCTCACCACGAGGAGGTTGCTGCACAAGAGACCCGAAAGAGAGTCAGAACGAATGCAATATTCCTTCTGGCTCCCTTTCTAACAACGGCGGACTTATACTAAATTACGCACGCAAGTCGAGCAATTATTGCGGAGCAAAAGAAGAAGAAGAAGATCGGAGAAGAAGTCTCCGATCCACGGGGGATCAAAGGCGAATCAGGCAGAAGGCTCTGATTCTTTCAAAAGAGAGAAACTAAAACGAACCAGAGCAGAAGGCTCTGGTTCGAAGGGGACGCGGCGCGTACAATGCTGGCAGCACTTCTCGGTCAGAGCCAGTACCCAACGTGTCCTCACCAAGAGAAATGGACAGTGAGAAGTGTTCAAACGTAATACCATTCCTCTGCCAACCACCTGGCCACCAGGAACGCAATGCGATGAGGTGAACCCGGGTAGGATTACAAACAGAGAGAACTCAGCCAACTACCTGCCACCAAACATCACAAAGCGTTGAGGTGAACCCGGTAGGATGACAGAGAGAATGGCAATACGAGTGAACAGGTCTCAATGAGCCACCTCCCTCAATGTATCGACGCCGCATACCGACTCCAACCGGTCTGGTACATACAAGCAAGGTCCGACACAGCAGAAGGCTGTGTAGGAATCAAAAAAACGAGTAATGAGAAGTTAAGACAATAATTACTCGACGATATACAATATTAAAAACTAACGCACGCACGCAAGTCGAGCAATTATTGCGGAGCAAAAGAAGAAGAAGAAGATCGGAGAAGAAGTCTCCGATCCACGGGGGATCAAAGGCGAATCAGACAGAAGGCTCTGATTCTTCAAAGAGAAAAACTAAAACGAACCAGAGCAGAAGGCTCTGGTTCGAAGGGGACGCGGCGCGTACAATGCTGGCAGCACTTCTCGGTCAGAGTCAGTTCCCAGCGTGTCCTCACCAAGAGAAATGGACAGTGAAAAGTGTTCAATCGTAACACCACTCCTCTGCCAACCACCTGGCCACCAGGAACGCAATGCGATGAGGTGAACCCGGGTAGGATTACAAACAGAGAGAACTCTGCCAACTACCTGCCACCAGGCATCACAAAGCGTTGAGGTGAACCCGGTAGGATGACAGAGAGAATGGCAATACGAGTGAACAGGTCTCAATGAGCCACCTCCCTCAATGTATCGACGCCGCATACCGACTCCAACCGGTCTGGTACATACAAGCAAGGTCCGACACAGCATAAGGCTGTATCGGAATCAAGAAAACGAGCGAAGTGAAGTTAAGACAATAATTACTCGACATTTACAACGACGGTATAAAATCTTAATTACTAACGCACGCGGCCTATAGGCGATTCAGGCACCCCGGGGACGCGACTCCCCGTACTCACTCATGGCAACATCCATGAGTGAGCCCCTGGGGTACCTCACTCGGCAAATAAAACTAACTTATTGATATATCCTCTTCTTGATTTGCCTTCCTCTCGGGGTGTCCTCTTCTTGGTGTGTCCTCTTCCTAGTTTGTCCTCTTCGTAGTATGGCCTCTTCTTGGTGTGTCCTCTTCTTGGTGTGTCTTCTTCCTAGTTTGTCCTCTTCATAGTATGTCCTCTTCTTGGTGTGTCCTCTTCTTAGTGTATTCTAACTAAAACAGACTAATAATAATTAGACATATCATCATACATTACAATACATTACCCCGCACACGAGTGCAAGCATAAGACCCGCTCTCAAGAGCAAACCTAAGACCAGTTCTCGAGAACCGAACGAACCCCGCACACGAGTGCGAATCTAACCAGACACGAGAGCCCAACTAACCCCGCACACGAGTGCGAATAAAACCAGCTCACGAGAGCCAAACTAACCCCGCACACGGGTGCGAATAAAACCAGCTCACGAGAGCCAAACTAACCCCGCACACGGGTGCGGCCTATAGGCGATTCGGGTAGCCCCGGGGACGCGACACCCCGTACTCACTCACAGCTCTATCCGTGAGTGAGCCCCTGGGGGACCTCCGATCGGATGAATACCAATTTCAGACAACATGTAAAAATCTTTAGAATAGGCACTTGTGAAAATTTCGCAGCGAACAATTCAAAATTCAGAAATAAAAATTGCCGAGATCACAGACTGAATAAATAATTCGAAATAACGAACTGAAGATGGGCCAAGGGTAAACGGAGAAAGCACTGTTGTACCCTCGGCCGACAGCAAGCTACCTGAAACTAAATTCATATACAATTTAATGAAATAATGTTTTTATATCTCGCAATTCTTATATTCTACTACACAATCTTATCGAAACTTATAAATGTGCAATGTGCAGCTATTAGCTCGATATTATCCTTTATTCATAAGACACTATAAGTTCTTACAAATAGAGGATAATACCGATTGCCCAGATCTCACCACGAGGAGGTTGCTGTGCAAGAGACCCGAAAGAGAGTCAGAACGAATGCAATATTCCTTCTGGCTCCCTTTCTAACAACGGCGGACTTATACTAAATTACGCACGCAAGTCGAGCAATTATTGCGGAGCAAAAGAAGAAGAAGAAGATCGGAGAAGAAGTCTCCGATCCACGGGGGACCAAAGGCGAATCAGGCAGAAGGCTCTGATTCTTTCAAAGAGACAAACTAAAGCAAACCAGGGCAGAAGGCCCTGGTGCGAGGGTGACGCGCGAATGGCCAAGAGGAACTCAAGCTGCAATACCCATTTCTCCCAACCACTTGCCGCCAGAGACGGACATGAGTGGACTAAATTTACAGTGGAGAGGTTTTACATGAGCGAGCCACATCTCTTAAAGCCTCCCCCCATTAATATTATCTATCGAGCAAGGTCCGACACAGCAGAAGGCTGTGTCCGAATCAAGAAAACGAGCAAAGCTAAGTTACGGCAATAATTATTCGACATATTTACAACGATGGTATACAATCTTAATATATAGACCAAACATAACTAACTTAAACATACACTGTAGTCTTCTTCCTCTTCGTTGGTGTGCCTCTTCATTCGGTGTGTCACTTCGTTGGCAGCCGGCTGTTGTAATCTAGCCGAAACAGACTAATCATATTTAGAAACAATGCTGTTGAATACAGAATTAAATCACGCACACGAGTGCGAATGTAACCAGCTCACGACAGCAAATATAAACCCGCACGTATGCGCAAACCTAACCATGCACATGAGTGCGAATACAACCTGTCCACAAGACCAATTATAATTTATAATCATGTTCACAAGTGAACAACTTCACAAGAACAATTGTAATCCTGCACATGAGTGCGAATACAACCAGAGAACCAGCTCAAGAGAGCAATTGTAACTTCGCACAGACGTGCTAATACAACCGGCGAACCAGCTCGTAAGAATAATTATAACTCCGCACACGAGTGCGAAAACAACCAGCGAAGCAGAGCACAAGAGCAATTATAACCCCGCACACGAGTGGAGCGCTCAAAATATAAATTTGATGAAGAATAAAATTGATAAATTTGAAGAAGACTCAATACCGAAAGTCTGGAAAATTTCAATTAGTATGAAGGATATGGTATTCTTTGAATTAACAGTTGAAGGACAGGTTTGTTGAAACTGAGCAATGGAAGTTGAAACTGATAAAGGAAGCTTTGAAAAATATTAGTAACCAAACTTACCGTTGATCGTTGTATGAACAGTTGAAGGTAGGCCACGGTAGCTGTGGATGACCTCTTGTCCACCTCTGGTCAACCTCTGGTCCACCTCTGGTAAGTCCCCGGTCCTTCTGGTCCTCCTGGTCCCGGAGCTCGACCGCTCACGCCGCCCTCACCCGCCCGACTGACTGATTGACGGAGCTCTCCCGCCGAGCGCGGGCGTGCGCCCCACGCTCGACGCCCAACGGTCCTCACCCCAACCGAATATCGATCGATGTCGATCGCCGTAGGAATTATTGATAAATTTATTATTTCCAGCTGGTTAATGTTTATAACAATTCTATTTTACAGCGATGTCCACAAGCAATCCCTTGGCTATCTGACCACCTAATTTTTTAGTAAATGTGGCTGATAGTATTCGAGATACGGAATAACTTCTAAACCATAAACATTTGCACGCATTAATTTATCCAACACAATTCACATTCACAAGATACAGCTGTGAGCGAGTACGGGGTGTCGCGTCCCCGGGGCTACCCGAGTCGCCTATAGGCCGCACCCGTGTGCGGGGTTAGTTTGGCTCTCGTGAGCTGGTGTTAGGTTGGCTCTCGTGAGCTGGTTTTATTCGCACCCGTGTGCGGGGTTAGTTTGGCTCTCGTGAGCTGGTTAGATTCGCACTCGTGTGCGGGGTTCGTTCGGTTCTCGAGAACTGGTCTTAGGTTTGCTCTTGAGAGCGGGTCTTATGCTTGCACTCGTGTGCGGGGTAATGTATTGTAATGTATGATGATATGTCTAATTATTATTAGTCTGTTTTAGTTAAAATACACTAAGAAGAGGACACACCAAGAAGATGACATACTATGAAGAGGACAAACTAGGAAGAAGACACACCAAGAAGAGGCCATACTATGAAGAGGACAAACTAGGAAGAGGACACACCAAGAAGAGGACACACCAAGAACAGGACAAACGAGGAGGAAGACACACCAAGAAGAGGACATACTATGAAGAGGACAAACTAGGAAGAGGACACACCAAGAAGAGGACACACCAAGAAGAGGACACCCCGAGAGGAAGGCAAATCGAGAAGAGGATATATCAATAAGTTAGTTTTATTTGCCGAGTGAGGTACCCCAGGGGCTCACTCATGGATGTTGCCATGAGTGAGTACGGGGAGTCGCGTCCCCGGGGTGCCTGAATCGCCTATAGGCCGCGTGCGTTAGTAATTAAGATTTTATACCGTCGTTGTAAATGTCGAGTAATTATTGTCTTAACTTCACTTCGCTCGTTTTCTTGATTCCGATACAGCCTTCTGCTGTGTCGGACCTTGCTTGTATGTACCAGACCGGTTGGAGTCGGTATTCGGCGTCGATACATTGAGAGAGGTGGTTCATTGAGACCTGTTCACTCGTATTGCCATTCTCTCTGTCATCCTACCGGGTTCACCTCAACGCTTCGCGATGCCTGGTGGCAGGTAGTTGGCAGAGTTCTCTCTGTTTGTAATCCTACCCGGGTTCACCTCATCGCATTGCGTTCCTGGTGGCCAGGTGGTTGGCAGAGGAATGGTGTTACGATTGAACACTTCTCACTGTCCATTTCTCTTGGTGAGGACACGTCGGTTATCGCCTCTGACCGAGAAGTGCTGCCAGCATTGTACGCGCCGCGTCCCCTTCGAACCAGAGCCTTCAGCTCTGGTTCGTTTTCGTTTTTCTCTTTGAAAGAATCGGAGACTTCTTCTCCGATTCACGCCTTTTGCCCCGCGATAATTGCTCGACTTGCGTGCGTGCGTTAGTTTTTAATATTGTATATCGTCGAGTAATTATTGTCTTAACTTCTCGTTACTCGTTTTTTTGATTCCTACACAGCCTTCTGCTGTGTCGGACCTTGCTTGTATGTACCAGACCGGTTGGAGTCGGTATTCGGCGTTGATACATTGAGAGAGGTGGTTCATTGAGACCTGTTCACTCGTATTGCCATTCTTTCTGTCATCCTACCGGGTTCACCTCAACGCTTCGCGATGCCTGGTGGCAGGTAGTTGGCAGAGTTCTCTCTGTTTGTAATCCTACCCGGGTTCACCTCATCGCGTTGCGTTCCTGGTGGCCAGGTAGTTGGCAGAGGAATGGTATTACGTTTGAACACTTCTCACTGTCCATTTCTCTTGGTGAGGACACGTTGGGTACTGGCTCTGACCGAGAAGTGCTGCCAGCATTGTACGCGCCGCGTCCCCTTCGAATCAGAGCCTTCTGCTCTGGTTCGTTTTAGTTTCTCTCTTTTGAAAGAATCAGAGCCTTCTGCCTGATTCGCCTTTGATCCCCCGTGGATCGGAGACTTCTTCTCCGATCTTCTTCTTCTTCTTTTGCTCCGCAATAATTGCTCGACTTGCGTGCGTAATTTAGTATAAGTCCGCCGTTGTTAGAAAGGGAGCCAGAAGGAATATTGCATTTGTTCTGACTCTCTTTCGGGTCTCTTGTGCAGCAACCTCCTCGTGGTGAGACCTGGGCAATCGGTATTATCCTCTATTTGTAAGAACTTCTAGTGAAATTCTTATGAATAAAGGATAATATCGAGCTAATAGCTGCACATTTAATAAATATGTTGATTTTCAGTAAATTCTATTCCTATACCTACTGTCTTCCATAACATTTTGCAATTTCACCTTCCTTCAGAACAAAATGTATGCATTATTCAAGCTGATTCGCCCCGGTCGTGAACAATATCGTCTGGTTCTATTGAGATAAAGAGACGAGATGGTATCTCGTCGGTGATAGTATTATAAGGCAATCAATATGTGAGCATTCTATACTATATCATTCTTCTTCTACTTGGCGAGTATCTCGTCGGTGGTAGAACTTTTAGCGATTGGTATTTCAGATCACTGTAAGCTCCACGTTATCCCCGCGCCTGTCGCGCCCGGTTACCCGTCCCGCTGAATATACAGGGGCTGGCAGTCTTTAATAGTATCTCGTCGGTGCTTTTACATTTTCATATTTTGCATAGGAATAATGTTTGCAGAATTCTTGCAGAATTTTTGCAGAATTTTTGTTTCGAAAGTTCCTGGGGCTCCAAAATCGAGTTGGTAATACAGGAAATGATAAGAAAAAGAGGCCAAGTGGAATTTTGAAACTTTTGAGGAAGATAACTTATCAATGTGTGGTACATAGGTCCCTTCTGGTGAACGAACTCCAATAGCTTGCTTCTGCCACAAGATGGGGACACAATGTTCATTTACGCGGGCTAATACCAATAAATTAATTATTATCTTAGATCTCCTATTAAGTTTCTTTATTTCAGATATCCAAACACTTCTATTAATCTTTACTAGCACACTAGAACTATCTACAAATAAATATTTATACAAACTACAAAACTGATGTCAAGGAGACACAGATATGCTATACTTGTCCTATGCTATTGAGCTAATTATTTGACAAACAAATTATAACAGATTATGAACAGAAAAATAATTGGAAAACATTTTTAATATAAAGTTGATAACACAGGAATTTTATTGTATACTGTCGATTCACAGATGACGCCAGCAGTATCATAAAAAGCTCATACCAATTAGAAATTAAACATTAATAATTGTCCACTTCAAATATTCGCTTCAGGAAACATTATCGAGTGTAGTACATTCAACGTCAATTTATTCGATAATCATTCATTAACATTTACAAGCCTGTAACGACAATCATGGCCGCTGTATTACAAAATAATTCATTGAAATTGCTTGCCTGTTACACTCGTAGACGCATGAAGAATCGTTAACTACAACAGAGTGCATTCTGCATCAGATGCAATAATTATTTGAACTCGATGATCAACGATGCTTCGGATATTTTGCGATTACGAACGCTATTGTTCATTGTTCGATCTTGAAATAGTATTATTGGCCAGAATAATGCAAATAAATAATGCAGTTCATTAATTAACCTGAAATATCATTTCCCAATTATTTTATTCATGAATGCACTCCTCAACAGCGAAGAATGCAACTGCATTAGCAGTTCCATAATTATATTAGTGAGACCTAAAATGTTTCCAAAGGCTCTACAATTTTTCTGTGGGACACTACGACCATTTAGTAAGCTCTAGAATTTGTTGATGGCCTCTCGAATAGTTCCAGCAGCTCCATAATTATATTAGTGAGTCCTAAAACGTTTCCAAAGGCTCTACAATTTTTCTGTAGGATGCTACGATCATTTAGTAAGTTCTAGAATTTTTTGATGGGCACTCGGATAGTTCCAGCAGCTCCACAATTTTTTCGGTGGGTCATAATTTTTTCAAGAGCTCTACAATCAATTGGCAAGCTTTGCAATTTTCAAATCGACCAAGTTCTCAGATCGTGGACCGTTGATTCTTTGGGCGGGAAGTAAGTTAGTTAGCGGAGCAAGGGTTTCAAGGTTTCGGAGACAGATCGGTGCTGGTCGGGGGTTCGAACTGGTTCGGAACGCCGCCAGGACCTCCTAGTAGGCGAAAATTCGGTGCGAGCGGATTCCTCGCGTTCTGCACGTACGGGTGGCTCGCCTTAATGGCAGCGACAGAGGTCTCGCGGACGACAAAGAGCCTTTAACGACGTTCGCGGTACGTCGGGGCGCTCGGTTGAGTGACGCGGGACACGAGCCGGCCCTTCGGGGGCCCTTTGAAAGAAAAGTACGCGACGCGTGTTACGGGGCGACACGCTGAACACGCACCGGGACCACGCACGTCGTACGAGGAAGCTGCATCCTCCCTCCGCCACCCCCTCCTCCTATCTCCGGGCCTCCTCGGGCCCCGCGGCCCGTTTTTGCGACCGATGTAATTGAGCCCGTCCCGACGTAGCCACCGTCTAAATGAATTACGAGGCGCCCGCGCCAACAGATCCCTCCCGAGCAATTATGCTACCTACCCTTTTCTTGCGCCGCGCCGCGAGCTCCGACGACCTCGCGAGATCGATCCTGTTCTAGCGGTAGATTGTCCGGCACAGTCGAAAATAACCGTTCGAGACGCTTTACCTCTCCCTCTATTTCCCATTCGGCATGAAGCTGTTATCGACAACGAAATAAAAATGTTCTTCCATACATAAACGACCCGGTGTGTCCACGGGAGGTCAACCTTTCTCAACAATTTGTTGATGTTCCTCTAAAAAATATTACAAAATTTCTCTGAATGTCCATTCTTTTCATTTCAACTTCTGCACACATGTTCAATACAGAAAGGCTTTAACAATCTATACATTTTGGTTGACTGCAGGGTGAAATCGAGCGAACTGAAAATTCGCCTAACCACTTTTCCCTCGGGTCTCTTCGCCCTAACCGACCCCTTGGAACCAGAAATTCATTGAGAAACAGAGATTCCAACGTCGTACCCTTTCCAACTGTTTCCCGCAAACATTACACCTCGTTCATCATCGTCGCCTAATCTCTGAATCCAAATAGCCTCTGCTGAATCCTCGGCAGTCTCCGAATCCAAACGTCAGCGTACCGAAGTGTTCATAGCGGAGGGGATACTCGAGACCAGTACATACGCAACTCTGTCCACGAAAAAGACTCTCCCGGCGACAGTGCATGACCGGGAAAGTACTCTACGTGACATATTTCGCTTAGGCTAGATAGATGGCTTGTTCGCGGCGAGAAACGCGCACAAAGAAATAACTGCAGCTACTGTTCCGTTCGCGGAGAAGGATGAAGGGGAGAGAGAGAGAGCAGGGTTTAATCGGTCGGTTGAAGCGCGCGGTGCTCCGAGACAATGGGTCCCGGTGTTGATGGCAATATTTTAATGAAGTTAGCAAGTTCCCGGTACCGGCTGCCAGCCCGGGCGACGGCGACGCGATTCCAGGAGCGCGAACCAGAGAATCCCTTAAGGGCGGAGGACGGAGGCGCCACACAACCACTGATTTCCACTTACCGATACCGTTCTACAAAGCTGCCTTTATCTGTACGGCTTCTTTGCCTCCCTCCCTCCTTTCGCTTAGGTTTTTGCTGGTACGCGATACTCCTTCGCCTTCAAACGAGATCCATCGAGGTTTCTCGGCGGCGGGATGCTAACGCGATCGAGCTCCTCTCTGATCGATACCGGACCAGTTCGAAAACTCTGAAAGATCCAGCAAGATTTTCCGAACGGTTTTCATACAGTCCCTGCTCACTTTATTAGACTCACCTGAAGATTTGGTGCTTTTTGAAATCCTATAAGGAATGCAACGCTGTTTTCAACCTATAGACTATAGGGTAATGATGGGGTAATAATTTCGTACTACAAGATTGCCTTATGGGTTGCCTATCCAAGTGTAAAATTTTCTTGCAAGAGCAAATAATCCCCCTTTTACCATGGCCCTGCAACTCACCGGACATGAATCCGATTGAAAATGTCTGGGAGTGCCTGAAGAGAGAACTGGCCAAAGAAAATATAACAACAAAGACCAAGTTGCATTAAACCATAACGTTGCATTAAAAGAAATTGCACAAACTTGCATAGATAGCATGTCCAGAAGAGTTGCGGCTTTAAGAGCAGCTGAGGGCGGATTAACAAAATATTAGTGTTTTAAGAATTATATTGATCTATTTGTGTTTGTATCCATTGTTTTTGTAAAATAAATATATGGAAAATTCATTGGTCATCATTATGTGATATTTGTATAAGGCTGCTACACCCATTATTCATGGTAAAACTAAAAATATCATGATTATAGAGGTGAGTCTAATAAAGTGAGCAGGGACTGTAGGTGTCCCCCGAGTTTGATTTTAATCAAGTCGACAATCAAGTTTCTGTTGCTTATTTAATTAATTAACCTCTTGTTCGTCATCTAGAAAACATGATTTTCTTCCTGTCACAATGGTCAAGCGAAATGCTCATTTGGAAAATTGTAGGAGGGATCGTACACCATTCGAAAAATTGTATTATGAATTATACTAGAAATTACGTTCGAGTACATTTTTGCTTGAGATTGTTTGAAGCGACCATTGTCTAGAAATCGAGTGGCAGCGGATTCGTGGCCGATCGGATCCGATTGAGCGATCGCGATACTAACGTCCCCTCGGCAGACTATGGTCGCCGGTTCTCGAGGTCCCTATGTGTACACAGAATAGGCAAGGAAGGCCGGTATCATTAGGGAGAAATCACATGCAAAACCCAAGACGTTCCGATCGCCCCGTTCGCCCGTAAACTTTCGTAGATTCTAATCGACCGCGCGTAATTAGAGCGAGAGCAATTGTCGGTAATTAATTGGAAGCAAATTAATTAGCTCAGATCGAAGAGAAAGTGGAAAATTACAACGTATTCGGTGCGGATCTGATTCCGATCGTGTCTCGACGCTCGAGAATCGCTGCAAAACGTTGCGTTCCCGGTCCTCTCGGCCACACAAGACCTGTATTCGACGTCGCAGTGACGTAATTGTCAACAACGTTTTTGAACAATGAAACTGTCTGCTACGAAGTAATTTGGTAATTTCAATCCAGCTACAATTTTTCCCTGTCGACAGTGTAATGTCAACAGTGACATTTCTGGATAATATTTCTTTCAAAATGTCGACTGCAATATTGCAACAGTGCAACTGCATCAGCAGATTTTTAACAGTGCAATTGCAACGCCAGAGTCTCGACAGAGCAATTGCAGCATAAACTTTCAACTTTAAAATTGGAGCCGTGCATTCTCAACAATGCAATTGCAGCAGTGCATTCTCAACAGTACATTTTCAACAGTAAAATTGCAACAATGCATTCTCAACAGTACAATTTCAACAGTAAAATTGCAACAATGCATTCTCAACAGTACAATTTCAACAGCAAAATTGCAGCAATGCATTCTCAATAGTGCAATTGCAGCAGTGTATTCTTGACAGTGCAATTGCAGCAGTGCATTCTCAAAGGTAAAATTGGAGCAGTGCATTCTCGACAGTGCAATTGCAGCAGTGCATTCTCAACAGTACATTTTCAACAGTAAAATTGCAACAATGCATTCTCAACAGTACAATTTCAACAGTAAAATTGCAGCAATGCATTCTCAATAGTGTAATTGCAGCAGTGCATTCTCAAAGGTAAAATTGGAGCAGTACATTCTCGACAGTGCAATTGCAGCAGTGCATTCTCGACAGTGCAATTGCAGCAGTGCATTCTCAACAGTACATTTTCAACAGTAAAATTACAACAATGCATTCTCAACAGTACAATTTCAACAGTAAAATTGCAGCAATGCATTCTCAATAGTGCAATTGCAGCAGTGTATTCTCGACAGTGCAATTGCAGCAGTGCATTCTCAAAGGTAAAATTGGAGCAGTGTATTCTCGACAGTGCAATTGCAGCAGTGCATTCTCAAAGGTAAAATTCGAGCAGTGCATTCTCGACAGTGCAATTGCAGCAGTGCATTCTCAACAGTACATTTTCAACAGTAAAATTGCAACAATGCATTCTCAACAGTACAATTTCAACAGTAAAATTGCAGCAATGTATTCTCATTTGGGTAATTGCAGCAGTGCATTCTCGACAGTGCAATAGCAGCAGTGCATTCTCGACAGTGCGATTGCAGCAGTGCATTCTCAACAGTACATTTTCAACAGTAAAATTACAACAATGCATTCTCAACAGTACAATTTCAACAGTAAAATTGCAACAATGCATTATCAACAGTACAATTTCAACAGCAAAATTGCAGCAATGCATTCTCAATAGTGCATTTGCAGCAGTGTATTCTCGACAGTGCAATTGCAGCAGTGCATTCTCAATGGTAAAATTGGATCAGAGCATTCTCGACAGTGCAATTGCAGCAGTGCATTCTCAACAGTACATTTTCAACAGTAAAATTGCAACAATGCATTCTCAACAGTACAATTTCAACAGTAAAATTGCAGCAATGCATTCTCAATAGTGTAATTGCAGCAGTGCATTCTCAACAGTGCAATAGCAGCAGTGCATTCTCGACAGTGCGATTGCAGCAGTGCATTCTCAACAGTACATTTTCAACAGTAAAATTACAACAATGCATTCTCAACAGTACAATTTCAACAGTAAAATTGCAACAATGCATTATCAACAGTACAATTTCAACAGCAAAATTGCAGCAATGCATTCTCAATAGTGCATTTGCAGCAGTGTATTCTCGACAGTGCAATTGCAGCAGTGCATTCTCAATGGTAAAATTGGATCAGAGCATTCTCGACAGTGCAATTGCAGCAGTGCATTCTCAACAGTACATTTTCAACAGTAAAATTGCAACAATGCATTCTCAACAGTACAATTTCAACAGTAAAATTGCAGCAATGCATTCTCAATAGTGTAATTGCAGCAGTGCATTCTCAAAGGTAAAATTGGAGCAGTGCATTCTCGACAGTGCAATTGCAGCAGTGCATTCTCGACAGTGCAATTGCAGCAGTGCATTCTCAACAGTACAATTTCAACAGTAAAATTACAACAATGCATTCTCAACAGTACAATTTCAACAGTAAAATTGTAGCAATGCATTCTCAATAGTGCAATTGCAGCAGTGTATTCTCGACAGTGCAATTGCAGCAGTGCATTCTCAAAGGTAAAATTGGAGCAGTGTATTCTCGACAGTGCAATTGCAGCAGTGCATTCTCAAAGGTAAAATTGGAGCAGTGCATTCTCGACAGTGCAATTGCAGCAGTGCATTCTCAACAGTACATTTTCAACAGTAAAATTGCAACAATGCATTCTCAACAGTACAATTTCAACAGTAAAATTGCAGCAATGCATTCTCAATAGTGTAATTGCAGCAGTGCATTCTCGACAGTGCAATAGCAGCAGTGCATTCTCGACAGTGCGATTGCAGCAGTGCATTCTCAACAGTACATTTTCAACAGTAAAATTACAACAATGCATTCTCAACAGTACAATTTCAACAGTAAAATTGCAGCAATGCATTCTCAATAGTGCAATTGCAGCAGTGTATTCTCGACAATGCAATTGCAGCAGTGCATTCTCAAAGGTAAAATTGGAGCAGTGCATTCTCGACAGTGCAATTGCAGCAGTGCATTCTCGACAGTGCAATTGCAGCAGTGCATTCTCAACAGTACATTTTCAACAGTAAAATTACAACAATGCATTCTCAACAGTACAATTTCAACAGTAAAATTGCGGGAAAGCATTCTCAATAGTGCAATTGCAGCAGTGTATTCTCGACAGTGCAATTGCAGCAGTGCATTCTCAAAGATAAAATTGGAGCAGTGCATTCTCGACAGTGCAATTGCAGCAGTGCATTCTCGACAGTGCAATTGCAGCAGTGCATTCTCAACAGTTCATTTTCAACAGTAAAATTACAACAATGCATTCTCAACAGTATAATTTCAACAGTAAAATTGCAGCATTGCATTCTCAACAGTGCAATTGCAGCAGTGCATTCTGAATAGTGCAATTGCAGCAATGCATCCTCAAGAGTACAATTTCAACAGTAAAATCGCATCAGTGCATTTACAACAGTGCAATTGCAGCAATAAATATGCAACTACAACACTGCAGTGCAACAGTGCAATTAAAACAGGAAATCGTGGACAGTGTAGAGGGGTAAATTCTCAACACTGAAAGTGCCGCAATAAAAGGACCACAGTTGTACCGAACGGCTCAAGTTCGATCGCGGCATTGAAATGGAGTTACAAGTGGAGAAGCAGTGGTTTTCTCGCAGGTTTCTCGCACATCCACGTCGATTTCGGCGCTCAGATTCTTTGCATACAGCTTCGCAGCCTCTGAGAAGGATCACGAAGGAAGCTGTCCCTGGGAGGGCCGCGGATAAGGGAAATTTTACGAGGGATTATGCGGTTTATGACTTCTTCCAGCGTTTTCTCCGTCGCGTCCTGCCCGAATTTTCATCGTTCGTCGGTGTTCTTACGACTCCATTCTTCCTGCAGTCTTTACGAGCCACTCCGACGCTTCCTCTTCCTCCTTTCTGCCCCCTTCTGTTCATATTCAGCGAAATCTCGTTCGATGTTCTTCCTTCGAACCTGCGAAAAAATTTCAAAAATTGGAAATATCGTTTCCGATTCGTTGGACTGATATTTCTGCAATTTCAGAAGTTATTTGTGGTGTGCAAGTGAAATGATTATACTGATCATCATCGTGGAGCGTGAGAGATGATTTTAGAAGACTTGAGGGAGAGAATTGTGGATAAATAAAATTGTTTGCGGTATTTCTGCGCAGAAGAGGACCGACACCGTTCGCCAGGAGCCTGGAAAAGTTATCTGAACGTTGGTTCGACAGGCTTACCGATTCATTCTGGCTATCGAGTTCGTTTCTTCCGCGCAATTTAATCTGCCAGTGTCAGCGTTGCCCCGAAATTATCTGGCCTTCGAGCGCCGCGATTATTAACGTTAATCGGCGAAATCCTAGCGAACAATCCTCCCATTTAGCTAAATCGACCATCCTCAGCTAGAATAAACAATGAAATTCTCTTGTTCACCCGTAATTAATCTCATGAAAATTCACTTGTTCAAGGAAAACGCCCATTTTCAACTTTGATCACTTTTCATAATCTAATAAAAAGTACCACTGCATTCGGGAGAGTCTGAAGAACAATTACACGTAAGAATCATTCCCGTAGCTTTTGCGGTCGGAGCAGGAAAAATTCTCAACGTTGAAAATTTGATATTCTCGGATTGAAATTACGTTTTTTGGAAATTGAGCCCGCCAGAGAGGAATGGCCTTCGGATTCGAGTCGGTCGCGATCGAGATTGCTTTCGGAAAGGTTATACTTCGTCGGACAGTGATTTTCAATCGGGGACAAGCATGAATTCGGTCGAGAACGATCCTGCTAACGACTTCGACGATGGCGAAACTTTCCGGGCGAGAGACGGTCACTGGGAAATCCTCCTCGGTGGAAAATGATTTATCGCGTTCGAAGGAACGTCTTTGTCGAGAGAAGTTTTTATTGAAACGATTACTCGAGTCGCCTCGGGCCGACTTTTCCACCGGAGCGAAAGGGCCGGGAAAAGAGGAAAAGGGCTGAGCGAAGAAGAAAAAGAAGAGGAAGCTCGCCCGCGGCTCTGGCACGTCATTCCTCGCGATCAATTAAATTTTTATATCTCTCGCTGAGAGTTTGAACGATAGGCGAACTTACCCGGCCTCGCCTCTCGTTCCAAAATGATTACTCTGCCTGGGAAAATGAATTTTGTCCGCTGCCGCCACCGCGATCTTCAAATAACAGTCACAATCCGAATGAATTAAATTTTTATTCACCCCCATCACCATTTCTCTAACATTTTAACTGTTCTGTAATATAAACCTAGAAGAGTACTACAATTTTTAGCTGAACTTTTTTTTTTGTATCTCTTATATTTTTCGAATGAAAAATTTTAAAAGAGAAGGTTCCTTTGGGAACCATTCTTTATGGCAAGAAAATAAAAAGAAATTTGTATTTATTCCCACCACAATTTTTTTGAAATTTAAATTTTTCTACAATGCAGACCATGAAGAGTACTACAATTTTTAGCTGAACTTCTTTTCTGTATCTCTTATAGTTTTCGAATGAAAAATCTAAGAAGAGGAGGTTCCTTTGGGAAAGCATTCTTTGTGGCAAGAAAATAAAAAGAAATTTGTATTTATTCCCACCACAATTTTTTTGAAATTTAAATTTTTCTACAATGCAGACCATGAAGAGTACTACAATTTTTAGCTGAACTTTTTTTTTGTATCTCTTATATTTTTCGAATGAAAAATCTAAGAAGAGGAGGTTCCTTTGGGAAAGCATTCTTTGTGGCAAGAAAATAAAAAGAAATTTGTATTTATTCCCACCACAATTTTTTCGAAATTTAAATTTTTCTACAACATAAAGCATGAAGAGTACTACAATTTTTAGCTGAACTTCTTTTCTGTATCTCTTATAGTTTTCGAATGAAAAATCTAAGAAGAGGAGGTTCCTTTGGGAAAGCATTCTTTGTGGCAAGAAAATAAAAAGAAATTTGTATTTATTCCCACCACAATTTTTTCGAAATTTAAATTTTTCTACAACATAAAGCATGAAGAGTACTACAATTTTTAGCTGAACTTCTTTTCTGTATCTCTTATAGTTTTCGAATGAAAAATATTAGAAGAGGAGGTTCCTTTGGGAAAGCATTCTTTGTGGCAAGAAAATAAAAAGAAATTTGTATTTATTCCCACCACAATTTTTTCGAAATTTAAATTTTTCTACAACATAAAGCATGAAGAGTACTACAATTTTTAGCTGAACTTCTTTTCTGTATCTCTTATAGTTTTCGAATGAAAAATCTAAGAAGAGGAGGTTCCTTTGGGAAAGCATTCTTTGTGGCAAGAAAATAAAAAGAAATTTGTATTTATTCCCACCACAATTTTTTTGAAATTTAAATTTTTCTACAATGCAGACCATGAAGAGTACTACAATTTTTAGCTGAACTTTTTTTTTGTATCTCTTATATTTTTCGAATGAAAAATCTAAGAAGAGGAGGTTCCTTTGGGAAAGCATTCTTTGTGGCAAGAAAATAAAAAGAAATTTGTATTTATTCCCACCACAATTTTTTCGAAATTTAAATTTTTCTACAACATAAACCACGAAGAGTACTACAATTTTTAGCTGAACTTTTTTTCTGTATCTCTTATAGTTTTCTAATGAAAAATTTTAGAAGAGGAGGTTCCTTTGGGAAAGCATTCTTTGTGGCGAGAAAATAAAAAGAAATTTGTATTTATTCCCACCACAATTTTTTCGAAATTTCATTTTTCTACAACATAAACCATGAAAAGTACTACAATTTTTAGCTGAACTTCTTTTCTGTATCTCTTATACTTTTCGAATGAAAAATCTAAGAAGAGGAGGTTCCTATGGGAAAGCATTCTTTGTGGCAAGAAAATAAAAAGAAATTTGTATTTATTCCCACCACAATTTTTTCGAAATTTTTTTCTACAACATAAACCATGAAGAGTACTACAATTTTTAGCTGAACTTCTTTTCTGTATCTCTTATACTTTTCGAATGAAAAATCTAAGAAGAGGAGGTTCCTTTGGGAAAGCATTCTTTGTGGCAAGAAAATAAAAAGAAATTTGTATTTATTCCCACCACAATTTTTTCGAAATTTAAATTTTTCTACAACATAAACCACGAAGAGTACTACAATTTTTAGCTGAACTTTTTTTCTGTATCTCTTATAGTTTTCTAATGAAAAATTTTAGAAGAGGAGGTTCCTTTGGGAAAGCATTCTTTGTGGCAAGAAAATAAAAAGAAATTTGTATTTATTCCCACCACAATTTCTTCGAAATTTTTCCAAAATGCGGACCATGAAGAGTACTATAATTTTTTATTTAACTCGTTTCCTGTATCTCTTATGGTTTCCGAATGAAAAATGTGGGTAAGGAAGGTAGGATTGGACTGAGAGAAGTCGTGTTTGAGGATTGGAGGATGCAAGGGCTAATTTGCAGAACGATTTTCCCAGGACAAGAATCGATTTTCCCTTTGGCCTTTGCGCGAGCAGATTCGCTTTTCCACGCCATGAGAGCCGGCGAGAGATATCCGGGATGCGTCGCTGCCCTCCGGTGGAGTTTTCTAAGGAGCCAGGCAATCTCTGTCTGCGTTAGATAACGCCGACAGTCGACCAGCGACCCTCCCGCTCGCTTTTCATCTTACTAAATCACCCCCTGACCCCACCACCCTCGACTTGCTCCACTGTGCCATCCTACAAACGGGAAGAACATCGTCTAAACAACACCGGCTTCGTCCGGAAAACTTTGTTGCTTTTCGTGCACTGCTTTTTCATCTTGTCAGAGCGAAGAGTCAGTTAGCTAGAACGATTTTTCACTGTTTGCGAGAATCGAGAGCGAGATAAGGCAGCTGCATTTCAAGTTGAATAACTCGGCGCTAAAAAATCGAAGGCTAATGAATCAAAGCTTATTTTGCACAGAAAACCACGCACTTTTAATTGCAAGAAGTGTCGCTTTTATGAAAAATTTTGTTCTCTTCCGGCAGTGTTACAAAGTTGACCAAAAATTCACATAATCTCAATTTTTGCTTTTTATACGACCCTGTTTGAAAGTGAATACCTCAGCCAAAAAAAATCGTACGATAATGAATAAACGCTTATTTTATACAGGAAAGTATGCACTTTTAATTGCAGAAAGTGTCGCTTTTATAAAAAATTTTGCTCTCTTCCGGCAGCGTTACAAAGTTAAACAAAAATGTCACATATTCTCAGTTTTTGGTCTTTGCACGGCCCTGTTTGAAATTGGATACCTCAGCCAAAAAAAATCGTACGATAATGAATAAACGCTTATTTTATACAGGAAAGTATGCACTTTTAATTGCAGAAAGTGTCGCTTTTATAAAAAATTTTGCTCTCTTCCGGCAGCGTTACAAAGTTAAACAAAAATTTCACATATTCTCAATTTTTGGTCTTTACACGGCCCTGTTTGAAAGTGAATACCTCAGCCAAAAAAAATCGTACGATAATGAATAAACGCTTATTTTATACAGGAAAGTATGCACTTTTAATTGTATAAAGTGTCGCTTTTATAAAAAATTTTGCTCTCTTCCGGCAGCGTTACAAAGTTAACAAAAAATTTCACATATTCTCAATTTTTGGTCTTTACACGGCCCTGTTTGAAATTGGATACCTCAGCCAAAAAAAATCGTACGATAATGAATAAACGCTTATTTTATACAGGAAAGTATGCACTTTTAATTGCAGAAAGTGTCGCCTTTATAAAAAATTTTGCTCTCTTCCGGCGGCGTTACAAAGTTAACCAAAAATTTCACATGTTCTCAATTTTTTGTCTTTACACGGCCCTGTTTGAAATTGGATACCTCAGCCAAAAAAAATCGTACGATAATGAATAAACGCTTCTTTTATACAGGAAAGTATGCACTTTTAATTGCAGAAAGTGTCGCTTTCATAAAAAATTTTGTTCTCTTCCGGCAGCGTTACAAAGTTAAACAAAAATTTCACATATTCTCAATTTTTGGTCTTTACACGACCCTGTTTGAAATTGGATACCTCAGCCAAAAAAATCGTATGACGATGGATGAACGCCTATCTTATACGGGAAAGTATGGCCTTTTAATTGCAAAAAGTGTCGCCTATCTGAAAAATTTTGGTCGCTCCCTGTACCGTTACAAAGTCGACCAAAGTGTGACAACATCAAACTGAAAAATTCTCGGAGCAGCTCGGCAAAAATGCGCAAACGAGGCTCCGGTTTGAAAAATTCGGGAAGATCGAGAATTCTGACGATGCTCGAGCCACTCGCGGATCCTCAACCCTCCCAGCACCCTCCGTTTCGAGCAGAGAGAGGTCGGAAGAACCCTCGGTGTAGAAGGGGTTGGAACAGAGAGAGAAAGAGAGAGAGGGTGAGAGGGTGAGGGTTGCTAGGCAACGACGAGAGGGGTGCCCAGGCAGTATAGATCGCTATCCAGCCGCCTCCTCAGGGGCGGGTTGGGAGTATGAGAGAGACAGGAACACCACCCCGTTGGCAAGATGGCTTTATTACCCTCCGAGCCGGAGAGAGGACTCGGCCGATGTTCGCTGCGGCTGTACCAACTTGCTACCCCGCTCTAGGAAATGACTTCGGCGCCGATGGTTCACAAGCGCGAGACTATCTGCTCTAGGAGTGGTGTACATTACGGTCCTCCTTCGATTTATGGCCGCCTTCCTACGGCCCCCAACCCCTCCGCACCCTCAGCTACAACCCTCAGAAGACGAAGACATCTTGAACGGCGGCCCGCCGGGCACAAACGCACCGGGACACACCGCAGGATCCCTGAAAAATTTCGTTTCGTTGTTTCGGCTCACTGAAAATTTTCTCTACGATGGTTTGCTTGTTCATTCGTTGTCCTACGATTTTTTTGTTAAAACTTCAATATTGTCCAAGTAATGGTCATCTTTGTGACGTTATACGAGCCGAAGAAAATTTTGTACAAAAGCGGCACTTGCTGCAAATAAAAGTAGCCATCTCTCCGTGTAAAATGACGGTTGATTCGTTACCGGGCGATTTTTTTTGGCTGAGTAATTCAACTTCGAAGTATAGCTGTATGATGAGGAAAAATTGAAATTGTCAAAATTTTGGTTAACTTTCAAAAATTGTACAAAGCGAATAGATTTTTTTAGGCAACCTAGACTTTTTGGGATTAAAAGTGGCTACTTTTCTGCGTGTCTTAAGCGTTGATTCGTTATCGTGGGATTTTTTCTGCCCGAGTTATCCAGCTTTAAACAATCATCCTTTATCGAAGACAAGTATCTTGATGATAGTGAATTCTATTAAATTTTTCTGCTCGATTTCAAGAAACCCAGGAAAATTCGAACCCTTTCGGGTTCGAATCGAGTGAGGCAGGGTTGGAAAATGGGGGTGAGAGTGAAGGGGGCGCAGGGTGGCAGACAGGGAGCAGAGATTGCGCCTTTATCTCCCAAGATACCGACCGTCTTTGCTTCCCTCTTCTCCTACTTCCTCCTCGCAGTTCCTCCTACTGTTTGCCTGTCTTTTCTCGACGAGGAGATCGACAACCGAATACAACGTTCAATTCGATCTGCTGTAAAATGCGATTAGAAGCCTGTAGAATACTGTGCTTGCCTTGGGAACTCGTGGCTGGATCGATTGGTCATGGATAGACTGCGCATCTTTGTACGAACGCGAGAATTCATCCTAGCACTCTTTGAGTATCCGTGTTTCGCGAGTATCTAGTTAAACAAATTATTTAGTAGCTTCACCTTCTAAAATTAAGGTGAACGATTAAGTTGTTGATTTTAGGCCATCGAGCCGCCATCGTTTTCTTCCTGTTGGGATTGCCCAGATCCCTGAAAGATTAAACTGACTCATAACAGGGAATTTTGATGGACTAACTTATAGAAATTGATTTACAGTACACGTACGGTGAACAAATAAACGAAAAGAACAGTAACCAGCCAATGTCCGATAAAAACGGCGAACAGTAAGCTTTCGAAAAAGGGTATTCCCCGACGCATCGGCGACGGTGCTGCCCCCGTGTGTCGTTCGATCGCGCTTTTTGTCAGCGAGCGAATTACGAAGACGAAACAAAACGAGGAAAAAACGAAAAAGAGCCGGTGGAAAATCGAGTCTCGCGAAGTGGACTGGTCTCGGGCTGGCTCGCGCGTCCGGGAGAACAAAACCCGGCTATTGTTTCCCTAGAACGAGCACGGACAGAAGCGTTCTGGCCTTCGTGCTCGAATCGGGCGATGGTATCGCGCGTGACCCCGCGTTGAAACGTAAACGGAGAGATTTCAAGTGGCTCGGGCCGCTAGAGAGAACGAGCGAGCGAGAAGGACGGTGTCTACGAGACGTAAAGGGAGATGGAGAGAAAGAGCAAGACATGAGAGGGGGGACGAAAACGGCAGAAGCTTGCCGTGCAAAAATTTCGCGCGTAGGAGGAGCGGAAATCCTTATGGAAATGGTTCGCCGCGACTCGCTAACGGAAGTCGGCGAGCGTCGAGTTTACAGTATCCCCCGACAAAGTGCTCGGCCAGCGAGATAGAAGGCGATCCTTCTTCGCGGGTTCTCCGCGGGTGTCGGGTTTCCACCGGGTTCTGTCTTCCGCGGTTCCCCGCGAGGAAAGAAAACGAAACCGGGGCCGCGGGAGAGGAAGACGAAGCGGAGGAGTCGAACGCACAACAACAGGAACCACTTGCTGCTCCTCGGGCCGGTTCGCATCGCGTGCCACCGCTATTTGCGTTCATTATTCATGATGGGATGTTGGCACCGGTTCACCGAACAACCTCCGCGCCTCCGTGATCTATGATTTAACGGGCCGGGCCCTGAACGAGCGGTTTTTATTCACGGGTCGTTTCGTCCCGCCCGTAAACAGCCTCCGAGGAGTCGCGGACGATAACTGGTTTATTTATGAACGGTTCCCTCCGTTGCGTCGCGTTTCTCTACGCACGACGCGATTTTCATTCGACGATATTGGGGATACTGCATCTTATCGACCGAAGACTCCTAGAAGCTAGCCTCCCACTTGTTAAATTAAATAATTTCAACAGTTGTGCTGAGTTGTGCTAAGTTTGTGCTACATTGTTCTCGAATATTACAGCTATAGAACAAGAAGAAATTATTTTTCGATCGTACATTTTTCAAATCAATTTTAGGGTTATGTTTGCGGCGCACAGGTTCGATCATTAGGAATCTCTTTCCTTCTTTTTCTCTTATAGAAAACATTCTATAGCAAACGTGTCTCTTATAACGTAAATGATTCAAATCCGAATCGAACGTTTGATAAATGTCTACACAATTGCTATCTTTGTGTATTATATGATCGAACCTGTGCGCCGCAAACATAACCCTAAAATTAAAATTTTTTTCAATTTTCTCAATTGTGCTAAGTTGTGCTAGGTTGTGCTAAGATTGTTCCAAAGTATTACTTCATAAAAATATAAATAAAGAAGTTATGGTAAAAAACGATTTTTGGAGTAGCACCCCACTTTTCATTTTTTTCAATTTTGTCAATTGTGCTAAGTTGTGCTAGGTTGTGCTGAGATTGTTCCAAAGTATTACTTCATAAAAATATAAATAAAGGAGTTATGGTAAAAAACGATTTTTGGAGTAGTCCCTACTTTTCATTTTTTAAAATTTTCTCAATTGTGATAAGTTGTGCTGGGTTGTGCTAAGATTGTTTCCAAGTATTACTTCATAAAAATAATAAATAAAGAAGTTATGGTAAAAACGATTTTTGGAGTAGTCCCCCACTTTTCATTTTTTTCAATTTTCTCAATTGTGCTAGGTTGTGCTGAGATTGTTCCAAAGTATTACTTCATAAAAATAATAAATAAAGAAGTTATGGTAAAAAACGATTTTTGGACATCTAATTTACGTTTAAGTTAGTAACAATTATTCAAACAGCACATAATCATATATCTGAGTTGTGCTAGCCTAGCACAAGTCAGCACAACTTCCGATTTCTCCAGCACAACGATTTAAAGGGCACTTTACTCTTGTCACAACCAGAGCACAACTCATATATGCAATATCATGTTTCTGGGATGATGGAAAAGCCCAATTATGATATTTTCGCGAAGCGCGAAGGGCCGCGGACAAGAGTAAAGTGCCCTTTAAATCGTTGTGCTGGAGAAATTGGAAGTTGCGCTGATTTGTGCTAGGCTAGCACAACTCAGATATATGATTATGTGCTGTTTCGATAATTGTTACTAACTTAAATGTTAATTAGATGTCCAAATCGATTATTTACCATAACTTCTTTATTTATTATTTTTATGAAGTAATACTTTGGAACAATCTCAGCACAACCTAGCACAACTTAGCACAATTGAGAAAATTGAAAAAAATGAAAAGTGGGGGGCTACTCCAAAAATCGTTTTTTACCATAACTTCTTTATTTATTATTTTTATGAAGTAATTCTTTGGAACAATCTTAGCACAACCCAGCACAACTTAGGACAATTGAGAAAATTGAAAAAACTGAAAAGTGGGGGGCTACTCCAAAAATCGTTTTTTACCATAACTTCTTTATTTATTATTTTTATGAAGTAATACTTTGGAACAATCTCTGCACAACCGAGCACAACTTAGCACAATTGAGAAAATTGAAAAAAATGAAAAGTGGGGGGCTACTCCAAAAATCGTTTTTACCATAACTTCTTTATTTATTATTTTTATGAAGTAATACTTTGGAATAATCTTAGCACAGCCTAGCACAACTTATCACAATTGAGAAAATTGAAAAAAATGAAAAGTGGGGGGCTACTCCAAAAATCGTTTTTTACCATAACTTCTTTATTTATTATTTTTATGAAGTAATACTTCGGAACAATCTCAGCACAGCCTAGCACAACTTAGCACAATTGAGAAAATTGAAAAAAATGAAAAGTGGGGGGCTACTCCAAAAATCGTTTTTTACCATAACTTCTTTATTTATTATTTTTATGAAGTAATACTTCGGAACAATCTCAGCACAGCCTAGCACAACTTAGCACAATTGAGAAAATTGAAAAAAATGAAAAGTGGGGGGCTACTCCAAAAATCGTTTTTTACCATAACTTCTTTATTTATTATTTTTATGAAGTAATACTTCGGAACAATCTCAGCACAGCCTAGCACAACTTAGCACAATTGAGAAAATTGAAAAAAATGAAAAGTGGGGGGCTACTCCAAAAATCGTTTTTTACCATAACTTCTTTATTTATTATTTTTATGAAGTAATACTTCGGAACAATCTCAGCACAGCCTAGCACAACTTAGCACAATTGAGAAAATTGAAAAAAATGAAAAGTGGGGGGCTACTCCAAAAATCGTTTTTTACCATAACTTCTTTATTTATTATTTTTATGAAGTAATACTTCGGAACAATCTCAGCACAGCCTAGCACAACTTAGCACAATTGAGAAAATTGAAAAAAATGAAAAGTGGGGGGCTACTCCAAAAATCGTTTTTTACCATAACTTCTTTATTTATTATTTTTATGAAGTAATTCTTTGGAACAATCTTAGCACAACCCAGCACAACTTAGGACAATTGAGAAAATTGAAAAAACTGAAAAGTGGGGGGCTACTCCAAAAATCGTTTTTTACCATAACTTCTTTATTTATTATTTTTATGAAGTAATACTTTGGAACAATCTCTGTACAACCGAGCACAACTTAGCACAATTGAGAAAATTGAAAAAAATGAAAAGTGGGGGGCTACTCCAAAAATCGTTTTTACCATAACTTCTTTATTTATTATTTTTATGAAGTAATACTTTGGAATAATCTTAGCACAGCCTAGCACAACTTATCACAATTGAGAAAATTGAAAAAAATGAAAAGTGGGGGGCTACTCCAAAAATCGTTTTTTACCATAACTTCTTTATTTATTATTTTTATGAAGTAATACTTCGGAACAATCTCAGCACAGCCTAGCACAACTTAGCACAATTGAGAAAATTGAAAAAAATGAAAAGTGGGGGGCTACTCCAAAAATCGTTTTTTACCATAACTTCTTTATTTATTATTTTTATGAAGTAATACTTTGGAACAATCTCAGCACAACCTAGCACAACTTAGCACAATTAAGAAGATTGAAAAAAATGAAAAGTGGGGACTACTCCAAAAATCGTTTTTTACCATAACTTCTTTATTTATTATTTTTATGAAGTAATACTTTGGAAGAATCTTAGCACAGCCTAGCACAACTTAGCACAATTGAGAAAATTGAAAAAAATGAAAAGTGGGGACCTCCAAAAATAGTTTTTTACCATAACTTCTTTATTCATTCATTTTATGAAGTAATACTTTGGAAGAATCTTAGCACAACCTAGCACAACTTAGCACAATTGAGAAAATTGAAAAAAATGAAAAGTGGGGACTACTCCAAAAATCGTTTTTTACCATAACTTCTTTATTTATTATTTTTATGAAATAATACTTCGGAACAATCTCAGCACAGCCTAGCACAACTTATCACAATTGAGAAAATTGAAAAAAATGAAAAGTGGGGGGCTACTCCAAAAATCGTTTTTTACCATAACTTCTTTATTTATTATTTTTATGAAGTAATTCTTTGGAACAATCTTAGCACAACCCAGCACAACTTAGGACAATTGAGAAAATTGAAAAAACTGAAAAGTGGGGGGCTACTCCAAAAATCGTTTTTTACCATAACTTCTTTATTTATTATTTTTATGAAGTAATACTTTGGAACAATCTCTGCACAACCGAGCACAACTTAGCACAATTGAGAAAATTGAAAAAAATGAAAAGTGGGGGGCTACTCCAAAAATCGTTTTTACCATAACTTCTTTATTTATTATTTTTATGAAGTAATACTTTGGAATAATCTTAGCACAGCCTAGCACAACTTATCACAATTGAGAAAATTGAAAAAAATGAAAAGTGGGGGGCTACTCCAAAAATCGTTTTTTACCATAACTTCTTTATTTATTATTTTTATGAAGTAATACTTCGGAACAATCTCAGCACAGCCTAGCACAACTTAGCACAATTGAGAAAATTGAAAAAAATGAAAAGTGGGGGGCTACTCCAAAAATCGTTTTTTACCATAACTTCTTTATTTATTATTTTTATGAAGTAATACTTCGGAACAATCTCAGCACAGCCTAGCACAACTTAGCACAATTGAGAAAATTGAAAAAAATGAAAAGTGGGGGGCTACTCCAAAAATCGTTTTTTACCATAACTTCTTTATTTATTATTTTTATGAAGTAATACTTCGGAACAATCTCAGCACAGCCTAGCACAACTTAGCACAATTGAGAAAATTGAAAAAAATGAAAAGTGGGGGGCTACTCCAAAAATCGTTTTTTACCATAACTTCTTTATTTATTATTTTTATGAAGTAATACTTCGGAACAATCTCAGCACAGCCTAGCACAACTTAGCACAATTGAGAAAATTGAAAAAAATGAAAAGTGGGGGGCTACTCCAAAAATCGTTTTTTACCATAACTTCTTTATTTATTATTTTTATGAAGTAATTCTTTGGAACAATCTTAGCACAACCCAGCACAACTTAGGACAATTGAGAAAATTGAAAAAACTGAAAAGTGGGGGGCTACTCCAAAAATCGTTTTTTACCATAACTTCTTTATTTATTATTTTTATGAAGTAATACTTTGGAACAATCTCTGTACAACCGAGCACAACTTAGCACAATTGAGAAAATTGAAAAAAATGAAAAGTGGGGGGCTACTCCAAAAATCGTTTTTACCATAACTTCTTTATTTATTATTTTTATGAAGTAATACTTTGGAATAATCTTAGCACAGCCTAGCACAACTTATCACAATTGAGAAAATTGAAAAAAATGAAAAGTGGGGGGCTACTCCAAAAATCGTTTTTTACCATAACTTCTTTATTTATTATTTTTATGAAGTAATACTTCGGAACAATCTCAGCACAGCCTAGCACAACTTAGCACAATTGAGAAAATTGAAAAAAATGAAAAGTGGGGGGCTACTCCAAAAATCGTTTTTTACCATAACTTCTTTATTTATTATTTTTATGAAGTAATACTTTGGAACAATCTCAGCACAACCTAGCACAACTTAGCACAATTAAGAAGATTGAAAAAAATGAAAAGTGGGGACTACTCCAAAAATCGTTTTTTACCATAACTTCTTTATTTATTATTTTTATGAAGTAATACTTTGGAAGAATCTTAGCACAGCCTAGCACAACTTAGCACAATTGAGAAAATTGAAAAAAATGAAAAGTGGGGACCTCCAAAAATAGTTTTTTACCATAACTTCTTTATTCATTCATTTTATGAAGTAATACTTTGGAAGAATCTTAGCACAACCTAGCACAACTTAGCACAATTGAGAAAATTGAAAAAAATGAAAAGTGGGGACTACTCCAAAAATCGTTTTTTACCATAACTTCTTTATTTATTATTTTTATGAAATAATACTTCGGAACAATCTCAGCACAGCCTAGCACAACTTATCACAATTGAGAAAATTGAAAAAAATGAAAAGTGGGGGGCTACTCCAAAAATCGTTTTTTACCATAACTTCTTTATTTATTATTTTTATGAAGTAATACTTTGGAACAATCTCAGCACAGCCTAGCACAACTTATCACAATTGAGAAAATTGAAAAAAATGAAAAGTGGGGGGCTACTCCAAAAATCGTTTTTTACCATAACTTCTTTATTTATTATTTTTATGAAGTAATACTTTGGAAGAATCTTAGCACAACCGAGCACAACTTAGCACAATTGAGAAAATTGAAAAAAATGAAAAGTGGGGGGCTACTCCAAAAATCGTTTTTTTCAATTTTTAGTGTTATTTTTGATATTATAGCTGTAATATTCGAGAACAATATCGCACAAACTTAGCACAACTCAGCACAACTGTTGAAATTATTTAATTTAACAAGTGGGGGGCTAGCTTCTAGGAGGCCCGTAATTAAATATTTTGGTTAGAATCTTCACTGTTTCCAAAGTTGTCATAGGACTTGCACGGCTCCGTGTACCAAGGCCCCGCCCCCGACACGCCCACCTCAGTGTCTCCACCCAATAAGTACAGAAATGTGACGCTAACGAGCGAAAACGGTGTTTCAACGATCTCCACGGGAAAAGGGTTGATAACGGGCTGAGAGTGCGACCGTTTTCGACTCGGCCCGCCATCTTTCATTCGTCCTTTGTTACCGGAACGCTGCCACGGAAAAGTTTCGGGTTAGACGGGCCCCCGACGGAGGCGGAGGAGGCGAACGCTCTCGGCTGCAAGTTTAATAACTCGTCGAAAGCGGCGCGGAACCGGTGGTGTTGGGCACCCGGTTGAACGTGGCGTTTTCTCACGGCGAATTCCGCCAAGGCGTGCATCGACTCCCCGCGCAACACCGGAGATGGAACCCCAGACGTAATTTCCGGTTTCGCCGCGGCGCGTTAGTCGAACCAAAAGACGATCGCTCAGCGAACGAGATAGCCTGAGATAACTTACTCCCTCGCGGTTCCCCGGCCACGTCCGCCTCTTCCCACCCCCTACACCTCCCACCCGCCACCCTCCTCCTACTGCTCCTGCTCCCGCTCCTCCCCCTCTGGCCCGCGCCACTCCTCCACCCCTGGAGTCGGAGCTCCGTTCGTCTCCGCGTGCCACGCTCGAATAACATCGGATTTTCGGTGTCGTTTCTTTTAAATTACGTAGAACTTTTTATTAATTAATAATCCATAATTTCCATTTTTGAATTCCTGTTTGGTTCAATTGATATTTCGTCAACGAATGGAACTGCATAATGTAGACCTTTATGCAAAATATAAATTGTCTGCATTAATTGCACGTCACAGGTGTTTCGCAACCCTCCCCCCGATCGGCCCGTCATGATTTCTCGCGATCATTTGCACACAAACGACCGCCACGCTTTTGTCTCCCGATACGTTTCTAATCCTCGAGTCGTCGACCCGGTGACGATCATGCGAGTCCCATTCGTCGTGTTATGCAACTTCTCTCAGCCTGGTGAAAAGGGGATTTGCTTCTTCATTTCGTGTTTCTGAGTTTTTTGAATGTCACTATTTAAGGGTGTACCACACCACTCGACGTCCTGCAAGTTATCTGTCGGAGATTCCTAGCCTCGATGGCACCCAGCCAATAAGTCGAAGCCGGGATAACAAATGCAAAGATTATTCGAGGCATTACAGGGTTCCCCCCACTCCGACGGTTCGAAACAATCGAATTTTTTATCGGGTCTATACTTCAAACGACAACCATAATCGTAAATTCACTGAACCACGATTTCCAGCGCAGCGCTGCAGTTGAGGGGCCGTAACTTTGGTAGAAATAGTTGTTTGACCATAAAAAATAGCGTGTATACTCTAAATATTGGTGAACAGGATAATAAATTTTTAAATTGATTCGCCCATCAGGTCCGTTTTAAAAAATTCCAGAGGTTGGTGGGGTTTTTGGACAGTCATGTTCGACACAGCTCCCTGAGAAAATAAATGTTTGATCGATTTTACACATTTTTCCTGGGCCCACGGATGCTTGGAAATCCCCCTAATCGAATGATGCATCGAATTTATTGATTTCAAAAGTGGGGAACGACGGAAGTCGGACTTTTCAATATCGGCGGCCGCCTGAGAACGAAAATTTGAAATGCTATCCGAATTTCGAACGAACCGCCTCCGCCGGCGGCACAATAACGATAACAAGGTAATGGGCTAATAAATAAGTAACCGGAGCTGCGGAGTCAACCCTTTCGCAGTTTAAAATTTAATCGGGGGAGGGAACGGGCTGAGCGATCGTGTTCGCGACGCGTGTGAAACATTCCAAGTATACGGGGCGATTCGTGACAGGGACAATATGGCTCGCGAGGGGTTGAAAAGGGGAGGCTTGAGCGACAGATCGAGTTTGTAACGCGTGCTCGAGGAACCACCCCTTTTTCTTGCCACTTACCATCCCTTGACTCCTGAAGAATCCAGCCAGAATTTTTAAACTGAAAAATTATACTGTTGCACAATTTTACGTACAAGATTCTCGAGGAACCATCCCTTCCTCTAGTCACTTTTCAGCCCTTGCCTCCAAAAAAATTTAATTGCAATTTTTAAACTGAAAAATTAAACTGTTACACAATTTTACGTACAAGATTCTCGAGGAACCATCCCTTCTTCTAGCCACTTTTCAGCCCTTGCCTCCAAAAAAATTTAATTGCAATTTTTAAACTGAAAAATCAAACTGTTACACAATTTTAAGTACAAGATTCTCGAGGAACCACCCCTTCCTCTAGTCACTTTTTAGCCCTTGCCTCCAAAAAAATTTAATTGCAGTTTTTAAACTGACAAATTAAACTGTTGCACAATTTTACGTACAAGATTCTCGAGGAACCACCCTTTCCTCTAGTCACTTTTCAGCCCTTGCCTCCAAAAAAATTTAATTGCAATTTTTAAACTGAAAAATCAAACTGTTACACAATTTTAAGTACAAGATTCTCGAGGAACCACCCCTTCCTCTAGTCACTTTTCAGCCCTTGCCTCCAAACAAATTTAATTGCAATTTTTAAACTGAAAAATTAAACTGTTACACAATTTTACGTACAAGATTCTCGAGGAACCACCCCTTCCTCTAGTCACTTTTCAGCCCTTGCCTCCAAAAAAATTTAATTGCAGTTTTTAAACTGACAAATTAAACTGTTGCACAATTTTACGTACAAGATTCTCGAGGAACCACCCTTTCCTCTAGTCACTTTTCAGCCCTTGCCTCCAAAAAAATTTAATTGCAATTTTTAAACTGAAAAATTAAACTGTTACACAATTTTACGTACAAGATTCTCGAGGAACCATCCCTTCCTCTAGTCACTTTTCAACCCTTGCCTCCAAAAAAATTTAATTGCAATTTTTAAACTGACAAATTAAACTGTTGCACAATTTTACGTACAAGATTCTCGAGGAACCATCCCTTCTTCTAGCCACTTTTCAGCCCTTGCCTCCAAAAAAATTTAATTGCAGTTTTTAAACTGACAAATTAAACTGTTGCACAATTTTACGTACAAGATTCTCGAGGAACCATCCCTTCTTCTAGCCACTTTTCAACCCTTGTTTTCAAAAAAATTTAACTGCAATTTTTAAACTGAAAAATTGTATGGAGGGTAATGAAGTACAAGGGATGATATTTTATGTATATTTGAAAATAATTCTTTTTCAACCCCCCGTGAAATTAGTCAATAATTTCAGAGTTTGAATCTCGGGGTGAATTTCTGGTGCAAATTTTTCGGATCGCCAAAAAAATGATAGTTTGAAGGGTCCCACCCCTTCCCACGAGGGAACGGGTTACCTACGAAATTTCTACATCCATCATTCCTCTCGTTCCAACCCCTTAACGACCATCCCCTCGGCCGTCGCGGCACGCGCCATTATAATGCTCGGGCTTAACTCGCTCGAAATTGAACTGCCCTTTAAAACTTGAACCACGGTTTACGAGGTTGCCGGCGACGCTAAGCGACAAGCACACACACCGGCCGTAGCAGCCACCTCGAAGGCGCTGTCTGTTTTTACGACCCCTCTATCTCGCGGCCTTTTGTTGCGCGGCCGGATCGACCAGGGAAAATGGAAATTTCATGCAAAAGATTCGGGGAAGATACACTCGCGCTGTACCAGCCCCTCGGAGAACCCAAGAAAAAATCCTCGCAAAGATAGAACTACCCTTCGAGTCAGTTACCAAAAATTTTGGGCCCAGAAAACGAAACCGAATCGTAGAAAAAATGATAGGTACCGTGTAGTGTCATATAAGATCAAGAACGAATGAGTCTGGGCCTCATGAACAAATTTTGGGACCTACAGAAAAATTGCAGACTTACCTTACTAGGAAATCGTGAGGGCTACGATGAGGACTTCCGGGCCCAGAAAACGAAACCAAATCGTGGAAAAAATGATAGGTACCGTGTAGTGTCATATAAGATCAAGAACGAATGAGCCTGGGCCTTACGAGCAAATGGGACCTACAGAAAAATTGCAGACTTACCTTACTAGAAAATCGTGGGGGCTACGGTGAGGACTTCCGGGCCCAGAAAACGAAACCAAATCATGGAAAAAATGATAGGTACCGTGTAGTGTCATATAAGATCAAGAACGAATGAGCCTGGGCCTTACGAACAAATGGGACCTACAGAAAAATTGCAGACTTACCTTACTAGAAAATCGTGGGGGCTACGATAAGGACTTCCGGGCCCAGAAAACGAAACCAAATCGTGGAAAAAATGATAGGTACCGTGTAGTGTCATATAAGATCAAGAACGAATGAATCTGGGCCTTATGAACAAATTTTGGGATCTACAGAAAAATTACAGACTTACCTTACGAGAAAATCGTGAGGGCTACGATGAGGACTTCCGAGGCTTGTGAACTGGAGGGGCAGTGAGGAGCACGATGAGGCCCGGGGTGCGTCGTACAAGGCCCATAACGGCCGGAAGAGGACGAGGTTTATCGGATATTCGGTGTACGTTCGGCACCACCTGCCTCCGATGGGACATTGGCCGAATATCTATTATAATTTGCCGGACGACGAAATTCGTTGGTTCGCGACGGGGCTCCGGGGCCCATGGGCCTGGGCCGGATTGCGGAACCGCTTGAACTCGATTCCCCGATCGGGCCATCGTGCCACCGGGCCACCGGGCCTCCTATCGTCCTCGTATCGCAGCCTATCGCCTTTATCGCCGCATCGTTAACTCCGGGTTGTAAGCGCATAATGTATGCGGCCATTAAGCGTAATGAACACGGCGTGCTTTCTTCGGGGAGAGGGCATATTCGAGAGAATTTGCTCGGAATTTACGAGGCATAACGCCGGCCGTGTGGCGCGCACAAATAACGTATCGGCGACGAGTGCGTTCGGTTCGCACCTCTTTTTTCTCGCCAATATCCGAGAAAAATCAATTTCGACGGTGGACAAAATTGGGGACCCTCGACGGACATTTTGGGCCTTGCGAAACGACCACGAAGCTGATCGAACGATTTTATGGACCGTGAAACGGTTGAATATTTATGGGGAAATTGTGGGCCGTGTGACAACAATTTTGGGACCCATGACAAAAATTGTGGGACTTGAGACACGACTGAAAAGTTGTTTTTTTTAATAGTGTCCCAAACTCAAATTTTGAAGTTATGGGAGCTGTCGTGGCGAGCAAGATGGACGATGATTCTTGACGAAATCTGAGGTGGCACGCTCCCCCGTTTGGCAGCTCGTGGCTCGATCGTCGTCGGTTCATTATCTAGTTAATGGAGCGAGAGGAACGGCCGTGGAGATGCTCGCTTCCCATGTCGGCGAACAGAAAGGAATCGCAGGGGTGGCCAACAATCAGTGTACGAATTCGCACCGTCGAGTAGCGTCGCGTTCGAAATGAGTCGGCCGATTGATCGTTCTGGTTGCACCCGTCGCTGGTGGACCGTGAGTCTTATCTGTCTTCGATAACAGTGGAAAGATCATGGCTGAAATAATATTTTCCTCAGACAGTTGCTCGTATCGTTAAAAACAACGTGGAACTCATGACGGAAATTTTGGGCCTTATGGAATAATCATGGAACTATGAAACTGGACCTGTAAAAAATTTGTAAGGCCTTCAACAGAATTGTGGGACCTACGACGAGAATATTGAGGCCCATAAAAATTGTTGGGCCTTGTTGAACGATTCTGGAGGTCACGAAATAAACTGAAGACCTGTAGGACAGTTGTAGGGCCCATCAAAAAATTGAATAGGACCTGTAAAAAATTTGTAAGGTCCTCAACAGAATTGTGGGACTTGCGACCAAAATGTTGAGGCCCATGAAAATTGTTGGGCCTTGTTCAACGATTCTGGAGGTCACGAAATAAACTGAAGACCTGTAAAACAGTTGTAGGGCCCATCAAAAAATTGAATAGGACCTGTAAAAAATTTGTAAGGTCCTCAACAGAATTGTGGGACTTACGACCAAAATGTTGAGGCCCATGAAAATTGTTGGGCCTTGTTGAACGATTCTGGAGGTCACGAAATAAACTGAAGACCTGTAAAACAGTTGTAGGGCCCATCAAAAAATTGAATAGGACCTGTAAAAAATTTGTAAGGTCCTCAACAGAATTGTGGGACTTACGACCAAAATGTTGAGGCCCATGAAAATTGTTGGGCCTTGTTCAACGATTCTGGAGGTCACGAAATAAACTGAAGACCTGTAAAACAGTTGTAGGGCCCATCAAAAAATTGAATAGGACCTGTAAAAAATTTGTAAGGTCCTCAACAGAATTGTGGGACTTACGACCAAAATGTTGAGGCCCATGAAAATTGTTGGGCCTTGTTGAACGATTCTGGAGGTCACGAAATAAACTGAAGACCTGTAAAACAGTTGTAGGGCCCATCAAAAAATTGAATAGGACCTGTAAAAAATTTGTAAGGTCCTCAACAGAATTGTGGGACTTACGACCAAAATGTTGAGGCCCATGAAAATTGTTGGGCCTTGTTGAACGATTCTGGAGGTCACGAAATAAACTGAAGACCTGTAGAACAGTTGTAGGGCCCATCAAAAAATTGAATAGGACCTGTAAAAAATTTGTAAGGTCCTCAACAGAATTGTGGGACTTACGACCAAAATGTTGAGGGCCATCAAATTTGTTGGACCTTGTTGAACGATTCTGGAGGTCACGAAATAAACTGAAAACCTGTAGAACAGTTGTAGGGCCCATCAAAAAATTGAATAGGACCTGTAAAAAATTTGTAAGGTCCTCAACAGAATTGTGGGACTTACGACCAAAATGTTGAGGGCCATCAAATTTGTTGGACCTTGTTGAACGATTCTGGAGGTCATGAGGTAAATTGAAGACCCGAGAAATAGGTCCCATGAAAAAATTATTTTGGGACCCATGACAAGAGTTGTGGGCCTTGTAAAGAAATTCTTGGAATTGTTTTAACCCGGTCACAATGCCGGAGATAATTCTTCTGGCGAGTCAATCGAATTTTTGGCTTCTCGGTATTGTTGTAGGATGTTTTGTCTATTTGGAACAGAAGTGAGTTAGCGCTGCGAGGGGTGGCAGACAGCTTATTCGTCCCCAAATGCGATTTTACGTCCGACCACTCGTGAATCCGGGGCCGGCGTTAAAAGGGCGGTTAACTCCGGGGATGCTGGTTGTTATTTAATCTCTAATCCCGACACTCGAGGGTGGCTCTCTCCGTCATCGATACCCCAGATTTGCGTGCTCACCCTTAGCAATCATTTTCGAGGGTTGTTCGAAGCGCGCCCCCGACCACCGTTTGCGAGACAGGATCGATCGGAGCTTCACTTCGAGCTATCGCGATCCTTCTGGCTTCCTTGACACCCTGTCGTGTCGATAAAGTAACAACAATTAAACTAACACCGCCAATTTGTTTAACAACCCGTAGTTCTTCGAATACAATAAAAATTCAGTCTTCAATCAAAAAACGAAGAGAGATACAGTCGTTCACCAGTGCAATACATAATGATAAACACGGGAGCAATAAATTGCACTCAAGAAAAAATTGTTGACAAAATAATGGTGGGAGTTCGGTAGCCACTACAAAGAAAAATAAATCAAAGGGGCAAAGTGGGAGGGCAAGCGAGAAAAAGTGGACTAGTCAGACACATAGTAATCATAATAGTAATAAAATGGAAAATGCGATCACAGTCGCGAACCAGGTCGTAAAAAAGACTTTCGTTTTCTCACGTGCCGCTCGTCCAGACGGTTGCGTCACTCTAATTAAGGGAACGATGAAACTGCGCCTCGATGAAAAATTGTTGCGCGAGCCTGTGAGAAAATGCTCGCCGCTCGCGCCATTGTGAACCGTCCCGCGGATATAATATTTTTATTCGATGCATTTTTTTCCTTTTCATTGCTGACAGTATCACGATTCTTTCCACCGGGAATCTCGCATCGTAAATCAAACGATGGAAAAATTGCCCGAGATACTTCCTAAAACAGCTATGGAAAGACGAAGTGCCGGGGGCCACGAAGCCACGCCCCCTTGGGGCAAGTAACATTACGCTATAAATATATTTTTACGTTGACCAGTTATTTAGTCTTGTAGCAAATTATCCTGCTCTTCCGGAGCGAGCATGGGCATGGATGCCCTGTGGGGCACTGTTCTGGCTCCATCAGGGAGGGGAGCAACGAGGCCCCGCCCTCTCAGAGCTATTTTCATAAATTTGCTTACGTTGAGCAGTTGTTTCTTGCTTGAATAAATTGTTTTCCTTTCCTGGCTCCATTAGAGGCGGGAGGAGCGAGGCCACGCCCTCCTGGAGCATTCTCCAAGAAACTATACAAGTCTCGACGTGCTTTAGGATGACGTAACCTGCTCCCAAGGGCAACACAGAGCGCTCCCAGGGCCAGGAGCAGTGGGCGCAATGAAAAATCGGCGTGCAAAGACGAATCGAAGGGGTGTGGTGCCACGAGGGGTGGAGAGGGAGTGTTCGAGAGGGCCGAGGGGAGGGGGAGGACGATCGAAGAGCGTCTCTCGCGCGCTGCCGGCTCAGCGCGAGCGTAAATCCTCCGCGCAGGAAGAAACAACTAATCACAGAGGGGAGTATCCTCGTAAATCTCGGCTGCGTGTCATTCGCGAGTCGCAACTCACGATTTAATAACACGCCAGCGGACTGACCGGCGCAGCCTGTTATTTGAGTATGAGCGAATTCCGCCCGTGGGGGCCAGTCACACTTTCTCGCCGTCAAGCGTCGCCGATCTATCGGGACCGTTCCATCGAAATCCAACGAAATTTATCCAAAAAACCAAATCCACAAACTTTTACAGCTGTCTGATACAGATTTTTGGAACGGGGCTATTTCCTAAAATATTTCGGAAAGTAATGCAGCTAGAAGAAAATGTGATACACGAAATTTGATTGTCTTTCCAAGGCGAATACAATGGCGTCGACGAAATTTCGAAAGAATCAAAGATGGCCCCGGTGCAGGCGATTGAAGAGGCAGCAATGAAGAAATTGTTGAGTTTGACTGATTTTAAAAATTGTTTGTGGAGGTTAGGGACAAGGAAGGGACCGTGGGTGTCTAGATTAAACTGTGCTCTACGAGGCCGAGAAAAATGGAATTGCACGGGGCCGGGGCGTTACGGGCTGCGAATAAATTGCAGTGGAAGGAGCAGAGAGGATCGAAAACTATAGAACACACCAGCCATCCACCGTGGCAAGAAAAGAACCGTGTTTGAACTGGAACGGGAGCGAGGTGTTCGAGATAAAGGAGTAAGGGACCGTGGTGGAGGGGTGCGGGAGGTGGTGGGAGGAGGGTAGAGGAAAGGCAGGGAAGGAAAGAGTGCGAGGAAGCCCCCGAGGCGAGCACGTCGTAGGTGCAAAGTTTAACAATGCGGCTCCGCGGAGTGCGGAGCGTACAGTGCGTTCACCTAGCACCTCGGCCTCTCGCTAGAGCGACGATTTATGTACGGACAAGTCCGCCCACTTCTAGTATCTTCATCTCGGCCGGAGGACGTGCTTCTTACCGTGTACACGGACGCCGGGAGAAAGAGAGAGACACCCGGAGAGGGCATTCCTGAACCCTTCTAACCAATTTTCAAACAATTCGACAATATCAGAATTTTTTCTACAGAAACCCATCAACCTTTCATGGTAAATGCAGTTAGGGTTTATGAAGTACACAGTGGACATCCTTCAGTAATTTTTTAAAATTAATAAATGTCAAAATATGCTTTTGTTGACTTTTATCGAGGGAGTCCGACGTAGTGCATCTTCGAGATTTTTTTGTCGGAGAACCGATCGATCGATTTTCACGAATTTTACTGGATTTTGTAGAGTATATCGTCAGTACGTGTTAGTAATTTTTTCGGGGAGTAATTGTGAATACTGTAGGAGTTATTAAAATTTTTGTGTAGTCAGGTTCCAGGAGAGGACATTCGCGAACCCTTCTAACCAATTTTCAAACAATTCGACAATATCAGAATTTTTTCTACAAAAACCCATCAACCTTTCTTGGTAAATGCAGTTGTTTTTTATCAAGTACTCAGTGGACATTCTTCAGTAACTTTTTAAAATTAAAAAATGTCAAAATATACTTTTGTAGACTTTTATCGAGGGAGTCCGACGTAGTGCATCTTCGAGATTTTTTTGTCGGAGAACCGATCGATCGATTTTTACGAATTTTACTGGATTTTGTAGAGTATATCGTCAGTACGTGTTAGTAATTTTTTCGGGGGCTAATTGTGAATATTGTGGGAGTTATTAAAACTTTTGTGTAATCAGATTCCAGGAGAGGACATTCGCGAACCCTTCTAACCAATTTTCAAACAATTCGACAATATCAGAATTTTTTCTACAAAAACCCATCAACCTTTCTTGGTAAATGCAGTTGTTTTTTTATCAAGTACTCAGTGGACATTCTTCAGTAACTTTTTAAAATTAATAAATGTCAAAATATGCTTTTGTTGACTTTTATCGAGGGAGTCCGACGTAGTGCATCTTCGAGATTTTTTTGTCGGAGAACCGATCGATCGATTTTTACGAATTTTACTGGATTTTGTAGAGTATATCGTCAGTACGTGTTAGTAATTTTTTCGGGGGCTAATTGTGAATATTGTGGGAGTTATTAAAACTTTTGTGTAATCAGATTCCAGGAGAGGACATTCGCGAACCCTTCTAACCAATTTTCAAACAATTCGACAATATCAGAATTTTTTCTACAAAAACCCATCAATCTTTCTTGGTAAGTGCAGTTGGTTTTTATCAAGTACACAGTGGACATCCTTCAGTAATTTTTTTAAATTAAAAAATGTCAAAATATACTTTTGTCGACTTTTATTGAGGGAGTCCGAATTAGTGCATCTTCGGGAATTTTTTGTCGGAGAACCGATCGATCGATTTTCACGAATTTTACTGGGTTTTGTAGGGTATATTGTCAGTACGTGTTAGTAATTTTTTCGGGGAGTAATTGTGAATACTGTAGGAGTTATTAAAATTTTTGTGTAGTCAGGTTCCAGGAGAGGACATTCGCGAACCCTTCTAACCAATTTTCAAACAATTCGACAATATCAGAATTTTTTCTACAAAAACCCATCAACCTTTCTTGGTAAATGCAGTTGTTTTTTATCAAGTACTCAGTGGACATTCTTCAGTAACATTTTAAAATTAAAAAATGTCAAAATATACTTTTGTAGACTTTTATTGAGGGAGTCCGAATTAGTGCATCTTCGGGAATTTTTTGTCGGAGAACCGATCGATCGATTTTCACGAATTTTACTGGGTTTTGTAGGGTATATTGTCGGCACGTGTTAGTAATTTTTTCGGGGAATAATTGTGAATATTGTGGGAGTTATTAAAATTTATGTGTAATCAGATTCCAGGAGAGGACATTCGCGAACCCTTCTAACCAATTTTCAAACAATTCGACAATATCAGAATTTTTTCTACAAAAACCCATCAACCTTTCTTGGTAAATGCAGTTGTTTTTTATCAAGTACTCAGTGGACATTCTTCAGTAACTTTTTAAAATTAATAAATGTCAAAATATGCTTTTGTTGACTTTTATCGAGGGAGTCCGACGTAGTGCATCTTCGAGATTTTTTTGTCGGAGAACCGATCGATCGATTTTTACGAATTTTACTGGATTTTGTAGAGTATATCGTCAGTACGTGTTAGTAATTTTTTCGGGGGCTAATTGTGAATATTGTGGGAGTTATTAAAACTTTTGTGTAATCAGATTCCAGGAGAGGACATTCGCGAACCCTTCTAACCAATTTTCAAACAATTCGACAATATCAGAATTTTTTCTACAAAAACCCATCAATTTTTCTTGGTAAGTGCAGTTGGTTTTTATCAAGTACACAGTGGACATCCTTCAGTAATTTTTTTAAATTAAAAAATGTCAAAATATACTTTTGTCGACTTTTATTGAGGGAGTCCGAATTAGTGCATCTTCGGGAATTTTTTGTCGGAGAACCGATCGATCGATTTTCACGAATTTTACTGGGTTTTGTAGGGTATATCGTCAGCACGTGTTAGTAATTTTTTCGCGGATTAATTGTGAATATTGTGGGAGTCATTAAAATGTTTGTGTAGGCAGGTTCGAGGGAGCGACGTTTGCTGCAAGTGCATAGGGAAGTGCAGGATGCATTCGCGACTCGAGGCCATCGCTGCAACGACAGTCCCCGGTTCGGAACGAAGGGAACCGTCCACCGCTGTTCTTCCTCTGTTCCCCCTGCTCTTTCTTTCGCAGGAACAGTTCGCCGTTTCTCGACTTCCTCGGCGAACCTCTAATTAATAAATGCACCGACAACGCTCTGCCCCCAGGAACACATGTACCTGGTAGGTGTTACTATCGGGCATCGGGCAGCACCGGGCTCTTCGGAGGATAGTTTCCACGGAGGAAGATATATGTGACACCTGGAATGGAATCGACGGAGATCGAGAGACGTCCCGGCGGGAGAGACTTTTTGCATTTCAAATCAGCCAACAATGAAATTGCCCGTGGATCCGCGACACGAGGTTCTCAAAGCGTTCTCGAATTCTCCGTGTAATTACTGCGCTTCGAATTATGCAACACGTCCGATAGGTACGAGGAAAATCATAGAAGAACCCGTTCAGAAATATCGCCTTAGCACGAGCCTTGAAAACTAAAAATTCGTTTATAATTTTCGATATTAACACATTACCGACCGGTGATTATTGCATAATTTTGAAAAATCTATGGTACACGGCTAAAAACTTTTTAATGGAACCTTTAACACTGACAGGACTTTTCATTGTGAACTAACAAGTCTCCCTCCATATCGTCATCTAATACTTTCATTTAAGATTGCAATGTAAAAGAAAATTTCTGTGCTTCCTTTTGGTACAGCACAATTATTGAGAATCCTATCAATAGGCTTTCGGTAGATAAAGTGTTAACAAATTGGAATCTTGACTGAAAAAAATTGTTAGGTGACAGACTGAACCTTCCAGCTTGCAATAAAGGAAGGTTCAACTCGAATGGACGAATAGTTTCCGAGATAAAAATTTGATAAGTATATCTTAAAGAATGTCAAATTCAGAGGACCGTATTTTATAAATAAATATGAACACAACAAAGTGGTAACACAAACCACCTTTAATATCGCGTGGACTATATCATACTACACTTCCAATGAAATCGAGAGACCACCACCCCATAGAAATAGGCCCGATAGCAGGTAGATAACGCAGTTTTTCGAGGGGTGAATTTATTTGCATGGTCCAGCGAAGTGTAAAAGATAAATACGCGGCGTTTATCGATGCGGCACCTTGACCTCTTTCGTGGGGGAAGAACGATGCCAAGGAACGATAAAGGGTGGAATCGGAATGGACCCGTGCAAGTCCGATACTCTAACTTTCCTTCTCTCTCTCTCTCTCTTCGTTCTGGTACGTTATAAATCAGCCGGCAAACCATCCCTAACTAAATCGACTTTGCGTAACCAAATCTGGGGAAGGGGGTTTGCGGTGGTTACCGGTGTGAAATGTTCCCATGGGGGGTCGGTCGCCCGGATAGAAAAGAGACGCCGCACCCCCCATGCTTCGACGTCCCGTCGCGGAGGATCCCCATAACAGGACAATATGTTAGCCCGTGTTTCGTTACGCTAGCCACCAGACATCCGATTATGCTTATTATACCGATTACACCGCGGACGGCCGATCTCTGTGAGAATCCCCAAATAGGGAATTTCCCCCCCACTTCTTCAGACTTCGATTGCGAAAACTAGATCACTAGATCCGCAATTGTTCACTGCATGAACTTCCTAGATCCAAAATCAGAATAATAATATCCCTGCTTTATTCGTGTAGATTGTGCGAGATTTTAAATATACTTTAATCAAACAACCCAAAGATCATTTAACGAATAAAATTTATCACGAATACAATTGTAATAGAAGAAACATAATACAAAAATACGTCACTAGATCCGCAATTGTTCACTGCATGAACTTCCTAAATCCAAAATCAGAATAATAATATCCCTGCTTTATTCGTGAAAATTGTGGGAGATTTTAAATAAACTTTAATCAAACAACCCAAAGATCATTTAACGAATGAAATTTATTACGAATACAATTGTAATAGAAGAAACATAATACAAAAATACGTCACTAGATCCGCAATTGATCACTGCATGAACTTCCTAGATCCCAAATCAGAATAATAATATCCCTGCTTTATTCGTGAAGATTGTGCGAGATTTTAAATATACTTTAATCAAACAACCCAAAGATCATTTAACGAATGAAATTTATTACGAATACAATTGTAATAGAAGAAACATAATACAAAAATACGTCACTAGATCCGCAATTGTTCACTGCATGAACTTCCTAGATCAAAAATCAGAATTATAATATCCCTGTTTTATTCGTGAAGATTGTGCGAGATTTTGAATATACTTTAATCAAACAACCCAAAGATCATTTAACGAATAAAATTTATTACGAACACAATTGTAATAGAAGAAACATAATACAAAAATACGTCACTAGATCCGCAATTGTTCACTGCATGAACTTCCTAGATCAAAAATCAGAATTATAATATCCCTGTTTTATTCGTGAAGATTGTGCGAGATTTTGAATATACTTTAATCAAACAACCCAAAGATCATTTAACGAACGAAATTTATTACGAACACAATTGTAATAGAAGAAACATAATACAAAAATACGTCACTAGATCCGCAATTGTTCACTGCATGAACTTCCTAGATCCAAAATCAGAATAATAATATCCCTGCTTTATTCGTGAAGATTGTGCGAGATTTTAAATAAACTTGAATCAAACAACCCAAAGATTATTTAACGAATGAAATTTATTACGAACACAATTGTAATAGAAGAAACATAATACAAAAATACGTCACTAGATCCGCAATTGTTCACTGCATGAACTTCCTAGATCCAAAATCAGAATAATAATATCCTTGCTTTATTCGTGAAGATTGTGCGAGATTTTAAATATACTTTACTCAAACAACTCAATGATCATTTAACGAATAAAATTTATTACGAACACAATTGTCATAGAAGAAACATAATACAAAAGTACGTCACTAGATCCGCAATTGTTCACTGCATGAACTTCCTAGATCCAAAATTAGAATAATAATATCCCTGCTTTATTCGTGAAGATTGTGCGAGATTTTAAATATACTTTAATCAAACAACTCAATGATCATTTAACGAATAAAATTTATTACGAACAGAATTGTCACAGAAGAAACATAATACAAAAGTGCGTCACTAGATCCGCAATTGTTCACTGCATGAACTTCCTAAATCCAAAATCAGAATAATAATATCCCTGCTTTATTCGTGAAAATTGTGCGAGATTTTAAATATACTTTAATCAAACAACCCAAAGATCATTTAACGAATAAAATTTATCACGAACAGAATTGTCATAGAAGAAACATAATACAAAAATACGTCACTAGATCCGCAATTGTTCACTGCATGAACTTCCTAGATCTAAAATCAGAATAATAATATCCCTGCTTTATTCGTGAAGATTGTGCGAGATTTTAAATATACTTTAATCAAACAACCCAAAGATCATTTAACGAATAAAATTTATTACGAACAGAATTGTCACAGAAGAAACATAATACAAAAGTGCGTCACTAGATCCGCAATTGTTCACTGCATGAACTTCCTAAATCCAAAATCAGAATAATAATATCCCTGCTTTATTCGTGAAAATTGTGGGAGATTTTAAATATACTTTAATCAAACAACCCAAAGATCATTTAACGAATGAAATTTATTACGAACAGAATTGTCATAGAAGAAACATAATACAAAAGTACGTCACTAGATCCGCAATTGTTCGCTGCATGAACTTCCTAGATCCCAAATCAGAATAATAATATCCCTGCTTTATTCGTGAAGATTGTGCGAGATTTTAAATATAGTTTAATCAAACAACCCAAAGATCATTTAACGAGCAAAATTTATTACGAACACAATTGTAATAGAAGAAACATAATACGAAAAGTACGTCTGAACAGAACTGTGTTAAATAGAAGAGTGGGAATACGCTGGCTTGATAAATCGATATTTGTGTCGCAAAGGAACAATTCTCTATTCTTTTTATAAACAACTTGCATCTATACACCGAGTGATTAAACCCAAATGGAGCAAATCTATCCACAAAAATTGAGGTGTGAAGTTTGGGAGAGAGACCAAGATTAATTTAAAAAATCACTACTTCTAGAGGAGCTCACTGACTCGAGCGAAACTTTCTGAGTGTGTAGAGTGATCCCAAACGAAAATAATAATGTACTTTTTTGTGCTCTGTTGCTCTTCAACGGTTTGTAAAAAATTCTAGAAAGATCTGAAAGTCTCCATTCACACCCCATCTGAAATTATCAAATCGTTTAACACGCCCCTCCATAAATAACACAGATAATTAATACTGTTGCTAAACATGAAAAAAAAGAAAATAACAAACATTAAAGTAACAAGAGAAGAGAGAGTCTCGCAAAATAAATAAAGTGTCTCCGAAGACAAAGAAGAGAAAGCGCGAAGAACAGCAGCGTGGAAACGCTTCGGTCAACAGGTTACCAGCTCGGATTACTCTCGCGATTAGTATGCGAGAGCCGGCGATGTCGCTTGGAATTCGCTTCCTCGTGGAATCAGAAGAATTCGCGATTCCCTGTTCCGTGAATAGAACGCGCGTTCTATTGAAGGCGGGGGGCAGAGGGAAGAATAGAGACGAAGCACATAATCGGGTTTAAAGTTACAAGGGAGATGACTCTCGGGCCCCGGAGATCGATTCGATCCTAACGCCCTGTCCTAAACGATCCCACAGAGATCGGCACGTGGCTGCGTCGCACCCTCTGACATCGGCTCGAGGTCCCGGGGTTGTCAGCAATCCTCCCCTTTACCTCCCTCCCCCCGGTGGACTAAGATTCACAGGGTAAACGAACGCTAAGTCACCGACGTCAACAGGCATCATGCTCTACTCGAGTTTATTTGCTCGAGCAGTCCCGTTTGTTTCTTTAGGATCAATGATCATTTGTTCGCGGCTCGGGCCTGCTGCCCGATGATTGTTGTTCGTGGACACACAAGAAGCAGGTCCTTCTTCTAATCGTCGGAGACAAAAACATTCTCATAATGTTTTTCTAGCACAAATTGTTCCATTATTTATTGTTGATTAAAATTTTCTGGTGCTCACGACACCCTTCCCATTTGAACTGCCACAAAATGGTGAAAAAAAATCATACAGCATTTTTTTTTAGACTCGTTGGAAAGCGAAGACTCAAACCTACAACCACACTGTGGTTAGAATCGCAGAAAAATTTTTTCAATTTCATAAAGTCGTTTGAATTTGGAGAAATCGAAAAAATTACCATTTTTGACTATTATTTACGTCCCGACGCTAAAAATTTTTTTTGAAGGATATGACCTACGGATATTGAAAGTGGACAGTTTGACCTTCAAAATGAGCCTGGGTTCATTGCTCTACGATTTTTTTCAACGGAATTACGATATTTTGAGTATCCAGAAATTTTCGTCTAGGCTGTACTCGCCCCAAAGTGGGGTATTGCAATGCCATTGGCACTCTCACTAAAACAGCCATAAAATATTGAAAAAATATCGTACAGCATTTTTTTCAGATTTGTTGGAAAGCGAAGACTCAAACCTACAACCACACTGTGGTTAGAATCGCAGAAAAATTTTTTCAATTTCATAAAGTCGTTTGAATTTGGAGAAATCGAAAAAATTACCATTTTTTACTATTATTTACGTTTCGACGCTAAAAATTTTTTTTGAAGGATATGACCTGCGGATATTGAAAGTGGAGAGTTCGATCTTCAAAATGAGCCTCGGTTCGTCGTTCTACGATTTTTTTAAACAGAATTACGATATTTTGAGTATCCACAAATTTTCGTCTGTGCTGTACTCGCCCCAAAGTGGGGTATTGCAATGCCATTGGCACTCTCACTAAAACAGCCATAAAATATTGAAAAAATATCGTACAGCATTTTTTTCAGATTTGTTGGAAAGCGAAGACTCAAACCTACAACCACACTGTGGTTAGAATCGCAGAAAAATTTTTTCAATTTCATAAAGTCGTTTGAATTTGGAGAAATCGAAAAAATTACCATTTTTTACTATTATTTACGTTTCGACGCTAAAAATTTTTTTTGAAGGATAGGACCTACGGATATTGAAAGTGGAGAGTCCGATCTTTAAAATGAGCCTAGGTTCGTCGCTCTACGATTTTTTTAAACAGAATTACGATATTTTGAGTATCCACAAATTTTCGTCTGGGCTGTACTCGCCCCAAAGTGGGGTATTGCAATGCCATTGGCACTCTCACTAAAACAGCCATAAAATATTGAAAAAATATCGTACAGCATTTTTTTCAGATTTGTTGGAAAGCGAAGACTCAAACCTACAACCACACTGTGGTTAGAATCGCAGAAAAATTTTTTCAATTTCATAAAGTCGTTTGAATTTGGAGAAATCGAAAAAATTACCATTTTTTACTATTATTTACGTTTCGACGCTAAAAATTTTTTTTGAAGGATAGGACCTACGGATATTGAAAGTGGAGAGTCCGATCTTTAAAATGAGCCTAGGTTCGTCGCTCTACGATTTTTTTAAACAGAATTACGATATTTTGAGTATCCACAAATTTTCGTCTGGGCTGTACTCGCCCCAAAGTGGGGTATTGCAATGCCATTGGCACTCTCACTAAAACAGCCATAAAATGGTGAAAAAAATCGTACAGCAGTGTTCTTGGCCTCATTCGAAAGCGAAAACTCCAGTCTTTAAATCTAGAAAGGTGTCTCTCGCGAAAAACATTTTTTGAACTCCCCAGATTCAGCTGAATTTGAAAAATGTTTCAAAAACGAGTCTTCTTACATGTGACCGCGGTACTAAAGAGGAAAACGATTTCGTAAAAACTGACTTGCTGTTGTCGAAAGCGCAGATTCCACCCTTCAAAATGAGTCTGGGCTCATGGTTGTACGATTTTTTTTCACGAACCTGCAACAACTGAAACATTGCCGTCGCTGGTCACTATGACAAGTGAGCTGATTGCGATGAATCAGTGCATGAGAATCGAAATCGACGGTCTTTCGGAAAGCAGCTCGAGTAAAAAGTTGTTCGGAAAATTCGTCGGCGTGCACGCGCGTGCGAATGAATAATTAATAACGACCGACTCGTGGCTCACGGGTCGGAGGCTGGGGAACGTCATTCATGAATGCGAATCTTGTTTAACGGAGTTTTGACCGGCCTACTCGAGCACCGCTATCGGCAACTAATCCGGCCATTAGGGTGACTTTGCGAGGAGAAGCGGCCGTTGCACGAGCCCCGGCTTTTCAGGGGTGGGCGGTCTGTATTCGGGCGACCCTGTGTCGTCATAAAGCGTCGATACATCAAGCTTTGCATGCCCGATATGGGAACCGGCGTGCTCCTTCGGCTGCGACGGGGGCTGCGACAGCTAAGTCGCAGAATTACGTCACGAGGAAGCAGGTTCATGGGAACCGGCGGAAACCGTTGCATCGTCGTTGCCTCGTACAAAACCTCTGTCTCTATCCCTGGCTCTCGCTCATCCGCAAAAAATCTCTCGTTCGTGACTGTTTTCTGAATTAAGAGCACGAGCGGTGCATCTGGAGCCTCTTCTCTGCATTTTGGATATTTGAACTATTGCAACTCTGTGAAAAAAAATCGTAGAGGGATGTTCCTAGGCTCATTTTAAAGGGTGTGTCCTGCGGTTTCGAACCATGGAAGTTACTTTTTGATAGCACTGTTCAACCATTAAAAGCGACAGAAATAGTAGAAAGACTCGTTTCTGGAACATTTTTCGGATTCAGGTACCTGTGGCAGGTTCAACAAATTTTTCTCGCGAGGGAGATTAGAGTGAGGTTAAAGAATAAAGTTCTCGCTTTCCAACGAGACCAAAAAAATTGTTCTACGATTTTTTTTACCATTCTATGCCATTTTTAGAGAAAAGTGTGTCATATAGATTACAATACCTGACTCATGGGGTCATTGCACCCTAGACGAACATTTGTCGATATTTAAATTACTGCAACTTTGTAAAAAAAAATCGTAGGGAGATGTTCCTAGGCTCATTCCAAAGAGTGAAGTCTGCGCTTTCGCATACTCCAAATTAATTTTTGATAGCACTGTTTTACCATTAAAAGCGACAGAAATAGTAGAAAGACTCCTTTGTGGAACATTTTTCGGATTCAGGTACCTGTGTGAGGTTCAACAAATTTTTCTCGCGAGGGAGATTAGAGTGAGGTTAAAGAATAAAGTTCTCGCTTTCCAACGAGACCAAAAAAATTGTTCTACGATTTTTTTTACCATTCTATGCCATTTCTAGAGGAAAGTGTGTCATATAGATTACAATACCTGACTCATGGGGTCACTGCACCCTAGACGAACATTTGTCGATATTTAAATTATTGCAACTTTGTAAAAAAAAATCGTAGGGAGATGTTCCTAGGCTCATTCCAAAGAGTGAAGTCTGCACTTTCGCATACTCCAAATTAATTTTTGATAGCATTGTTTTACCATTAAAAGCGACAGAAATAGTAGACAGACTCGTTTCTGGAACATTTTTCAGATTCAGGTACCAGTGGGAGGTTCAACAAATTTTTCTCACGAGGGGGATTACTGTGGGATTGAAGAATAAAGTTTTCGCTTTCCAACGAGACCAAAAAAATTGTTCTACGATTTTGTTTGGCCATTTTATGCCACTTTTAGTGAGAAGTGTATCACAATTCCTGACTGAGGAGGGGGTCATACATTCTAGACGTGTCGATATTAACACTGCCATAACTTTGATAAAAAAAATCGTGCAGCAACGAGTCTGGGCTCATTTTGAAGCTCGAAGTATCCTCTTTCAGGTAACTCATGTCCCATTCCATTAAAAAAATTATTTGCACTAGAGATTGAGGTGGTAAAGCAAAAGGGTCGATTTTTTAACATTTAACGAATTCAATAGTTAATATAATTAATATATTAATAATTAAAAGTTAATATAAATGGTATTCTTAATATCATAAATGGTATAATATTAAGGTTTTATTTTAAATAATTAAAATTTGTATAAATTTTATATTTATTTAGTAAAACTAAAAATTAAGGGGTTTTTGCTCAGGTAAAAATTATCTTTAGAAATGATAATAATAACGTGGTTGGTGCATTAAAAACACTAAATAATAAAAAAAATGAGGAAGCTTTTTTAGAATTAAAATTTAATAAAAATTAATTTTGAATGAAATTTTAATTATTTAATTTATAAATATTATTAAAATTAAAATATTCTATATTATTTGAGGGGGTAATATAATGAATTTTAAAATATTATGAAATTTTCGTTAAAATTAAAATATTTTATATTATTTGAGGAGTTAATATAATGAATTTTAAAATATTATGAAATTTTCGTTAAAATTAAAATATTCTATATCATTTGAGGAGTTAATACAATGAATTTTAAAATATTACGAAATTTTCGTTAAAATTAAAATATTCTATATTATTTGAGGAGTTAATGTAATGAATTTTAAAATATTATGAAATTTTACGTTAAAATTAAAATATTTTATATTATTTGAGGGGGGAATATAATGCAGAAGCTTCGTAAAATTTTAAACTAATTTGAACCTGAAGATGGAAGTGTTGGCTTTGCAACGAGACCAAGCACAAGAGGCAACGATTTTTTCTCCCCACTTGATCGAGCAAAAAGTGAGCGATAAAGTGGCCGAGTGAAGCTAATCAAATTCCATTCGATGATTATTTATTCTGCCACTGACAGTTTGTTCTCTTGTCTGGCAGGCTTCCGTTGTCACTGGGGGCCGATTGGGTCTCCCGATGGTCCCCGAGCGTGGTTCTCGGACTAATAGATCGAAACGTTGACCGGGTCCACTCAATATCTCAATATCATTATCTGTCCTGTCCGGAGGGACGGAACGCGGCCGGAAGAGAGGAGGAGGGGAGCGGTAGAGAGGGAACGAGAGAGGTCTAGCCGAAGGCTGGATCCTCTCGGGCCCTGGGATCGGCTCCGGTATCTTCGGGAATATCTTCCTGGTCGCTCGAGGAAAGCTGCTTCGAACGACTGTCTATCTCTCTCTCCCTTTCTCTATTTTTCTTTCTCTTTATTTTTGTTCCTCTCTCCCTCCCGAAGAAGTTCCCGGAGGAGAGCACCGAAATGGAATCATCGATCGATAAGCGATCGGCTCGCGAGGCGAACCTTTCAATCATGCGACACCTATCAAACCAGAAAGCTTCCAGTGTTCCAAACGAGCGCCTGCTCTCCGTTTCTCTCTCTCTCTCTCCTCTCTGAACCCGGGGGGACCGAACGTGGTACGATCCTATCAGTGATTCATGGCCAATGGCCGCGTATTTATTTGGATCACCGTTTCACCGGTTCCTCCGCGGAACGTCGACGCGACGATCATACTCCTCCTCCTAATAAACTGTCCAAGAAACACACTGCGTTCGAACCGGTGTCGCCAGACGCGGGGCACGAATTCAGAGGAAAAAGTTACCCCCTCCATGCACTACGGAGGTGAAACGCGTCACGTGACCGGGCGGAAACGTGGGCAACAGTGCCGTGGAAGGGGAAGTTACAATGGGGGCACGAGTCTTAATCTGACGACCTTCGAATTTTTCCCCAGACTTTTCCATGCAACAAAGTTTTTTACACAGTTTTTTACGCAGTTTTTGTGCGTCATCATCCGAGTTGCACAAGCCAACAGGCACGAAAAGTTCGTAACAATTTTCTTTAATAATCTTCGAACAATATTCGAGATTTTCACGGGCGTGCAACGGAAGGAAACACGCTAATTAACGCGCGCCTCGGGCTATCCGAGATCGCGGGAAGGCAATAATACCAGTTATCCGCGTTTTATCAGGAAAACTCCGGGTAATTAGTCGTATCCAGAATTTGTACACGTGAGCCGCGGATTAGTGCAACCAGCGGACTGAGAAAACACGCGGAAAGCAGCTTTTTATTATACTGATCGGAATGATGCTATTCGCGACTACGTATGTCGCAATCGCAATATCAAGTTGCATAACAAATTCCGATACTAGATTTATCTCCAAATTCGATGTTTAAATTATTGCAACTTTGTGAAAAAAAATCGTGGGAGGGTGTACCTAGGCTCATTTTAAAGGATGAAGCCTGCGCTTTCGTACCCTGGAAGTTATTTTTTCCTAGCACCTTTTTACCATTGATGGTGCTGGAAATAGTAAAAGGCCTCGTTTTCAGAACATTTTTCGAATTCAAGTACCTGTGGCAGGTTCAAAATTTTTTTTTCGGAAGTAAAATCTTTCCAGATTTAAAGCATGAAGTTTTCGCTTTCGAATGAGACTAAGAAAACTACTGTACGATTCTTTTTCACCATTCTACGGCAATTTGAGTGAGAAGAGTGCCATTTGTAACGCAATACCACAATTTGGGGCGAGTACATCATAGACGAAAATTGTGCGAAATTTAAAAAATCGTAACTTCGTTAAAAAAAATCGTAGAGCGGTGAACCCAGGCTCATTTTGAAGGTCGAACACTCCATCTTCAATATTCGCAGGTTATAACCTTCAAAAAAAAATTTTAGCGTCGAGAAAAAAAAATAGTAAAAAATGGTAATTTTTCAATTTTTCCAAATTCGAACGACGCTGAGAAGTTCAAAAATTTTTTTCCGCGATGGAGATTATTCTGGAATGATGAAATGAAGTTTCTGCTTTCCAACGAGTCCAAAAACATAGTTGTACGATTTTTTTTTACCGTATTAGACCACTTTCAATATTGCGATGGTATTCGACTATTAAGTTATGTGATCACTTAAATCCTAGGCGATCTTTACCGATATTTCCATAATTGTCTCTGCGCTAAAAAACATCGCAGGTCAATGTATCGGGGCTCATTTCAAAAGGTGAACCCTGCGCTTTCGAACCCTGGAAGTTATTTTGTCCTAGCACCTTCTTACCATTGATGGTGCTGGAAATAGTAAAAGGACTCATTTTTGGAACATTTTTCAAATTCAAGTACCCGTGGCAGGTTCAAAAATTTTTTTTCGGAAGTAAAACCTTTCTAGATTGAATGAGTGAATTTTTCTCTTTCGAATGAAACCAAGAAAATTGCTGTACGATTCTTTTTCACCATTCTATGACAGTTTGAGTGAGAAGAGTGCCATTTGTAAAGCAATACCACAATTTGGGGCGAGTACATCATAGACGAAAATGGTGCGAAATTTAAAAAATCGTAACTTCGTTAAAAAAAATCGTAGATCGGTGAACCCAGGCTCATTTTGAAGGTCGAACACTCCGCCTTCAATATTCGCAGGTTATATTCTTGAAAAAAAATTTTAGCTTTGAGAAAGAAAAAATAGTAAAAAATGGTAACTTTTTCAAGTTTTCCAAATTCGAACGACGCTGAGAAGTTCAAAAATTCTTTTCCCCGATGGAGATTATTCTGGGGTGACAAAATGAAGTTTCTGCTTTCCAACGAGACCAAGAACATTGTTGTACGATTTTTTTTGGCCGTATTAGACCACTTTCAGTATGCCGATGGTATTCGACTATTAACTTATGTGATGGCATAAATCCTAGGCGATCTTTACCGATATTTCAATAATTGTAGCTGCGCTAAAAAACGTCGCAGGTCAATGTACCGGGGCTCATTTTAAAAGGTGAAGCCTGTGCTTTCGAACCCTGGAAGTTATTTTGTCCTAGCACCTTCTTACCATTGATGGTGCTGGAAATAGTAAAAGGACTCATTTTTGGAACATTTTTCAAATTCAAGTACCTGTGGCAGGTTCAAAAATTTTTTTTCGGAAGTAAAACCTTTCTAGATTGAATGAGTGAATTTTTCTCTTTCGAATGAGACCAAGAAAATTGCTGTACGATTCTTTTTCACCATCCTATGACAGTTTGAGTGAGAAGAGTGCCATTTGTAAAGCAATACCACAATTTGGGGCGAGTACATCATAGACGAAAATTGTGCGAAATGTAAAAAATCGTAACTTCGTTAAAAAAAATCGTAGATCGGTGAACCCAGGCTCATTTTGAAGGTCGAACTCTCCACCTTCAATATTCGCAGGTTATAACCTTCAAAAAAAATTTTTAGCGTTAAGAAATAAAAATAGTAAAAAATGGTAACTTTTTCAATTTTTCCAAATTCGAACGACGCTGAGAAGTTCAAAAACTTTTTTCCGCGATGGAGATTATTCTGGGATGACAAAATGAAGTTTCTGCTTTCCAACGAGTCCAAAAACATAGTTGTACGATTTTTTTTGGCCGCATTATGCCACTTTCAGTGAGAAGTATGCCGATGGTATTCGACTATTAAGTCATGTGATCGCTTAAATCCTAGGCGATCTTTACCTACATTTAAATAATTATAGCTGCGTTTAAAAAAATCGCAGGATAATGTACCAGGGCTCATTTTAAAGGTAAAAGACTGTAGTTTTGATACCTCCATGTAAATTTTGTTTAGAGTAGTTCTGTACTGTAAAACCAATGGGAGACGACCGAACGCAACGATTTGATTAGACGATCGATCGAATCGGCATCGCTCGTGATTTTCAGTAATTAAGGCCGGCTGTCTCGCGTGCGATTTCCCGCGGATCTTCCCGATGATCGTGGCCCGGCGCCGTGGACATGAAGGCGAGCGTGAAAGCCGCGGGAAAAAAAGCGGCAGGACGAAAATGGTGGCTGGGAATATTGTCACCGGTCACGAGAGCTCGTCCCGCGTGCGTGCGCGGGGGCGTCGACGATCTTCTCGCAAAGGAGAGCCAATGGGAGCGGAGAATACTTCGCGTGACACTGGATGGTCTTTTTCGCGCTCCGGAGCACGCTCCACCCGCTGACCACCGCCGATCGACTTCAAATTGCCGCGTCGCCCCTCTACGATCCCGATTTCCCCTAGATCCCGCCGAGAAATAACCGCCGCCTTTTTTCCTCTAATTATTTTCTCCCGCCTCCTCTAACTACGTTCTAATTACTAAAAATATTTTACACTGCACAACGCACGGCCAGGCCGCATAGAAAATCGAGAACGGACGCTTTGATACCGTCTTGCTGCGAAGGAGGCATGTCTGATCATGGCTCGCCGCTTCCACTTATGCCAAAGATCATTCCGCTCGCTCAATTGTTCAATTAAAAATTTAATTCTCGCTTAATTTTTCTCCGCAAGGTGGACCGCCATGGTTCAGAAGGATAAGAGATCGAAACATTGTTGAAATTTAAACTATTGTAACTTCGGGACTAAAAATCGCACAACGATAAACCTACGCTCATTTCAAAGAGTAAACTATCCGCTTTCAGATATTCCAAGTCCTGCTCGATTAAAAAATTTCTTGCACCAACGATGGAATGGGAAAGCAAAAATAGCGATTTTCAAATATTTTATAAATTCAAGCGTCTCTACAAACTTCAAAAAATTTTTCCACGCACTAAAACCAACGTGCGTCTCTAGCCTCAAGTCTTAGCTTTCCAACGAGACCGGAAACATTGGTCTACGATTTTTTCTTACCACGTTATGGCACTTTGAATGCACACTGCGCTGCCAGCATGACAATTAGGTGTACCGACAAGTCAGAAATGTTTATCATGTTTAAACAATCGGAACTTCGTGAAAAAAAATGTTACGACAACGTTGCTACCCTTATTTTGGAGGGTGGAACTTCTACTTTCAGAATACCCAAGTTTGATTTCGTGAAAAAATTCTTAGTAGAAAGTGCAGCTGGATCTAGATGCACGGTAGTGCACCAGCCAAGTTCTGGCACTACCTCCTTTTACACGAAACAACTTAGGCGTTTTTTAGAGGCTTATAACTCGGCACTGGAGCCAGATGGAGAGATGTAATTTCGTACACTTGTTAAATGCTATCATGTCTCAATATTGACAAAACATTAATCTTCCAACATTAGTAGGTTCCAAGATATAGGACCTCAAAAATCGCTAAATTTGTCACTGACTGACTGACTGACTGACTGACGATCATCAAAACCTTTTGGGTACTTCCCATTGACCTACAAGCTTGAAATTTGGTACATAGGTCCACCATAACAAACACTCAAAGGAATAATTATCAAAGTTTGAAATTTTACACATTAAAGGGTTGGAAAAAAAACATTACGAAATAGGTACGTAGGATAGAACATAGCAGCATAACATATACATAAGGGTACTTTGGGATTATTCCTTCGACCATTTCCTCCAAACTGTATTTTCGTATGCGTGGGCAGGCCGGCCGGGCCTCTCCGCCCCCCGCCACCTATCCCTAACTAATTCTTGAGAGGTCGACGGGATAATCCCATAGTACCTACATAAGTATACGTTTTATTAGCTTCGAAGTCGCAACAAATACTGACGAAAAAAACAATCGCTCTAACGTAAACAAAAGAAACTGCACCGAGCATCGTCTATAGCGGCGAGGGGCAAATGGATCCGAGCGTCGCCGGCAGGGTGTTACTCTTCGATACATTGAATTTGGATTTTGTCTTGCAGATTAGAAAAGAATTTTTTTCCTTTGATCGACGCTGCGTTGTTTAGATTTTTCGGGACAAAGTTTCAAGTAGGTATAAATAGGTAGTAAAACGAACATGCATTTATTAATTTACTTAATGTCCACCTTAAAGATAAAAAATGTTTAGGATTTAATGAATCAGGAATAAGAGTAATACCTACTTGATAATTGATGAAATTTCAACAAAAAGTGATGAAATCCCAACGAAAACATTCTGTAAACAGGAGCCAAGTTCTTATGGCCGTAAAAAGTTGTGAGATCAAACAAAATACGGCCAAGTTCGTCAGCTTAGAAATACCTCTTGCAATACAGAAAAAAGCGTTTGTAAAAATTAGTTTAAAAGAACGTATTTAATTTTTAAATTGATGCATGAAGGGCTAAATTATTCAAATTTGGCCGCTACCTAACACCTTTTATGGCCATTAGTTTAGAAAGTAATGCATGTTCGTTTTACTGCCTATTTATACCTTGTGACGTTGCAACTTTTGCAACGGAGCTTGGCTCCTTAATATTATAATAACTTTGTCCCGTTTAATGTTTATGGTGTTTTTTTTCTTTGTTAGTTGATTATTTTTTCTAATTGCAGGAGGTTTTCTTCTTCTCTGTATTCTTTGTTTTGGAATTTTAGGGTCCGGTATTTGTACTTCTTCGATGTGTGGCCATTACTTTTTAAACCAATGGCCATGAAAGATGTTAGGTATCGGTCAAGTTTGAATAATTTAACCACATTCCATGTAACTCTTTAAAAATTAAATAGCTTTCTTTTAAACTAATTTTTACAAACGCTTTTTTTCAGTATTGCAAGAGGTATTTCTAAGCTAACGAACTTGGCCGTATTTTCTTTGACCTCACAACTTTTTACGGCCATAAGAACTTGGCTCCTGTTTGCAGAATGTTTTTGTTGGTTAGGTTCTTACTTTGAGTGTTTTAGGATGTTTCTGGGGTTGCAGATAGCGGGAAAATTAGTCGGGAAAATTATTCGGCGGTTTCGGGCGAAGCACGATGAAAACGGTCTCGATTCCGGCAATTAGAAGGTGGATCTAGATTCGGCGGGTCGCCGTTGCCGATTCATCGTGTGTCGAATATCACTCCCGGGCTATCTTTGGCGGTCATAAATCTGAGACGATATTGCGCGCGGCCCGGTGCGGTTTCGCGCGCAGATTCGAGCCGTCGCGTCGCAGCCCCCGACACTGTTAGTGAGATTATGCCTGGCGCTGCGTGTCACAACGCTTGAGGAATTTATGCTTAGGCCGATATCTGGCGCTCTCGCGATTCGCATGCCCGTCGCGTCGCCCGCACCCGCTCGCGCTCGCGCACGCCTATGCCTCGCTAAGATCGCGTCCGCCGATTACTCCGTGAATTTATAATGGCCTGGAAGGCGAATCACCGAATCGGTTCTAACTCGTCGATGACGGCCTATCTCTGCCCGGTTACGGAAACGAGAGAAAGATCGCTCGCTCAATGGGATCCGAAGGGAACCTCGTGCTGCGATAGGATCGTCCACGATCTTTCAATTTATCCGCTTTTCTTCCGATTTCAGTGATATTAGCTACGTTAAATTTAATCCCAACAGAAACATCCTGCAAACAGGAGCCAAGTTTCTATGGCCATTGTCACGTGCGGTGGTTCAGCCACCGTTAATAATTAATTATAATCAATGATGTATTACATATACCTTTGAATTTCTTTTTATGTTTAATCTAATAATGTTGTACGAGAATTTACAGTCCCTGCTCACTTTATTAGACTCACCTGAAGAATTGGTGCTTTTTGAAATCTTATAAGGAATTCAACGCTGTTTTCAACCTATGGGGTAATGATTTCGTACTACATATAAGGTTGCCTATCGAAATGTAAAATTTTCTCGCAAGAGCAAAAAATCCCCCTTTTACCATGGCCCGACAATTCACCAGCCATGAATCCGATTGAAAATGTCTGGGAGTGCCTGAAAAGAGAACTGGCCAAAGAAAATATAACAACAAAGACCAAGTTGATAGAGAGAATAATCTATCACTGGCACCATAACGTTATATTAAGAGAAATTGAACAAACTTGCATAGATAGCATGCCCAGAAGAGTTGCGGCTTTAAGGATGTACTGGAGGTACAATGGGAGACAAAAATACAAGAAATTCGAAATCCATCAATACATGGCAATGGAAGCCATTCATTATATTTTGCATTAAACTTTTACGAATACTGTACCCTCTGTAGCTATATTCAGTGGTCTACACTTGTCACGTTTCCATGCTAGTGAGAGACAACAAGATAAATTTGACGTTTTGTAACAGTTTATAATTTTTTTGCTCTGTAACTGTTTAGTGAATCTTAATAAATTTTGAACACATAATTAATTACATAATTTTTACTACATATAAAAAAAACTGGAGTTTCTAGTTGCGTTTTTTCAAGGTTTAAATAGGGTTTCAAGTGGAATTTTATGAATTTTCCATAAGAAAACGTGTTAAAATGTGCAAACTTTAAGTTGCTATAATTCTTAAACGGTGCAGTGAATCGAACCCAAACTTTGGTAATTGCATCAATTTAGTAAGAATTATATCTTGTCAAATTTTCAAAAATTTCGTTGCGTTTTTATATACCTCCAGAACATCCTTAAGAGCAGCTAAGGATTAACAAAATACACTGTCCAACAAATTTCAGCATTTTTTATGTTCCCTATTTACTGTTGGGTCCTTCCTATAGAGTTTTTTGCGCTGATTCCGAATCTGTTTTTAATTTTCTTCCTATACGCACAGTTTTTGAGGAACATGGCTTTGAAAAAAAACATATTTTTCAACTTTAAACAAATATTGTGATGTTATTATAAAAGATATTGAATTGTTCTTTATAGCAAAAGATTCTGTAGACTTTCCCGAATACAGCGATATCAAATATTAATACTTTATGAATGTTTAAACATGTTTAAACAATCATTAAAGACGGAGAGACACCACTTTTGCACCAATTTTTGAGGATATTTTTCAATTTATCTCATAAAATAAGGGTCCAGCGGAAAATTGAACTATGCCACTCGATAGAGTAGACTTTTATCTTGAGAAGCCACCCTGTCAAGTTTGGATCGTCGACGTTTTTTTCGAACCAGAAAGCAAAATATCTTCGCCCGACATGAGTTGCCGCCAGTGGCGCTCGGGACGAGATACGGCGCAGCGACGGGATACGGAACGGCGAACGACCGTTGTAATGGTGAGCGCCACTGGCGGCAACTCATGTCGGGCGAAGATATTTTGCTTTCTGGTTCGAAAGAAACGTCGACGTTTCAAACTTCAAAGCGGGGTTTCTCAAGATAAAAGTCTGCTCTATCGCATGGTATAGTTCGATTTTCCGCTGGACCCTTATTTTTTGAGATAAATTGAAAAATATCCTCAAAAATTGGTGCAAAAGTGGTGTCTCTCCGCCTTCAGTGATTATTTAAACATGTTTAAACAATCATAATGTAATAATATTTGATATCGCTGTATTCGGGAAAGTCTACAGAATCTTTTTCTATAAAGAACAATTCAATATCTTTTATAATAACACTACAATATTTGTTTAAAGTTGAAAAATATGTTTTTTTTTCAAAGTCATATTCCTCAAAAACTGTGCGTATAGGAAGAAAATTAAAAACAGATTCGGAATCAGCGCAAAAAACTCTATACGAAGGACCCAACAGTAATTAGGGAACAAATTTGGTGTTGGACAGTGATGTTAGTGTTTTAAGAATTATATTGATCTATTTGTGTTTGTATCCATTGTTTTTGTAAAATAAATATATGAAAAATTCATTGTTCATCATTAAGTGATATTTGCATAAGGCATACCCATTATTCATGGTAAAACTCAGAATATCATAATTATAGAGGTGAGTCTAATAAAGTGAGCTGGGACTGTAAATATAAAGTACTATTGTTAAAAATCAAATCGAACTAAGGAACCAATGCGCTGGAAACATCAATATACTTTGCCACATAAGAAAGTTGTGAACAACTTTCAGCGTGATCTCTGCAATTCCGACGAATTGCAATAATTCCCAAATTTATTCACACCTGTTAAATTGTTCTAACTTCTCCAAAGAATCCAAGTCGTCTTAATCCGATATAAAAAAGCGATGGTCCTTTAAGAAATGCACCAAAATCATTGTCTTTGGCTGTACGCCGGTAATCGGGGGTATGCGCGGGCAGAAGCGGCCCCGCAGGTTGTTTGGCACGTGATCCGAGCGGGCTCGCGCGATATTTAAGAGTTACGCGGATAACGAAGCGCGAGGCCCGCTAATGAAAGGGCCTGTAGCAATAGGACCGCTAATTAACAGCTTCTCGGGGAGTTAATTTGAATACAAGGTTGCCGGGCAGGTTACACGTCGCTGGCAGAGGACGCGTACGTGTGAACACACCGTGTGCTGTATCTGTGTAGGTGTGCGTGGATCCTCGTCCCCGAGAATACGTGTAAACGTGTAGCTCGATTCCCGATGCTGCTCGGAGCCTCGACTCTCTCTCTCTCTCTCTTCTTCCACCTCCTCTTTCTCTCTCTATCTTTGATTGCTCGCTACCAACCGTAGGAGCGACTAATTTAAATACACATGTCGATGCGTGCGAAGATTGCACCTATGCCGCATCCCTGCCGAGCTACGATGCCATCCAGATACACCATAATGCTATGCGAGAGCATCCTCCTTCGTGTGTACTCGCCGATGTAATACACCGCGGCACTCGTCGCGAATACGTCGACCAATATCGTTCCTCCCGGCTCGCCGAGATTGAACAGGATCCTAGAAGACGGCCTCGGACTCGTCGAACGGCTAATGAGCCTGAGAATCGACGGACCTCAACGAGAAACTAGAAACAGCCTGTGGATTTTCATCGGATCACGATGTTTCAGGAAGATGAGCGACCACGAATTCAGCGGAAACTGTTACCCACTCTCTAGCAATACCGGATTAGTCACGTGACTAGGCCGAAGAGTGGGGATAGCGTCGAAGAAGGGGAAGGTAGAGTGGGGACACTAGTTTTAACACTAAACCTTCCGAGCACTGAAAGCGATTAAAATGTTTCATCTGATAAAAATGACAAGGCTCTATTTGTTTAGATTTTGTGCAATTTTTCTTGCAATACGTGCTTGGATAAATAAAGTTATCGAATCAATTTCCATGTAAGCAACGTCATCGTTTCACTAATTATAAAATTGAAAATCTAAGACTGGTTATTTCACCAGCAGTTTAGTGTTAATCAGGTTGCTCAGATTTGAAGCGCTGTAACTTTGTCAAAAAAAATCGTAGGACAACCCACCTAGGCTGATTTTGGACGTTGAAGTCTACGCTTTCGATTCGTCTAAATACAATTTTTATAGAACTGTTTTACCTTTGAGGGCGACAGAAAATGTAAGAACAGTCATTTTTTTTAATCTGTCAAAATGCACTTCTGAGGGATCCGGAAAATAATTAATTCTTAATCTGATTACTTAGGTTTGAGGTGCTTTGTGAAAAAAAATCGTATGACGACCCACCTAGGCTCATTTTGGACGTTGAAGTCTACGCTTTCGATTCGTCCAGGCCCAATTTTGATAGAAGTGTTTTACCTTTGAGGGCGACAGAAAATGTAAGAACAGAAATTTTTTAAAATCTGTCTTTATGCACTTCTGACGGATCCGGAAAATAATTAATTCTTAATGTAATTACTTGAGTTTGAAGTGCTGCAACTTTGTGAAAAAAATCGTATGACGACCCACCTAGGCTGATTTTGGACGTTGAAGTCTACGCTTTCGATTAATCTGAGTCTAATTTTGATAGAACTGTTTTACCTTTGAGGGCGACAGAAAATGTAAGAACAGAAATTTTTTAAAATCTGTTTTTATGCACTTCTGAGGGATCCGGAAAATAATTAATTCTTAATCTAATTACTTGAGTTTGAAGTGCTGCAACTTTGTGAAAAAAATCGTATGACGATCCACCTAGGCTGATTTTGGACGTTGAAGTCCACGCTTTCGATTCGTCTAAATACAATTTTAATAGAACTGTTTTACCCTTTGAGGGCGACAGAAAATGTAAGAACAGTCATTCTTTTTAATCTGTCAAATTTATGCACTTCTGAGGGATCCGGAAAATAATTCTTAAACTAATTACTTAGGTTTGAGGTGCTATGAGAAAAAAAATCGTAGGACGACCCATCTAGACTGATTTTGGACGTTGAAGTCTACGCTTTCGATTCGTCCAAGCCCAATTTTGATAGAACTGTTTTACCTTTAAGGGCGACAGAAAATGTAAGAAGAGTAATTTTTTAAAAACTGTCTTTATGCACTTCTGTGGGATCCGGAAAATAATTAATTCTTAATCTGGTTACTTGGGTTTGAGGTGCTGCAACATTGTGAAAAAAAATCGTATGACGACCCACCTAGGCTGATTTTGGACGTTGAAGTCTACGCTTTCGATTCGTCCAGGCCCAATTTTGATAGAAGTGTTTTACCTTTGACGGCGACAGAAAATGTAAGAACAGAAATTTTTTAAAATCTGTCTTTATGCACTTCTGAGGTATCCGGAAAATAATTAATTCTTAATCTAATTACTTGAGTTCGAGGTGCTGCAACTTTGTGAAAAAAATCGTATGACGACCCACTTAGGCTGATTTTGGACGTTGAAGTCTACGCTTTCGATTCGTCTAATTGTAAGTACAATTTTAATAGAACTGTTTTACCCTTTGAGGGCGACAGAAAGTGTAAGAACAGTCACTTTTTAATCTGTCAAATTTATGCACTTCTGAGGGATCCGGAATATAATTCTTAAACTAATTACTTAGGTTTGAGGTGCTTTGTGAAAAAAAATCGTATGACGACCCACCTAGGCTGATTTTGGACGTTGAAGTCTACGCTTTCGATTCGTCCAGGTCCAATTTTTATAGAACTGTTTTACCTTTGAGGGCGACAGAAAATGTAAGATGAGTAATTTTTTAAAATCTGTCTTTATGCACTTCTGAGGGATCCGGAAAATAATTAATTCTTAAACTAATTACTTAGGTTTGAGGTGCTTTGTGAAAAAAAATCGTAGGACGACCCACCTAGGCTGATTTTGGACGTTGAAGTCTACGCTTTCGATTCGTCCAGGTCCAATTTTTATAGAACTGTTTTACCTTTGAGGGCGACAGAAAATGTAAGATGAGTAATTTTTTAAAATCTGTCTTTATGCACTTCTGAGGGATCCGGAAAATAATTAATTCTTAAACTAATTACTTAGGTTTGAGGTGCTTTGTGAAAAAAAATCGTAGGACGACCCACCTAGGCTGATTTTGGACGTTGAAGTCTACGCTTTCGATTCGTCCAGGTCCAATTTTTATAGAACTGTTTTACCTTTGAGGGCGACAGAAAATGTAAGATGAGTAATTTTTTTAAATCTGTCTTTATGCACTTCTGAGGGATCCGGAAAATAATTAATTCTTAAACTAATTACTTAGGTTTGAGGTGCTTTGTGAAAAAAAATCGTAGGACGACCCACCTAGGCTGATTTTGGACGTTGAAGTCTACGCTTTCGATTCGTCCAGGTCCAATTTTTATAGAACTGTTTTACCTTTGAGGGCGACAGAAAATGTAAGATGAGTAATTTTTTTAAATCTGTCTTTATGCACTTCTGAGGGATCCGCAAAATAATTAATTCTTAATCTAATTTTTTGAGTTGGAAGTGCTGCAACTTTGTGAAAAAAATCGTATGACGACCCACTTAGGCTGATTTTGGACGTTGAAGTATACGCTTTCGATTAATCTGAGTCTAATTTTGATAGAACTGTTTTACCTTTGAGGACGACAAAAAATGTACAAACAGAAATTTTTCAAAATCTGTCTTTATGCACTTCTGAGGGATCCGGAAAATAATTAATTCTTAATGTAATTACTTGAGTTTGAAGTGCTGCAACTTTGTGAAAAAAATCGTATGACGACCCACTTAGGCTGATTTTGGACGTTGAAGTCTACGCTTTCGATTCGTCCAGGCCCAATTTTGATAGAAGTGTTTTACCTTTGACGGCGACAGAAAATGTAAGAACAGAAATTTTTTAAAATCTGTCTTTATGCACTTCTGAGGTATCCGGAAAATAATTAATTCTTAATCTAATTACTTGAGTTCGAGGTGCTGCAACTTTGTGAAAAAAATCGTATGACGACCCACTTAGGCTGATTTTGGACGTTGAAGTCTACGCTTTCGATTCGTCTAATTGTAAGTACAATTTTAATAGAACTGTTTTACCCTTTGAGGGCGACAGAAAGTGTAAGAACAGTCACTTTTTAATCTGTCAAATTTATGCACTTCTGAGGGATCCGGAATATAATTCTTAAACTAATTACTTAGGTTTGAGGTGCTTTGTGAAAAAAAATCGTATGACGACCCACCTAGGCTGATTTTGGACGTTGAAGTCTACGCTTTCGATTCGTCCAGGTCCAATTTTTATAGAACTGTTTTACCTTTGAGGGCGACAGAAAATGTAAGATGAGTAATTTTTTAAAATCTGTCTTTATGCACTTCTGAGGGATCCGGAAAATAATTAATTCTTAAACTAATTACTTAGGTTTGAGGTGCTTTGTGAAAAAAAATCGTAGGACGACCCACCTAGGCTGATTTTGGACGTTGAAGTCTACGCTTTCGATTCGTCCAGGTCCAATTTTTATAGAACTGTTTTACCTTTGAGGGCGACAGAAAATGTAAGATGAGTAATTTTTTTAAATCTGTCTTTATGCACTTCTGAGGGATCCGGAAAATAATTAATTCTTAAACTAATTACTTAGGTTTGAGGTGCTTTGTGAAAAAAAATCGTAGGACGACCCACCTAGGCTGATTTTGGACGTTGAAGTCTACGCTTTCGATTCGTCCAGGTCCAATTTTTATAGAACTGTTTTACCTTTGAGGGCGACAGAAAATGTAAGATGAGTAATTTTTTTAAATCTGTCTTTATGCACTTCTGAGGGATCCGGAAAATAATTAATTCTTAATCTAATTACTTGAGTTCGAGGTGCTGCAACTTTGTGAAAAAAATCGTATGACGACCCACTTAGGCTGATTTTGGACGTTGAAGTCTACGCTTTCGATTCGTCTAATTGTAAGTACAATTTTAATAGAACTGTTTTACCCTTTGAGGGCGACAGAAAGTGTAAGAACAGTCACTTTTTAATCTGTCAAATTTATGCACTTCTGAGGGATCCGGAATATAATTCTTAAACTAATTACTTAGGTTTGAGGTGCTTTGTGAAAAAAAATCGTATGACGACCCACCTAGGCTGATTTTGGACGTTGAAGTCTACGCTTTCGATTCGTCCAGGTCCAATTTTTATAGAACTGTTTTACCTTTGAGGGCGACAGAAAATGTAAGATGAGTAATTTTTTAAAATCTGTCTTTATGCACTTCTGAGGGATCCGGAAAATAATTAATTCTTAAACTAATTACTTAGGTTTGAGGTGCTTTGTGAAAAAAAATCGTAGGACGACCCACCTAGGCTGATTTTGGACGTTGAAGTCTACGCTTTCGATTCGTCCAGGTCCAATTTTTATAGAACTGTTTTACCTTTGAGGGCGACAGAAAATGTAAGATGAGTAATTTTTTAAAATCTGTCTTTATGCACTTCTGAGGGATCCGGAAAATAATTAATTCTTAAACTAATTACTTAGGTTTGAGGTGCTTTGTGAAAAAAAATCGTAGGACGACCCACCTAGGCTGATTTTGGACGTTGAAGTCTACGCTTTCGATTCGTCCAGGTCCAATTTTTATAGAACTGTTTTACCTTTGAGGGCGACAGAAAATGTAAGATGAGTAATTTTTTTAAATCTGTCTTTATGCACTTCTGAGGGATCCGGAAAATAATTAATTCTTAAACTAATTACTTAGGTTTGAGGTGCTTTGTGAAAAAAAATCGTAGGACGACCCACCTAGGCTGATTTTGGACGTTGAAGTCTACGCTTTCGATTCGTCCAGGTCCAATTTTTATAGAACTGTTTTACCTTTGAGGGCGACAGAAAATGTAAGATGAGTAATTTTTTAAAATCTGTCTTTATGCACTTCTGAGGGATCCGGAAAATAATTAATTCTTAAACTAATTACTTAGGTTTGAGGTGCTTTGTGAAAAAAAATCGTAGGACGACCCACCTAGGCTGATTTTGGACGTTGAAGTCTACGCTTTCGATTCGTCCAGGTCCAATTTTTATAGAACTGTTTTACCTTTGAGGGCGACAGAAAATGTAAGATGAGTAATTTTTTTAAATCTGTCTTTATGCACTTCTGAGGGATCCGCAAAATAATTAATTCTTAATCTAATTTTTTGAGTTGGAAGTGCTGCAACTTTGTGAAAAAAATCGTATGACGACCCACTTAGGCTGATTTTGGACGTTGAAGTATACGCTTTCGATTAATCTGAGTCTAATTTTGATAGAACTGTTTTACCTTTGAGGACGACAAAAAATGTACAAACAGAAATTTTTCAAAATCTGTCTTTATGCACTTCTGAGGGATCCGGAAAATAATTAATTCTTAATGTAATTACTTGAGTTTGAAGTGCTGCAACTTTGTGAAAAAAATCGTATGACGACCCACTTAGGCTGATTTTGGACGTTGAAGTCTACTCTTTCGATTCGTCCAGGTCCAATTTTTATAGAACTGTTTTACCCTTTGAGGGCGACAGAAGATGTAAAAATAGTCATTTTTTTAATCTGTCAAATTTATATACTTCTGATCGATCCGGAAAATTTGTTTTACGAATGCGACCAACGCAGACTTAAAAAATGGAGTCTCCGCTTTCCGACAAGACCAAAAAAATTTATCTACGATTTGTTTTTATCATTTTATAACATTTTGAACGAAATGTGTGCTGCTAACCTTACAACAAATTGAGGGGTTGCTAAACCGAGGATGATTGTTGATGTTTAAACTATTGTAACTTTGTGAAAAAAGATAATAGAGCAATGTTCCTAGGCTCGTTTTGGAGGGTGAAACTTCTACCTTCAGACTGCACAAGTTCTATTTTTTTGAGACATTCCGCCTCTCTGAAAATTAGGCGGGAAATCGAACAAGGCGATTTTTGCAAATTTTACAACTTCAGGAGACTCTGCGAAATTCAAAAAATTTTTATCGGCATTTATACCATTGTAGATTGGTCTACCATTGGTCTACGCCACGTCTGATGTTTAGAAAACAGTTCGAGTACCAGAAGAAATCCGTTCGAATGTGCTCTCGGACATACTCTCGAGCTCGCAAAGCGTCACGTCGGGGATTAGGCTCTCCAATAACCGTAACTATGCGTGTCTCGTCGAGATCAGGGTGTACACGCGTATCTCGCCACCAGCAACGATTAAATCGTCCCATGGATCGTAGCTGTATCTCGTCGAATAACGATCTGCACCCGTATCGTCGAATTCTTAGCGCAACCCTTTCACTTGGCAAGAACAATTTCCACTAAAACTGTGATAAAACGACGGGAAAAAATCGTACATCAAATTTGTTGGTCTCGTTGGAAAGCGGAAACCTCAACCTTTACACCCATGCTAGTCCTATCCACGAAAAAAATTGTTTGATCTTCTCAGAGCTACTTGAATTTAAAACAAGTTCCAAGATCGAGTATTTTTACATATAGCAGCGGTACTAAAAAGGAAAACGATCTCACAAAAAATGGCTCAATGGTATCGAAAGCAGATGCTTCAAGCTACAAAATGAGATCAGGTAGATGTTTCTACGATTTTTTTTCACGAAGTTACGACAAATGGAAGACTAGCAATTTTCACTCTGTGTTCCCCAGGAAGATTTCTCACAATCAGACATCACTGCGGGGCTCAAATATTTTTTCTCTCGATTAAAACCACCTGTATCTTCAAAATAGAAGTTTCTGCTTTCCAACGAGTCCAAAAAGATTCCTCCACGATTTTTGTTCCACCGCGTCGAGGTCGCACAAATTCAAACCGCACCGTATCGCACTCACTGTCTCGCTCGGCTCCTCGCACAAACGGTGACTAATTAAAAAACTACTTTATGCATGTTAAACTAGAGGCTTCTCTCTTGGAAATGAGCGCGGTCGGACCCTCGTCCGATTTTTATTCAGAAAGTTACAGCAGGTATGGTCGAAGATATACCTCCGGTTCGAACGGTGCGCGTATCGTTCGAGCGGAGAACACGTCCGATAAAACTGTCATTATAAAATCGTATGGTTGGTACGCGACGGGCTAATGACACCCAGCTGCCGCGCCTATCTTCGTCCGTCTAGGCAGCGCGTTCCTTTTTGTGCGGGGCCCGATCCGAAACGGTCTCGGGGAGTTTGATCGGGAACAGATGTCCGGGGGCAATAAAGACGTTGACCGCAACAAGTGCCAATCCCGTTCGAGGGATTTTGATCGAATCCGTCCGATATTCGCGTACACAATGTCCGGCGGCGGCGGTGTCTATCTTGCTCGATCGTCGCAATATCGCGCGAGTCGTCGTACGCGGAACGCGTGTATGCAAATGGGAGTGAACGCCAGAAGTCGCAGGCTGTTGCTGTATACGTTCGTTGCTCGCTGCTTGTTGGTGCTCGCTTGGCAGATACCAGGCTCGATTATTTTCGCTCGGGCTTCCTCGGCGACACTTCTCTCTCGCCGCGTGAGTTAAGGCCGGCCCGATATCGAACTCCGAATTAAACGGGTGTGTCGTGAAACACAGCTGCCGCCGACGCCGCGCCGCGCCGCGCCGCGTTCCGTTTCGATCGGATAAGCGGCTTAATTCCGCCGCGAGACACCTTTCCAACGGACATCGTCGACCGGCCCGAGTGCATTAAGGGGTTGCACGACTTGCTCGACGAGGAAAAAGAATCGAAACTTTGCTTGCACGGACGTGTGCCACGTTTGAGGATGTCTGCCAGCGGGTGACGAACTTTGGACTGGTCTAGGACGGTTCTGTGCAGAATATAGTGCAATGAACAGGGGAATACATTAAACTGGAGAGCAATCGACAACAAAATGTAGCAATCAATACTGAAAACGTTAAAGCAGCCGATCAACTCGATGCCACCCTCGTGTTACTTTGGCACACTCACGGTTCTAGCACACTCAACCCAACAAAAACATTCTGTAAACAGGAGCCAAGTTCTTATGGCCGTAAAATGATTGTGAGATCAAACAGAATACGGCCAAGTTCGTTAGCTTAGAAATACCTCTTGCAATACTGAAAAAAGCGTTTGCAAAAATTAGTTTAAAAGAACGCTATTTAATTTTTAAAGAGATGCATGAAGGGCTAAATTATTCAAACTTGGCCGTTACTTATTAAACCAATGGCCATAAAAGGTGCTAGGTAGCGGCCAAGTTTGAATAATTTAGCCCTTCATGCATCTCTTTAAAAATTAAATAGCGTTCTTTTAAACTAATTTTTACAAACGCTTTTTTCAGTATTGCAAGAGGTATTTCTAAGCTAACGAACTTGGCCGTATTTTGTTTGATCTCACAATCATTTTACGGCCATAAGAACTTGGCTCCTGTTTACAGAATGTTTTTGTTGGGATTTCATCACTTTTTGTTGAAATTTCATCAACTATCAAGTAGGTATTACTCTTATCCCTGATTCATTAAATCCTAAACATTTCTTATCTTTTTTGGTATATATTGCAAAGAATAAAATGCTGAAACGATAAGATTTTTCGTTTAAGACCTCATTGTTTTTATGACAATTTCGCATTCTTTACGAAAGAACCGATGCACTAATAATATGCATACTAATAATTTATCTGTATATTTATCTATATCTAATAAACAATTTTCACTTCTGTCGCGCGTGATTTTCCACGCGGAAGGTATTTTTGTGGTTGGGCCTACCCTATATGCTTTCGGTTGAGCCTCATTTTTTTTTTGAAAAATCAAAAGACCACATACGTCATGTGGTTGGGCATATTTCATTATTTTTGCGGTAGCATGCACCGTTCCCGAGATACAGCCATTTTCTATATGTTCTATCCCACGTACCTATTTCGTAATGTTTTTTTGCAATACCACCCCTTTAAGGTGTAAAATTTCAAACTTTGACAATTATTCCTTTGAGGGTTTGTTATGGTGGACCTGTGTTCCAAATTTCAAGCTTGTAGGTCAATGGGAAGTACCCAAAAGGTTTTGATGATCGTCAGTCAGTCAGTCAGTCAGTCAGTGACAAATTTAGCGATTTTTGAGGTTCTATATCTCGGAACCTACTAATGTTGGAAGATTAATGTTTTGTCAATATTGAGACATGGTAGCATTTAACAAGTGTACGAAATTACATCTCTCCATCTGCCTCCAGTGCCGAGTTATAAGCCTCTAAAAAACGCCTAAGTTGTTTCGTGTAAAAGGAGGTAGTGCCAGAACTTGGCTGGTGCACTACCGTGCACCTAGATCCAGCTGCACTTTCTACTAAGAATTTTTTCACGAAATGAAGCGTGGGTAGTCCGAAAGTAGAAGTTTCACCCTCCAAAATAAGGGTAGCTACGTTGTCGTAACATTTTTTTTCACGAAGTTCCGATTGTTTAAACATGATAAACATTTCTGACTTGTCAGTACACCTAATTGTCATTCTGGCAGCGCAGTGTGCATTCAAAGTGGCATAACGTGGTAAGAAAAAATCGTAGACTGATGTTTCCGGTCTCGTTGGAAAGCTAAGACTTGAGGCTAGAGACGCACATTGGTTTTAGTGCGTGGAAACATTTTTTGAAGTTTGTAGGGATGCTTGAATTTAAAAAATATTTGAAAATCGCTATTTTTGCTTTCCCATTCCATCATTGGTGCAAGAAATTTTTTAATCGAGCAGGATTTGGAATATCTGAAAGCGGATAGTTTACTCTTTGAAATGAGCTTGGGCTTATTGTTGTGCGATTTTTATTCCCGAAGTTACAATAGTTTAAATTTCAACAATGTTTCGATCTCTCATCCTTCTGAACCATGGCGGTCCCACCTGCGGAGAAAAATTAAGCGAGAATTAAATTTTTAATTGAACAATTGAGCGAGCGGAATGAGTTGTTTCGTGTAAAAGGAGTTAGTGCCAGAACTTGGCTGGTGCACTACCGTGCACCTAGATAATAGTTTTCAGATTTCACGAATGTGTGACAAAACCAGGTAGGTGTGATTTAAATCAGTGGAAAAATTGAAGTCCATTGAATTATGCAATGTGAATTGGGCGTTGGTATAACTGACACACTCTGCGTTGTGGCACACGTTGTGTTGTAGCACACTCATTGATAGACCTGCAGATTTTACACACGTAGGATAAAACCTTGTAGGTGTGATTTAAACCAGTGGAAAAATTAAAGTGCACTGAATTATGCAATGTGATTTGGGCTTCGGTATAACTGGCACACTCTGGGTTGTGGCACACATTATGTTATAGCACACTCATTGATAGACCTGCAGATTTTACACACGTAGGATAAAACCTGGTAGCTGTGATTTAAACCAGTGGAAAAATTGAAGTGCACTGAATTATGCAATGTGAATTGGGCGTTGGTATAACTGACACACTCTGCGTTGTGGCACACGTTGTATTGTAGCACACTCATTGATAGACCTGCAGATTTTACACACGTAGAATCAAACATTGTGGGTGTGATTTAAACCAGTGGAAGAATTGAAGTGCATTGAATTATGCAATGTGATTTGGGCGACGGTATAACTGGCACACTCTGGGTTGTGGCACACGTTGTGTTGTAGCACACTCATTGATAGACCTGCAGATTTTACACACGTAGGATAAAACCTGGTAGCTGTGATTTAAACCAGTGGAAAAATTGAAGTGCACTGAATTATGCAATGTGAATTGGGCGTTGGTATAACTGACACACTCTGCGTTGTGGCACACGTTGTATTGTAGCACACTCATTGATAGACCTGCAGATTTTACACACGTAGAATCAAACATTGTGGGTGTGATTTAAACCAGTGGAAGAATTGAAGTGCATTGAATTATGCAATGTGATTTGGGCGACGGTATAACTGGCACACTCTGGGTTGTGGCACACGTTGTGTTGTAGCACACTCATTGATAGACCTGCAGATTTTACACACGTAGGATAAAACCTTGTAGGTGTGATTTTGACCAGTGGAAAAATTGAAGTGCATTGAATTATGCAATGTGATTTGGGCGATGGTATAACTGGCACACTCTGGGTTGTGGCACACGTTGTGTTGTAGCACACTCATTGATAGACCTGCAAATTTGACACACGTAGAATCAAACATTGTGGGTGTGATTTAAACCAGTAGAAAAATTAAAGTGCACTGAATTATGCAATGTGATTTGGGCTTCGGTATAACTGGCACACTCTGGGTTGTGGCACACATTATGTTATAGCACACTGATTGATAGACCAGCAGATTTTACACACGTAGGATAAAACCTGATAGCTGTGATTTGAACCAGTGAAAAAATTAAAGTGCATTGAATTATGCAATGTGAATTGGGCGTTGGTATAACTGACACACTCTGGGTTGTGGCACGCGTTGTGTTGTAGCACACTCATTGATAGACCTGCAGATTTTACACACGTAGGATAAAACCTTGTAGGTGTGATTTAAACCAGTGGAAAAATTGAAGTACATTGAATTATGCAATGTGAATTGGGCGATGGTATAACTGGCACACTCTGGGTTGTGGCACACGTTGTGTTGTAGCACACTCATTGATAGACCTGCAAATTTTACACACGTTGAATCAAACATTGTGGGTGTGATTTAAACCAGTGGAAGAATTGAAGTGCATTGAATTATGCAATGTGATTTGAGCGTTGGTATTACTGGCACACTCTGGGTTGTGGCACACATTATGTTATAGCACACTGATTGATAGACCTGCAGATTTTACACACGTAGGATAAAACCTGATAGCTGTGATTAGAACCAGTGAAAAAATTAAAGTGCATTGAATTATGCAATGTGATTTGGGCGTTGGTATAACTGGCACACTCTGGGTTATGGCACACATTGTATTACAGCACACTCATTGATAGACCTGCAGATTTTACACACGTAGGATAAAACCTTGTGGGTGTGATTTAAACCAGTGGAAAAATTGAAGTGCATTGAATTATGCAATGTGAATTGGGCGTTGGTATAACTGGCACACTCTGGGTTGTGGCACACATTATGTTATAGCACACTCATTGATAGACCAGCAGATTTTACACACGTAGGATAAAACCTTGTAGGTGTGATTTAAACCAGTGGAAAAATTGAAGTACATTGAATTATGCAATGTGATTTGGGCGTTGGTATAACTGGCACACTCTGGGTTGTGGCACACGTTGTGTTACAGCACACTCATTGATAGATCTGCGGTTTGTACGTACAGTCCCTGCTCACTTTATTAGACTCACCTGAAGAATTGGTCCTTTTCGAAATCCTATAAGGAATTCAACGCTGTTTTCAACCTATGGGGTAATGATTTCGTACTACAAGGTTGCCTTATGCGTTGCCTATCCAAGTGTAAAATTTTCTTGCAAGAGCAAAAAATCCCCCTTTTACCATGGCCCGGCAACTGACCGGACATGAATCCGATTGAAAATGTCTGGGAGTGCCTGAAAAGAGAACTGGCCAAAGAAAATATAACAACAAACACCAAGTTGATAGAGAGAATAATCTATACCATAACGCATAAAAGAAATTGCACAAACTTGCATAGATAACATGTCCAGAAGAGTTGCGGCTTTAAGAGCAGCTAAGGGCGGATTAACAAAATATTCGTGTTTTAAGAATTATATTCATCTATTTGTGTTTGTATCCATTGTTTTTGTAAAATAAATATATGGAAAATTAATTGGTCATCATTAAGTAATATTTGCATAAGGCTACTATACCCATTATTCATGGTAAAACTAAAAATATCATGATTATAGAGGTGAGTCTAATAAAGTGAGCAGGGACTGTACGTAGGATAAAATCTGGTAGCTGTGATTTACACCAGTGAAAAAATTAAAATGTATTGCATTAAGCAGCATGATTCGGGTTTTGGTACAATACACTCTGGGTTCTGGCACACTCATCAATAGACCGAGGATTTAACGCATTCATGAGAAAATCGACGAAAGTTAAATAATAATAACGATCCAAGACTATCTTCAACTTGTTGAAATGATTAAAGAATGAAACCCGGCTCGCATTGTCCGCGATGAACGCAGAATAAAATTTGCTTTTGCATAAAAATGCGCAGTCTACTGATAAAACAAAGCCCGTGTAAATGCTGACGAACCCATAGAAAAGCGATCTCTCAGAGTCTTCCTAGGAGAGTTAGGTTCGAGGTACGCCATATTGGTGGGGCGGTAGGAGTCACGCCTATGATCTTCGTGGCGACGCGGCACGACGAATCAAAGTTAAATCCTCCAAGTAACAACCCCGTCAACAGAGGGTAGATGCTGTCTGTAGCCACGGAGATGCGATCAATATTATGCTTCTCTCTCTCCCTTCCTCTCCCCCGTGTTCTCCTCGCCGGGAGAACGGCTCGTTCCCTCTCCTTTTCACTCTCCCTCACCATCCCCCTCTGTGTCCCTCTTTCCTTTTCCCGTTCCCGTTCCCTCCAGCCGATTATTCCGCTTCCTCCTCCTGGACCTGGCCACCCTCTCGCTTCATCCCCCTGCGCGCAGCCCTCGTTCCTCGCACGGTTCTCCGCTTTCCAGTAGCGATGGCCTCGATACGACCGAGGAAAACATCCCCCTGGAACGTCCCTCCGATTTATGAACCCTCAAGTTTCTTGTAAAAGCGAATTTTCGAACGGGGTTGCAAAATTATAAACCCCGTCAGGCTCTATCCGAAGCTTCCGAAGTCTAACTCTTCATCTAACTTGCGGTAACATGGAAAGAAAAAATCGTAGGGCGATGTTCCTACGCTTGTTTTAAAGCTGAGACTTCAAGCTTCAACATCACCTTAATTTGAATTCGTAAAAAAATTTTTTCGAACTCGCAGAGCCGTTCAAATGTGGAAAGATTGAAAAATTGACCTTTTTTAGTGTCTAGTCCGCTCACAATGCTAAACATTTTTTTAGACGACCGAGACTTCCGGGCGATGAAAGCGGAGGTTTCAAAGTTTAAAATAAGCTAAGGTAAATCCTTCTACGATTTTTTTTCACGGAGTTACAATATTTTGAATATCGACGAACTCTCACCTTGGATATTGGTACCCCCGAGTTAGAACTCTAACACCAGGGACACACTTAAAGTGGCATAACTTGGCAAGAAAAAATCGCAGAGCAATTTTTTTAGTGTCATTTTAAAGAGGACGCTTCAGTCTTCGAATCCACGGTGATCCGAGTCCCAAAAAAAATTTTTCGAGTTCATGGATGGCGTTTGAACTTGCAACATCCTATTGTATTCAAGATGTACTTAAATCTGAGCTTACACCTGAGCTTTCGAGGGCACAATTTTGAACGTGGACGGGAAAGCTCGGAGAGCTTTTGCTCGAAAGCTTCCAGGATCAGTGCCCATCGCTAGCGGGCACCCCTCCGCCCGATCCCCGTCTTGCTCGCGTCCTGTTTTCCCTTTTCCACCCTGCTCCTGCGTTCGGTCTCGGTTTCTCTTCTCCTCGTCCTCTTCCATCTCGAACCGCCACCTGTGACGTCACTATCGTGGGACGCCATCTTGCCATCAGACAACCGAGGCCCTCGGTTATCGTTCCTCTATATAGCCGCGCCCCGACTGGCTTTTCCAACCCTCTCCCGAAGGATTCCACAGTCGAGGATATCCTTGTCCTCGTTTCCCAGCCCCCGGTTTTCCACGGTAGCCCGAGCAACGCCGGGCCACGCAAATTAACGAGATTACTCGGGGCTGTCGAACCCGCCTCCCCCACCCCCAGAAATCATCGAATGGCTCGCCAAAGAAACGCTATCATCGTCATTGAGCCCACAAATTAATTCCTGTCACCCAGAATGATTTTATTGTCACTAAATAACGTTTTTCACTCTGATTTTTAACTTTTCCGATTGATCTACGCCGTGAATAGGCAAGGACGCTTTTGGAAAAAACCGGTACACCGCTAGACGTTCAGGAAAGTGGAACGAGGGCTCTTGACTTAATTAAAACCTGCCAGCAGGAAGCGCATTAATTAATGGAAGCCGCCGGTTTCGCGGAACAAAGAATATTCGAGCGGTTGCGTCACCGGGTGTTTCCTCGTTTCGGATCGAAATCGGCGGATTATTAATCTTTCATTAATTTGCCGCGGACCCTCTGAAGCGTGGCCGCGCTGTTTGCCAAGCGGAATGTTACCGCAATCATTAAGAACACTCGCGAATAACTTCATTAAAGCCGAGAACGGATTCCGCGCGCGGCGGGAATGGAAACGACGCCGGATCGATTGTTTGCTCTGCTGTGGCTCGGCCGACTCTGATTTCGCCTGTGAATCTACTCCCAGGCTGTTTTACAATTTTATATATACAGCAGTATTTGTTAGAGTCATTCTCCGACGTTTCTATCAACCTGTCGCTGCTGACTGGAACATACAGGACGAATTAGGTACAATGACGTTGCCGGATCTTGGATTATTATAAATATTTGAGCTATTGTAGCTTTGTGAAAAAAAATCGTGGAGCGATGGGTTTCAGCTTATTTTAAACGTTGAAGCCTGCGCTGTCGAACCCTGGATGTTATTTTTTGATGGCACCATTTTACCATTAATAGTGACAGAAATAGTAAAAAGACCTGTTTTTGGAACATTTTTCAAATTCAAGTACCTGTGGGAGGTTTAAAAAATTTTTCTCCCGAGGGAAATTATTCTGAGATTGAAGAATGAAGTTTTCGCTTTCCAACAAGACCAAAAAAATTGGTCTACGATTTTTTTTAACCATTCTTTACCATTTTTAGAGAAAAGTGTGCATTGCAGATTGCAATTCCTGACTCATGGGGTCAGTGCACCCTAGTTGAATATTTGACGATAATTAATCTATTGCAATTTTATGGAAAGAAGCGGTAGGGAAACCCATGTAGGCTTATTTTGAAGGTTGAAATCACCTCTTTTGAATCCTCGAAGATACTTTCTGATAGCAGCATTTTACCATTAATAGTGACAGAAATAGTAAAAAGACCTGTTTTTGGAACATTTTTCAAATTCAAGTACCTGTGGGAGGTTTAAAAAATTTTTCTCCCGAGGGAAATTATTCTGAGATTGAAGAATGAAGTTTTCGCTTTCCAACAAGACCAAAAAAATTGGTCTACGATTTTTTTTAACCATTCTTTACCATTTTTAGAGAAAAGTGTGCCATGGAGATTGCAATACCTGACCCATAGGGTCAGTGCACCCTAGTTGAATATTTGACGATAATTAATCTATTGCAATTTTATGGAAAAAAACGGTAGGGAAACCCATTGAGGCTTATTTTGAAGGTTGAAATCACCTCTTTTGAATCCTCGAAGATACTTTCTGATAGCAGCATTTTACCATTAATAGTGACAGAAATAGTAAAAAGACCCGTTTTTTGAACATTTTTCAAATTCAAGTACCTGTGGGAGGTTTAAAAAATTTTTCTCCCGAGGGAAATTATACTGAGATTGAAGAATGAAGTTTTCGCTTTCCAACGAGACCAAAAAAATTGGTCTACGACTTTTTTTAACCATTCTTTACCATTTTTAGAGAAAAGTGTGCCATGGAGATTGCAATACCTGACCCATAGGGTCAGTGCACCCTAGTTGAATATTTGACGATAATTAATCTATTGCAATTTTATGGAAAAAAACGGTAGGGAAACCCATTGAGGCTTATTTTGAAGGTTGAAATCACCTCTTTTGAATCCTCGAAGATACTTTCTGATAGCAGCATTTTACCATTAAGAGTGACAGAAATAGTAAAAAGACCCGTTTTTTGAACATTTTTCAAATTCAAGTACCTGTGGGAGGTTTAAAAAATTTTTCTCCCGAGGGAAATTATACTGAGATTGAAGAATGAAGTTTTCGCTTTCCAACGAGACCAAAAAAATTGGTCTACGACTTTTTTTAACCATTCTTTACCATTTTTAGAGAAAAGTGTGACATGGAGATTGCAATACCTGACTCATAGGGTCAGTGCACCCTAGTTGAATATTTGTCAATAATTAATCTATTGCAATTTTATGGAAAAAAACGGTAGGGAAACCCATGTGGGCTCATTTTGAAGGTTGAAATCACCACTTCTGAATCCTCGAAGATACTTTCTGATAGCAGCATTTTACCATTAATAGTGACAGAAATAGTAAAAAGACCCGTTTTTTGAACATTTTTCAAATTCAAGTACCTGTGGGAGGTTCGAAAAATTTTTTTTCGGAAGTCAAATCTTTCTAGATTTAAAGCATAAAGTTTTCGCTTTCGAATGAGACCAAGAAAACTGCTGTACGATTTTTTTTCGCCATTCTATGGTAGTTTGAGTGAGAAGAGTGCCATTTGTAACGCAATACCACAATTTGGGGCGAGTACATCAGATACGAAAATTGTGCGAAATTCAAAAAATCGTAACTCCGTTAAAAAAAATCGTAGAGCGGTGATCTCAGGCTCAATTTGAAGGTCAAACTCGTCACTTTCAATATCCGCAGGTTGTATCCTTCAAAAAAAATTTTAGCGTCAGGACGTAGAGAATAGTCAAAAATGGTAACTTTTTCAATTTTTCCAAATTCGAACGACTGTGAGAAGTTCAAACACTTTTTTCCGCGATTCTAACCACAGTGTGGTTGTAGATTTGAGTCTTCGCTATCCATCGAGACCAAAAAAATTGCTCTACGACATTTTTTGGCCATTTGATGGCAGTTTCAGTGCAAAGAGTGCCATTGGTATTGCAATATCCCGCTTTGGGGTGAGTACATCCTAGACGAAACTTTGTCGATATTCAAAATATCGTGGCTCCGTTGAAAAAAATCGTAGGAGGGCCTCTCTAGTCTCAATTCAAAGATCGAAGTCTCCACTTTCGATATCTGTAAGTCCCATTCTTGGAAAAAATATTTCAAGGCTAGGAGAGAACGAGACAGTGAAAATGGCAATTTTTCTAAGTTTCCACTTTGAGGTTGACATTGCGGGTGCAAGGACCTAGCTCCGGGAACCTGATAGCGAAGGTAGATGTTCTACAGTTGGAATTGCGATCGGCCAGGGTGTGTGGTAGGGGGTGAGCTTCCGCAGGGTTGGGTATCGAGTTGTCCCCGGCATCGACCTCCCGTAACGCACGAGTAACGAGCATACTGTCAGCCCTCGGTGGGTAACACAATGGCCACATGGAAACGTGTGTCGCCTGTCTCTGCTCTCTCCGGCTAGGTGCAGCAGCTAGCAGCAGCAGCAGCAGCAAGCCAGCAACCCCTAAACCTAAACCTACCGCAGCCTCCGGTGCTCTGTATAGTCGGCTCGCGACAGGGGCGCGTGCCCTCACAAAGAACACTTCAGGGATGACTCGAGTGCCGTCGTGGTGGTAGTTAAGCTTTATTGTTTCAACTTATAGAGGCTACTAGGCGCAGCGTTCGTTGCGGAAGATCGCGAAGGCCTGAACGGGGTTGGTCGGGGCACGGGGGTGGAGGCAGACCACCACCGCGTCGACCCGACAATGCTTTCAATTTCAGCTCTCGCAAACTCCCCGACCGACCATCCAATAATATAACTTAGGACGCTTCCATTGTTGCGGCGCGGTCGCGCGACTCCCCGTGGAAACAGATCTTGAAACTGCTCCGGGATTCGGTCCGTAATTGTCTTGGACGCTCGATCCGAGCCCCATGATCCTCGATCAACGGATCGCGGAACCGCACACGCACGCACTTCGCTAATTTTATTCATCAAATGCAGAGAAAAAGTCGTTGGGCAATTCCTCTGGACTCGTTGGAGAGCGAAGACCCAAATCTACAACTACACGGTGGTTAGAATCGGGGGAAAAGGTTTTTGAACTTCTCAGACTCGTTCGAATTTTGAACAATTGAAAAAGTTACCATTTTTTACTATTTTCCTCGTCCAGATGCTAAAAAATTTTTTTTAAGGATATAACCTACGAATATTGAAAGTGGAGAGTTCGATCTTTAAAATGAGCCTAGGTTCGTCGCTCTACGATTTGTTTCAACAGAATTACGATATTTTGAGTATCCACAAATTTTCGTATAAGATGTACTCGCCCCAAAGAGGGGCATTGCAATGCCATTGACACTCTCACTAAAACAGCCATAAAATATTGGAAAAAAATCGTACAGCATTTTTTTTCGACTCGTTGGAAAGCGAAGACTCAAACCTACAACCACACTGTGGTTAGAATCGCAGAAAAATGTTTTCAATTTCACAAAGTCGTTTGAATTTGGAGAAATCGAAAAAATTACCATTTTTTACTATTATTTACGATTTCGACGCTACAAATTTTTTTTGAAGGATATGACCTACGGATATTGAAAGTGGACAGTTTGACCTTCAAAATGAGCCTGGGTTCATTGCTCTACGATTTTTTTTCACGGAGTTACGATTTTTTGAATTTCGCACAATTTTCGTCTAAGATGTACTCGCCCTAAATTGTGGTATTGCGTTACAAATGGCACTTTGCTCACTCAAACTGCCATAAAATGGTGAAAAAAAATCGTACAGCAGTTTTGTTGGTCTTAATCGAAAGCGAAAACTTCACTCTTTAAATCTAGAAAGATTTGACTTCCGAAAAAAAATTTTTGAAACTGCCACATCTGCCGGAAATGAAAAAATGTTGCAGAAACTGGTCTTTTACTGTTTCCGTCACCTCTAATGGTCAAATAGTGCTATCAAAAAACAACTTCCAGGGTTCAAAATAGCAGATGTCACCCTACAAAATGAGCCTGGATCGGCTCTCCTACTATTTTTTTTCACAAAGTTACAGTGGTTTGAATATCCAAAAATGTTTACCTGCGTTCGACGTTTAAAATATCCCTGACCATTGATCCACCGTGGTACAGTTCGATGGAAGCTAGAAGTTAGAAAAGAAATAGCGCCAGTTCGGTTGCAGGTTGCGCGATGCGCCTTGTCGGAGCGGTTTCCAAACTTGTCCTTCCTCGCTCGGTTACTCCGGTAATCCGCGACACGCTCGACGAGCTGTGAATTCGAGTTTCGCAAGGACCTCGCTACGAAAGAGGAAGTTTCGCGGCCAATAGCTGCCGCAGCACACGCACACACACCGGCCAGACAATCGACCGGATAGGTTTCGCAACTGATTCGAAACATATGCGGCGCACTCGAGGCGAAGTGCGCGGCATCTGTAGTAGCGGGCGCGTGCCGTACAATGCGTGCTCGTGCGTCGAGGATGCTTCGACGGTTCTCGAGTTATTTCATCGTTACCGAGATGAGAGAAGAGAGAGAGAGAGAGAGAGAGAGAGAGAGAGAGAGAGAGAGAGAGAGAGAGAGAGAGAGAGAGAGAGAGAGAGAGAGTCCAATAGGTGCAGGGCAACCACCTAACCCAGACCCTTTCGAGACCACACGCCGCACGCATAAGCGTCGGGACGTGGCGATAGCCACCCGCCAACAGAAGAGACACTTCCGAACCTATTAAGAACTACTCGACCCTCTGGAGGCTAGACTGCCGATTCTTCTGCATTTAGAACCTCTACAGGACGGGCTACATTCGCAGTCTTTCACTTGCAGAAGTTGCGATTCTTCTGTGAAGATTCTAGGAATGCTGGTCTCTCACTAGACGTAGCGTAGGAGACATCTACATATCCTGGTCTCCGACTTTTGAGTACTTTAGTAGACCCAGTACACCTAGAATTCCTGCACTTCCACTTTTGAGTACGCTAGTAGACCTAGGAGACTTCTAGTAGATCTAGGAGACTTCTAGAAGTCCTGGTCTCCCACTTTTGAGTGCGCTAGTAGACCTAGGAGACTTCTAGAAGTCCTGTTCTCCCACTTTTGAGTACTCTACTAGACCTAGGAGACTTCCTAAAGTCCTGGTTTCCCACTTTTGAGTACTCTAGTAGACCTAGGAGACTTCTAGAAGTCCTGGTCTCTCACTTTTGAGTACTCTAGTAAACCTAGGAGACTTCTAGTAGATCTAGGAGACTTCTAGAAGTCCTGGTCTCCCACTTTTGAGTGCGCTAGTAGACCTAGGAGACTTCTAGTAGATCTTGGAGACTTCTAGAAGTCCTGGTCTCCCACTTTTGAGTGCGCTAGTAGACCTAGGAGACTTCTAGTAGATCTAGGGGACTTCTAGAAGTCCTGTTCTCCCACTTGTGAGTACTCTACTAGACCTAGGAGACTTCCTAAAGTCCTGGTTTCCCACTTTTGAGTGCTCTAGTAGACCTAGGAGACTTCTAGAAGTCCCGGTCTCTCACTTTTGAGTACTCCAGTAAACCTAGGAGACTTCTAGTAGATCTAGGAGACTTCTAGAAGTCCTGGACTCCCACTTTTGAGTGCGCTAGTAGACCTAGGAGACTTCTAGTAGATCTAGGAGACTTCTAGAAGTCCTGGTCTCCCACTTTTGAGTGCGCTAGTAGACCTAGGAGACTTCTAGAAGTTCTGTTCTCCCACTTTTGAGTACTCTACTAGACCTAGGAGACTTCCTAAAGTCCTGGTTTCCCACTTTTGAGTACTCTAGTAGACCTAGGAGACTTCTAGAAGTCCTGGTCTCTCACTTTTGAGTACTCTAGTAAACCTAGGAGACTTCTAGTAGGTCTAGGAGACTTCTAGAAGTCCTGGTCTCCCACTTTTGAGTGCGCTAGTAGACTTAGGAGACTTCTAGTAGATCTTGGAGACTTCTAGAAGTCCTGGTCTCCCACTTTTGAGTGCGCTAGTAGACCTAGGAGACTTCTAGTAGATCTAGGGGACTTCTAGAAGTCCTGTTCTCCCACTTGTGAGTACTCTACTAGACCTAGGAGACTTCCTAAAGTCCTGGTTTCCCACTTTTGAGTGCGCCAGTAGACCTAGGAGATTTCTAGAAGTCCCGGTCTCTCACTTTTGAGTACTCCAGTAAACCTAGGAGACTTCTAGTAGATCTAGGAGACTTCTAGAAGTCCTGGACTCCCACTTTTGAGTGCGCTAGTAGACCTAGGAGACTTCTAGTAGATCTAGGAGACTTCTAGAAGTCCTGGTCTCCCACTTTTGAGTGCGCTAGTAGACCTAGGAGACTTCTAGAAGTTCTGTTCTCCCACTTTTGAGTACTCTACTAGACCTAGGAGGCTTCCTAAAGTCCTGGTCTCCCACTTATGAGTACTCTAGTAGTCCGAGGAGACTTCCTAAAGTCCTGGTTTCCCACTTTTGAGTGCTCTAGTAGACCTAGGAGACTTCTAGTAGATCTAGGAGAGTTCTAGAAGTCCTGGTCTCCCACTTTTGAGTGCGCTAGTAGACCTAGGAGACTTCTAGAAGTTCTGTTCTCCCACTTTTGAGTACTCTACTAGACCTAGGAGACTTCCTAAAGTCCTGGTCTCCCACTTTTGTGTACTCTACTAGACCTAGGAGACATCCTAAAGTCCTGGTTTCCCACTTTTGAGTACTCTAGTAGACCTAGGAGACTTCTAGAAGTCCTGGTCTCTCACTTTTGAGTACTCCAGTAAACCTAGGAGACTTCTAGTAGATCTAGGAGACTTCTAGAAGTCCTGGTCTCCCACTTTTGAGTGCGCTAGTAGACCTAGGAGACTTCTAGAAGTCCTGGTCTCCCACTTTTGAGTACTCTCGTAGACCTAAGAAACATGTACAAGTCCTCGTCTTCCACTATCGAGTATTCCACACTATCGAGCCTTCCGTTTTCGATCTCCCAGTTCTGATATTTCCGAGATTTACAACGACAAATTAATTTCTGTAGGAAAAATTGACGATGATTTCTTCCAGCTCAGCGCTTGGAACCGCGGTCAAAGAGAAACATTTTTCCGAGGCATTACTTTTATCGCACGCTCTCGTACGTGGCCTCGGAGCAGCGATGCTATCCGCTAATTAATTGCCGCGCTCCCGCGACGAAAAAAAAAGAAGGAACGGGACTAAAGAAAAACCGCGTTGCCAGGGCGAATTTCAAATCGTGGGTGGAAATCGGTTTTAGGGAGGGGTGCATGCGTGCGTTCAGGCGACGCTGTTCGTGTCTGACGGCAGTTCCGAGGACCGGGAACGGTTGAACGATCCTGCGACGATCTTGAAGCCGAGACGACGCAATGGAAAGTCGGGTACGCGCGGCTGACGTACGTTTATGTGGTGGTCGACGTTGCATTTTGTATTGTCGGTCAGAAGTTTTGAAATCTCTTCGAGTAAAAATATTTTGGTTTAGTGGAAAAATTCTGGGACTCATACCATGAAAATTTGTAGTCTATCCTACTCTGTAATCTAGTCAATAGTGGGTGACTAGGACCTCTGGATGTCTCCTACGTCTGCTAAAGTACTCAAAAGTGGGAGATCAAGAATTCTATGTGTCTTCTAGGTCTGCTAAAGTATTCAAACGTGAGAGACCAAGAATTCCAGGTGTCTCGTAGATCTACTAAAGTATTCTAAAGTGGGAGACCAGGACTTCTTGAAGTCTCCTAGGTCTGCTGGAAGTCTCCTAGGTTTACTAGAGTACTCAAAAGTGGGAGACCAGGACTTCTAGAAGTCTTCTAGGACTACTAGAGTACTGAAAAGTGGGAGACCAGGACTTCTTGAAGTCTCCTAGGCCTACTAGAGTGCTCAAAAGTGGAAGACCAGGACTTCTAGAAGTCTCCTAGGTCTGCTAGAAGTCTCCTAGGTTTACTAGAGTACTCAAAAGTGGGAGACCAGGACTTCTAGAAGTCTTCTAGGACTACTAGAGTACTGAAAAGTGGGAGACCAGGACTTCTTGAAGTCTCCTAGGCCTACTAGAGTACTCAAAAGTAGAAGACCAGGACTTCTTGAAGTGTCCTAGGTCTTCTAAAGTACTCAAAAGTGGGACTTCTAGAAGTCTCCTAGGTCTACCAGCATAGAGTACTCTTCAGCAACGTTATCTAGCAATCCTCGGAAGCAATCAAGACTCAGTCCTCCAGAGATCTGCTAGATAGTCCAAGGGTTAGGTCCCAAGTATACTCCAATCAGGGTGAAGCGTTCGATTCGGCTGGTTGCAAAAGTGTAGCAGAAAGACGGACCGACGTAGAAGACGGTTCGCGTTGAATCGGCGTCGAATCGATCAGAAATCCATATCCTCCTCCCGGGGCGGAGATAACATGCCGGCAAACGAGACCGGGGTTCCGAGAGAGGAAGAGAGAGAGAGAGAGGGCATTCGCGAAAGCCTTGTCTGTCAGTCACACGTCAGCCGGCAACAATATCTATTGTGCCGAAGTGAATTGTAATACCTTGCGGGATATGGACGCGTATATCTGATACGATAGCTTGATATCGAGATGACATCGACTACCATGGGAGCCGACGCGGCGCCAACCCTACAGCCACAATCGCTGACCTTCTCTGCGCGTTCGACGTTGTCCGTCTGTCCGTGCGGACGTTTCTCCCGGCCAGGATTAGCCGTGGCCGACGAGCAATTAGTCGTTTTCGCGATTAGATTGCAGACGTGACACCAACCACAATCTTTTCCGAGGCACACCCTTGACGGGCCGCGAGACCATAAAGATCGGTTTATTTTAGCCAGTCTGGCCCGTCGGATAGAACCTTACTACCCTGGTTTTGTGTCCAGTATTTTATTTCTTTGGAAAATACTGGATATGAAACTAGGGAAGTAAGGTTCTGTTCGAATGGCCTGTACTTACCGACAACCGACCTTAAATGGTCCTTGTGGTTCCGATACGCGCCGCAGCAGAATACTGATGACAAATAAATAGCAACTTTCAAGATTGAGAGAACATTTCATCAGAAGTTTTCCTCGGACTCCATGGATATACCTCCTGTGAGGTCCTTGCTTTTTTCCTAAAGGCCCTAACCTCAATTTTTCCTGGAGGCCCTAACATTATTTTTTCCTGAAGTCCCTCACCTTAATTTTTCATGAGAGCCCCCACCATAATTTTTCCAGGAGGTGCTCGCCTTAATTTTTCCCGAGGGCTCTAACCTTAATTTTTCCTGGAGGTCCCAACCTTAATTTTTCCTGGAGGCCCTCGCCTTAATTTTTCCTGGGAGCTCTAACCTTAATTATTCCTGGAGGTCCTAACCTTAATTTTTCCTGGAGGTCCTAACTTTAATTTTTCCTGGAGGTCCTAACCTTAATTTTTCCTGGGGGCTCTAACCTAAATTTTTCCTGGAGACCTAATCTTAATTTTTCCTGAAGGTCCCAACCTTAATTTTTCCTGGGGGCTCTAACCTTAATTTTTCCTGGAGGTCCTAACCTTAATTTTTCGTGAGAGCCCTCACCTTAATTTTTCCTGGAGGCTCTCGCCTTAATTTTTCCAGGGAGCTCTAACCTTAATTTTTCCTGGAGGTCCTAACCTTAATTTTTCATGAGAGACCTCACCTTAATTTTTCCTGCAGGCCCTCGCCTTAATTTTTCCTGGGGGCTCTAACCTAAATTTTTCCTGGAGACCTAACCTTAATTTTTCCTGGAGGCCTAACCTTAATTTTTCCTGGAGGTCCCAACCTTAATTTTTCCTGGGGGCTCTAACCTTAATTTTTCCTGGAGGTCCTCGCCTTAATTATTCCTGAGAGCTCTAACCTTAATTTTTCCTGGAGGTCCTAACCTTAATTTTTCCTGGAGGTCCTAACCTTAATTTTTCCTGAAGGTCCTAACCTTAATTTTTCCTGGGGGCTCTGACCTTAATTTTTCGTGGAGGCCTAACCTTAATTTTTCCTGGAGGTCCTAACCTTAATTTTTCCTGGGGGCTCTGACCTTAATTTTTCGTGGAGGCCTAACCTTAATTTTTCCTGGAGGTCCTAACCTTAATTTTTCCTGGAGGTTCTAACCTTAATTTTTCCTGGGGGCTCTAACCTAAATTTTTCCTGGAGGCGCTCGCCTTAATTTTTCCTGGGGGCTCTAACCTTAATTTTTCCTGAAGGCCCTCGTCTTAATTTTTCCTGGAGGTCCTAACCTTAATTTTCCTGGGGGCTCTAACCTTAATTTTTCCTGGAGGCCCTCGTCTTACATTTTCCTGGAAGTCCTAACCTTAATTTTTCCTCGGGTCTCTAACCTTAATTTTTCCTGGAGGCCTAACCTCAGTTTTTTCTGGAGGTCCTAACTTCAATTCTGTCCTAAAGGCTCTAAACCATAATGCTTGCGACATAACCTCACCACCGATGACTTCTTAAACAATCTCAGAACATCTAGTGTACCTCCTATGCCATCCAAGACCTGCAAGATAATCTCACAATCCTGTTTCTGTTTCTAACACAGGATATTCAATAAATCTCTGCGACTTTATACATACAGGATGTTCATCTGAAAACTTTCCATCCGAACATCTCGAGAAGTTTGAAAGATATTAAAAAAGTGTAAAACACGTGTCCAAAGATTTCGAGGGGGAAAGAGGGGGCAGTATCAGTTTTTTATTTGGGTGGCACTTTCAAGGTCATTTGAAGGTCAACTTTGTTTCTTCATATAGAACCCTGCGGATAAAAAAACGTATCCTACGAAAATTGCTGGTCTTTTTACGTGCAATAAGATCCCATAATAAAAAACATAGATTTCCATTTGAAAAAACAAAGTTGACCTTCAAATGACCTTGAAGACGCCAAATAAAAAACTGACACTGCCTCCCTCTGTCCCCCTCGACATCCTTGGACACGTGTTTTACACTTTTTTTAATATCTTTCATACTTTTCGAGATATTCGGCTGGAAAGTTTTCAAATGAACACCCTGTATATGCAAATCAGTGCCTGATCGAGCACCAGCGAGAAAGTTAGCGGAGATCTGGCGATCCTTCACAGTCCTCCAGCAATCTTAGACCATCCCCAAACACTGTACTATCTCGAAACAACCTAATCTCTTCAGAAGTCTGAGCCAAACTAAAAAAATGTTCGTTCTACCCAAGAATAAATGTAAAAAATCGCATTTCAACTAGGCAGAGCGATTTAACCGCGGCGTAATATCAGCTCGCCTGGAGGAACGTTGGGTGCATGCGACCGTCGACTCGGGGCTCGGAGGAAGGGGCGGAACACGGCTCGGGGGTTGGCCGAGGCGAGGGGTAGGTGTGTACGCTATAAAATATAAAGTATAACGTATATAAGACCATAAAGCCCGATAAGGGAGCGGCATAGATATACGGGCGGGCCGTGGCGCACGCGAAAAAGGGTTCGCGAAATTAGAATTTTTACGGTGGACTGCCGGGAGAATAATAAAAGAAGAGACGAGCCTGTAACCTCGCCGCGATACCGCCAACCCCCACAACCCCTCGCCCACCATGTTCCACCCCTCTCGCCGCCATTTTTGCTGAGAAACCGTTAACGGGCCGAAGCTAACTGAGCTTTCATGGGTTTCCGCCGAAACGGTGTAATCGAAATTTCGGGAATCCAGAAGCGGTTCCGAGTGGAAAATCGTTCGAGGCTCGACAATTCATCGGTGGGCCTCGTTCCTACGCGAACCAGGAGCGTAAAACTAAGGGGGCCGTGGAGTAGGGCGCGGCATAAAGTCAGATAAAAGGAGGCCAGATATACGAGCAGCCGCGGCGAGGACCGTTCGTGAAATTAGAATTTTTATGGTGACCGTCCGCTCCGGCCGGGAACAGGAATAATAAAACGCGACGAGCTTCCGCCTGGATGGCGGTCCCCGTCCAGGTGCTCGTTAATCTCGCTGTATCTGCCCGGCTTATAACCGACTTGCGTCCAGAAACCAAGATATTCGGCCGAACGCGCACGCCTTTTCAAGAATTAGAACCGATCCGCCGTTTCCGGCCGTGAATTCACCCTTGACGGGCCGGGTTAGGCTAGTTCCGCCTGGCAGATGCAAGGTGTGTCTCTTGAAATCCTTTAAAAATTTTATTAACCAAAAAAATTTCACTATAAAATCCTACAGCCAAAAATCTGGCGAAAAAATTTAATGTGAAACTTCCGAGGGTGCCGAGGGCGCGGTGAGATCGTGATACAGGCCTGCAGCGCCGAAAGTTTTCAATCGCGCGGTAAATTCAAGTATTAATCGACCGTTCGCCGAGGTTTCCGCCAGGGAACACGGTGAACGACGCTGGAATCTAATTCGCCGTCGACGTCGCCCGTCTCCATGGAGGACTCTCCGGGGGTTGCAAGAGGGTCGAGGGACCGGGGGGGTGGAAAAATCAGAGGCCTAGCTACCCTATAAGCGCGGCAGTAAAGCGAAACGAGCGACATATAAAAGCTCTCGTCCGGGTCGGCGAGCCAGCAAACAGGGGTTGATGGGAGTGACGTTGAAACCGCGATGTCTACCCACCCCCGCAGAAGGGGTCGGCGGGGGAGGATGAGCAGATCTTATCCGGTAACTGCAACCCGCCTCGCGCCCCTTCTTCCGCCCTCCCGAAGCCACCAGAAAATCCGCGTCGTCGATGCGTATCTCCGCGCAGATCGAATCAACGCTGCATCAACCTTGTTGTCCGCCGGCTCCATTTCCTACGCTACCTGTGCCACCACGTTACCACAAAAAGCTCCGAGAAACAACCGCATCAATCGCTTACACTTCGAAATTTCTTTATAATTTCCCATATTTTTCCCGAAAACTTACGAGAACGTTGTTTCAAGTGGTTAGAAATTGGTATCTCGCGCCAATGTCTAGCGCGGGAAATGTGAAAGCGGTCTGGCCTGGTTCCGATAGGAGGGGGCACTGGCCCCAGATGAGTCCCAGCCGGGCCCCGATTCCCGGGAAGGAAGATGACATCTCGTGGCTCTCGAATAACAAATGAAAGCGAACGTTTCAATTAGGGAGTTCTCGTCTCTCTCAGCGTGGCGTCCTTCTCTCCGCGTTCCGGGGACCACCCCCAACGTGCAACCCGTCAGACCCATCGGAAGAGGTTCGGTGGGCCCGATCTGCTGGCCCGGACTGCGTATTATGCTCACGCATAAACTGCTGCCGCCGTGGAAGAAAGAGGCGAGCTCTCGTGACGAATGAGGACATTATACGAGGGCAGAGTTAGGTGTCTAGCTGGAGCGGGGACCTGGGGCCTTATTGGGACCTCCTGGGCCCTAGGCGTCGCTCTCTTAATGTCGATTTTCTGTCACGTTACTTCACTATTATATCATATCTTCATTCACTTAATGGCACTAGAAAGATAAAAATGTAGAATGTGGGCCCTATACACGTAAAACAAATAAAATATTTTTATTGATAAGGAAACGATAAGTAGGAAGATAATTAATGTTCAAAATATTTGTTGGCTTGAAGGAATACAAAGCGCAGAATAATAGTTCGAACTGTACGAGACAGTAGGATCGAGTTCGAACTAGTTTGGGCCCCGCATCCCCACTCCTGGGCCCGGCCACCCATCCGAATACAGGTAGCTAAGTGAGCCTGGCCCCGGTCCGGGCCCGATGCTCCTTTTGCGCGACTATTTTTCACTCGTCCAGTTTTTAATGGCCGGGATTAATATCGCCAGGTAACAAGACACTTTTCCAAAGGGCCGTGTGGGTGGGGAGGCCGGTTGCGCGCGCGCCTCTGAATAAGGCCCGCCACGCGAGACATAAAAGATTACGGATGCGATGCATCCGTTCGCCGGCAATAAGTCTGATTGTGTTCGGGTAGCCGGACAAATCGTCCGCCATTGTGCCCGCGTCTCAGTCTATCAATTATGCGATGCCTCGCCTCCTGGTTTTCGTACGAACGCGCTCATGTGTGCACGTTGCCGGCACTGAAACTACGCTGGACCTCTTCCGGCGAGCTGGCTCGATCTTTTCGAAAGACACATCAAATCCGCAAAATCCAAAATTTCAAATGGGAAAATTAATGAAGACTATCTTTGCTGATACTGCACCGAAATTATATTATATATCTCATTTTTGTGACTGTTTGGGAAGAGTCTCAAAAAATTCACTTAGAGCGTTTTGAAGCGGAGATTTCACCCTTTGAAATAAGACCAAGGAGATCATTCTACCATTTTTTTCGCGAACTTATGGTTGTCCCAATGTTGACGATTTTCGTTCAAAATTTATTCTAATGCTGACGACACACTTTTCGTTCAAAGTGTCATAGAATGGCCAAAAAAAATCGTAGATCAATTTTATTAGTCTCATTTTGAAGCGGACACTTCGATCTTCGAAATCACGTTGAATTTATTAACCAAAAAAATTTTTTCAACTTTGTGGAGGCGTGTGAATTAACACAATTTTTTTAATTTACACAATTTTTTAAATTTACATTTAAATCGTTTAAAAAAATCGGATTATTTGTTCGGGTGCTTAAAAAATTTTTGTAATATTCTCCGAAGATCAGTGAACATCTCCGCAAAGTTTAAAATCATTATGCCTACTGCGGAGACGACGGCGCTTTTGAATCTCGGCGCCTAGGTAAAGGGTGAGATTTAGATAAACTTCCCAGGACTTTTAGCCTTGGTTTTCCCGCAATTTGCAAATTATACTTAACGGTGTAGTAATGTGATCGTATCACGAGGTTCTCGGGACGTGGATCCTTCGGTCCAGGGCCTGGTACTCCGAGCAGGTACCTCGAAACGAGCTTCGAAGTCGAAAAGCGACCCTGATCGCTTGCGCACAGTCCGCATAATTTTCCGGCGACTTCTGAACAAAGGAGTCGTAAAAACTGTGAATTACGACGGATTTTTACCTAGCTGAGTTGGGTCTGAGGCCCACCGACGACTCGTGCTCCATCGTGGAATCTCGCCTGAAACAGTTACCCGTGTTAGGGAGAACACGTCCGAAGAAAAGGGACGTAGGGCTGTTCAAAGTAGAAATTTCATCCTTCAAAATAAGCCTAGGCACATTAGGGTACGACGTTTTCTTACAAAATTAAAATATGTTAAACATTACTTCCTGACTGACTAGTAAATGTCATCAACAGGAGTCAGACTTTTCATTCAAAATGAGATAAATCGGTGAAAAAAAATCGTAGAACAGTGCGTTTGGACTCATTTTAAAGCGGTGTCTCTAATCTTCGAATTCATCGTAGTTACAATCCGGTAAAAAATTTTTTGGATTCCCCAGAGATTTTTGAATTTGAAAAATTTATGAAAAATTACTATTTTCACAATATTTTCGGTTGCTCCGGAATGAAGCTATTTAGACAAAGGGTACTTGGATATATATAAAGCGGAGTCTTCACGCTTTAAAATGAGCCGAGGTACGTCATCCTACGATTTTTTTTCGGCAAGTTACAACAGGTTAAACAGGTACATGATTTGAGATGAAGGCGGAAAGATTTTTTGAAGGATAAATATTATTGTTTATAATGTTCCGAGGATACGGGATGTTTTTTCAAGGAAGTGGAATTAATGTAGAGGTAATGCGATGCCGTAGATTTCTCAGCGCGCGCCGATCAGCCGTAGATTGCAAGGTATCTTAACCGCATTAGGGAAATTACACGTTGTTCCGTACCGCCTCGCCGATGAAGAGACTCGTTATCGTTCGGTAATGATTCGACGACGTGTTATAGAATTTATGAAACACGCGATCCCAATTACCTTGACACACAATGCTAATTTACATGCGAATGCCGAGCATCCGAGTCCGGAGAGGAACAGTACTGTTTAATTCGTTGACCCCGATAGTGTCATCCAGTTATTCACTCATTTACACCTTCCTGAAAAACCCGACAAATTAATTCCACATTATACGTCCCAATTGCGGTTCAGCCGAGTACTGCCAACGAGGGGAATCAAATTTGTTCATTTAGGGGAATAATTAAGTGTCTACATTTAAACTAGATATACAATATTGTACATATTGGGCACTTTAAGTGAAGTATAACTCTAGGGAACACTTGAGACACTCTACGAATTGGACGCTCTTACACAGTGGCCCGCAAAAGTATTCGTACGCCCTTTAAAACGGAATAACTTCTTTATAATTGTGACAAACGACCTGATGTTTTGTAAGCAATTAGAAGTATTGGTTAAAAATTGGTACAAAAATTGTAATTTACAAGGTTACATGCAAAAATGGAAAAGGCATTTTTGAAAACTTTTTTATTTGGGTCCTTAATGAACATTTAAAATATATATTTTGTATATCTATGTTAGTTATACACATACTGAAAATTTCATCGAAATCGGTTGACGCTGGTAAAAACGACAGGCATCGAAAGATGAACGATTCCGTGGATTTAAAAAACTATGATTTTCACCATTTTTAACCGCTTGTATCTCGTGTGTATCTCAATTGATTTCGATGAAATTTTCAGTGTGTGTATAACTAACATAAATAGATCTACAAAACATAAAATTTTAAATTTTCATTAAGGACCCAAATAAAAAAGTTTTAAAAAATGCCTTTTTTATTTTTGCATGTAACCTTGTGAATTATAATCTTTGGAAAACCTCTTCTTTGCTCATCATTTAGTAAACCAATGCTTCTAATTGCTTAGAAAACATCATACAGATAAAATTCGTCGTATAGACAAAATTAAGATATTTATTCATAGGTTTATCGAATGACGATGGCAACAACTGATAGAACAGAACGGAAAATATGTTATTGAACAAATCTATGTATACATAGATATCTCAATTGTACCTTCGAGTTTTAATTTACAAACGCTACGAACTTTCGTTTCAACCATTTGACGACCACAGATATTACAAAACTTCTTTAAAAAAATTTTTACTGAATTTTTGAAAGTAATTTTTTCACGACTGTATCATGCCTATTACAGTAGCTATTCAAATCGGAAGCTGACAAGATTAAGGGTGTATTTTTCCGAATTCATTCCGAGGACCAAATTTTGGAATTTTTTTTTGAAAAACTAGTCGAGCTACCTTCACGAAATTTTACAGATATATTTATACATCTATGTTCTATGTTTAGTAATTTTTTCACGACTGTATCATGCCTATTACAGTAGCTATTCAAACCGGAAGCTATCAAGATTAAGGGTGTATTTTTATGAACTTATACCGAGGGCCAAATTTCGGAATTTTGTTTGAAAAACTAGTCGAGCTACCTTTACGAAATTTTATAGATATATTTATACATCTATGTACTATGTTCAATAATTTTTTCACGACTGTATCATGCCTATTACAGTAGCAATTCAAACCGGAAGCTGACAAGATTAAGTATGTATTTTTCCGAATTTATTCCGATGGCCAACTTTCGAAATTTTGTTTCGAAAAACTAGTCGAGCTACCTTCACGAAATTTTACAGATATATTTATACATCTATGTTCTATGTTTAGTAATTTTTTCACGACTGTATGATGCGGATTACAGTAGCTATTCAAACCGGAAGCTATCAAGATTAAGGGTGTATTTTTCCGAACTTATACCGAGGGCCAGATTTCGGAATTTTGTTTGAAAAACTAGTCAAGCTACCTTCACGAAATTTTATAGATATATTTATACATCTGTGTACTATGTTCAATAATTTTTTCACGTCCATATCATGCGAATTATAGTAGCTATTCATACCGGAAGCTGACAAGATTAAGTATGTATTTTTCCGAATTTATTCCGAGGGCCAGATTTCGGAATTTTTTTTTGAAAAACTAGTCGAGCTACCTTCACGAAATTTTACAGATATATTTATACAACTATGTTCTATGTTTAGTAATCTTTTCACGACTGTATGATGCGGATTACAGTAGCTATTCAAACCGGAAGCTATCAAGAGTAAGGGTGTATTTTTCCGAACGTATACCGAGGGCCAGATTTCGGAATTTTGTTTGAAAAACTAGTCGAGCTACCTTTACGAAATTTTATGGATATATTTATACATCTATGTACTATGTTCAATAATTTTTTCACGACTGTATCATGCCTATTACAGTAGCTATTCAAACCGGAAGCTGACAAGATTAAGTATGTATTTTTCCGAATTCATTCCGAGGACCAAATTTTGGAATTTTTTTTTGAAAAACTAGTCGAGCTACCTTCACGAAATTTTACAGATATATTTATACATCTATGTTCTATGTTCAATAATTTTTTCACGACTGTATCATGCCTATTACAGTAGCTATTCAAACCGGAAGCTGACAAGATTAAGTATGTATTTTTCCGAATTTATTCCGATGGCCAACTTTCGAAATTTTGTTTCGAAAAACTAGTCGAGCTACCTTCACGAAATTTTACAGATATATTTATACATCTATGTTCTATGTTTAGTAATTTTTTCACGACTGTATGATGCGGATTACAGTAGCTATTCAAACCGGAAGCCGACAAGATTAAGGGTGTATTTTTCCGAACTTATACCGAGGGCCAGATTTCGGAATTTTGTTTGAAAAACTAGTCGAGCTACCTTTACGAAATTTTATGGATATATTTATACATCTATGTACTATGTTCAATAATTTTTTCACGTCCATATCATGCGAATTATAGTAGCTATTCATACCGGAAGCTGACAAGATTAAGTATGTATTTTTCCGAATTTATTCCGAGGGCCAGATTTCGGAATTTTTTTTTGAAAAACTAGTCGAGCTACCTTCACGAAATTTTACAGATATATTTATACAACTATGTTCTATGTTTAGTAATCTTTTCACGACTGTATGATGCGGATTACAGTAGCTATTCAAACCGGAAGCTATCAAGATTAAGGGTGTATTTTTCCGAACTTATACCGAGGGCCAGATTTCGGAATTTTGTTTGAAAAACTAGTAGAGCTACCTTTACGAAATTTTATGGATATATTTATACATCTATGTACTATGTTCAATAATTTTTTCACGACTGTATCATGCCTATTACAGTAGCTATTCAAACCGGAAGCTGACAAGATTAAGGGTGTATTTTTCCGAATTCATTCCGAGTTACTAACGTTACGAACTTTCGTTTCAACCATTTGACGACCACAGATATTACAAAACTTCTTTAAAAAAATTTTTTTTGGGTGAGATAAAGAGTGTTGGCTAGAGGAGCCCCTCTTGCGGGTGGAAAAACGCGAAGTTCTTCCAGATCGTTGCGATTCTGATCGAGCAAACCGCAGTGGAACGTTTACGAACGTGGACGAAACGGAGAAATCGTCGAAAATGAAGAGGAGATCGGCAAGGTGCGCGAGAGCCACGGGGGTGACGGTGGCCAAGGGGCCCCGTGAGGACTTCTCCGCGGGTTCCCATGGGCAGGTTGGCCCACCCATGGGTTCTCGAGGACGCTCTCGACGCGGGGCCAGGGGCATTCTCGAAGGAAACGAACGCCACACCGGTAAGAAACCGGGATAGAGTCCTTCGTTCCGTCGTGACAGCGGGGGCTCGCCGACCTGGCAGATATAAACGTGTGATTCCCGCGCGTTTCGCACTCATTGTTCCCCTAAACTATGGATTGCGCCATTGTCCGCGAGGAGCGCACCTCTCCGCGGGGGTGTGCGCCGCATTATTTCGCGCAAGCTCACGCGGGCCCGACTCGTTACCTCGTGAAAACGATGCACTTGACTCCGGCACGATGGGGGATGTCGTTTAACGACTCCTCGGGAAGGTGAGCGTTTGCGGTGCGACGTTAACCGATCCGGCATTCTTCTTCTTAGACCAACGATCATTCCCAGTCCATTCGATACTGGCGTCTCTCACCTTGCGGAATGTCTCCGGTCGGACACTGGCCACTATTTTTTCCGGCGACGTCCCTTGCGAACATCCTGGGTTCAGGTTGAAACAGTCAGGTTTGTAGCAATTGATATAATTTTTGGTTTTGCGATATTCAGCGCAGGGTAGGATTTAGGTGGATTTATGTGAAGCCTGTTTCCGATGGGATGCGATCTCACCCCTTCTGAAGTACGTTGTTGGTGAATTTTTCTTTCGGAGGCTAATGAATCTTTCGAAATGACACTTACTGCATTTGGATAGGGATATTTCAGAGCAACTTTCAGAATTTTTCTGTTAAGAAACGTTTAGAATTCTCGAAGATATGGCCACTTTGCTGGGTCCCACTTTTCAAGTACTCTTGCAATCTCAATGAACGGTGTTTGCAATTATTTTAATTTAAATGGCACTGCTGTACAAAAATTTCTGAACATACTGATTCAACACACTTTAAATCAGAATAACTTTTTTATGAATGGAACAAACGACTTCAATTTCTCGGTAAGGCTAGAAGAATTAGTTTAGTAAATGACGTCTGATAAATAAGTTGAAAGAATGCATTTGGTCAGAATTGGGAAAAACAATACTAAAAATTGGTTTTTACAACTTTTTTAGCTGGGCCAATAACGAAAATTTAAAAAATGTGTTTCGTCAATTGGTATAAATTATATACGCTCTGAAAATTTCATTGAAATTGGTTAATGGGTTTACGAATTATAAACGATCAAGAGTGGTAAAAAAGCCGAAAATCTTAAAGATTGAAATTTTTACCACTTTTGATCGTTAATAATTTGCAAACATTTGTTTAGTAAATGACATATAAAAAATATGTTGGAAAAATGCATTTGGTCGTAATTGTGAAAACAATAGTAAAAATTGATTTTTACAACTTTTTTATATACGTTCTGAAAATTTCATTGAAATTGGTTAATTGATTTACGAGTTATAAACGATCAAAAATGGTAAAAATGGCAATTTTCCAAAATTTTCGACCGTTTTACCAATTTTCGTTTATAACTCGTGAACCAATTAACCAATTTCAATGAAATTTTCAGAGGGCACATAATTCATACGAATTGACCAAACACATCTTTTAAATTTTCGTTACTGGCCCAGCCAACAAAGTACTAAAAATCAATTTTGACTATTTTTTCCGCAATTCCGACCAAATGCATTTTTTCAAAATATTCTTTAGACGTCATCTACTAAACTAATTCTTCTAGCTTTACAGTGAAATTGAATTCGTTTGGTCCATTCATAAAAAAGTTATTCTTATTTAAAGTGTGTTGAATCAGTTATGCTCGTCAGTGTACGAACAAATCTGTAAAGTATCGTGAAGATATATCTCTTCCAGTTTTCCCGAAAAAAATTCCGAGGGTGACCCCTCGGAATGAATCGAGAATGATTGGAGTTCTGAGAGCGATAGTTGTCGCGATTCCCTGTTCTGGAGAGAATCGTGGCGTAGGGTGTTTGTGCTCCAGGAGGTCGATCGGGGTAAGACTTTCGCACGATCGTGACGAGGGTGGCGGCTCGCCGAAGCTGACCAATTAATGACCCGGGCTCCCTTGATCCAGCCATTTGGCTCGCGAACGACTTTTCATCCCCTCGGCATAATTCGATCCACGCCGCGCCACTCCCTGGCTTTTGGTCGAGCAACCCCCGGGGCCGGGGGGTGCGGTGCCGGTACTGGGGCGACCCCTCAGACAGAGAAAGAGAGATCGAGGCCGTTCCAACCCACAGAACGAAACATCCTCGTTCCCCGTATTAAAGGCATCAGCCACTTATCTGGCACGCGCATCGGATTGCGTTCCTTATCGCGCCGCTGCACTACTTTCTAGCTACGATACCCGGCAGCCACCCCCTCATCTAGCCGGTCCACGACGATGGAAAGTAAACGGAAACGACACGAATCGGGGAACGAAATTGTCTGGTTCCCGGGATCGACTTTTAATTCTCCCCGGCTGAACCCGATCGACCCCGCTCCCATCCAACCTCCTGTAACACCACGGCCATCTAGACACCTAGCAAATTTAGATAGACGGTCCATTAGACCCCCTCCTTCCTCGCAGAATCCACGAAAATGTCATTTTGGTCGAGCTCATTTTACTGTTATTCTCTTTTCTTGATTTATTTCAAGGGCTCACTTCGGATTTTTTTTCGGAAAAACCAGTCGAGTTGCCTTCATCAAATTTTACAGATCTGGTTATGCATCTATGTACTATGTTCAACAATTTTTTCACGTCCATATCATGCGAATTATAGTAGCTATTCATACCGGAAGCTGACAAGATTACATATGTATTTTTCCGAATTTATTCCGAGGACCAAATTTTGGAATTTTTTTTTTGAAAAACTAGTCGAGCTACCTGCACGAAATTTTATAAATATATTTATACATCTATGTACTATGTTCAATAATTTTTTCACGACTGTATCACGCGGATTACAGTAGCTATTCAAACCGGAAGCTGACAAGATTAAGGGTGTATTTTTCCGAATTTATTCCGAGGACCAAATTTTGGAATTTTTTTTGAAAAACTAGTCGAGCTACCTTTACGAAATTTTATGGATATATTTATACATCTATGGTCTATGTTTAGTAATTTCTTCACGACTGTATCATGCGGATTACAGTAGCTATTCAAACCGGAAGCTGACAAGATTAAGGGTGTATTTTTCCGAATTCATTCCGAGGGTCATCTTTCGGAATTTTTTTGGGAAAAACTAGTCGAGCTACCTTCAAGAAATTTTACAGATATATTTACACATATATGTACTATGTCCAATAATTTTTTCACGTCCATATCATGCGAATTATAGTAGCTATTCATACCGGAAGCTGACAAGATTAAGTATGTATTTTTCCGAATTTATTCCGAGGACCAAATTTGGGAATTTTTTTTTGAAAAACTAGTCACGCTACATTCACGAAATTTTATAGATATATTTATACATATATGTTCTATGTTTAGTAATTTTTTCACGACTGTATCATGCGGATTACAGTAGCTATTCAAACCGGAAGCCGACAAGATTAAGGGTGTATTTTTCCGAACTTATTCCGAGGTCCAAATTTCGGAATTTTTTTTTGAAAAACTAGTCGAGCTACCTTCACGAAATTTTATAGATATATTTATACATCTATATTTTATGTTTAGTAATTTTTTCACGACTGTAACATGCGGATTACAGTAGCTATTCAAACCGGAAGCCGACAAGATTAAGGGTGTATTTTTCCGAATTTATTCCGAGGGCCAGATTTCCGAATTTTTTTTGGAAAAACTAGTCGAGCTACCTTCACGAAATTTTACAGATATATTTATACATCTATGTACTATGTTCAGTAATTTTTCTAGGTCGCCATCTTTCTCGTATTACATTAATTACTAGACTGCAGATCTTCATGCAAAATAAAAAATGTTCGCATTGATAACAGGACACAGGAGCCAAATCAAAATTGTATTCTCCTTTTAATCATTCTATTAAGCTGAAAGTGAAACATCGGTGTCCTTAAATATTTTTAACATGTCCACTGCTAGAAATTGTACCTTAAATTGTACCTTCAAAATGAGCCTAAATAGCCAAATAAAAATTGTATCCTTAAATGTTAGGTGTCCTCAAATATTTTTAACATGTCTACTGCTTTAAATTCTACGTACCCTTTTTGTCATAAATGCATAAAATCCGCTGTCTACTAATTACCTTGATCGAAAGGGGGGAAGTTTTTCTTCTATATACAACAATAGCGTGTTTGTCACTGGTGGGGAATGCTGCGAGGCATCTTTCAGTGTTTCGTGAAACGAGCGTCTCCTTGGTTTCCCGAGTCACGCTCCCGCGGATGATATATGGAGCCTCGCGGGGACCGAACGAGTCGCTCAGACGCTCGATAGAAAGCCGAACGATCCCGAGACGAATCCGTGACTCCGGCGCCATAATCCGTAACAGACCTTTTGGGAAAGCATCGTTACACCGTCGCGTACACATTGTGCCGTGGACATTGTGTTTGTACGGGCCCCTCCATGTGTCAACGTCTTATTCTTATTCTTCGAGGGTGGGTCTATAGAGGAGCCTGGGAAAAAAGGTTTGAGGGAGCGAGCATTCTGCTGCGAGTCCATTATACGGCCCGGAGTACATTAAAATGTTGATAAATCGAGTCTGGCAGCGGCTCCCTAATAAATAAAAAGGAGAGAAAGACCGTCGATACACCGTGAAACGTTTTAACGCACGTCGGCCTACCGTCGCGCGTCGGAATTAAAGGGTCGCGACCGTTTCCGAGCGAAACGACTGCTTTATAGGTCTCATTTTTCTGTTGGCTCTAAAGCGGTTTCAGGAAGCTGTAAAGACCACCATAACGGGATAACTACGCTCCTCAAAGCGGATATTTACATTCACCCTCTATTAAGTCGCATTAATACCCTTTAAATCAGGAACGGAAGGTTTCTTTAAAATTCGACAAACGCCATTCGAAAGAGCGTCAAAAATACTACCAACGAGCAGTTTTTCATCAGTAGGAAATAGTTTCTTCTTAGAAAGCTAGACCCACTCAATCACAATTTTGCACACTAAAAAACATAAAAGAAGGAAAAACTCATGGAAAAAATCAGTGCAGTGTATTGTATGGTACGCCATTCGAAAGCTTAAGTTTTTCGTGAATTTTTCGGCTAAGATTCAAAATGATACCTCGTTTTGATCAAAAGTTACGGGTCTCGATAGATTTCATGAAAAGCGAACTTCGACCCTCTCCTTCTCCCAGCTTGTGGGCTGTATTGAAAAATCATTTCGTAGAAAGATGCGGGCCCTGTGGGGCTAGCAACCTGCAAAGTTTCGAGGAAATTGGGCAACGTTCGTGAAATTCTTGGTCGGCGGTGACCGGGTCAATCTTGACCCAGAGTAAAAACAATATTTACAGTGACTCGAATTAATATTCGGCCGTTCTAAAATAGACTTTTAATATTGTACTACACGATTTGAACTTTTTTGGGAAGCTAGAAATTTTTGGGAAAAAAATTGTTTTAAAAAATTGCAATCAGTCGGAATGGCAACGCAAAGAAGTCTACCAATATGCAAATTTCACAGGAAATCGGAGGTGGGGAGCGTACAGGGAACTTCCCGCATGTCATCTTGGCTGTTTGATTTGATCGGTGGACTTGGAGATTTTACGGACCGTGGCGAGAAACGTAGAGACAGCGGCGGATCGAATCGCGGAAGAATCGCGGCCACGTTTTTACGACTCCGGTTGGTCGCGATTCGCACGCCTCCTCGATTCACCGAGCGGGTATCAATCATGCGGGATCGGGCTGGTATAATTGAAATAGTCCATGATATTCTCGTCGAGCCGGCTGGCAACGCGGCACCTTGAATAATTTTATTACCGGCCGGTCTCCTAAATAGCCGTTCTATTGGCCGTGCCGAATCTGTGTACAAAACAGGCGTAACCCGATGGTGTCACGGTTCCGTTCTGGCTGCTGTCCCCCTCTACCCTCGGGACACGCGCTCTTCTGGAGAGAGAGAGGGAGAGAGAGGAAGAGGGAGAGACGTTCCGGGGGGTAAAGCGCGCGATCACGAGAGGGTGGGACTGTTTTGACTATCCGAGTAACCGTGGAATCCTCGGCCCTTCGCGAGGACTCCCTTCGGGGATGAAAAATTGAGGACGGACCGTCGAACGGCCCGTGAAATTGGAACCCCGGGCCTGGAGACCCACCGGCACAGAATGGGCCCCTAATGCGACTTTGTCCCGGAAATTGATCTTGGGACTCATGCTTACTTCGCTGTTCTAACCCGGTGACCAACTTCGACCACTCCGGGAGACGTTCCCGGTAAGAGAATCTTCAATGTACAACTGCATGTGAATTCTATGATGAGGAACTGATGGATCGATGGTGGGGGGTTCGAAGAAACACCATAGAGTCGCTCACCATTGTCTCTTTATGTGGTTATACCATGAAGGTTCAGCATTTGATAAGCTTAGGGGTCTAGTTGAGATATTCAGGAATTTTTTGCGAGCAAACTACTGGAGCTACGGAAATGAAACTTTGCACGATTATTAACCACATCTTCGGCCATGCGCATGAATTTTTTCACAGCGAAATATCGCTCCGCTTTCGTATGGCACCTATAGAAAGTTGACGCTGCATGGAATGGATCCCCTTTGGACTCCAGATGAAAAGGCCCGAAACTGAACGGTAATAGCGATCGATCGATGGGTTATAGCCAAACCAGAATCCTTCTAGGAGAAGATGGCCGTCTATCGGAGCTGGTCTCGATCTCCTCAGGAAGCATTTTCACGGACAACGTGTCAGGAATCACTTAGGCCCTCGGGCTGGCCGACTAACAATGACACATACTCGGTCCTCTTCCTCTCATATTCAGGAATTTTCTGCGAGCAAACTACTGGGGCTACGGAAATGAAACTTTGCAGGATTATTAACCACATCTTCCTCCATGCGCATGAATTTTTTCACAGCGAAATATCGCTCCGCTTTCGTATGGCATCTATCGAAACTTGACGCTGCATGGAATGGGTCGCCTTTGGACTCCTGATGAAAGAGCCCGAAACTGAACGGTAATAGCGATCGATCGACGGGTTCTACCCAAACCAGAATCCTTCTAGGAGAAGATGGCCGTCTATCGGAGCTGGTCTCGATCTCCTCAGGAAGCATTTTCACGGACAACGTGTCAGGAATCACTTAGGCCCTCGGGCTGGCCGACTAACAATGACACTCACTCGGTACTCTTCCTCTGATATTCAGGAATTTTCTGCGAGCAAACTACTGGGGCTACGGAAATGAAACTTTGCAGGATTATTAACCACATCTTCCGCTATGCGCATGAATTTTTTCACAGCGAAATATCGCTCCGCTTTCGTATGGCACCTATCGAAACTTAACGCTGCATGGAATGGGTCCCCTTTGGACTCCTGATAAAAGGGCCCGAAACTGAACGGTAATAGCGATCGATCGACAGGTGCTAGCCGAACCAGAATCCTTCCAGGAGAAGATGGCCGTCTATCGGAGCTGGTCTCGATCTCCTCAGGCAGCATTTTCACGGACAACGTGTCAGGAATCACTTAGGCCCTCGGGCTGGCCGACTAGCAATGACACTCACTCGGTACTCTTCCTCCGATATTCAGGAATTTTCTGCGAGCAAACTACTGGGGCTACGGAAATGAAACTTTGCAGGATTATTAACCACATCTTCCGCTATGCGCATGAATTTTTTCACAGCGAAATATCGCTCCGCTTTCGTATGGCACCTATCGAAACTTAACGCTGCATGGAATGGGTCCCCTTTGGACTCCTGATAAAAGGGCCCGAAACTGAACGGTAATAGCGATCGATCGACAGGTGCTAGCCGAACCAGAATCCTTCCAGGAGAAGATGGCCGTCTATCGGAGCTGGTCTCGATCTCCTCAGGCAGCATTTTCACGGACAACGTGTCAGGAATCACTTAGGCCCTCGGGCTGGCCGACTAGCAATGACACTCACTCGGTACTCTTCCTCCGATATTCAGGAATTTTCTGCGAGCAAACTACTGGGGCTACGGAAATGAAACTTTGCAGGATTATTAACCACATCTTCCGCTATGCGCATGAATTTTTTCACAGCGAAATATCGCTCCGCTTTCGTATGGCACCTATCGAAACTTAACGCTGCATGGAATGGGTCCCCTTTGGACTCCTGATAAAAGGGCCCGAAACTGAACGGTAATAGCGATCGATCGACAGGTGCTAGCCGAACCAGAATCCTTCCAGGAGAAGATGGCCGTCTATCGGAGCTGGTCTCGATCTCCTCAGGCAGCATTTTCACGGACAACGTGTCAGGAATCACTTAGGCCCTCGGGCTGGCCGACTAGCAATGACACTCACTCGGTACTCTTCCTCCGATATTCAGGAATTTTCTGCGAGCAAACTACTGGGGCTACGGAAATGAAACTTTGCAGGATTATTAACCACATCTTCCGCTATGCGCATGAATTTTTTCACAGCGAAATATCGCTCCGCTTTCGTATGGCACCTATCGAAACTTAACGCTGCATGGAATGGGTCCCCTTTGGACTCCTGATAAAAGGGCCCGAAACTGAACGGTAATAGCGATCGATCGACAGGTGCTAGCCGAACCAGAATCCTTCCAGGAGAAGATGGCCGTCTATCGGAGCTGGTCTCGATCTCCTCAGGCAGCATTTTCACGGACAACGTGTCAGGAATCACTTAGGCCCTCGGGCTGGCCGACTAGCAATGACACTCACTCGGTACTCTTCCTCCGATATTCAGGAATTTTCTGCGAGCAAACTACTGGGGCTACGGAAATGAAACTTTGCAGGATTATTAACCACATCTTCCGCTATGCGCATGAATTTTTTCACAGCGAAATATCGCTCCGCTTTCGTATGGCACCTATCGAAACTTAACGCTGCATGGAATGGGTCCCCTTTGGACTCCTGATAAAAGGGCCCGAAACTGAACGGTAATAGCGATCGATCGACAGGTGCTAGCCGAACCAGAATCCTTCCAGGAGAAGATGGCCGTCTATCGGAGCTGGTCTCGATCTCCTCAGGCAGCATTTTCACGGACAACGTGTCAGGAATCACTTAGGCCCTCGGGCTGGCCGACTAGCAATGACACTCACTCGGTACTCTTCCTCCGATATTCAGGAATTTTCTGCGAGCAAACTACTGGGGCTACGGAAATGAAACTTTGCAGGATTATTAACCACATCTTCCGCTATGCGCATGAATTTTTTCACAGCGAAATATCGCTCCGCTTTCGTATGGCACCTATCGAAACTTAACGCTGCATGGAATGGGTCCCCTTTGGACTCCTGATAAAAGGGCCCGAAACTGAACGGTAATAGCGATCGATCGACAGGTGCTAGCCGAACCAGAATCCTTCCAGGAGAAGATGGCCGTCTATCGGAGCTGGTCTCGATCTCCTTAGGCAGCATTTTCACGGACAACGTGTCAGGAATCACTTAGGCCCTCGGGCTGGCCGACTAGCAATGACACTCACTCGGTACTCTTCCTCCGATATTCAGGAATTTTCTGCGAGCAAACTACTGGGGCTACGGAAATGAAACTTTGCAGGATTATTAACCACATCTTCCGCCATGCGCATGAATTTTTTCACAGCGAAATATCGCTCCGCTTTCGTATGGCACCTATCGAAACTTGACGCTGCATGGAATGGGTCGCCTTTGGACTCCTGATGAAAGAGCCCGAAACTGAACGGTAATAGCGATCGATCGACGGGTTCTACCCAAACCAGAATCCTTCTAGGAGAAGATGGCCGTCTATCGGAGCTGGTCTCGATCTCCTCAGGAAGCATTTTCACGGACAACGTGTCAGGAATCACTTAGGCCCTCGGGCTGGCCGACTAACAATGACACACACTCGGTCCTCTTCCTCCGCGAGTGTATTCGAGTCCCTCGTGCATGCGATTCGGACACACCTGCTGCTCGTGTACACGGATACGTGGACTCGAGCCGGCATTGGACGGACCCTCCGATCCTCGGCCATAGACGCGGCTCGCACAATGCGGAGACTAATCGAATCTCGCGTTCTCTGCGAGTCTGCGTTCGCGTACAATACCTGGCAAAAGTTCCCGCGATGTTTATTCAAATATTTACGATCTCCAAACCGATGCAGCGACATTTCGACCTAGCCTATCGGTGCAGCGTGAAATTCTGCAGAGGAAAGTGCTGAACCATTTATGTCAAGAAATCAGCTGTTTCTGAAATATTTCAATTTGAACTTAGGGTACACACTTTTGCGCTCATCTCTGAATTATTAGGTTGCCTCAATAGATTCTTTCGGAATGTGTTCCTCTAATGTTGCTAAACAAATACGAACAATACGCTAATTTTTATGTTAATGTTTTAGTACTTCCTAACACGAGTTTGCATTATTTGCATGAATCGAAAACCAACTTTTGAGACAACCTAATATTTATTTGGCAATGTTGAAGGAACACATTCCGAAAGAAACTTTTGCATAACAATATCTGCTAAACTAATGGTTGCTCGATGAAACTGCTGCAGTACTTTTTTCTGCGGAATCGCAAGCTGCATCGATTGGCGCAGCTTCTTTTTCCATTCCATTTACACAATCATAGTTGTTAATATTTTTATACACGCTGGGGTCTTATACAATATACACGATGAAGTTCTATACACGATAATTGTACATCAAACTACAAGATTTCTTTCTTTTCCTTCGGTATTTGAATTCGGTGGTCTCAAAGTGTACACTTGAATGTGTCACGGTGAATTTTTCCAGAATTTTTCGCATGATCGAATTATGCGAAATCCGAAGCTAAAGTTGGACTTTGATGTAATGTTTGATGAAGAGATGTTGATCGAAGAGACGACATAGGAGATGGGAGCGCAATTGAAATTTTTGTGGGCACTGTACACGTTACAATGCGTAAGGTACGGGCACGCACGCGTCGGTGTGCGTGTGCGCATCGATTAGTATCGATACTCGGTCCGGAGTCCTCTGCCCATCGTCCGAGAGACTGACTTCATTGTCCGGCTGACGAACATTGTGCTCCTGCGGCCTCTCCGATCGCGACCACTCTCCTCTCCTCCCTCTCCTCTCTTCCACTCTTCTGTTCTTTCTTTTTCTATCCTTGCGCCTCTTCATCCCGTTCGGGCCTCTGTGTTTCTGTCATTCGACCCATTCGAACGTCTCGCCGATGATGCGTCTCTACTTTGGAGAAAAGAAGCCCAACCACCACGGGAACCGACCACGGTGACACGTGGAATTTCGGGATGGGCTAATCTCGTGACTAAGTGGCTGCCCGGAGCTCCAGCCGATACAATATCGATACCGTTCCATGAGAATCTTTCAATGGGACTCCCACAATCCCGTAGACAAATCTCGTGATCGCCGTTCCGTCAGGATATTGCTTCCACTACAGCCACTCGTGTCTCTCTCCGTTCAATCCGACATAAAACGACCAGAAAAAATCGCAGCCCGATGGGTCCGCGCTCATTTCAAAGCGAAAGATTCAGGCTTAGAGCACGTGGCGGTCCGAGTCTTGAAAAAAATGTTTAAGCCTCTCAGGGGTATAAGAATGTAAAAAATTTTCGAAAAATTACCATTTTCACTCTTTCTGTTACCTTCGACCACAGAGAAGTCCTACAAGAAAATGACTTCGGGAGTTTTCAAAGTGGAGATTTCACGCTTTAAAATGAGCATAGGTACATTGTCCTACGACTTTTTTTCTCAAAATTACAACAGATCAGATATTTTATGAATATTCGTCTAGAGTGCAATAACCCCATTAAGCAGGAGTTCCAACGCCAACGGCACACTTTTCACTAAAAGTGGCATAGAATGATAAAAAATAATCGTAAAGCAATTTTTTTGGTCTCGTTGGAAAGCGAAAACTTCATTCTTCGAATCTAACATAGTCTCTACTGCGGAAAAAAATTGTTGAACCTTCCACAGGTACCTGAATTCGAAAAACGTTCCAAAAACGAGTGCTTCTACTATTTCTGTCGCCTACAATGGTAAAATGGTGCTATAAAAAAATAATTTGCAGAGTTCAAAAGAGAAGACTTCACCCTTTAGAATGAGCCTAGAAACATCCCCCTACGATTTTTTTTCACAGAACTGCAGTAGTTTAAATGTCGACAAATGTTCGTCTAGGCTGCAGTGACCCCATGAGTCAGGTATTGTAATCTACGTAACACACTTTTCTCTAAAAATGGCATAGAATGGCAAAAAAAATCGTAGAACAATTTTTTTGGTCTTGTTTTAAAGCGGAAGCTTCATTCTTCAAGCTCGTAACAATTTCCCTGGGAGAAAAAAATTTTTGAACCTCCCACAGGTATCTGAATCCGAAAAATGTTCCAAAAATGGATCTGTTTACTATTTCTGTCACCTTGAATGGTAAAATAGCGCTATCAAAAAATAACTTCCAGGGTTCGAAAGAGGAGATTTCACCCTTCAAAATGAGCCTAGATAGGATAGCCTGCGATTTTTTTTCGCGAAGTTACAGAAGGTCGAAGATGAGTTGATACTGGCAACTGTTTGTGAAGACATTTTGCTATTCTTTGAACAGGTTAGAAGATGTTACAAATAGTTTGACAGATCTAGTATGAATAAAAGAGGGGGCAGGTTGCCATTCCCAAAGCGGTTTCCTCTCCTGGCAAGTGGAAGGCTGCCGGGGGGACGGTTCCGTGCCCCCCGATCTTCGCCGATGCTATCTCCGCGGCCAGCCACGGACTATAATTATATCGGATCGCCGAGCCACCGCGTATATTATTATTAATATACTTACCCGTTCGCCGGGGAGGAGAGAACGGGAGAAGGAGAGATAGAGAGGCCGTCGATCGTATGTGTAACACGTTCCAGTACTCGAGTTTCCCCGGTGTGTACGCGCCCATACGTGCCCTAAGCACAATGGACGCCCGAGGACGGGGGTGGAGCTGGAACGACCGGCGGTAGGCAGACAAAGAGAGCGAGAGGAGGCGGGGGGCACAGAGAGGGGGGCCTTATTTGCATACGGAACCACCCTGTAGAATGTGGATCGCTCGTTTCCTCTTCTACAGGGTGTTCCGGCGGGCACTCGGCGAAATCAAATCAAAAATCCTCGGAGAAAATTCTGCTCGACCCCGAAATTCATTTCATATTCACTCTGGTTTTCAGAATAAAGTCTGCGGATTCCAACGAGACCAAAAAAATTGTTCTACGATTTTTTTTGGCCATTCTATGCCACTTCGGGTGAAAACTCATGGTTCTAAACATGTTTGGATATTCACAGTATTGTAACTTCAGGGGAAAAAATGGTAGAACGATGTACCTGGACACATTTTAAAGTGTGAAATCTCCACTTTGAAAAACCTATAAGTCATTTTCTTCTAGGACTTCTCTGTATTTGACGGTGACAGAAAAAGTAGAAATGGTAACTTCTCGAAACTGTTTCAAATTCATACATCTTCGAGACGCCCAAAAATTATCTTCCGCAAGCAGGACCACAATGATCTCGAGGAATGAAGTTCAAGCTTTCCATCGAGACTAAAAAGATTGGTCTACGATCTTTTTTGGCCATTTTATGGCAGTTTGAGTGAAAAGTGTGCCATTGGTATTGCAATACCTCACTTTAGGGTTACTGTACATCCCAGACGAAAATTCGTCAGTATTCAAAATATCGTAACTCTGTAAAAAAAAATCGTAAGAGGATGTTTCTGATCCCATTTTAAAGCGTGAAATCTCCACTTTGAAAAACCTCTAAGTCATTTTCTTCTAGGACTTCTCTGTATTTGAAGGGAACAGAAAAAGTAGAAATGGTAACTTCTCGAAACTGTCTCAAATTCATACATCTCTGAGACGCCCAAACATTATCTTTCGCAAGCAAGACCACAATGATTTCGAAGAATGAAGTTCAAGCTTTCCATCGAGACTAAAAAGATTGGTCTACGATCTTTTTTGGCCATTTTATGGCAGTTTGAGTGCAAAGGGTGCCATTGGTATTGCAATAATTCATTTTAAGGTCACTGTACATCCCAGACGAAAATTCGTCAGTATTCAAAATATCGTAACTCTGTAAAAAAAAATCGTAAGAGGATGTTTCTGATCCCATTTTAAAGCGTGAAATCTCCACTTTGAAAAACCTATAAGTCATTTTCTTCTAGGACTTCTCTGTATTTGACGGGGACAGAAAAAGTAGAAATGGTAACTTTTAGAAACTGTTTCAATTCATACACCTCTGAGAAGCTCAACAATTATTTTCCGCAAGCAGGACCAGGATGAGTTAGAAGAATAAACTCCAAGCTTTCCATCGAGACGAAAAAGATTGGTCTACGATTATTTTTGGCCACTTTATGTCAGTTTGAGTGCAAAGGGTGCCATTGGTATTGCAATAACTTATTTTAAGGTCACTGTACATCCCAGACGAAAATTAGTCAATATTCAAAATATCGTAACTCCGTAAAAAAAAATCGTGAGAGGATGTTTCTGATCCCATTTTAAAGCTTGAAATCTTAGCTTTCAAAAACCCCTAAGTCATTTTCTTCTAGGACTTCTCTGTATTTGACGGGGACAGAAAAAGTAGAAATGGTAACTTCTCAAAACTGTTTCAAATTCATACATCTCTGAGACGCCCCAAAATTATCTTCCGCAAGCAGGACCACAATGATTTCGAAGAACGAAGTTCAAGCTTTCCATCGAGACGAAAAAGATTGGTTTACGATTATTTTTGGCCACTTTATGTCAGTTTGAGTGCAAAGGGTTTCATTGGTATTGCAATAACTCATTTTAAGGTCACTGTACATCCTAGACGAAAATTCGTCAATATTCAAAATATCGTAACTCCGTTAAAAAAAATCGTGCGAGGACGTTTCTGGTCCCATTTTGAAGCTGGAAGTCTGCACTGTGAAATGAGTATAGGAACATTGCCTTACCATTTTTCTCCAGTCAGTTCCACTCGAATTAAGTGGAACCCGACAAGATCGAGTGATACCGAACAAGCCGAGCAACCAGAAATTGCTTTGAAGGTGAAAATTCTGGCCGTCCTTGAACAACCGAGTCAACAACAATACTATGAGCTCGCAGCATCGGTCTGAGGCTAGTTTCTCGTTAGCATTGTCCCCGGAGACGATGATCGAAGCGGCGCGGAAGAAATCTCGGTGAAATCTGCCGCGAGAGAGCAGGTTTATCGTGCCTAAACGTGAAGCTACTTCCCGTCCCGATACAATATTTACGAGGCGATGCATCATGGCCAACAATGGCTCGTAACACCCTTCAGAACCGCGAGAGAGAGACAGTGGGAGAGAGAGAGGGAGAGAGAGGATCGAGCCTCGGGCGCACACAGCCTCGCCGGGTGAAACGAGGGTGAAAGGAGGGTGAAAGGGGGGTTGGAAGGGGGCGCAAGGGGGTGGAAAGGGGGCGAAGGATCCCGTACGTTGCACGCACACGATCTCCCGGCAATACCCGGGGGCTCTATCGTATCGGAGCCCGACAGATAACTCTTATCTCCGCGCGGCAGTATTCTTACGGAGCGGCGGGAATCGGGGACGAAACGTCGACCTCGGCCTCGCCTGCTCCCGCGATCTTTTTACGTCTCGAGATCGATAAAGAGCCAGCTGAGCCGAGGGGAAGGGGCCATGGGGGACCATAAACCACCGTGATGTCCGGCCACTAGTTCCAAAAATCAAGTTCTACTTCTTTGTCCTCCGACTTCTTCATTCGACGCCGACTTCTTCATTCGACTCCTACTTCGTCAAGTTTTGTGCTACAATATTTTTGGAGGAAAAAGGGCAGGAGGTATCGTTCTGAAACTTTGTGGGGTTGTTCGGTGATGTTTCGAGAGTAGGCAGACATTTTTTCAAGTGAACACATTCGTTCGATCCGAAGTTACAGTCCAGGAAGCAAGGACAGTTTTCTGAACTGACTTCTCCGAATTCGAATATTTATGTGGACTTCAAAAAATGACATCTTGCGAACAGTGAACGCAGTTTCAAGTTGCGGAACGCTTGTCAGAAATGTAAAACCTGAGCCACATAAACTTTGTGGGCAGAGTTGTGCAGAATTACAATTGAATTACTCCAGGAATTATAATTACAAAGTAATTGAATTATATTGTAATTCAGTCATATTGTAATTTATAATTCAAATCTCCAATTAAATTACAATGTAATTCGTAATTGCAATTGAAGAACAATTATAAAATAGCGTTGCGTATTATGAACGAGGACGAGGAATAGAAACTACGCCGCATAATCACAAACAAGTATTATATGATAGAAAAACATGAAAATACATCGAACTTCTTCATAGTTCTGGGCTATAATTTGTAGAGCTGTATTTTAATTATATTGTATCTCAATTACACATCTGATTAAAATACTTGGTAATGGAATTAATTGAAAGATTCGAATTATGTAATTCCGTTACGACGTGTTGAATTACTATTTAATTTTAATACGATGTATTTCAATTGTGTAATTGAATTACAATGTAATTGAATGAGCACAACTCTGTTTCTGGGGTTGTTCGGGGATGATTCGAGTGAGTGCACTCGTTCGATCCGAAGCTACAGTGCAGGAAGCGGGGACAGTTTTCTGAAGTCTTCTCCGAATTCTAATATTTGTGTGGACTTCAAAAAATGTTTTTCTCGAGTCATACCACCGTGGAATCGCGTTAAAAGACATCTCGTGAACAGTGAACGCAGTTCCAAGTTGCGGAACGCTTGTCAGAAATATAAAACCTGAGCCACATAAACTTTGTGGGCAGAGTTGTGCAGAATTACAATTGAATTACTCCAGGAATTATAATTACAAAGTAATTGAATTATATTGTAATTCAGTCATATTGTAATTTATAATTCAAATCTCCAATTAAATTACAATGTAATTCGTAATTGCAATTGGAGTACAATTATAAAATAGCGTTGCGTATTATGAATGCGGACGAGGAATAGAAACTACGCCGCATAATCACAAACAAGTATTATATGAAAGAAAAAAGTGAAAATATATCGAACTTCTTCATAGCTCTGGGCTATAATTTGTAGAGCTGTATATTAATTATATTGTATCTCAATTATACATCTGATTAAAATACTTGGTAATGGAATTAATTGAAAGATTCGAATTATGTAATTCAGTTACGACGTGTTGAATTACTATTTAATTTTAATACGATGTATTTCAATTGTGTAATTGAATTATAATGTAATTGAATGAGCACAACTCTGTTTCTGGGGTTGTTCGGGGATGATTCGAGTGAGTACACTCGTTCGATCCGAAGTTACAGTGCAGGAAGCGAGGACAGTTTTCTGAAGTCTTCTCCGAATTCTAATATTTGTGTGGACTTCTAAAAATGTTTTCCTCGAGTCATACCACCGTGGAATCGCGTTAAAAGACATCTCGTAAACAGTGAACGCAGTTCCAAGTTGCGGAACGCTTGTCAGAAATGTAAAACCTGAGCCACATAAACTTTGTGGGCAGAGTTGTGCAGAATTACAATTGAATTACTCCAGGAATTATAATCACAAAGTAATTGAATTATATTGTAATTCAGTCATATTGTAATTTATAATTCAGATCTCCAATTAAATTACAATGTAATTTGTAATTGCAATTGGAAAACAATTATAAAATACTCTGTAATTAAATTACAAAGTGATTCGTAATTGCAATTGGAGTACAATTATAAAATAGCGTTGCGTATTATGAATGAGGACGAGGAATAGAAACTACGCCGCATAATCACAAACAAGTATTATATGAAAGAAAAAAGTGAAAATATATCCAACTTCTCCATAGTTCTGGGCTATAATTTGTAGAGCTGTATATTAATTATATTGTATCTCAATTACACATCTGATTAAAATACTTGGTAATGGAATTAATTGAAAGATTCGAATTATGTAATTCAGTTACGACGTGTTGAATTACTATATAATTTTAATACAATGTATTTCAATTGTGTAATTGAATTACAATGTAATTGAACGAGCACAACTCTGTTTCTGGGGTTGTTCGGGGATGATTCGAGTGAGCACACTCGTTCGATCCGAAGTTACAGTGCAGGAAGCGAGGACAGTTTTCTGAAGTCTTCTCCGAATTCTAATATTTGTGTGGACTTCTAAAAATGTTTTCCTCGAGTCATACCACCGTGGAATCGCGTTAAAAGACATCTCGTAAACAGTGAACGCAGTTCCAAGTTGCGGAACGCTTGTCAGAAATGTAAAACCTGAGCCACATAAACTTTGTGGGCAGAGTTGTGCAGAATTACAATTGAATTACTCCAGGAATTATAATCACAAAGTAATTGAATTATATTGTAATTCAGTCATATTGTAATTTATAATTCAGATCTCCAATTAAATTACAATGTAATTGGTAATTGCAATTGGAAAACAATTATAAAATACTCTGTAATTAAATTACAAAGTGATTCGTAATTGCAATTGGAGTACAATTATAAAATAGCGTTGCGTATTATGAATGAGGACGAGGAATAGAAACTACGCCGCATAATCACAAACAAGTATTATATGAAAGAAAAAAGTGAAAATATATCCAACTTCTCCATAGTTCTGGGCTATAATTTGTAGAGCTGTATATTAATTATATTGTATCTCAATTACACATCTGATTAAAATACTTGGTAATGGAATTAATTGAAAGATTCGAATTATGTAATTCAGTTACGACGTGTTGAATTACTATATAATTTTAATACAATGTATTTCAATTGTGTAATTGAATTACAATGTAATTGAACGAGCACAACTCTGTTTCTGGGGTTGTTCGGGGATGATTCGAGTGAGCACACTCGTTCGATCCGAAGTTACAGTGCAGGAAGCGAGGACAGTTTTCTGAAGTCTTCTCCGAATTCTAATATTTGTGTGGACTTCAAAAAATGTTTTCCTCGAGTCATACCACCGTGGAATCGCGTTAAAAGACATCTCGTGAACAGTGAACGCAGTTCCAAGTTGCGGAACGCTTGTCAGAAATATAAAACCTGAGCCACATAAACTTTGTGGGCAGAGTTGTGCAGAATTACAATTGAATTACTCCAGGAATTATAATCACAAAGTAATTGAATTATATTGTAATTCAGTCATATTGTAATTTATAATTCAAATCTCCAATTAAATTACAATGTAATTCGTAATTGCAATTGAAGAACAATTATAAAATAGCGTTGCGTATAATGAACGAGGACGAGGAATAGAAGCTACGCCGCATAATCACAAACAAGTATTATATGAAAGAAAAACGTGAAAATATATCGAACTTCTCCATAGTTCTGGGCTATAATTTGTAGAGCTGTATATTAATTATATTGTATTTCAATTACACATCTGATTAAAATACTTGGTAATGGAATTAATTGAAAGATTCGAATTATGTAATTCAGTTACGACGTGTTGAATTACTATATAATTTTAATACAATGTATTTCAATTGTGTAATTGAATTACAATGTAATTGAATTAGCACAACTCTGTTTTTGGGGTTGTTCGGGGATGATTCGAGTGAGTACACTCGTTCGATCCGAAGTTACAGTGCAGGAAGCGAGGACAGTTTTCTGAAGTCTTCTCCGAATTCTAATATTTGTGTGGACTTCTAAAAATGTTTTCCTCGAGTCATACCACCGTGGAATCGCGTTAAAAGACATCTCGTGAACAGTGAACGCAGTTCCAAGTTGCGGAACGCTTGTCAGAAATGTAAAACCTGAGCCACATAAACTTTGTGGGCAGAGTTGTGCAGAATTACAATTGAATTACTCCAGGAATTATAATTACAAAGTAATTGAATTATATTGTAATTCAGTCATATTGTAATTTATAATTCAGATGTCCATCCAATTAAATTACAATGTAATTCGTAATTGCAATTGGAGTACAATTACAAAATAGCGTTGCGTATTATGAATGAGGACGAGGAATAGAAACTACGCCGCATAATCACAAACAAGTATTATATGAAAGAAAAAAGTGAAAATATATCGAACTTCTTCATAGCTCTGGGCTATAATTTGGAGAGCTGTATTTTAATTATGTTGTATTTCAATTATATTGTATTTCAATTACACATCTGATTAAAATACATGGTAATGGTATTAATTGAAAGATTCGAATTATGTAATTCAGTTAAGACGTAGTTGAATTACTATATAATTTTAATACAATGTAATTCAATTGTGTAATTGAATTAGCACAACTCTGTTTCTGGGGTTGTTCGGGGATGATTTGATTGAATACACTCGTTCGATCCGAAGTTACAGTTTTCTGAAGTCTTCTCCGAATTCTAATATTTGTGTGGACTTCAAAAAATGTTTTCCTCGAGTCATACCACCGTGGAATCGCGTTAAAAGACATCTCGTGAACAGTGAGCGCAGTTCCAAGCTGGGGAACGCTTGTGAAAAATAAAAAACCGGAGCTACGAAGGCGTCCGCGCGACAAAGGGACGGCTCCTCGCGTCTGCCACGAGCTCCGAGGGTTGACACCGTTCGGGAAAGCCTGTCATCCAAATCGGCCGCAGGGGGAAAGTGAAAAAGGCTCGGCCCAGGCTCTGGGAATCCTTCGGGAAGAATGATGCGTCAAAATATGTCGAGAAAACGTCAAAACGCCGTCCGAGACCTTCTTTAAGGTGGCTAACCGCGTGTGTGCGTCCCGGCCACGGCTCCAACACCGTGTCCCCCGGCTTTCTCGGAACAGGCGGCTCCATTTTCTACCTCGAACCCCATGTCACGATCCTCCGCTCTCGTCCCCCGTCGCAAACACACGAAAAAGTCGACGTTTCGCGACAGGTTGCTCGAAAACTTCTCCACCTCCACCATTTAGCCGTCCCTTTCTCAGCTCTCGCCACAATTCCCTCAAATTGAACGGCGATCTCGCGTAGACAGCAGACTGCCGCAACCTTCGGTCACCTTCCCAGATGACAATTTCAAACGTCCGTCGATCGGAACGTCGCCGACGATGATTCTACCGCGGCCAACCTGGATCCGACGAAAATGAGTCTGTCACTCCGCTTTTCCTACACCCGTCCACCGCGTTTCCCCTTCCTGTTGCCGTTCCTGAAACCCTTCCGAGACTTCAATCTTCGGGTTCGACCCGGTCTGAATCGCGGAGAAAATTTTTTAAAGTCTCCGGAGAGGTTTGAAGTCGATATCTCGGAAAAGTGACTATTTTCGAATTACGACCACCGCCATTACTGTACACACGTTCTGAAAAATAAATACGTTCCAGACGGTTCAAGCGGAGAATTTAACCTTCATTATGAATGTAGATACATCGCTCTACGATTTTTTTTCACGAAGCTACAATAGTTTAACCCCTTGCCGTACTTTGACGAGTCAGACTCGTGATGAAGATTTTTAACGAAGTCTAACAAATACGAATGTTACGCGTTTCATTTTAGAAGAAATAAAATTGGATTCGTTTGTAATCAACATTTAAAGTAATCAATATTTAAAAATAAATGAAGCCATACAAAAAATATACATTTTCTTTTACCTTCAACGACATTTTTGTGCATAAAGACATGTTCTAATCACTGTAACTGTAAAAGTAAAGGTACGGCAAGGGGTTAAATATCGACAAAATATAAAGTAATTGTTGAGAACATATTGGTGGTCCTCGAGCACAGCTAAAATTATTATTACCACGTTTTTAGTTGTTTTTGTATGCGCAAATCTTGTAACCGAATTTTAAAACACTTCTCGATGAGCTAGAGTCTTGAAACTTTAAACACAGTTCAGAACTGGATGACAAATTTAAAAAAAAACTGTGCGTCTAGGAGAAAAAAATGTAATATTAACCGTTACACCTCGTCGCGCGACGCTCGATTGTACGACATCGCGTTCAGCGATCCCCACTCCGCGCGCCAGCGCTCCCTACTCCACTACGCGTTCCCACTCTGACTCATCCCCACCCCACTGAGCCATTTCGCACCAAAGGAGCTCAGTCAGTGTGGTGTTCCGTTCATTCAGTTCCATTTCGGACAATTTCGGACTCCATCAAGAGACGTCGTCTCTCGGAATCATCCCCTCGTTCTATCTCGCATTTTTTTCATACCTTGCGTTTATATATCTTACTATATCATACTAATATTACTGTATCTTGAGTACCATTTAAAAAAGACTAAAAAGTAGAAAATAAAAAAATATATGTAAGCTTTGTGTATAGGTCGGTGAGGTACATCGATGCCCGAGAGAGGGCAGGATTTGAGAAGATAAAAGTAAACAGAGATTCAGACAGACAGAGTGACAATCCAAGTGATTCATTAAAGAATTAATATCTTGATAATTCGTGAGAAACAAATTAATAAACCCTTTAAGTACAGAATCTACAAGTGCAGGGTTCTGTAAAAGGAGATTTTGTGTTGAGAGAATATAGGGAAGCACAAACATTTGATTGTTGATTCTCTATAGTTTTAGGTTAGTGTAGCACGTGGGAAGTATGTATGTACAATTATTTATTATGTTATTAACAATAAAACTCTATATTTTTAGACGAATCAACCTTGTGTTTTTGCTTAAGAAAGGAGCCCACAAAATACATATTACATATATAAAAAAACTTTTTAAAAATCGCGCTTATATTAAAATGCACTAAAAAGGAGAAAATAATTTTCTTACACATTAGTGACTATAAATAAAAGCGTGGAGCGCCCACGAAGATTACGTCACTATACTTTAGCGCTCCACGCTTTTATTTATGGTCGCTAATGTCTAAAAAAAATTCTTTTCTCCTTTTTAGTGCATTTTAATATAAGCGTGGTTTTTAGAAAGCTTTTTTTTATTTTATAAAAACACGTACGAACGTTCAGTTTTCACAATGAATAACCTGCAGCCGAAGGAGGGGGTGAATTGCAGCAGCTACACTGCAGGGTAGGGTGAGAGGCAGTCGCACAAGGGGTGGCTTACACCCGCGCCCCCCGGGGTGAGAGTAAATCGACTAAACATATACCTTCCGGTTCGTTTAACCGGGGAATATGTTTTCGATTTGGTCGGACCTTGGGCGCCGCTTCGGTAAGTCGGCCAATTAGGTTCTCCCATCTAGAAGAACATCCCGATTCGATTATGCTATTCATAGTCTGCTAAAACCTCCGGAGACTTCGGAGAATCCCTTCACTGACGGAGAGTAGAAATTCGAAAAACGGTAGAAAGGTTGGAAAAAGGATGTTCGAAAGGAATGCTCGTAGATCGAAGGGCTGTCGGAAGGGCGAACGCCCAGCACTTCGTTCCATAAACGCCCATCCATGGAAATTTGAATACCATTAACCGCTCGCGCGACCTTCTTCTTTGGGGCTCCGCGAACAAGATGACGCGGCGCGTTCGGACGAGATCGTCCCCTGTTATTAGAGCAGTGTATTTACTGTTCCCGAGCGTCGGCGGTCTTCGGCTAAACCCCCCACCACGTGCTCTTGTCGATCGGGAACGGCTCGGAGTACCGAGGAATTTTTTAGGTGAGGATCGAAAAATTGTTGGGATCATTCGTCGATCTTCAACCTTCTGTAACTTCGCGAAAAGAAATCGTAAGACGATGTACCTTGGCTCATTTCAAAGAGTGATATCTCCACTTTTCAAACCATCAAGTTATTTATTTTTAGCATGCCTTCATTTTTAGTACTGCTGCCGTACGCGCAAAGACTCATTTTTGCAAAATTTTTCGGAGTCCAGTGCCTTTCAAGATTCCAACAAATTTTTTCTCTGAAGGAAATGACTATGAGCTTGAAGAATGACGCTTCCGCTTCAAAATGACACCAAGAAACTTGCTCTACGATTTTTTTTTGCCATTCTGTGGTACTTTTAGTGAAAAGTGTGCTGTGGTGATGGAAATCTTGATTGATGGAGTCAGTGCACAATAGACAAACATTTGTCGATGTTTAAACTATTGTAGCTTTGTAAAAACAAATAGTAAGAGGACGTACTTTAGCTCATTTTAAAGAGTGGAATCTCCACTTTTCAAACCTTGAAGTTACTTATTTTTAGCATGCGTCCATTTTTAGTACCGCTGCCATACGTGAAAAGACTCATTTTTGCAAAATTTTTCGAAGTCCAGTGCCTCTCAAGATTTCAACAAATTTTTTCTCTGAAGGAAATGACTATCAGCTTGAAGAATGACGTTTCCTCTTCAAAATGACACCAAGAAACTTGCTCTACGATTTTTTTTTGCCATTCTGTGGTACTTTTAGTGAAAAGTGTGCTGTGTTGATGGAAATCTTGATTGATGGAGTCAGTGCACCCTAGACAAACATTTGTCGATGTTTAACGTATTGTAGCTTTGTGAAAACAAATAGTAACAGGACGTACTTTGGCTCATTTTAAAGAGTGGAATCTCCGCTTTTCAGCCCTTCAAGTTATTTATTTTTAGCATAATTTCATTTTTAGTACTGCTACCATACATGCAAAGACTCATTTTTGAAAAATTTTTCGGAGCCCACTGCATCCGAAGAGTTCAAAAAATTTGTTCTCCGAGGGACATTATTATGAGCTTAAAGAATGAAGCTTCCACTTTAAAATGAGAGCAAGAAACTTGCTCTACGATTTTCTTTTGCCATTCTATGGTACTTTTATTGAAAAGTGAGCCGTGGGTGATTGAAATCTTGATTGATGGGGTTATTGCGCACTAGACGAACAATTACCAAATATTTAAACTATCGTAATTTCGAGAAAAAAAATCGTAGAACAATGTACCTAAGCTCATTTTAAAGCGTGAAACCTCCACTTTGAAAAACCTGGAAGTCATTTTCATCTAGGACTTCTCCGTCGTCGAAGGTAATAAAAGGAGTGGAATTATTAATTTTTCGTAAATTTTTCACATTCTTACACATCGTTAATGGTTAACTTATTGTAGCTTTCTAAAAAAAATAGTAAGAAGACGTACTTTGGCTTATTTTAAAGAGTGAAATCTCCGCTTTTCAACGCATCCAGTTATTTATTTTTAGCACGCCTTGATTTTAAGTACCGCTGCTATACGTGAAAAGACTCATTTTTGCAAAATTTTTCGAAGTCCAGTGCCTCTTAAGATTTCAACAAATTTTTTCTCTGAAGGAAATGACTATGAGCTTCAAGAATGACGCTTTCGCTTTAAAATGACACCAAGAAACTTATTCTACGAATTTTTTTGGCCATTCTGTGGTACTTTTAGTGAAAAGTGTGCTGTGGTGATGGAAATCTTGATTGATGGAGTCAGTGCACCCTAGAAAAACATTTGTCGATGTTTAAACTATTGTAGCTTTGTAAAAACAAATAGTAAGAGGACGTACTTTGGCTCATTTTAAAGAGTGAAATCTCCGCTTTTCAACCCTCAAAATTATTTATTTTTAGCATGCCTTGATTTTAAGTACCGCTGCCATACGTGCAAAGACTCATTTTTACCAAATTTTTCGGAGTCCAGTGCCTTTGAAGATTTCAACAAATTTTTTCTCTGAAGGAAATGACTATGAGCTTGAAGAATGACGCTTTCGCTTTAAAATGACACCAAGAAACTTATTCTACGATTTTTTTTGCCATTCTGTGGTACTTTTAGTGAAAAGTGTGCTGTGTTGATGGAAATCTTGATTGATGGAGTCAGTGCACCCTAGACAAACATTTGTCGATGTTTAAACTATTGTAGCTTTGTAAAAACAAATAGTAAGAGGACGTACTTTGGCTCATTTTAAAGAGTGAAATCTCCGCTTTTCAACCCTGAAAATTATTTATTTTTAGCATGCCTTGATTTTTAGCACTGCTGTCAAACGTGCGAAGACTAATTTTTTCAAAATTCTACAAAGTCCAGTGTGTTTGAATCGAAAAGTGAAAATTGTTGGTTATCGATCGTAGATTATGGATCGTAGATCTCAGGTTTGAGATCGTGGCTGCATTGTCCCGTGGATCGAGGGATTAAACCGGCGGGTATAGTAGCGCGATAGCAGGTTGCTGGTCGGTTAATAGTCTCTCCTCGGTAAACTATCGACGCGCAATACGGGGGTGGCCTGTCCCCATTAAGAAACCCCCTTAACGAGGGTTACGTGGCTAGGACATAATGCGGAAACCCCCGTGGCGATCCTGTCGCTACGACCCGGCCGTGTAATTCGCGTGTGACGCGCATCTGCGATCCTCGGGACAAGTTGTCTGGTCCGCGTTCAGGACCTCTGTCTCTCTTTGTGTCTGTCTGTGCGTGTCGATTGCCTTTTAAACACCGTCCCCCAGGGGGTGATGCGGCAATGGCACCTTAGGAACTCGTCAATCCACCCCCTCGACCTTCATTTCTCATCGCCACATTGTTTCTAACCACAACAAACCCAGCTTTGCACTGCGCAATATGTTGCGTCACGTATTACGACTGCCTGTCCCCGCTAGAACGGTCAAAAATTTTCCAACTAGTCCAAAAAATTTTCTATGATTTCTTGTGGTCCTCCTACGGCGCTTTGAATGAGAAGTATAACGTCAGAATTGAAATAATTCACTTGTCCACGCAGGTGAAACATTGTGAATATTTAATCTGCTGCAACTGTGTGAAAAAAAATCGTAGGGGGATGTTTTTATGGTCATTTTAAAGAGTGAAATCTGCACTTTTGATCCCTGGAAGTTATTTTTTGAAAGCGCTATTTTACCATTAAGGGCGACAAAAAATGTAAAATCACTCATTTTTAGAACATTTTACGAATTCAGGTACCTGTGGAAGATTCAAAAAAATTTTTCCGCGATAGAGACTATATTGGATTCGAAGAATGAAGTTTTCGCTTTCCAACGAGACCAAAAAAAATGTTCTACGATTATTTTTTACCATTCTATGCCGCTTTTAGAGAAAAGTGTGCTATAAAGGTTACAGTACCTGACTCATGAGGTCACTGCACCCTAGACGAACATTTGTCGATATTTAAACTACTGCAAGGTCGTGAGAAAAAATCGTCGGGGGATGTTCCTATGGTCATTTTAAAGAGTGAAATCTGCACTTTTGATCCCTGGAAGTTACTTTTTGAAAGCGCTATTTTACCATTGAGGCCGACAAAAAATGTAAAATCACTCATTTTTAGAACATTTTTGGAGTTCAGGTACCTGTGGGAGGTTCAAGAAATTTTTTCCGCAATAGAGACTATATTAGATTCAAAGAATGAAGTTTTCGCTTTCCAATGAGACCAAAAAAATTGATCTACGATTTTTTTTTACCATTCTGTGCCATTTTTAGAGGAAAGCGTGCTATAAAGGTTACAGTACCTGACTCATAAGGTCACTGCACCCTAGACGAACATTTGTCGATATTTAAACTACTGCAAGTTCGTGAAAAAAAATCGTCGGGGGGTGTTCCTATGGTCATTTTAAACGGTGAAATCTGCACTTTTGATCCCTGGAAGTTATTTTTTGAAAGCACCATTTTACCATTGAAGGCGACAAAAAATGTAAAATCACACATTTTTAGAACATTTTTGGAGTTCAGGTACCTGTGGGAGGTTAAAGAAATTTTTTCCGCAATAGAGACTATATTAGATTCAAAGAATGAAGTTTTCGCTTTCCAACGAGACCAAAAAAATTGTTCTACGATTGTTTTTTACCATTCTATACCGCTTTTAGAGAACAGTGTGCTATAAAGGCTACAGTACCTGACTCATGAGGTCACTGCACCCTAGACGAACATTTGTCGATATTTAAACTACTGCAAGGTCGTGAAAAAAAATCGTCGGGGGATGTTCCTATGGTCATTTTAAAGGGTGAAATCTGTACTTTTGATCCCTGGAAGTTATTTTTTAAAAGCACCATTTTACCATTGAGGGCGACAAAAAATGTAAAATCACCCGTTTTTAGAACATTTTACGAATTCAGGTACCTGTGGAGGGTTTGAAAAATTTTTTCCGCAATAGAGACTATATTAGATTCAAAGAATGAAGTTTTTGCTTTCCAACGAGACCAAAAAAATTGATCTACGATTTTTTGTTACCATTCTGTGCCATTTTTAGAGGAAAGCGTGCTATAAAGGTTACAGTACCTGACTCGTAAGGTCACTGCACCCTAGACGAACATTTGTCGATATTTAAACTACTGCAAGTTCGTGAAAAAAAATCGTCGGGGGGTGTTCCTATGGTCATTTTAAACGGTGAAATCTGCACTTTTGATCCCTGGAAGTTATTTTTTGAAAGCACCATTTTACCATTGAAGGCGACAAAAAATGTAAAATCACACATTTTTAGAACATTTTTGGAGTTCAGGTACCTGTGGGAGGTTCAAGAAATTTTTTCCGCAATAGAGACTATATTAGATTCAAAGAATGAAGTTTTCGCTTTCCAACGAGACCAAAAAAATTGATCTACGATTTTTTGTTACCATTCGGTGCCATTTTTAGAGAAAAGTGTGCTATAAAGATTACAGTACCTGACTCATGAGGTCACTGCACCCTAGACGAACATTTGTCGATATTTAAACTACTGCAAGGTCGTCAAAAAAAATCGTAGGGGATGTTCCTATGGTCATTTTAAAGGGTGAAATCTGTACTTTTGATCCCTGGAAGTTATTTTTTAAAAGCACCATTTTACCATTGAGGGCGACAAAAAATGTAAAATCACCCGTTTTTAGAACATTTTACGAATTCAGGTACCTGTGGAGGGTTTGAAAAATTTTTTCCGCAATAGAGACTATATTAGATTCAAAGAATGAAGTTTTCGCTTTCCAACGAGACCAAAAAAATTGTTCTACGATTGTTTTTTACCATTCTATACCGCTTTTAGAGAACAGTGTGCTATAAAGGCTACAGTACCTGACTCATGAGGTCACTGCACCCTAGACGAACATTTGTCGATATTTAAACTACTGCAAGGTCGTGAAAAAAAATCGTCGGGGGATGTTCCTATGGTCATTTTAAAGGGTGAAATCTGTACTTTTGATCCCTGGAAGTTATTTTTTAAAAGCACCATTTTACCATTGAGGGCGACAAAAAATGTAAAATCACCCGTTTTTAGAACATTTTACGAATTCAGGTACCTGTGGAGGGTTTGAAAAATTTTTTCCGCAATAGAGACTATATTAGATTCAAAGAATGAAGTTTTCGCTTTCCAACGAGACCAAAAAAATTGTTCTACGATTATTTTTTACCATTCTATACCGCTTTTAGAGAACAGTGTGCTATAAAGGCTACAGTACCTGACTCATGAGGTCACTGCACCCTAGACGAACATTTGTCGATATTTAAACTACTGCAAGTTCGTGAAAAAAAATCGTCGGGGGATGTTCCTATGGTCATTTTAAAGGGTGAAATCTGCACTTTTGATCCCTGGAAGTTATTTTTTAAAAGCACCATTTTACCATTGAGGACGACAAAAAAAGTAAAATCACCCGTTTTTAGAACATTTTACGAATTCAGGTACCTGTGGAGGGTTTGAAAAATTTTTTCCGCAATAGAGACTATATTAGATTCAAAGAATGAAGTTTTCGCTTTCCAACGAGACCAAAAAAATTGTTCTACGATTATTTTTTACCATTCTATACCGCTTTTAGAGAAAAGTGTGCTATAAAGGTTACAGTACCTGACTCATGAGGTCACTACACCCTAGACGAACATTTGTCGATATTTAAACTACTGCAACTTTGTGAAAAAAAATCGTAGGGGGATGTTCCTAGGCTCATTTGAAAGGGTAAAGTCTGCACTTTTAACACCTTCCAGTCATTTTCCCTGAAAAAATTTTTTAACGTCAGAGTAGACGTTGAAAGTGGCCGTCATTTCTACATGAAACTTGTTGGAACTGACGAATAACTGAACTAGCTGAAGAGACCGAAGAAGAACCGTGCTCGTTCAAGCAAATTCGAGATCCCGTCGCAAGGAAGCTGTCGAACGCTAAAGCCCGAAGTGAAAGCGTTCGCATTCGAGTTGCAGGGTGTGCAGTAGGGGGTTGTCGCGCACCCCCTCCCTTGTCGGCCATAAAAACCGAAAATCCGCAGATCGGCGATCGCCGATAACCGAAAATACAGCTGCAGTTTGCGGTCGCACGATGCACGGCTGCCTGTAGATGTCCGATCGCGATTACCCTCGAGAGGAACGGGGAGGAGAGGCGGGACGGAGAGGAAGAGAGAGGGCAGGGGATATATTTTGGCTAGAACGGCCGTAATTTGCCGAGCATTGTCGAGAAGCATTGTCCATCGATCGGCGAGGAGGCGCGATGGCGTCGTGAAACGCGGAACACGGCAAATGGCGCGCGTCTTCGCGTGAAAGGATCGACGGGAGACGGCCTCCTGCGAGATTCAACGAGATCGTACGATCTACACGCGACCAACGACTCCCTCTGACAGTTTTGTTTGCGTACCGATCGTGTCAACGGAACAGAATCGATGATCCCGACGCCCATTGTCGATGTTGTGGCAGGTTTTCGCGCGGGAATTTGCTCGACACTCTTTGTCGAGTTGGCGACAATGCTGGCCCCCGATGGAGACGTCGTGCTGCCACGCAATTATTCCACGATGGAGATGCGTGGCTGATACAGGCTGTATAGTTGCTGATTTTTTGGCAGTTCTAACGAAATAGTACCATTTCGTGAGCTCCTCGGTGTTTGCTTTCTGAGGAACAGAGTTGATGGATGTTTGGAAATTGGAGATTGTTGTTTGGGGTTCATTAGGATCATTCTTGATACCCACAATAATTTCCCTCAGGAAAACAAATTTTTGTACCTCTCAGAACTGCTTGAATTTGGAAAATACATATATACAAAGAACAAGTCTTCTTACGTATGGCAGCGGTATTACAAGTCAGAAAGGTTTTGGAAAAAGCGACTTGGCAACGTCGAAAGCGGAGATCTCACCCTTCAAAATGAGCCTAGTTTCATCTCGCTACAATTTGTTTTCTGAAAGTTGCAAAAGTTTAAACATTGTCAAATATTCGTCTAGGATGTAATGGCCCCATCAGTCAGGCATTCCAACAGCAACGCTACACTTCTCACTAAAAGTGGCATAGAATGGCCAAAAAAAGTCGTAGAGTAATTTTCTCGGACTCTTTGGAAACCTGAAGCTTGATTCTTCGAATCCAATATAGTCCCAATTGCGAAAAAAATTTTTTGGATCGCCCTCAGGCACTTAAATTTGAAAAATGTTCCAAAAACGTGTCTTTCTACTATTTCAATTACCTTCGATGGTAAAAGAGTGCCAGCAAAAAATAACTTCCAGGGTTCAAAAGCGATGATTTCGCTCTTTAAAATGAGCCTGGTTTCATCTCCCTACGATTTTTTTTCTGAAAGTTGCAATTGTTTAAACATTGTCAAATGTTCGTCCGTAATGACCCATCAGTAAGGCATTCCAACAGCAACGCTACACTTCTCACCAAAAGTGCCATAGAATGGCTAAAAAAAGTCGTAGAGCAATTTTCTCGGTCTCGTTGGAAACCTGAAGTTTGATTCTTCGAATCTAATATAGTCCCAATTGCGAAAAAAATTTTTTGAATCGCCCACAGGTGCTTGAATTTGAAAAGTGCTCCAAAAATGAGTCTTTCTACTATTTCTGTCGCCATAAATGGTTAAATAATGCTCTCAAAAAATAACTTCCAGGGATAAAAAGTGCAGATTTCGCATTTTAGAATGAGCCTAGGAACATCCCCCTACGATTTTTTTTCACGAACTTGCAATAGTTTAAATATCAACGAATATATTCATCTAGGGTGCAGTGATTCCGTGAGTCAGGTATTGTAACCTATATAGCACACTTTCCACTAAAAGCGGCGTAGAATGGTAAAAAATAGTCGTAGAGCAATTTTTTTGGTCTCGTTGGAAAGCGAAAACTTCATTCTTCGAATCTGATATAGTCTCTATCGCGGAAAAAAATTTTCGAACCTTCCACAGGTACCTGAATTCGGAAAATGTTCTTAAACGAGTGCTTTTACTATTTCTGACGCCATCAATGGTCAAATGGTGCTCTCAAAAAATAACTTCCAGGGATAAAAAGTGCAGATTTCGCATTTTAGAATGAGCCTAGGAACATCCCCCTACGATTTTTTTCACGAACTTGCAATAGTTTAAATATCAACGAATATATTCATCTAGGGTGCAGTGATTCCGTGAGTCAGGTATTGTAACCTATATAGCACACTTTCCACTAAAAGCGGCGTAGAATGGTAAAAAATAGTCGTAGAGCAATTTTTTTGGTCTCGTTGGAAAGCGAAAACTTCATTCTTCGAATCTGATATAGTCTCTATCGCGGAAAAAAATTTTCGAACCTTCCACTGGTACCTGAATTCGGAAAATGTTCTTAAACGAGTGCTTTTACTATTTCTGACGCCATCAATGGTCAAATGTTGCTCTCAAAAAATAACTTCAAGGGTTCCAAAGCGGTGATTTCGTTCTTTAATATGATCCAAACTACATCTTCCTACGATTTTTTTTCACAAACTTACAAAAGTTCGAATATCGACAAATGTTCATCTACGTTGCTACGTCCCTACAAGACAGATATTGCACACATTTCACTTTAACTGGTTTCTACGATTTTACAATTCCTGAAGCAACGTCAAACCAATTTAATCATTTCGTGTTCTGTTAGCCTAAGTTCCTCACAACGACGAGCACACCGAGGTTTGATGGATTAATCATGGAATACCTGGTGATTGCGTGGTGGTATTGGTTATTTATTATTGGTTATTCCACAGGTACCTGAATTCGGAAAATGTTCTTAAAACGAGTGCTTTCACTATTTCTGACGCCATCAATGGTCAAATGGTGCTCTCAAAAAATAACTTCAAGGGTTCCAAAGCGGTGATTTCGTTCTTTAATATGATCCAAACTACATCCTCCTACGATTTTTTTTCACTGACTTACAAAAGTTCGAATATCGACAAATGTTCATCTACGTTGCTACGTCCCTACAAGACAGATATTGCACGCATTTCACTTTAACTGGTTTCTACGATTTTACAATTCCTGAAGCAACGTCAAACCAATTTAATCATTTCGTGTTCTGTTAGCCTAAGTTCCACACAACGACGAGCGCACCGAGGTTTGATGGATTAATCATGGAATACCTGGTGATTGCGTGGTCGTATTGGTTCCGCGAGAGAGGAGAACAGCGAGTAGGAGAGGGAGGGAGGGAGAGAGAGAATAGCAGGACTAGCGTCAGGCAGCTGTCGCCCATTCTGCGCTATTGTCGCGCGATGTTTTGAGTGTTCCCGAACACTGGAGAACACCAGGTATTGTCCTGCTCCCGGAGATCCGACGATTACGCGGTCCGATACCATCTCATCTGCATCCCCGCTCTCTCCTCTCACTGTTCTCTCTCTGTCTCACTCCCCCCAGCTATTCTTCTTCCTCTTGTTCGTCCCGTTTCTTTGGTTCCGGCGACGTAAATGCGTGGCAGCGCGCGGTTTGCGCCCGTGTAAGCGAAAACACGCGTCCAACGGTCCGCGTTCATATTCACGTGCTGGGAAGAAGCTTCCGAGAGCCCCGGGACCCCGAACAACGATCATTCCACGCGAATTTAGATGACGAGATTGCTCCTGACCTGCCTAGCCTCCTCTCCTTCTCTCTCTCCTCTTCTTTCTCTCTGTTTGCCCACACGGGACATCCTTATTAAGAATGGAAATTCTGACGTGCGCTCGCCGCCTGCTTTGTCCGCGATTTCACTGTGCTCCGCCTTAAACTTCAGCCTGCATCTACCCCTTGTCTCGCTGATCCTCTCACAACCACCCTTGGCTGTCTCGGTTTGTTGTTTGCAATTTTTATTTCGCCTCCAATCATTTTATTTCACCTCTCTGCACGTTTATGGCGATGTTCTGACGGCACACTGCTCACTCGGACTGCCATAACATGGTGAACAAAAATCGTAGCACCGTTTCTTTGGACTCGTTGGAAAGCGGAAGCTTCGTTTCATACATTTCCACTGATTCCACTTGCGGGGATACATTTTTGAATTTTTCAGAGGCGTGTGAAGTTCATAGACTTGAATGAAATTACCATTTTCATTGCGTCTTTTGTTCACGACGTTGAAAAATTGTTTACGAGGAAACGACTCAGTGGAGTCGAAAGCGGAGACTTCTACGTTTAAAATCAGCCCAGAAATAATTCCCTACGATTTTTTTTCCCAGAGTTACAACAGTTCAAATATCAACAAATTTTTACAATGGCATTTTCCACTCAAAGTGGTGCAGCGTGGTCAAAATAAATCGTAGACTCATTCTTTTGGTCTTATTTTAAAGCGAATTCTTCGCGCGTTCATTCCACAGTGGTTCCAGCCGCAGGAAAAAATTTTTTAACTTCTCGCAGATTTTTGAACTCGAGGACTTTTTAAAAATGTACTATTTTTACTTTCTCGCGCACTCTGCGGCGAAAGAGCTCTCCAGAGCAGAATCAAAATACGGTTTTCTAAAGCGGAGACTTCGCACGTTAATTCGAGTCTAGGTACATCACCTTCCGATTTTTTTTCGCAAAGTTATGCTGCATTGAATGTGAACAATTTTCGAAAACTTTGCAGCTTGCATGATTAACTGTTTCAATTATGGAAGACGACTCTATTAGACTATGATAAACATTTCGCGAGTGGAATTAGCATTAACTGGTCCAAAACAGTGACTAGATAACTGGTCCGACGGGAAGAATCGAACAATTCCGGAAAAAATCGCGTACAGGACCGGCGCAATTTGCATTTGCATTTGCATCGGACTGGGCGGGGAAAAAAAACTGGTCATATCGAAATCATACGTACATATATATATAAACATGTATACGTATAGATACGAGCATTTTTTTTGTCGTGCCGTCGGTGAAACTGCCTCGGCGGATATCGATTCGCGATACCAATCCGATAAGTTATCGGCATTATGCAGCGGCTTATAAAAACTCGACTGTCGTCGAACGGCCAAAAACAGAATTAATCTCGATCGGGCTTTTTTTTCGCGACGTGTCCGAGCGTCCTCTGTGCGAATTTTTTTCTTTTTTTTTTGTTTTTTGCCCGTTTCCACCTGCCCGTTGCGTGGGACGGGCATCGTTGGAACTAATACTGATTTATGGGCCGCGTTAATTCGAGATCATCTGCCGATTGTAAATATACGAAGTGTAAAAAATGCACTTTTGAAAAGGCCGCGCAGATAACACGGAAACGGATTTATCTGATTTACGGTCGGTCGAATCCGCGCGGCCCTGCAACTTCCGGTCTTCTTAAACGCCGCGCGATTCTCGATTTCCATGCAATTCTGCTGAAATTGCAAATTATTCGAACAACTTTCAAAAATATTAGTAACCTAACTAACATTTCTGAATGGGAAAAAATAGTGAGCTACTCTTCGAAGTACGCTGGTTTAAATGCAGAAAGGTTTTGTGTGCAAGTCTTACCATTTTCGAGAAAAAAATTGCCACAGATTGCTTTTTACGGCCTCCCGATTAATCAGAATGCGATTCTTGTTGGATTAGACAGAAATATTAATGACTTAAAACAAACATTTCTGAATGGAAAAAATACCGAGCTACTCTTCGAAGTACGCCCTTTTAAATGCAGAAAGGTTTTTGTGTGCAAGTCTTACCATTTTCGAGAAAAAAATTGCCAAATATTGCTTTTTACGGCCTCCAGATTAATCAGAATGCGATTCTTGTTGGATTAGACAGAAATATTAATAATTTAAAACAAACATTCCTGAATGGACAAAAATATCGAGCTACTCTTCTAAGTACGCCCTTTTAAACGCAGAAGGGTTTTTATGACTCAGTCTTACAATTTTGGAGAAAAAAAATTTTCAAAGATTGCTTTTTTCGGCCTCCCGATTAATCAGAATGCGATTCTTGTTGGATTAGAAATATTAATAATATTAATAATTTAAAACAAACATTTCTGAATGGAAAAAATATCGAGTTACTCTTCGAAGTACGCCCTTTTAAACCCAGAAGGGTTTTTATGACCCAGTCTTACAATTTTGGAGAAAAAAAATGTTCAAAGATTGCTTTTCCTGGCCTCTCGATTAATCAGAATGCGATTCTTGTTGGATTAGACAGAAATATTAATAACTTAAAACAAACATTTCTGAATGGAAAAAAATACCGAGCTACTCTTCGAAGTACGCTCTTTTAAATGCAATAAAGTTTTTGTATCCGAGTCTTACCATTTTCGAGAAAAAAATTGCCGAAGATAGCTTTTTCCGACCCCACAATTAATCAGAATGCGATTCGTGTTGGATTAGACACAAATATTAATAAATTATATTAATAAGTTGTAAAAAACATTTCTGAATGGAAAAAAATATCGAGCTACTCTTCGAAGTACGCTCTTTTAAATGCAACAAAGTTTTTTTATCCAAATCCAACCGTTTTCGAGAAAAAAAATTTTCAAAGATTACTTTTTCCAGCCTCTCTGTTAATTAAAATGCGATTCTTGTTGGATTAGAGTGTGAAACGATTTTTTCGGAGTGGCAGGGGTGGGAGTCGCGGGAGTGGTTTTCGTGGAAGATGCAGAATGCGGGGGCGGAGGGATCTTCGACGCGTGCATAACGAGTCGATCCCAAGAACGCGCAAAAGAAAGAGCGCGAGCTGGCGCCGTTCGTTCGCCGTTGCTTAACGCGCAATTGGCGTCGACCGAGCCGGAAAGAATTGCTGACAGGACATCGATGAGCCGGCGTGTTTCGCTGCATCCTAATTAATCGCCGGAATCTCCTGCTTTCGGACGATTCCTCGAATCCCTCGGCCGAAGGGGGAGCCGCTCCTCGGAGCCATCGGAATTTCGTTCTCGCCGTGCTTCCCTCGCTTTTCAACAGAAAATCGCGTTGCTTTCTTCTTCGTTCACACAGCAACATCATCTTCTCTTTGTCTTTATTAAACTTTAATTAACGATTCGACTTGACTGGGTTGCATTCAAAGTGTCACCAGTTGGGAAAAGAAAATCGTAGAGCAATGTTTTTGGTCTCATTTTAAAACGGACACTGGAGGCTTCAACCACACTGTGATCTCAGTCACGTGAACAAATTCTTGAACCCCGCAGGGCCCATCGAATTTGGGAACAGTGAAAAAATTACCATTTTGAACGTATCGTTTGCTCATGACGCTAGAAATTTTTTCACAAGAAGACGACTGAGTGGTATCGATATCGCATTCATTTCGATTTCACCCTACAAAATGAGCTTCATCCCCCTACAATTATTTTTTCTGAAAGTTGCAATAGTTTCAATATCGACAATTGTTCACCTACAATGATATAACCATCCCACTAGTCGGGTATTGCAATACCAATCCACACTTTTCACTCGAAGTGTAATAAAATGACCAAAAAGAATCGTAAACCAATCTTTTTGTTCTCGATGGAAAGCTTGAACTTTATTATTCTAACTCATTCTGGTCCTGCTTGGGGAAAATAATTTTTGAGCTTCTCAGAGGTGTATGAATTGAAACAGTTTCGGACAGTTACCATTTCTACTTTTTCTGCCACCGTCAAATACAGAGAAGTCCTAGAAGAGTCCGCTTCGATCATCGTCTCCGGGGACAATGCTAACGAGAAACTAGCCTCAGACCGATGCTGCGAGCTCATAGTATTGTTGTTGACTCGGTTGTTCAAGGACGGCCAGAATTTTCACCTTCAAAGCATCACTCGATCTTGTCGGGTTCCACTTAATTCGAGTGGAACTAACTGGAGAAAAATGGTAAGGCAATGTTCCTATACTCATTTCACAGTGCAGACTTCCAGCTTCAAAATTGGGACCAGAAACGTCCTCGCACGTTTTTTTTTAACGGAGTTACGATATTTTGAATATTGACGAATTTTCGTCTAGGATGTACAGTGACCTTAAAATGAGTTATTGCAATACCAATGGCACTCTTTGAACTGAAACTGACATCAAATGGCCAAAAAAGATCGTAGACCAATCTTTTTCGTCTCGATGGAAAGCTTGAACTTCGTTCTTCGAAATGATTGTGGTCCTGCTTGCGGAAGATAATTTTGGGGCGTCTCAGAGATGTATGAATTTGAAACAGTTTTGAGAAGTTACCATTTCTACTTTTTCTGTCACCGTCAAATACAGAGAAGTCCTAGAAGAAAATGACTTAGGGGTTTTTGAAAGCTAAGATTTCACGCTTTAAAATGGGATCAGAAACATCCTCTCACGATTTTTTTTTACGGAGTTACGATATTTTGAATATTGACTAATTTTCGCCTAGGATGTACAGTGACCCTAAAGTGAGGTATTGCAATACCAATGGCACACTTTTCACTCAAACTGACATAAAATGGCCAAAAAACATCGTAGACGAATGTTTTTCGTCTCGATGGAAAGCTTGAACTTTATTCTTCGAAATCATTGTGGTTCTGCTTGCGGAAGATAATTTTTGGGCGTCTCGGAGATGTATGAATTTGAAACAGTTTCGAGAAGGTACCATTTCTACTTTCTCTGTCACCGTCAAATATAGAGAAGTCCTAGAAGAAAATGACCTAGGGGGTTTTGAAAGCTAAGATTTCACGCTTTAAAATGGGATCAGAAACATCCTCTCACGATTTTTTTTTACGGAGTTACGATATTTTGAATATTGACTAATTTTCGCCTAGGATGTACAGTGACCCTAAAGTGAGGTATTGCAATACCAATGGCACACTTTTCACTCAAACTGACATAAAATGGCCAAAAAACATCGTAGACCAATCTTTTTCGTATCGATGGAAAGCTTGAACTTTATTCTTCGAAATCATTGTGGTTCTGCTTGCGGAAGATAATTTTTGGGCGTCTCGGAGATGTATGAATTTGAAACAATTTCGAGAAGTTACCATTTCTACTTTCTCTGTCACCGTCAAATAGAGAGAAGTCCTAGAAGAAAGTGACTTAGAGGTTCTTCAAAGTGGAGATTTCACGCTTTAAAATGAGCCCAGGTACATCGTTCAACCAATTTTTCCTCCAAAGTTACAATACTTTGGATATCCAAAAGTATTTAGAACCATGAGTTTTCACCCGAAGTGGCATAGAATAGCAAAAAAAAATCGTAGAGCAATTTTCTTGGTCTCGTTGGAAAGCCGAAGCTTCACTCTTCAACCACGTAATAATTCCCCCCGGAGAAAAAATTTGTCCAACTTCTCTGAAACACTTGAATTTGAAATATGGTCCAAAAACGACCATTGTCACTTAGCGTAACAATACTAAAAATGAGGGTATGCTAAAAGTAAATAACTTCCAGGCTTCGAAAGCGTAGATTTCACTCTTCAAAATGAGCCAAGGTTCGTTCTCGTACAGTTATGTTTCAGACAGTTACAAAAGTTCGAATGTCACCAATCCTTCACTCGAGATCCCTGAATCGGTGTGCTGGTAAATTTTAGTTTTCTCAGGGGCCGGAGTATTTTCCGGCGACTACTTGTCATGCGAAAGGTTCGTTAAATGAATGATTATCGTGACATTAGGACGAACAATGATCGGGGACGGAGGAATTCACCTCGGAGCGAGACGCGAGGATGTAACATCGACGACAACGATCGTATCTCGTAACAATTTTCTTAATCTTGTTCGAAAGCGCAGACTTCGCAGTTTAACATGATCCAAAGTACGTCCTGCTGCGATATTTTTTTACGAAAGTACAGTTGCTTAAACATCCACAAATTTCAAGATCCATATGTCTCTCATTCAAAAAGCTGCAGAAAGGCTAAAAAAATCGTACTCATAATTTCGAATGGAACGTGTACGCCAGCATAAAGAAATGTCTGCGTATTTCCAAAAAGTGGGCGAACATCCCCACGAAGTTTGAAAATGATCCAAGCAACGGTTTTTTTTTAATCACCCAAGATTCCCGGCCGGAACATTCTTCTCGCCGCGTCGCTTCGCTCCGAGATCGATCGGACCGTCTCGATAGCTAGGGGGCCCGGCTGTCGATTTCTCGGAATCGACTGATCCTCTTTCGCCCCGGAATAGATCGGACAGAGAGCCAGGTGGCTGGTCGCGTCGATGATCGTATTTAAATCCCTCCCGCGACTACCGTTTCGGACATTAAAAATGCTAATATCTCGAGAAATTCCCGCGCTGGTAATCTCGTGGACAAGAGCAGCAATCAGAGGACATCCTGTTATCCCCCGGGGAACACCCATATTTAACGCTCGAAGCCTCGACCGTTTCGTTGGCTTGATTCGGTCTGATTCGGCTACCGTTGGCCACACCCTTACGCCCTCTTCCCCCTTTTCCTTTTCTTACAACCTGGAATTCCCCTTTTCCCTCTTCGACGAACCGTGGACCTCTTATGGCGACTCTGCCTTTTCTTTCCTACGCGTTCGTGTACTGGCAAGACTCGAATCCGTAGCTCCTTCCCGCCTTTTTCTCCGTCAATGCCGTCGGGCCATTCAGAAGTCGATATTTGACATTTTACCACGTTTTTATTAGCTCGCTTTCTTGTCTGTCGGTTTGTCTGTTTGTTTATCTGTTTGTTTATCTGTTTGCCTGTTTGTCTGTTTGCTCAGTACAAATTTTGCAATTGATTTTAATTTGTGAAGGAGGAAATGCTGCGCATTCTACATCATTGACGAAGATCCGTACAAAATCGCGGCGCAAACTTGTCCTTGATCTTGAATTATCGAGGTCGAAACATTCCTATTGTTTCTGAGATACAGATTAAACGTAGAATCAATCGTAGAAAAAAGTGGTACAAGCCCGAACAGATTTTAAAACAATTCATTTATCTTAAATTCCGCTTCGAAGTGTAGCTCGAGTAAAATTTTCAAAGACCGAATAATAATGATTGGGTCTTTTGTCTCGCTGAGTGTTGTCCAGTTTTTTGCGGGATTCGATGTTAATTGAATTTCGAAACAATGGATTGTTGAGGGTCCGGTCGAGATCGCGTGGGAGTGCAACGAAATAAATTACAACGGTGACTTGCGTCCGCTGGAAAATCAGTCTGGCCAGGTGTCGAGATTGATACCTAGCTCGTCGAACCCCCAGGACGTTGCGAGACCTCCTACGGTTAACGATCGCGCTACCAGTCCCTCAGGATGCAAACCTATCCCAACACCGAACATAATGTATGAGTTACATCCTGGAACTCGCTTCATCCTCCATGACGATCATTCCGTTTTCCCCAGTCATTATTTTCCCGAGACTTCCTTCTCCCCGGAGGTGGAATAGGTAGGAAGGGCGACGTCGCTAGAGGAGAGAGACGGAAGAAGGAATTTCGAGGCTCGTCGAGCGCTGTTCTCCTAGGACTTTAGATCTTGATTGGTCCGAGCGTTTTACGAAAGATCGTGATTTCGTACGAGATACGATCGTTGACGTCGATGTTACATCCTCGCGTCTCGCTCCGAGGCGAATTCCTCCGTCCCCGATCATTGTTCGTCCTAATGTCACGATAATCATTCATTTAACGAACCTTTCGCATGACAAGTAGTCGCCGGAAAATACTCCGGCCCCTGAGAAAACTAAAATTTACCAGCACACCGATTCAGGGATCTCGAGTGAAGGATTGGTGACATTCGAACTTTTGTAACTGTCTGAAAAATAACTGCACGAGAACGAACCTTGGCTCATTTTAAAGAGTGAAATCTCCGCTTTCGAAACCTGGAAGTTATTTACTTTTAGCATACCCTCATTTTTAGTATTGTTACGCTAAGTGACAATGGTCGTTTTTGGACCATATTTCAAATTCAAGTGTTTCAGAGAAGTTGGACAAATTTTTTCTCCGGGGGGAATTATTACGTGGTTGAAGAGTGAAGCTTCGGCTTTCCAACGAGACCAAGAAAATTGCTCTACGATTTTTTTTTGCTATTCTATGCCACTTCGGGTGAAAACTCATGGTTCTAAATACTTTTGGATATCCAAAGTATTGTAACTTTGGAGGAAAAATTGGTTGAACGATGTACCTGGGCTCATTTTAAAGCGTGAAATCTCCACTTTGAAGAACCTCTAAGTCACTTTCTTCTAGGACTTCTCTCTATTTGACGGTGACAGAGAAAGTAGAAATGGTAACTTCTCGAAACTGTTTCAAATTCATACATCTCCGAGACGCCCAAAAATTATCTTCCGCAAGCAGAACCACAATGATTTCGAAGAATAAAGTTCAAGCTTTCCATCGATACGAAAAAGATTGGTCTACGATGTTTTTTGGCCATTTTATGTCAGTTTGAGTGAAAAGTGTGCCATTGGTATTGCAATACCTCACTTTAGGGTCACTGTACATCCTAGGCGAAAATTAGTCAATATTCAAAATATCGTAACTCCGTAAAAAAAAATCGTGAGAGGATGTTTCTGATCCCATTTTAAAGCGTGAAATCTTAGCTTTCAAAACCCCCTAGGTCATTTTCTTCTAGGACTTCTCTATATTTGACGGTGACAGAGAAAGTAGAAATGGTACCTTCTCGAAACTGTTTCAAATTCATACATCTCCGAGACGCCCAAAAATTATCTTCCGCAAGCAGAACCACAATGATTTCGAAGAATAAAGTTCAAGCTTTCCATCGAGACGAAAAAGATTGGTCTACGATGTTTTTTGGCCATTTTATGTCAGTTTGAGTGAAAAGTGTGCCATTGGTATTGCAATACCTCACTTTAGGGTCACTGTACATCCTAGGCGAAAATTAGTCAATATTCAAAATATCGTAACTCCGTAAAAAAAAATCGTGAGAGGATGTTTCTGATCCCATTTTAAAGCGTGAAATCTTAGCTTTCAAAACCCCCTAGGTCATTTTCTTCTAGGACTTCTCTATATTTGACGGTGACAGAGAAAGTAGAAATGGTACCTTCTCGAAACTGTTTCAAATTCATACATCTCCGAGAAGCTCAATAATTATTTTCCGCAAGCAGGACCAGGATGAGTTAGAAGAATATACTCCAAGCTTTCCATCGAGACGAAAAAGATTGGTCTACGATGTTTTTTGGCCATTTTATGGCAGTTTGAGTGAAAAGTGTGCCATTGGTATTGCAATAACTCATTTTAAGGTCACTGTACATCCCAGACGAAAATTAGTCAATATTCAAAATATCGTAACTCCGTAAAAAAAAATCGTGAGAGGATGTTTCTGATCCCATTTTAAAGCTTGAAATCTTAGCTTTCAAAAACCTCTAAGTCATTTTCTTCTGGGACTTCTCTATATTTGACGGTGACAGAAAAAGCAGAAATGGTACCTTCTCGAAACTGTTTTAAATTCATACATCTCTGAGACGCCCAAAAATTATCTTTCGCAAGCAGGACCACAATGATTTCGAAGAATGAATTTCAAGCTTTCGATCGAGATGAAAAAGATTGGTCTACGATTTTTTTTGGCCATTTTATGGCAGTTTGAGTGCAAAGGTTGCCATTGGTATTGCAATAACTCATTTTAAGGTCACTGTACATCCCAGACGAAAATTAGTCAATATTCAAAATATCGTAACTCCGTAAAAAAAAATCGTGAGAGGATGTTTCTGATCCTATTTTAAAGCGTGAAATCATAGCTTTCAAAAACCCCTGAGTCATTTTCTTCTAGGACTTCTCTGTATTTGACGGTGGCAGAAAAAGTAGAAATGGTAACTTTTCGAAACTGTTTCAATTCATACACCTCTGAGAAGCTCAAAAATTATTTTCCACAAGCAGAACCAGAATGAGTTAGAAGAATAAAGTTCAAGCTTTCCATCGAGAACAAAAAGATTGGTTTACGATTCTTTTTGGTCATTTTATTACACTTCGAGTGAAAAGTGTGGATTGGTATTGCAATACCCGACTAGTGGGATGGTTATATCATTGTAGGTGAACAATTGTCGATATTGAAACTATTGCAACTTTCAGAAAAAATAATTGTAGGGGGATGAAGCTCATTTTGAAGGGTGAAATCGAAATGAATACGATATCGATACCACTCAGTCGTTTCCTTGTGAAAAACTTTCTAGCGTCGTGAGCAAACGATCTGTTAAAAAATGGTAATTTTTTCACTTTTCCCAAATTCGATGGGCCCTGCGGGGTTCAAGAATTTGTTTACGTGACTGAGATCACAGTATGGTTAAAGCCTTAAGTGTCCGCTTTAAAATGAGGCCAAAAACATTGCTCTACGATATTCTTTTATCGAAGTGGAATGAAAAAGTGAAAATGGTAATTTTTTCAATTTTCCCTAATTCGATGCGGGGTTCGAAAAATTGTTTTCGTGATTGAAATGACAGTGTGGTTGAAGCATAAACATAAACCTTCTTTGCTCTCCATTTCCACCCCGCCAAAAGCCATCTACGCTCGCCATACAATTATTTAATCTAACATAAAGGAATAAAATCAAGATTTCCCAATTTTGAGAGTAGCATAACTCAATAAGAACGGTGTGGTACGTCAGTTTCCAGGGACGGAAGACACGGAGAGCGAGTAATTCGCGGCGCGGTGGACAGATAGAGGAGACAAACAGGTTTCGGGAGCGTAACGAGGACGAAATCAAAGGGCTGAAGCACAGCGGCGAGTGAAAGAGAGAGAGAGAGAGGGGGGGGAGGGAGAGATGGCAGATCGTTGAATGCTATCTATATTATCCGAGCAAGGGTTTAGCCGCTCACGCTGTTTGGCGTAGATCGAGATTATCTTGAGCGGTATCCGAGGCCACGGTCGGCCCGCCGAAAAGCGAGGGGGTGCGCGAGAGCGTGCGCTCTCTCGCGGAGGGTTGAAAAGAGAGACAGAGGACAGAGGGAGAGATTATCGCGAGATACGTTTGTGTGCACGCACGTTTGCTCTCCAAATCTGATGCGACGTCTGCGTCACGTAGCTCTCCTCTTCCGACGCGGCTCCTCTTTCCTTCGGGCCGGGGACGGGCCCAACCTCCACCAACCCCTATGCGCTCCCGCCGCCTCGTAATCGGCGAATGTTCCACCGCAAGGGCTTTTCAAAAAATCGTCCCCCTGAACAAACACTCTGCAATCACATACAACGCCTACAACAGCTATTCTCAACCACCGACTTTTCAAATTGCTTTTGCTGTTCAAATTTTTGCGAACAAAATCATACACGGATCAAAAATTTGTCCCAAGGTTTAGAAATTTGAAGCGGGTGATCGGAGTTGTGCTAATTCAATTACATTGTTATTCAATTACATAGTTGAATTACATTGTATTTCAGTTACATTGTAGTTAGATCAGTTAGATTCAGTTACATCAGTTACATTGTATTTCAATTACATAATTGAATTACATTGTATTTTAATTACATCATTGAATTACATTGTATTTTAATTACACAATTGAATTACATCGTATCTCAACCATATAGTAATTCAACTACGTCGTAACTGAATTACATAATTCAAACCTTTCAATTAATTCAATCACTAAGTATTTTAATCAGATGTGTCATTGAAATAGAATATAATCAAAATACAGCTCTCTAAATTATAGCTCAGAACTTTGAAGAAGTGCGATATATTTTTATGTTTTTCTTTCATATAATTATTTGCTTCATTCATTTTATGATTGTACTCCAATTGCAATTACGAATTACATTGTAATTTAATTACAAAGTATTTTATAATTGTACTCCAATTTCAATTACGAATTACATTATAATTTAATTACAAAGTATTTTATAATTATACTCCAATTGCAATTACGAATTACATTGTAATTTTATTACAAAGTATCTTATGATTGTACTCCAGTTACAATTACGAATTACATTGTAATTTAATTACAAAGTATTTTATAATTGTACTCCAGTTGCAATTACGAATTACATTGTAATTTAATTACAAAGTATTTTATAATTGTACTCCAATTTCAATTACGAATTACACTGTAATTTAATTACAAAGTATTTTATAATTGTACTCCAATTTCAATTACGAATTACATTGTAATTTAATTACAAAGTATTTTATAATTGTACTCCAATTTCAATTACGAATTACATTATAATTTAATTACAAAGTATTTTATAATTATACTCCAATTGCAATTACGAATTACATTGTAATTTAATTATAAAGTATTTTATGACTGTACTCCAATTGCAATTACGAATTACATTGTAATTTAATTACAAAGTATCTTATGATTGTACTCCAGTTACAATTACGAATTACATTGTAATTTAATTACAAAGTATTTTATAATTGTTCTCCAATTTCAATTACGAATTACATTGTAGTTTAATTACGAAGTATTTTATAATTGTTCTTCAATTTCAATTACGAATTACATTGTAATTTAATTGAATGAAGATCTGAATTATAAATTACAATATGACAGAATTACAATGTAATTCAATTATTTTTCAATATTAATTCAATTCAATTGTAATTCTGCACAACTCTGCGGATGATACAGTGGGTGGAAAACTGAAGACATATTTTTTTGCGGAAATTATTGGAAAATGTCCCGGAAATATTTTTTTCGGGAATAAACCTACCTTGGATTGGCATCGAAACTTTTTTTCCAACGACTTTAGATTGTCGTTGGTCCTCAAGGTCAATCCAAGGTCACGATATTAGGATTAATTATTCGCAGCGATTTTTTTCTCAACGAATCGACCACGAATTTTCATCTAGCACTTGAAGAACAACAAATATTGAGACGAATCTTTGTGTTTCCAGTCCGGAGGAAAATTCGAAAAATTCAGCAAACCCCTCGGTGGTGTTCGGACACTCTGTTCGGAGCTAGAACAACGTCGCCTCGGGTGGCGCCGATGTTTACAGGGCTTAGGCAGAGGCTCATTGTTCGAGCAGGTTGGCCACAATGTTCTCGTGTTACGCGGCTCTCGTTCGATCGGCGCCAACTCTTTTTGTGCTTTTGCGTCGCATTAAGGATTAACGGGGACCCTGCGCAGCGGGGTTCGCAAACCCTGAAGAGAGTGCCACCTTCTTGAGGGTCGTGGGCCGTGAAAAACTGGAGCCGCCCTTCTTCGCTCGCCGGAGACAATGACAATCTCCGAGGATCTTAAAATTCGCGATCTTGCGGATAACAGGCTCGCGGACAGGACCCTGAAGAAGCTTTTACCTTGAAGAAGGTAGCCTACTTCTCCAGCCGGACAACGGACCGGTAGTGGTGATCCTATCGAGCGTGGATCGTTTCGATCGAACACGATCGCATGGATCGATGACACCGAGGGGAGGGGGATAATAATCCGTCGATCGTTGTCGAGCTCGGCTGTCTCAGATCGGGATCGATGCACCTGCGACAAACGACGTATCACTGCCATCGACATCTGCTGCGGTTGACTGTCGACCTAACTGCTCGATAGTCATTTTCCTCGTGCTCTTCTTGTCATAGCAATTGCACCTTTCACGTGGCACATAGTTTCTTCAGTTTAACTATTCGTCAAGCATACAACAAATTTTTTCCCGAGAGAATTCAACGTGATTTTAAATAATGGAGTTTCCACTTTCCGACGAGACCAAGGAAATTGCTTTACGATTTTTTCCGGCAAGAAAAAAAATTGTAGGGGGATGAAGCTAGGCTAATTTTGAAGGGTGAAATCGAAATGAATGCGCTATCGATACCATTTTTAGCGACGTGAGCAAACGATATGTTAAAAATGGTAATTTTTTCAATTTTCCCAAATTCGTTGGGCCCTGCGTGGTTCAAAAATTTTTTTACGTGACTGAGATCACAGTAGGGTTAAAGCCTTAAGTGTCCGCTTTAAAATGAGACCAAAAAGGTTGCTCTACGATTTTTTTTTGTCATTCTATGCCTAATCGAGTGAAGTATTGGAATTCCCGACTGATTTGAAAATTGGCGACATTTGAACTATTGTAACTTTGTGAAAAAAAATCGTAGCGGAGTGAGCCCAGGCTTATTTTAAAGCGTGAAATCTACGCTTTCGACGTCATTACGTCGTTTTCTTGGAAAAAATTTTTCCAAATCGGGGTCAAGCAAAATACTGGAAATGGTAATTTTTTCAAAATTTCCGGATTAGCACGAGTCTGCGGGGTTCAAAAAATTTTTTCCCTATCTGAGACCTCAGTGTGCTTACAGCCTGAAGTCTTCGCTTTAAAACTAGACTAAAAACGTTGCTCTACGACATTTCTTCACCAAGTTATGATCCTTCATTTCGTCAGGTGTTTCTTCTTTTGGTACTCTGCTGATAGCTGATGTGTATTTGGCTTGCTGATTGGCTCTGGATAAATTCATTTCTGTTTTCCGAGAACATGCTAAATTCAGGAATGCTTCGTCAGCAACGTTCACAAGATCGAACAGCAACTTCCGGAATTCCGTATCGGCTTGTACGATCGGTTACGAGAACCGTGTGTACAGTTCGGGAACCTCGTACTGGTCCGTTCTTTGAGAAAAGAAGACAAAGGGGCGGGCATACGGGGCAGGGAGGGGAGGGGAGAGACAAGGGTGGGGAGGAATCTAGAGAACGTATCTGTCGGTTCGCGGCCGATACACCGGTCTATATAATTATTCTCGATGCAGGATACGAGTATCTTTATAAGGAAGGGCTCGCGTGCACCGTGCAGTATCCACCATGGTATCTTTATGGCTTATTGCAACGCTTTGGGCTGTTTCGTGATCGACGGGCCACGGGGTGGAGGGGGAAAGCGATACCGAGTCGCGACTCCAGGCGTTATTGGCTCTTTCCTTCTTCTTTTTTTTTTAATGCTCGTCCCGAAATCGAGATTTCGAAAACGAGCCGGAGAAAATGTAAGTTTGCTCGAACCTGCCGATCACTTTCTCTTCAAATTGCTATGAAATGGGAGAAAAAAATCGTAGATCATTTTTTTTAGACTCGTTCGAAAGCGAAGACTCAAATCTACAACCACACTGTGGTTAGAATCGCAGAAAATTTTTTCCAATTTCACAGAGTCGTTCAAATTTGGAGAAATTGGAAAAGTTACCATTTTTTACTATTCTTTACGTCCTGACGCTAAAAAATTTTTTTGAAGAGATATAATCTGCGGATATTGAAAGTGGAGAGTTCGATCTTCAAAATGAGCCTGGGTTCGTCGCTCTAAGATTTTTTCCAACAGAATTACGATATTTCGAGTATCGACAAATTTTCGTCAAGGATGTACTCGCCCCAAAGTGGGGTATTGCAACAGCATTGACACTCTTCTCACTAAAACAGCCATAAAATATTGAAAAAAAAATCGTACAGCAGCATTCTTGGTCTCGTTGGAAATTGAAAACTTCATTCTTTAAATCTAGGAAGGTTTTAGTCAAGAAAAAAAATTTTTGGATCTCCTACCGGTAATTGAATTTGAAAACTGTTTCAAAAACGAGTCTTTCTGCTATTTCTGTCGCCTTCAATCGTAAAAAAGTGCCAGTGAAAAATAATTTGCAGGGTTCGAAAGCGCAGATTCCACCCTTTAAAATGAGCCTAGTTTCATCCTCCCACGATTATTTTTTACAGAGTTGCAATAGTTTGAACGTCGGCAAATGTTCGTGTAGAGCGCAGTGACCCCATAAGTCTTGAATTCCAACACCAACGGCAGACTTCTTACTCAAAGTGACATAAAACGGTGAAAAAAAATCGTAGACTCATTTTTTTGGTCTTGTTTTAAAGCGGAAGCTTCATTCTTCTAGCTCGCAATAATTTCTCTCGGAGAAAAAATTTTTTGAACCTCCCACAGGTACCTGAATCCGAAATATGTTCCAAAAATGGATCTTTCACTATTTTTGTCGCCTTCAATGATGAAGAAGTGTCAGCAAGATATACCTTCCAGCGTTCGAAGGCGCAGAGTTCACTCTTTAAAATGACCCTAGTTTCATCTCCGCTCGGTGTTTTTTTCCAGAGTGGCAATAGTTTGAACACCAGCAATCGTGAAAAAGGTGTAAACAAGAGAGAGGGATGGGTATTGGGGAAAAACGTGGGATGCCGGAAGAAAAAGGGTGAATCTCTCAAGACTGTTGAAGGCCCGAGAGGGTACCCCATGCATTGGACACCGTGGAATTACAAAGACGGGGAAAGAAGATGTGTAAGATGCGGTGGCACGGAGGAGGAGGTGCCGGGGTGGGAAGAGGTTGGATTAAGGCAGAGAGAAAAGGAGGTTTCCTATGACGGGGCAAGAGCCCGACGTCGTCGTCGTCGTCGACGTCGTGATCGTCGCCGTCCTCGTCCACGTCCTCGTCGTCTATGCAGATACGGCCAGCTGATACGTTTCAACTCCCGGTCTAGCCCCCACAGATAGAACCGATATTATTCAGCTAGCCTCCTCACTAATTCCATTCATTCGCTCGAAATAGAGGAGAGAAGGTTCCACCGAGCGAACCCTCGCCTCCCAGCCTCTCTCACTATGACGCTGCGAACGTGCTTGCTGCTGCTGCTGCCATACTACCCCTCGAATTTACATCAACGCAACCCCCAACCTCCTCAACCCCGTTACACTTCCATATAGACGATATCTCTCTCTTCCTACAGTGTTTTCAGCTATTATCTTGCTTTTAATTCAATCGTCTTCAGCCTCAGCGACCTGGGATTCGATGCTGAAGAAGGTGGCTAGCATTTTACCAGTTCTTCGGGATTTGATTAAGTAGCATGTTGTTTTTGACGATCTCTCTCTTCCTACAGTGTTCCAAGCTATCATCTTGTTTTTAATTCCATGGTCTTCAGCCTCAGCGACCTGGGATTCGATGCTGAAGAAGGTGGCTAGCTTGTTTTTTTGACCAGTTCTTCGGGATTTTATGAAGTAGTATGTAGTTTTAGACGATCTCTCCCTTCCTACAGTGTTTTCAGCTATCATCTGGCTCTTAATTCAATCGTCTTCAGCCTCAGCGACCTGGGATTCGATGCTGAAGAAGGTGGCTAGCATTTTACCAGTTCTTCGGGATTTGATTAAGTGTGTTGTTCTTGAAGATCTCACTCTTCCTACAGTGTTTCAAGCTATCATCTTGCTTTTAATTCAATCGTCTTCAGCCTCAGCGACCTGGGATTCGATGCTGAAGAAGGTGGCCAGCTTGTTTTTGACCAGTTCTTCTGGATTTTATGAAGTAGTATATAGTTTTAGACGATCTCTCTCTTCCTACAGTGTTTTCAGCTATCATGTTGCTCTTAATTCAATCGTCTGCAGCCTCAGCAACCTGGGATTCGATGCTGAAGAAGATGGCTAGCATTTTACCAGTTCTTCGAGATTTGATGAAGTAGTATGTTGTTTTTGACGATCTCTCTTTTCCTACAGTGTTTTCACCTATTATTAACTTCCCGATTTTATAGGGAAGTTATTGTAATTACCCCGAAAATCGAAAATCGAATTTTTAGCAGATCTTCACGTTTCATGGTCATTGGAGTCATTTTAGACTATTTTTATCAAAATGTCGGTGTGTGTGTGTGTGTGTGTGTGTGTGTGTGTGTGTGTGTGTACGTATGTCCGTTTCTATGGTATCAAATTTTTCGTTAACGTTTTCAGAAAAAGTAACAACGCGATCGGAATGATGAATGATGCAATCGATGTGCCCCGCTGTAACTTAGAGCTGATTAGATTTTGGTCCATTTTGGTCAAGTAGTTTTTTAGTTTTTTTCGAAAGGAGTTGATTAAACATTGCAATTTATACGAAAGGCGTATCCACCGAAGAAGTAAACGTAATTATATATATATATTTAAAAAAAAAATTTTTATAAAATTAAAAAAAAAATTTTTTATAAAATTAAAAAAAATTTTTTTCCTGTTTTTTTTAATTAAAAAAAATTTTTTTTCCAATTATGCAACTAATGCTAATGTAACCGCTTACAATAATCGAAAATTATTCCAATGCAAGAGTGAGTTAATCATCGCCGAGAATACATTTTCAAAGAATATCGATGTAAGTACAAAAACATTTATATTACAATCTTTAAATAAACAATGAGTTCAAAACGAATTGTTAACTGAGATTAAATTGAAAATTAATATAAAATATATGATAATTAATAACATTGACGTTGAAGACGAATTGGTTAATGGAGCATGCGGAATATTAAAATTTATTAGTTTTCAAGAAAATACTAAAATTCCGTCTATATTGTGGTTAGATTTTCAATTGGCCATAGTAGGAGTGAAAGTAAGAACTCGTTATCGGGATTATATGAAAAATGCAAATATAAATCAAAATTTAACACCAATAATAAGAAAATATCGAATCAAGTAAATATTTCGAGTGAAGGAAAATAACAAATCACACGTAGTCAATTTCCAGTGGTTCCTGCTGAAGCGATTGCGATTCATAAAAGTCAGGGACAAACATACGAGAAAGTATGTATGGATTTTAAAACATCAGAAATACGAACTTTAAAAATGTTGTATGAAGCATTGAGCAGAGTTTCAAAATTGAGCGGTTTATATATTTTGAGAAAATTTAAATTAATGGTATCGAAGAAAACCAAGATCAATACTGCAAACCCGGATAATGATGAGTTGTATCGTTCGCGAAAAACTAATTAAGACAATTTATTATGCAACATTAGTATGCTATAACAAGGAACCAAGCGAGCAACGAGCATACGATATTGGTTTAATGCGACGCCATATAGCAAACATTTTGATAAGTAGAAAACTATTGAATTTCCCTGAAAACGTATAATCTTCTTAAAACGTACACTTAATAAATAATAATAATAATATACAGCAACTAACGAATCGGGAAGTTCTTTGTGTGGCTCGTGGAGAGTCACACACAAAATGAAAGACATTAATAGCTGTGGGCCCTACTAGCCATGCGTACCACTAACATTCTCGCAAGAGCAGTCCTGCCCGCGAGCTCGCGAAGCGAGCGAGCAACAACAACCTTACTCGCGAGCGAGCGAAGCGAGCGAGCAACAATAGCCCTCTAGTCTTGCTCTTAATTCAATCGTCTTCAGCCTCAGCGACCTGGGATTCAATGCTGAAGATGGTGGCTAGCTTGTCTTCTCTCCAGTTCTTCGGGATTTGATTAAGTGTATTGTTCTTGAAGATCTCTCTCTTCCTACAGTGTTTCAAGCTATCATATTGCTCTTAATTCAATCGTCTTCAGCCTCAGCGACCTGGGATTCGATGCTGAAGAAGATGGCTAGCATTTCACCAGTTCTTCGAGATTTGATGAAGTAGTATGTTGTTTTTGACGATCTCTCTCTTCCTACAGTGTTTTCACCTATTATCTTGTTTTTAATTCAATGGTCTTCAGCCTCGGCGACCTGGGATTCGATGCTGAAGAAGGTGGCTAGCTTGTCTTCTCCCCAGTTCTTCGGGATTTGATTAAGTGTGTTGTTCTTGAAGATCTCTCTCTTCCTACAGTGTTTCAAGCTATCATCTTGCTTTTAATTCAATCGTCTTCAGCCTCAGCGACCTGGGATTCGATGCTGAAGAAGATGGCTAGTATTTCACCAGTGCTTCGACATTTGATGAAGTAGTATGTTGTTTTTGACGATCTCTCTCTTCCTACAGTGTTTTCACCTATTATCTTGCTCTTAATTCAATCGTCTTCAGCCTCAGCGACCTGGGATTCGATGCTGAAGATGGTGGCTAGCTTGTCTTATCTCCAGTTCTTCGGGATTTGATTAAGTGTGTTGTTCTTGAAGATCTCTCTCTTCCTACAGTGTTTCGAGCTATCATCTTGTTTTTAATTCAATGGTCTTCAGCCTCGGCGACCTGGGATTCGATGCTGAAGAAGGTGGCTAGCTTGTTTTTTGACCAGTTCTTCGGGATTTTATGAAGTAGTATGTAGTTTTAGACGATCTCTCTCTTCCTACAGTGTTTTCAGCTATCATGTTGCTCTTAATTCAATCGTCTTCAGCCTCAACGACCTGGGATTCGATGCTGAAGAAGGTGGCTAGCATTTTACCAGTTCTTCGGGATTTGATTAAGTAGTATCTTATTTTTGACGATCTCTCTCTTCCTACAGTGTTTTCACCTATTATCTTGTTTTTAATTCAATGGTCTTCAGCCTCGGCGACCTGGGATTCGATGCTGAAGAAGGTGGCTAGCTTGTCTTCTCCCCAGTTCTTCGGGATTTGATTAAGTGTGTTGTTCTTGAAGATCTCTCTCTTCCTACAGTGTTTCAAGCTATCATCTTGCTTTTAATTCAATCGTCTTCAGCCTCAGCGACCTGGGATTCGATGCTGAAGAAGATGGCTAGTATTTCACCAGTGCTTCGACATTTGATGAAGTAGTATGTTGTTTTTGACGATCTCTCTCTTCCTACAGTGTTTTCACCTATTATCTTGCTCTTAATTCAATCGTCTTCAGCCTCAGCGACCTGGGATTCGATGCTGAAGATGGTGGCTAGCTTGTCTTATCTCCAGTTCTTCGGGATTTGATTAAGTGTGTTGTTCTTGAAGATCTCTCTCTTCCTACAGTGTTTCGAGCTATCATCTTGTTTTTAATTCAATGGTCTTCAGCCTCGGCGACCTGGGATTCGATGCTGAAGAAGGTGGCTAGCTTGTTTTTTGACCAGTTCTTCGGGATTTTATGAAGTAGTATGTAGTTTTAGACGATCTCTCCCTTCCTACAGTGTTTTCAGCTATCATGTTGCTCTTAATTCAATCGTCTTCAGCCTCAACGACCTGGGATTCGATGCTGAAGAAGGTGGCTAGCATTTTACCAGTTCTTCGGGATTTGATTAAGTAGTATCTTATTTTTGACGATCTCTCTCTTCCTACAGTGTTTTCACCTATTATCTTATTAGTGGTATGTATTATCTCATTAATAGTTATAATATATCTTATAGGTAGTATATTGTTTTTGAGAGCTCTTAATAAAGGGGGCAGTTTGGAAATTTTTTGTGGGCGAACTGAGTGGTGGAGCTTTGTGCAATTTTACAGAGGTGTTTGGATATGTGTGTGCTATGTCCAGGAATTTTTTTGCATCTATAGCATTCGAATTGCGATAGTTATTTCTATTAGAAATTGACAGGTTCCTTTTTCTGTGTTAATTTCTTTTTTACAAAACCTGGTGGTGTACGTTTTTGAAAGTTTACAGATGTGTTCGTACGTGTGTACACTACGTTCGGTAATTTTTCTGCACTGTCATTACGTGAACGACCATAACGGTGACCCGTGTTAAGCAAGGTCCTGCTAATACGGATCGTTAACGCAATTCTCTCGAAACGATGGAAGGATAGGAAGACGATGAATGGGAACACGGGGACGGTAAGAGGGGCTCGTCTAGGTAGTCAGGTGGCAAGTGGCAAATCTCGCTGGGTCCCTTCCGGTGTCGAAAATCCGCTCTACTTTCCTGCAACGGGCCCCGGGGCGGGGATTTGACCGCGATTAAAGAGACTAATCATCGTTCGGTGCCGATCCTTTGTTCCCCGCAGAAAATCTACCAATTATCGATTCGTTTCCGCGGATCAAAACAATGGGGAGATTAACGAGCTGTAGACGGATCTTTCGCGGGAACCCGGACAAAGGCATCGAGCCTCCCTGAACTTCATCGCCAACGTTGAAACAATGAAACGAAGCGTACACACCTGAGGACATTCGAACACAGTTTTAAATAACAATCATACTGTTTTCCATGACTCGATCTACCTCGGGCTTCGAGATCGAAACACCCCTTTCACAACTATTCCCTAAAACTTAATTTGTAAGTTTACACTATTTGTTTTTGAACATTTTTATATACTTTTGGTACTCAAGATCACATCAAGGACACATAAAAGTCATTGTATTGTTTCGTTTAAAAAATTATCAGCGGTCACGTTACAGAAGGGTAGGAAAAAATTCCAGTAAAAATCGAGCAACAATTTTCTTCGTTCAAACTCCCACAAAATAAGCAAGACCGACCAAAAAGCGAAAACCGGAAAAAATGCTGCCCCGTGGCTCGCGTTTCCAGGGGGTGGGTACGCGTGGGGGTGGAGCCGGAGGCGAGTCGCATTTTACATTTTTGCTCGGCGCTCTCCTTTTTTCCCTGGCCGAGCTCCATCGCGGTGAACGAACGAGCACCCCCTTCGCACCCCTCTCCGCTTCTGCACCCCCACAGCCCCTCTGGACGGGGGTAGTATTTCACATTGAAAGCGACGCGAGGCTGCCGGACCCGCTCACCCCTTCGCGGGCTTCTGGACAGGGTGGTTTTCCCGGCGTATCTCCGCAAGGAATACAAAAACGCGCGCACCACCAACCCCCTCCCTCGGTGCAACCCCTGCGCGCGGCCGGCTTTAATTTCGAAAATAATTAAACCGCGAAATTAAACGAGTCCGACGCCGCTTTTCCTTCCCTCGCCTCGGCGACGAGCGTCTCTTCCTTTTTTCGATAGGACGCTCTCGATTCGCTCCGGCGCGAGACTCGTTCGCCATTTCACCTCTTTTTTCGGCGAGACAGGGTTGCAACCACGTTCCATTTACCCTCGGAATTACTGGCCGGCTTCTGTGAATGTAAATGCCACTGTTTTGTGGGAACCTCTAATGCTTTTCTAAGTCCACCAGTTTTTACGGGCTCTATAACATTACTGAAGGCTCTAGAATTTTTGTGTGGGCGCCATAATTTTTCTGGAAGCCCTACTATTTTTATGAAAGCGCCACATTACATTGCTTGAAGACCCACAATTTTTAAAATGCTCTGCAACACTTTCGGAATTGCCCCATAATTTTTATATGCTCACAGAAATACATTCGAAAGTTCTACAATTTTCCTGGAAGATCTATGATGTTTCTGGAAGTCCTCTAGTACATTTCTGAAAAAACCACAATTTTTCAAAACGCTTTACAACATCAGCAATAGTTTTCAGAGCCCTATTATTTTTATGGAAGCTCTACGTTAGAGTTTTGGGGGTCCACAATTTTTTAAAACGCTCTACAGCATTTTCGGAAGCTCTCCACAATTTTTATATGCTCTCAGAAATACTTTTGAGAACCCTACAATTTTTCTGGAATCTCTATAATGTTTCTGGAAGCTCTATAATTTTTCTGGAAGATCTATAATGTTTCTGGAAGTCCTCTAGTACATTTCTGAAAAAACCACAATTTTTCAAAACGCTTTACAACATCAGCAATAGTTTTCAGAGCCCTATTATTTTTATGGAAGCTCTACGTTAGAGTTTTGGGGGTCCACAATTTTTTAAAACGCTCTACAGCATTTTCGGAAGCTCTCCACAATTTTTATATGCTCTCAGAAATACTTTTGAGAACCCTACAATTTTTCTGGATGCTCTATAATGTTTCTGGAAGTCCTCTAGTACATTTCTGAAAAAAACACAATTTTTCAAAACGCTTTACAACATCAGCAATAGTTTTCAGAGCCCTATAATTTTTCTGGGAGCTCTACGTTAGAGTTTTGCGGGTCCACAATTTTTTAAAACGCTCTACAGCATTTTCGGAAGCTCTCCACAATTTTGATATGCTCTCAGAAATACTTTTGAGAACCCTACAATTTTTCTGGATGCTCTATAATGTTTCTGGAAGTCCTCTAGTACATTTCTGAAACAAACACAATTTTTCAAAACGCTTTACAACATCAGTAATAGTTTTCAGATTCCTATTATTTTTCTGGAAGCTCTACGTTAGAGTTTTGGTGGTCCACAATTTTTTAAAACGCTCTACAGCATTTTCGGAAGCTCTCCACAATTTTTATATGCTCTCAGAAATACTTTTGAGAAGCCTACAATTTTTCTGAAAGCTCTATAATGTTTCTGGAAGCTCTATAAGGTTTCTGGAAGTCCTCTACAACATTTTTGGGAGCTCTACATTTTTTCTGTATGCTCAACAATATTTTCCAAAGCTTTCTTGGGGGTTATAATTTTTCTGCAGACCATGTTCGTGAACGTAACAGTATTTCTGCATGTCACACAGTTTTTCTGTTCGATCCCCCCTTAAGGTCCCTCTTCTATCCCGGAGACAATGCGACTGTTTCTCTCATTGTTTCTCTGTCTCTCTCTGGTTCTCTACGAGGGTGGACGGAACCCTCCCGTAAGGGGGTGGGCAACAAGAGCCCCGTATGTGGGGACAGGAACGTGACTCGCCGACGAGGGGAGGGGTAATTGGAAGTACAAAGAGAATAGACACGGATAACCGATGTCTCCATTAAAGCGCTCGCCGATTGCGGTCTGCACGCTCGACTACGCTCCCTCTCTTTCCTCGCGCGAGCGGCGCGGAAAGGTGGCGCACTTACAGGGGGTCGGCCTCGATTACCAGTAATTATATTAGCTCCTCTAATAAGTCGCCTAATCTCCCCTTACTCTTGCCCGCGATTCTTTGAGAATTCGAAACCAAAAATTATGCGGATCTTATGCAGGTTTGCAATTTTATAAAATGTTGGAACATTCTTGCAACCCTTTTTAAACATCTATGCACAACTGCAGATCTCAATTGCAGAATTTCCAGATTATTTTGAGTCAATTCGGGGTGAATAAAATATTTAAAAAATTCTGCAAATTAAATGTTATGCGGATCATTTAACCATATTCCCTGGAAAGTGTCTGCAATTTTATAAAATTTTCAGAACATCTTTGCAACCCTTTTTGAACATCAATGCACAACTGCAGATCTCAATTGCAGAATTTCCAGATTATTTTGAGTCAATTCGGGGTGAATAAAATATTTAAAAAATTCTGCAAATTAAATGTTATGCAAATCATTCAACAATATTCCCTGGAAAGTGTCTGCAATTTTATAAAATTTTCAGAATATTTTTGCTACCCTTTTTGAACATCTATGCACAACTGCAGATCTCAATTGCAGAATTTCCAGATTACTTTGAGTCAAATCGTGGCGAATAAAGTATTTAAAAAATTTTTCAAACCAAATATTATGCAGATCATTCAACAATATTCCCTGGAAATTGTCTGCAATTTTATAAAATTTTCAGAACATCTTTGCAACCCTTTTTGAACATCTATGCACAACTGCAGATCTCAATTGCAGAATTTCCAGATTACTTTGAGTCAAATCGTGGCGAATAAAATATTTAAAAAATTTTGCAAATTAAATATTATGCAAATCATTCAACAATATTCCCTGGAAAGTGTCTGCAATTTTATAAAATGTTCAGAATATTTTTGCAACCCTTTTTGAACATCTATGCACAGCTGCAGGGATTTGCAGATTATTTTGATTGAAATTATGGCATAAAATTATGGCAAATATTAAAAAATTTTGCAAGGCATTTGGAAAAATTTGGCGCACAGCTAGGGGTTCGAATTGTTAGATTGCAGAGGCCTCGTTCGATTAGAGAAACGTTCGGCGATGGAGCCGTGAAGATTTTACGCGAATTTTCGCGGGATCGTGCGGTTTTTTCGAATTCCTCCTCGAGCACCGGAAATATACGAGCCGCAGGAGGAGGAGGAGCGTGTCCTGGAGAGGACACCGGCCATATAGAGGCGGCGATATATGTATATCGGAGATATCGGCCGTTATCTGCGGCCAGATATATCGAACTCGTATACTTCGGCCAGGAGAACCGGAAAAAGACATTTTTACGAGGAGCCTGCGGGATATGCGTACAAATACCGGGCCATATATCCTATTCGCCAGCCGGCAGTCATTCTCCTGTGTGAAATATTTTAACCGGAGATAACGGTTCCATTATTTTATTCGCCGTCTGCGCTGTATCGAAACCATCTGCCCGCAATCCCCGGCAAAAATAAACTATTTCTCATTAAAACCAGCCCACCGCGTCGCCTTGAACGATCGTTTGGCCGCTGGTTATGGCAACTACGTACCTCGTAAAAACCCACCCTCACCCAGAAAAATTATTATCTCTCTTTTTATCACTTTTCTAGATTTTATTCGATTTTTATGTCGGTTAGCAAATTGCGTTGATTTTATTGTGACTCAGAGGTTCGAGGTCATTTCAAGGTCGTCTTGAGGTTCCTAAATTCGAAGAAAATGAATTTCTGTTCTGAATAACAAAAAAGTTTGTTTAAAAATTCGCAGCGAACTCGGAATTATCCAGCACGAGGCAGGGTATCATCTTCGACAATTCCTAAATAAATCGCCAGCCACAACATTCCCAAGAACCTCCAAGAAAAGAAGTTAGCAAGAGGGGGGTGGTCACAGGGGGGTGGCAAAAGAGAATCTTATGGGAGGGGTAGTCGTTACTTTTCCATTGGACGGATAACTCTAGGTCTGCGAAACGAGGTAGGGCACGGGGGTGGCGTAGGGCGAGAGGGGGTGTCGGAAGGAGGGATGAGAAGGTATATTTTTTCACCCCTTTTCTTGCAATAAATCTGGTCGCAGGGAATTAGTTTCGAGATAAAGTATAATATCGGGCCCTCGCCGGGTGACGTCAGAGGCTGCTCCCCAGTATTTATGGCCGCGATAGTGTCAGTCCTGCGCGCTCGAGCACCCACCACCACCACCGCCGCCGCCGCCTAACCACCCCCTAACCGGAAAACCGCCACCCGGCGCAACCCCCTTCCAGCCTGGGGTAAATTATTGGAAAATAGTCGGCCGCTCTGAGATCCTGAGGCCACCATGGGTGGGGAGAGAGGGTGGCGGGGGGTGTCGAGAGGAAGGACTATCCTTCTTCTGTTTTGTATTCCGCGGTACGTTCGGGTGCCCGTCTGATTTATGCTCTTTTCTGCTCCCGTTTTCCGAACCGACCACCCCCGCGACCCCTGCGTCCTCCGTCGCCGCCGGAATTTTGTTTCTCCCTCTATCCCTCTCCCTTCAGCTCTTGCTCTCTTTCTCTCTCCCGCTTGCTAGCTTGCTAGCTTTATCTCCGCAACTTTTCTTATTCCTCGCCGGGGCTGGCCTATCGACTTCCAACCCCTGCCACCATCGCACCGGCAACTTGCTCCCGCGGAGGGTGGCAGTCGTCGCGATACTACGCGGACTTTGCCTGGAACTCGATTTTTACGGAGGAAGTATCATGTTCATTCGAAGATATTTATAATGACTAGACTGCGGATCTTTATGCAATATAAAATATTCTTTCCTGATTTGCAACAAATTGGAGTGAACTAGAAACTTATTTTCTTCCCTATTATGTTTCGTAGGTTCAAAGTAATAGGGTGAAGTTCCCAAATATGAACCACTTTTTGTTGGTCATTTTTTAATTATTTTTTAGAATGCTCGTTTTCGACCAAAAAATTACCAGTCGTAGATGCATTTCCTCCCTTTAAGATTCTGGGGTCAAGTTTCTTAAAAAATTAATACAGCTTGGGAAAAATATTTTTTTTTGCGGTGTCATTTGGAGGTTCCAGCGAAAGGGGTTCTTAATATGGTATACCTTGAGTCATATATGAACCACTTTTTGTTCATGTCATTTTTTGATTATTTTAGAATGCTCGTTTTCGACCAAAAAATTACCAGTCGTAGATGCATTTCCTCCCTATAAGATTCTGGGGTCAAGTTTGTTCAAAAATTAATACAGCTTGGGAAAAATATTTTTTTTGTGGTGTCATTTGGAGGTTCCAGCGAAAGGGGTTCTTAATATGGTATACCTTGCGTCATATATGAACCACTTTTTGTTGATGTAATTTTTTAATTATTTTTTAGCATGCTCGTTTTTGACCAAAAAATTACCAGTCGTAGATGCATTTCTTCCCTATAAGATTCTCGGGTCAAGTTTGTTAAAAAATTAATACAGCGTGGGAAACATATTTTTTTTTGTGGTGTCATTTGGAGGTTCCAGCGGAAGGGGTTCTTAATATGGTATACCTTGAGTCATATATGAACCACTTTTTGTTGATGTCATTTTTTAATTATTTTAGAATGCTCGTTTTCGACCAAAAAATTACCAGTCGTAGATGCATTTCCTCCCTATAAGATTCTGGGGTCAAGTTTGGTACAAAATTAATACAGCTTGGGAAAAATATTTTTTTTTGTGGTGTCATTTGGAGGTTCCAGCGAAAGGGGTTCTTAATATGGTATACCTTGAGTCCTTAATACGACACCTAGTGCCATATTCGGCACCCACACCGAGAATGTCAATAGCTATACCCGTATTAGGGAACCCTTGGTAGTGCCATATTGGGAACTCCACGTTTATTGATAATACCAGCTACTGTCAAAGATAAAATGAATTTCAGTTAATATAAATTCAGTTTAATATAAATAAATTGAAACTACAGATACGTTAAAACATTTCAAAATCACTTACCTTTCTCGAAAAAGATGCAATCGAACATCTAACCAGAAAAATATTCAACACGTGGAGACACAACTGGCGGAGGATCGATACTAAAATCTGTAGAATGGTGCGAAGGAACTGCACACTGTTGAGTAAACGTGGTAAACTATTGTTTGAAGGTTTTCTTACTAGAATGCGACTTCTCGTTTACGAGATATAAGGTAGTGCCATAATAGGCGACTATACCATATTTGGGCACTTTAACAGTATGTTTAAATTTTTTCTAATATTTTTGCTAATTTAAATTACACCTACTCATTTTTCTCATAAATGCATAAAATCCGCAGTCTGACAATGACTTTCTGGCACGGGTAAATATTTTTTCTACGGACTCTGGTGCTTTTGGGGGGTTGTAATTTTTTTCTGCGTTCTCTGTACAGACTTCGTGAAGCTCCACGAATTTTATCTTAAAGCCCCATATCATTTTTGTGGGTCCTACAATTTCTAAAAACAAAAATTAAATGAATTCATTAAAAAGCGATAAACAACAGAGCATCCTCTGTCAAAGCAATTTCCTATAAATTTGTTATCCGGAATGATTCCGGTCGCAGAGGGGACACCGGGAAACAGGTTGAGCGGGAGTATCGCAGCCAGTTGCGTCGCCGGCAATTACGTGACGTCGAACAATGGCCCGGAACGATGTTTTCGCGGTTCGAGGGTGGTCGTTCGGGGTGTCTATTTCACCCCCTGGACGGGACCACCCGCGGATCTCGATCGGCTAGATCGTCCGACAGCGATTCGCGCATCTGTTCGCCGGCGGGACCTGTCTCCTCGGACGTTAAATCGTCATGGACAACCATGTAGGGTAGCCGGTGTTGACATTGAAATTATTTTATCGTGCCTCCGGGGAGAAGTTAGGCCATCTGGACGTCTACATTTATCGGTAATTCTTCCAGATGATTTTACACGCACCTTGCGGCTCCTTGACACGGATTTTTCACAATCTCGCCGGACGGATTGATTTTGCGAAATGACGGGAGAGTCCTTCTCGAATTAATTGAACGGTGGCGTATTTATGCGCTATGCATTATGCGACCGCGCCGAGGGATAAGACTTTCGGGCAGGCCTGCGGCTAATTGAAACGCCACCGCACGCCCGATAAGCCCGATTGCGACGGAGAGTTATGAGACAATATTATGAGGCGTCGTACGTCAAGCCGAAATTAATTTCGGCCATCGCTTCGCTGGCCGCAGATAGCCCCCCCCCCCCTTCGTTGCCGCTGTGCTCGTCTCCATAAGTCACAACGAGATGGAACCGCGAGCACGTGTTTCCTTTCGATGATCGCGATCTTTCGATCCCGAGGCTCGACGAGTCGCCGGAAAACGAGATATCGGTGTGAGGGCCCAATAGTGGTCCCAGATGTGGTCTACGAAGCGTGGGAAGTTTTGTGGGTTCCACAAAAATATTAGTGGACCTTCAGAAAAGTTGAGGGCTCACCAAAATGTTGTGTGTCCTTCAAGGAAATGCAGCAGTCACAAGAATATTGCACAGGGCCTGTAGGAGAATCGTAGGGCCCAGAAAGAAATGTGCAGCCCTCCAAAAAATATCGTAAGTCCTGCAGAAAAATTGCGATGCCTTGAAACAGACTGTATGCTCTGCTAAACTATTGTATATAGAGTAAAAAATATTGTGGGGCCCAAAAGTGAACACTAAGGCCCCAAAAATGAACGCTAAGGCCCCAAAAATGTTGTAGCTTCGATAAAAGGCTCGTGATGCCTCTGAAAAGATTGTGGAGGCATTGCAAAAATTGTGGTTCTCGTAAGAATGTTAATGGGCCGTCGGTGGGCGTGGCTTGGACGCTCGCGATTTCCGAGGGGCCAGTGCAGCGCCCCAGAGGGCACTCATTGCTCGCGTTCGTTCTTCTCGTTTCTCTCTCGCTTTCGTTCGGCTATCGTCGTTACATGATATAATATAAACCGTTCGCAGAAGCAGAGCGTACTCGTCGAGGCGTGCACGGGGCTCGACGAGTGGCCTGCATTAAACGCTTTAGCGCCCTCGAGGCTCTAGATGTCGATAGGGCAGATCGTGGCCCTCTTCGGAGGCGCACTCGAGCAGCTTACGGGGTGAAAAAGGTAACTTGAGTTCCGCGGCGACGACGTCGAGTGCAGCCTTTTCACCGGGCCGGGGCCCCGGCTTCTGATCTTTCTCATTGTCGTGTCACGAAGGACCACCGGAAGTGTTGCTCCATGCTCGTTTTCGACGTCGACGAGCCACGATCCCCCGCAAACTAGCTGCGGACCGCGGACGTAGCCAGATCTTCTAATAAACCGTGCACATCACCCATCCATCATTTTTTTCAGGAACCGACTTTCTTCTTTGCCTCGTACATTCGGAGCAGTCTTCAGTATCATTCAAATAGAAAACCGTAAAACAATTCTCAAAATTTCCATCACTCTTTGCTAATTAAAAATTAAAACACTGAGAGCGACAAAATTCTCATTTTCTCTACACGTGGATTCCAACGACTGCCATTTTGCAAATGAATATTTTAAATTGATGACATTCACCAGAGGTATTCTGGCACTCCCGAGGATTCAGAAAATTGTCGGTTCAACTTTTTCTGACCGCCAGAAAAGCCAGGCGACACACGAGAAGCGAGCAAGGACATTATTCAGTGGGCGTCTTGTTTCAGATCTCGTAACTCTGAACCTGGTGAACATTTTCAACTTTTATTCACAGCATTGGATAGCTAAAAGAACAATGAAAGTGCCCGCAAAGTTTCATCGCCGTACCTCTTTTCATATCCGAGTGAAAAAATAGCAAAGTTGACTGTACAGTCAGAGAAGTGGAGGGGGTACAGCAGAATCGCATACCTGCCTCGATACAGATCTGATCGCGGTCCGCGCACAGGAACAAATAGCGAGGTGTTACACTTTTTTAAAAAATAAAATAAACTACGTAGATCTCGCGGCTCGTTAGCCCCTCGGGAGCAGTTGCAGTCAATTAGCGCGTCAAAACACCTGGCGCAAATTATCGGGCAATTACACGTGCCATTAGAGAAGCTCCGGGTAACTTTAAGCGAAACAGAGATCGCGTCTCCGACACAGGACCTAGCGGAGATCACGCTAGGGAAAGAGAGAGAGAGAGAGAGAGAGAGAGAGGATAGAGTTAGGGGGTGAGGAGAGGGGAAAGGGGCGGGCCGATGCGCAATCGTCTAATTTACGCAAATTGCAAATCTGCCCGGGACGTTCTCCGTCGCTCTCACGGCGTGTTACGCGGTAATGTCGACGATCCCGGGACTCAGTGCGCAAACTAAGATCTAATAAAGCGACAAATCAGCCTAACGAGCGACACGCGGACGCTGGAAATGCGGCTTAATGCGGCACGGCCCGTACGTTGGATTAACGGCCGCACTAATGGCTTTCCTATGCATGGCTGGCAAGGATTCCTGGACACCACGGCCGCGTATGATTTTCCTTATCTCCGGCCAGGCCAAACAGCGGCTTCTTCGCGGGCTCTTTCCGCTCTACGGCTTGCCTATTTTCGCCAGCAGTAGCGCAGGACCGTAACGAGGCTCCTCAAGGCCCTGACATTTTTATATTCCGTTACTTTTTTAAAGGTTCCATAAGGTGAAGTGCCCTATGCCTGGGCAGCATGTTTTTCTATTTTAAATTTTATCACTTTAAATAAACAAAAACAATTCTTAAGAGTTTTAACATACAGTTCAGACTTTGTAAAGTAATTTAAAATAAAAAAATGATTGTTTAGGTTAATATCTTAATCGTATTAACAAGAATAATTCAAAACTATAGTTGGACATATTAAATCCAATCTGAGCTAGTACCTGGACAGAAGTAAATCCTATATCGGGACAAATTCAATTTACGAGTTGATCTAGCGAACATAACCTAAAACGTTGGTTGGTGGCGCTGTTGCGCATGACGAATAGAAGATGCTTTGCGTAATATGTAGTATTCTTATCATAGATTATAGTATTGTATTATTTAACCAAATATATATTTATTTTCATTTACTGTTTTAATAAAACTTGTCATGATACAACTTTTAAGGTTAGGTAGTAATACTGATAGATTTAAGATGTAAACATAAAGTATTATTAACGTCACAACCGGAATACATTTTCTACATACGTTAATCAAGCTAATAGAAGACTAATTATACGTACATGTAGTTAAATAATTTGCAAACAATGCGTTGCTTTCATTCACAAACACGTGTCCGGCTTCAGGCGTAAGCACATTGCGTATAAGCTTAGAGTGGGACAGCTACTGTCATCGCGTCCCAGTATGGAGTACTTATATTTGAAAACAGTCCTAATCTTGGACATCTAATATTTGGATTAATAATTATTATTTACGTTAAGTTTGATTGTCAATTTATTTGAAAATATCAATATTATTATGTGTGATAATTATTTTTTGTCTGAGGGCTTAAATTATATCTTTTTTTCTAACAAAAGTTCGAACTATAAATGCACATGATTCGCATGTAAATAGACTATTTTGTATACTGTATTCAGATGAACTTTGAATTCATTTTTAAATTTCAATTCATGTCTCAATGAAATAATATTCACACCTGCTTGTAGCTAAGGCCTCAATATATAATATAATTATTTAATCTCTTAATTACTGATTTTACTATGAAAATTCAATTGTCCAGATTTAAGTATCACTTTTGGTCTGTCCAGACTTAGGGCACTTCACCTTAATGTTAATTTTCTCAGGGAATTTGCGAGCGATTTCGTTCAAATTTTTCCGGCGTCTGTAGGCAGTCGCCGAAAGTGTCCGTGAATTTTTTCAGATTTTTTGGGTAGGTCCTTGAGCGGTTAAAAAATTGGTAAGTGCGGAGCAGTTGATTTTCGGATGTTCGAGAGGGAAACGGAAGGAAGTTTTGATGTGGGAGTCTCGCGTATGGTGCAGGGGCGTGGTATGGGATTCCATAGAGTGGTTCGGAGGTTACGCTCGTGTGGCGCATAGTCTCACGCAAAATCCCATTTGGCCCGGATGGTCGCCGGTGATTTACGATACTCAGCCCGTAGGAGCGACGTCGATGTTTACGGAAGCTGAAAACGAATAGGAAACCGAAGCCAAAAGTCATAAGGACAACCGCACATTAGAGGGTCGTAAAGCATTTGTCCGGGATAAGTAGTCGCCCGTGCTCGATAACGAGGTGGGCGTGGCTCTGTTTTCCGCGCTCGACCATCGAACCGCCGAAGGGACCACGGAAATCGCGCTCCTACGGGGCCCGTAAGGCCCCGAAAGAGTACCCATAACTCCTAGCCGAGGATTTACCGTTCACTTTCGCCTCCCACACGATGCTTTTCTCAACGAAATCGTCGATCTCACGGGAATACCCGACCACAGCCCTTTCCGTGTTCTTAACGAGCATGTCATTACATTTACACGGTTCCCTTTTTGTTTCGTTCGTCCAGAGAATGTTTTGCCGAGCTGCTGATGCAATGCGAACAATTATGAAAAATCTAGGCTAATTCGTCTTAATAAATGAGTCCACGGATAAAGAGCTCGTAACGCGACTTAACGATCATAATCGCGTGTAATTGGAAATCAATTAACGCTCGACGGTGACGAAGAATGTCGACATCTCCTCTAATAACGGTCGGGCAACGGAACCTCCCACTTTTCCTTTCTTCCGTGGACCCGAACCGACGAATTCGGCGATCTGTGGTTATACGGTAGCGCCCCCGGGCCTCCTAACAGTCGGCATAGTCAAACACCGGAAGCCCCGGTGATCCTAATTTCTGTTATTACCGCCTCAATATTTTCCACGTTCACCGACAGCTCGATCGGAACCCACACCATCATCCCCCGTAATTAAGGGTTAACTCGATCGCCTACCGACGATTATGCTCCCTCTCTCTCTCTCTCTCACACTCAACACAGCGAAAATCGAATCACTGTTATTTGCGCGCGGCCCAACACCTTGCTTCCGCCATTTCGAACCGTTTGACAATTTGTCAACAGCCTCAAAGCCGAGAAGTACTTCTATTTAGAATTCAGACGAAGTGGTAAAATAATTTGGACAATTCTTGCGGTGAAAGGCTTCAAGGTCATTTGAAGGTGAACCGTGTTTCTTAAAAAATTGAGTTGTATATTTTTAGTAGGTTGTTTTCCACGGTGAAGTACTACAAAAAAACCTGCAAAACATTAATTGATCAATATAAATTAAGAGATGAATAACTTCCGGCCAGAAATGCATCAGTGCTTTCTTGCAGAGAATGGGAAACTGCGTCATTTGCTTCCCCTCCGCCATTGTTCCTCTGGAGGTCATATAAAAAAAATGGAAAATACCTATTCGTTCGCTCCGGACAGGGTAAAAAATGGGAAAAATAGGAAAGCAATTGTACAGTGGTCGCCGCCACGCAGACTTGAGGCTCCGGAGGTGCCATAAAATCGAAAGGCGCTGGCCGTGCTACCCTAATCCCGGGAAGAATGCGAAACAGCTCGAGTCACAAGGACACCCCGCGTTGAGGGCTGGATTGTTATTTACGACCGTTGAAATCGATACCCCAGCAAATCAATTATGACAATATAGCTGTACCTAAGGTCGTGTCTAGCCAAAGGGCCCGGTTTTCGCCTGGCTGTGTACATAAACCGCGCAAAATTTAAATACACCGGGCCCCCTCGGTACTCTCTAACTAAGAGGCCAATAAAAGTGGCAGTAGCCTTGACAATTACAGAGAACATTAAAACCTAATCAATCTCGACAAGAGCTGTTTGAAGAGGACAGAGAGCTTGCAGTCATTAAGAACGTACAAATTACATAAAAATTTCTAGAGACCTTGAAATGACCTTCAGAATTACTCCCAGCAGACTCGACCCATTAGAATTTCGCTGGAGCAAAATTCAAGCATCAATCACAAGACAGTGAAGGAAGATCATGAAATGACGCTGGGACTCATTTGATCCTCTTTTCTGGCATCGCGGGGCGGCATAGGATTCCCGGAAGAAGAGTTTCATCCAGCTTAGGCTCTCTCGCAGGTACGAGGGTCTCTAGAGCCGGTGTAGTCGCTCCAAAATGTTGCAATGTCTTACGTGTCGGGGCCCTATTGTCCATTGGGCCCGGACACCCTGCCTGGACGCCATAGGACCCCCTCCACCCCCGCTCAGACGCAACGTAGCATTAGGAAGACGAGGCGAGCGACGAGATCGCGGTTGCTTTTGCTATGCTTACTCCTGTATACCTTCGAATACCACGGTTTTATGGTCGGTCGCGGCTGATTTATGGGACGGTGCGAACCCCGTAAAATGTAAAAAGCGTCTCGTGCTCGCGCCCGCTTCCTGCACCTCACCCCCGTCCCCTAAATGCTGAGGACTGTGACGCCACCGAGAGAATGACGGCAAACGACTGTCTAGAATGAAGTTTCCGCGAGCTCGACACTAAATCTGCCGGCTTTACAATATATATTATTTATTAAATTATTAATTAATTATTACATTCATTTGAACTTTGTGTAGTTCATATTATGACTCTGAGAGGCACCACTAAAAATTGCTGTACCATTACGCAAAATATTGTTTACATTATTAATTGTATCGGTATCTAATCAATTACAAAACATTTAGGTATTGTATGAGGTATTTTATCAATTGCATATCCATAAAATGAAAAAGATCACATAAAATGGAATTCTTTTAGGTTGGAAGAAATGTTTAATTTTCGAGTTAAAATAGCTCCGAGTGCAGAGGGCTAGATATACAGGGTGGTCCATTTATCTTGAGACAGTCAATTATTACGGAAACCAGCAGGAATATGAAAAAATGTTTTATATAAAATATTCTTCATATGAAGGGGCACATTTTATGGCGCTATACACATTTTTCCATAATGACCCTTTAAGGGTCAGATGAAGGGCAACTTCATTTCTTCAAATGGAAATCCATATTTTTTATTTTATATTCTTATTCTACATCGAAAAATAATAATATTTCGGATAAAACATTTTTTTTCTGAAGAATATGAAATAAAAAATATGGGTTTCCATATGAAAAAATGAAGTTGCCCTTCATCTTACCCTTAAAGTGCCATTATGGAAAAATATACATAGCGCCATTAAATGTGCCCCCTTCATATGAAGAATATTTTATATAAAACATTTTTGCATATTCCTGCTGGTTTCCGTCTATTTAGTATTTTATATTATATATTATAAATAATTATTATATATTTTATAAATAAAAAGTCTGGAACCGGTCATCAGACCGATGATGTTAAGTTTAGTGTTAACCTAACCTGCCAATGGATCTCAGATTAGATTGTTCATATTATTTTTTATTTCAGAATAAAAATCTTTTGCATTAACAATGATATTAGACTTCGGATTTTTATGCCAGATAAAAATTGTCTGCATCATTTGCAAGAGACTGGAATCAGATAGACATTTATTCTTACTTTGATCATTTCAACAAGCTGAAAACACTAGATTGACATTATTAGATCATTCTAACTTTTTCAATGTTTTAAAAGGCACCTACACCTTTTTGCCATGAATACATAAAATCCGCAGTCTAATGATCAGATTTGAAAGTGGAATTTAAAATGATACTAATCGCACTGGCCCAGCCATTCGTTCACTCAAATTCAGTGAATCTAATGACATCGCCGGGGTCACTTCCGACCCAGTCGATATTATTCTAGCTCCACCGCAAACCCACTGATTTAGTTCTACATTTCACTGAAACAGAGGATGTTTGAGACGATTTGGCACAAGATCAGCCCAGGCTAGGTTAGGCTGTCCACAATGTAACCAGGCGTTGTCTCGAACAAATGTTTTCGAGGATCTCCGGTAATTTTCACGAAACTGGCAACTGTCTTAATGCCTGTGTACCTGGCGAGTCTCGGTTGCGATAATCCGTTGGATGGGCATCTGTGTTCTGGAGCGCACTTCGACGGGCACACAGGGGTTAAACAAGGATGACCCAGTTTCGCATTAGCGACGTGCACCGTGGCAGCAGGGGGTCCGTAAGGTGCACGAACCGGGACCAAAGCCCCATGAACCGCTTACCTGGGTTCCCTTCGTCCTCCCTGAAGCACTGTGCCGCGATTAAATAGCCTGGCTCGGAGCTTACATCCTCCGGGGATAATATTTGTCACCGATGCCACCGCCGCTGCTACCGAATCGACACCGCACCGTCCTTTATTTATTATTGTTCTTCTATTGCTTCTGTACTTATTGTTCCTCTTGCCGACACCTGACCAGGGATACCACACCCGGTGAAAATCAATCTACGAACAGGAAAATCTTGCTCTCTACAACAGTTCTTCAACTAGCAACATTTCTCGAATGATGACTCGGAGGCACCACCAAAGATTGCTGTACCATTATTCAAAATGTTGTTTACATTATTAAATATTTCGGTATCTAATCAATTGCTAAACATTTGGGTATTGTATGAGGCATTGTACCAATTTCATATCCATAAAAATTTTAATATCATATTGAGTGGAAATATTCTAGGTCAGAAGAAATGTTTAATTTTCGAGTTAAAATATTAGGTTGTAAAGAAAGAAATGCAGGATTTAAACCTATGTTTTTAAAGTGTTATAACTCACATAAAAAGCAATTTTATTAAAATTGTTTTAATAAAAACAACAATATGAAAATTAATTATAAAGAAAATTTAATATTGTTTAATAGTAACTTTAAATTATTATGAGAATCGATTTTAATATTATTGAGGGGACTAAGGTGAAGTGCCCTAAGTCTGGACAGTCCAAAAGTGATACCTAAATCTGGACAATTGAATTTTCATAGTAAAATCAGTAATTAAGAGATTAAATAATTATAATATATATTCTGAGGCCTTAGCTACAAGTAGGTGTGAATATTGTTTCATTGAGACATCAATTGAAATTTAAAAATGAATTCAAAGTTCATCTGAAAACAGTATACAAAATAGTCTATTTACATGCGAATCATGTGCATTTATAGTTCGAACTTTTGTTAGAAAAAAAGATATAATTTAAGCCCTCAGACAAAAAATAATTATCACGCATAATAATATTGATATTTTAAAATAAATTGGCAATCAAACTTAACGTAAATAATAATTATTAATCCAAATATTAGATGTCCAAGATTAGGAATGTTTTCAAATATAAGTACTCCATACTGGGACGCGATGACAGTAGCTGTCCCACTCTAAGCTTATACGCAATGTGCTTACGCCTGAAGCCGGACACGTGTTTGTGAATAAAATCAACGCATTGTTTGCAAATTATTTAACTACATGTACGTATAATTAGTCTTCTATTAGCTTGAATAACGTATGTAGAAAATGTATTCCGGTTGTGACGTTAATAATACTTTATGTTTACATCTTAAATCTATCAGTATTACTACCTAACCTTAAAAGTTGTATCATGACAAGTTTTATTAAAACAGTAAATGAAAATAAATATATATTTGGTTAAATAATACAATACTATAATCTATGATAAGATACTACATATTAAGCAAAGCATCTTCTATTCGTCATGCGCAACAGCGCCACCAACCAACGTTTTAGGTTATGATCGCTCGATCAACTCGTAAATTGAATTTGTCCCGATATAGGCTTTACGTCTGTCCAGGTACTAGCTTAGATTGGATTTAATATGTCGAACTACAGGTTTGAATTATTCTTGTTAATACAATTAAAATATTAACCTAAACAATGATTTTTTTATTTTAAATTACTTTACAAACTCTGAACTGTATGTTAAAACTCTTAAGAAATTGTTTTTGTTTATTTAAAGTGATAAAATTTAATATAGAAAAACATGCTGTCCAGGCATAGGGCACTTCACCTTAGTATTAAAATTAATTTTACAGAGAATTTAATATTATTTAAAAATATGAAGCTGTGCATTCGTCGACGCTTCCTTCGCCCCATACTTCGTTGAACTCATAGAAAAAAATAATGCGAAAATCGTGTTTTGACATCCCGAAATAAAAGCCAAATAATTTAATAAAAATTTAAATCAAATCAAACATTAAAAGCATAATTAAATAGAGCGTAAAGCAAGCTTTAAAACGACATATAACTCATTAAATTAAGGTAGATATTTATTGGTATAAAATTTCAATTAGAACAAAGCAACAAAAATCCTGCATGTCTTTCTTTACAACCTAATAGCTCCGAGTGCAAAGGACAAAAAATCAATCCAAACAATTTTGTCCCCCAGAGATCCCGCACCCAGTAAAAATCAACTTCCGAATAAATAAATCTTACTGTGCACTAATTTAAAAAATATTAAGTGGGCGTGGCTGAACGGGGCCAAATCGCTGCCCCAGAGGGCAATACGCGGCTCGAACAGCTCCCGGCGTGCTCCAGCCGAAATTTTCGCTTTCTCACCGGTTTCAGGTTGCTAATTGGTGCTCCTCGAGGAATTATGTCGAGTCACGTAGCCGAATACGAGGATCGACCTGGTCGGCGAGTCTCGAATCGATAGAGACGTGTCGCGTTCGAGTCGGACGGCCGGCGGAGTGGAATGCTGCGGCGTAAGACGATGCCGTCAGGGTTTGCTAACCCCCGGGAAGAAAGGGGACCGAGAACAGGAGAGACAGTATTTAGAGGTTACAAGGCCTGGCGCCTGGCTTACAATGTACCCGGCTGGGTCTCGCCTCTTTCTTCCGCCCTAAAACCATTCTCGAAAGTGTCCCGGCCCTCTCCGAAACGAATTTGCATGAAAATACGAGGCGTCTCAATCCGGGGCCACCGCGGCGACTCTCGACCCTGATCGAACTGGATCCTGCAAAAGTATCGATCCTAAAACCTCTATTTTACTTTTCTTCAACGATAAATATAAATTAAATCGACATAACTGAACTCAACTCTGCGGTTGTAAGGAAAAATATTTTCACTTTCGAGATATTGCCTTTTTTGGAGTTTTGATTACTAATTCTTCGACATAGGACATTGGTTAAATTACATTAATTTCTGAGCCTTTCGAATTCGTTTTCATGACTTTTTTCTGGTAAATAGCTAAACTCGAAACTCCTATACTCTAAAGCTAAATTAAGGGGGTAGATTCTTGTTTCCAGGATTGCAAGGGTGCGGGGTGCGACTTCTCATTTCTCGGTAATGCAAAGATGGGGTTTTTTAGAAGATCAATATAGGATCGCCCTCAAAAGTCCTATTTTTACGTTTACGCGGCGGAATTTTCTCATTCGAAAGCATACAACTGCTGAATAATGCAAATTACGCCTTATGAACGTAAAATTAGTACTTTCGAGGGCGATCGCGACCTAGATCGATCTTTTATCTAACGCTTTTGACTACAGAAAAACCCCATCTTTAATGTACAAACTCAAATTTTTTGAAATTGTGACACGCGGCGTGTTTCCTTAGTACAACCACAGAACTATTCTTCCTGTCACCGCGAAGTATTAAATACAATTTCGTCAAGAATTCCACATGCCCGCTGGACGATGGAAGTAGGATCGCGGATCGATATCCCATCGCGAACAACGGCCGGCGGGCTCTCGATCGAACGAAACAAGATCGACAATCACCACCGATAGGAACGGAGAGGGCGGCGAAAGCGTTGTCAATCGCGGCCGGACGAGGATCGATTGCTATCTACCGGGGGCCGATAACCGGTTTCCTCGCGAGGAACCGCTAGAAAATGAACACGATAAGGACGGGACGAGGCGAGAGATGCGAGAGGCCACTTATCTGGTGCTGCCGGTCCCGGGCTCGGCTCGGACAGATAACGGCGCGGTTTTACACGGTGTCGGGGCGTGTCGAGGATGCTCGTCGAAACTTTTGCCGGCCTTCCGCGGCTCTTTCCTCGTTTGTTCGGAATCGGAGTTTATCGATGCCGCTATCCATCCCTCTCTCTCTGATTCTCACGGACTCTGCCTGTTGTCTGTATTCGACGCCGCAGGCCTTATCTGCGAGGCGTGGCCACCGCTTTTACAGGAGGCCACCGGAAACACGTGTAATCTCGCCAATTCGAAAGGGTTTTCCTAACCGGCTAGGATTTCCCGGACACGGGCGATTTTTACGAGCGGATAGGATTGTTTAGACAGAATAGATCGGAGAACGATAACGCTGATAATACCGGCCGACACTCATTTTTGTCCGCTACTGATGATCGACCAGAGATTCTGGTGGCCGCTCGGAGAAAGTGAGCTGCAGCGGGTGGTTGTCTTTGGGAATTTTTTCTGCGACAATGGCGGAAGATGTTGACATGTTTCTTACGTAGAAATATTCTGTAGACTGTACCGAGTACGGTGATATTTTTTAAATGAATTTATACGCGTTCCAATTTTTTAGAAAAATGTTCGCAGCCCCCGGTAGTAGCTCTACGATGTTCTTGATTCCACATGTGAAATAAATAATTGACTTTGGGAATTTTTTCTGCGACAATGGCGGAAGATATTGACATGTTCCTTACGTAGCAATGTTCTGTAGACTGTACCGAGTATGGTGATATTTTTTTAATTAATTTATACACGATCGAATTTTTGAAAAAAATGTTCGCAGACACTGTTAGTAATCCGACGATGTTCTTGATTCCACATGTGAAATAAATAATTGACTTTGCGAATTTTTTCTGCGACAATGGCAGAAGATATTGACATGTTTCTTACGTAGCAATGTTCTGTAGACTGTACCCAGTATGGTGATATTTTTTTAATTAATTTATACACGTTCAAATTTAAAAAAAAATGTTCGCAGACACTGTTAGTAGCCCGATGTTCTTGATTCCACATGTGAAATAAATAATTGATTTTGCGAATTTTTTCTGCGACAATGGCGAAAGACATTGACATGTTTCTTACGTAGAAATATTCTGTAGACTGTACCGAGTACGGTGATATTTTTTAAATTTATTTATACACGTTCGAATTTAAAAAAAAAATGTTCGCAGCAGATATTCTAGTAGCTCTACGATGTTCTTGATTCCACATGTGAAATAAATAATTGACTTTGCGAATTTTTTCTGCGACAATGGCGAAAGATATTGACATGTTTCTTACGTAGAAATATTCTGTAGACTGTACCGAGTACGGTGATATTTTTTAAATTTATTTATACACGTTCGAATTTTTTTGAAAAATGTTCGTAGCCAACACTGATTCCTCGATTCCATTTGAAACGAACAATTGACTTTGCAAATTTTTTCCGCGACAATGGCAAAAGATATTGAGACGTTTCTCACGTGAAAAAATTCTGTGGATCGTCCTCAACCCTCTGAAACACTGAGAAAACCCCAAAGGCTTCGCCATCCGCTGGAAACGCATCAAGATTGAAGCTCCGAATAATGAGAGCGAAACAATTCCCACAACATAGCAGTGTCCTCCATCCAGCGGGCAACAGAACTCCCGATTCCCAGAACCGTGTAAACTCGCGCTGACGTGTGCAGCTCCGAGGATCTCGAAAAGGGCAAAAACATAAAGCACGCGCGCTCTCGCCGTCGCTCCGGCGCGGCGGCTCACAATATGTCCCCCGCTCCCCTCTCCTCCTTCGTGGAGCAGCAGCGTTCCTTCTCGTCGTAGGAAACACAAAGCCAGGCCAGAGTTATCTCGATGAACCCTAAGTACTACAAGACCTATTTGGAGGAGAGATAGGCCGGGTCCTGAGGAAGAACGGGGAGGACCAGAAGAGACGAAGGAAAGGCGAAGGTGGACAGCCACGGGCTCCGTGGAAGGTAAAAAGGGAGCGGGGGCAGAGGGTCCACTTTGGAAAAGAGATCTTTCACGGTTGTCGATGCCACGATGATAACCGGGGACGACGGTATTTCACGTCGCTGCTACTCTTTTTTTAGTATACCGCTATGCTCTGTCACTTGTCTTACGATTTTCCAGGACCTACTCGACAAGCCACTGATCGGTCCCTGGTTCGAACACCAGTCGAAACAGAGTTACTGAAGAAAGCCATTTTTTTCAGCTAGTCCTACAATCTCTCCACAGACTCCACAATTTTTCTGTACACTCCACAACCGTTTGGTAAGCTCTAGAATTTTTACCATGACCTCCAGAATTTTTAGCATGACCTCCAGAATTATTTGCTGAGTTCTAGAATTCTTTTGGCGAGCTCTAGAACCGATTTCTGACGCTCTGAACGAAAGACGATCTTCGGGAATTTTTTTCAAGAAAAGTATGAAAGATAATAATTTGAAACTTGGTGAGTCCACAGACTGATATTCGAAGAGTTAACTTGAATTTTGTTGAGGGATGAGTTGTAGAATTCTTTTCGCGAGCTCTAGAACCGATTTCTGACGCTCTGAACGAAAGACGATCTTCGGGAATTTTTTTCAAGAAAAGTATGAAAGATAATAATTTGAAACTTGGTGAGTCCACAGACTGATATTCGAAGAGTTAACTTGAATTTTGTTGAGGGATGAGTTGTAGAATTCTTTTCGCGAGCTCTAGAACCGATTTCTGACGCTCTGAACGAAAGGCGATCTTCGGGAATTTTTTTCAAGAAAAGTATTGAAGATAATATTAGAAACTGATATTCGGAGAGTTAACTCGAATTTTGTTGAGGGATGAGTTCTAGAATTCTTTTGGCGAGCTCTAGAACCGATTTCTGACGCTCATGAACGAAAGGCGATCTTCGGGAATTTTTTTCAAGAAAAGTATTGAAGATAATAATTTGAAACTTGGTGAGTCCACAGACTGATATTCGAAGAGTGAACTCGAATTTTGTTGAGGGATGAGTTCTAGAATTCTTTTGGCGAGCTCTAGATCCGATTCCTGACGCTCTGAACGAAAGGCAATCTTCGGAATTTTTTTCAAGAAAAGTGTTGAAGCTAATAATTTGAAACTTGGTGAGTCTACAGACTGATATTCGAAGAGTTAACTCGAATTTTGTTGAGGGGTGAGTTCTAGAATTCTTTTGGCGAGCTCTAGAACCGATTTCTGACGCTCTGAACGAAAGGCGATCTTCGGGAATTTTTTTCAGGAAAAGTATTCAAGATAATAATTTGAAACATGGTGAGTCCACAGACTGATATTCGAAGAGTTAACTCGAATTTTATTGAGGGATGAGTTCTAGAATTCTTTTGGCGAGCTCTAGAACCGATTTCTGACGCTCTGAACGTAAGGCGATCTTCGGGAATTTTTTTCAAGAAAAGTATTGAAGATAATAATTTGAAACTTGGTGAGTACACAGACTGATATTCGGAGGGTTAACTCGAATTTTGTTGAGGGATGAGTTCTAGAATTCTTTTGGCGAGCTCTAGAACCGATTTCTGACGCTCTGAACGAAAGGCGATCTTCGGGAATTTTTTTCAAGAAAAGTATTGAAGATAATAATTTGAAACTTGGTGAGTCCACAGACTGATATTCGGAGAGTTAACTCGAATTTTGTTGAGGGATGACTTCTAGAATTCTTGTGGCGAGCTCTAGAACCGATTTCTGACGCTCATGAACGAAAGGCGATCTTCGGGAATTTTTTTCAAGAAAAGTATTGAAGATAATAATTCTTCGGGAATTTTTTTCAAGGAAAGTATTGAAGATAAATAATTTGAAACTTGGTGAGCCCACAGACTGATATTCGAAGAGTGAACTCGAATTTTGTTGAGGGATGATTGTGGTTTTCCTCGGAGTTGCAGGCACATCTATGCAGGCTAACTTCCAGCAGAATTTTTGCAGGGTCTGTGTTTCTGCCAGGCTCTGGGACCGATTCCGTCGGTGTAGAAAATCGACAGGGCAAGCTAACGGTAGTGAAAATTGGCCATCGAAACTGTAGACAGTCGGAGTCAAAGAGATTTATGTCAGCACGTGGCCACTCAACCCTTTCCTCCGTTTCCGGCGAATAAGGGAAACCACGTGAATCGTGAACAAGGACGAAAGGGCTTGCCTCGGACACGGCGTCACGCCCTTTCAAGACTCTCTCGGTCGGTCGGCCAGCGTCGCCGCAACGTAATTGTCCTGTCCGTGGGTCGGCTTAGCCTTTGAATCCTTAATTACTCTAGACTCCTCGGCGACATTGACTGTTACACGGCTACGTAAACCTGGCGGCCAGGTGCGTCTCTCGTCGGGCTTCCTCGTCTTCCATATTCCCGCTCACGTTTCCTCGTTTGTCTCCTGTGCGCGGAGATGACAAGTTGCCCGAATGCGTAATAGTCCTCCGGAAACTGCCCATCTAAAAATCAATTACCACTGTCACACAATTTATTGTTTAGTGGTTTACGTTCTTCGGTCTGTAATAAAAGAGTTTAGAAGAAAAATCAGGAGATTATGTTCTTTTACAGGATCAGATGCTATCCAGGATCCTTCGTTCCGCAGTGACACGTTCCGAGGAGTCCCTGGACTTGGATTCTGCCTCTCGAGCAGAGAAGAGTTCACAGGACCTTCCATTGTGTCCTCCGAAGCAGCACAAAAGCGACGAACCACTGTTGCGATACTCGTCGATCAGGCACACACGTCCTTTGTCCTTGACAGGGACGATTGTCGATCGTCTGTGCACCGGAATGATCGACGAAACATTCTAAACACACTTGTGACCCAAATCGAGGAATCGACCTCCCAGCAAAACAGCCATTCTTCCTCTTCAATTTTCAGGAAACCTGCAACCCTATAATCTTCATTCGAAAAATGTTTAGCACACGTATTAGGTGTGCAAATAAGTTCTTTCTCCTATTTTTACAAATTTAAGATTGCATTACATAAACCAGGCACAAGATCACGTCTCCAATTAATCACCCTCTTTCTCTATAACCTTTCCCCACCTAGTGGGTAAATTATAAATTCCATCCTTGAAGAACGACGGCTGCCTGCTGGTTTTGAAATCATCAATACATTTTCCAGCAAAGTGGTGTTGCAGACTCCGAAAAAGATGATAGTCTGACGGGGCCAGGTCGGGAGAGTATGCCGCATGTGGCAGGACTTCACATCCCAACGCATAAATTGTGTTCCGCGTCCCTTTTGCAACGTGTGGCCGAGCATTGTCGCGCTGCAAAATCACGCGTCTTCTTCCTTGTCCAGTAACCGGCCGTTTCTGCTCCAGCTGGTCGTATAAATTCATTAATTAATTTCGATAATATTCGCCAGTTATTGTCCTTCCAGGTCGAAGCAGTTCGTAATGGATGACTCCTCGGAAATCCCACCGCATAGACAGCAAACCTTTTTTGCAATGCAAGTTTGATTTTGCGTCGTGATCTCCGTCGTTTAGGATTGTCATACAAGACCCATTTTTCATCGCCGGTGACAATTTTGTGCAGGAAACTGTTCCTTTTATGTCGTGAAAGCAAGGCAGCAGAAATCTCGAGTCTGTTTTTCTTATTCATTTCGCTTAATTCATTGCCCTAACTTCTGCAACTTACCCAATTGCTTCAGTCGGATAGATACTGTCTTTCTGGTGTGACTCCCAATCTTTCTGCCAATTCTTCCTGCGTCTGGGTCGGATTTTCGTTGAGCGATTCCTCTGACACATCGACATCGAACTTCCTCGGTGCACCTGAACGATCGTCGTCTTCCACATTAAAAGTTCCGGCTTTAAATCTTTGCTACCACCTTTTCCATGTTCTGTACGATACAGCGTTCTCTCCCAGCGCCGCACAGACCATTCCAGAAGCTTCGACAGCTGAGTTCCTAAGCTGGAATGCAAAGAGTAACCCACGCGTTATTCTTTGAAATTGTTGCATAGAACTGGAAACTCTTAGAGCGCTCATTACGACTCTTCTTAAAGCTGAAAGAACGCTCTTTCAGATCGCGCCACAATCACTAAGTAATTCAGTCAGAAGTTATGATCGTAGAAAGAAAAGGAAAAGGAACTTATTTGCACACCTAATATTTCCCTCCCCGTATTCATCAAAATATTAAATCACGAATGAATAAATCCCTCAGCTAATATACACATCCCACAAGAATTAATATTCAACTACCCTTAGAAAATCATCGAAGAAAAATTCCCAAGACCACAAGGCACCCTTCTATATCATTATTATGTGTCCCTAAGAGTTTTTCTGCGGGGAATGAACGTACAGAGCGTCGAGCTTGAACGTTCGCGGTGCAATGAAACGGATTTTTAATGGAAACGATCTTCGGCTCGTCGGCGAGAGGCCGAATTTCCGGTTGGAAAGTCGTTTAAAAAGGCTGCTGGCTGTCGGGTAAGGGCCGACGAAGGGCGAGGGCATCGCGTCGGTGCATTAACGTAATCACAGAGACCCGAGGCGAGGGCTGGCCGTCCTTTTTTTGCCCACGAGGCAGAACTCGATCGTTTTCCGGGTGCTTTCTATCGGACCTGATGCGCCGCGATCGCACCGCGATGCGGATGCAACGCGTTCCTGACACGCGTCTACAACCGCGTTACGATAAATCCACCCACCGGTGCATCTCGGGCCCCGAATCGGGCCCGGCGATCTCGCGGACGATCATCAACCGGGCCCTGACTACGCAGAATTTCGAGTTTTTCGAGCCTCGATCCGCTCGTCGACCCGTACTTGTTCAAATACGGAAGAACTCGACGCGAATTTTGCTCTTCGTGAACTCGATCGTATCTCCCGGTGCTCGACGGCTGCGTTCACATTCCTTGGAGAGCCCTGGAAGTGGTTACTTAAAGGGTTTCCTCGATTTGACGCTCTAAACTGTCTTCAGAAATTGTTTTCAGAAAAAATGTTGAAGATAATCGTTTGAAACTTGACGGATTTATAAACTGATATTTCAAGGATGTACGCAAATTTTTCCCAAGTTAAAATATGAATTTTCTTCGAAGTTGCAGGAAGAAGTGAAAAAAAGTGGCGCCGGAGACGTCGGGCCTAACCCTGTCGAATCATAGCAATCGCAGGGCCCATTGTCTCGAGGAAAACTCCTTTGCGAAATTCGAAAACTGAAAGGGGAAGTATTTTTTGTCGGTCGACCCGGTGACCATGGTGGGACTGAGGAGGAGCAAGGATATCGATGTCGTTTAACGAGGATGGACCGGCCCCGCGGTCGGGGCCCGACGAGGTGTCTGTGTTTTACGAGTCCGGGTTACACAATGCAGAAAGTCGAGGGCGCTCGGTGGACGTCGTAAATTAGCCGAGGGTCCACGAGCACACTGCAGCCCCGGGAAAGTCTTCTCCTTGTTTTTTCAGGGCCCTTTCTCCCCGGGGACCGGCACCTTTCTCCCGTCAGCCCGCCATTGTTTGTTTACCCATCGCGACGGGACCGAGAGACTCAGGTCGGAAACTGCTGCCAGCCAGACTGCTAGGCAAACTGTAAACGATAGCTTGCTCTGTCCTCGATCGCTGCGAAGACTGATTCTCTCGATTGTGTTTGTTTCTTTACCCTTGTACATTATCCTCGAAATTGGGACGTTTGTAGTTCGAGTGTTGGTTTGGGTCGTGGCTGACGTTCGATGCTGGGACAAATTTTGCTCTTCCGTGGCTCTAGACAATTTATACGGTGTGTGCAAATTTTGTTTGATTTGCATTTACTAAATTGTAGATTATTCGATGAAGTGTTGGTCAACCATCTTTGACCCTTCTGTAACCTTGAGGAAAATTAATATTTTTACTTGAGAAAATTTGAGTACATTCATCAAATATTAGTCTACAGATACAGCAAGTTTCAAATTTTTATCTTCATTACTTTTTTTAAAAAAATTTAAATTAGATTCTCGATTGTGTTTGTTTCTTTATCCTTGTACCTACATTATCCTCGAAATTGGGACGTTTGTAGTTCGAGTGTTGGTTTGGGTCGTGGCTGACGTTCGAGGCTGGGACAAATTTTGCTCTTCCGTGGCTCTAGACAATTTATACGGTGTGTGCAAATTTTGTTTGATTTGCATTTACTAAATTGTAGATTATTCGATGAAGTGTTGGTCAACCATCTTTGACCCTTCTGTAACCTTGAGGAAAATTAATATTTTTACTTGAGAAAATTTGAGTACATTCATCAAATATTAGTCTACAGATACAGCAAGTTTCAAATTTGTATCTTCATTACTTTTTTTTAAAAAAATTTAAATTAGATTCTCGATTGTGTTTGTTTCTTTACCCTTGTACATTATCCTCGAAATTGGGACGTTTGTAGTTCGAGTGTTGGTTTGGGTCGTGGCTGACGTTCGAGGCTGGGACAAATTTTGCTCTTCCGTGGCTCCAGACAATTTATACGGTGTGTGCAAATATTGTTTGATTTGCATTTACTAAATTATAGATTATTCGATGAAGAAAAAAATTTGGGTACATTCCTCAGATATCAGTCTACAGACACACCAAGTTTCAAATTTTTATCTTCATTACTAGATTGCGGATCTTTATGCAAAATAAAAATTGTCTGCATCGATTGCTGGGAATAGAAACCAAGCTGAATGTTATTTCTGCCCTTAATCAATTTAATAGATGAGGGATCATACACAGTGGGTAATGAAAGTATTCGAATCCCCTTTAAAACAAAATAACTTTTTTATAATTGTACCAAACGACCTGATCTTTTCAATTCGATGAAATCTTCAGCATATGTATAACTAACATAGTTCTACAAAACGTTTATTTTAAATTTTGATTAAGGGCCCAAATAAAAAAGTTTTAAAAAATGCCTTTTTTATTTTTGCATGTAACATTGTAAATTATAATTTTTGGAAAATCTTTTTTGCACATCATTTCATAAACCAATATTTCTAATTGGTTATAAAATATCAGGTGGTTTGGTACAATTATAAAAAAGTTATTCTGTTTTAAAGGGCGTTCGAATACTTTCGTTACCCACTGTATATACATCTTCAATTTCTAAAATTTTCCTACAATTTTGAATTTCATCTACTCAATTTTTCTATAAATGCGTGAAGATCCGCAGACTATTCATTACTTTTCTTGAAAAAAATCTAAATTATTGTCTCGCAATCGAGACCCCATAAGTAATCACGAACGAAGACACGTTTTGTGCAATAATTACTCAACATATTAATGAATAATGTATGACACGCGAGTTACATTATTTCTATTGAAATACGTTTCACGAAAGGTGTCGATGTAAACATGTTTCAGTGGCATTTTTATGGTTTCTCGTGGAGTTTCGTGATGGAAAAGCAATTGTATATGTAGAAATCGTGTTGTTCGTTGCCGGAGACTTAATGGGTTAATCGGTGGTAGTTAATTAAACCGGACAGGATCGGCCATTTTGCCAGGATCTCGTCGATCCGATCTCCGGCCAAGAAGTTTACCGCTTCCTCGGAAACTCGCCGGCAGATTTATCGGTCCCTCCAACCTCTTTTTCTTCTTCCTTCTCTGGATTTCGGTCGGTCTTTTTCGGAGCTCGGCGCGAAAACACCGCGGATTAACTGGAATCTTAATTAGACGAGCCGCTCGCTCACGAATATTGCATTTCGTTGCTCCGATAGACGATGCTTCCTTGCAATGTCGATTTCACACTTCGTTCAACATTTTTACTTTAATTTTAACACATCTGTAAATTTATTTTTTATCTCCATTGTTCCAATTTTTGTAAAATAATTCTTGAACAGCGATTCATTTTTAAATGAACAGATATTTTCAATGATTTTTCATAAATTAAATTGTGGAATTATTGGACATCTTTGATATCATCAATTTTATGATTTTTAACAAATTGGAGGTCTAGTTTTAGATACTGTTCGGATCCAGAGTGCAGGTCTTTGGAGAAATGTTCTCGTGTGGATTCTTTCGTGAATAAATAAATAAATAAATGCACAAGGCAGAAGAGAAAAGTAGTGGTCACGCGATAAAAAAAGCTGGCGACGGGGTATCGAGCTCAGAAAACAGGGGGTGGAAAGAATAAGGGTGGAGACCGAGCTCTCTCCAGGGTCTCTTTTCAGATAGCGAGCCTTCTCTTCTTCTCCCAGTAGTCAAATTCAAAGACGATAATAACTTTTCTTCCTAGCTGGCTCTCGGAAGACTCCGACCGGACACGCGACGTCGAAACTTTTCAAAAAATGCTATTACATCAGCAAAAATTCACATTCTACCGGAACACTATTAATTCTCTTCATGTACTTGGCTCTATGAATTTTCTAAAATTATTTCGAAATACTAAATGAAGTAGCATATTTAAATTCCTATTTCCAGCAACAGATTTGTAAAATTTCGCACTGGGATTCATAGTACAATATTATTGTAATATTCAAGTGCACCTGACTATAGGATTGTCAGGGGTTGAACAAGCGGCTCGGATCGAAGGGTAAAGGATAATTAAGTGGCGTTCGAAGGGAACATTAAGAGCAGCCTACTTAAAGCGTCCCGAGATTCCGTTAATAGCGGTTAATGGAACACGGTGAGTCATTGAAGATTAGGCGAGTCCTTCGGTTACGCTTCTGGTCGTTCCGAGCCTTACCCTTTCCTGGAAATAAACCCCTAATGAAGACTTCGACAAAATGAGAAGTAGACAACCAACGAATACGGTGAAGTGCCCTATGCCCGGACAGCATGTTTTTCTATATTAAATTTTATCACTTTAAATAAACAAAAACAATTTCTTAAGAGTTTTAACATACAGTTCAGAGTTTGTAAAGTAATTTAAAATAAAAAAATCATTGTTTAGGTTAATATCTTAATTGTATTAACAAGAATAATTCAAACCTATAGTTGAACATATTAAATCCAATCTAAGCTAGTACCTGGACAGAAGTAAAGCCTATAGCGGGACAAATTCAATTTACGAGTTGATCGAGCGAACATAACCTAAAATGTTGGTTGGTGGCGCTGTTGCGCATGACGAATAGAAGATGCTTTGCTTAATATGTAGTATTCTTATCATAGATTATAGTATTGTATTATTTAACCAAATATATATTTATTTTCATTTACTGTTTTAATAAAACTTGTCATGATACAACTTTTAAGGTTAGGTAGTAATACTGATAGATTTAAGATGTAAACATAAAGTATTATTAACGTCACAACCGGAATACATTTTCTACATACGTTATTCAAGCTAACAGAAGACTAATTATACGTACATGTAGTTAAATAATTTGCAAACAATGCGTTGATTTTATTCACAAACACGTGTCCGGCTTCAGGCGTAAGCACATTGCGTATAAGCTTAGAGTGGGACAGCTACTGTCATCGCGTCCCAGTATGGAGTACTTATATTTGAAAACAGTCCTAATCTTGGACATCTAATATTTGGATTAATAATTATTATTTACGTTAAGTTTGATTGCCAATTTATTTTAAAATATCAACATTATTATGCGTGATAATTATTTTTTGTCTGAGGGCTTAAATTATATCTTTTTTTCTAACAAAAGTTCGAACTATAAATGCACATGATTCGCATGTAAATAGACTATTTTGTATACTGTTTTCAGATGAACTTTGATTTCATTTTTAAATTTCAATTGATGTCTTAATGAAATAATATTCACACCTACTTGTAGCTAAGGCCTCAGAATATATAATATAATTATTTAATCTCTTAATTACTGATTTTACTATGAAAATTCAATTGTCCAGATTTAGGTATCACTTTTGGACTGTCCAGACTTAGGGCACTTCACCTTAGCTTTTAAGACAGAGAGATTCACCATGTCCACTTAGAAATTTCTAAAAATTTCTAAAACCATTATTAACAAACGCACGTCGCTAAAAATTTTCCTGTGCACGATTCAGTGTACGAACCTGCCCACAAAAAATTTTCAACCCAAAAAAAATCGTAAAGTTCTATTTCGAAGGAGCGCAACAAAATAAAAATCGACTTTTCCGGAAGTTCTAGTCCGACTTGTCGAACGAAAGGAAAGCGAGGTGAAAAGTCTGTGGAACGTGTTTGCCGGGGAAATGATCGGCGCGTCCCTTGGGGGGACGCTTCGGAGGACGCTTTTGTACCTGGCCCTGACGGACAAACGAGACGCAGGCCGCAAATTCACAGGCTTTATTGGGGATCGCTTACAGTCGAGAATCGTCGGGGCTTGTCGGAACCGATGCTCGCCTAATGATTTTATTAACTCGCGTATCAGCTCGGATCTCGTCGTCACCGGGAACGGCGGCGGTCGGAATCTGGTTTGCCGAGCGCTGATAAAAATCAAAGCCCCCTCCCCGGACGTGTCCGGCACTGGTTCGCGTCGATGGACGACCGTCGACGTCGAAAACACACGCTTCGAAACCATAAATCGCGGTTCTGCCGTCGATAAAACCGTCGTTAACGGTTCAGGCGTCTCCGAGGTATTTGGCAATTTTTTTCATGGAAAATCGAAGCTGCCCATCAAAAAAGAATTATGTACCGTTGAAGCGCATACTTTGAACAATTGCTAGACATTTTTTCTTTTTCACAAAATCGCCTGGATGTTGCACAAAATGGTGTCGAGTTTCAGCATCGTTCTCGTGCGGTCCCTCCACTCTTCGATTTTTCCTGAATAAACCGTTGAACCGAAATCAAAATTTCGAACTGCTCTACAATCTACATGAGCACAGCTTGCAAGTACTACAAGGATTTTCTCCTGGGACAACGATGTCCAAAACGGCGAAGGTCTAAAGATGACCTAGTCTCCGCCGTACCGAGATATCCACTTCTACTGCTTTAACCCTAAAAGGAAAATATGAAAAAATTATCCGAGGTAAATAATAGTGTCTCTGAAACACTTGTACCAAATTTTGAAGCAATTGCTCCAGCAGACTCTTTTAGATCGCACGATGAAGGTATTCGTAGCCTCCGCTCCTTTCGGATTGCAATTAATTGGCGTGGTTTACGGTAAGAAGATGGCGGTGTCGACACGGTGGACCGCGGAATAATTTGTCTGGTGTACGCGTGACCTTGCGGTGCAACGGCGTTATCGCGGACAATGCACTCGCACTTTCATCGGGAACGTATTGGAACCGGGGTCCCAGGTTTATCCGGATCCGCAGCCTTGGAATAAGCGGCCCGCGAAATAATCCCGGCGCTCGGCACTCTCGGGGTCGCAGCTCATTATCATTAAACTCGTTTGCTCTGCGCTCGCTCGCCCGCTCGAATAAAGCTACGATCGAATTATTCGGTGCCCGGCTGCCGAGTCGCGTTTTCACCGTGCGAGTACGTTCCGTATGCTGCCCTAAGCAATCAGCCATTCAACCATAGCGCGAACGATGCAATTACTCCCCCAAACCCCGTTAAAACTGTCTATAATATTCTGCAGTATTTATATGCTGCATTTTTCTGCATTCGGAGGTTCTATGAATTTTTAGAATTAGAAACTATAATATTAATTTGTTTCATTAGAATTCTCCAACCCCTCCAGACATTTTTACGGTAGCATACACGATTTATTTGTGGATTGTTGTGTATTCGGAGGTTCCATGAATTTTTAGAATTAGTAAATGTAATATCAATTTATTTTATTAGAATTCTCCAACCCCTCCAGAAATTTTTACGATAGCATACATGATTTATTTGTTGCATTTCTGTGCACTTCGGAGGTTCTATGAATTTTTAGAATTGCTGAATATAATATTAATTTATTTTATTAGAATTCTCCAACCCCTCCAGACATTTTTACGGTAGCATACACGATTTATTTGTTGCAGTTTTGTGCATTCGGAAGTTCTATGAATTTTTAGAATTAGTAAATATAATACTAATTTGTTTCATTAGAATTTTCCAACGCCAGCAGAAATTTTTACGATAGCATACACGATTTATTTGTTGCATTGTTGTGTATTCGGAGGTTCTATGAATTTTTAGAATTGCTGAATATAATATTAATTTATTTTATTAGAATTCTCCAACCCCTCCAGACATTTTTACGGTAGCATACACGATTTATTTGTTGCAGTTTTGTGCATTCGGAGGTTCTATGAATTTTTAGAATTAGTAAATATAATACTAATTTGTTTCATTAGAATTTTCCAACGCCAGCAGAAATTTTTACGATAGCATACACGATTTATTTGTTGCATTGTTGTGTATTCGGAGGTTCTATGAATTTTTAGAATTGCTGAATATAATATTAATTTATTTTATTAGAATTCTCCAACCCCTCCAGAAATTTTTACGATAGCATACACGATTTATTTGTTGCATTTCTGTGCACTTCGGAGGTTCTATGAATTTTTAGAATTGCTGAATATAATATTAATTTATTTTATTAGAATTCTCCAACCCCTCCAGAAATTTTTACGATAGCATACACGATTTATTTGTTGCATTTCTGTGCACTTCGGAGGTTCTATGAATTTTTAGAATTAATAAATATAATATCAATTTATTTCATTAGAATTCTCCAACCCCTCCAGAAATTTTTGCGAAAGCATACACGATTTATTTGTTGCATTGTTGTGCATCCGGAGGTTCCATGAATATTTAGAATTAGCAAATATAATATTAATTTGTTTCATTAGAATTCTCCAACCCCTCCAGACATTTTTACGATAACATACACGAGTTAGTTGTTGCATTTTTGTGCATTCGGAGATTCCATGAATTTTTTGAATTAGTAAATATAATAATAATTTGTTTCATTAGAATTCTCCAACCCCTCCAGAAATTTTTACGATAGCATACACGATTTATTTGTTGCATTGTTGTGCATTCGGAGGTTCCATGAATTTTTAGAATTAGTAAATGTAACATCAATTTATTTTATTAGAATTCTCCAGTCCCTCCAGAAATTTTTACGATAGCATACATGATATATTTGTTGCATTTCTGTGCACTTCGGAGGTTTTATGAATTTTTAGAATTAATAAATATAATATCAATTTATTTTATTAGAATTCTCCAACCCCTCCAGAAATTTTTGCGATAGCATACACAATTTATTTGTTGCATTTTTGTGCATTCGGAGGTTCTATGAATTTTAGAATTAGTAAATATAATATTAATTTGTTTCATTAGAATTCTCCAACCCCTCCAGAAATTTTTACGATAGCATACACGATTTATTTGTCGCATTTCTGTGCACTGCGAGGCCCCGCGAATTTTCAGAACCGGAGGAACAGTGTGAATTGGTGAGCATCAATTTTTTTGATTTTATTAGAGCTCCCACCGCCGAGAAAGCTGAGTAGACAAAGAGAAAAAGAGAGAGAGAGAGAGAGAGAGGAACGGAGGAAAGCGTCGCGCGTTTTCCCATCGATTTTCCGAGCGCGTAGACGAGGGTCTCGAAATCAGGATGCACGGAGCGGCGGCTCCGTATGCCGGGAGGATCCAGAAGGAAGCGGCCGAGAGAGCCCGAGAGAGAAAGGAGAAAGAGGGAGAGAGAAAGAGAGCGACCGGAGAAAGCCACCGGAGAGAGGGGAAACAAGAGCGGTAAAAATGAATCGATAGGCGGAGTTTTTCATGACGCGGCGCTAGAGGTTTGCCCGTGGGGTGGGGGTGGGGTGGCTGGATAGGCGGAGTCAGGCTGATTTAGGGCCGCCATTTTGTGACAATGGACGAGAGGGGGTATGCCTATCTGATTGGCTGATCTACGGACTTCTCTCGTCCCGAACAAGCTTCTACAGATTGTTCGGTTGTATTCTCCGCTGGTACTCGAGCCACCCGGCGACCCGGCACCGCCGCCAACCCGTTCCCGTGGCTCCCCCACCACCTCTCCAGCTACGAGAACCCCTCTCCCCTCGCCCCGCCCATCCGAGGCGACGCGAAAGCGAGACGAACGCGTCCTTCGTCCTCGCGCGGAACGCTCGTCCTTCCCGGGACGGAATCGACTGCTCTCTCTCTCTCTCTCGCTCTCCGACTCTCTCTCTTCCTCTTACTCCCACTCTCCCACCCTTCTTCCTCGCTCTCCGCACAGTTTTGTCCCTCTTTCTCCGGCTTTCGCCGATGTTTCTCGCGTACGAGATTTTTCTTTCGCTCTCTTCCTCTCTCTCTCTCTCCCTCTTTCCCTCGTCTTTTCATTTGCGCTCCCTCGGCCGACTTCCGGGGGGCGGGAGAAAGCCCCAGTGTCGAGCGGCCGCGGGGGTGGATCCACTCGCCCCCCTCCCACACCCCTAATCGGCGATCGCTGCACCGGCATCGAGATAGAAGTCGGGAAAGCTCTCCGATGCGACGCTTATCCGATCAACTGACCCCCGGCAACCTGTAACGCGGAAGATCACGCGCCCGGATTTTCGACGATCCTACCGGCGCGTGCGATCCGTGGATCGCAGAGATCGCGACACGCGCCCCGAAATCAACGCCGCCGCGGTGCGTCAGAGCGTAGAACGATGCGACGCGCTTCGCGACGTACTGGAAGCGAGTTGTTTGAGAATTTTTTTGCGAGAAACTGGTGCGACGATCTTTTCGAAACTTCTCGTATGTTTTAGAGGACGTTCTGGTATGTAGAAGATAATTTTTCTACAATGACTTTTCGAGCTGAACTATTTCTGCGGCGAACGCGGAGTGAATCGGGTGGCGGTAGCTAATTCTGTTATTTTGGGAGAGTATTAACGGCGACTTCGGGAATTTTTTTTGAAGAAACAGTTCGATGGATCTTTTTGAAACTTTCTGCGTATGTTAAAGGATGTGTTGGAATGTAGATAAGAATTTTTCGATTCTCAAGAACCGCCTGTGTTTGAAGCTAGAACGCGTTGTTCGGAGTTACTACACTTTAAACGGGTTTAAGATTATTTACAGCTAATTACTGTTTCAACTAGAATACAACCGGCGAGGGGGTGATTCTACATGCAAAAATAAGTCGAAAAAACAGGAATAACATTTTTTCGTTTGACAGCTCAAAGTTACGCCAGGTTCGCGTGCTCTAGTACATGCACTGAGAAAAAAAAAGTAGTTACTTCAATAACACGCGTGTTATTGTAATTTTTTACTTCGATGAATATCAATGTATTCTTTTCAATAGTATGAAATTTAGAAGCAAATCGTGATGTATTTGAATTGTCTATCATGAAATGATTGAAAATATTATTTGATTCAATACCGTATATTATTATTCGTAATATTCATTTTTTCCTTCAATCAGATATGTTGTTAAAAAAATTTGCGAATTGGTTTGAGGCCATATCTTATTTTTTTGAAAACATTGATGGTCAAGCTGTTGGCTTATATGATTCGCGGAAATGAGTTTTGCTATTTGAAATTCAATAGTATTAAATATTAAAATAAGTTCATATGATATTGGCACTAATCAATAGTACATCTTATTGAATCAACATATATTTTTTTTGTTTCGACAGGATTTTTTTCTCAGTGTGCACAAAGTAGAATTAGTTGATCATGGTCAGACGCGTCAGACGATTCCTATGCAACAGCACGTGGATTCGTTGCATTTTGCATAAACAAAAAATGTTATTCCTTTTTTCCGACTTATTTTTGCATGTGGAATCACCCTCTGCCCGAGTTGTACCGCGATTTCGTAAATACCCTTTATTACAGACGAATAAATGTAACCTTCTCAATGAAACGTAATAAGAATCCATATCCGCAGTCCGCCAATAAGCTATCTATGCCATTAATCTCTACTAAAATCTTGATTTCGTTGTGTGAAGCTGCAAACGAGCATCCGCAGTCTATTAACCCCTTAACGGGCCGCCGCGTCTCGCTTATATCGCGTTCATAGAACAGCATAATGCTTTGCGAAGCTGGACCCATGGACTTGCTAAACAATCCAGAAAAAGAATAATTTTCATCAAATCATAAATAGAAGATCTGTTGATCGCGGAGCCGAATAAACTGAGGTACACCGCAACGTTTATCGTTCGAATTGCAAGAATATCGGAGCCGGGGGCCCGGAATGCGCTACGTGGCGGCGGAAAACGCTCTGCGGGGGTGTCGCGTGACCTCGCGGGTCGTCGGTTCGGGCTGCGGTGTCGATGGTGGATCTCCCGATCGTGTTTCAAAGCGACCGGGGTATTGTCTTACGGGTTTCGGGCCGCGCGCGTGAAACAGTATCCGGCGTGCGCGCGTCCCGTTCATTCATGCGGCCGGCAAAAAAGCGAGATCCTAATTCCCGGGGGCGCATTGTCTGGCGCAAACGAGGAAAAAAGCGGGCCGTGGACCGCGCCGCGGGGGTGGGAGGTTCGCTGTGGTGTGGATGGTGGGGGGCCGAGGCACGGCGTTGACGTTCGCGCGGCGGTGGGGGGTCCCGGAGCGACCGCCCGCGAGTGGGTTGGTCCCTAGGACGGTGGGCGTGTCCGACCACGGCCGACGGTGGCCGAGGATCGCCGAGTCGGGGCTCGCGCGAGGGGAACGCCGAGGCCGGTGTTTTCGTTCGCCTTAGTTCCGCGCCGGGTGCCACGACAGTCGCATCGCTTCGAGTTTACGTGCGCGCGCGCGCGTGCTTCACAAGCCTCTCTCTCTCTCTCTTCTCTCTCTTCTTTCTCCGTTTTCGCTGCTGGTTTCCCCTCCCCGGGCGAGAGGAGCGCGGTTACAGAGATCACGTACTGCGATCGAGTATACGCAAAAGAAGCAAACAACCTAATCGGGCGGCCGCGGTCGCTCTCTGTTGCACACGGATTATACCAAATCTCGGGTTTCGCGCGAGGACCGCTCTGGAGCACACGCGCCCCCCCGAGGACGCACGAGAGGAGAGACACACGGGTACTTGTCAGAAGGGACCCGGATCCAACGGAACCGGGGCCGCAACCCCGCGCGACATCCCTGCTACCGGACGACCGAATCTCGAGAGAGCCCACGATGTGCTGTGTGTGTGTACAGTGCAGTGTCTTCTACTTCTGCTTCGTCGACTTGGTGCTAACGAAAGTGATAACGATTTTATAAACACGCCCATCGAACGTACCTCTTCTCCGCTGCCCGGCGAGCCACCCGCCGGCTACTTATCGCGACGCACTGTGATATCGAAAGAGGTAAGCACCTGCGAGGAGATCAAGAGATACGTCGACCTGCACTCTCGGACGCGAAGCTTTTCGTAGATTGTACGCGGGAATGATCCGGTTAGCGCGGCGGATCGGAGAACTCGAGGGTGTCGCCTTGGCTTCTGTTGACGCCCGTTGAGAAGGCGTCAACGAGGAGATTGTTTGGTTCCTACGGTCAGGCAATTCAGGGAATATTGTGGTAGTTCGGTTGAGCATTATCGTTTTCGTTTGTCACGTTTAGTCGCCTTCGATATGCTAGAGGTTGACCTCCCTCCAATCAGTGCGCAGTCGTTTTCATGATCACAATCGTGTCTCACTTGTGCAACTCCAAAAATGCAAGAAAATGTGAGTGACTAATTGATAGCTCTCTGGTTCTATTTTCACCCGCATCAATCATGATCGCGTCGGCTTGAAATTCTCGCAAGATATGCTCGAAACAATGTACTCTGTAAGATAACATCAAAATTCGTAATCTTCTTTAATCCTTTTTTCTCAAAATTCGTATGTAAAAGTGATCTCTTTTAATGTGGTATTTACACTGCCGTAATTCGGCGAAAAATAATCGTAGATACATTTTGTTGGGCTTCTTCGAAAGCGCAGACTTCAGGCTTTAGACCCCCGTCGGTTTGAATCCCGGGAAAAATTTGTTGACTTCTACAGAATCTTTCGAATTTATACATTGTCGGAACAGACACCATCTACATATTTTTACCCGTTTCGTAGCGGGAAAGTACTTCGTTGAAAATCGGCGTAGTGTACTCGAAAGCGCTGACTTTGCTCTTCAAAATCAGCCTAGGTTCATCACCCTCCGATAGTTTTTCTCGGAGTTAGACTGTTTTGAGTATCATGCTGTTTGCAACTATTGTTCACGTTGCGATGCGGTAGGGTAGGAGTGGCACCTTCCTCACTAAAAGTGCTGTAAAACGGCGAAAAATAATCGTAGCTCAATTTTCTTTTGCTCTGCGTAGAGCTGAAACTTCTACCTTCAAATCCACGTTAGTTAGACGCCGCTAAAGAATTTTTTCATTTCTGCATAGACTTTCGAATTCGAAACATTTCGGAAAATCTATAGCTCCCACTATTCTGCTCACTGTGAACTGTAAAACCATCCTAAGTTAGAACAATTTACGGCAATTTGAAGCGCAGATTTCATGCTTCAAAACGAGCCTAAGCTCATCATCGGCCGACTATTTTTGACAAAGTTGCATCATGTTGAACGTATCAAAAACCTCTTCGAAATTCTCTCTTCCCGTTCTGTCGCTAGGAAATGTCGATTTTCGTCGACGTTTTCGATTATGGCAGCAGTATGTGCCCTGCAGATGTATGTGAATGTGTGTCGGAAAAGTGTCAAGTGTTAGTCTAGACCGAGCCTAAGTTAAAAAGAGGCTGTTAATTAGCAATTTCGTGGATAATAAGTAGCACGATGGTTATTCGACGGGGTGTTTCGGTGGGAATTCGCCTAAACGCGCAGTATGGCCGCCGACGGTTATGCTTGGGACCGCGGAGCACGCGTCTGCGGTCGCCTGATCGTAAATCGCGGGCGAAATCGAGTTCGTAACGAGCACCGCGACGTTCTCTCGATAAGTGTTACCTTGTACCGGAGTGTGCTCGTGCTCGCAAACCTTCCCGGCTATAGTGTTTCGTGCGACGGGGAGCTGGTTTGCGGCCAAGATCGCTATAGCGCGCGGAAAATCGCGTCCCGCGACCCGTAAATCGCGATTCTGGAACCGGGAATCGGCAGTCGACCGAGAATTCGATAAAGCCGGACAGAATTTACTCTTGCCATTAACTTGTCACGCTGGATGCGGTTCCATTAGAGTAGACAGTGAGCTAGATATGCATTTTTCACCGCAGACCGTTTTTACAATCCGGGAAATTGCGCTTGTGAATCACATGTTCGCGATTTCACTGGAATCTTGGAAATATCAACAATTTCGACGGCGTTCTACTGGATTTTCTATCGAATTCCTAACATCTTTACGATTCTTTCACAGCGTAAGGAATTCGAAACGCTCCTGAATTAACTCTTAAACATTTTTTCAAAAAGTCCAAGTGAATATAATTTTAAATAATCGTGAGATTCAGTGAAGACTTCAGGATTTCTGTCTAGCTAATTATGCGATCAAAACCATCGCACGATTACCTTTATGGATTTTTTAAATGGAAAGTGGCAGTTTATCTTCGGAGAGATTCCGTCGACTTTATCGACTATCTTCGTCGATGTCGATGACATGGGAAAAGCTTGATGTATGTTCACTATGGATTCCGTCATCGATGCAAAAATTGCAGTTGCATCCTCGCGATGCAGTTGCAGTAGAGAAAGTAGTTGTGTCTCGAGCGGTTAGGATAGCTACCGTATCTCGCCTCGGCTTGAATGTTCGCAGCCGTATAATAATCTGATATTCGGGAGAGAGAGTGTAGAATCATTCTACGCAAGAAATATTTGCGAACTGTTGACACCTACTCAAACATTCTAAACCCGATGAAAACTATGTCACTATATCCAGGAGAGCGTGTAGAATCGTTCTAGATCAGAAGTGCTTCTTTTCTTCTCGAAGCAGAGTACATTCGACTTTCTGTTCACCGGCGTACACGCCATCGAACAAACGCAGTTCGAACACACTGGAACACACATAATCCGTTAAAAAAAATATCGTCATACTCGACAGAGTCTACAGAATCGATCCACGTAAGAAACATTGCCATACCTTTCGTAGCTCGACCGTAAAAAATTCGCAAAGCTCCGCTGAACGTCTGAAATCGGACTTTCTGCTTGCCTCGACACGCCTGCAAACAAACACTGTTGATACACACTTAACAAACATAATCTTATGAAAAAAATATCGTCATACTCGGGAGAGTCTACGGAATCATTCTACGCAAGAAACGTTGCCGTACCGTTCATAGTTCGGTTGCAAAAAATTCCCGAAGTTAACCAGCCAAGCTGAAACAGCTCGTATGTCTTCGAAGTAAAATTTCTGAAAACGAAAAATTGGTAGAAACGAGCGGTTTTCGAATTCTGTTAGACTAAGTTATAACTTTCTGGAGTGGAAATAGTTGATAACGAAAAAACTTTTGGTTCGCCGTCGGTCCCCATCTCTCGCGTCGAAGTTAGGCTTGTTTGGCAGCGCAGTTTTTGCGATGGCCAGGGTTCGTTGGCTCTGGAGAGAGCCGTCGCTCGCGCTGTATCAAAGGAAACTGTTGTCTCTCGAAGCGAGAGGGACGGGAAGATGGCGCCTGTTCACACTCGACGGACCGTTTCGCTCGTATTTTACTTTCTCGCCTCGCCGTAGCTCCTACAATTAATATCCCTCGAGGAAAAAACTGTCCAATATATCCCTCAACGTCGTCGAATATAAACACGATCGTCGAGAGCCCTTGGAAACTGGATAGAGCGTCCAGTTTTTCCGCCGGATCGGGTTGCCGACCACTTTTCCTCGGGGAAATTAGAGACCGATCGTCGAATAATGACTCGTTACGCTCGATTGCGCAACGAACGGGGCCCGAGGGGGGCCGACGGGACCCGACGGGCCCAGGTAGCCGGGCCGGAGGCCCCGCTGAGCGTCGCGTCGCTTTTCGCGAGGCCCCGAGCACCTTTGTTCCGAGGGACCCGCCATCGCAACGATGTCCACCGACGCGGAAATTTCGATTTCTCGACTCCCCGGGCCCGAAAAGGAAATCACTGGCCCTCACCGGAGACCCTCCGAAATCTCTCCCGACAGATAGCAACAAAGTTTCTTTGCCTTCGAGGATCTCTGCGTTTTAACCCCTTGTCTCTCGAGGTCTCTCGACATTCGTAAAAAGCGAATATTTAGTGATTATGCTGCGGTCACAGGTGGTTAGATGATCATTTGTGTTCGTCCGAGTTTGCGGAGTCAAAAGTAATTCAGCTGCGTCGAACTTCTACACAGTTGCAATATTATTTTAAGAAAATCTTCACTGAATTCTATAAACTTCAATTTAGATTGAGGAATTTCGTTTGTTCTATTTGTTTCTTCGTGGTGTGACAGTCTTTCGGCTCGCTGTTTGAACTTCCCGGTATTTCGAGTGTGTACCAGTCCGACGATCCTCCGCCATCTTGTGTACAGTGAAATTATTCTGTGCAGTGTGCAGAAAGTCGCGGAAGTTTCGATCTTTTTAGGAAAATGAGTTAGTAATGATAGTTAAACGTGTGAGAATGTTTGAATTTGTCATTGTTGATAATATTCATTTGTAAAATGGTTGTTGTATCCTGGAGCGTTCTATTCGGACAGGTGTCCGTCGGATAGGAGTAGGTGTGCTCTGAAGCCCACTTTTTCGATTAGGTGTCTTAGCTTGACTGTAATTACTTACCCAATGTCTATATCTTGAATCGTCAAGAACCAGTTCATTGTTATAAAAAGGAAATATGTGGTTGGGATAACTGATTAACAAACAAATTGCATGAACATTTAAATCACTACTTACAAATATTTATCTGTCATTAATCTACAAATTTCCATGAAAATGCAAATCTGACATTTTCCGAAGGGGTGGTTTTTTGTAAATTCTGTAAGTGGCACAATTTTCGTCGAAAAAAGTCGACCGAGGTCTCAAAATGACCGTCAAACTATCCACTACAACTTCTACTAATTCTCATCAACATTGAACTCCGACTTTCTTCATGCCATCCATTTTTTTACAACTGTTCTCCGTTGCTTTGTAAATGCTCTCGACAGTAAAAATCTTCTAAATTCTGTCAGTGGCGCAATTTTCGTCTAAAAGCGTCTTCCAAGGTCTTAAACTGATCGTCAAACCGTCGACTATAACCTCTGCTAAGTTTCATTAAAATTGAAATCAGAGTTTTTTCACGAAAGCAATTTTTGTGCGTATACTTTCGGTGACGGGATCGCGTGAAATGGTCTCGGTGGCTGAGTTTTCGCTCGAAAAACCTGTCCGAGGGCTCGAAATGGCCGGCAGACGATCGGCTGTCGTTTCGCAACGGAGTGTTTCGTGGTTCACGAGAAACTCTCGCGATGGTTTTCGAAGGGAAAAGCGGCCGGTCGCGCGTCGCGTCCCTCGCGAAAGGGAGGGAATATTTGCGCCGGCGTTCCTCGCCGCCCATAATTGCCAATTTGCAAGTATAATAAACGGCCGTCGGTTTCTGTTTTCATTTATTAACCGCGAAATGCCTCCGCTTATTAGCGCAACGATGCATTCGAAGCCAGCTCGCTCGTTTCTTCGCGATAAACATTCTTTTCGCCGGCGAAAACGCTCGAGCTCCGCCGGACGACTCCGTTTTCGAGCGTCCGCAGACTTTCCAGTGGAATTCCGTCGATCTTTTGCGAATTCTACGTCGAATTTTACGGTCCTCTATTTCACTTTCCTCGAATCAATTGGCGATATAACCCATTTTCAATTTTTTCACAAACCTTTTGATCATTTTACGATCCTTTCGATCGAGACGACTGCCTTCATCATTTTTTCCAAAGAAAACTATACTAGCTACAATAACGAATCTTTACGGAGATGATTCTAGTATAAATTCGATATACAACCATATTTTTCATGTTCATTTTCATTACCTCTTCTCATCGTTACAGAACGAACACTGAACCCCTCCAGACTCGAGAGGTACCATCGACGAAATCGCCATAGCAACCGCAAAAATGCACAAACCCCGAATACAAAAATCGTGTCGTATACTCCATCTCTGGCAGAAAAAGTCCCAAAAAGTTTCATGCGCCTACTCGGTTCAGTGTTCACAGAAAAAAATCACGAAAGCGGCCCGAGGTTCGTCCACTCGGTCTCGCACCGGCGGTCATATCGCTAGAAAGTAAATATTACCTTAAATCCAAGAGCGCAGAAACAATTAGGAGCGATATTAAACTCGGCGTTGTTGGCCGAATGTCTAATTTCGAATCCTTGAATAACATTAATTTCGCCGTGGCGAGATTCGCATCGCGTCGCTCGGATCTCTCGAATCTGTAGCCAGTGGAAAGCCTCTTCGTGACAGAACAGATTATTAACGCACAACTAGACTGCGTGTCTTTGCGCACTTACGGCACGCGCAACAGAACCTCGCAAACTCGCCGCGAGCACGTAATACAATCGAAACGGAGAGTATTTCCATTCAATTTTTAACGCCGAAAGAATTCGATCGTCGTTACTGCGCTTTCGATGGAACTCATCGCTTTTACGCTTTTACCGAGCCGGCGAACGCGTCGATGGCTGGATCTCTGCTGTTTCGTGATCGAAGTCGATCAATTAATTCGCTGAAGCTTCATTGAACCCACTAAAAAAAATAAAAATGTATTTTTATTGATCCACAGTTCACGAGATAAATTATTTAAATCGTTAAAAATATCCTTGAAGCTCACAGAAAACTATAAATGCGCTATGTTCATTCTAAAACAAATAAACGAAGCAGACAAGAAACACTGAAATTCTAAAACTTCGAGAATAAATCAACACCTGCCTCGATCGTTAAAAATTAATTCCGCAAGAAATCAGCGAGGTATCCACACAAAATAAAATAGAAAATTAAAGAGAGAGAGAATCGTCATACTAAAAATCAAGAAGATCGACGTACTTCGCCGAGCTTAGTGAAAATAATTAGACAAACTGGCAAAGGATCGGAACAGACGTGGGAACAAAATAAAACGAGCCGAAGCGCGAGGACAAGATAATAAAATGGAGAGGGGGCATCGGGGGGGCCGGATCCTCGCGATAAATAATCGAATATAAGTGTCCCGGGATCTACTAAAGTATCCTGAGGATAGCGAGTCTGCTCCGAAAGAGTCCACAGCTCGATTTTCTTTTTCGTTTCCGTCGGAATCGTAAAGTTTGACGTTCCTCCGCGTTAGGTCCTCCTCCGGTTGGTCCCTCTTTTAGCTTTGAGAGGTCTAGAAGGGTATCGTGTTTCCCCCTCGTGCCCGTGGTGTGTTGTGGAAGCTCGATCGGCCTCGATCCGACGGCGGGGATCGAGCAGGATCTCGAGTGAACACGATCGATCTACGCGCGCGATCGAGCGCGTGCCACTTTCTCAGTTTTCGGAGGCTGTTGTCGATGGAAAACGCGTGCGACCGTGGCGATTGCCGATCGAAACTCGATCGGATCACTGTGGATCGCTGCCGTCGGCCACCACCGACGGCGACGGCGCGCTGGATCGATCTGCAGATCGTGTAGATCTCGCGCCTGTCGCTTATCTTGCTGAATTCGCTGCTCCCTGACGATCAGAGACGTTTAACAATTCCAAAACAAAAAAACTGTTACAGGTATCGTCCTGAAACTTTTTGGCCTTGTTTCTCTGTACTTTGATACTACGCCGTAATTTTTGTCAAGTGAAAATATTCACTCGTTTCGAAGTTACAGTCAAATGAGCGGAGATGGTTTTTTACCTTGAATAAACTGGAATTTTGGAGTTCGAATGTCTCCCAGGAGTTCAAAACATTTTTTTTGTGGCTGAAACCAACTCGAATTTATAGCCCGGAGTCTCCTCTTTGGAACAAGTCCAATCACGCTGACGTGCGATTTTTTCTTTTCGTTTTATAGTTGTTTGTTGTCCGAGAAGTACCGCCGGTTTCAATAGAATAATGATCGTCGCGGGAATTTTAGCGCACAGAACGGCGAATTACGTTGTTTTACGAAACCATAATCGGTTGATTAATGTTTCGTCGAAGCGAGCAGTTCGAAGTTCGAACCCTCGAAAAATTCCCCAGCCGCTGCGCTTATCGCGAGATTCTTATCGGCGAGTCCCGAGCAACAATGCTATTTTATTGAATCGCGTTACGGGACGCGACGTAACGACTCTTATCGACTCCTATCGACGTCTGTCGCTTCCACCCGGACAAATTTCCGCGGTCACATTTTTTCTGAAACCTGCTTGCTCAGGATTCGCCTGACTCAGCCTGCACCTCGGGAAAATTCGAAACATTTGTACAGTGAAGTATTTTCTTCTTATTGTTAGCGTTCTTCTTCTTCTTCTTCTTTCCTTTTCATTGAAACTCCAAGAACTTGCACGTTGAATCATGAACAGCTATGTAAAATTATGGAATTGAATTTTTGAACAAGCTTTTTTGCATGAATTAATCGTGCGTTGGAAAAAAGGAAATGTTTGACGACGCTGAAAATTTTCGCGAGCCCAGGACCGGTTACGTGATCCGCCCGAAAAATTCCCTCCATCGAGGCGAGCCGTTCGATCACGTATCGCTGTTACTAATCTTATCGACGTTCGTTAATCGATTGTTGTCGGACAGCGGCGCGATGCACGTGCGCCACCGAAAATCACCGCCGACTCGTGGCACGCGAGATTAACTTTGTCAACAGCCTTCGAATCTCGATCAAAGTTCGCGAGTCGTTCGATTCTAGCTCGAAGATTATACAAAAAACCTGTAAATTCAATCACTCAAACTATTTTCCATCTGGAACATTTCCGACATTTCGCGCAATTCACACAGAGCCACCGAACATCGTCCACAGCAGCCGCCATTTCGAGAGTTTTCGTCCAACAAAAATACCACTTCATAGCGAGAGAATCGATGAATCTCGCGAAAAAAATTTTGTGTCGCTATCTCTCTCCGTTCCGTGGCAAAAAATTCTCAAAATTTTCGTATTTCTCGAACCTCGATAATCTCACAATTCTTTATTTATTCACTCACTTATTGAAGCATCGTGACATTTTTCACCTAAAAAAAATGCTGTCCTCTAGCCGAAGAATCGACGAATCTCATGAAAAAAATTTTGTGTCGATATCTCTCTCCTTTCCATGGCAACAAATTCTCAAAATTTTCGTATTTCTCGAACCTCGATAATCTCACAATTGTTTATTCGTTCACTCATTTATCGAAGCATAGTGAAATTTTTCACCTAAAAAAAATGCTGTCCTCTAGCCAAGGAATCGACGAATCTCATGAAAAAAATTTTGTGTCGCTATCTCTCTCCGTTCCGTGGCAAAAAATTCTCAAAATTTTCGTATTTCTCGAACCTCGATAATCTCACAATTGTTTATTTCTTCACTCATTTATCGAAGCATAGTGAAATTTTTCACCTAAAAAAATGCTGTTCTCTAGCCGAAGAATCGACGAATCTCATGAAAAAAATGTTGTGTCGCTATCTCTCTCCGTTCCGTGCCAAAAAATTCTCAAAATTTTCATATTTCTCGAACTTCGGTAATCTCACAATTGTTTATTCGTTCATTCATTTATTGAAGCATACTGAAATTTTTCACCTAAAAAAAATGCTGTCCTCTAGCCGAAGAATCGACGAATCTCATGAAAAAAATTTTGTGTCGCTATCTCTCTCCGTTCCGTGGCAAAAAATTCTCAAAATTTTCATATTTCTCGAACTTCGGTAATCTCACAATTGTTTATTCGTTCATTCATTTATTGAAGCATAGTGAAATTTTTCATCAAGAGAAAAATACTGTCCTCTGGGCAAATAATCGACGAATCTCATGAAAAAATGTTGTGTCGTTATCTCTCTCCTTTCCGTGGGAAAAAATTTCCACAATTTTCAAAATTTTCGTATTTCTCGTACCTCGATAATCTCACTTATTGTTTATATGTTCACTTATTTATTGAATCATCGTACAATTTTTCACCTAAAAAAAATACTGTTCTCTAGCCGAAGAATCGACGAATCGCCTGCGAAAAGACTCGTGTAGCTATCTCTGTCCATTCCGCGGAAAAAATTCCCGAAGAAGACTCTCGTCTGGGAAAGATGTTTCGAGGTCGTTATTTATTTACTGTTTGGAAGATCCAGCGTGTATCTGACGGATCGATGATCCCGAACGGATCGAGATCTGTCCGTGGTCGTTCTATCTCGAATTCTGGAAGCAAATCGTTCCCGGGTTCGATTAGTATCGCAGATCGATCGCGACAATGTCGTAGGTTGTTTGACGCGGATTTCCAACGGGCTGGCGGCGGCGTTCGGCTCGCGTAACCTTCGAAAATCGTCCGATAGTTTTCGGTTATCGGCTCGAACGGTCTTATCTCGATCGCCGGACTCGTCCAGGCCCACCTCACGGTTCCGAGGAGTGATCGGTCGAAAATATCGGGCGAGCTAATCTCGAGAGTGCTCTCGACCACGCTTCACGTCACTCGTTTTCCTGTGACGCGCTCACGGAATCGATCGGGTGGCCTCGAACGTCTTCGGAATCGTGGAAAACACTTCCAACGATTCTCGGAAAGCATTTTTTATTTAAAAAAATTTTCAGTATTCTCAGACAATCTCTCTGCAAGCATTGGTTCTCAATATTGACACTTGCCCCCTCTTTATAACTCAGGAACGAAATATTATTTCGAAATAAGACAAACTCCAGTCGAATCTGCGTGAAAAGAGTCACCGGTTTTTGGTTACCGTCGCAGGACTCCTTCTAGGTGGAGCAGCACTGCTCAATAACTCATATAAACTCATATAAACAATGTGAGAAATAGATTATAGTATATATGGTTAGAAAGCTTGATTTTTCTGTGATTTTCTGGCACAAATTGGAACTCGATGGCTGCTCTTGTTCGAAAGTTATAGTCCTCGATGTATATTCCGAAATTCGAACTTTGACTACTTCTCTTTTTTAACCTGGGGGAGCTATCGAAAAATTACTTCGTGGGCTCAATTCCGGGCTACTAATTGGCAATATTCGAAAAGAATTGGGCGTGGTCATTGAAGTCTTTGCTTCGCGGTAATCGGATCAATGTTGAAATGCCGTGTCAAAGGAAATGTACAAATGAAGATTCGGATCTATGGGGCTCGAACATGTAAAATTTCAATCGACTAGAATTGAATTCGATCGGATCGATGATCGAACATCGGGCAGAAGAAATCGCGGCGAAATGTGAAAGAGCGATATTCGCTGGCGTTAATCTTATCGGTTTCTCGTGTGTATCTTATCTGATCTTGTTTTCGAGTATTTTATTTGCCTGGGACACACAATTTTGGAAACGGAACGTCCGCAGGTATGCTTCGTGGACGCTCACGGGGAGAATACTGCGTGTCCGATTTATTTCGAATCGCGACTGGTTTTTTCGAAGCACAAAATATTTTTGGAGGCGCGTACAAGGTTTCCCAATCGAATTTCCTTCCTCTCAAAAATTACGTTCATCTAGTTGAGGTTTCATTCGAAGCCGCCTACAACGAACACCTAACACATTATAAAAATTCACACACACTACTGACTCATCCCCGAACATACTGCATAAAGATTTTTCATCCTCCGTCATCCGATCTCTCGGTAAAAAATTCCCAAAGTCATCCTATTTTTCGAATCTGAACAGAAATCTACCAGACAGAAGACTTTGCTCAGAAATCGTTATTAATTACGTCAACAGGGTAGTCGTGGCACGAATTTGGAACATATAAATATTTCGCCTACGTCGATCGAATTGGTGGGCGACCGGTTCTGGAAGCGTTGGCCTAATCGCGGCGTAGATAAGGGCCCTCGGTCCTTTTCCCGTGGGATCGGGGCAGCGCGAGGATTGGCCGATCGCGAGATTAGGGTCCCCGGTTATTCGATTGCGTCATCGATGACCTTGACGAGGATGGTGGCGAGGTGAGGCGAGGCTCGCGGGGGCCGTAGCGATTGATAAATCGTTCGGGAGGCACTTGATCGTCGAGTGGGTTGGCCGATGATCAGTGTTTCACGCACTAAAGCGCAGATCAGGACCCAATTAACCGAGATCTCGGCGGCTGATCGATTATCATCGGCGATCGTGCCGGGTAAGTGACTCGAGAGCGTCGAACGGTTCGCGCGCGAACCCGGCCCCCGGTTTCCGGGTCCATTTTATCGTGCCGATCCGTTCAAACCGATCGATCTTCCTTCCGCGATCGACTTTCCCGGGATCGGTAACGCCGCGATCGGCGAAGAAATCGGCGCCGATCGATCGGCAAGTTTCTTCGGTTTCCCGCGGTGTGCTGTTTCGCAATCGACCCGCGACAAACCGACAGTGCTAATTAACGGACCTGGCTGCGTGCAGACTGTGGGAACACGAATTTCCTATGAAAAACCGGTGCCGACGAGACGCCAGCGATGATGTGACGGTGTCGAGACCCCCCGAAAGCAAAAGACGCCGACGCGGCGGCGGAATCGAGTCTCCGACCGCTCGTGGTTATCTAATCTGAAGGAAATCGTCTCCGCGGTGACTAAGTAACGATTTTCGTTGTTTTTCGTCGGTTCGACAAATTTCTGGGAATTTTTCTCCGGAAAAGTGACACTCGGGATTTCAAAGTTTTCGCCAGGAGGTGGATCGTACGGTTCTTTTCGAGTAGAAATACATTTTCTCTGGTTTGCAAGATGGCGGTGGTAGGGTTGCATCGATGAACGCGTATTTTTGTGTGCGTCGTTGCCGAGGTTGTTGCGTGGAAAATTGTTTACTCGTCGGAAAAGCTAATAGAATTTTTACCGGGGTGGTTAGCATGTTTTTTTAGAGAATGTGTACTGTGAATTTCATGTAGATCTTTTGTTTCAGAAGGCGTAGGTGGAAATTTTTGCGTCGCCAGCCAAGCCTGGCCCTATGATCACTCGGATCGTGCTCGCGAGGACCACGCTTCCGTCAGAGAGGCGTTTTTGGCGCCGTTCCTAATCTCCTCCCCCGCGTTTCCCGGATATCCCTCCGATCCCCTAATCTCCTCCGTGGTTGTCCGTCGAACGACCCCCTCTGAGAGCATCCCCCTCGTATCACGAACGGAGGAGGAGGGGGTGGAGGAGGAGGAGGTGGAGGTGGAGGAGGTGGAGGAAGGGTCGGGCGCTACAGAGGAGGGTTCTGGACAAGGATGGACATGAGCAGCGAGTCAAGCGCGGCTAGGTGGTACGAGCCACCTAGATCCACCCTGGAGCCGCCCTCGGGAGGCGCTGGAGTCGGCGGAGTCGTCGGCAACCCCACCGACTACAGGGGATACTACCCTCACGCTGGACCCACCGCGCATCACCCAGCTGCCGCGGCTGCCGCACACTATGCTCATAGTAAGTCCGTTTTCTTTTATTTCCGCAAATTTACTGCAGTTCATTCTACACTGTTCAGTGTAAAACGATCCTTAAAAACGAACATTCACTTCTGCACAGTACCTTCTAGGACATTCGAGAATGTAGAACGAACGAAAAAAATCGTACACGAAGTCTTGAGCGCTCATTTTAAAGAGGACACTTCAAGCTTGAAGTACACGGTACTTTTAACTCGGTAGAAAATTTTTTCGGCCCTGTAGAAACGTTTAAACACGGAAAAATGGAAAAAATGACCGTTTTCTATATTTTCTTTGTTTCCCAGGCTGGAAAATTTTTCCCGAGAAAATCACTGTGAGATATCGAAAGCACACATTTCACGATTTAAAATGAGCCTTGGTAGAACCGCCTACGATTTTTCTTCATGGAGTTACAGCAGGTTGAATTCTGACAATAGTTCACCTGAGAGACCTTGTGATCGTCGGTGTACTATGAGGCCCAAAAAAGTGATCGGACCCACAACAAAATTTTAGAGCCTATAAAATCCATAGTTTACCCGAGAGATCACCTGAGAGTTCACCTGAGACGATCTTGTGATCGTCGGTGTACTATGAGGCCCAAAAAAGTGATCGGACCCACGAAAAAATTAAGAGCCTATAAAATCCATAGTTTACCCGAGAGATCACCTGAGAGTTCGCCTGAGACGATCTTGTGATCGTCAGTGTACTATGAGGACCAAAAGAAATTGTCGGGCCCACGAAAAAATTTTAGAGCCTATAAAATCCATAGTTTACCCGAGAGATCACCTGAGAGTTCGCCTGAGACGATCTTGTGATCGTCAGTGTACTATGAGGCCCAAAAGAAATTGTCGGGCCCACGAAAAAATTTTAGAGCCTATAAAATCCATAGTTTAGCTGAGAGATCACCTGAGAGTTCACCTGAGACGATCTTGTGATCGTCGGTGTACTATGAGGCCCAAAAAAAATTGTCGGGCCCACGAAAAAATTCTAGGGCCTAGAAAAACCATATAGGGTCTATTGTCGCTCCAATAGAAATACTTTGGGGCCTGAGAAAAGTTGTGGAGATGACAGGAAAATTGTGGGACTTATAATATTGCGGGGCCCGAAAGGAAACTGCGGAGTTCGAGATTTTTCTTCATGGAGTTACAGCAGGTTGAATTCTGACAATAGTTCACCTGAGAGACCTTGTGATCGTCGGTGTACTATGAGGACCAAAAGAAATTGTCGGGCCCACGAAAAAATTTTAGAGCCTATAAAATCCATAGTTTACCTAAGAGATCACCTGAGAGTTCACCTGAGACGATCTTGTGGGAAAATTGTGGGACTTATAATATTGCGGGGCCCGAAAGTAAACTGCGGAGTTCGCGGCAGTGGTCGCAGTAGTCGCAGTCTAATTTCGCCTGGTCTGCTTGTCGACGGAGCGTGAAAAAAAGGTAGCATCTAGCGGGGCATGCAGGGGGAGAGGGGCGGGAGGTGGGGGGAGACCGAGGGAAGGAATAAGGGCCCGGATTCAGCACGGAAAGGGGGCCAAAAAGTGCACGGGCAGCCACACGAAACTCGATACACAGCCGGTCGGGATCTCGAGGCGGCTCGGGAACGCGATATCCCTGATTCTCGCCGACGCGCATGGATCATACTCGGCCCTCTGTTAACTCGTGCTGCGAAACCGAAAAAACTAGCCGGTGCCCCTAATCGGAATCAAATCTCTATCTGTCGCTGGAGCCGCTCCAAACGTACTCTCCGCGACTTCTTTACGACTTCTACCTCCTTCCTCTTCTGGCTCCCCCCGCCTCCCTCCTCGCCCGTCGTAACCGCGTCCACGGTTCTTTCTCGGCCGGTCCCATGGAATTTTTTCCGTCGGTCTGTTCGTGCACGGTTTCTTCTGCGGAGAGAAGCTTCTCCGCTATCCGCCGGTGGATAGAGAGATCTCGTTTCGAGTCCGCCGAGAGAGGGTCCGAGAGCGGTTCGCCGGGTTCTCCCGTAGCGATGTTTCTGTCCGCGAGTGATCGATCGTCGAGAGCGCGACGCGTATCGGGGTGGCGGAGTTCACCAGCCGGCCAGAAAGAAAGAGAAAAAAAACAAACAAGACAGGCGGACGCCCGATGAGCGCGCGGGGATGCATAATACACAAGGTGGTTGTTGCGCAGACAGGAAGGAAGCGCAGCGGACCGCGAAGCAGCCCGCGGGGCCCTCGCGGAGCTGCATGCGTAATTGCGGGCCACGGGAGGCCGACGCTTTCGTGGGTTCGCTTGCCCTCTCCCCGACCCCTTTCGACGTCCCACCGTTTTCATGAAAATTTAAAACGCTCTTCTCCCGCGGTCGGCCGCTCTACCGGGGCTGCCATTCTAAAACCAGTTGCGCCAGCTTGTTCTACGTGAAAAACTGAGTCGAAAATGTACTGGGCAGCTCCCTCGTACGACGCTTCGTTCTCTGGAAAATCGATGCTGAACGCTCGCTCCGCGCCAAGTAGAATCGGCATGCAGTGATCAGACAGCTTCTGACGTTCGAATGTGAATTATTTCGGTACGGGCAGAGGTTTACGGGGAATTTTTTATGGGAAATTCTCACACATTTTCGTGCCTATGTTCACCATTCTTAGAGCACAATAGCGCTTTTAGAGCACCCGGTATGTAGAGTACAAAGAAATATGCAAAATACCTGTGAAATGTACCTGAACCGTTTGAGCTGAAACTGTCCACGTTGGTAGTCCTATTGATCCTGCATTGAATCCACCAACTAATTTTTCGATAGCTCTTCTAGGTTGGGATAGGGAGGGGGTCAAAGTTCGAATTTCGAAAAATCTATCGAGCGCTATAACTTTCAAACTAGAGCAGGTATCAACTTGCAGTTTGGGCCAGAAAATCACAAAAAAATCAAGCTTTTTAACCATGTATGCAATTATTTATTTCTCGCAATTTTTACGTACGTCTCCCGCGTTTTTGTTCTTTTTATCGTGTGAAAATCCTATTGAGCAGTACTGTTCCGACCAGAAAGAGTTGTCCAGCACTAACCAAAAACTCATGATAAGCGGCTTTTTCACCGCTGTTTCGAATGGCGCAGGTCAAATTTCGATAGAACATTTTGCCCCGTACCGATAGCACGATTAACATCGTGACAGCGCATCTCCGAGGGTTCGAACCGTTCTGAACGGTCGCAATCTATTACTTTTTGATCGAGGGATCACTCGATCACGGGTTTCTCAGTGCCGGGAGATCTCGCGGCTTATTTTTTCCGGGCGGTCGCGCGCTCTTTCCATTTTCCGTTCGATCCAGCCTCCCGTTCCAGTTTCTCCGCGCAAGATAACAACCCCGTCCGTTCTATTTCCGCTTGGAACGCGGCCGTTCCTCCCTGTCGGCCTCGAGGTCGGTGCACCGGTCCCTCGTCTTCAACCCCCGAGTCTCTGCGCTCCCCTCCGAGCCTCTCTTTCCCTCTTTCGCGACGGAGAAGAGGGTCCGAGGCTCTGGGCGCGCACGGGTCGTGCAAAACGCGCGACCGCCGCCATCTTGCGCAAATGCACACGCCAACCGAAGGCGGAGCCTCTAGCCGCCGGTTCTCTCTCCGACTCTCTCTCTGTGTGTCTCTCTTTCTTGTTCGACCACCCCCTCCACCCCCGCGGCGGAGAGTGACTCGCGCGCGCGGCAGATGCGACTCGCGATGCAGCCTCGCACCGCGCGATCAATCTTACTCCTCGTTGCTGCTCCCGCTCGCCGCGGTTGCCGGTACCATTCTTCTGCCTCACCCCCTCCGGTGAAGGGTACCGGGTAGCCCCCGCTCGGTGTCACGATTCGACGGGCCCCCCTACGGACACTCTCGATCTTCTTGTTTCGAAACTAGTCGCGAACCTTTCGATCATACTGTCCGGCGCCGGGTTCAACAATCCGCCTCGTTAAACCGGAGAAAACCGACTCGAAAAATACGCGCAACCCTCTAACGACGCTCGCTCTCCTTTCTGATTCAGTTTTTGGTTCAACAATAATTTTGTCGAACAATGTTTTTTTGCGAAAATGCACACGTCCTCTGGACGATTTTGTAAATAAATTTTATTTTGATGGATTGAGTACATTTCTGAAGATGTCTTCCAGAGGTTCAATGCAGGGTGAATATTTAATGTAAAAGATCCACGATTGAGGATCTGATCCACGATTGGATAGGATCCACGAAAAATTATGCGGAACAGAGACAACGTTTTAGAACACTCGTAAGATCTCTGGAGGTATCCAGAACCCACACAAAAATTCTTCAGCACAAACATACACCTACGCAAACAGATTTAATCCCTTGTCCTACAATTTATTTTACGGTTTCAGTGATTAGAACTTTTTTTGTAGTTCGCAATTTCATAAAAAAGGAGAACATTTTTACATGTTCTCCACTGAGTGTACATTAACAGAAAACAAAATAGAATTTCATTATGATTAAAAGAAAATTAAATTAAATTTTACACTCTGTTCGGAATCTTCATCGTGAGTCTGACACGATATTGTAGGGCAGGGGGTTAAACGTAGCAAATATGTAGCTGGGCTAGTCCCATAATACTTAGAGCCATGTCGGGCTACACTAAGAAGAATTAGATCAAATCTGTAAGTGTCTGTGACCTACAGAAAAATTCTGGTGCAGCAGAAAAATTCTGGTGCTCGCAGAGAAATTGTTTCAACCAGCACAAACATGCACCTACGTCAAACAGACTTGAACCTTGAAAATCAGTAGCTAAGCTAGTCCTACAATTCTTAGAGCCATGCCAGCCCACGCTAAGAAGTATTAGATGAAACCTACAGGTGTCTGGGACCTACAGAATAATTCTGGTGCAGCAGAAAAATTCTGGTGCTCGCAGAGAAACTGTTTCAACCAGCACAATCATGCACCTACGCCAAACAGACCTCAACCTAGAATATCAGTAGCTAAGCTAGTCCTACAATTCTTAGAGCCATGCCAGCCCACGCTAAGAAGTATTAGATGAAACCTACAGGTGTCTGGGACTTACAGAAAAATTCTGGTGCAGCAGAAAAATTCTGGTTCTCGCAGAGAAATTGTTTCAATCAGCACAAATATGCACCTACGCCAAACAGACCTCAACCTAGAATATCAGTAGCTAAGCCAGTCCCATAATACTTGGAGCTATGTCAGACCACACTAAGAGGTATTAGATGAAACCTACAGGTGTCTGGGACTTACAGAAAAATTCTGGTGCAGCAGAAAAATTCTGGTGCTCGCAGAGAAATTGTTTCAACCAGCACCATCATGCACCTACGCCAAACAGACCTCAACCTAGAATATCAGTAGCTAAGCCAGTCCCATAATACTTGGAGCCATGTCAGGCCACACTAAGAAGTCTTAGATCAAACCTACAGGTGTCTGGGACCTACAGAAAAATTCTGGTGCAGCAGGAAAATTCTGGGGCCCGCAGAGAAATTGTTTCAACCAGCACAAACATGCACCTACGCCAAATAGACCTCAACCTAGAATATCAGTAGCTAAGCCAGTCTCATAATACTTGGATCCCTGTCAGACCACACTAAGAGGTATTAGATGAAACCTACAGGTGTCTGGGACCTACAGAAAAATTCTGGTGCAGCAGGAAAATTCTGGGGCCCGCAGAGAAATTGTTTCAACCAGCACAAACATGCACCTACGCCAAATAGACCTCAACCTAGAATATCAGTAGCTAAGCCAGTCTCATAATACTTGGATCCCTGTCAGACCACACTAAGAGGTATTAGATGAAACCTACAGGTGTCTGGGACCTACAGAAAAATTCTGGTGCAGCAGAAAAATTCTGGTGCTCGCAGAGAAACTGTTTCAACCAGCACAATCATGCACCTACGCCAAACAGACCTCAACCTAGAATATCAGTAGCTAAGCTAGTCCTACAATTCTTAGAGCCATGCCAGCCCACGCTAAGAAGTATTAGATGAAACCTACAGGTGTCTGGGACCTACAGAAAAATTCTGGTGCAGCAGGAAAATTCTGGTGCTCGCAGAGAAATTGTTTCAACCAGCACAAACATGCACCTACGCCAAACAGGCTTGAACCTAGAAAATCGGTAGCTAAGCCAGTCCCACAATACTTGGAGCTACGTCAGGCAATACTAACGAGTGTCATATCAAACCTACAAGTGTCTGGGACCTCCAGACAAGTTCTGGAAAAAATGTCCGGGCCACAGCAGACGTTTAAACGGATGCAGAGACGGTTAAATGGTTCGTTCTGATAAATGAAACGAGGAGCGACTCCCTCTGTGCCCTGAATAACAACGACCGGCAGAAGACAGCCGGGGGCAGCTGTCGGATGAAATAAGAAGACGGGAAAGTCGATCAAGCCCGGGAGAAGTACACTAGCGGGGTGAAATTGCATGTTATTACGGCGCGGCTCGGCTAGTGGCGGCCTCGGCAAATGAGACGTTATTTTCTCCTGGAATTTCGTGTACGCCGTGAATCTGATTACCGCGGAGCTCTGAAACCGGCCCGCGTTTTGTTCGTTTTCCATCGTAATTCGAGGATTTACGACGTGCGACCGGCCCGAGCCGTTCCCACGAAAATCACTACCCTTAATTTTTACGCGTCTTTAATGATCGGAGATAAGCAGCGGCGAAATTTCGCGGCGCGAGAGCCCCGGCACGATCGACAGCAATTGCTCCCTGAAGAATCGGTAATACTTCATCCGGCCACCGATCTTGTCTCCCGGAAAAAAGAGAGATACTCGACATTTTGTCCGCAATTTTGTTAATTCGTTCGGCAACGGCTCGTTTCGGCGGAATAAAATTTAACAGGGAGATCACTGCAACATGGCGGACACGACCGATCGATCATCGCTAGAATCTCGCGATTGGACGCGCGACTCGTAGAAAACGCGGTTAGAAACGTTCGGCCGCATAGCAATCGCGGCGACGACTCGCGCATTATTCACGCCGATTTCCTTTTTCGCCGCGCGATTTTCTCCGAGCCTCGCCGTGAATGAAACACCGCCGCCATTCTGCGCGATTCCATTCTGCATTTTCCCTGAATGAAAGCGATCGCGACACCGTCGGGAAATCATTCGCAATAGTATTCATTTTTAAATTGGAATTGCTCGTTTGAAACATTGTTTCAAAATTATTTTTAGCACAACCAGACGCATATAAATAATGAAAACATTTTTATCAGAGGGGTGGGAGCACGAATTGAGGGGAACAAGTTACCCTCTCAATTATTTAAAATTGTTTTTAGTACAATGAGATACACACAAATAATGAAAACATTTTTATCAGAGGGGGTGGGAGAGCAGGAATTGAGGGGAAAAGTTACTCTCTCAATTATTATAATTATTTTAGTGCAATTGGACACACACAAATAATAAAAACATATTTATTAGAGGGGAGGGAGCAGGAATTGAGGGGAACGAGTTACCCTCTCATTTATTATAATTATTTTTATAGTGCAATCAGATACACACAAATAATTAAAATATAAATTGATTAGAGGGGAGGAAAAACATACAAATAAAACAAACATTTTTATCAGAGGCTTTTATCAGAGGGGGTGGGAGAGCGAGAATTGGGGGGAATAAGTTAATCTCTCAATTATTTAAAATTATTTTAGTACAATCAGACAAATACAAATTATGAAAATATTAATTGATTAGAGGGCAGGAAGCACATACAAATAATAAACAAATTTTTAACAGGGGGGTGGGAGCAGGAATTGAGGGGAACAAGTTACTCTCTCAATTATTTAAAATTATTTTCAGTACAATGAGATACACACAAATAATGAAAACATTTTTATCAGAGGGGGTGGGAGAGCAGGAAGTGAGGGGAAAAGTTACTCTCTCAATTATTATAATTATTTTAGTGCAATTGGACACAGACAAATAATAAAAACATATTTATTAGAGGGGAGGGAGCAGGAATTGAGGGAAACAAGTTACCCTCTCATTTATTATAATTATTTTTATAGTGCAATCAGATACACACAAATAATTAAAATATAAATTGATTAGAGGGGAGGAAAAACATACAAATAAAACAAACATTTTTATCAGAGGCTTTTATCAGAGGGGGTGGGAGAGCGAGAATTGGGGGGAATAAGTTACTCTCTCAATTATTTAAAATTATTTTAGTACAATCAGACAAATACAAATTATGAAAACATTAATTGATTAGAGGGCAGGAAGCACATACAAATAATAAACAAATTTTTAACAGGGGGGTGGGAGCAGGAATTGAGGGGAACAAGTTACTCTCTCAATTATTTAAAATTATTTTCAGTACAATGAGATACACACAAATAATGAAAACATTTTTATCAGAGGGGGTGGGAGAGCAGGAATTGAGGGGAAAAGTTACTCTCTCAATTATTATAATTATTTTAGTGCAATTGGACACAGACAAATAATAAAAACATATTTATTAGAGGGGAGGGAGCAGGAATTGAGGGAAACAAGTTACCCTCTCATTTATTATAATTATTTTTATTGTGCAATCAGATACACACAAATAATTAAAATATAAATTGATTAGAGGGGAGGAAAAACATACAAATAAAACAAACATTTTTATCAGAGGCTTTTATCAGAGGGGGTGGGAGAGCAGGAATTGGTGGGAATAAGTTACTCTCTCAATTATTTAAAATTATTTTAGTACAATCAGACAAATACAAATTATGAAAACATTAATTGATTAGAGGGCAGGAAGCACATACAAATAATAAACAAATTTTTTCAGAGGGGTGGGAGCAGGAATTGAGGGGAACAAGTTACCGTCTCAATTATTTAAAATTATTTTCAGTACAATGAGATACACACAAATAATGAAAACATTTTTATCAGAGGGGTGGGAGCACGAATTGAGGGAAAAAGTTACCCTCTCAATTATTATAATTATTTTAGTGCAATTCGACACACACAAATAATAAAAACATATTTATTAGAGGGGAGGGAGCAGGAATTGAGGGGAAAAGTTACTCTTTCAATTGTTATAATTATTTTTAGTGCAATTACACACACAAATAATTAAAACATAAATTGATTAGAGGGGAGGAAGCACATACAAATAAAACGAACATTTTTATCAGAGGTTTTTATCAGAGGGGGGGCAGGAATTGAGGGGAACAAGTTACCCTCACAATTATTTAAAATTATTTTCAGTACAATGAGATACACACAAATAATGAAAACATTTTTATTAGAGCGGAGGGAGCACGAATTGAGGGGAACAAGTTACCATCTCAATTATTATAATTATTTTTAGTGCAATTAGACACGCACAAATAATTAAAACATAAATTGATTAGAGGGGAGGAAGCACATACAAATAAAACGAACATTTTTATCAGAGGTTTTTATCAAAGGGGGGGGCAGGAATTGAGGGGAACAAGTTACCCTCTCAATTGTTTAAATTATTTTAGTACAATCAGACTAATACAAACTATGAAAGCATTCATTGACTAGAGGGGAGGAAGCACATACAAATAATAAAACATTTTTATCAGAGGGGTGGGAGCAGGAATTGAGGGAAACATTTAACCTCTCCATTGTTTAAAATTATTTTCAGTACAGTGAGATACACACAAATAATAAAAACATTTTTATTAGAGCGGTGGGAGCACGAATTGTGGGGAACAGTTTCTGAAGTACAGATCGTCTGAACTTGTCTTCTGAAGACAAGAAGTCTTAATCTTCTCTAACCGTATCTTGTAACGAACGGTCAGAATTTTGATTTTGCATAAAGATTGACGGTCTAGTCATCGCGTAAAAGGGTTCGCGGCGTGAAAAAGGTTTTGAGAAAGCGTCTGAATGGTTCTGGGGCAGAAGGGTGCGAGAAATCGGATTAATCGGCTACATTTCCATCCTCGTCAGGCTCATCTCTTTTTCCGATTGCATCTGTGCTGGTCTCTGTCTGTCCGTCTCAGGGTTGGGCTCGTCCTTTGAAAGGCGTCGGGGGCCGGCGCTCTTTGAATCCTTTCGAGCCTTTGAACTCGTTCGCGACGCCTCTGCACAAAAGCGGCGCAAAGTCAGCGACGCTCGGGGCGACTAATTATTTGAAGTAGCCGCGCTTTGATGTCGAATGCTGACCAAACCCGGAGATACCGCGATACGGCACACACGTGTCGCTCGTGCATGCTAGCACGGTCGCGAGCGAGCGCGCGCGCGCGCAGTTCCCATTCACCGGAATAAATCGAGGCGTCGCGAGATAAAATTTCGGTCGCCTGAATGGAAGATTCAGAGCGTCGCGACGCCATTCCATCAGCCTAACCCCTACCACTGTATCTAGAGAGCTGGTCAAACCAGGTCTTTTCCCTGCTTCTTTCTAATTAGCTTTAATATTCATTAAAACATCGCACCTTGTATTTAAACTGACCACCTTTTCTACTGGCACTGCTACTTCAGGTTTGGAATATTTTTGCTCCGAGATGGACCATGATTTTGGATCGGAAAAATTTGAGGTTGTAGATCGTAGTGTGCTCTAAAATATAAGACAAGTTTCAAGCGAATCCATCGAGTCGTTATTTCGCAAAAAATTCTCGAACTTTGGCATACCATTAAAATCCTGAAAAAGGAGCTTCGCACTTCATGCTGACTAAAAAATTGTTTCCCGACAAAAGATCGCCCGGCAAAAATTATTTTCCATGAATACAGCTCCTGTTTAAAGTACGTGAAAAATTTCAAAGAGTTCCATCACGCCGGTTCGCCGAAAAAAATTCCGTAAGTTCGCCTTATCGCAGCAGCCCTCCAGAGCGATTTAAAAAAGGAAACGAGCGACAGCCACTTCGCACTCCATACTCGGTAAAAAGTTCTTCTTGGAGGGACATTTATCATTCTGGATCTCGGTGGTCCTCCTTCCCTCGCAAGGTTTCCTCTATTTCGTCGTTTTTCTCTGGAACTTTTTCGCTCGTTTCTCTTCCCCGGTAGCTGGCGAGCTCCCGGCGTCGTTATCTCCGCGATATTGCTGAAATTGTTTCCCTGGAAGCCGCGGGGAGGGGGTAGAAAGATGGTCCGAAGGTAAATTCACGGTTCCCCTACCCGGGGAGGTTGGGATCCGTCGCGGAAGCTCGCCGAAAAATTGGAAACCCGGCCAAAGGGGCAATCGCGATCTATAAATCGCGGTGCGTATGATCGCGGCGACTGTAAATTTCGTCGGGGAAGTTGGCAAACGCGGTGATGTCGCGGCGACGGAAAAGGGGCGAAAAAATGCAGAAAAACTCGCGGGACGGGCTGCTGATTAAGGCTTACCGGCGAGGAGCTCCTTAGGCGTCGACTCCCAAGGCGCTCGTTTCGAAACGGGTCGCATGCGAATATGGCGCCGCGCTTTTCCAAGACTTTTGCACCTTCATTTTTGCCTCCCGGCCACTTCTCGGACACTGGTCCCCGCCATCACTCTTGGCTCGACCTGAAAAAATAAACAGCTCCGACGCTTTTCCCGAGAACAGCTCGCTTCTGCCTTCTGCGATTCAAATTTGCCTCCTTTTCTGGCAGTGGGGACTTTTCCCATGTATTTAAACATGCATTTCTTCTGTGACCTTTAATTTGTTTTATTATATTCGATGGAAGCTTCCGACAATTTTCAAGACGATGAAGACATATCGTACAGAATGTTTTCATACCTTATTTCAAAGAGGAGACTCCAAGCTTGATGTTCACAGTGGTTTCAGTTCGGGGAAGATATTTTTTAAGGTCTGCAGACCTGTTCGAATTTGGAAAAGTTGACAAAAATACCATTTTCACTGTACTGTTTATTCCTGAGGTCAAAAAATTTCTTATACGAAAACGACTTAGCGGAGTCGAAAGCGGAGACTTCACCCTTTAAAATGAGCACAGTTACGACCACCTACGATTTTTTTTCTCGAAGTTACAGTAGTCTGAATATCGACAAAGTTTTAGCAAGGATCTAGTGACCCCATGTGCCAATACCGACGGCACACTTTTCACTAAAATTACCATAAAATGGTAAGGAAAAATCGTAGAGCAATTTTACTGGTCTCGTTGTAAAGCTAAAACCGCGCTCTTCAAATTCACATTAGTTTCGCTCGCGAAAAAAATTTTTTAAGATCTGCAGAGAAGTTTGAATTTGGAAAAGTGTCCGGGAAAGACGATTTTTACGACTTTTCTGCGTGGTTCTTGATGAGCAATCGTCGTCGAGAAAAATCGTCTTAGGTATGCTAAAGTAGAGACTTCACCCTTTAAAATGAGCCTAGGGTCATCACTGTACGACTTTTTTTCTCGGAGATACAGCAGGATTGGAACGATGTTGTCCCGGCGATAGCGCATCAGTAGATCGCGCGGCGATCTACATAAATCGGTCACTCGATCGCGACAGCTACGCCCACGCGCAGAAATCGCTCGATCCAATAAGCTGTGCACCGTGCATTCCGCGCGTTCATACGATAATTGACTCGTCGCGTCGGTTGAACGTCTCGCGAGAGATCGAGTACGAGATATCTGCTTCGATACGCGAGATTCGATTCGATTCGACTCTATTGCGAGTGGCTCATCTCGAAAAATTCATTCGGTGCTCGAATTTTCAATTCGATCATATTTAATCATATTTTTTCCATCGTTCTTTAATTTTGATATTTTTTAAACAATTTGCAAAAATTCATTTTCACAGGGCTGAAGATGACTTCGATAAAGAAAGGAATTTCTTTAAACGTTTCATTTCTGAAGTGAGTTGTTTCAGTGGACATTTCGATAGCGTTAGGTTGATAATTTTTGGTTGCGTTGCGTTCGGCGTCGCATCGTTGCAGCGAACGCCGCGGATCCAATTACAGGCGGGGCATCGTTGCATTCGATTAATTGCGTGACCGTGCAGCTGCTCGTCTCTGTCCGCGATATTCCCTCTCTTCCACTCTTCGGTTGATATTACGTTTCATGCTCCTAAATTTAGACGGCTTTCCACGACGACGTTCCTCTTCCACTCGGTTAGTATACTCGCCGCCAGAGAAGAATGGCAGCCGCGATTATTTTCACGCTGATACTATCCTCCATCGCTAATCTGTCCACCCCCTCTTCTGTACCTGGTATCATTCAATCATCGACGTTGCATCTATCATTTATACCTCTTTTATATCTTTTATTACCTCTACATAGTTAAATATTCGTTATTTATATAAACAATTCCATGCGACATATAATTCTTGAACAATTGTCTTTCCTCTTCTTCTGCTTCAATATTACTTAACACATTACCGACCGGTGATTATTGCAAAATTTTGAAAAATCTATGGTACACAGCTGAACTCTTTTTAATGGAAAATTTTCATTGTGAACTAACGTTGCATCTATCATTTACACACAGTGTGTTCGTTACCTCCACATAGTTAAATATTCAGTATTTATATAAACAATTCCATCCGACATATAATTCTTGAGTCTTTCGTTATTATTATCGATTATTGAATAATTTTAAAACATAATTTTAAACTCTTTCTAATGGAACCTTGAATAGCAACAGCAATTTACTCTGTCATCTAATAGTTTCATTTAAGATTGCAATGTAAAAGAAAATTTCTACGCTTTCTTTTGGTGCGGCACAATTATTGAAAATCCAATTAACAGGCTTTCAGTAGGCGAAGTGTTAAAAATGTGACATTAGGAGCTTGCTGCTGACAGTGCAGCAGTAAACAATTTAAAAAAATTGCAATACCGTATAAACACGGCAATATTTTCGAAGCTAGTCTCTACCCCGACAATATCCCCAGCACGGTGCACAGTCCCGAGTAAAATCGTAGCGTATGCAGTCGCAGAAATCGCGTCACGGGAAATACGTATCGCGTCTCGGCTCGGAGAGAGTTAATGCTGGTAATTCGGCGAAGTCTTTGCTCGTGGGTGGGGTTTCGACAAAACACTGGCTCGTTATCAGCGTATGCCGGCGAGGCGGAGCCCTCCCCGTGTGGGGGGTGGGGGAGAAGAACCGACTCGATATATCGATTCGACGGTACGTACTCCTCTTTCTCTCTCGCAGACGTCTCTCTCTCCTCTCCTCGGAAGGAAACGGAGAGAAGCGAGCGAGCGATATCGAGGCCGCGAATTAACCAGGAGAGGAGGCGGGGCCCCGACGGAATTCGGGCTCTCTCTCTTGCGCGCGCGAGCGCACCCGATCGAAAGGTGAAAGATTCATGCGCGCCGTCTGCGCACATACATGGACGAGGGGAAGGGGCGGGGGGAGGAGGAGCGAGGAGGAGAATCGAGGTAGGGGGACCAGACGAGAGAAGAGAGACCAATAATAGCGCGCGCCTCCAGCCACCGGGGTGCCCCTCGCACTTAATTAAGATGTCTCCCGCAATTAGGTGGTTTTACGGTCGGCATAAAAGCCGATCATTCCGCGCACGCACGAATCAGGTTCCCTGTTTCTGCGATCGACGGAGTCCATGTTCGTACCCGGGGCTTCTACTACCCGGTACAACGTGTATACCGGTTTCTAAGTCGTCTAAGGCGAGGATCATTACGCCTCGATGGCCGATTTCCTTCGGAGCCCTGGAAATGGACAGATCTCAATTGCCTTTCAGGCAATATTTTCTATTTAGGTTTCCGAATTTGCTGATAGGGTTGTTCGTGCAATCAAAACTACGTTCATGTCATGTTTACGCACAAGGATATTTAATATAATATATAAGATAATTTTTAACACATGTCTGTTAACGGATCGCGATGTAAAAAGGCGGGAACGTCTGTCATGGACGCTGTACCCAGAAAGGGACGCGTGCCTAAAGCTGGATGTCCGATTCAGCTTAACGCCTATTGGCGCCGCCATTGCTCGTGGACTGAACAATCCTTCAACCTATACTGCGGGGTGCACTTTTTCTTTAAAGTGCCACAGAACATCATCCACTCATTGCGAAACGAAGCCGAGAAAAACTCTCTCGAACTCGTAAAATTTTGCAAACATCAAGAGAATCCCTCAAATTTCAAGAATGTTCCTCAGCCCTCTGTATACTAGAATCAAAGTAGAGACTTGAAGCTTCCCAGTTGGACTGCCATGCCTCCTCCCCACCGAAAGTCACAACAACTCAAAGTCCTTAAATGACCCGATCGATTCTCGAAAAATGTCTCCCGTTGTTGGGGATCGATTTTGACGATTGTTTGTCTGTGTTTGCAGCAAGGATGTCGAGCAGCGGCGTGACGAGCGGCCCGGTGAGCCAGGTGTGTCGGCCGCACTTCCACAGTTCCGTGCTGCACCCGTGGCTAGCGGGCAGCGGCGCGGACACGTCGAAAACCCCTTGGGGTTTCCCGACCTCGACGGGTTCAGGCGGCGGTGGCGTCGGCGACGACAAGCCTCAGAGTCCACTGGGCTCGTCCCTCCCACCGAGCACGGGTAGCCTATCGAGCCACGGCGGCGCGGGGGCGGGTCACCACCTGTTCTCGTTCCCGCCGACCCCTCCGAAGGACGCGACACCGGACAGCATCACGGCCAGCACGACCTCCGCGACGAACAACAACAACAACAACAGCAGCGCCACGAACAACAACAACAACACGAACAACAGCAGCAATCCGTTGTCGGGATTGGGGGGTGGGGCGAGCAGTGAATACCAAGCGGCGGTTGCGCACGCGGCGGTGATGGGCGCGTTCATGCACCACCAGGACGCGTTGGGGGCGTCGGGGGCCAGTTCGTGCGACGTGAAGCCGAGCGTGATGCTGGGCCACCACCACGGGGCGCCCTCCCCTCCCCATCAACAGCACAACGGGACCAGCGGCGCGGGGAACGCCGGGAACGGGGGAAGTGGGGGCTCCGGGAGCGGCCAGGTGAAACAACGAGAAGGTAATAACCAATCGGGAAACCAACAGGCGACGGCCGCGCAACAACAGCAGCAACAACAGCAACAACAGCAACAGCAACAACAGCAACAGGAGTATCAGGGAAACGGCGTGGCGGCCGGTGGCGGGGGTGGCGGGGGAGCGAGCTCGCCATCGTGCAGAGACAATTACTCCAGCCACCACGCCGGGTCCCAGTACGACCCGGCGACCAGCGCGTATAACATGTACCAGCACCTGCAGTATCCTAATACCACCCACCACCACCACCACCACCATCATCACGCCGCATCCTCGTCGTCTTCTTCGTCTTCGTCCCACAACCCGCACAACGGGACCGCCGCGGTCACCTCGGGGCTGTTCGGCGGCCACCACGCCGCCGGAGCTGGGGCCGCGGCGGCTGGGAACGCGACCGGCGTGGCAACCGGCGTAAACGTCGACTCGAAGTTGTTGGTCGGTCACGCGCACCCTAACACGCCCGGCTCGCCGGCATCCGCGCACCAGCAGCAACAGCAAAAGCCCAGGAACAAGTCGAGGACGTCCGCCGGTAAGCGGCACCCGCCTACCAATCTCTCACTCTCTTTCTTTCTCTCTCTATCGGATCTGTTTACCCTATCACCCCGTTTCTCCTGGATTTTTTTCTTTGTCCCCGGGACGATCACGTGGGGCCTTACTATCTTTATGCTTTGGCTTTGAGTTTGTTTCGTTGGTTTTTACTTGTTTGGTCTGGTTTGGAATCGTGTCGCGGTCGGTCCGACATCGTTTTAAGGGGTTTGCACTTTTTTTTGTGGGGTTGCTTCCTCGGTTTGATCAGAGTGGCAGGGTTGCGGGAGAATGAGTTGTTGCAAAGTATTTTTCCGGGAATCCATACTGGAATATTTTCATTGTGGTAACTTCCAAGACGCGTTAATGATACACACTCGTTGCAGCGCAGCACTTTTATCGTGCGAGAGACACGCGTGCAGTCGATTTCCGGTTCTCGATGGTGAGAACGTTTACTATCTCATTACAGCTCCGTCGATCTGAAGAAACGGCTCGGATAATCGCTTGAGAAAGGAATCGAAGAAAGGGGCACTTTGCATTCTAAGAATTTCCTCGTTCCCCTGGCTTCCTCGGTTCTTCGCCGTCTCGCGAATCGGAACACGACTGCGCCCTCGTCTTGCAACACGATGTTTTTTCCTTTTTTCTTACCGTTTCGATTTTTTCCGTTTGATCCTCATTCGTTGCACTTTATTCGTTTACGTTTCTCGTTTCGCTTTTCTTTCTTTCCGTTGGTTTCGACGACTCGAGTCTCGACGATGGCCTTGCGCTCCTCGAACTACTATCACTTGCAGAAACAATTCTGAAGTATTTTTGCTGAATGTCATTATCAGTCCTGAAAAAGTATTTTCATTTTATAGAGATTATTGCATTAACGAGTAATTTATATAAACACAATTTTTGTTATATTTTTTACTGTACAAGAAATTCTTTAAATAATTATGCATAGTCTTATCAATCAAGAGGATCTCAAGGAACACATGATGCAGGCACATGAGCTCTTGGCTCCAGGAGCCACCCAGATTGCCCCCAGGGCCATTTATACGTTGCTTCCAATGGCACTTGAGTCAGAATAGAGAATCGTTTGTCTCTTTCTCCACCCAAAGTGTACCGAAGGGGCATAAACCAATTGCCCCTGAGGGCAAACTAGTGCTCCAAGAGGCAAATTTTGCTCCGGCGCTCGCAGAGACTCCAGTCGAGGGTGTTTCATCCCCAAAACTTTCTGTTTTCGATCCACTCCCGAGCTTTTGGTGGCGGTCGTCTTTCGCTTACAGTTCTCGTTGATCGGAACGTTGAAGAACACACTTGTCACACTTATGTTTTCTCGTTACTTTACCTCGAGATCTCGAGAGCTGTGTGTTTACGAGAGGGAGAAACACACCGATCGTGTATTTTTGTATTTTTGCCTCACCGATGTGTTTTTTGAGTGGCACCCGCGAGACGTACAGCGTAAACAGCACCACACCTCGTTCGTTATCAATTTCGTTTCGACGATCAGCGTCGATCTACCGGGTGACCAGAACGTTACACGATCGATCGCAGAATCGTTTCTTCGATTTTTTTTTTCTCGGAAAATCGTTCCGCGACTCGGTTCAGTAATGTTCTGGATCACTCCGTACACCATTTGTACATCTTTATCTATCTGTCTCTAGATCTGTTCGTGTCTTTATACATACACAGGTGTGACACACGTCTACGCAAGCGCGATTACAGCACACACGTATTTTTGTTCTCGATGTGGTGTGGCTACATGCTGCCGTTTTTTGGTTTTGTCACAGCAAATCTCCCTCTCGAGAATGAGTCTGCGGACCACGATTTTTGCGTGTCCGATCGAACGGTTCGAATCTTCCGTTCGGTCTAGAACCAGTCGGCGACCGGTACTTTTTCTTTTATTTTTCTTCGGAAATTCTCGTCTGTTTCCCGAAAAACGAAACTTGACCAGAGACTTTTATTTTCCAAGTTTTCGAACATCTGTAACTTCTACAATTCTCGAGATATTTGAAAAATTCTTAGACGTAAATTCCCCTGAAGGATCGTAGAAAATAACTACGCACAGGAAAAGAATGTGAAATTTGTTCGGGGTTTCATTTTTCGGGAAACAGACAAGGTGCGATCGCGACTCACTGGTGCAAATGTCACAGGGGCCGTGCCTCGCGTCGATCGTCGCGAATCGATGGCACAGAGGTGGGGAAAAAGGCGAAGAAAAGTGTAGTAGGAGGACTGGGAATGAAACGTGCCGGTTGAAAAATGCCGGATACGTTGATTGCGGTAATAATGGCCGGTCTGCGGCGGGGACGGCGTGGTAAAAATCCTAATTCCGGGAACAATGGCCCGACTTCGCGGCGTGGAAGTCCGCTAATTAAATCGACTTACGACACACACGCTCGCCGAGCGGCACCGGCAGCCTCGATCACGGCGAAGCCAGACGATTCCGTGGATGTCAGCCTGTTTATGGCTGCCTGTTTATGGTTTTCCGCGAAACGAACGCTATTTCCCCGCAATCGATCACCCTCCGATCGATCCTGCTTCGCCTCGTGTCTGGAAATTCGTTCGGAATACACGGGAAAACACGCTGTAGATTTTTGACGATATTATAGAATCGTTCTATAACGTGACGGTCACCGGTGACCGTCGCGAAATCCCAATATTTCTTCAGATAAATTGATCTACAAATACTTCTTTCGATGTAGAAATTTCTCGGGAATTTTGCGAGTGACGGTCACCAGTGACCGTCAAGAAATCCTGCGATTTCTTTTTAAAAATTGATCTACCAACACTTCTTGTGATGTAGATATTTTTCGGGAATTTTGCGAGTGACGGTCACCGGTGACCGTTCATTGGGTAATCTTCCGGTTTGTTAAAAAGTCCTTTTCATAAGGACACTTCTCCGTCGAGGAACAAATGCCGTGTGTTTTTTGCACCAGTGATTCGCGCGAATCGAAAATTGCGATGAGAATTTGTTCGTTTTCCGTGGTTCTTTGATTTCTCCCGCGACCGTTTCGGCCACGTCGATCGCGTTCGACCAAAATCGCATCTCGATCCTGTGCAGGGAGCTTGTGCAGTCTATAAAGGCATCTTTTCCAGTAAAATGGCCGCCGCTCGGTGGCGCAGAGATTCCGAGGAGGATGCAGCTCGATGGACGAATATCCGAGAGAGACGCGGAATTTCACGGCTCGTGAAATATCAAAAAAGAAAGAAAAAAGATAACATACATCCTTCCATCTCCCGTCCCCGGCCCGGCAAAAAAATTTTCAGACCTAACAGCTTGTCGGATGTTTTTCGAGCGAGAGGAGAAAAAGGTCTGAAAATTTCGACTCGTTATCCTGTTTGGTGGAGGGTAGACTAACGATACGCCAGGTCTTCTCTTCTCTCCTTTCCATTCTCTCTCTGTCTTTCTCTTTCTATATATCTCTCTCTCTCTGGCTCCGGTCTTCTTTCTGAGAAAAATTGGTCCCCGCTATTAACAAGCCACTATCGGACGATCGTGTTCGATCCACGAGTCGTTCGAACGCCCACGGTCCTAAAGAGACTCTGCTTTTGCTCTGGTAATCGCTTGGTATGGTATGTCTGCAATTGCATGCGAGTTCCATCACCGAATTTCGTCGATGTCTACCGTTTCTCGCGTTCGGGCACGCTCGCTCTGCAATTTCTCAAACTTCACCGCGACTCCCACGTTCGACTTCGAGCTGTCTCAACGAGCCTCCACTGTGAGATTGAACTCGAAAAAATATTTGACACGTGTTCTTTTCTCACGCCGAACAGCCCTCAAAGTTCAAGCGAAACTTTTTTATTTCTCATCTCTATAATATTCAATCATTTTTTTCACAGTTATTACTCAATCGATTTCGATGAAACTTGGCAGATATCTGGTCCACATATTGGTACGCCACACAGAATTTTTTCGGCCACCAATATTCGCGTTCAGGAGGTACAAACATCCCTTAAAGTTCAAGGTCGTGAGACTGATTTCAATCGATTTTTGTACTCGTTCTGACCAAGTGATACTCAATAATTATTTTGAGAATTACAGTTTGATCGATTTCAATGAAACTTGGCAGATATCTGGTCCACATATTGGTACGCCACACAGAATTTTTTCGGCCACCAATATTCGCGTTCGGGAGTTGCAAACTTCCCTTAAAGTTCAAGGTCGTGAGACTGATTTTAATCGATTTTTGTACTCGTTCTGATCTAGTGATATTCGATAATTATTTTGACGATTATAGTTTGATCGATTTTTATAAAATTTGGCTTACATTTGGTCCACATTTAGGTGCATCAATCCGAATTTTTTCGGCTCCCAACATCCACACGAAATGGGTGAAAACAACCCTAAAATGTCAAATATTTCTACGAGTTATTTACGGTCGAGAGTCACTGTAGAAATAATAATACAGTTTCCACTAGTGTTGGAAAGAGCTAGCGTGCCCGTGCTTCAAAATGGCGAGGTCGAGCAGCGACGGAATCTTTTTTAGAGTCACCAATGTTTTTTCGTTATTGTTAAATGATGTTTAAATTTGGTTCGCTGCTCGAGGATCGTAGAAGTAGCTTCTTTTTTTTTACCTGTCAGACAAGCAATACTAGTCTCGCTAACAAAGCTGTTGTTTCTTCGATGCGATTCCAATAGAGGGCCGCGAGTGCGTCAACTGTGGTGCAACTTCGACGCCACTGTGGAGACGGGACGGCACCGGACACTATCTCTGCAACGCCTGCGGACTATACTACAAGATGAACGGACAGAACCGACCACTCATCAAGCCGAAACGACGCCTGGTAAATACCTAAGCTGAATCAACTCTATCTTCAATTTTTAAACACGTTCACTGCCAATGTTCAGCCTCAAAAACCTCAGCCGAAACCCTTTGCACTCGGTTGTCCCCACTGAGAGAGAGGCACCTCTAGAAATTGCTGTAGCATTATTCAAAATATTGCTTACATTATTTGCTTACTTAATCAATTACTAAATATTAGCTATTGCACCAATTTCATATCCATAAAATTTAAAAAATCACAGGGAATAATAATCTAATTTTCCTGTTAAAATAGCTCCGAGTGCAAGGGTCAAAATTCAGATAAAATTTTTTGAGTTATTAAAAACAATTATTTTTATTTCTTAATTTGATCACTCTACTGATTTTTTTCACCGGCCAATAATCACGTCGAAGGGTGAGAAGCACCCTTAAAGTCGACGGATGCAAAGCCTGGCCGTTTCAATAAATATCCCATGAAGCATGACAGATAGAAAAATTTTGTAACACGATAAAATCTGTATTTTTCTGAGAGGTTGGCACTGAACGTGTTAATTACGCTCCCGTTGATTTTCGCAAGCGATTTCAAGAAGGATCGAAGACGGGGGGAAGGGGCGAACAAGGGAAGGAATATATTTTCTGGTCCCCGTGGCCTATGTAGCACGATGATCGTCGGTTCTCTTGCGGATCGGGTGCCGATGATTCGCAGAAAAGCACCCGGTGCACCTGGCTGACTCGTAAAAGCAAGTCCTTGATCGTTTCCTTCGCGCATACCGAGTCGCACATACTTAATTAATACACGCGCGGAACACCGGAGCGTTACACGTTTCTCGCGATACGCAGATGCAGTCATCAGAATGCAAGATAAAACAAGGCCAAGTTAATTTCCTGTACACGACGATTAATATACGCGACGCCCCCTCCTGCCCCCTATGTTCCCCTACCCGACAGACTGGAAGATCGACGGCATCCTCGACGATCTCTCGAATTAGGATCGTTTCCAGATACACCGACGATCGAAACCAAAAAGAACTCCGGTGAAAAGACGTCGACGTTCAACCTGTTGTAACCTCGCGAAAAAAAATCGGATCGCGGTGCAGCTAGGCTCATTTTAAAGCGTGAAATATTTACTTTCGAACGCCATAAGTCATTTTCCACTGGAATTTGTTTACTCTGGATGGCGAGCAAAAATGCAAGAATAGTCGTTTTTGATAAAATTTTCGGACTCAACTGTCTCTGCTAATCTCAAAAAATTTTTCTTTCGAATGAGACCTATGTAGATTTGAAGGTTGAAGTCTTAGCTGTCGGACGAGACCAAAAAGATCACCCTACGATTTTTTAAAACCATTTTATGGCGCTTTGAAGGAAAAGTGCGCCGGCAGGATCAGAATGAGAACCACTGTAGCTGAAGTATTGAAATGTTGAAATTCAAATTGTTGTAACTTCGCGAAAAGAAATGGTAAAATATCGTGTTTGGGTTCATTTTGAAGGGTAACACCTCCTCTTTTAAGGCTTCTAAGTCATTTTTCTCTTAAGTTGTTTTTTACCAAATACTAGGCGAAAAACTGAGCAGGATCAGAATGAGACCCACTGTAGCTCAAGTATTGAAATGTTGAAATTCAAATTGTTGTAACTTCGCGAAAAGAAATGGTAAAATATCATGCCTGGGTTCATTTTGAAGGGTAACACCTCCTCTTTTAAGGCTTCTAAGTCATTTTTCTCCTAAGTTGTTTTTTACCAAATACTAAGCGAAAAACTGAGCAGGATCAGAATGAAACCCACTGTAGCTCAAATATTGAAATGTTGAAATTCAAATTGTTGTAACTTCGCGAAAAGAAATGGTAAAATATCGTGCCTGGGTTCATTTTGAAGGGTAACACCTCCTCTTTTAAGGCTTCTAAGTCATTTTTCTCCTAAGTTGTTTTTTACCAAATACTAAGCGAAAAACTGAGCAGGATCAGAATGAGACCCACTGTAACTCAAGTATTGAAATGTTGAAATTCAAATTGTTGTAACTTCGCGAGAAAAAATGGTAAAATACCGTGCTTGGGCTCATTTTGAAGGGCAACACCTCCTCTTTTAAGGCTTCTAAGTCATTTTTCTCTTAAGTTGTTTTTTACCAAATACTAGGCGGAAAACTGAGCAGGATCAGAATGAAACCCACTGTAGCTCAAATATTGAAATGTTGAAATTCAAATTGTTGTAACTTCGCGAAAAGAAATGGTAAAATATCGTGCCTGGGTTCATTTTGAAGGGTAACACCTCCTCTTTTAAGGCTTCTAAGTCATTTTTCTCCTAAGTTGTTTTTTACCAAATACTAAGCGAAAAACTGAGCAGGATCAGAATGAAACCCACTGTAGCTCAAATATTGAAATGTTGAAATTCAAATTGTTGTAACTTCGCGAAAGGAAATGGTAAAATATCGTGCCTGGGTTCATTTTGAAGGGTAACACCTCCTCTTTTAAGGCTTCTAAGTCATTTTTCTCTTAAGTTGTTTTTTATCAAATACTAGGCGGAAAACTGAGCAGGATCAGAATGAGACCCACTGTAACTCAAGTATTGAAATGTTGAAATTCAAATTGTTGTAACTTCGCGAGAAAAAATGGTAAAATATCGTGCTTGGGCTCATTTTGAAGGGCAACACCTCCTCTTTTAAGGCTTCTAAGTCATTTTTCTCTTAAGTTGTTTTTTACCAAATACTAGGCGGAAAACTGAGCAGGATCAGAATGAGACCCACTGTAGCTCAAGTATTGAAATGTTGAAATTCAAATTGCTGTAACTTCGCGAGAAAAAATGGTAAAATATCGTGCCTGGGTTCATTTTGAAGGGTAACACCTCCTCTTTTAAGGCTTCTGAGTCCTTTTTCTGTTAAGTTGTTTTTTATCAAATTCTAGGCGGAAAACTGAGCAGGATCAGAATGAGACCCACTGTAACTCAAGTATTGAAATGTTGAAATTCAAATTGTTGTAACTTCGCGAGAAAAAATGGTAAAATATCGTGCTTGGGCTCATTTTGAAGGGCAACACCTCCTCTTTTAAGGCTTCTAAGTCATTTTTCTCTTAAGTTGTTTTTTACCAAATACTAGGCGGAAAACTGAGCAGGATCAGAATGAGACCCACTGTAGCTCAAGTATTGAAATGTTGAAATTCAAATTGTTGTAACTTCACGAGAAAAAATGGTAAAATATCGTGCTTGGGCTCATTTTGAAGGGCAACACCTCCTCTTTTAAGGCTTCTAAGTCATTTTTCTCTTAAGTTGTTTTTTACCAAATACTAGGCGGAAAACTGAGCAGGATCAGAATGAGACCCACTGTAGCTCAAGTATTGAAATGTTGAAATTCAAATTGCTGTAACATCGCGAGAAAAAATGGTAAAATATCGTGCCTGGGTTCATTTTGAAGGGCAACACTTCCTCTCTTAAGGCTTTCAAGTCACTTTTCTCTGAAGTTGTTTTTTACCAAATGCTAGGCGGAAAACTGAGCAAATCGACAGTTCAGGTATATTTGTAGGCGTCAGAGACAGAGATTGGTTATCGAACCCGGATTAGGGGGTATCGGGTCGGATCGATAGCGCGAAGGGTGGCCGGGGGTTTCGTGCGATCGGCTCGTAGAGCTCTCGCGAATTCGATCTATTTTCGTCGAGCAGGCTGGCACCTGCGGAATAGTTTGCTCCGATACACGACTCCGCGGAAATTCGATATCGACCTCCCCCACCTTTCGCACCCCTTATTCACTTCATTCCTGGATCGTCGTTCCGCTAGAAAAAGAACCTTCCACAATTTTCAATGCGCTCCAAAATTTAAAACACACAAGAATACATCGTAGAGGAATTAATGGAATCACAATTACGATTCTTGGAAATCGATTCACGACGCACGATTAATTACAATTGAAAATGAGCTCGGTCCTTCAAGGTCCGAGTGAAATAAAGAGCAGACGATTTATGGAGGTTCGTAATCGATCGTCGGATAGTTTAGCGAAACAAGAAAAAGGCAAGAGCGACGGGCATGTAAGAAAGAGGCTGCATCGGGGGAATCTCCGTTGCATTCCGCGGACGCAGAATGCAGTGACGTTTCACTATCGCTCTCCGCGCGCGCTTTCTCTCGCGCGCGATAGAGCAGAGCCGATGGATTCACGGCCTTTTTTTTCCCCTCTCTTTTTCCCCGCGCGCAGACACCTCATCATTTTTCTAATTACGCCGCTCACGCGCCGGATAGACGTATTAAATCGACGCGTTTTTGCATTCGCGATTCCTCGCCTCGCCGAGAGCGAAAACGCGATTCACCGATCATTAACCGACGGCGAAGCCGCCTCTGGGGACTTTCAACGCTATCTGCTTCGCTTGAAAAAATTCCCCTGGGTGCCTGAACATTCCCTCTCACCCTGTTCAACAATAGAAAAATGTACAATAATTAATAGATATCTTTCTTGAGCAAAGATATGACAAAATCATGAGACTCCGCATAAATGTTTGAATATCTCCGCTTAAAGCGAACACTTTCCAACGAAAAAATTTGTGCACATTGTTCAAACGTTTATTAAACTGTCCACAAAATTTCGAAACGATTCGCCGCACGGTTTCCGAGCGAAAAAATGAAGTAGTCGGTCCGGGGGCGCAGTCGATTAGCGTGCACGGGGTTCCCTCCCGAAAAAAGGAGGAGCGATCGTAGCCGGGGGTAGGAGGGGGACCCATATGCTTTTCGCACAATATGTCGCATTTTTACGGGGCGAGCATGGGAGCGAATCCGGTCACAGATGCGACGAAACGAGAGAAAGAGGGCCGCGCCCGATACGATCTGCGAAACAAAAGGCCGGCACGCCACCAGGTATACGCGGTCCCCCCTGCCGAAAATAATAAAGTCGTGGCACACATATCGGGGGCCACGTGGAAACGCATTGTGCGGACGTGTCTCTTCCACGGAAATTCCAGCCGAGTGTTTATTATGAACGGGTACGGACCCGACGCGCCGGTGCTCGAGAGACCCGATGGGCCAGATAGCAAGGGTTGAAAACCCCCTTGGAGCCCCCCCTCTCCACCATATTGCCCCTTCGTGGAACGATCGGCCGCCATACTTGATTCCTCGAGGAGATAACGGGAGGAACAGCTGGGAACATTTTTCGGTACAGTTTTTTACCCGTCGACCCTTTCCGGCCAGTCTCTGCTGCAGCTAGGAGGCCATTTCTTCAGTTGGCTCTTGGACTCGAGGGTGGACTCGTCTTTAAATCCTCTATGGCCTGCTGAAGGTGTTCGCAAAAGTCTGCAAGAGAGTTTGTGACGGTCTCGTTTTCTTCTCGTCTTCTTCTTTCTGGCTTTGGAATTTCCTGCTGAAGCTTCTTGGAAAGTTCAAGCTCCCTTGAAAATCCCCCAACTGGTGTAGTGTCTTCTCGAAGGTCCTTGAAGGCTTTTCTTGAACCTCCTGAAGCTGTGTGGACTCTCCTTTAACCCCTTGCCCTGCAATATCGCGAAGAAGATTCTGAACAGAGTCTAATGAATATGTGCGTTATTAATCTCCATTTTGGTTTTGTTAATGTACAGTTATTGGAGAGCATGTATTTATAAAATAGATATAAACTTTCTCCTTTTTTAGGAAATTACGAACTATAATAAAAGTTCTAATCATTGAAACCGTAAAAGAAGTCGCAGGGCAAGGGGTTAAGCTTTCTCTCCAGCTTGAGTGTGACTTGAGTTTGAGTTCTTGAATCTCTTCAGCATCCTCGGAAAAATTGCTCCGGCAATTATCCCGGTTTTAGGACACTGTTTTGGCGTCCGCAGGACGAAGGACCGAGGATCCTCGTGGTAGGGTGAGGAAGAGGAAGCCGGTCGAGCGGCCGCGGCCGGTTCGAGGCACGTAGAAGCGGGAGGCTAACCTTCTGCGTGGAATCGCTCGTTAACGGCTGTCGTACACGCTCTTTCTTCCTCTCACACTCCTCTCCCTTTTCTGTTCCCTTCTGGTCCTGGCGATGCTTATCGCGCACCACGCCACGGCGTGCAACGTCGTGCAACGTCGTCGTGCGCGATGCTCGTCGAAGTTATACGGTGCCGGTCCTAGCCGTTCCTGGACATTCCGCTGGCTACAGAAGCGCCGGAGACCCCGCCGGACCCGTTAAACCCTTCGAGGAATTTTTTCCGACCGCCCGGACCCTTCCCCCAACTCATTATCATTATTATTTTTACCACGAACGCTGCGACTCGTCCCCAAAAATTTTGTCGGCATTTTGTCCTCGTGAAGCTCCGCGGACTCCCGGGACTTTTATTGAAGGGCTCTCGATTCCTTAAAAAATTCCTTGGAGCTCCTTGGACTCGTTAGGCTCCTTTTGAAGCTCCTTGGACTCCTTTTGAAGCTCCATGGACTCCTCTTGAAGATCTATGGACTCCTCTTGAAACTCCATGGACTCCTCTTGACGATCTATGGACTACTCTCGAAGCTCCATGAACTCCTCTTGAAGCTCCATGGACTTCTTGAACTCCTCTTTCAGCGCCTTGAACTTCTTGGACTCCTTCGGAAGGACTCCATGCCCCTTAGAAAATATCTCGAGTTCATTGAACTCTTCCTGAAGCTCCTCGGACTTCCAGGACTTTTCTTAAAGGACTCTAGCTTTCTTAAAAAATTCCTTGGAGCTCCTTGGACTCGTTAGGCTCCTCTTGAAGTTCCATGGACTCCTCTTGAAGCTCCATGGACTCCTCTTGAAGCTCCATGGACTCCTCTTGAAGCTCCATGGACTCCTCTTGAAGCTCCATGGACTCCTCTTGAAGATCTATGGACTCCTCTTGAAGCTCCATGAACTCCTCTTGAAGCTCCATGGACTTCTTGAACTCCTCTTTCAGCGCCTTGAACTTCTTGGACTCCTTCGGAAGGACTCCATGCCCCTTAGAAAATATCTCGAGTTCATTGAACTCTTCCTGAAGCTCCTCGGACTTCCAGGACTTTTCTTAAAGGACTCTAGCTTTCTTAAAAAATTCCTTGGAGCTCCTTGGACTCGTTAGGCTCCTCTTGAAGCTCCATGGACTCCTCTTGAAGCTCCATGGACTCCTCTTGAAGCTCCATGGACTCCTCTTGAAGATCTATGGACTCCTCTTGAAGCTCCATGAACTCCTCTTGAAGCTCCATGGACTTCTTGAACTCCTCTTTCAGCGCCTTGAACTTCTTGGACTCCTTCTGAAGGACTCCATCCCCCTTAGAAAATATCTCGAGTTCATTGAACTCTTCCTGAAGCTCCTCGGACTTCCAGGACTTTTCTTAAAGGACTCTAGCTTTCTTAAAAAATTCCTTGGAGCTCCTTGGACTCGTTAGGCTCCTCTTGAAGTTCCATGGACTCCTCTTGAAGCTCCATGGACTCCTCTTGAAGCTCCATGGACTCCTCTTGAAGCTCCATGGACTCCTCTTGAAGATCTATGGACTCCTCTTGAAGCTCCATGGACTCCTCTTGAAGCTCCATGAACTCCTCTTGAAGCTCCATGGACTTCTTGAACTCCTCTTTCAGCGCCTTGAACTTCTCGAACTGCTCTTTCAGCGCCTTGAACTTCTTGAACACCTCTTTCAGCGTCTTGAACTTCTTGGACTCCTTCTGAAGGACTCCATCCTCCTTAAAAAATATCTCGAGTTCATTGAACTCTTCCTGAAGCTCCTCGGACTCCCAGGATTTTTGTTAAAGGACTCTAGCTTCCTTAAAAAATTCCTTGAAGCTTCTTGGACTCGTTAGACTCCTTTTGAAGCTCCTTGGACTCCTCTCCAACCTTCTTGGACTCCTGCACAAGCTTCTTGGACTCCTCTTGAAGCTCCATGGACTCCTTGAACTTCTTGGACTCTTTCTGAAGGACTCCATTCCCCTTAGAAAATATCTCGAGTTCATTGAACTCTTCCTGAAGCTCCTCGGACTCCCAGGACTTTCGTTAAAGGACTCTAGCTTCCTTAAAAAATTCCTTGAAGCTCCTTGGACTCGTAAGACTACTTTTGAAACTCCTTGGACTCCTCTGCAAGCTTCTTGTACTCTTTCTGAAGGACTCCAGCCCCTTAGAAAATATCTCGAGTTTATTGAATTCTTCCTGAAACTCCACAGACTCTTTGGACTCTTTCCGAAGGACATTAACCCCTTGGAAAATTTCTCGGTCCCTTGGGACTCCTCCCGAAGCTCTCGACGGTATCAGAAACTCGAATCTTACGAAACAAGATCAGCACAGCGAGCTAATTGCTCCCACAGGATCCGAATCGTGTATTTGTTATATCAAGCGATTACCGTACGAGACTCCGAAGCTCATTTAGACTCGTCTCGTCTCGTCTCGTCCCGGCTCGTCGCGCCTCGCCTAACCCCGCCAGTCGTTATCATAATTAATCCCGATCGCGTGGAAAGTAGTTGCGAGTCGCACACGAGAGAGAACTCGGCGAATCTGTGTGGGGAAAACTCGACTCGCTTTCGGTCCCAGCCACTCGTCTCAGGGAAATCCTCTCCTCTCTTCTCTCTCTCTCTCTCTGGAAAAATTACAGCGCCTCGACGCTTTCTCGAGAACGGGGCAACGACACCCAAGTCCGACGCGTCTCGCGGATCATACGCGGACAACAATGCTCCCGAGATCGTTATCCACTGTCTCAGACACCAGGCGCGAGCATTGTGCTCAGCAAGGTAAACGACACCACCCCCACCCCTTCGAAAAGAAAATTTTCCATCGACGGTGAACTCGTTTCCAGCGTCGGAATCCCTCGGAAAACTTTCGTACGATTTTCTGCAATTTTCTCCTTGGTGGTGAACCAATTCTCTTTTTTATATTTATTAGAAGTAACCAGAGTAAATTATTAAGAAGAAAAATAATAAATAAAGAGGTCTAGAGGAAGGTAAAAGAAAGTAAAGTCTTAGTCCTAGTCAGGACACTGCCCCACAGGCTAATCAATGTATACCACTTCAATTCGTAATCCCAATTCATCGTAAATTATCAATTTGAACTCTGAAGTTCAAAATCTCAGGTTATTTGTGTGCAGGCAGCTCCGAGTGGGCGTGACTTCTTTGCTCACAATTTTATACGAGCTGACATAGTGCTCCAGAGAGCAATCAGACACTAAATTTAACCTAGACTCTCAGTATCAACTAGAATTTTATCTTTGAGGACAACCATCTTGCTCCATCTGTGTGTAGAGAGTTTAAAGTGGGCGTGGCCAAATTGCCCCCGGTGCTAAATGCTCCAGAACAGTGTCCCATAAGGGAAATCTACATATTCCCCTCTGAGTATCCACTAGAACTTTATTTTTGAGGACAACAATCTTGCCCCATCTGTGTGCAAAGTGTTCAAAGTGGGCGTGGCCAAATTGCCCCCGATGGTAAATGCTCCAGAACAGTGTCGCATAAGGAAAATCTACATATTCCCCTCTCAGTATCAACTAGAATTTTATCTTTGAGGACAACCATCTTGCTCCATCTGTGTGTAGAGAGTTTAAAGTGGGCGTGGCCAAATTGCCCCCGGTTCTAAATGCTCCAGAACAGTGTCCCATAAGGAAAATCTACATATTCCCCTCTGAGTATCCAATAGAACTTTATTTTTGAGGACAACAATCTTGCCCCATCTGTGTGCAAAGTGTTCAAAGTGGGCGTGGCCAAATTGCCCCCGATGGTAAATGCTCCAGAACAGTGTCGCATAAGGAAAATCTACATATTCCCCTCTCAGTATCAACTAGAATTTTATCTTTGAGGACAACCATCTTGCTCCATCTGTGTGTAGAGAGTTTAAAGTGGGCGTGGCCAAATTGCCCCCGGTGCTAAATGCTCCAGAACAGTGTCCCATAAGGGAAATCTACATATTCCCCTCTGAGTATCCACTAGAACTTTATTTTTGAGGACAACAATCTTGCCCCATCTGTGTGCAAAGTGTTCAAAGTGGGCGTGGCCAAATTGCCCCCGATGGTAAATGCTCCAGAACAGTGTCGCATAAGGAAAATCTACATATTCCCCTCTCAGTATCAACTAGAATTTTATCTTTGAGGACAACCATCTTGCTCCATCTGTGTGTAGAGAGTTTAAAGTGGGCGTGGCCAAATTGCCCCCGGTGCTAAATGCTCCAGAACAGTGTCCCATAAGGGAAATCTACATATTCCCCTCTGAGTATCCACTAGAACTTTATTTTTGAGGACAACAATCTTGCCCCATCTGTGTGCAAAGTGTTCAAAGTGGGCGTGGCCAAATTGCCCCCGATGGTAAATGCTCCAGAACAGTGTCGCATAAGGAAAATCTACATATTCCCCTCTCAGTATCAACTAGAATTTTATCTTTGAGGACAACCATCTTGCTCCATCTGTGTGTAGAGAGTTTAAAGTGGGCGTGGCCAAATTGCCCCCGGTGCTAAATGCTCCAGAACAGTGTCCCATAAGGGAAATCTACATATTCCCCTCTGAGTATCCACTAGAACTTTATCTTTGAGGACAACAATCTTGCCCCATCTGTGTGCAAAGTGTTTAAAGTGGGCGTGGTATAATTGCCCCCGGTGCTAAATGCTCCAGAACAGTGTCCCATAAGGGAAATCTACATATTCCCCTCTCAGTATCCACTAGAACTTTATCTTTGAGGACAACAATCTTGCCCCATCTGTGTGCAAAGTGTTCAAAGTGGGCGTGGCCAAATTGCCTCCGATGCTAAATGCTCCAGAACAGTGTCCCATAAGGGAAATCTACATATTCCCCTCTCAGTATCCACTAGAACTTCATCTTTGAGTACAACAATCTTGCCCCATCTGTGCGCAGTGTTCAAAGTGGGCGTGGCCTAATTGCCCCCGTCTCAAACGCTCTGAAACTGTTAGAGGTCGTTTCCTGGGAATCTCTTACAGTACATTTTTGGGAACGACGATGATGGGATCGCTATTGGAGTCAGGCGACTGGTCGTGGAATAATTAAATGCCGACGTACGGCGCCGGTTAATTATAATTGCGGGGAACAAAAGGGTAGCGTAACGATCCGGCCGAAGCACGGTTTCTGGTCCATTAAAATTCACCGGAATAAATTTTCGAGCGGTCGCGCGCGCGAGCGGAAAGGAAAAGACAGAGAGAGAGAGAGAGAGAAAGAGAGACGGTCGGGGAAAAAAAGGAAGCAGGCGCCTCGTTATTTCCCTAGTCCCGGGGCCTCCTGGATTTCGTGAGATCGCCACCGGTGTGCTTTATGAACAGCACACGCAGCCCGATGCCGCGCCACGGCCGTGGTCGGGGGCAGAAACGGCGACTGAATTATGTACCAGATGCAAATGTCGCCGTATTGTCCGGTGCCGGCGGCCGTGCTCCATCCATCTTTCAGCTTCCTTGAAAATTCCGCTCATGAGAGACGAGATTTGCATCCGTTCACACTTTGAATACGTCGCTGTCCGCGTCCAGATCGTCGCCGACTCCATCCTCCTCCTCTTCTTCTTCCATCTCCCGTCGAGAATCGACCTGTCAATCGCTAGGAAAATTTTGTCTCCCTATAACATTTTATAAAGAAGAAACCACGTTGTGGATTGTAATGAAACTTTACTAATATCTGGTCCACATACAAACACACCACACAGAATTTTTTCGGTTACCCACATTCGATTTAAAGGGGTGAGAACAACCCTTAAAGTGGAAGGAATAATACACACTGATATTATCGCACTTCTGACTAGGTGATAGTTAATAATTAATTACATAATTACGCTTTAATGGATCTTGATGAAACTTGCCTACATTTTGGTCCATATACAGACAAAAGATACAGAATTTTTCGACCCCCAATATCCTCATTAAAGAAGTGAAAACACCCTCGAAAAAGAAATTTTATAATAAAGATAAAATGCGTGTCCTTCGATGATAAATTTGCCAATCTACCTGGCTCTGCAAAATGCCCATTTGTTTAAACACCACGCTCGAAAAAACAATTAAAATTAATTACCGCGTCGGATCGGTTCCCGTTTGACCATTTCGGACAGCGCTCAGTGTTGCGAATGTTTGCCAGCAGTGTTGCCAATAATTTGGTCGTGTGTCTCGTTTCGCCGGACGACAAGCGCCGCGATTTATTTCGCGGATTTATGCGCGACCGGGATCGCGCACCAGTCGGAAGCAATTTACAAGTTAATGGGTTAGGACGATTCGTTACGCGGCCTCCGCTTTCTGTAGTCTGTTCCTCCTCGTCTCTCCGCCTTTCGCGGGATTCATTTCGCTGTGGAACGGCACACGCCCATCGTCGATTGCTCTTCGCCTTTCTCGACGCAACCCTCTTTGCTACCGAGAAGCCACTGGACATCACGATCACTACCAAAAAAAGACTGATACAAAATAAATTGCAAACATAAATTCTTCTTTGCTGTTTTATGGAAATTCCATTGGGATACAAAATTTTTTAATCTTTAGAGAACCCCTTCTTTCTGTCAATTTAAAATATTATGTACAGAAAAATATATTAATTTTAGCGGCGAGGGGCTTAAGAGGGGAGTACTAATCCTAATTAAATATTTCTAGAATTAATAAAATTATGATTATCTACTTTTGAACTACTTTTAGAGAACTCTACTGTCCATTTAAAAATTTCTGTACAGAAAGATATTAATTTTAGGGGGAAGGGTCTTGAAAGGAGGGAACACTAATCGTAGTTAAATATTTCTAGAATTAATAAAATTATGATTATCTACTTTGAGGCTACTTTTAGAGAACTCTACTGTCCATTTAAAAATTTCTGTACCGAAAAATATTAATTTTAGAGGGAAGGGTCTTGAGAGAGGAAAACTCTAATCGTAGTTAAATATTTCTAGAATTAATAAAATTATGATTATCTACTTTGAGGCTACTTTTAGAGAACTCTACTGTCCATTTAAAAATTTCTGTACAGAAAGATATTAATTTTAGGGGGAAGGGTCATGAGAGGAGGGAGTACTAATCCTAATTAAATATTTCTAGAATTAATAAAATTATGATTATCTACTTTTGAACTGCTTTTAGAGAACTCTACTGTCCATTTAAAAATTTCTGTACAGAAAGATATTAATTTTAGGGGGAAGGGTCTCGAGAGGAGGGAACACTAATCGTAGTTAAATATTTCTAGAATTAATAAAATTATGGTTATCTATTTTGAGGCTACTTTTAGAGAACTCTACTGTCCATTTAAAAATTTCTGTACAGAAAAAATTCATTTTTTGGGGAAGGGTCATGAGAGGAGGGAGTACTAATCCAAATTAAATATTTCTAAAATTAATAAAATTATGATTATTTACTTTTGAACTGCTTTTAGAGAACTCTACTGTCCATTTAAACATTTCTGTACCGAAAAATATTAATTTTAGGGGGAAGGGTCATGAGAGGAGGGAGTACTAATCCTAATTAAATATTTCTAGAATTAATAAAATTATGATTATTTACTTTTGAACTGCTTTTAGAGAACTCTACTGTCAATTTAAACATTTCTGTACAGAAAGATATTAATTTTAGGGGGAAGGGTCTCGAGAGGAGGGAACACTAATCGTAGTTAAATATTTCTAGAATTAATAAAATTATGGTTATCTATTTTGAGGCTACTTTTAGAGAACTCCACTGTCAATTTAAAAATGTCTGTACAGAAAGATATTAATTTTAGGGGGAAGGGTCATGAGAGGAGGGAGTACTAATCCTAATTAAATATTTCTAGAATTAATAAAATTATGATTATTTACTTTTGAACTGCTTTTAGAGAACTCTACTGTCAATTTAAACATTTCTGTACAGAAAGATATTAATTTTAGGGGGAAGGGTCTCGAGAGGAGGGAACACTAATCGTAGTTAAATATTTCTAGAATTAATAAAATTATGGTTATCTATTTTGAGGCTACTTTTAGAGAACTCTACTGTCCATTTAAAAATTTCTGTACAGAAAAAATTCATTTTTTGGGGAAGGGTCATGAGAGGAGGGAGTACTAATCCAAATTAAATATTTCTAAAATTAATAAAATTATGATTATTTACTTTTGAACTGCTTTTAGAGAACTCTACTGTCAATTTAAACATTTCTGTACAGAAAGATATTAATTTTAGGGGGAAGGGTCTCGAGAGGAGGGAACACTAATCGTAGTTAAATATTTCTAGAATTAATAAAATTATGGTTATCTATTTTGAGGCTACTTTTAGAGAACTCTACTGTCCATTTAAAAATTTCTGTACCGAAAAATATTAATTTTATGGGGAAGGGTCATGAGAGGAGGGAGTACCAATCCAAATTAAATATTTCTAAAATTAATAAAATTATGATTATTTACTTTTGAACTGCTTTTAGAGAACTCTATTGTCCATTTAAACATTTCTGTACCGAAAAATATTAATTTTAGGGGGAAGGGTCATGAGAGGAGGGAGTACTAATCCTAATTAAATATTTCTAGAATTAATAAAATTATGATTATCTACTTTTGAACTACTTTTAGAGAACTCTACTGTCAATTTAAAAATTTCTGTACAGAAAAAATTCATTTTAGAGGAGAGAGTCTTGAGAGAGGAGAACACTAATCGTAATTAAATATTTCTACAATTAATAAAATTATGATTATCTACTTTGAGGCTACTTTTAGAGAAGTCTACTGTCCATTTAAAAATTTCTGTACCGAAAAATATTAATTTTAGAGGGAAGGGTCTTGAGAGAGGAACACTAATCGTACTTAAATATTTCTACAATTGATAAAATTGTTATTATCTACTTTCAAGGCTGTTTAGGGTGTCCAATTTCCTTAGAGGTTCGCAGGTGATCGTTTCAACTTTTTCGAGAAAGGTCGAGTGTAACGTTTGAACTACGAACTAAGGTTGTTAGCGGTAATGGCAGGCGGACACCGTTACCCGATGCGACGCTGCGCGACTTTAGGCGACTCCAGCATCGCTTTTTATTTATTTTTTTCTCTTCCCGTTCCTGTTTGGCTGTGGCTCCGGAGAGCGAGAGAGCTCCGGCTACTTAAGATTCGGCACGCCGAGCCGAGCCGGGCCGAGCCGCGATCAGGCGACCAGTTTTCGACTGTCCGACGAGTCGATCGATCATTCACCGACACAAAGAAACAATTCACCGGCCCGATAAACTACCGTGCCGTACGAGCCACGGACTCGAAATTGATTTAGCTCGCGCTCTCGAGATAATTCGCTTTTCGTACGGTCGATCCACGGACTCGTTTCTCCCGCATAACTTTCTTCACAGAGAAACTTTGTTATTAGACTGGGAGTTTCATCAATTTTTAATGTCAACTTTTTTAGACCAGACGGAATCTATAATTATTTTCGTACCTCTGAGTCGATCTTAATAAAAGGACTGATTATAATAATTAATTGCATAATTATGGGTTAATGAATATTGTTGAAACTTGCCTGAAGCGTGGTCCACATAGAAACGCATCACACCAATTTTTCTCAGCTTTTAATATTCACATTGAGGGGTTGAAAACAACCCTTATAGTCGAGACCGACTTCCAACCGAGTTTCAATATTCCACCACTAATCATCTGGCATTCAGTAATTATTTTCTCAACTATGGTTGGATCGATCTTCATGAAACTTGGCAGAGACATAGTCCACACACGACTACGTCACACCAATTTTTCTCAGCTTCCCATATTCACATTAAGGGATCGAAAACAACCCTTATAGTCGAGACCGACTCCCAACCAAGTTTCAATATTCCACCCTTAATCACCTGACATTCAGTAATTATTTTCTCAACTATGGTTGGATCGATCTTCATGAAACTTGACGGAGACATAGTCCACACACGACTACGTCACACCAATTTTTCTCAGCTTTCAATATTCACACTAAGGGATTGAAAACAACTCTTATAGTCGAGACCGACTCCCAACCAAGTTTCAATATTCCACCCCTAATCACCTGACATTCAGTAATTATTTTCTCAACTATGGTTGGATCGATCTTCATGAAACTTGACGGAGACATAGTCCAGACATGACTACGTCACACCAATTTTTCTCAGCTTCCCATATTCACATTAAGGGATTGAAAACAACCCTTATAGTCGAGACTCACTCCCAACCAAGTTTCACTATTCCACCCTTAATCACCTGACATTCAGTAATTATTTTCTCAACTATGGTTGGATCGATCTTCATGAAACTTGACGGAGACATAGTCCACACACGACTACGTCACACCAATTTTTCTCAGCTTCCCATATTCACATTAAGGGATCGAAAACAACCCTTATATTCGAGACCCACTCCCAACCAAGTTTCACTATTCCACCCCTAATCACCTGACATTCAGTAATTATTTTCTCAACTATGGTTGGATCGATCTTCATGAAACTTGACGGAGACATAGTCCAGACATGACTACGTCACACCAATTTTTCTCAGCCGCGGAAGTCCACGTTAAAGGGTTGAACGCAGCCCTGTTATGCGAGGCAAAGTTGCTCGAGGAGCCCGGCGAATAATTAATCCAGTGAAGGAAGAGATTTTAGGGGTGCGATTAGGGGTGGGCACGGAGGTTGTTTACCCATTTGCGGCGTCCCTACCGTTATTATTTCCCTTGGACCGCCATCGTGTCGGTCTAGGGGTGGCTGGGAGCAATCCCGAGCAATCCCGAGCGTCCTAGCTGCGAGGCATCGGGTTCTGCCTCTCTCCCTGCTCGTCAAAGGGGCTCGTCGGGATCTCCGGAGAAGGATTCGTAGATTCCCCAGGGCAGCTGCGCTCGCTATCATTGGTTGTGATCTCGATCTCGCCCACCCGAGTCCGGGAAACAACCCCTCCACCGTGGCCCCACCAATCCTGTTCTCCTGCAACCCTCTGATGGGGCGAGATCCCCTTCCCGTGGACGCCTGATTCACCCTTGATCCTTGATCCGGTTGAAAAATCGCTTGGGAACACCTAACCGCTCCACAATGTTGACCAAACTAATTTTCCGTTTCCCGGTTCCACAATTAAATTAAACAATATTAATTCTCACGATGCCGGCGTGAAAAAATTTGTACATATACTCCGAGGATGTATCATGATACGTGTCAAGTTTCATAACGATTGCATATTCTGTTTAGGAGAAAAAAAATCACAAAGTGCACCTTACAAACCACCCCCCATCAGAATCGAAATTTCGTTAACTGATATTTAAATAATTCTGATTCGAATTAATTGAATCAACTGAAGAGGCGGAGGTTCAGTGGTATATTCCAGGGGTAGGAAATAGTGCAAACCACCCCCCGGGGTCATCTTCGACCCGTCCCGAAGCGAGCACCCTCATTTCCCGAGCTCGCCGCCGACAGTCCCACTAAATTTCCTTATCTCTCGCATTCTCCAGCGGACGGAAGATGCTATCCCGAGTCCGGAGATCCCGAAAGTGGATAAGGGTTGCACAGCATCCCCAATCTACCCCCGAGGACGATCTTCCCGCGCGAAATAGGGCTCGGTCGGTGTGTCTCGACGACCGAAATCCCGACGATTTCCTCGAGCGTCTCTCGTCGCAGCCATTACCAAAAGAGGGTGGACAGAGCGAAGCGGTGGAAAACGTGGAAAACCCACCCCACGTCCACCGAACTCACCCCTGGTCCTCGAACGGTCGAAGATCCCGGACAGAAAAAAGGTCTCGACGATCTAAAAAGAATCGTCCTGGAACTCCATAAATCTTCGCCACCCTTTAGGGGGAGGGGTGTGGGGGTGGCGACCGGTCGGCGGACCGACCACGAAAAACGCGGTGGCGCGCTCGAATAAATCAAAGTGGCGTGAAAATCAATTGCGAGACACTCGCCTCGCGTGTAGCCTCCTCCCCGGCCCCCGGACGCCCTCTCCTACCCCCACCTCTCGTCGGAATCACCTTGTCAACCCCCTCCGCCCCTTCCCTGAGGTTCCACGCCGTCGAGGAATCGGAGAACAAAGAGAAGGACGGAGACAGGGGCCAACCGGAGCGGCAAGCAAGACGCCGAAGCGTTAAGAGCCCGGGGAGGGGAAAGCGTGAGGGGTTGAGGGAAGCGGTGAGGGGTAGCGACGTTAACGCGAGAGCCAGCGCACGCGGGCCCTCCGAAGGAGAAACGCGGAAAGAAAGAGGGAAAGGGGGTAGGGTGTAAAGTCAATACGGACGGAAAACCGCGCAGACGCTCGGCGTCGACCAATCACCGTGGAGGAGGGAACGCATGGCGTCCCGAACGCCGTCGACGAGGCGCTCGCGTCGCCTGGTCGCGTTTCGGAACTGTCCGGCGATCGGCCGATCGATTTTCCAACGGGGTGTTCCATGGGACGAGCCGGTACATGAGAATTTTTTGCCGGGACATCGACAGGGGTAGCTCCGTGAAACTTCGCGGGGTGCTTTGCACATCTATCTTCCATGTTCAGGATTTTTTTTGGGTCAGTATCTTCCGAATTGTAGGAGCTGTTGATGGGAGAACACGATAGGCTTAGATGGTAGCCAGGACAAGAGGGTGCCCCGGAGGATAATGTATATCTCCGACAATTTTTAACCTTTCGTAACGAAAAAATTGTGAGGATTACTCGAAAATATACTTCTTCGAATGCGACAGGTCTTCTCGCGAAACATTCGCGCGGCTCCGAGAAAAAAATTCATGAGTATCCAGTTTTTACTCCAAAAAAGGATGTCTTGTAGACTGACCTATATCTCGGACAATTTCAATGATTTCTGAATAAAAAAATTGTGGGAGTTGCTTGAAAATATACGCTTTTAGATGCCGCAGGATTGATTGAAAAACATTGGCGCGTCTCCGAGAAAAAAATTCATGAGTATCCGCTTTATACTCCAAAAAAGGGTGTCTTATAGACTGAACCATATCTCGGACAATTTCAAAGATTTCTGAATGAAAAAATTGTGAGAGTTGCTCGAAAATATACGTTTTCAGATACCGCAGGAGTGATTGAAAAACATTGGCGCGTCTCCGAGAAAAAAATTCATGAGTATCCTCTTTACACTCCAAAAAGGGTGTCTTATAGACTGAAGCATATCTCGGACAATTTCAAAGATTTCTGAGTGAAAAAATTGTGAGAGTTCGTCGAAAATATACGTTTTCAGATGCCGCAGGATTGATTGAAAAACATTGGCGCGTTTCCGAGAAAAAAATTCATGAGTATCCTCTTTATACTCCAAAAAAGGGTGTCTTATAGACTGAAGCATATCTCGGACAATTTCAAAGATTTCTGAATGAAAAAATTGTGAGAGTTGCTCGAAAATATACGTTTTCAGATGCCGCAGGATTGATTGAAAAACATTGGCGCGTCTCCGAGAAAAAAATTGATGAGTATCCTCTTTATACTCCAAAAAAGGGTGTCTTATAGACTGAACCATATCTCGGACAATTTCAAAGATTTCTGAATGAAAAAATTGTGAGAGTTGCTCGAAAATATACGTTTTCAGATGCCGCAGGATTGATTGAAAAACATTGGCGCGTCTCCGAGAAAAAAATTGATGAGTACCCTCTTTATACTCCAAAAAAGGGTGTCTTATAGACTGAACCATATCTCGGACAATTTCAAAGATTTCTGAATGAAAAAATTGTGAGAGTTGCTCGAAAATATACGTTTTCAGATGCCGCAGGATTGATTGAGAAACATTGGCGCCTGTTTGCGAAAAAAATTCTCGGTCATGGGGAAGGATTTTACGAAGCGTATCGAGGAATGCGGCGTCCCGTTGCGGACGAGTTGGTCAATCCGGCGACAAACGCGGGGCCGCATTTGATCGGTCGATCGCGAGAAAAGGCCTGGCGGTTTTTTATCCGTGCGAGTGACAAGCAAATCGAGACGCGGTGGAACGATCGCTCGAACGGAGAGACAACTATCGACCGGGCAACGGTGCCTAAGCCTGGTTGCTTAATTGCGACCGGGGCCTGTATCGCGCGCGCTCTCCTTTTCGCTTTTTGTCTCCGGTTGTTAATGGCACTCTCGGCTGGTTCCCCGTTCGGCCCATTATTATTAGCTTCGATAGCGTCACGGTTCGCGGAAGGGGTCGCTGCACTTTTCCCCGGTGAACGTATTATTTCGTCGAGTATACTTTCGCGCGTGCACCTGAGAGTCCTTGAGCCGCGATAGCCAGCTCCGAGAACTGTCTCAAAGTTTTCGGACGGTGTCAATGGGCCCCATGGGGTCCCATAACTCTACCGTAGCCGCCGCAGTGAGAACAGTTACTGGCCGCCTCGATGAACGAATGGAAAAGTACGGGATACAATTCTATTTCTACCTTCACTTTCGGAATTTTTTTCTGCTGAACTATACGGTACAGCTTTATAAAATTTGACACAGGTGTATGGACATGTTCAAGCAACAACCATGATTTTTTCTAAGTCTCTATTATATTAGAATTGACTGATTGTGACACTAGACTGAGAATAGACTACAGGGATGCTCTGACTCCTTTAAGTATATGTAGCGATTGAAATGTCGATGTTATCACGGTAAAAAAATTCATGTACACAGTCCAGGGGTGTGTTATTATATCCGTCAAGTTTCATAAGGGTAGGTTGTTCGGCTCGGTGGAAAAAAAATCCTGAAGTGTTACCGTGAAAACCACTCCTGCAAAATCGATCGGATGCACTGTCCAGGGTGCATATTCGAATTAATTATGGAAATACCGTGCAATGCTCGTTCCGGGGGTGTGTACCAGGCGTAATTATGGTGGTCAGTGTATTTTTGGAAGGAAGATTCGATCGGATTCGTTGAGAATTGACCGAGATACAGCGATCCGAACTCGCCAGTATTTTTGTGACGGTGGTTAGCCGAATATTTCCGCTGTAAATGGTGGAAAACGGGGGTGTGTGCGGGGGTGGCGGCGATTGCACCCCCAGGAGCGGAGCCAGAGGGTGAGCGACAAGTAATGGCCGCCACCGTCGACGCCGCGCTCGTTATTTATCGCCTCTGTCGCGGTGCACACGCGAGCGTGGGCGCAGTGGCAATTTCCAGCGATAAGCGAGCGCGTGCTCGCTCGCTCGCTCTGCTCGCTAGACAGTCTCGGCGATTAGTCGCGCGACTGGATAAACGGCGCGCGACCGACGCTTTAAACTTGGACGTCAGAGTCCGATTAAACGATGTCCGACGACGCTTCCGTGACCTGTTCGTCTTCAGCGACGGAGGAACCGTCGCAACAATCTACTCCTCGATCTTCGATGATTACAACAAAAAGATAGACCGTTGCCCGCGCGCCGTTCCGAAACTTTATCGGTACATTCACCCGTGCATTCCGAATGCACGGTAATTTTTTCATGTAAAAATATTCATTCGTTTCGGAGTTATGGTCGAGAAAGCGACGACGGCTTTCTATTTTCGAAGAAAGTGCTTAGTGGAAATTCAAACGACTCCACGCAGCCGAAAACATTTTTTTCGCCGGCTAAATCGACGGGAATTTAAAGATCCGAGTCTCCTCTTTGCAACGAGTGCTTGGAAATTGGTGTGCGATTTTTTCTTGCCGTTTCGTGACACTTTGAATAGGCTCCAAATATTGGGTATTGAAAATATTGAATGTTTGGACAGTTATAACTTCGCCAAGAAATATCGCACGGGGATCTGCCTTAGCTCATTTTGAAGCTTCAAATCTGCACTTTCAGGCCGCTTAAGTTATGCTTTGCTACCATTTTTTTACTGTAAATGGCACACGATGGAGTAAGAACAGTCGTTTCTCGACAATTTTTCGCGTTCAAATATCTGCCCGGGGCTGAAAAAATTTTTGTTGACAACTTGAATTACAATGGTTGCGTAGATTGAAGCTTTCTCCTTCTAAAAACTGCTTGAAATCTACAGTACGATTTTTTCTGGCGTTTTTACAGCGCTTCGAATGAAGCCATGCATGATATTTCGCTCTTCTGGGAACGATTCGATTTGTATTTGCATTTTTCTCGAACCGCTGAGAGTTCTGCTATCTCGCAGCTATGCGCAAAAGTTGTAGATGAAAAATTGAAGTTTTTCATGTCCAGTGGAGCAGAACTCGGGGTGCACGCCGGTGGAGTAGGGGGGAACGGAAGACGGTGTTAATTTATACCTCGCTGCGGCGAGATAAAACCTCGCCGAGGAACAGATTGACCGTCTTAATGAGGCTATACTCGGATTCATATTCGCCGTAAACGCCTTTTATCGGCTATAATTTATATCGGGAGAGTACGGGCTCGCGCGCTTATCGGTACACGTGTTTACCGGGAAACTGGTATGCGCCTACATTCTGCGCGGCCGATGTCGTTTATTTCGCGCTCGGAGTTTCCGAGACGTTTTAACGACGGGAACGGTAAGTGTATCTTGTCGGTAATGCCCGTGGCTGTCGCGGGAAATTGCTATTGCACGCTCGCCTCCATAAACAATCCCATAGACAATCGGGGAATCGCGACGATGACGATTACGTTGCCTCATATTATTTCATATGTTCCGTTTACACCGCCTCCCGCGAGACAACAAATGGAACAACGAGCGTAACAGGTCCACGGGAAGACAGATGAAGGTTCAAGTGAACTGCGCTCTCGATACAAGAAAGAATAGGCTCTAGAAAAATTCTTTCATTCATTTCATCTTCTTTTTTTATTGAGAGCTTAAGTGGAATTTTGTATAGTCTTGGATAAAAAATTAACACACTCAGAATTTTCAGAGTTTCCGTCCGAAAAATTAGACTCTGATAGAGAAAGAATCGACTAATTTTATGCAATAAATTCCATCTCGATATCTCTTTTCACCCACTAGAAAATAATTCGCAAAATTGAGCAGAGGAATATCAGGACACGAACGAGTTATAATAATTCCCACGTCTACAATTCTCAATCTTTCCATTCGAAAAAAATATATGCTATTAGCGAAGTTGTCGACAAATTTTCTGCAACAAATTCCGTGTCGATATCTCTTTTTACTCGCCCGAAACAAATTCGCAAAGTTGAGCAGAGGGATACCAGGACACGAACAAGTTATAATAATTCCCACGACTCAAATTCTCAATCTTCCCATTCGAAAAAAATATATTCTGTTAGCGAAGTTGTCGACGAATTTTCTGCAACAAATTCCGTGTCGATATCTTTTTTTACCCACTCAAAAAAAATTCGCAAAGTTGAGCAGAGGGATACCAGGTCACGAGCAAGTTATAATAATTCCCACGACAAGAATTCTCAATTTTTCTATTCGGAAAAAATATATTCTGTTAGCGAAGTAGTTGAGGAATACTATGCCAAAAATTCCGTGTCGATATCTTTTTTTACCCACTCAAAAAAAATTCGCAAAGTTCAGCAGAGGGATACCAGGACACGAGCGAGTTATAATAATTCCCACGACTAGAATTCTCAATCTTCCCATTCGAAAAAAATATATTCTGTTAGCGAAGTTGTCGACGAATTTTCTGCAACAAATTCCGTGTCGATATCTTTTTTTACACACTCACAAAAAATTCGCAAAGTTGAGCAGAGGGATACCAGGTCACGAGCGAGTTATAATAATTCCCACGACAAGAATTCTCAATTTTTCCATTCGAAAAAAATATATTCTGTTAGCGAAGTATTTGAGCAATACTATTCAAAAAATTCCGTGTCGATATCTGTTCTCTTTACATATGAAAAAAATTCGTGAAGATGACCAGACAGGGATGTTTGGGCGCTGGCTAAGTTATAGTTTTGGGTATAGTGCGTGCTCGCGCTAAATAGCGGGCGTCTTCTCACGGTGCGGCGACTCTGCGGCGACTCTGCGGCGTTTCCTGGGCCTCGCAACGCGCCTCGAACAATTATAATTGTTAATGGAAGGAAAAGAAAATGTTCCGTCGTCCTTGATTCCCGCCTTGGGCAAAAACGCGCGATAATTACGTATTCGCGATCGCGACTCGAAGGAACGGCGCGGAGAAGGAAAGAGAGCCTGGCGAGTCGCGAGGACGAAAGGAGAGACCCGGTCAACGTGTACCGTACGCTCTCGGGCCGCGCAGCAACAATAGAGACAACATAATGACGCTATAAATAAATAATAATGCCACGGTCTAAGCGCGGTAGAAAGGCTCTTTGTTGCAGGCTCTCGCTGTACATACGGCGAGGCTAGCGAGCTAGCCCACTTGCCTAGCGCGTTTATTATTCCGCCGAAGCACGGCCACGCTCCGCCGACTCTCGATCTTTGGAAACTCGGATCTCTGGATCGCGCTGGATCGTTCCGTGCCTGCTCCGGGCCTCCTCTCCCCTCTGGCACCGAGAAAAATCATCGGGAGCCTGATTAGAGAAAATCAGAAACGAAACTGTTGCACGGATCGCCTCGAAACATTGTGTACTTGTTTATAATTGTTCTGAGAACCCACAGGAATTTTTTCAATTAAATGTATGCGTTAGTTTTCAAATTATAAACAATAATGAATACGTAGTTTTATTGTGTGAATCTAATTCGGTCTTGCAAGTTTGATCGTGTATACAAAGCTTGAAGAATTATTCTTCGGCAATTTAACTACCGTACATTTGAAGATTGATGTTTCCGCTTTCCAACGAGATCAAAAAATTCAATCTACGATTTTTTGCTACCGTTTTATCGCACTTTGAATGAATCATGAGCCGGCAGCATTTGAATAACTCGCCAGGCAACAAATCTCCATTGTTTATGAATATTTAAATGATCGTAACACCGTGAAAAAAAATCGCACGACAACCACTCTTGGCTCGTTTCAAAGCTAAAAATCCGCGCTTTCAGCTCCCGTAAGTTATTTTGCTTAAAAAAATGTTTACTCCGAACTACATACGGGAAAGTGACAATGGTCACTTTTGTATCAATTTTCAGATCGAAATGTCTCTGTAGGGGGGAGAAAATTTTCTCCAGCACCGAAAGCAACGTGAACTTGAAGAATGAAGTCTCCTCTTTCGAACGACTGCTCGAAATCCGCTGTACGATTTTTTGTTCCCGTTTTATCCCCGGTTAAGTGATCCCCGAACATGTCTACCGGGAAGATACACAGCCTGAAGGATAAATAACGAAATAAAAAGACCGCGTACAACTTGAACGAAAATCGAGGGGGATGGAAGGGGGCCGAAATGGCGGCGGAATTTAATATAATTAACCGGGCGAGCGTGACAAGCCAAGACGGATTGTCGCGAGCCGCGTCGGATGACAGCGGTTGAATAATTACCGCGACTAATCTCGTGATCGTTGACCGAACAAATAACACAGGCCTGAGTGTGCTTAATGCGTTCCGAAAGGCGGGGGCAGCAACTGAGGGGACGGGGGGCACGGCGGAGTTGATGAACGAGCGACGCGTGGAAACGCCGCGGATCGTGTTTTCCGGATGGAAAAGCTGCAAGAAAACACCTAGAGGACGGCTTTTTGTTCCCCTCGCGAACAGGACCATTAGAAATTTAAATAGACCGCGCGCCACGTCGAATTACGTAAAGTCGTCGAGTTGACAACACCTACGATGCGGTCTCCCGATGGCCGCCGGCGGCCATTTCTGTCACGATTTTCTCATTTCCTTACATTTCTTTTCAACTATCTGATAAACGGAAAAACACATCTGAAATTCCATAATAAATTTACTAATTTACACTCTAATTTAAAATTTATCCTCAATTTTAAAAATTTTATAGTAAATTTACTAATTTATATAATATTAAACATCTAGTTACTGATTTCGTTAAATTATTCTATGAATTTTGCTTACATTTCTTTCCAATTATCTGATAAACGGAAAAACACATCTTAAATTCCATAATAAATTTACTAATTTACACTCTAATTTAAAATTTCTGCTCAATTTTAAATTTTATAGTAAATTTACTAGTTTATATAATATTAAACATCTAGTTACTGATTTTGTTAAATTATTCTATGAATTTTGCTTACATTTCTTTCCAATTATCTGATTAACGGAAAAACACATCTTAAATTCCATGATAAATTTATTAATTCACACTCTAATTTAAAATTTCGCCTCAATTTTAAATTTTATAGTAAATTTACTAATTTATACAATATTAAACATCTATTTACTGATTTTGTTAAATTATTCCATGAATTTTGCTTACATCTCTTTCCAATTATCTGACAAACGGAAAAACACATCTGAAATTCCATGATAAATTTATTAATTCACGCTCTAATTTAAAATTTCTCCTCAATTTTAAATTTTATAGTAAATTTACTAATTTATATAATATTAAACATCTATTTACTGATTTTGTTAAATTATTCTATGAATTTTGCTTACATTTCTTTCCAATTATCTGATAAATGAAAAAATACATCTTAAATTCCATGATAAATTTACTAATTTACACTCTAATTTAAAATTTCTGCTCAATTTTAAATTTTATAGTAAATTTACTAATTTATATAATATTAAACATCTATTTACTGATTTTGTTAAATCATTCTTTGAATTTTGCTTAAATTTCTTTCCAATTATCTGATTAACGGAAAAACACATCTTAAATTCCATAATAAATTTACTAATTTACACTCTAATTTAAAATTTCTGCTCAATTTTAAATTTTATAGTAAATTTACTAATTTATACAATATTAAACATCTATTTACTGATTTTGTTAAATTATTCTATGAATTTTGCAATTGTTTTGAGCAATCATTTTTATAGAAGGATTAAACCCCTATTAGTTATACATAGGGGAGAGTTTATGAGTTTATGAGTATTCAGGGTTAATGTGCTCGGTTCGAGTACCGAGAGAAAGATGAGTGACGAATTTTCTTATTTAAATTATTTGGAGATTTTTCTAGGTCTAATCCAAGACTCCAACCCCCAAACAATACAAAATGTGATGACTCATCAACACTGAGAAATTCTGGATGGGTTTTATCATTCAATAACAGAATTTGGAGCACAATAATTCCTAAACTCCAACATCCGAGCAATACAAAATATGACTTATCAATCCTGAAAAATTCTGGATGAGTTTTGTCATCCAAGAACAGAATGTGTAGCACAATAATTTCTAGATTCCAACCTACAATACAAAATATGATGGCTCATCAACCCTGAGAAATTCTGGATGGGGTTTATCATTCAATAACAGAATTTGGAGCACAATAATTCCCAGACTCCAACATCCAAACAATACAAAATATGACTTATCAATCCTGAAAAATTCTGGATGAGTTTTATCATCCAAGAACAGAATGTGGAGCACAATAATTCCTAGACTCCAACCTCCAATACAAAATATGATGGCTCATCAACCCTGAGAAATTCTGGATGGGGTTTATCATTCAAGAACAGAATATGGAGCACAATAATTCCTAGACTCCAACATCCAAACAATACAAAATATGACTTAGGAATCCTGAAAAATTCTGGATGAGTTTTATCATTCAAGAACAGAATGTAGAGCACAATAATTTCTAGATTCCAACCTCCAATACAAAATATGATGGCTCATCAACCCTGAGAAATTCTGGATGGGGTTTATCATTCAATAACAGAATTTGGAGCACAATAATTCCCAGACTCCAACATCCAAACAATACAAAATATGACTTATCAATCTTGAAAAATTCTGGATCAGTTTTATCATCCAAGAACAGAATGTGGAGCACAATAATTTCTAGATTCCAACCTCCAATACAAAATATGATGGCTCATCAACCCTGAGAAATTCTGGATGGGTTTTATCATCCAAGAACAATGGAGCACGACAAACTCCATTGGGGATAACAATTCCTATTGGCTCAAGGATGAATTTGGAGGGTTGCCCTCTCATCCAATAAATACAGCCTCCAAACATCCAGAAAAACATGTATCCCCTCTCCGAGAAAATAGTCTTGAATCCCCATTCAGTGTCCAACCGGATTGTCGAGAATCCTGCTTCCAGTATCGGTTACGAGTCGTTTGTCGCGGCCCGAACAGGCCCCGAATAGTTTCGTATAGGGGCCCGGTGCAGCTACAAGGGGGGCTAGTATGTTCTGTAACTCGAGTCGTCGCGACGGTCGCGGGCAAGTGGTTAAAAGGCGCGCGAGCGCATGTAAACCCGGTGTACACACAGGTTAAATATATCGCGAGTTTGTGTCGTGCCTCTAAGCTAGCGCGGCATAGCGAGTAAGTATCGTATCGTGGCGTGGCTCTCTCGAAGCGGGTTGTGCAATCGGTCTGCGTACGCGCGTCAGACAATATAGAACGAACGCGCGCGCACGGCTGCTGTGCCGAGAGCCGACAACGGCGAGCAGGATTGAATATCCTGTTCGGGCTTATTAGGGCAAGGTGGCCAGCCTTGCCGGCTGCCTCGATACCGGTATCCGCGATAGCGTTACAAGCGGACGAGGGCAGCGACGTCAACGCTTGCGTCCTGTCGCCTCAAACTCTCAGACCAACGTCTCTGCTACTGCGAACTTAGCTGACAATGGTCTCTGGGGTCCTTCGGAACTGATACCACATCTTCGAGCCCGGGAGGTTAGATTCAAGATCAGAACTTTCATGTAAAAAAAATATTTACAGTTAGAGGAACAGTTAATGGATATCGTGCAAGAAGTCGCAGGTCGATATCTGGTCGCTTTCCACCCGTAAAAAATTCGAAAGTATGATGACAGGTAAACCGATGTATAGTCTGTAGTATAACGGCCACCACGAGTAAAATTCTAGGATTTCCTATATAAAAAAAATACTTCCTGTTAGGGAAACAGTCGATGAATATCATGCAAGAAGTCGCAGGTCGATATCTAGTCGCTTTCCACCCTTAAAAAATTCGCAAATGTGTTTATAGGGAACCGAGGTATAGTCTCGAGTGCAATGGTCACCAAGAGCAAAATTCTTGGATTTCCTATATAAAAAAAATATTCTCTGTCAGTGGGAGAGTCGATTAATATCATGCAAAAAGTCGCAGGTAAATATCTGGTCGTTTTCCACCCCTAAAAAATTCGGAAGTATTATTATAGGGAACCGAGGCATAGTCTCGAGTGCTATGGTCTCGATTTCAATGGCCACCACGAGTAAAGTTCTTGGATTTCCTATTAAAAAAAAATATTTCCTGTTAGGGAAACAGTCGATAAATATCATGCCAGAAGTCGCAGGTCAATATCTGGTCGCTTTCCACCCCTAAAAAATTCGGAAGTATTATCATAGGGAACCGAGGCATAGTCTCGAGTGCTATGGTCGTCACGAGTAAAATTCTAGGATTTCCTATATAAAAAAAATATTTTCTGTCAGTGGGAGAGTCGATGAATATCATGCAAAAAGTCGCAGGTCAATATCTGGTCGCTTTCCACCCCTAAAAAATTCGGAAATATTATCATAGGGAACCGAGGCATAGTCTCGAGTGCTATGGTCTCGAGTGCTATGGTCGTCACGAGTAAAGTTCTTGGATTTTCTATATAAAAAAAATATTTCCTGTTAGGGGAACAGCCAATGAATATCATGGCAGAAGTCGCAGGTCGAAATCTAGTCGCTTTCTACTCTTAAAAAATTCGCAAATGCGATTAGAGGGAACCGAGGTATAGTCTCGAGTGCAATGGTCACCAAGAGCAAAATTCTTGGATTTCCTATATAAAAAAAATATTCTCTGTCAGTGGGAGAGTCGATGAATATCATGCAAAAAGTTGCAGGTCAATATCTGGTCGCTTTCCACCCCTAAAAAATTCGGAAATATTATCATAGGGAACCGAGGCATAGTCTCGAGTGCTATGGTCGTCACGAGTAAAGTTCTTGGATTTCCTATATAAAAAAAATATTTCCTGTTAGGGGAACAGTCGATGAATATCTTGCAAGAAATCGCAGGTCAATATCTGGTCGTTTTCCACCCCTAAAAAATTCGGAAGTATTATCATAGGGAACCGAGGCATAGTCTCGAGTGCTATGGTCGTCACGAGTAAAATTCTAGGATTTCCTATATAAAAAAAATATTTCCTGTTGGGGAAACAGTCGATAAATATCATGCCAGAAGTCGCAGGTCAATATCTTGTCGCTTTCCACCCCTAAAAAATTCGGAAGTATTATCATAGGGAACCGAGGCATAGTCTCGAGTGCTATGGTCGTCACGAGTAAAGTTCTTGGATTTCCTATATAAAAAAAATATTTCCTGTTAGGGGAACAGTCGATGAATGTCATGCAAGAAGTCGCAGGTCGATATCTGCTCTGTTTCTATGCGAGAAAAATTCGCAAAGACGAACATTTGTATGATCGATCGGTCCAAATGGCCAGTTGAATCGATGATTGCGTGTAAATGTGTGACACCTAGGTGTCCTAGCAAGAGCACCGCTGCGAAACGACTGAAATGCCAGTGAGCCAGCCAGGCAGCTACACACCTGGATAGCAGCAGCACTCGTCCGCGGCTCGGCTACGTGTCTGGCGCACACGAACGCGCACGTGCACGAACAAGGACGCGCGTGCACGCCACGAGACGAGGAAAGAGACAGCGGAGGAGCGTGTACGCGTCGGCGGTCGCGAAGTTTTGTCCAGTGACGTAATTAATGCACTGGCTAGGCCGACTTTCTCGCGAGCCTAGCCCAGGCAGCCGAAGCCGAATTCTAAGCGCGAGACCGTGCCTCGGTGCTTCGGCGCGGGGACCATAATCGCTCGAGTTTTCCCGAGTCCTGAATCCTCCAGCGCGAAGTTAATAAATAAAACCAGGCACGGCGCTGGTTTAATATGCGCCGATAACCGCTGTCCAGGCGAAACGATTAACCGCCGATCGAAAGTAATGCTCGGGCAAGATCATTTTTCCTCGGATCGGGCTCCGGCAAAAAACCGCTCTAATTGGATCCGGCAATTTGTCACGATCGACGGCCACCGGGAAATCATCGCGGCCGCGCCGCGATTTTCAATTACGCTTTGGGTGATCCCGTCCGTCCCGCTGCGAGCCAGTCCGGCTTGTAATGGCCGCTAACGACGCCGCAATCTACGCCGGCTACGTCGATCCAACGCTAGATCATCGACCGAGATCGATTTCCGATTTTCTCCAATTCGTTCTTCTGCACGCACCATTCTCAAACTTTGCGGACTTCTTCATCTTTACGTTCTGATCGAAGTTATTGTCGTTCTTCTAACTTAAATCGAAGTTCAAGTTCTAACTGGTCTGGAGAACCCAAACATTTTTTTCGGGGACTCCAACCACCGAGGAATCGAAGATTGAGGCTTCCTCTTTCCAACGAATTTCCAAAATTCGACCTAGGATTTTTTTTCATCGTACACAACATTTTAAAGAGACCACTTAACTATTAACTCAGTGTTATTTTTAGACAGATTTAAATTTTTCCACAGTGCTCGACAAATTTTTTCTGTAATTCTAACCAACGTGGATTTGAAAATTGAAGTCTCCCCTTTCCGACGAGGTAGAAAAATTAGTCCCACGATTTTCTTCCTGATTTCTATCGCGGTTCAAAGACGAGCACGCCTCGCAGCTGTGTTAGCGGTGCTGGAATCGCAGTTGTTGATGGGTCTGGGCAGTTTGTTTTCGCACGGCTCACCCGTTAGATGGAATACGCCCCGGACGAAAGTACACGGTGCCGAGTGTGGGTGTGTGTAAGAGGTCCAGCCTTGCCTCGGACGGAGGCTGGGTGTGGCCGTGACTAAAAGTTCACTAGAGCACACTTAACACACTTAACAAGCGGTTTCTCCGCGGATAGGATAGTATTGGCGAGCGATCCTGGCTGATACGCAGGCACCGTCGCGAATTCGAGGTCCTTGGGATCCTCTTGTCCCCTACCTGCCATTACAGCGAGCTTCCGAAGGTATTCAACAAGCACAGCACTGTACGAAATCATTTTTGTCTGTTCGAAGAATTTTCTGAATTTTTCACTCACACCTCTACGACGTTAATTTAGACAGTTTAAGTCAGTCTTGGAATTAATGAGGGATCAAGCATTTGTCGACATTGAAAAGGTTTAACGAGGAACCAGAAAGTCGATGGCAGATTCGATCGAAGTTTAATCGACTGGGTCGCGCAGTCTCGGCCGTCCGGACTCGGTTTTTGCCCGAGGAAAATTAATATCTCGTCCCAGTTGAGCGCGCGGCATTTGCATATCGAGCACGCGGCCCGCCCGGTGGAATGTCGATTCTCTGTCGACGCTTGGATCGCGACACCTTGGATCCTCGCGATCTTCCAAACTCTCTTGTGCCCCTCGCAGAATCAGGTAAAAATGTTCCTAGAACTTCTTCGTTCACTCAATTGGACGGGAAAGCAACCCTCGAGCTGGGGGACGAAAAATTATAAAATTCTTCGAACACACAAAATAATTAAATTCTCCAAACAAACAAAATAATTCAATCCATCGATGGATAGCTTTAGAAGCTTGCTGTAATGACGAGTAAACAAATATGATCTACAAAATTATTGAACAAATTGTTCCGAATTTGCACCACGAATATGTTAATTTTTTATTTTCTAATCGATCAAAATCAGCGATCAAATCAGCAAACAAATCTGATATACAATATTATTTAACAAATTCTCCCGAATTTGCACCGTCGCAATGAAGTCTTACAAATATGTTAATTCTTAACACATTACCGACCAGTTATTATTGCATAATTTTAATGAATCTATGGTACATGGCTAAACACTTTTTAATGGAACCTTCAATGGCAATAGCAATTTTTATTGTGAACTAACAAGTCACCCACAATAACGTCATCTAATAGTTTCATTTAAGATTGCAGTGTGAAAGAAAGTTTCTATGCCTTCTTTTGGTACAGCACAATTATTTAAAATCATTTTAATAAGCTTCCGGTAGGTAAAATGTTAATTTTCTGATCGGCTGGATCAAAATCACCAAACATATCTGATGTTCAAAATTATTTAACAAATTCTCTCGAATTTGCACCATCACAATGACGTTTCAAAAATATGTTAATTATTGATCTTCTGATCGGCTGGATCAAAATCTGCAATCAAATCTGCTCTACAATGTTGTTTAACAAATTCATACGAATTTGCAACATCGTAATGGAGTCTTACAAATATGTTAATTGTTCATCTTCTGATCAGCTCGACCAAAATCAGCAAACAAATCAGCAAACAAATCTACAAACAAATCTGATGCACAAAATTATTTAACAAATTCATCCGAAATTGCACCATCGCAATAAAGTCTTACAAATATGTTAATTTATAGTTTTCTGACAGTCTGGATCAGAATCAGGAAACAAATCTGATCTACAAAATTATGTAACAAGTCCTTTTAAATTTCCACCATCGTAATGAAGTCTTACAAATATGTTAATTATTCATCTTCTGATCAGCTGGACCAAAATCAGCAAACAAATCAGCAAACAAATCTACAAACAAATCTGATGCACAAAATTATTTAACAAATTCATCCGAAATTGCACCATCGCAACGAAGTCTTACAAATATGTTGATTTCTAGTTTTCTGACAGTCTGGATCAGAATCAGCAAACAAATCTGATCTACAAAATTATGTAACAAGTCCTTATGAATTTGCACCATCGTAATGAAGTCTTACAAATATGTTAATTATTCATCTTCTGATCAGCTCGACCAAAATCAGCAAACAAATCAGCAAACAAATCTGCAAACAAATCTGATGTACAAAATTATTCAACAAATTCTTCCGAATTTGCACCATCGCAATAAAGTCTTACAAATATGTTAATTTCTAGTTTTCTGACAGTCTGGATCAGAATCAGCAAACAAATCTGATCTACAAAATTATGTAACAAGTCCTTATGAATTTGCACCATCGTAATGGAGTCTTACAAATATGTTAATTATTCATCTTCTGATCAGCTGGACCAAAATCAGCAAATAAATCTGCAAACAAATCTGATGCGCAAAATTATTTAACAAATTCATCCGAATTTGCACCATCCAAACGAAGTCTTACAAATATGTAAATTCTTAATTTTATGATCGGCTGGATCAAAATCAGCGAACAAATCTGATCTACAAAATGATTCAACAAATTCTCCCGAATTTGCACAATCGCAACGAAGTCTCGCAAATATCTAAATTATTAATTTTCTGATCTGCTGCGCAAAAATCAGCGAACTCGTGCCAGCGTGACACCGGCCGTCGAGCCGTAGTAAAACTGAAAGTGATAAGATCCGTAAAAAATGGTTCCCGATCGGATAGATCCCCCAGATATTGATCTCTCGCTGCATTAACGACATCATTAGCCATTCAGAATGATGTAGATCATCGTAAAGAGCGGAGGTGGTGGGGTTAGGCAGGCAGTTAGCTGGTCGATCGAGGATTTATTCGCTCCGGACGCGGCTCGTTAATTACAAAATTACAGAAATCAGTTAAGTCAATGGAATCGCGTAACATAGTGTTTGAGGCGGTGAACGACGACGGGCGACGGCGATGATTATGATGATGATGATGCCATTAAAGTGGCATCGACGTGCTCGCGCTCGCGCACGCACCGGGGAGACCACACACAAACGCACACAGACACGCAGAGAGAGAGAGGCGAACCGTGTTCGGTATACGCGTGTCCTAGCGTGTCCACGCTCGCGATCATGCTGCTACGCTAATCGCGCCGTGGCATCTCGTCCTACGGTGTATTATCTAACCAAGGATTACGGCCGGCAGTCGCAATTATCCTGCGTTCTATCGCCTCGTGCCTATAATTCGCGACGTTTCAACGACTTCGACGCTGCCGATCGTTAGCCCCGAGTTTTTCCGCGAAAACGTCAGGCTAAAATCGCTAATCGAGCCTCCCGCCATTACCTAGCATGTGCTGGATCATGCTCGTTTCGGTCGTGGTCCTCCCGTCTCGCTATTACGCGGACCATTGGAAAAATTGCCGAGCCATTTCACGGAAAGTGTCTCAACCCAAAATTTCCGAAACCTGTGAATTCAGAAGTACTATAACTCGAATAAAAAAAATCGTATGGACATGAACTTTAGCTCATTTTGAAGCTTGAAGACTCTACTTCAACAGCCCGTAAAAAGTGCTCGCATAAAAAATTTTTACACGAAGCTATAGCTGAAAAAGTGTACACACTAAATCTCCAGAATTTACGATTTTCATGAAATCCGGAAAATTCAAATACTTTTGCAGCACGATTTTTTACGCGTTCTATCACTGCTGAAAGTCGAACGTTCCGGTTCTGAATCGTTACGGCTCTCGACACCCCCTCGCGTCGCCATTTTGTTTCCTTTGCAATGTAAAATAGGTCAAGTCGAGGACAATGATCCACGGGTATTTCACTTTGTAATTGGTACGCACGTCAGCGCGCGATCTCGATATTCTAATTCCGACTCGTTCGAACGGTGTCTATTCAAATTTCCCGCCTTAATTTCACGCGCTGTGCGGCCGCGATGGCGCGGCTCTAGAGAATACAAAATGGCTTCGTGGGGGACGAGTGGGCGCCATATTTGCGATAGATCCGGTTAGAAATGGTTGATAATATTTCTGCGACGGATATAAATCAGTTTTCACCGGGAACAATTATATATCGAATAACTTACCGAGTAATTTCCGGGAAGAAATTTGCAATGTTTGTTCGTTCGAGTTGCTATTGGTCGGAGGCTGCCGCCATATGCAAATCTTTCCTGGGAATCCATTGTCTAGGAATCGGTATAGCGAACTCTATTCATTTCACAGTCAACGAGGATGCAAATCTGTCGATGTATTCCCGTCGGAAAAAATCAAATGGATTCTGGAGGATCTTCGAAATGCTGCTGAGAGTCTCAGAGGTTCAGCAAAGTCCAAAAACATTTTCGAATGATCAGTGATTTATTTTGCGGATCCGCGGGGGCGCTGCGCGTGGAAAGTATGGCTGGTTGAGGGGTCAAGGTCAAAGCAGGCTGCGCGTGTAGCGAAAGGTTAATAAGATTCAGAAGGGACAAGAGGATTTTCGCATGATACCCGCGGATCGTTCGAATATTCGCTAGGCATTCGGTTGCGCAAGCTCCACCTGCTCCTCGAGGGGAAAAGATCAAGGTGGAGGGAAGGTGGAAGCCTGAGCAAGCAGGCAAGCAAGCAACCACGGTGGACTGGGGAATACGTGGAAACACATCCGCGTGTGTCTGTGTCCGTGTCTCTCGAAGTTTGCTATTGAAAGATCGAGTCGCCGGAGATTTATGTCGTGCCGGGACCGTTTACTTGTAACGCCTTGAATCCGCGATAGCTATACGGAGAACCTAGTCGGAGTCCTTAGCTGGCGAGAAAATCACTGGCAAGCTGCAGATCCTTGTAGCCCGAGAGGAAAATCCTTGCCATTGTCTGAACAATCCTCTAGAAATCGTCTAGGTCCGTCACTGGTTCTAAATCAGTTGCAGCAGTGCGATCATCAGAGATAGGTCTCGAAGAAGATAGGTAGTACCCTAAACTGAGGCAATCTCCTAACCCAAGGACTCAAGTACTCAATTTCATAGCTCATCATAGACCCAAACTAAAAAGTCCAGCTTCTAAATCAATCGGGTCATTGCGATCATCAAAGACAGGTCTCTAAGAAGCTAGGTAGTTCTCTAACTGAGGCAATCTTCTAACCCAAGGACTCAAGTACTCATTATTCTAGCTCCCCATAGTCCCAAAATAAAAATTTCAGCTTCTAAATCAATCGTGGCACTGCGATCATCAAAGATTGGTCTCTAAGAAGCTAGGTAGTACCCTAAACTGAGGCAATCTTCTAACCCAAGGATTCAAGTACTAATTATTCTAGCTCCCCATTAGTCCCAAAATAAAAATTCCAGCTTCTAAATCAATCGGGGCATTGCGATCATCAAAGACAGGTCTCTAAGGAGCTAGGTAGTACCCTTAACTGAGGCAATCTTCTAACTCAAGGACTCAAACACCTAATATCCTAGCTCCCCATAGACCCGAAATAAAAATTTCAGCTTCTAAATCAATCGGTGCACTGAAGTCCTCAAAGATAGGTCTCGATGATCCTAGATAGCTCTCTAAACTGAGGCAATCTTCTAACCAAAGGACTTAAGTACTCAATATCCTAGTCCCTCATAGTCCGAAAATAAAAATTCCAGCTTCTAAATCAATCGAGACACTGAAGTCCTTAAAGATAGATCTCGATGATCCTAGATGTTTCTCTAAACTGGCGCGATCTCCTAACCCAAGGACTCTAGTACCCAATATCGTAGCTCCTCATAGTCCCAAAATAAAAATTCCAGTTTCTAAATCAATCGGGGCACTGAAGTCCTCAAAGATAGGTCTCGATGATCCTAGATAGTTCTCTAAACGGGGCCGATCTCCTAACCCAAGGACTCCAGTGCCCAATATCCTAGCTCATCATAGACCCAAACTAAAAAGTCCAGCTTCTAAATCAATCGGTGCACTGCGATCATCAAAGATAGGTCTCTAAGAAGCTAGGTAGGACCCTAAACTGAGGCAATCTTCTAACCCAAGAACTCAAGTACTCATTATCCTACCTCCCCATAGTCCCAAAATAAAAATTCCACTTTCTAAATCAATCTAGCTAGGTAGTTCTCTAACTGAGGCAATCTCCTAACCTAAGGATTCAGACACCTAATACCCTAGCTCCCCATAGACCCGAAATAAAAATTCCAGCTTCTAAATCAATCGGTGCACTGAAGTCCTCAAAGATAGGTCTCGAAGATCCTAGATAGTTCTCTAAACTGAAGTCATCTTCTAACCAAAGGACTCAAGTACTAATTATCCTAGCTCCTCATAGTCCCAAAATAAAAATTCCAGCTTCTAAATCAATCGGGACACTGAAGTCTTCAAAGATAGGTCTCGAAGCTCATAGATAGTTCTCTAAACTGGGGCAATCTTCTAACCCTAGGACTCATAGTATCCAATATCCCAGCTCCTCATAGTCCCAAAATAAAAATTCCAGCTTCTGAATCAAATGGTGCACCGAAGTCTCCAAAGATAGGTCTCGAACAACCTAGATAATCGCCTAAATTAAGGCAACCCTCTAACCCAAAGACTCAAGTACCCAGTATCCCAGCTCCTCATATTCCTAAAATGAAAATGCCATAATTCTTGCATTGCTGAGACCGAAGATACAAGACGGAAAAGTTCAGGAACAAGCTAAAGTAGCGAGCCAAGCGAGTTGTAAGAGGAAGACAAGGAGGATCAGCTTCTGGGTGCTGGCTGCAAAGCCCGAGGCGACCGGTTCGAGTCGTAAATCGAGTTTCGAGAGGTGAATCGCAGCCGCGAGACGCACTCGCGTGCTTTATGCATTGTGCGAGCGCACGGGGGCCATCCGCCCTCCATAATTCACCTCGCGTCCCTTCCAGATCGAGGTTGCTATAGCGCTCGCTATACCACGCTCTATAGTCTGCTTTTCCTCGAATCGGGGACCTGGCGCACGCTCGCGATCACTGCTAATGATCTACGGTCACCTCCGATAAAAAAACGGAACGATCCGTTGTTTCAAACGGAAATAAACAAAACCGAAGCACACTGTTTGATCTTATGTTAATACTCACAAATAGAAAGCTCTATGAATGCAATTATCAGATTTTTGCATTTATGGGAAAATTGGTTGGCTGCTTTTTCACTCGGTGAACAGATCGCAATAATTAGAGGATTACCCGAAGGATTAACATTATTCAAAAACAAAAAAGAGAAGGATGTTCTGCTACTTGGCTGGAAGGTTTTCTGCAATTTAAACAGAAAATTTTGCATAAATATCCACAGTCTACTAACCGTTTAATTGCAACGCTAGCGCTGTGCAACAGAAGCCGAGATCATTTTTTCTTCAACAGCAAAGTGGAAAAGCAATAAACGTCGATGCTCGCGTTACAGGATCGTTGTAAAATTTGTGTACAATTAGAACGCGGTCGCAATTAGACGCAATTACAGCCGCGGGGCTCGTTATTTCACCGTCGGCCCGACGGCGGTGGCTGATTCCCGTTCCCGAATGAAAATTAATTTCAGGTTTAGCTGCAACAGCTATCATCTCTCTCTCTCTCTCTCTTTCTCGCGTATGCCCCGGTTCCGCGTGCGCGTAGAAAAGTGGATGCGTTTTCGACGCATCCTGGTGTAACTGTGGCATTGTAGTAATCCGCTCGATTGTGCCGGCCGCTTCCTGCCGCCGTGTAATAATTAACGAACCGGCCGGGGCCGGCAGCTTTATGTTTGTTTAGGCAGGTGAAACGGGGGCTCGCGCGCGAACTCTCTCGCCCGCGGGAAAAACTCGAATGAAAACCATAACGAGAACGTGTCACCTGGCTGCGCGCGGAACACAGGAACCCCGGCTTTCCATTGTCTGCTTTGTTCACGATTTTTAGTTAGACAGCGATTCAAACACCTCCGCTCCATTTTTCCGTCGCTACGCGGAAATGTCACTTTCGGACATTTTTTCTGGAGAAATCGACGAGGTAATCGAAAATCTGTTCGCAGCTGTGTGTTGCACGTATCTTGAGCTACACAGGCGTATTTATTTTATTCGGATTCGATGCAAAATGGCGGAACTGGAGTAATCTCCGCTACTCAATAAGGGTTGTATGTACCAGCTCCGTCATGGAAAATGCACTTCTCACAATTTTTTCTTGGAGAAACCAACGACTCTATGAAAAATTTATTATTGCGAACTTATTGTACCTTCCTTCAGGTACCTAATCATATTTTTTAACTCCATCTTACAATTAGGCTCCACTAAATTCATTACAACAAAATAAAATGTTTGCGCATCAATTGCAAAACGCAGGAGCTAAATATAAATTTATGTTCTTCATTAATAATTTTAACGTGGTCAAAATAATATAATTAATACTCGTAAAGTCTTTCCATATTTTCACTGTCCTAAATTGCATAAAATCCGGAGTCTGGTAATAACTTTTGTATAAATCATTGAATGTACTTCAGATTTTACTAACATGATCTATAAACATCCCTCTTGCTGTACAAGTGATACTTTTCCGGTACATTCTAGCGTATGTACATTTTGTACGTCTCGAAAGTGTACGAAATATTTAGAAAAGCTATTACGGAAGCAACATTGTGGAGCTTGGTAGCGACGGAAAGTCAGCGCAACAGCGACCACTATGTCGGTCGCGGGAACACGGTGAACCCCCGAGTTTACCGGAGCGTGTAGCAGAAGAAGCAGGGTTATCGAGGCGGACGGGACACGCAAAAGGAACAGAACCGCGAACGAGCTTCCGAACCGATCGCAATTAGCAGGTAGACCGTTCTGTTCTGCAACGAGAATTCCTCCGGACGGCAACTAATTACCGGTTGCTTTATTTCGTCGGTTCGACGCGTCCCGTTATCCCCCGACGTATCACACTGCCCACGAGGATAGAGCCAACAAACGATTTTCTCATCCTCGACGTTTAGCTCTGCCTTCCATTTATCCAACTCGTTATCGCCGAACTGCTGTTGCTGTTCTAAAAATCATCAGGAAATTGATCGTTCTTAAGAAGTGCATCTTTGGGAATTTTTTCTGATCAAACAATCAGGTTAAACAATTCTGGTCCTGAAGAATCGATCTTTTTCTGGAGGTCGATCAATTTTTTCTGGAGGAACCAACGTGTCGATCAAAAATCGATTTACGGCATCGTATTGTGCACATCTTCAGCTACATGAACATATTTTTTTCGTTCGCATTTCCAACAAAATGGCGGCTGTGGAACAGTCTCAGCATCCACTCACTCCGAAGGTAGTTTAAACAACTCTGGTCCTGCAGAATCGATCTTTGACAATTTTTTCTGGAGGAACGAACGTGTCGATCAAAAATCGATTTACGGCATCGTATTGTGCACATCTTCAGCTATATGAACATATTTTTTTCGTTCGCATTTCCAACAAAATGGCGGCTGTGGAACAGTCTCAGCATCCACTCACTCCGAAGGTAGTTTAAACAACTCTGGTCCTGAAGAATCGATCTTTGACAATTTTTTCTGGAGGAACGAACGTGTCGATAAAAAATCGATTTACGGCATCGTATTGTTCACATCTTCAGCTACATGAACATATATTTTCGTTCGCTTTTCCAACAAAATGGCGGCTGTGGAACAGTCTCAGCATCCACTCACTCCGAAGGTAGTTTAAACAACTCTGGTCCTGAAGAATCGATCTTTGACAATTTTTTCTGGAGGAACCAACGTGTCGATCGAAAATCCATTTACGGCATCGTACTGTGCACATCTTCAGCTACATGAACATATTTTTTTCGTTCGCATTTCCAACAAAATGGCGGCTGTGGAACAGTCTCAGCATCCACTCACTCCGAAGGTAGTTTAAACAACTCTGGTCCTGAAGAATCGATCTTTGACAATTTTTTCTGGAGGAACGAACGTATCGATAAAAAATCGATTTACGGCATCGTACTGTGCACATCTTCAGCTACATGAACATATTTTTTTCGTTCGCATTTCCAACAAAATGGCGGTTGTGGAACACTCTCAGCATCCACTCACTCCGAAGATAGTTTAAACAACTCTGGCCCTGAAGAATCGATCTTTGAGAATTTTTTCTGGAGGAACGAACGTGTCGATTAAAAATCGATTTACGGCATTGTATTGTGCACATATTCAGCTACATGAACATATATTTTCGTTCGCTTTTCCAACAAAATGGCGGCTGTGGAACAGTCTCAGCATCCACTCACTCCGAAGGTAGTTTAAACAACTCTGGTCCTGAAGAATCGATCTTTGACAATTTTTTCTGGAGGAACCAACGTGTCGATCGAAAATCCATTTACGGCATCGTACTGTGCACATCTTCAGCTACATGAACATATTTTTTTCGTTCGCATTTCCAACAAAATGGCGGCTGTGGAACAGTCTCAGCATCCACTCACTCCGAAGGTAGTTTAAACAACTCTGGTCCTGAAGAATCGATCTTTGACAATTTTTTCTAGAGGAGCCAACATGTTGATCGAAAATCGATTTACGGCATCGTATTGTTCACATCTTCAGCTACATGAGCATATTTTTTTCGTTCGCATTTCCAACAAAATGGCGGCTGTGGAACAGTCTCAGCATCCACTCACTCCGAAGGTAGTTTAAACAACTCTGGTCCTGAAGAATCGATCTTTGACAATTTTTTCTGGAGGAGCCAACGTGTCGATCAAAAATCGATTTACGGCATCGTATTGTTCACATCTTCAGCTACATGAACATATTTTTTTCGTTCGCATTTCCAACAAAATGGCGGCTGTGGAACAGTCTCAGCATCCAGTCATTCCGAAGATTGCACTAGTTTGCTGATAAAACGTCGATTTTTGGACATTTTTCCTAACGAAACCAATGGGTTAATTAGAAATCTGATTGGGCCGTCGCCTCGTACATGTACCAGGGTGTACAGAGGTGTTTTTTGATACCGTTTAGAAATCGTGGGTGTGATCTGGTTCTGCGCGTATCGAGCGTATTGCTCCGGGGTCCGGAGAACCGGCTCGATGGCTTCTGGGTATCGGTTTAACGAGCGTCCGGGCTCGATTTGCAAAAATCCTGGTCGTACCGTTCCGCGGCTATATTAGAAACATCGTAATTGCACGGGTTTCGTTCGGGTCCGAACGATCTTCCACTTTGTCCGCGTGTCCCTCGTCGATGTTGTCGTTGATTCTCACGAGGTTGTACCGAGCGGAAAAAATCGAATCGAATAAAATGTGCAGAGGAGGAAGGACAGGTACTGGGGGGCTGAGAGGGTGCGGAGGTGGTGTTGTCCCACGGGGCGACCCACCGCTCCGACTTCTCCCCGCCTTATATAAACCGGCGAGCCACCATCTCTCTCTCTCTCTTTCTCTCTTCCTTCTCTTGTTTTGCTCGATTTCGATCGCGCCGGACCAGAAGAAGCTGCTGAACACGCTGGAACATTGCTCGCAATTTAAATAAATTCACCGCGTACCCGTGGCTCCGCTCTGCCCTCTCGTCCCCCCTCAGCCCCCATCCTCTCAGCATCCTTTTTCTCTCTGCTCTCTTCCTCCTCGCGATATCCTCGATGTGGGACGCGAGGACGATGCTCGAGGTTTGTTTCTTTACTAGCTTGTCCCCGTGGGAGCCGAGAAAAAATTTTGGCCGCGGACCGAAGAGTTCCTGGAAGTCTGTGAAAGGTCTCGCCGAGTTTTGTTCGACCGGTTTTTTCGAAAAAATTTTCGAACTTTATCCCGTTGCCCGGGGAACTTTCTAATTGGTCGAAGCAGAACTTTGCATTCTGGGCATGGCTAGAATCTACTCGCCCGGAGAAATTGCTCGTTGAACATATTTTTATCCCGTCCTTCGAAATGTCCTGCGAAATATATTTCAGAAAAAATTCTCAAAGACCACCTTCTATTTTCCCACTGAATCAAAAATTACGTTCTGTATCCTGAAGTGTTTTCCAAGATGGAAGAAAAATATCGAGGATCCGCGTCGCTCCGTTTCCCCAATAAAAATTCCCAAAAAGGCTGCTTGGATCGTCCAACCCAGGGCGTGTGGTGGTCGGATAACGCGAAGGATCGATCGATCCGGCACGACGAATTCGGATCCAGCGATCGTAACGGTTATTAGAAAGGCGGAGAGTCGGTGAAAATGGTTTGCCACGTCGATCCGGGCCGCGTGCACCTTGTTGTTCCTAGCGGATCGAAGAGATGAGTGAAAGGTTGCTTACCCGGACCAAGGTCCGTTGTGTTCAATGTCTCATCTCGGCTTCGGAGCAACAGCAGCGTATAGAAATCAGCGGGTTGGCGCGCCATTAGAGCCTGGAACCGGCCTGCCACGCAACAACGATAAATCCGCGGGCGAGGCGTGCTGATTTATTTCCAGGGAAATGCAATCGACGGATTAATCGAGCCACTCGTCCGAGCGACGCATAGAAGGAAAATGGTTTCTCGCGATCGCCAGATTTCGCGTGCTCTATTTTCAGAGCGGCGGAAACGAATCGCGAGGCTGCCACGGGTTTACGGGGCTCGTTCGAGACTTATCGCGTGCTGCCCGCCGCACCACGAATCATTCGGATCGGCTGATTAATCAACTTGATTCGGCGACATCGTTGCGTGCACTCGTCTCACGCACGCTAACCTCTGCTAGACCCCTCCTGTTGCGCCGCGACGCTGTCTATCCGCGAGAATGTTGACCCGCCAATTTGCCAATTCGATGCAAAATGCGCTTTTTAACTCGCTGCGAACAGCTGCGAGTCATCTATTCGCAATTGCTCTCTGCAGCGAGGCGTTTCCAATATGGCCGCCAGAGCGCGCCACCACCTCGCGACTTTAACACTATACTGACAAGCTTCGAGTGATCCGATTTGCAATTAACGAGATTGCAAAGGTGCTTTCGAAGGGAGTCAATGAATAAATGAAGCTATTTGAGCTCGACCACTATGATAAAGGCTTCAAAAGGTCGAAGTTCCCGAAGTACATGGCCGCCATAGTTCACACCCGCCAATTTGCCAATTCGATGCAAAATGCACTTTTTAACTCGCTGCGAACAGCTACGAGTCATCTATTCGCAATTGCTCTCTGCAGCGAGGCGTTTCCAATATGGCCGCCAGAACGCGCCACGACCTCGCGACTTTAACATTATACTGACAAGCTTCGAGTGATCCGATTTGCAATTAACGAGATTGCAAAGGTGCTTTTGAAGGGAGTCAATGAATAAATGAAGCTATTTAAGCTCTACCACTATGATAAAGGCTTCAACAGGTCGAAGTCCCCGAAGTACATGGCCGCCACAGTTCACACCCGCCAATTTGCCAATTCGATGCAAAATGCGCTTTTTAACTTGCTGCGAACAGCTGCGAGTCATCTACTCGCAATCGTTCTCTTTGCAGCGAAGCGCTTCCAATATGGCCGTCAGAGCGCGCCACCACCTCGCGACTTTAACACTATACTGACAAGCTTCGAGTGATCTGATTTGCAATTAACGAGATTGCAAAGGTGCTTTCGAAGGGAGTCAATGAATAAATGAAGCTATTTAAGCTCTACCACTATGATAAAGGCTTCAACAGGTCGAAGTACCCGAAGTATACGGCCGCCATAGTTCTCCCCGCGATTTTCGGGAGTGGTTGCACGGACCCGTTCATTGTTCGTATCTTTCTCTAGCCGGTGGCAGCGTCGCGAACGCGAAAAACGCGGCGAGCGAGAGGGAGCGAGAAGAATAAAAGGGGGATAGAGAGCGATAAAGAAAGAGAGAGAGAGAGCGAGATCGAGAGTCAAAGGGGGAAGAAACAGGGGGCGAGAGAGATGGAGAGAAGGTGCACCGAGAGCGGGTCGAGCTCTCGCGCTAGTGTTAGGAATGTGGTACCACTGCTTGTCACAGTCACAAGCGCACGCTGCACCGTACCACCGGTACGTTGCATTATGCGGCTGCGGTTGCATCGGGCTGCAGCGAGGCGGACGACACACGGTTCGAATATTTCTTCCCCTAACCGAAATCTCGTATCGTTTCTATCAGAGAAAAAATTTTTCGAAAATCCGCAGGAACGGCGAAACTATGTCGAAAGACGCCCGTCCCCCCTTAACGTCCCACACGGTACGATTTTTCGTGCGTAAGATCCCGGAGCGCAAATAACCGTGTGTATCACCGCGGCGATGCGATCTCGCGCAATTAAAATAAAATCAGGGCCCCTCGGGCCGTGGGGCTCACTCGATTTCCCCCCCTTCGGGCACCGGCGACGCCCCTACCATTGTTTTCGAAAGAGAATCGTTGTAAATCGGGGGATTACCGTGCCCGGAGATCGAGACTTTTCCGGCCGGATCGTACTCCGGCGAGTAAACGATCGTTTTACGAGCGCTGGCACGATAACGATCGCCGTGTATCCTTGACTAAATCGTGACTAGACGCGGAGGGACCGCGGCCGATACAACCTCGATACAAACATTGTTCTCGGGGGGATACAAATTGCTCCCGTACCGTCGCAGCTGGACCCGACTACTTTTTCTTCGGGCTCCGAGACTGCCCCTACTACGATTCCAACGAAACTTCACTGCTTTCTGAAACAATCAAAATCATCGGACACGTTTTTTTTGTCTCATTACCCAGAGCGCGATGTTAAGGGGGGAAACAGCCCTTCGAACATTTACAACTTTGAGGCTGTCTATCTTGGAAAGTATCGGAGATAGAGTGACGGTTCTCAGGGGAAAGTTGTATGGTTTTCACTGTAGAATAATATGATGTGGTTGGCTTTTTGAAAATGAAGGTGGTGTGCCAAGTGCAGGGGTAACTACCCTTATTCCGATTGGGTTTCTTTCTTTCATCATTTTTGCACGATCTCAATTTTCCTTTTATCTTCTCCGAACACGTGAAGTTTCGTCGAAGCGGTCTCCGGAGGAGCACCGTGGAAAAAAAAGGAAAAGGAGCGGAGGTAAAAAAATAAAAATCGCCGCGGAATCAGAGCGGAATCGAAGCCGCGGCTTCCGAGAGTCGGCTTGGCGGTTCCCGGCGGCCATTAGGCGTTATTAATTAGCCCGATGTGGTGATTAATGGCCGGCGTCGGTCGGCGATCGCGCTCACAGGCGGTTCTTTATAAAATTCTGCTGGGCAACGCGGCCCGGGGACTCTCGGGGAACTCGAAATCCCCGGGATTCGTGGAACGGTTCTGCGAATCGGGGACAATATCATTGCCGGGAGATCGATGACGCAATTAACGAAGCCACAGGCGGCGTCGGCTATCAATTTACGATTTTATAACCCCCCCTTTGTTCGATCATTACGCAATTATTGCGCAATCTATTCTTCCGAGAACCGTCGAACTTTTTCTCGGACGAGCACGTCCTCGGCAGGTACGCCATCTTGATAATTACTCCCGCGCCGCGATCTGTCACAAACGATCGATCGATCGACGTGGATCAACGTTGAAAAATCGTCCCGAGTCACGGCCGATCCGGTTTCCCCGAGGATCAACCTCGAGTCGGACCTCGTTCGATTAGGTTCCCGCGACACGATCTTCCCAAAACACTCCCCCCCACCTCCACAGATTTAGAGTTCCGAGACCCTCCCTCCTTCTCCTCGTCCCCTCCTCCGTTTCGAATACTAACGAGACGTCCGAGGATCCGCTGGATCCCCCTGGATCACTGAACCGCGTCGTGCACGCATTGCTGCGCGATTAGATCGACCCTACCCCCTCCATCGAGCCCCCTGATCGATAGATCGTCGCCGGTTGCATGGATCTACCGGTAGCATAGCGATTGTGAAATATATTACTGTATAACGTACAATATACTACACTACAATGTACACATGGTGTCTCAATTAATCAGGACCACCTAATTATCTATTGATTCCAAGATTATTTTTTTTGAATAACAGCTTATATTTTTTCTTCGATATTCTTAGAGAGCATGAAAAGACGAATCCAACGACTACCATGATCGTACCGTTTCGATCATTCAGTCTCGAGATATCTGTGTCTGAATACATACAAAACAATATCAAAAATTCAAAACAATATCCTTCAGAAATCATTTTCTCGAGACTAAATGATCGGAGAAGTATGATCATGGTAGTCGTCGGATTCGTCTTTTCATGCTCTATAAGAATATCGAAGAAAAATCGCAAGGCGTCGTTAAAAAAATAATGAATGACCTGCAAATGTGAATTTTGAAAAATGATCGAGTACTGCACATTTCTCACGAAGAATCGACAAAATGGCGTCAACGGGCGGGTTCGTTCTGAAACGGGCGAAACGTCTCGCGTGTCAGCGGAACAAGAAACGCGTAGAGGGGCAGATCGACGGAAAATAAAAGCACGAGCGGGTTCCGCCGGGTGGAAGGAACCCTTCGGGCAAGTTTTACGCGCGGAGGGACGCGTCTCACAAAATAAAATCCACGGGGAACGGCCCTCGGAAAGCGACGGAAGAGAGGTAGAGAGAAGAGGGGGGATAGTGACGCGGACCGGAGACGAGCAAAACGAGATAATAAGGGAACACGGGACCCCAGCAGAAAAATCGAATCGAAATAAAAGGAGGACAGGGATTCGAGGGTTTAGAAGGGTGGGAAGGGGAAAGAGGAGGAGGAGCAGGGGAGGGGGGAAGTAGAATGAGAGGAGAGAAACGCGGATCGCCGCGGACTTCGCAAATGTCATATCCGTCAGTGTCCGGCGGCTCGACGATGCTAACCGGTTCCGGCCCGACGGACAAGTATTGTCCTGTGGCCCCACCCCTCCCTGATCGCGAACAGATCCGATAGGTGATTTCCCGCGGATCGATAAGATCTAGATGTATCGCGATCGAGGTAATTCTACCGTCCGGAGAACCCTGACCAATTTTTTCCAATCTCTTTTTTCAATGTTTCCACTGTTTCCCTAACGAATGTCGCTCCATTTTTTCCATTTGCTGATTTGTTATACAGGCTGGTCCAAAAGTTATGACACTATTTAAAACTTGAATTTATTTCTAAAAGAGAACGTACGAATTTTTAAAAAATGGAAGGGACGTTTTAAAATCGCCCAGTGAATTTTGCACCACCCTATACATATTTCCACCCCGTCGGAAAAAAAAGATTTTCCGCTCACTTTATAGTCAATGTTGCTCCATTTTTCTATTTGCTGCTTTGTTATACAGGCTGGTCCAAAAGTTATGACACTATTTAAAACTTGAATTTATTTCTAAAAGAGAACGTACGAATTTTTAAAGAATGAAAGGGACATTTCAAAATGGCCCAGTGCGTTTTGTACCACCGTGTATATATTTCCACCCCGTCGGAAAAAACAGATTTTCCACTCACTTTATAGTCAATGTTGCTCCATTTTCTATTTGCTGCTTTGTCATACAGACTGGTCGGAAAGTAATGACACTATCTAGAACTCGAATTTATTTCTTCGAGAGAACGTACGAATTTTTAAAGAATGAAAGGGATATTTTAAAATGGCTCAATGCGTTTTGTACCACCCTATACATATTTCCACCCCGGCGGAAAAAAAAGATTTTCCGCTCACTTTATAGTCAATTTGCTCCATTTTTCTATTTGCTGCTTTGTTATACAGGCTGGTCGAAAAGTAATGACACTATCTAGAACTCGAATTTATTTCTTCAAGAGAACGTACGAATTTTTAAAGAATGAAAGGGACATTTTAAAATGGCCCAGTGCGTTTTGTACCACCGTGTATATATTTCCACCCCGTCGGAAAAAAAAGATTTTCCTCTCACTTTATAGTCAATGTTGCTGCGTTTTTCTATTTGCTGCTTTGTTATACAGGCTGGTCCAAAAGTTATGACACTATTTAAAACTTGAATCTATTTCTAAAAGAGAACGTACGAATTTTTAAAGAATGAAAGGGACATTTGAAAATGGCCCAGTGCGTTTCGTACCACCGTGTATATATTTCCACCCCGTCGGAAAAAAAAGATTTTCCGCTCACTTTATAGTCAATGTTGCTCCATTTTTCTATTTGCTGCTTTGTTATACAGGCTGGTCGAAAAGTAATGACACTATCTAGAACTCGAATTCATTTCTTCAAGAGAACGTACGAATTTTTAAAGAATGAAAGGGACATTTGAAAATGGCCCAGTGCGTTTTGTACCACCGTGTATATATTTCCACCCCGTCGGAAAAAAAAGATTTTCCTCTCACTTTATAGTCAATGTTGCTGCGTTTTTCTATTTGCTGCTTTGTTATACAGGCTGGTCGAAAAGTAATGACACTATCTAGAACTCGAATTTATTTCTTCAAGAAAACGTACGAATTTTTAAAGAATGAAAGGGACATTTTAAAATGGCCCAGTGCGTTTTGTACCACCGTGTATATATTTCCACCCGGTCGGAAAAAAAAGATTTTCCTCTCACTTTATAGTCAATGTTGCTCCATTTTTCTATTTGCTGCTTTGTTATACAGGCTGGTCGAAAAGTAATGACACTATCTAGAACTCGAATTTATTTCTTCAAGAGAACGTACGAATTTTTAAAGAATGAAAGGGACATTTGAAAATGGCCCAGTGCGTTTTGTACCACCCTGTACATATTTCCACCCCGTCGGAAAAAAAAGATTTTCCTCTCACTTTATAGTCAATGTTGCTCCATTTTTCTATTTGCTGCTTTGTTATACAGGCTGGTCCAAAAGTTATGACACTATTTAAAACTTGAATTTATTTCTAAAAGAGAACGTACGAATTTTTAAAGAATGAAAGGGACATTTTAAAATGGCCCAGTGCGTTTTGTACCACCCTGTATATATTTCCACCCCGTCGGAAAAAAAAGATTTTCCGCTCACTTTATAGTCAATGTTGCTCCATTTTTCTATTTGCTGCTTTGTTATACAGACTGGTCGAAAAGTAATGACACTATCTAGAACTCAAATTTATTTCTTCAAGAGAACGTACGAATTTTTAAAGAATGAAAGGGACATTTGAAAATGGCCCAGTGCGTTTTGTACCACCGTGTATATTTCCACCCCGTCGGAAAAAAAAGATTTTCCGCTCACTTTATAGTCAATGTTGCTCCATTTTTCTATTTGCTGCTTTGTTATACAGACTGGTCCAAAAGTAATGACACTATCTAGAACTCGAATTTATTTCTTCAAGAGAACGTATGAATTTTTAAAGAATGAAAGGGACATTTGAAAATGGCCCAGTGCGTTTTGTACCACCGTGTATATTTCCACCCCGTCGGAAAAAAAAGATTTTCCGCTCACTTTATAGTCAATGTTGCTCCATTTTTCTATTTGCTGCTTTGTTATACAGACTGGTCCAAAAGTAATGACACTATCTAGAACTCGAATTTATTTCTTCAAGAGAACGTATGAATTTTTAAAGAATGAAAGGGACATTTTAAAATGGCCCAGTGCGTTTTGTACCACCCTGTACATATTTCCACCCCGTCGGAAAAAAAAGATTTTCCTCTCACTTTATAGTCAATGTTGCTCCATTTTTCTATTTGCTGCTTTGTTATACAGGCTGGTCCAAAAGTTATGACACTATTTAAAACTTGAATCTATTTCTAAAAGAGAACGTACGAATTTTTAAAAAATGGAAGGGACGTTTTAAAATCGCCCAGTGAATTTTGCACCACCCTATACATATTTCCACCCCGTCGGAAAAAAAAGATTTTCCGCTCACTTTATAGTCAATGTTGCTCCATTTTTCTATTTGCTGCTTTGTTATACAGGCTGGTCGAAAAGTAATGACACTATCTAGAACTCGAATTTATTTCTTCGAGAGAACGTACGAATTTTTAAAGAATGAAAGGGACATTTGAAAATGGCCCAGTGCGTTTTGTACCACCGTGTATATATTTCCACCCCGTCGGAAAAAAAAGATTTTCCTCTCACTTTATAGTCAATGTTGCTCCATTTTCTATTTGCTGCTTTGTCATACAGGCTGGTCGGAAAGTAATGACACTATCTAGAACTCGAATTTATTTCTTCAAGAGAACGTACGAATTTTTAAAGAATGAAAGGGACATTTGAAAATGGCCCAGTGCGTTTCGTACCACCGTGTATATATTTCCACCCCGTCGGAAAAAAAAGATTTTCCTCTCACTTTATAGTCAATGTTGCTCCATTTTCTATTTGCTGCTTTGTCATACAGGCTGGTCGAAAAGTAATGACACTATCTAGAACTCGAATTTATTTCTTCGAGAGAACGTACGAATTTTTAAAGAATGAAAGGGACATTTTAAAATGGCCCAGTGCGTTTTGTACCACCCTGTACATATTTCCACCCCGTCGGAAAAAAAAGATTTTCCTCTCACTTTATAGTCAATGTTGCTCCATTTTTCTATTTGCTGCTTTGTTATACAGGCTGGTCCAAAAGTTATGACACTATTTAAAACTTGAATCTATTTCTAAAAGAGAACGTACGAATTTTTAAAGAATGAAAGGGACATTTTAAAATGGCCCAGTGCGTTTTGTACCACCCTGTACATATTTCCACCCCGTCGGAAAAAAAAGATTTTCCTCTCACTTTATAGTCAATGTTGCTCCATTTTTCTATTTGCTGCTTTGTTATACAGACTGGTCCAAAAGTAATGACACTATCTAGAACTCGAATTTATTTCTTCCAGAGAACGTACGAATTTTTAAAGAATGAAAGGGCATTTTAAAATAGCCCAGTGAGTTTTGTACCACCCTGTACATATTTCCACCCCGTCAAAAAAGAAAAAGATTTTCGCTCACTTTATAGAAATTGCCAGTCAATGGACTAGAGATGGAACATAGTCTGCACTCCATTTGCCAATGGCGTTTCCATTTGCTAACGAGCGTCCGAGTATCCGGCAGAGTTCCACCCCCTCGGACCCCTCACCCGCCTGGCAGTTTAATAACCATTAGGAGAATTTTCGAGGCACGTCGGATATCCCCTGGCCGCGAAGGTGAAAGGCTGGCGACGTTCGGAGGGTGTCAAAGATCTAGAGCAGATAGCCGGGGCTCTCGGTATCGATGAGCTGGCTCTCCTCATATCGATTCGACGCCGGGGCGTCCACAGGGGCCCGGAGCACCCTGCAGACCCCTTTTGCTGGCCGCGCAGCCCCGATAAGATCCCCCCGATAAGGCACGATTACGCGTCGCGACGCCCCTCTTCGCCCCTCTTCAACCCACCGACATTCTGTTCGAGCTTTTCTCGGCTCTCGACCCTTACCCTTCTCCCCTTTGACCGGCAGGGTAAACACCGCCTTCTCCCACGATCCTGCTCGCCTCTCGAAACCACCTCTGCATCGGCAAACAGCCCCGGTGAGTAAAATGTCGCTGGAAACTATCAAAATCTGTCGGGATCATTACAGTTCTCTCAACGAACACATACGTTTGTCAATATCATTCGATGGGGCGTTCAATTCTGCGTGGAACGAGCCGTCACACCCCTAACTTCAAACCACTAATTAACAAACGAGACTTGATATTATTAATTTAGGGGGCAAGTGGGGTACAATCGAATATCTTGTAAACTAGACATTTTGAGCTTCGAGCAGCCTAGTACTTTTCTGCGCAGGCTCAGAAATTGCGTCGAATGGTGTATTCAAAAGTACACGATACTGATCGAACACACATGGTTGACCTTCGCGTGACCTCTACGCAGCAAAAAGTTTTGTTTAAATATGTTTCCGTAGCTGCAACGGTCTCGCGAGTACTCGAGTGGGCAGATTATCCATTTAACAGATTACCTCCGGGATTCTGCTCGATCTAGATCGCAAGTTTCGCGCTGTCGGCGGATCGCGGAGGACAATGGGGGGCTCTCGAAACAGGAAGACGGTCGGGGGACACAAAAAGGAAAACAGTTGTTGCAAAAGCGGGGACACTTTATATTCGTGGACACGCGCTCCGGCCGTATTGTGACGCGACGCACGGCCGGCGAGGCACAAAGGGGGCGCAATTTCGGGGGGCACGGGGGTTCGGCGCGATTCCGTTCTCGCTCGGGCGAGTTTCAATCGGTTTTCCATTAGCCGGCGAAAGAGAGGAAGCGCCCTTGTGCACTTTCGCCGACAATGATCCAGGTACGCCCCCCCTGCCCCTACTTTCGAACCCCCTATTTTTCCTTGGAAAAACACAAGGACAACCGGCGACACTGTTCCCGACGAGGGTTAAGTGGTCCTCGGGAGGAAACGAAGCCAACGGAGACAGAATAAAAAATTGCGAAGAAAAGGGGGGTCGGAGGGGGGCGACAGATTTCTTCTTTTTCGAGGTTTCTTTTTCGAGCAGTTCACGATAGTTTGCGCACGGTGTAAACAGGTGTACCGAAGATCGTTTCTCGTTCACAGGGGTCGGGAATAGGGGGCGGGGGGCCGAGGGGGCACAGGTAAGAGGACTAGCTCGCGTTTCCAGCCGAGTACGGCCGAACGATCGGAACGGGGGATTAAGGGCGGCCGATTTCACGCGATCCCATTCCTGGATCGTGGCTTCTCGAGTCTAGAAGCTGCTCGACCGGAAGAATGGAATTTCTCGATCGAAAAAAAAGCTCTGGAAGGGCCACGGTGACGTGGCAACGTGACCTATACGCTCGCCGTTAGACGCCTCCTCTCGATCCTTCTTCGAGATTCTCGCTACTACTAAAAACTTTCTATCTGGGTATCATGATTTTCGATGATTGTCTCGCTGTTACGGGTGTGATATCTGTTTCTTTTCTTTTCCAAAACTGTCGCTGCAGAGTGCGGCGAGGCGGGCGGGTACCAGCTGCGCCAACTGCAAGACTGCAACCACCACGCTATGGCGGAGGAATCAGGCCGGCGAGCCAGTCTGCAACGCGTGCGGCCTGTACTACAAGCTCCACAACGTAAGTAATCGATCGTGCACTCGACCAGTACGATATACAGTTACTCCGAAAAATACCCCAACGTTAAATCAGTCCGGCTCTCCAACAATGCGCGATCCTCGTACAGTCCGCGACCGAATTCTGTGGTCGTCAGGAAAAACGCCGGAGGTCACAGTTTCGAAAAATTTGAGTTTATGCATTAACACTAAACCTACCATCACCGGTCAATATTACCGGTTCCACATTTTTTATTTTGCAATTATCGAAATAATGAAAATTATTTCATAAGAAATGATCCATGATCCACACAAAGTTTAAATACAATCAATCTTGTCATTTTGATTAGGGAACATGTTCCAGTTACTTTTAAGGCTCATCAAAAGTGACTGATGTGTATAATATTATAAAAATACTATACATTAAATTAAATTTAATGTAAATTAAATTTATTTATATTTTGTGCGATTTTTACTATATTATATACTGGAGTCAACAATTTATTCAATAAATTCCCATGAAAACACCTTTACAATTTCAATAATTGTCAAATTAAATATCTAAAATGGGTCTTGGTCCCTCGTGGTAGGTTTAGTGATAATTGAGCTTCATAGTATAGGATTTACGTATTTATCAGAACAAAGGTCATAAAAATAAATTCGAAAGGCTCGAACAAATGTCAAAGATGCGGCGTTCTTCCTGATAAGAGTATCTCAATTAGGAGAGTATCGTACACGGTAAAATATTCTAACAAGGGAAAAAGACCCCAAGTGTCCGACTTCGATCTTAATAATTTTTTGTGAGTTCATAGTATATGGACCCCTAATTATGTATGCAAAATATTAGATGTAGTTACTCAATAGTTTGCAAGATATAATCAATTAAAGTTTCATACTCATAGTAGTTTTCGAAGTAGTTCAGAAGTATGAAACTTCAATTGATTATATCTTTGAAACTATTGAGTAACTACACCTAATATTTTGCATACATAATTAGGGATCCATATACCATCATCTCACAAAAAATTATCAAAATCGAAGTCGGACACTTGGGATCCTTCCCTTGTAAGTGGTAAACCATTAGCTTCGCTTAAAAAATTAGTTAAAAATGACCTGCATAAAAAACTGTTGTCAGGCCAGGTAGAGTCACAGAAAAATATTTTGGAGTACAATGGCGGCAGTATTGGAAAGCCGGGACTGTTTTAAGATCGCGGCTCGGTGAACTCGAACAGACGACCGCTGGATACGTATTTTTTCGCGGCGGTATCGCTGCGCGGGGACTTCCGGTGGACGTCCTCCACAGAAGAAAACAAGCGGGGTAGGAAAATCCGGGACGTTAAGGGGGGAAAGGAAAGCGGATCCGTCCGTGGCACTCGATACAATGTTTGTCGAGAAGGGAGACGCCGACAATGGGAGGTCGGGTATTAAACGGCGGATACGAGATTCCACGCGATAAAAAGCTTTCTTCCGATAAATAGAGGAGGCAAAAGGTCGTTCTTTGGCCACCGTCGAAGCCACCGATCGTCGCTTTACCGCTCCGGGATGGATCGACTGTGAGAGAAAGAGAGAGAAAGAGAGAGAAAGAGATGGAACAGACTCGGGTTTTGTAACGCGATATCGGATTGCCATTGTCGCGAGCCTCTACTCTCGAGATCCATTGTCGGGGACACCGTGGAACCTAATTCCTGGCCCCCTCCCTTCCATTCGGTCCTTCCGTTTGATTGGAGGCTGGTCCCAAGTGGTTCTGGCACGGGTTAACTCTTTTAAGAAGACACGAAAATTCTCAGAAGAAGATTTGGTAGATTTCAACTCGATCCGAACGCATGAACCTGAATTTAAGGAATCCAATACTATTTTTTCATTCTGGGTCGAAGCAGACAAACTTCCATTAACAAGAATTGTTTAACGAGATAAAAATTAACGTTTTGAGGAGGGTAAATTTAATTTTTTATTATTAACCCTTGTGTAGTCAACTGAAATGCATAGATTATTTAAAACCTTTCTGTATTCAACATGTTTGCAGAAATTCTCATTATTAGACTGTAAATTAATATATTAGCGAGCAAAGAATGGACATTCACAGAAATTTTATAACATTTTTTAGAGAAACATTAAAAAATTGTTGAAAGAAATGCAGCAAATGGGTACCCAGTTGGCAGAGTTGGGCAAAAATTGTATTTAAATAAAAATTTCGAATAGAGTGGGTTTTTTTCCAAGTGGGAAAAAAACATTTTTAGAGGAACATTAAGAAATTGTTGAAAGAAATACAGTGAGTGGGTACCCGGTTGAATACACAAGGGTTAAAACATTCGGGTCAAAGTAGACCCAGACAAGACACATAATTTACTTTACTTTCATTGACGACAGATTGATGATAAGTAGACTGCGGATGTGTATGCATTTTCCAATTTTTGTAGACAAATTTTTAAAAAATGAAATTAAATAAAACGTTATTTTTAATGGGAACAGCCTTTGGAGATCCGAAACAAATAAAAATTGTGCAAAATTTTACCGAATTTCATATTATAGCCTTTTTGAAGTTCTTCATAAGCCATAAAGATCATTAATGCATAAATATCCGAAGTCTAATGAAAAGATAAAACTCCAAGCCTGCAAGGGGTGAACTCGATTTTCTATCGAGGCTGAAAAATGTAAGAGTGGTCCGGAAGCTCGAGAACAGTGTTGCGCCAACAATTAGGGTGGTTTGCAAGTGTCCGTGCGAACACAGCGATCAGAGTGTTTCCCCTGTCGATCGCGGGGGTGGCGAGAGAGCGTGCTCAACTGCGTGTGACACAGGAAGCAGCGGAAGTAACAGCGCAGCCCTTCGCAGGGCACAAAAGGGAAGAGGAAATCCTCGGCGATTCCTCTTCTTTTTCTCGGCGGCGGCGGTATTTCACCGCGGTTAGGCTACTTGAGTTTCCGCGGGGCGGAAATCTGCCACGGGACGCGTGGGTGGAGGCGACCTTAATAGACGAGACACTGGAGAATCTGCTTCGCGTTCGACCAGACGAGAATTAAGGCTGGTCGAATTAACAGACGAATTAAGACCTGCTCGAATGAACAGCAAAGTCTTTCGGAACTGTCTGAAACCGATCGGAACAAACAATTTCAATCAGCAAATACAATCTGAAAACTTTCTAATGAAAATAGAAAAAGAAATCGGAACTTTTCGTTGAAATAAATCATTGTGGGTGTGAGTTTGCACCAACCGATCAGAACAAACAATTTCAATCATCAAATACAATCTGAAAACTGTCCTATGAAAATAGAAAAGTAGAAATAAATCGGAACTTTTCGTTGAAATAAATCATTGTGGGTGTGAGTTTGCAACAACCGATCAGAACAAACAATTTCAATCAGCAAATACAATCCGAAAACTGTCCAGTGAAAATAGAAAAGTAGAAAGAAATCGGAACTTTTCGTTGAAATAAATCATTGTGGGTGTGAGTTTGCACCAACCGATCAGAACAAACAATTTTAATCAGCAAATACAATCTGAAAACTGTCCAATAAAAATAGAAAAGTAGAAAGAAATCGGAACTTTCGTTTAAATAAATCATTGTGGGTGTGAGTTTGCACCAACAGATCAGAACAAACAATTTCAATCAGCAAATACAATCTGAAAACTATCCAATGAAAATAGAAAAGTAGAAAGAAATCGGAACTTTTCGTTGAAATAAATCATTGTGGGTGTGAGTTTGCAACAACCGATCAGAACAAACAATTTCAATCAGCAAATACAATCCGAAAACTGTCCAGTGAAAATAGAAAAGTAGAAAGAAATCGGAACTTTTCGTTGAAATAAATCATTGTGGGTGTGAGTTTGCACCAACCGATCAGAACAAACAATTTTAATCAGCAAATACAATCTGAAAACTGTCCAATGAAAATAGAAAAGTAGAAAGAAATCGGAACTTTTCGTTGAAATAAATCATTGTGGGTGTGAGTTTGCAACAACCGATCAGAACAAACAATTTCAATCAGCAAATACAATCCGAAAACTGTCCAGTGAAAATAGAAAAGTAGAAAGAAATCGGAACTTTTCGTTGAAATAAATCATTGTGGGTGTGAGTTTGCACCAACCGATCAGAACAAACAATTTTAATCAGCAAATACAATCTGAAAACTGTCCAATGAAAATAGAAAAGTAGAAAGAAATCGGAACTTTTCGTTGAAATAAATCATTGTGGGTGTGAGTTTGCAACAACCGATCAGAACAAACAATTTCAATCAGCAAATACAATCCGAAAACTGTCCAGTGAAAATAGAAAAGTAGAAAGAAATCGGAACTTTTCGTTGAAATAAATCATTGTGGGTGTGAGTTTGCACCAACCGATCAGAACAAACAATTTCAATCAGCAAATACAATCCGAAAACTGTCCAGTGAAAATAGAAAAGTAGAAAGAAATCGGAACTTTTCGTTGAAATAAATCATTGTGGGTGTGAGTTTGCAACAACGCGAGCAGCCTAATAACAAAGTGCCGGCTTTTGTGTTGACGCGACGCGATGCGTCTGGCCGCGCTATCTTGATGTCGAGCTCGCGATCTCTCCTGCGATCTCGATAAGGAGAGTGAAAAGAAAAGAAGGGGGAGAAAGAGAGAGAGAGAGGGAGAAGTGGATAGGGATTCGTTTGCGGCTCGCGCTAATTGGCTCGCGATTTCTCCGTCGAACGTTCGTTACGCTCGCTCCCGTCGCAGAACTCTTTTCCCTCTCTCTGCGACTCGGAGACACAGGGCCCACTGTCTCCTCTCTCTCTTTCTATTCGCGCAGATTTTTCCCGAGCCCCTCGTTATCTCTCGAGCCTTATCGGATCGCGGGACGCCAAACGGTTTCAAACAGTGGCAAACAGTCTCGAACACGGCCGAATTTCCGCGCGACGGAGCCGCGAGTCTTCGTGGGACGCTGCGTCGCGTTAATACCGACTGTCCAGACCGAGACAAGTTTCCTGGTAATCGTTAATTAAGCGGAGGGCCTCCGTTACGCCGTCGCGGGCTCCGTCGACGACGGTGGCCCCGCCGGTGGGGATAAATTCGAATGCCGTGCGCGAAATCCACGGAATTCACTTGGTTTGTCGTTCTTCTCGCGATGAATACTATGACAATGCGATCTCCAAAGTGGGACGTTCACAAAGTGTTCAAAAAAGCTCGGGAAAGCGGCATTTTAGAATTTTTAGTCCATATACAAAAATTGTGGCATTTCTCCGTGTTATATTTTAACCCTTTTCACTCGGAGCTGTTTTAACTAGAAAATTAAACATTTCTTCCGGCCCACAATATTTTACATTCGCAATGATTTTTTAAATTTTCAATGTTGTAAATAATATTTTTATATTTTAAATAATCAATCATGTATACATATATTTTATTTCCCGTGCAATATTATCAGAGCAAGTATAAAAAGAAATTCAGAAAATACATGTATACATAACTGATTATATTAATTATTACTAGACAAAGGATCTTTATGCATTTATAGTAAAATTGAGTAGATGAAATCGAAAATAGTTGAACAATTTTAAAAATTGAAGATGTCAGTATATGATGTCTCCTCAATTAATATCATTAAAGGAAGCAATCGATGCAGACAATTTTTATTTTGCATGAAGATCGACTGTTTAATTATTACTGGATTAGTTGAACAATTTTAAAAATTGAAGATGTTAATATATGATATCTCCTCAATTAAAATCATTAAAGGAAGAAATAACATTCTATTTGGTTTCTGTCTCTTGCAATCGATGCAGACAATTTGTATTTTGCATGAAGATCGGCTGTCTAATTATTACTGGATTAGTTGAACAATTTTAAAAATTGAAGATGTTAATGTATGATGTCTCCTCAATTAAAATCATTAAAGGAAGAAATAACATTCTATTTGGTTTCTGTCTCTCGCAATCGATGCAGACAATGTTTATTTTGCATGAAGATCGGCTGTCTAATTATTACTGGATTAGTTGAACAATTTTAAAAATTGAAGATGTTAATATATGATATCTCCTCAATTAAAATCATTAAAGGAAGAAATAACATTCTATTTGGTTTCTGTCTCTTGCAATCGATGCAGACAATTTTTATTTTGCATGAAGATCGACTGTTTAATTATTACTGGATTAGTTGAACACTTTTAAAAATTGAATATGTCAATATATGATGTCTCCTCAATTAAAATCATTAAAGGAAGAAATAACATTCTATTTGGTTTCTGTCTCTTGCAATCGATGCAGACAATTTTTATTTTGCATGAAGATCGACTGTTTAATTATTACTGGATTAGTTGAACACTTTTAAAAATTGAATATGTTAATGTATGATGTCTCCTCAATTAAAATCATTAAAGGAAGAAATAACATTCTATTTGGTTTCTATCTCTTGCAATCGATGCAGACAATTTTTATTTTGCATGAAGATCGGCTGTCTAATTATTACTGGATTAGTTGAACAATTTTAAAAATTGAAGATGTTAATGTATGATGTCTCCTCAATTAAAATCATTAAAGGAAGAAATAACATTCTATTTGGTTTCTGTCTCTTGCAATCGATGCAGACAATTTTTATTTTGCATGAAGATCGGCTGTCTAATTATTACTGGATTAGTTGAACAATTTTAAAAATTGAAGATGTTAATATATGATGTATCCTCAATTAAAATCATTAAAGGAAGAAATAACATTCTATTTGGTTTCTGTGTCTTGCAATCGATGCAGACAATTTGTATTTTGCATGAAGATCGGCTGTCTAATTATTACTGGATTAGTTGAACAATTTAAAAAATTGAAGATGTTAATATATGATGTATCCTCAATTAAAATCATTAAAGGAAGAAATAACATTCTATTTGGTTTCTGTGTCTTGCAATCGATGCAGACAATTTGTATTTTGCATGAAGATCGACTGTCTAATTATTACTGGATTAGTTGAACAATTTTAAAAATTAAAGATGTTAATATATGATTTTTCCTCAATTAAAATCATTAAAGGGAGAAATAACATTCTATTTGATTTCTATCTCTTGCAATCGATGCAGACAATTTTTATTTTGCATGAAGATCGGCTGTCTAATTATTACTGGATTAGTTGAACAATTTTAAAAATTGAAGATGTTAATATATGATATCTCCTCAATTAAAATCATTAAAGGAAGAAATAACATTCTATTTGGTTTCTGTCTCTTGCAATCGATGCAGACAATTTTTATTTTGCATGAAGATCGACTGTTTAATTATTACTGGATTAGTTGAACACTTTTAAAAATTGAATATGTCAATATATGATGTCTCCTCAATTAAAATCATTAAAGGGAGAAATAACATTCTATTTGGTTTCTATCTCTTGCAATCGATGCAGACAATTTTTATTTTGCATGAAGATCGACTGTTTAATTATTACTGGATTAGTTGAACACTTTTAAAAATTGAATATGTTAATGTATGATGTCTCCTCAATTAAAATCATTAAAGGAAGAAATAACATTCTATTTGGTTTCTGTCTCTTGCAATCGATGCAGACAATTTGTATTTTGCATGAAGATCGGCTGTCTAATTATTACTGGATTAGTTGAACACTTTTAAAAATTGAATATGTTAATGTATGATGTCTCCTCAATTAAAATCAATAAAGGAAGAAATAACATTCTATTTGGTTTCTATCTCTTGCAATCGATGCAGACAATTTTTATTTTGCATGAAGATCGGCTGTCTAATTATTACTGGATTAGTTGAACAATTTGAAAAATTGAAGATGTCAATATATGATGTCTCGTCAATTAAAATCATTAAAGGAAGAAATAACATTCTATTTGGTTTCTATCTCTTGCAATCGATGCAGACAATTTTTATTTTGCATGAAGATCGGCTGTCTAATTATTACTGGATTAGTTGAACAATTTGAAAAATTGAAGATGTCAATATATGATGTCTCGTCAATTAAAATCATTAAAGGAAGAAATAACATTCTATTTGGTTTCTATCTCTTGCAATCGATGCAGACAATTTTTATTTTTCATGAAGATCGGCTGTCTAATTATTACTGGATTAGTTGAACAATTTTAAAAATTGAAGATGTTAATATATGATGTATCCTCAATTAAAATCATTAAAGGGAGAAATAACATTCTATTTGGTTTCTGTGTCTTGCAATCGATGCAGACAATTTGTATTTTGCATAAAGATCGGCTTTCTAATTATTACTGGACCACCGGAGATTTCACCTCATACAATACTTAAATGTTTAATAATTGATTAGATACCAACATATCTAACAATGTGAACAATATTTTAAACAATGGTACAGCAATTTTTAGTGGTGCCTCAGAGTGTCAAGGGTTAAAACAGTCTCAAAAAACTGATGTTGATCGTATTTAACGAAGTTTGGAAAATGTTTGACGGTATTCCAATTTCACTGAAAATTTTCAACTAGAAGCTGTCTATCAACACTAAGATTGCGTACATACATTTTTCGAATATTTTTCAAACAATCACATAGAGAGGCATGATTCTGTGGAACGATCACGGTATTTTGCCCGGCATTATGGCACTGGCGTTCGTCAGGAATGCCACATGTTATTAGCCGGAGGAATCCGAGAATCCAAGGAGATTGGCCAAGGGGAGGCGAAGGTTTGCGCTCGTTTGCGAGCGTTTGACGCGTGGGTAATCGGCCTCGGACTCGGTTTCACTTGGCTTTCGAGTTCGGTACGGGCTCGTCCAGCCGGAATAGGCGACCGTCTCTCCGTTGACGTTAAGCCGACACGTTATGGTCCCGACCAGCACCGTGTCCGTCCGAATATGTATGTATGTATATCTCCTCGGGGCCCCGGTATAGTATAGTTGACGCTCGAACAATCGGATGACTACTCGCTTTCGGATTAGTCCCACGAAGAGGTCGTGGACTCCTTCGAGGCTCTGACGAAGGACCTCTGCACGTGCAGGCTTGCCAACCGTGTTATACATTTCGTCGTAAACACCTGCTCAATTTGTTTGTTGGCTCTCGTGACCGTCCTTGAAAATCGGGCTTCTTGAAAAATATATAACTCACGCAATTCTTAATATTTTTACTCGGAAAAAATTACACGTGTGCTTCGAGTGTCAACGAATACGTGTAAAAAATTCCAACGCGATAGGTTGAACAGCTTTTCTGAGAAAAATTCACGAATGCGCGAAAACTTAAGGGTCTCTCTCATTGCAAGATTCAGCTTGTACCTTATAAAAAAATTTTTAAATCGTGTAATCTTCATTATTTATACTTGAAAAAAATCACAAGTGTACTTCAAATACCAGTGAATATGTATAAAAAATTTCAATGCGATAGGTTCAACAGCTTTTCTGAGAAAAATTCACGAATGCGCTAAAACTTGGGGGTCTCTCTTATTGCAAGATTCAGTGTGTACCTTACAAAAAAATTTTTTAAACGTGTAATCTTCATTATTTCTACTTGAAAAAAATTACACGTGTACTTCAAATACCAGTGAATATATATGAAAAATTCCAATGCGATAGGTTCAACAACTTTTCTGAGAAAAATTGACGAATGCGCGAAAACTTGGGGGTCTTTCTCATTGCAAGATTCAGATTGTACCTTATAAACAAATTTTTTAATCGTGTAATCTTCATTATTTATACTTGAAAAAAATCACACGTGTACTTCAAATACCAGTGAACATGTACGAAAAATTCCAATGCGATAGGTTCAACAACTTTTCTGAGAAAAATTGACGAATGCGCGAAAACTTGGTGGTCTCTCTCATTGCAAGATTCGGTTTGTACCTTATAAACAAATTTTTTAATCGTGTAATCTTCATTAATTCTACTTGAAAAAAATCACACGTGTACTTCAAATACCAGTGAATATCTATGAAAAATTCCAATGCGATAGGTTCAACAGCTTTTCTGAGAAAAATTGACGAATGCGCGAAAACTTCGGGGTCTCTCTCATTGCAAGATTCCGCTTGTATCTTATAAAAAAATTTTTAAATCGTGCAATCTTCATTATTTCTACTTGAAAAAAATCACACGTGTACTTCAAATACCAGTGAATATCTATGAATAATTCCAATGCGATAGGTTCAACAGCTTTTCTGAGAAAAATTGACGAATGCGCGAAAACTTGGGGGTCTTTCTCATTGCTAGATTCAGTTTGTACCTTATAAAAAAAATTTTAAATCGTGTAATCTTCATTATTTATACTTGAAAAAAATCACACGTGTACTTCAAATACCAGTGAACATGTACGAAAAATCCCAATGCAAAAGGTACGATAGTTTCTCCGATAAAAATTCCTAAAGACGAGGGAATTAAGAAGTACGACATTTGACAAACGATATAAAAATCGATATGGAAAGTCGGATAAACAAAACAAGACGCACGAAGACTGGGGTTCTCGGTGACCCGTCGCGAACCGAATTAAAAGTCCCGGACGTCGTGAACGAGAGGCCGGGAGCGGAAAGAGGGTTACTGGTCGGTGAAGGGAAGTGAAGGGGAAGGGAAACGAAAAGAAAAGAAAATAAGGAGGCGATGGCTGACCGGCCAGGGCGAAGATCGATCGTTTCGAGAGCAGAATCTTCGGCAGTTTCTCTCGAAGCTGCCACCGGTCGCGTCCGGTACGCCTCCGGGCCGAGTGCTCGCCTCGGAGATTATTCGAGATAGACGCTCTCTGTGCTGGACGAGGAAAAGAGAAAGGAGAGAGAGATGGACAAGGGGAACGTCGTTAAGATAGAGCCGGCCGATAGCGTTCCCGCTCGAAATCGCTAGTCGAAAATACACGGATTACCCGCGGCCGTCGCGGAACGCGCTCGCGCCCGGCTTTTATCCGTCTTGGGGAAACAGACGGACATTTGTGAGGACTGTATTTATAGAGATCGTGGTTAATTGCGTCCCCTCGATCGACTTACAAAACAATCTTTCAGCGGATAATGTTTTTTTTATCAAATTCGGTCGAGACAGGTCTTGGGGAAGCTTAAAGAAAGAAGAAAGAGTACATTGGATCGTTTTTGCTCGGAAACTAACAAAGCTACGGAAAAGTTTCTAAGTGCAATTTGTTAATCTTTTAATGCTCTTCTCGCTAATGCAAATGCATCTTCCGAAAACTTTTTAAAAGTGAGATAAAAGTAGTAAAAGCGAGACGAGATGGTAAAATTTATTTTTTGAGTAAAATATGGATCGGTGTTTTGGAAAAATGTAGAAGCTCCCCTGCGCAGTGCGGCAGAGATCATTGTGCCGTCGGCGTTGCTCTAGGTCCGGAGAATCGTTCGGGAGATTTAAATTTAAAACGACACGGGGGGAGAGAAACTCGGCGGATTTCCACGTGGAAACAGAGGCGGCCTGTCTCTCGATCGCGAACGGTGGTCCGTAGATCGACCGATAGCCGCATAATTTTAGGCGGGCCGTTCTCGAGCCATGAGAGAACGACTGCGCGTCGGGTCCTGCTAGAAATGCTGCATTTAAACCCGCAACCCTTGAAAATTCATGAAATCTTAACTGCGGTTCCCTGAATACACGAGGCGGGTTCTGACGCGGTCGAAAGTTCCCATAAATCGCTTATCCTCCGAGTAATCGTCAAAGTTCAATATTCCAGAGGTGCTTATCTAAAGTTGATTGTCGAACGACCGGTTTCTGTTTGTTTTATTTTACTTAATTAAAATTATTATGATGCTATCACTGGGATTGATTATATGTCCCCTTTTTTGTATTCAAGCAGATATTATAAGAAAAAGCATACTCCTCCAAGTCAGTGGAACTGTGGACTTTGCGTAGGAATGTACCAAGATATCGCGACAAAATTTATGCGAAAATCTTCGTCGGAGTCTACCGTAATGAGCACAGAAGCAGTATTAAGAACGGACGCTTGTTTGTCGAGTGGGACGAGTTTCGAAGATGTGAGTCTCCGGAGGGTCTTCGGGAGGATCGGATCCGTCGGCGGAGGATTCTCCGTTTCTCACACTTCCTCCGAGCTTGTCAGGCGGCTCACGCGCGTCACCACTCGCGGATAAATCACGGATCGATCCGAGGTGTGCGTCACGGGCCTCGGATTCGCCGAACCATACGTCTCTCTCGCTCGAGGAAGTTGTAAAACCGCGTTACGCAGAAACGGAGAGCCGTCCGCGAACGGGCCCCCGTCCCGCGGGAAAGTATGAATTGAATTCGGGGGACCGACGCGGGGCGCATCGTTGGCGCGTCACGCGGCGCATCAAGGAGCGTCCCGCAGGTTCTGCGAATCGATCGCGATCCGAGGGGAAATTCGAACGAACGGGTGGGCCGCGTGCAATCTTTGATTCGTTGACCCCTTGTCGGCGGGTCCGCGACAAGATCCCCGTCGATTACGTATGCGATCGGTGCACAAGCGTTCGCCGCTGTTGTGCATCGTGTGCGACCGCATCGATCCGCATTTCGAATCCGACTCGTCGGCTTTCCGGCGCGCTGCGACTCGACGCGTCGCAACGCGCGTCCCCGAGCGTCCTCGCCCCTTTGTTTGCACCTCGTGCCACAAGCTTTCGGACAGCGGTTCCTATTAAAATCCGCTCGTATTGTATTCAAATCGCTCGGAACTGACCGCGTCGAACCCCTTCCCCCGTACCGGCCTCCCGCGAACTCGTGGGACACCGGACTGGCCCCCCTTAATGACCCCCTTTCTTTATTACGCTGATCGTCCTCGGTTTTCGCACGGTTCCGACGAGTTTCAGCACGATCTGCTGGTCGGATCCTGCGTGGGAGTCAGTATTCGTCATCGATTCATCGCCGTGGATTTTTTAGCCCTAAACCTTCCGAGCGCTAAAAGCGATTAAAGTGATTTTAGTTGCACAAATGACAAGACTCTATTTATTTAGATTCTATGCAATTTTTATAACACTGTGCTTGGATAAAGAAACTTATCGAATCAATTTCGATGTTAGCAACTTCATAATTTAAATAATTGTGAAATTAAAAATATGTGCTTGGATAAAGAAATGTATCGAATCAATTTCAATGTTAGCAACTTCATAATTCCAATAATCGTGAAATTAAAAATATGAAACCGATCATTTGACCGGCAGTGGTAGGTTTCGTGTTAATAGTTCGATTTTTGTTACGAGTTAGTATGGTATGGTTAGTGAGACTTTAGGGGGGTTTAAGTTATTATTTTGTAGGTATTTTAATTATTGCCCACTCTAGGCTCTTCTTCTATGTTCAATTCATCGCCGTGGATTTTTTAACACTAAACCTATCGAGCGCTAAAAGCGATTAAAATGATTTCAGTTACAAAAATGAGAAGACTCTATTTATTTAGAGTCTGTGCATTTTTGTAACAATTTGTGCTTGGATAAAGAAATTTATCGAATCAATTTCAATGTTAGCAACTTCATAATTCCAATAGTCGTGAAATTAAAAATATGAAACCGATCATTTGACTGGCAGTGGTAGGTTTAGTGTTAATAGTTCGATTTTAGAGTTAGTATGATATGGTCACTTCGATTTTGTGGGGTGCTTAAATCATAATTTTGTAGGTACTTTAATTATAGCTCCCTACAGGCTGCTCTTCTATGTTCAATTCATCGCCATGGATTTTTGGGCGAGTTTTGCGTGAAATTCGGGGTCGATATAATAGTCGGAGTTTGGTTAAATGATGTACTGAGTAGGATGAAGAATTCCAATACGAAAATTCTTTATAAAAACCTCCGATGATTTTTTTCTTTGTCCAAACTCTGAATAGTCATCTCCTTAACCACCCCAATAGTCCTCCTCGAAAACAAACAACACCGTAACAAACCAGATCAGCCCGTCGTCGATCCCGCTAAGTCGGCGCCCCATAGAAGTCCGCAAATTTTTTTCGGGTGGGTCGGCGACGCTGGACGAGCGGCGTGCGATGCTTAAGTACGAAATAACTAGGTATGCAAGTGCGGTATGCTGCACCGGAGGCAGAGGGGGTCTGGCGGGTGCCAGGGGGAGGAAGGGAAATGCGCGAGCGGGGGAGGAGGTGGAGGCTTGCTTTGTAGTTGCCGCGACGTGACGCAACTGCCAACTTAAGGAAAAGGTTCCTGGTATTGCGAGCGGACCGCGCGCGCTCGAGGTGGCGGCCGAGGCATCATCCTCCCTCGTCCTTTTCCCCGTGCCGCGCACGCTCTCTGTCCTCTTCCTCTGCGCTGGCCGACCGCGACGTCCAGACACGACGGTGACAACGTCGAGGACCACGGTCAACGACATTCTTCGGAATTACGCGATACCGCCCGAATTTACTCGACTGGGTCCCCGACGAGCATGGGAGACGAGCTAGACCCCCCTTTAGACTCTTTGGGCTGTGCAGTGGGCCTTCAACTGATCTGGGTTTGGTGAAAATGGAGGATGGAGAATAACATACATGGAAGACTCCTTAGATGATTAAATGTAGGTGATTTGATAGCTAGGGGATTTGATAGAGGACTGGTCAGGGGAATAGGTAGAGGAGAGACTACTAAATAGAAGATTAGATACATGACTTGATACAGAACTAGACCCGACTAGCTAGAGGATTAAACGAGCTAGGGAACTTGATAGAGGACTAGACAGGTGATTAGGTAGAGGAGAGACTATTAAACAGAAGATTAGATCCATGACTTGATACAGGACTAGACCTGACTTGCTAGAGGATTAAACGGATGACTGTATAGAGTACTAGCTAGGGCACTTGATACAGGACTAGACAGGTGATTAGGTAGAGGAGAGACTATTAAATAGAAGATTAGATACATTACTTGATAGAGGACTAGACCTGACTAGCTAGAGGATTAAACGGATGACTGCATAGAGTACTAGCTAGGGGACTTTATAAAGGACTAGTCAGTCAACTGGTTAGGTAGAGGAGAGACTATTAAATGGAAGATTAGATACATGACTTGATACAGAACTAGACCCGACTAGCTAGAGGATTAAACGAGCTAGGGAACTTGATAGAGGACTAGACAGGTGATTAGGTAGAGGAAAGACTATTAAACAGAAGACTAGATCCATGACTTGATACAAGACTAGACCTGACTAGCTTGAGGAATAAACAGATGACTAAATAGAGTACTAGCTAGGGGACTTGATACAGGACTAGACAGGTGATTAGGTAGAGGAGAGACTATTAAACAGAAGATTAGATCCATGACTTGATACAGGACTAGACCTGACTAGCTTGAGAAATAAACGGATGACTACATAGAGTACTAGCTAGGGCACTTGATAGAGGACTAGTCAGGTGATTAGGTAAAGGAGAGACTACTAAATAGAAGATTAGATACATGACTTGATACAGAACTAGACCTGACTAGCTAGAGGATTAAACGGATGACTGCATAGAGTACTAGCTAGGGGACTTTATAGAGGACTAGTCAGTTAAGTGGTTAGGTAGAGGAGAGACTATTAAATGGAAGATTAGATACATGACTTGATACAGAACTAGACCCGACTAGCTAGAGGATTAAACGAGCTAGGGAACTTGATAGAGGACTAGACAGGTGATTAGATAGAGGAAAGACTATTAAACAGAAGATTAGATCCATGACTTGATACAGGACTAGACCCGACTAGCTTGAGGAATAAACAGATGACTAAATAGAGTACTAGCTAGAGGACTTGATACAGGACTAGACAGGTGATTAGGTAGAGGAGAGACTATTAAATAGAAGATTAGATACATTACTTGATACAGGACTAGACCTGACTAGCTAGAGGATTAAACGGATGACTGCATAGAGTACTAGCTAGGGGACTTTATAGAGGACTAGTCAGTTAAGTGGTTAAGTAGAGGAGAGACTATTAAATGGAAGATTAGATACATGACTTGATACAGAACTAGACCCGACTAGCTACAGGATTAAACGAGCTAGGGAACTTGATAGAGGACTAGACAGGTGATTAGGTAGAGGAAAGACTATTAAACAGAAGATTAGATCCATGACTTGATACAGGACTAGACCTGACTAGCTAGAGGATTAAACGGATGACTGCATAGAGTACTAGCTAGGGGACTTTATAGAGGACTAGTCAGTTAAGTGGTTAGGTAGAGGAGAGACTATTAAATGGAAGATTAGATACATGACTTGATACAGAACTAGACCCGACTAGCTAGACGATTAAACGAGCTAGGGAACTTGATAGAGGACTAGACAGGTGATTAGGTAGAGGAGAGACTATTAAACAGAAGATTAGATCCATGACTTGATACAGGACTAGACCTGACTAGCTTGAGAAATAAACGGATGACTACATAGAGTACTAGCTAGGGCACTTGATAGAGGACTAGTCAGGTGATTAGGTAAAGGAGAGACTACTAAATAGAAGATTAGATACATGACTTGATACAGAACTAGACCTGACTAGCTAGAGGATTAACCGGATGACTGCATAGAGTACTAGCTAGGGGACTTTATAGAGGACTAGTCAGTTAAGTGGTTAGGTAGAGGAGAGACTATTAAATGGAAGATTAGATACATGACTTGATACAGAACTAGACCCGACTAGCTAGAGGATTAAACGAGCTAGGGAACTTGATAGAGGACTAGACAGGTGATTAGATAGAGGAAAGACTATTAAACAGAAGATTAGATCCATGACTTGATACAGGACTAGACCCGACTAGCTTGAGGAATAAACAGATGACTAAATAGAGTACTAGCTAGGGCACTTGATAGAGGACTAGACAGGTGTTAAATAGAAGATTAGATGCATGACTTGATAGAGGTCTAGACCTGACTAGTTAAAGGGTTAAACAGATGAGTGAATAGAGTACTAACTTGGGGACTTGATAGAGGACTACTCAGTTGATAAGGTAGAGGAGAGACTATTATTACAAACAGAAGATTAGATGGATGACTTGATACAGGAGTAGACCTGACTAGCTAGAGGATTAAACGGATGACAACGCAGGGGACCACATGGGGGATTTAATAGAGCACTTTAAGATGGGGTACAACCTGTTAACTAAATCGTCATCATTGCTAAAGGTTTTGGTTCAATGTATTCGGTTTCACTTCAACTGTAGTCCCGCCGAACGTGCCCAGTTCCACTTAGAATCCGTCCCCAGAGGAAAGATCTCTCCCCAGCTGGCACGAGCCAGAAGTGGACAAAGGTTGCGGCGTCGATTTGATGATTGCTGTCTCTCAGCCGTCCCCGTACCAGGAATCCGAGGGATTGGTTAATTGCTAGCCGTCTGCATTGCGCGCAAAAGTCGCGCCGGTCGTCTTTCCGCGATCGTCCCGAGAGTTCACTGAATCCGCGCGAACCGTCTCTCTTTCTATCCCTGTTTGAGCCTAACCCGAGACACGGCCTAGATGTATCGGCTCGACTCAACGAATTGTTGGCTACGACTCTTGCAGGTGAACCGGCCGCTGACCATGAAGAAGGAGGGCATACAGACGAGGAACCGGAAGCTGTCGTCGAAGAGCAAGAAGAAGAAGGCCGGCGGATGCCTGGGTCTGGGAGGTGTGATGGGCGACATGATCAAGGCCAGCGGACACCTGGACCTGGACAACAAACCGTTCCATTCCGGCTTTGGCTCGCCAATGGGTAAGTTGAAGGGTTTCGTGGAAAATTGTCTCTGGACGTCCGGAATGCTGATCAGAGTGAAAGCGGGGTGGCTAAACGATCGTCGCGCGTGCGTTTTGTTTGCAGGCACGTCGCAGCATCACCACACGATGCATCCGGCGATGCAGCATTACATGTATCACACGGGTGTCGGCGTGGCCGGAGGTCTTCATCAAGGATTTGCGCCACCGGCGCCGCCCCCCATACACCCGCACTCGCACTCGCATTCCCATTCCCATCACATGACGAGTCTTCAGGGTCTACAGTTGGCCGCGACCACGAACGCGATGGTGAGTTTACCGGAACCGGTGCATCAATTTTGGAAGCCTCTCGAGTCCCTCCCTCTGCGTCACTGCTCCTCAACAGTGTACCCGAACTTTCCGATAGACGCGTCGATCGGTGTATAAATAAAGCGTAGAATGTCGACGGAGAGGTATGTGAAAGATCGAGAGAAAGACCACGGATGTTTGTTTGCTTTCAGACCGGCTGGCGATCGGAGTACACATGAATCACGAGCGATCACCGGCTCGGGACGCAGCCCGGCACTCTCGTACGAGCGTAATCGAGTCGTGCTCCCCACTCTGTCCCTCTTGACACGGGTCTGGAGGGGGCGAGACCCGCGAGACCGGGGAATCGAGAACGATTTTTCCAATCGCGACGAGAGATTTTCCCCTTTCCCCATTTTGCAATCGTTTCTCGTCTCGTCTGTCTCTCCCCCTTCACTCTGCCACCAAGAAACACAGACACACCCCCCATCCCCAGCCCCCGTGCTACACTCGCGGTGCCGCGTCGCCTCTGTACATATGTAAAGTTCTCTATCCAGAGGGCCTACGAGCCCCGGCCCCAAGTACAAACGAAGTCAGCTAACTTGTATCGAGTCTAATTAATATACTTGTACATATTATACGAACGCTAAGTGTATGCGAAGCCCACACGGTCTACGGAAGAATTCTGTGAACGATCCCTGTTCCTCGAGCACGATTCGTTTGGGATGGTTCGGTGCGGATCGAGGAGGTGTTCCGACGTCGACTCCGCCCACCGGGGGACGCGAGGAACCAATCCGGAGGACGAGCTGCGAACGCGAGACCAGGTACATCACGTCCGCAGTCGAGACTGTACATAGTTCGAGGGAGGAGAGCGACCGGAAGTCGCCGGGGTATGAAGCCCCGGAACCCTCCGGAGGCGGTCCTCGGAGGCCAGTGGACGTTCTAGCGTGTAAGTGTGCTGCTATTCGTGCGGAATCGTCGACAGAGACGTCGTGCAATCTTCAGAGTTTCGTTTTAGTCGCGTGCGAGCATTCTCGGTGCCCGGAGCCCGCGTGGGCGTGGCCTGGCGAAGGCGTTTCCAAACGCCCGGAGCCCGCGAGGGCGTGGCTTGCCTTCCGATCGGGCCCGTCCGCTCCGGACCTCGCCAAGCGAGCCGGGGCGCGTCGTTTCTGAGCTCGTTTCATCGCTTTCGACGCCTCGAGCCCCTGTTGTGTTCGAGTTCGAATGAGTTCCGGATGGTTTGCGGGAAAGACACGGGAAAGTTGAATGTGGTTTGAAGGCGGAATTTCCGGGCCGAGGCGTCGACAGGCGAGACTAGTCCCCGAGCGTAATGGGAACAGAGTAAACTAGCTACCAAAAATGATGTCCGGCGCGGGCAAGGACGGGAAGGAGCTAGGCGGAAGCGTGTAAAAAAAGTAACTAAGCGTGCGAGGAGAAAAAGAAACGGGAAAGCGTTGTAAATTTTGTATCTTCGAGATTGCGTACCGTTATTGTACCGAGTATATATATATAAATATAAATAAATAAATCTTTATATATATATATGAAAGAAAATTGAATATAAATATATATGTATAAACAAAAATACCGATGAACGCCGCCGCGAACACGGGAAAGCGGCCCAGGCAAAACCTGCGGGAAAGAGAGAGCGCGGAGAGGAGTGGAAAAAGGTGATTGTGCATAAATTAGCGGTTAATTGCGCATCGTAAGATTTGCATCTAGATAGTCGAGCGATGGTAATTAAAACGATTTATCGCGAGCGAAAAGGTTAATAGCCGTAAATGACGATTATCGTTATTATTCTTATTACACACCTATTATCGTCGTCGCCGATCGGCCCGTCGGCCGATTCTCCATTCATTAATCGTTCTAATTAATTAATTAATTAATCGCGAGGCACTCGGCTAAGAGATCGAGTTGACCACGAGCTCGAGACCGCATTGTGATCCTTTCTGTTTGCCGATCGTCGGAACGTTTCGGGCGGAGACCGCGCGCTGATCGTCGAGGATCGATCGCAAGCCGCGACCAGCCCCCCTCCCCGCTTCGATCTATCGATCCCCCGCTCCGGAAACACCACTTTCACATCCTCCTCACTTCGAGAATCGAAGCCAGAAGTCTCGGGCGTCCGTTTCTGCATGTTCTGTGTGTCTACTCGCCTCTCTCCGGAGCAGGAGATCGACCGTGGACACGATCGAAGGTGTGTCGGAGGCAGATCGATCGCTCGAGCTCGCGGCGGGCCAAATGGGCGGAGCCAGCAGAAGTGGGACGGACCGAAGGCGGGGCGAGAAAGCGGGAGGGGGCTCGGCGACGTTGTGATTTCCCAGAGAAAAGACTTCGAAAAGACTGAAAAGTAAGAATTCGCGATCCACTCGAACCGACACGCCCCCTGCCTACCTCCCCGCTCGCCCCGCCCACGGATTCTTCGTCGAATGGGTCCAGAGCCACGCGGACGAAGAAGGGGAAGCGAACGGGGGAGGTTATTCTCGTAATAGTATTATTAGGGAGTAGCGTGTAGAGTGTTTGTATAAAGACGCTCGCGCGAGCGTGTGAGAGGCGTGCAAAGGACTCCGTGGGGCGAGGGGCGGGGCGTCCAAGCCCGCCCACCGATGGAGAGGGAGTGGAACAGTCGATGGGGGAGGAGCGAGCGAGACGGACACGCGCAGTTTCGTCGCGGTTTTAATTTCGAATGTAAAAAGCGTCATTGTAAGATATCGTTGTAAAAAAAGGTTTTAACTTAAAATAAATTAAATGATAATTCACGCATACGCACTTGTGGTAATGTTGTCACTATTCTGTCATTCGCAGAGTCCCCTCCACCGAGGCTTCGGCCGCAATTAATTGAAAAACGGGGTGCTCACCGAATAAGGGCGAGATACTAAAAAAATTCTGGGGTCTGTAGAAAAATTCGGAGAGCCTCCAAGAAATCACAGATTTTATAGGAAGCTAGTAGAGTCTCCCAAAAAAAATGTTAGGCTTCGCAGAAAAATTCTGAGCGTGAGGGAAGATTTATTAAAAATATGGTAATCTAATTGAAGGTGAAAAGTAGTGAGGATAAGGCTACTGTAAGAGTGTCGAGGGTCCGGGAGGACCACGCTGCGCCCCTGAGCGTGAGATATTCCGTCCAGTTAGAAGCGGCCTCGAGTACCCGGTAAGTGTTCCGATCCTTCCTTTTGTTTTGGCGTTCTCCCTCGGGCACTGATCTAGGCCGAGACGAGAGATCGAGGATCGTTTTCGTTGACGCGAGGGACCGAGGTGCGGCGGTCTCTTATTAATTAACGGGCGCGACTCAATTAAAGCTTATCGGTCGGGCAACACGGCCGGCACGAGGCGTTTACGCGTAAATCAAAGACCGGTGCGCCAGATAGCGCGAGGCAAATAAATCTTGTCGCCGCGGCCGGGAGATAGCTATCGACATCCGGACGACGCACGGAAATCGAAACGAAGGCAACACGAGCTCGGCCAACGGAGAAATTTTCGGATAACGAACTCGTCCGCAGAACCGAAACGATCGGTAGGTTATTCGGGTGCCTTTTTGGTCCGGACTTCAACTTGGTCATTTTTTTGGTAAGTACTGCGACTTCTCCGAAGCGCTCACAATTTTTCTACGAGCCCCGAACTTCGACCATACACCCGATAAATTTTTCTATGATCTCTATAATATTTCTAACAATGTTTCTGGCACATCCCACAGCTTTTCCACGCGATCTACACCCTTCGAAATTTTCCTGCGAGCTCAGCACTGGCCCGCGACCCTCCAATTTCTCCGGTAAGCCTCTCGCTCGGAATATCAAGCCGGTGATCAGTCGATCGCCGCTGTCACGCGGATTGCTCCCCCGATACGTCAGAGCATACGAATCCCGCCAGCAGGTCCGGCAAATCCTTGCGCGATCGGCTCGGCCCGGGATCCCTCAGTTTCACACTCGACGTGAGGCTGACCCTTCGATCTCGCCGCGGGGGATTACGAAACACTGGGAATCGCTCCATTTTCCAGCGACATACTGTCCAACGGAATAACCGGCCTCGCCTCGATTTGCGAAACGGCGTGGAAATCGCGCGCGAGGCCAGCGACGCGTCGATAACCGAGTAATCGAATCCCCGAGACTGCCGAGATTATCTCCGGACCAATTTTCCGAGTCGATCGACCCCGATTGCGTCCCTTCTGCCGAAAAGTTCCTCGGAAACTCCGAGTCTATTTCGATTCCGGTTGAAGTACACGAGTCGCCGCGGATGATCCGTCTTTTCGACGCGAGACGAGGATCAATTCGACGTTTCTGTGGGCTCTTACGGGTTCTCGCGGGCCCAGGTACAGAGGCACAGCTGCGGGGAACCGCAAACGAAGGGGGCCCGAGCGAATCTCGCAGTGAAAGCGTCTCGAAGTCAACGAGAGAACTCGTGAGAAGCCCTGACCCCCGTTGGCCCCGGAAACGGGATTACGCGAAATCCCGGTCACTTTTGGCTCGAAGAGAGTCCCTCTCTCCCTCGGGACACGATTATCCGACCTTCCTTCGATTGCCTCCCTCTCCGGGAGGTTCGAGAACAGCAGCCATTTTCTAGCCAGCTGACGGGACTTAGGTTTAACCTTTCGCGATCCTTTGCTCCCGAATCTATCCGGATTCAATTCACCGTGAAACGAGCTCCGCTCTTCAAACTGAAAACGATCGTTTCACCCTCGTTCGGTTTCGCAGTATCGGACGTTCTTCTACTGATTTTTAATAGGGTCGTCCATGTGTCTGGCGAGTCGTGAGAGAGTACTGTCGGCTTCCTTGGTGATTTAATCAGTTTTTGATTAGAACTTCGCAGGGCTTGCGTATTGCGTTTGTTGATTCTGCGAGGTACCTGATTTTGCTACCAAAGGGCTTATAAATAAATTTGTAGGGCTTGGAAAAAGATTTAGGGCCTTAATAAAAATCTCTTGATGCAGCAGAGACATTGTAGAGCGTATAGACAAACTTTTTAGGACCCCAGAAGAAAATAAAGTCTACCAAAAAATAATAGGGTCTGTAGAAAAATGTCTAAAGTCACCATAAACTTCGTAAGAAAAATTTCAGTGTTCGGAAGATACTGTAACGATCGTAGAAAAATTGTGGAACGCGTTACAAGAATTGCACAGCCTATAGAAAAATGATGGGACCTATTAAGAGGAGTCAGGAGCGAACGGAACTGTCGAACGAAACGAGACTGAGGGGCGGCCGGGGGATGGAAGAGGAGCACAGCGCGGGTGCATTGTTTCTGTGGGAGGATCTCGCGCATAACTTAGAAGGGCTTGTACAGGTGTAAAAGAAGAATGCCCGTGTGGGTATTGTGGGCCCCGCGGAGGGGACCGGGGGAGAGGTAAGGGTTGGGGAGGAGGCTGGCAACTCGCACAAAGGCGCGAGTTTCGCCGAGTAATCGTGCCCATTAATAACGATGCTGATCCACCTCCTCTCTGCCTCGTTCCTCTTCCTCCTCCCTCTTCACCCCTCTATCTTCCCCTCTCCCCAATGAAACGCGCCGACTATTCTTCCAGCACCGTCCGGAAACAATATTAGGCTAGTCCGGGTTGTACATTAACACCGTCGGACACCTCGGTCGCACCCCCATCGAGAAACATCGGATCGTGAGTGCTATAGTCCTTCTTCAAGTCCTGGAATATTTCCGTGAGCACTACAACTTCTCTGTGGACTCTAGAATTTCTATTGGTGGACTCTAGAACTTTCTGGTGGGCCCTACAATTTTTTTAGTAAGCTCTAGAATTTTTCCAAAAGCTCTAGAATTTTTCTGTGAGCTCTAGAACTGTTTAAGAAGCTCTAGAATTTTTTTAGTGAGCTCTGGAATATTCCTAGAGGCCCTACTATTTTTTCTATTAACTTTGCAACATTTCCGTGAGCTCTATAATAATTTGGAAAGCTCTGGAATTTTTCTGTGAACTCTAGAACTGTTTAAGAAACTCTAGAATTTTTTTGGTGAGCTCTGGAATATTCCTAGAGGCCCTACTATTTTTTCTATGAACTTTGCAACATTTCCGTGAGCTCTATAATAATTTGGAAAGCTCTGGAATTTTTCTGTGAACTCTAGAACTGTTTAAGAAACTCTAGAATTTTTTTGGTGAGCTCTGGAATATTCCTAGAGGCCCTACTATTTTTTCTATGAACTTTGCAACATTTCCGTGAGCTCTATAATGATTTGGAAAGCTCTAGAATTTTTCTGTGAGCTCTAAAACTATTTAAGAAGTCCTAGAATTTTTTTAGTGAGCTCTGGAATATTCCTAGGGGACCTACTATTTTTTCTATTAACTTTGCAACATTTCCATGAGCTCTATAATAATTTGGAAAGCTCTAGAATTTTTCTGTGAACTCTAGAACTGTTTAAGAAGCTCCAGAATTTTTTTAGTGAGCTCTGGAACATTTCTAGAGACCCTACTATTTTTTCTATTAACTTTGCAACATTTGCGTGAGTTCTATACTGTTTTGGAAAGCTCTATTTTAATTTTTCTGTGAGCTCCAGAACTGTTTTAGAAGCTCTAGAATTTTCCTGTGAGCTCTAGAACTGTTTAAGAAGATCTAGAATTTTTTGGTGGACCCTGCGATCTTTTCTAGTGATATCTAGAATTTTTCTAGAAGCCCTACTATTTTGTCTATGAACTTTGCAATATTTGTGTGAGCTTTACAATGATTTGGCGAGCTCCAGAATTTTTTTGGCACACCCCAGGATTGTTTTGGTAGATCCTGAGTGTTTTATAGGGGCACAGCTTTAAGCGATTCTTTTCCGGAGCAGAACTGACCGGCCCGGTTATCAGTCTTCCGACAGATCGATTCGAAGGTACCGCGAGCCGCACGAAATTTCCTTATCGACCGGTCTGCCCCCTTCGGTTGATCTTATCGGACCGGAGGAATTGGATTAACAGGATCAGCCGTTGATGCGATTAATCCGGTGGACGTGTATCGTTGCCGATCGAACGGCAAGCTTCTCCCCCTCCTCGATCGACAAAAGGAACTCGAGGAGAACTGATTGCGAGCAACGGAGAGAGTTGAGAAAGAGAGCAAGAGGGAGAGAGGACGAGAGACGCGAAGGAGGTGCCAGCAGGATCAGAGGAACCGATCGAGAGATCTTCTCGTCGGAAATCGAGCACGAGGGCGTCTACGAGGCGTCGATGCTTTCATACCTCTCGGTTCTGTTTCGTTTCCACGATGCGCTTTCCCCGGCCCCGAATCAAATCGACACGTGCAACACGCCAGTCTCAATCCAATTCGCGATATTGACGAATCTGATCCATGGGAAGGCTCCAGAGCACCACCAAAAAAGAGTTGGACAGATCACCAAATATTAATTATAGATATAGCTCACAGAAAAGAGCGTAGGAGTCATAAAAAAGATTCTAGACTTTTGGGACCTACTAGAAAAATTGTTTGAAAATAAAATTATTAAGCATCGATGATACTGAAAACTCTAAAACTGCGACCTTGAAAAATTTCTCGGCCCCCCCTACAGATTGGGCCCTACGAACATAATCACATTTTCTTCCAATGTTTTTGTTTAGTGTCGAAGGAAAGTGAGGTAGAACACTCTGTGTAATATAGACAGTGTCCGAGGATTTTGGGACTATTGCAACCCGTGGGCCCGATATTCGGAGCGTTTAATAACGGCAATTATCGGCGCCCTCCCGTTACCGAATCGTTCGATCGTTGGCAGCTCGTATTCGTCGGATCGAATAAGGTAGGCAAGCGTGTTAATCATCTCTGGTTTGAGCGGGGCCCACTGATAGAGGAGGATAGAGAGAGCGCCGGGCCCCGTGGATGGGCCCAGTCATTGTTGCCTCGTAAAGCCAGTGAATGCCCTCCTCGTGATTCCGCCTCGACGGGGCAGCCAAAAAACGATCGGGCTAATCGTTCCACGATTGTAATAGCTTTTCTTCACGGTCATTGTCCCGCCTTGGGACCTTTGATATACGGAGAACGGCAGAATGGGCCTCTCGCTGCCCCCTCTCTCTCTTTGGTCGATACAAACGCCACGATTGCCGATCGATTGGTAATTTTGTCGGGGTTAAATGGAGAGCCTGGGGTGGGGGGCCCGTCGAAGAATCGTTCGGGAACAATGGGCCCGGCTTGTAAGAAATGTCGCGTCGCGTGGCCATCTCCCCTTTCAGGCCCCGCGCGCCACGGCCGCATTAATTTTTCTTCCAATTGCATCTTTCTGCACTTTTTTTATTCAAACTGCGATAAATCGGTCAAAAAAAATCACAACTCAATGTTTTTCATCTCGTTGGAAAGCGAAAACTTCAATCTTCACAATGGTTGTGGTCTCAGTCAAGAAAAAAATTTGTTGATCTCTGGAGAGGTAGTTGAGTCCGAAGAATTTCCAAAAAATGACAATTTTCACTATTCGACCTGTAACTTGGTGCGAATTTTTTTTAACGAATAATCACTTCCAGGCATCCATAGCGTGATCTTTGCTCTTTCAAACAAGCCTAGAAAGATTGCCCTCCGATTTTTTTTTCCAAAGTTACAACAAGTCAAAGGTGAAGAAATTCCCATCTCCGAACGCACTCGAGGATTTTCACCGAAAAAGAATAACAAAACAAACATTCCAGCAAAACCATTAACGCTCATGGGCGCCACAGTCTCCCGCGAGGCGGGAACAAAGCGTCGCCTAATAGAAATCAAATCGGCCCACGATTTATAACGACTCGGTGCCCCTCTTCCTTTTGTGCGTCGTCGGAGTGAGCCTCTCTTTTTCGCCCATCACGGAATAATCGAACAAGATCGATGAGAGCGGGATGACTGGCCCTAAAGCGGGGCCCGAGGGGTCGCAGCGCGCTCTGGCGGGGCCTGGACGAGTCTCAGCGGGCCCTGTGACACCTCCGGACAGCCGCCACGCCGTTGACGTCCGGAACATCGACATTTTACGCTCGGAATTTTCATTGTGCCCGCGTTCCCCGATTCCGCGGCCACTGGGCCTCATCGATTACGATTATGTCGGGGTCCACGGACCGGATTAGGCCCGCTGGATTTTCGGGGGGAGGGGGCAGCGCGCGCGAGCCGAGATCCGGGGACCCCTGGCGCGAAACAACAAGCAGCCAGAAAAATGGATGGGCTGCTAACCGTGCCACACATGGAGCCCGCTCGGTTATTATCTCGCTTTTACCCGATCGTCCCGCGGCGCGCAACGCGCTTTAATCAAGCTACATTCTTAATTACGTTTTCACCTCGCCGAGGTTAACAGACATAACCGGCTCTCTATATTTGGCGATGCTCGCTTCGATGAGGCCCCGTCGCCATTATTCTCACCCAGTTGTGCACCATTTTTTCTCGTGACAATTCTTTCTTCTTTTTTGAGAATTTTTTTCGAGGAAAGTATTCGCTACTTTCATTTGAAACTTGGTACGATCATTTGGGGATATTTGAAGTATGTTCACAAATTTTGTCGACCACCAATTAATATTTTCTCGGAAGTTACGGATACATTAATTGACTGTTGAATCAAGACATGTCGTGACAAATTTGTTTATAATTTTCAGTATTAAATAATTGACTGCGAAACGAACAAAAAATCCTGAAGATAGACTGAACCTTTCTCTTTTAAACGAGCGAAGATTCATCGCAATCGGACAAGTACTTTCCGAGATAAAAATTCGAACGCTCCGTCATCGCAGAGATTGCGGAACCCAACAATGTGTCCTTTATCGTCGAAACAAATTAGACGCGGACAAAGCGACGACACGAACGACTTCCCTAATGTCTCACAATCACATTTATGTCTGTTTAGGCTGCATCTCGTGAATTCCCTGCGAATGTACCTCTTCACAAGGTGTAATGATACCCTGAAACACGCGATTGCCCGAGAACAAAAGAAGGTCAGAAGAACGTCTGTCGCGAATAGCGACGCTAAGGAGGAGGACAGACGTGGGCGTCACACGATCACCGAAAGGTAAACGGAAACGGGAACGCATCCCAGGTCGGCGATCCTTTGAGCTGGTAAGGAGGTCCGTCGAAAATCCACTAACCCGCGGAACCGTGAAATCTTATTTGCAAACGAGATTTCGAGTGTCCCCTCTATTGCGTCTCGCCGTGGCCCGACAATGGCGAAACCGTGAAACCTTCGGCTGACACGGAGATAAAGGAGGCAGAGCCACCAGGAGCGATTTCCTGCATGAGTTCCCCCTCTGACGGCGAGAGATCCGTCTGCTATTCGGATCACCGTCACCTGTAATTTCGCCTCCACTCCCCCCAGAACAGATCGCTCTCTGTTACGCGAATAAGACCGCCGGCAATCCTAATCTGCCCATTGTTGCCCGCCGTTCGATTCTCGTTAGGATTCCTTCTGTTGCGGCCAGATTGCGGACTGTCGTACACTGTACAAAAAAGTAGAAATTGTGACAACCTTCGGTTTGCGGTTGTCTCGCAATGTTTCAGGCTCTCAGGTGGTCAGGAAAATATAAAATCTATGCCAGTTCAAAGGGCAGGTTTCGCCATTTAACCAGTTAACTGCGTTCGACGTGTATACACGTCAATCTAGATCTCTATTGCGGTGTGGTTCACGTGTATACTCGTCGTGCAACATAAAAAATTACCATTGACTATGAAAACTCGAAATTTCAATAAAACGTAATAAGAATATTATTTGGCGGTGTGTTTACTTTATATTAGCAATAAGGGCGGAGCGGGGTGGAGGGGGGCTCCATTTCATTAGGATACTACCATTTCTTCATGACGAGTATACTCGTCATGGCACAAAATACTGTAATTTCTCCATGACGAGTATACTCGTCATGACACAAAATACTGTAATTCCTCCATGACGAGTATACTCGTCATGACACAAAATACTGCTATTTCTCCATGACGAGTATACTCGTCATGACACAAAATACTGTAATTTCTCCATGACGAGTATACTCGTCATGACACAAGATACTGCCATTTCTCCATGACGCGTGTACTCGTCACGACACAAAATACTGTAATTTCTCCATGACGAGTATACTCGTCATGACACAAGATACTGCCATTTCTTCATGACGAGTGTACTCGTCACGACACAAGATACTGCCATTTCTTCATGACGAGTGTACTCGTCACGACACAAAATACTGTAATTTCTCCATGACGAGTATACTCGTCATGACACAAGATACTGCCATTTCTCCATGACGCGTGTACTCGTCACGACACAAAATACTGTAATTTCTCCATGACGAGTATACTCGTCACGACACAAAATACTGTAATTTCTCCATGACGAGTATACTCGTCATGACACAAGATACTGCCATTTCTTCATGACGAGTGTACTCGTCATGGCACAAAATACTGTAATTTCTCCATGACGAGTATACTCGTCATGACACAAGATACTGCCATTTCTTCATGACGAGTATACTCGTCATGACACATAAACTGTCATTTCTCCATGACGAGTATACTCGTCATGACACAAAATACTGCCATTTCTCCATGACGAGTATACTCGTCATGACACAAAATACTGTCATTTCTCCATGACGAGTATACTCGACACAAAATACTGCCATTTCTCCATGACGAGTATACTCGTCATGACACAAAATACTGCCATTTCTGCATGACGAGTATACTCGTCAATCACAGCTAACTGGTTCAGAGGTTAAAACAAGTCCAAGAAGATCATCCTGCGATTTTATTTCACGATGTTACAGTTATTTAAACATCATCGAACCCACACGATACATGTAACATTCGAGGCGTGCAGTTTGAGGAAGTTTGACAGTGTTCGTGCGGGTTTTAGTGACTTACATAATGGACTGTAACCGCGAAAATATAGTAACAGGAAAGGAGAAGTCCTTCTCGGGCTACGGTTCAACCCAAGGTTTATGAAGTCTTCACTTAGGGTATCCTTCGAAGCGAGACGTAGGCGTCGTGCGAGAGCTATCGGCGCGCGCGGTCTACCCGCTAGTTACACTCCCATAAAGCCACGACGTAAATTATCCGCGAGACTGACACTTCGGGGGAGTGTTTGCGATGGTCCACCTCCCGTCAACGCCCTCGCGTAAAACGCGAGAGGAGGAAGCCTGAGCGAAACGAACCGGCCGAGCCGGACTATTGAATAGGCATCAGATAACGGTGTCTGTCCATCAATTACCTCTTCTACTTATAATCTCGAAAAATTACATCCCTCTCCAAGGAATTGGGACATCCCTCCATTAAAAAAGACTTTCTTAAATTAGGATCTAAACATTCATTTGTGGACCTGGCCACAGATAAGTGTCACCGAAAAGTACCTCGACGTTTTAACCCTCATAGAGTCAACCAAACTGTATAAATTGTTTAGAACCTTTCTGTATTTAACATGTTTGCAGAAATTCTCATTATAAGACTGTAAATTAATATATTGGTTTGGCAAGAAAGTAATTTCGGTATCTTAAGGTGAAATGAAACCGAATTTCTTTATTCAAACGATAAACTTTAATCAATAAAATATTTGTTATTTATTCTTCTTGGCAAATGATAATTGAACAAAAGGGAAAATATCTTACTCATTAAAGTTCATTGATTGAATAAAAAAATTGGGCTCTACTTCACCTTAAAATATCGAAATTACTTTCTTGGCAATCTAATATTAGCGAGTGAACAATGGACCTTCAGAGAAATTTTGTAATATTTTTTAGAGGAATATTAACAAATTATTGAAAGAAATTTAGTAAATGGGTACCCGGTTGACTTCAATCTTTTGGTCAGATATGACAACGAATAAATGAATCTCAATAAAAATTGATTCCTGGACCTCTGCACGGATAAGTGTCACCGAAAAGTCCCTCGACGTTTTAACCCTTATGTAGTCAACCAAAATGTATAGATTATTATTTAACCCTCATTAGTCCCTCGTGTCAATTTAACACACTTTCCCCGAAATAAGTTATACTGTTCTTTCATTTGCACATAAATCCTTCTATTTAAAATTTTATATAAATCACAATAAATTTACTAATTTATAAATTAGTAAAACTAATTAGTAAAAATTAGTAAAACTAATTAGTAAAAATTAGTAAAACTAACATACAAATTAGTAAATTTATTGTGATTTATATAAAATTTAAAATTGAAGGAAAATACTAATTTATAGATTAGTAAATTTATTATGATTTATATAAAATTTAAAATTGAAGGAAAATTTATGTGCAAAATATATTTTGTCTGAAACTTCTGGACTTTCATTTTTTTAATGCGGAACACACAACCTAAAAAACCTAAGATGTAAATGTTAACTCGTCAGTTTGAAAAAAACATCGAAAAATAACTGTTTACCTTGTTATTTTGTCGATCTTTCATCACTGTGTCAATTTGATACTGAGAGACAGATTCAGTTCGTGAAATGAGGGACGTATGTGTTTAACATGATGTATTTAACACGTTTGTAGAAATTCTCATTATAAGACTATAAATTATATATTAGCGAGTAAAGAATGAACATTCGGAGAACGTTAACAAATTGTTGAAAGAAACACAGTAAATGGGTAGCCAGTTGACTACACAAGGGTTAAGCACGTTCTTCAATCTTCTCTCAAAAAATTGATTCCTGGACCTCGGCTCGGATGAGTGTCACCGAAAAGTCCCTCGACGTTTTAACCCTTATGTAGTCAACCAAAATGTATAGATTATTATTTAACCCTCATTAGTCCCTCGTGTCAATTTAACACACTTTCCCCGAAATAAGTTATACTGTTCTTTCATTTGCACATAAATCCTTCTATTTAAAATTTTATATAAATCACAATAAATTTACTAATTTATAAATTAGTAAAACTAATTAGTAAAAATTAGTAAAACTAACATACAAATTAGTAAATTCATTGTGATTTATATAAAACTTAAAATTGAAGGAAAATACTAATTTATAGATTAGTAAATTTATTATGATTTATATAAAATTTAAAATCGTAGGAATATTTATGTGCAAAATATATTTTGTCTGAAACTTCTGGACTTTCATTTTTTTAATGCGGAACACACAACCTAAAAAACCTAAGATGTAAATGTTAACTCATCAGTTTGAAAAAAACATCGAAAAATAACTGTTTACCTTGTTATTTTATCGATCTTTCATCACTGTGTCAATTTGATACTGAGAGACAGATTCATTTCGTGAAATGAGGGACGTATGTGTTTAACATGATGTATTTAACACGTTTGTAGAAATTCTCATTATAAGACTATAAATTATATATTAGCGAGTAAAGAATGAACATTCGGAGAACGTTAACAAATTGTTGAAAGAAATACAGTAAATGGGTAGCCGATTGACTATACAAGGGTTAAGCACGTTCCTCAATCTTCTCTCAAAAAATTGATTCCTGGACCTCTGCACAGATAAGTGTCACCGAAAAGTCCCTCGACGTTTTAACCCTTATGTAGTCAACCAAAATGTATAGATTATTATTTAACCCTCATTAGTCCCTCGTGTCAATTTAACACACTTTCCCCGAAATAAGTTATACTGTTCTTTCATTTGCACATAAATCCTTCAATTTAAAATTTTATATAAATCACAATAAATTTACTAATTTATAAATTAGTAAAACTAATTAGTAAAAATTAGTAAAACTAACATACAAATTAGTAAATTCATTGTGATTTATATAAAATTTAAAATTGAAGGAAAATACTAATTTATAGATTAGTAAATTTATTATGATTTATATAAAATTTAAAATTGAAGGAAAATTTATGTGCAAAATATATTTTGTCTGAAACTTCTGGACTTTCATTTTTTTAATGCGGAACACACAACCTAAAAAACCTAAGATGTAAATGTTAACTCGTCAGTTTGAAAAAAACATCGAAAAATAACTGTTTACCTTGTTATTTTATCGATCTTTCATCACTGTGTCAATTTGATACTGAGAGACAGATTCAGTTCGTGAAATGAGGGACGTATGTGTTTAACATGATGTATTTAACACGTTTGTAGAAATTCTCATTATAAGACTATAAATTATATATTAGCGAGTAAAGAATGAACATTCGGAGAACCTTAACAAATTGTTGAAAGAAACACAGTAAATGGGTAGCCAGTTGACTACACAAGGGTTAAGCACGTTCTTCAATCTTCTCTCAAAAAATTGATTCCTCGACCTCGGCTCGGATAAGTGTCACTGAAAAGTTCCAGGATATTTTTCAATCTTTTCGGTCGGATACGACACAGTACGTTAATACGGATGAAAAATTGAAGGTGTCTGGTGGATCTGTAGGGGATTACAGGGAATCCCCAGAAGTGGTGGATTGGGAAAGAACTATGAATTTGGAGGAGACAGAGGGTGGCCAGGTTCTAGGGTGGATCGAGGGCTGGTCCTGCGTTTAGCGTTCGTGCAGGGGTCACTAAATGGTCTCCGCAGGAACTGCACGGTATGGCGGCAACGCCTCGCGGAGTAGCGCTGCTAAGACGCATTACTTCCACCGTCGGTATCCGGGCATTTGTCCAGGACGACGCGTCCAGGAACTGAACGGACTTGGCCTGCCGGGGGATGGGCCGGTGCTCGAGGATTTAGTGCACCGACGCGACGGTGCACCAACGCGCCCCATACGTCTCCGGAATCGTGTTAGGATTTTCTGCCCGGCCGTACATCTTTTTCTAATCGTTCGCCTCATCCCACCCACGACAAACAGAGAGTCCTCCAAGGATTAAACGAGAGAATATCGCTTAAAGGTATTTCCACGGAAACCCGTGGACTCGCAATTACACGATTACGCAATCGCCCGGCGAGTCATCGATCCACGAGGATCTAGCGATCGTAAATCGAGAATCGTGCTAAATGCTCGCTGAGTGGTTTGATGAGAGCGGCGCCACGCATCGAATCGAATTAACGATCGACGATTTACCCAGCATCGTTTATTCTCGCGTATTAATTACGTTTACGACCGTGGAATTGTTGGAAATGTTTATTTCTGTGGTTTTTTTTTCAACAGCGTTATGATTGTTCTAGTATCGATCATCACCTCAGATTTAGTATTTCGAGTTACTCGGTCGTGGCTCATTCAAAGTGCCATAAAATGGTGAAAAAAAGTCGTACAACAAAGTTTTTGATCTCGTTACAATCCTGAGATTCTAATCTTCGAACCTGTTGTGGTCTCACTTCTGAAAAAAATTTTTTCATCTCTGCAGAGACATTTGAATCCGAAAATTTCCAAAAAAGTGATCAATTTTACTTTTCTGGCTGTAGTGTACAGAAAAATTTTTTTATAAAAAGATAACCTGGGAGCCTCGAAAGTGCAGATTTTATGCTGTAAAATGAGCTAAGGTAGATGGTCCTGCGATTTTTTTTCGCGAAGTTAAAATAATTTGAATACCGACAACCATCCAAGGCCTACTAACCCCTCAGTTGTTCAAATGCTAACTGATTCACATTCCATTCAAAGTGCGATAAATCCGCAGAAAAAAATCGTAGAGCAGTGTTTTCGGTCTCATTGGAAAGCTAAATCTTTAATCAATATATAGATCGTAATCCCAATCGCGAGAAAAATTTTTCCAATATCGTGGAGTCACTTGAATTAGAAAAATTTCCGAAAAACACTATTTTTATATTCTGTCCTGCATTTTACGGTGAAGAGAATCTGAAAAAATACGACGAAGGGATATCGAAAGAAGAGATTTCAACGTTTAAAATGAGCCTGGTTGCAGCACCGTCCGACAATTTTTCGCAAACTTATGAATTTTAAAAGTTGCAGTTCCAGTATGTGACATCACTTGAGTAAGATCTATTACAGCAGCGTGACAACGAAAACCTTCCCGAAAGCTGAATCAGCTGCTCGAGGCATTGTGGGTGTTTCGATTCGAACCATTTCCGAGGAAGAGACTAGCTCGGACACAGAAAATAACCGTCGCGCATCACGATTGAGGTGTTCGTACGTTAATTACAGCCGGAGAATCCGCGAGTTTCGTTAACGCATCGAGATAATGCGATTCAGAAATGATCCCCGGCTTACGTGTCGATCTTAATCGGGCCTCATTGTTCACTCGGCGCGGGTTACATAAACGCGTGCGCGAGCGCGGCCGAGACCGAGCCGCGAACGCTAGCCGAACGCATGTGTGCCGCCGTGCGATTACTTAGCGTAATATATAAAGTATCGTGCAATTACTCTGGCCCGACGGTGTTGCTGCGCGCCACGGCCGATCTTATCGCGGAAAATCTGATCGGTCTCTTAACAATATCGTTTCATCGAGGAGTCTCTCGCGTGCACCGACGAGAACAAACATCGTAACTCGAGGATAATCCCCAGGGTAAACTCGAGGACGGACCGAGGACGAACGGATGCACGGCGATCACCTGCGCGGATGCGCGATCTATCTCCACCAAAAAATGTTTCCCGACAACTATTCCCTTTAGCAAATTTTTCAAAAATAGATTTAACACTAAATCTACCGTCACATTTTGATTTCACAATTATTGAAATAATAAAAATTATTTCATAAGAAATGAGTGTGTGGTGTACAAACTCTGAATTAAATCAAACTTGTCATTTATGTACGGGAAGATTTACCAGTTACTTTTAAGGCTCGGTATATTTAAAAATTTATAGGTTCTTTACAACCTTTCTGTATCCAGAGATGTACAGAATTGTAATTGAATTACTCAGGAATTACTAAAAGTAATTGAATTACATTGTAATTCAGTCATATTGTCATTTATAATTCAGATCTTCATTCAATTAAATTACAATGTAATTCGTAATTGCAATTGGAGTAGAATTACAAAATACATTGCAATTAAAATACGATGTAATTCGTAATTGTAATTGGAGTGCAATGTAATTCGTAATTGTAATTGGAGTACAATTATAAAATGCTTTGTAATCAAATTACATTAATTACAAATCACGATGTAATTAAATTAAAATAAAAAATTAAAGAATAATAAAGTAACAGGTAAGAAGTGGTTGAAAATTCCATGTGAAACGTTGTAATATTTTTTAGAGAAACATTAACAATAGATTTAACACTAAACCTACCATCACTTTTTATTTCACAATTATTGAAATAATAAAGATTATTTCATAAGAAATTAGTGTATGGCGTAGAAACTATGAATTATATATATATAAATCAAACTTGTCATTTATGTACGGGAACATCTACCAGTTACTTTTAAGGCTAGGTAGATTTAAAAATGTATAGGTTCTTTAAAACCTTTCTGTATCCAGAGATGTACAGAATTGCAATTGAATTACTCAGGAATTACTAAAAGTAATTGAATTACATTGTAATTCAGTCATATTGTCATTTATAATTCAGATCTTCATTCAATTAAATTACAATGTAATTCGTAATTGCAATTGGAGTAGAATTATAAAATACATTGTAATTAAATTACAATTCGTAATTCGTAATTGCAATTGGAGTAGAATTATAAAATACATTGCAATTAAAATAGAATGTAATTCGTAATTGTAATTGGAGTACAATGTAATTCGTAATTGTAATTGGAGTACAATTATAAAATACTTTGTAATCAAATTACATTAATTACAAATCACGAAGTAATTAAATTAAAATAAAAAATTAAAGAATAATAAAGTAACAGGTAAGAAGTGGTTGAAAATTCCATGTGAAACGTTGTAATATTTTTTAGAGAAACATTAACAATAGATTTAACACTAAACCTACCATCATATTTTTATTTCACAATTATTGAAATAATAAAAATTATTTCATAAGAAATTAGTGTATGGCGTAGAAACTCTGAATTATATATATATATATATATATATATATATATATATATATATATAAATCAAACTTGTCATTTATGTACGGGAACATTTACCAGTTACTTTTGAGGCTCGGTAGATTTAAAAATGTATAGGTTCTTTAAAACCTTTCTGTATCCAGAGTTGCACAGAATTGCGATTGAATTACTCAGGAATTACTAAAAGTAATTGAATTACATTGTAATTCAGTCATATTGTCATTTATAATTCAGATCTTCATTCAATTAAATTACAATGTAATTCGTAATTGCAATTGGAGTAGAATTATAAAATACATTGTAATTAAATTACAATTCGTAATTCGTAATTGCAATTGGAGTAGAATTATAAAATACATTGTAATTAAATTACAATTCGTAATTCGTAATTGCAATTGGAGTAGAATTATAAAATACATTGTAATTAAATTACAATTCGTAATTCGTAATTGCACTTGGAGTACAATTATAAAATACATTGTAATTAAATTACAATTCGTAATTCGTAATTGCAATTGGAGTACAATTATAAAATACATTGTAATTAAATTAAAATTCGTAATTCGTAATTGCAATTGGAGTAGAATTATAAAATACATTGTAATTAAATTACAATTCGTAATTCGTAATTGCAATTGGAGTAGAATTATAAAATACATTGCAATTAAAATAGAATGTAATTCGTAATTGTAATTGGAGTGCAATGTAATTCGTAATTGCAATTGGAGTACAATTATAAAATACTTTGTAATCAAATTACATTAATTACAAATCACGATATAATTAAATTAAAATAAAGAATTAAAGAATAATAAAGTAACAGGTAAGAAATGGTTGAAAAATCCATGTGAAACGTTGTAATATTTTTTAGAGGAACATTAACAAATTGTTGAAAGAAATATAGTGAATGCGGATAGCCGGCCGACAACACGAGTGATAAAATTTTCGAAAAATTGCTGAACGAGCTACAGGGAGCAAAGACCATGATTTGTATTATTCGAGTACGAAAAAGATCGTAAGGGTTGCCGGTGCTCGTTAGCAGGAATTAATTGGAAAGTGTTTCACTCTCGTCGAATGAAGATCGAGCGATCGATCGGAGGTCTGGGGTTCTCGCGAGTTCGCATTTTCGATTGGTTCCGGGCCGGCTCTCTCGGATCGTAACTTTCCAAGGTAATTCTTGTCCGTATACTTCGCTCCGGCGTCGTACTTGACCCGCTGGCTATTAATCTCGTGTGCCATCACCCCCTCGATCCCGAGGAGGCGTTTCCGGACTAATATACGACGACACGACCCACGCCTCTATCGGCTGCAACCTAACGAGGACTGACTTTAACGGTTAAATAATAGTAAGAGCTTCGGCCAGCGTGGCAGCCTCGCCCCGGACCACTCTTCATCCCGCGGAACCAAAACACAATTTTTCCAAACCCGATGCAAACAGAACTCTCATCCTACAAACCCTCTAATCTAAACTACAAGTTATCCTCAATGAAACGTTTGAATCTTTTTGCAAATGCACATTTTCGGATTAGGGGAGTCAGGGGGATGATCATCGCCAATTGTGCTCGTTGGAGATGATCGTAGCTAATGTTTAATTAAGGAAACAGGGTAACAATGACTGACTTTAACGGTTAAATAATAGTAAAGGGACCCCTAGAAGATCAATAATATTTTGAATGTAGGTTGACTATAATATTGAAGCTCCCGAATTAACAATGAATTAATTAATTGACAATGCGTTTGAACCCCTGCTAAATATTATTGCTAGGCGTATTGACAATATTATTGATCGTCTAGGGGCCCCTTAAGAACTTCGGCCAGCGTGGCAACCTCGCCCCTGACCGCGGAACCAAAACACAATTTTTCTAAATCCGATGCAAACAAAACTCTCATCCCAGAAACTCTCTAAATCTAGTGCGTGCTTCGAGACGAACGAAATTTAAAGGGACATTCGTCGCTAGGCCCATACGACGTCATCGTCCCTCTGCCCATTCGCATCATAAATTTGAAGCTGCAAAATATGAAAGAATACCTTATATCCATTGTTATAAGTAGACTGTGGATTTTATGCATTTATGACAAAAATGGGTCCATGCAATTTAAAGCTGTGAACATGTTAAAATTATTTAAGGGCATCAATGTATTAGTTTCAGCTTAATAGGGGATAATTAAAAGAAGAATACAATTTTTATTTGGCTCCTGAGTCCTGCAATCAATGCAAACATTTTTTATTTCGCATAAAGACCCGCAGTCTATCTTATTTAATATTTATAATATTGTTACGAGATGAAGTTGCCTTCCCCTGAGATAATCTGAAGATATCGCAGAGATCGAGTGTAGTCGCCTGTCAGATCGATATTGCGGTATCCGAACAACGAGGTTGTTGATAAGAAGAAGAGAGACGTCAGATCCTCTTGAGTGATTGATACAAGAGCACGCATTAACGATTGTACCCCTTTGTTGTCCAGTTAATAAAGTTATAGTTTTCCTTGTTCATTATTACCATGTGTTCTCCGGCAAGACCACGCCGAAGCCTCCGCAACATTATCATACTCAATCATTTTTTATTTATATTTCTAAATCTTTATTTTATTTGCAAATATAAAAATATGAAATAAATTCCGCGAAAACAGTGCGTCGGCGTTAAAACAACACTTCATCCTCAACGAGACATTTGAATCTTTTTTATAAATGAACATTTCCTGATCTGGTGATTCGGGGGGATGATCACGGCGAATTGTGCTCGTTGGAGATGATCGTGGCTAATTTTTAATTAGGGGAACGGGGTGGCGAGCAAAGGTGCGCGCCGTTGCTGCGCCGGTTTTGCATTATAACTCAGCCAGGCCGGTATCGACTCTCAATTAGAACAGTTCGGACAAATGACCGTGATTACCGGCGTAATGATAGCTTGGTCGCGTTCCACGTGATTCATTCGATCGCGTCGAGAGGCTGCAGCTTGCGCCCCCTCCCCTCTCACTCTCTGTCTCTGTTCGGCCGGGCGTTGTGCGCGCAGCACTCGGTTCTTGTCGCGTGCCGGACGCCTTCCTCCTTCTCGGCCCTCAATTTCGCGATCGCGTTCCTCGCCCCGTGTTTCGTGACCGAGAGCCCAGCCGAATTTCCGACTGTTCCGAACCATGAAACCGTCGAGCCGCTGACGCACGAACCGCCTAAACGGGGCGAAGCGTTGTCGCCGAGTGCTCCCGTTCTCGGCAGACGCTGTTGTGTGTGTGACCTTTCCCGATCCGTCGATCGTTTTTATGCGCCGATTCGATTACTGCGAGGTGTAGACGGAGCTCCTCGCGCTCGGAGAACTGTAAACTCGCAATGGCGACACGGTCACGCTATGTACGAAGCAGTATCTTTGTTTTCGTAGCGGTTGCTCGCATATAATGGCTCTTCTTCCCGTCGTAACGCAGAAGAAAAACGCCTCTTCGGAATGTGATAAACACCGCTCGAGTCAAAACACTGTCAAAGAACGGCTTCTGGGGGAACAGCGTACGCACTAGACATTTTGCGCGTTGAGAAACAATAAAAATACAAGTAACTTCTAAGGTGAAGTGCCCCAAGTCTGGACAGTCCACAAGTGATACCTAAATCTGGACAATTGAACTTTCATAGTAAAATCAGTGATTAAGAGATTAAATAATTATATTATATATTCTGAGGCCTTAGCTACAAGTAGGTGTGAATATTATTTCATTAAGACATCAATTGAAATTTAAAAATGAATTCAAAGTTCATCTGAAAACAGTATACAAAATAGTCTATTTACATGCGAATCATGTGCATTTATAGTTCGAACTTTTGTTAGAAAAAAAGATATAATTTAAGCCCTCCGACAAAAAATAATTATCACGCATAATAATATTGATATTTTAAAATAAATTGGCAATCAAACTTAACGTAAATAATAATTATTAATCCAAATATTAGATCTCCAAGATTAGGACTGTTTTCAAATATAAGTACTCCATACTGGGACGCGATGACAGTAGCTGTCCCACTCTAAGCTTATACGCAATGTGCTTACTCCTGAAGCCGGACACGTGTTTGTGAATAAAATCAACGCATTGTTTGCAAATTATTTAACTACATGTACGTATAATTAGTCTTCTATTAGCTTGAATAACGTATGTAGAAAATGTATTCCGGTTGTGACGTTAATAATACTTTACGTTTACATCTTAAATCTATCAGTATTACTATCTAACCTTAAAAGTTGTATTATGACAAGTTTTATTAAAACAGTAAATGAAAATAAATATATATTTGGTTAAATAATACAATACTATAATCTATGATAAGAATACTACATATTACGCAAAGCATCTTCTATTCGTCATGCGCAACAGCGCCAGCAACCAACGTTTTAGGTTATGTTCGCTCGATCAACTCGTAAATTGAATTTGTCCCGATATAGGCTTTACTTCTGTCCAGGTACTAGCTCAGATTGGATTTAATATGTCCAACTATAGGTTTGAATTATTCTTGTTAATACAATTAAGATACTAACCTAAAAAATGATTTTTTTATTTTAAATTACTTTATAAACTCTGAACTGTATGTTAAAACTCTTAAGAAATTGTTTTTGTTTGTTTAAAGTTAAATTAACTTTAATTTAAAATTTAAAATAGAAAAACATGCTGTCCAGACATAGGGCACTTCACCTTATGTAGACAGCGGATCTTCATGCAAAATAAAAAATAGATTGTACAGCAAGAAATGCAGGATTTTTGTTCGTTTGTTTTGACTGCAATTTTATACCAATAAATATTTATCTTAATTTAATGAGTTATATGTCATTTTAAAGCTTGTTTTACGCTCCATTTAATTATGCTTTTGATATTTTATTTTATTCAAATTTTTACCAAATTATTTGGCTGTCGTTGCCAGCGCGAAACTTGACACTTCCTTCGCTCCATACTTCTTTGATATTCGGCTTGAGCAGAACTTCGGCCTAGTTTGAACTCATAGAAAAAAACAATTCGAAAATCGCAGTTTGACATCTTGAAATAAAATTCAAATAATTTAATAAAAATTTGAATACATTGAAATATCAAGAGCGTAAAACAAGTTTTAAAATGGCATATAGCTCATTAAATTAAGGTAAATATTTATTGGTATAAAATCGCAATTAAAACAGAGGAACAAAAATCTTGCATTTCTTTCTTTACAACCTAATAGAAACTAGATTGAATGTTCTTCCTTCCCTTAATAATTTCAATAGAAGATAAATTATACATTAACATCTTTAATTCCTAAAATTATTCAACAATTTTGAATTTCATCTACTCAGTTTTGCTATAAATGCATAAAGATCCGCTGTCTAGTTGTATGCTCACTGAATGCTTGATTTTACCACGTTTTTTTAATAAGTTTTTCTGTGTAAGTTGCAGCTCCGCATAAGTTCTTAGTCAAAAGTAACGAGCCTCCGTAGATTTCTCCAAAAACGGAGTATGAGCTTGTACTTCTCTCGACCTTGGCGCCCGATGGGTATAATTTCGCCAGGAATCGATAGCCTACATACAGGACCAGTGACGTGCAAAGTTTTAAGAAAATCGACCGCGGTTCCCGGAATAATTGCTCGGCGGGGAACGTCAATCTCCGGGTCAACTACGTTCGTAAAATAAATCGAGTCTGCGAAGGTGAATCGGTGCTAAATCGGTAGGTCGTTGATTTCTCCGAGCTATTACATGTGCAGCGATGAGGGCACGGCTTCCTGGGGGAAAAATGGTGGGAAAACCGGAGGACGTCGAGGAGGAGCGCGAGAGGTTGCGGGCTTCTTGCTATCCCGGGTCAAGCAAAAAGAGCGGGCCGATGGTATTGCAAATGATGCAACAGGGTCGAGAAGAAGAATAAGGAGCGGCGGCGCGGCGCGTCGGATCGAAAACGGCGAGTAGCCGGGGCCCAGGCCGGCGTGTATCGTTCCCCGTCCACAAAACCGTGTGGATTACACCTGCGCAGCTGCCGGCCGGGCCGGGGCAGGTGAATCCTCGGCTCACCTGATCCACGGTGGGTTCCGCGCGCGAACCTGGCCGGAGACGTTGCACGTTGACACGTGTAAAGAGAAACACAGGGGAAAAGCCTCTCCGTGTTCGAGGACACGGGCAGGTGATATCGATTGCGCGCGAATTATGCTCGGATCGGCTCTCCCCTCTCCCCTTGCCGGTTCCTTCGTCGGCACGAGCCGTCCACGCGAGCAAAAATTGTCCCTCGTGGCAGCCGAATCCGAATCGTCGAGCGATCGCCTCCAGGCTAATCGCGTCGCGATTCTCGAAGCCCTCGAAATTTCCGCGCAGCTGTGGCCCCGTTCGCATATGCGAGCTCCGGATCGGCAAATAAAAACGATGCATCGATCTATAATCTGGAGCTCTGCACGTTAGAGGATCCCAGACCAGATCCGGCATCTCTCTCCGACGTTCGATCGCCGTTCTTCGTTACTCGGCCCGCTCGGATAGTGGCCAATCTTTTGTAATTATAGAGCAGCCGCGAGTCCCATTAGCTCCGTAAGGCCCTCGCGCAAACCCAGCCCTCGATCGGGAACCGAGAAGCGAACCATTTACCTGGCACGCCGACAAGTCCCGCCACTGACCAGCTCAACAGTCCCTCGGACTCGTAAGAACGCGAACTGTCGGCTTGTGCAACAAATTCCGCCGAGGCGCCTTGCTTCTCCGAAACTAAATAAACAATTTCAATCTCGCGATACTGCACATTTCATAATAATAATAGAGCTGCGCTGCGTGCAATTCATTACCGCTGCGCCTGAAAGGTGTATTTAGACAGAATGACTAGAATTTACGTCATAACTTGGGAACGAAGCATTTCCTTGAAATTTAACTCGTACCATTCGCAGGGCCCTGCGAAATATTACTCGTGGTGGGTTTTTGGTTGACGTCAGACGACTCCGTCTTCGAGAAACGTAATCAGATCACGAGCAAACCATGTACAATCGTATATCATAGCAAAGCTCGATCCATTCCTGATTTCTTGAAGCAACTAGCAACTTGATATCTCTCGATTTCTTTTTTCGGAAAATATCACGAAAATACATTGAAAGCGCAGAGTTCACCCTTGAAAACAAGCCCATAGTCGTGCAATTTTTTTTCACAAAGTTATAAATCTTTAAATATCGACAAAAATATTCATCTAGATGGAGGGTCCTCATCATGATGCAGGTTTTCTGATGCCAACGGCATTGTTTGTCACTCAATCTGCTTTAAAATTCTGAAAAAAAATCGTACAGCAAAGTTTTTGGTCTCGTTGCAAAGCTGAGACTCAAATCTTCAAATCTGTTGCGGTCTCACTATTGAAAAAAATTTTTTCGTATCTGCAGAAACACTTTAATCGGAAAAATTTCAAAAAAACGTCAAATTCTATATTTTTGTTCGCAGTGTACAGACAAATTTTTTTTGGAGAATGTCACCAGAATACGTTGAGAGCGCAGATTTCACCCTTAAAAACAAGCCTAGATAAATGATCGTGCGATTTTTTTTCACAAAGTTATGTATGTTTAAATATCAACAAAAATATTCATCTAGATGGAGGGTATTCATCATGATCCAGGTTTTCTGATGCCAACGGCATTGTTGCCACTCAATCTGCTATAAAATGCTGAAAAAAAATCGTACAGCAAAGTTTTTGGTCTCGTTGCAAAGCTGAGACTCCGATCTTCGAATCTGTTGCGGTTTTACTATTGAAAAAAATTTGTTCATCTCTGCAGAAACACTTTAACCAGAAAAATTTCCAAAAAACAACCAATTCTATATTTTTGGTCGCAGTGTACAGAAAGATTTTTTTTGGAGAATGTCACGAAAATGCATTGAGAGCGCAGATTTCACCATTGAAAACAAGCCTAGATAAATGGTCGTGCGATTTTTTTGCACAAAATTATAAATGTTTAGATATCGATGAAAATATTCATTTAGATGGAGGGTCCTCATGATGCAGGTTTTCTGATGCCAACGGCATTGTTGTCACTCAATCTGCTATAAAATTCTGAAAAAAAATCGGCCAGCAAAGTTTTTGGTCTCGTTGCAAAGCTGAGACTCCAATCTTCAAATCTGTTGCGGTCTTACTATTGAAAAAAATTTGTTCCTCTCTGCAGAAACACTTTAATCAGAAAAATTTCCAAAAAACGACCAATTCTATATTTTTGTTCGCAGTGTACAGAAAAATTTTTTTTGGAGATGTCACGAAAATACATTGGAAGCGCAGATTTCCCCTTGAAAACAAGCCTAGATAGAAGGTCGCGCGATTTTTTTTCACGAAGTTATAAATGTTTAAATATCGACAAAAATATTCATCTAGATGGAGGGTATTCATCATGATGCAGGTTTTCTGATGCCAACGGCATTGTTGTCACTCAATCTGCTATAAAATGCTGAAAAAAAATCGTACAGTAAAGTTTTTGGTCTCGTTGCAAAGCTGAGACTCTAATCTTCGAACCTGTTGCGGTATCACTTTTGAAACAAATTTTTTCATATCTACAGAAACACTTTAATCAAAAAAATTTGCAAGAAATGATCAATTCTATATTTTTGTTCGCAGTGTACAGAAAGATTTTTTTCGAAGAATGTCACCAAAATACATTGAGAGCGCAGATTTCACCCTTGAAAACAAGCCTAGATAGAAGGTCGCGCGATTTTTTTTCACAAAGTTATAAATGTTTAAATATCGACAAAAATATTCATGTAGATGGACGGTCCTCATGATGCAGGTTTTCTGATGCCAACGGCATTGTTGCCACTCAATCTGCTATAAAATCCTGAAAAAAAATGGTACAGCAAAGTTTTTGGTCTCGTTGCAAAGCTGAGACTCCAATCTTCAAATCTGTTGCGGTCTCCCTGTTGAAAAAAATTTTGTCATCTCTGCAGAAACACTTTCATCAGAAAAATTTCCAAAAAACAACCAATTCACCATTTGTGTTCGCAGTGTACAGAAAAATTTTTTTTTTAATGTCACGAAAATACGTTGAAAGCGCAGATTTTATCGTTGAAAACAAGCCTAGATAGAAGGTCGTGCGATTTTTTTTCACAAAGTTATAAATGTTTAAATATCGTCAAATATTCATCTAGGATTGAAGGTCTTTGTGAGGGTCCGTCTTCGAGAAACGTAATCAAATCACGAGCAAACCATGTAGAATCGTATATCGTTGCAAATGTCGATTCATTTTTGATTTTTTGAAACAACTAGCAACTTAATATCTCTCGATTTCTTTCGGTCAGAAAATTTTTCTGTGGATCGATGGGAGGGACTAACCAAATGCAAAGTTTGTGGGGAACAGACGCGTGTTTATATTCGAGGTCAGTATTGCTCGATGTGTCGCGATCGTCTTCAGGGCGTCTTGGGCGCCCGGAGCGTGGAGTTTGCGTGGCGAACCGCGAAGGACAGGGCCCTAGCCGGCCGGAAGCCGGTTGTAAAGGCGCGCAAACGCTTTTGTTCGCGAGGGAACGCGGGAACGCCAATAAAAATCCTGTAAAACACGGGCTTGTGGATTTACAAGCGGCTCGGCGAGGCGAGCGCGTCATTACGGAGGCGTAGCTACGGACAGAAACCGCTCGTTACACTCCTCCCTGATGTCATTATTTCAGCGAGAGGCCAACGAGTCGACGAGTTCACCGCAGAGTATACCGGCCGACTATTCGTTGTTAATTCGGCCGTTGTCGGGCCAGGCCCGGGCCGAGACGAGCCGCGACACCGGGCACAGCGGTCTCTAATTCATTGGTTCCGCTGCAGGTGCGCTTCTCTCCGGCGACGATCCTCTCCGCGCCGGTGTAAAGGAACTATTAAATCGCGATTTTATGCTCGATCAACGACTCCTGCCCCGAGCTCACTCTGCGGTGCCACGCGCCCGAACACTCGCCACTCTCGCGCACAACCCTCGTCTTCGATTATCATTTGTTGCTTCGATTCTCCAATTTATAGCTGGTTTAAAACGCATACCTTTCGAATTAAAACACTGTAAACATTGTATCTGTGGCTGTCAGGAAGAACGCCGCGTGTCACATACTTTCACTTTCGAGATATATTGCCGTTTAATTTCATCACTAATGCATTCACGTATGTAGGACATCGGTTTAATCGCATTATTTTTCTGAGCCTTTCGAATTTATTTTTATGACCTTTTTTCTGGTTGAGACGTAAATCCTATACTGTAAAGCTCAATTAACCCCTTGCCGTATGATTTATTTTACGGTTTCTGTGATAACTACTTTTTTGTAGATCGTAATTTTCTAAAAATGGAGAAAATTGGTAGAAATTGTGTGTCTATATGTTCTCTAATAGCTGTATATTACCAAGACCAAAATAGAATTTTATTTCCATCGTGAACCTTCATCACGAGTCAGACACGATAAAGTCAAATTTTTTGAAATTGTGACATGTGGCGTTTTTCCTGGCTATCACAGATATAATGATCTCTTATCTCCACAGTTATCTATATTATTTATATTATTCTATTATTCTATATATATTATGTTATTACAATATTCTATATTATTATTATATTATTACATGATTGTATAAATTCGTGCCCGATTTGAAAGTAAAATTCAGTGATTAAATGTTAAAGAATACAACTTTATTTTATTTTATTTTAATTGTAGAAAATTTAATCATTCTTCAATTTTAATTTAACCACTCTTTAACCAAATCTTTAAAATTTAAGCATTGAATTTTATTCTCAAATCGGACACGAACTTATACAATCATCTGTTTCATTCGAATGCGGATCTTTATGCAGAATAAAAAATGTTTGCATTGATTGCAAGACACAGGAGTCAAATAAAAATTTATTTCTTCTTTTAATTATCTTATCAAGGTGAAACTAATACACTGGTGTTGTTAAATCTTTTAAATATGTCCACTGTTTTAAATTGTACGCATCCCTTTTTGTTATAAATGCATAAAATCCGCTGTGTAGTTATTATACTATAATAATCGCTTATCTTCACAGTTATCTCCACAGACATGTATATTTGCAAGAGAAAATTCTGAAAAAATTCTGACACGTCGCAGACATCGAGGTGTTCATTTGAGAATTTTTTTGAAAAAATTTTTCTGTAAAATTTCGGTATTAATAAATCGCAATATTTTGTTGGGTTTCTTGAGCGCATCAAAGAGTCGTTGACGGCCGGCTGGCTAGATGAGACGCGTCATCGATTCGCTCATCCATTCGCGATCATCGATCGGAATGGCGCACGCGTGCGGACGATCTTTCCGCGCGTCGACGTTCGTTAGATTCCAGCTAACGGTTTATCTCGATCGCGGATACACGTCTCAATTCCCCGGAGTCGACGTTCATTCGCTCGAGTCGATGATTTATCATGAACCGTTCCCCTCGAACAAGCGCGTCGCGTCGCCTTGTCGCGTTTCTCCATTCGCGAGTCGCCCGCGGCCTTTTTCCACGGGACTCTACAATTTTCTGACTCACCAACACCATCAATAATCCACGCCACGGTAATCTCATGCTGCAGTCTGGAGTAGCTGGCGCGCGCCGAAATACCAGGCCGTTCTGCAACCTGAACTGTCAAGTAAAAAATTTGAAAAAATTCATACATGCTTACACCTAAGGCTACAACAATCCAGATTTTTTTCAAAATTTTTGCATTCCATTCTGTGCCGAGAAGGGGTCTTAAAGTTTAGCATTTTCTTCCCCTGAAATTAAAGATCTCCAAAACACAGGGCATTTTGTAATTTTTTCGCGACCAGGATTTCAAGTAAAAAATTTGAAAAAATTCCTGAGTGCTTACCCCTAAGGCTACAATACACCAGACTTTTTTCAAAATTTTTGCATTCCGTTCTGTGCCGAAAAGAGGGCTCAAAGTTTGCCATTTTTCCTTCCCTGAAATTAGAGACCTCCAAAACATAGGACATTTTGTAATTTTTTAGCGATCAGGATTTTCAAGTAAAAAATTTGAAAAAATTCCTGAATACTTACCCCTAAGGCTACAATACTCCAGATTTTTTTCAAAATTTTTGCATTCCGTTCTGTGCCGAAAAGAGGGCTCAAAGTTTGCCATTTTTCCATCCCTGAAATTAGAGACCTCCAAATCAGAGGGTATTTTGTAATTTTTTCGCGACCAGGATTTTCAAGTAAAAAATTTGAAAAAATTTCTGAATGCTTACCCCCAAGGCTACAATACTCCAGATTTTTTTCAAAATTTTTGCATTCCATTCTATGTCGAAAAGGAAGCTGGAAGTGTGCCATTTTTACTTTCCTGAAATTAGAGACCTCCAAAACAGAGGTCATTTTGTAATTTTTTCGCGACCATGATTTTCAAGTAAAAAATTTGAAAAAATTCCTGATTGCTTCACTGTACGATTGCAATACATCAGATTATTATAAGACTTACAGCATGTGAAGCAATATTAGTGGAGGGTCGAGAATTGAATGACCGATTTTTCTCGAGCTTGATAAATCGGTTGTCTCTCACTCTGAAAAATCGCAGATCGACTTTCGATCGTGATCGGTTAGGTTTGTTGCGGAAAGTCGGCCGGGAAAGAGTGTTCCGGCGGAGCCCGTCGATGTCCCTTAATTAACGCGTGACGCGAAATAAATTACGACGATTCGCCGATACCAGGCTCGCAATAAATATAACACGCGAGGTACGCGGCATAATTTCCCGGTCTGGAGCGCCTCCGCAGGTGTCGTTCACCCAGCTGTGTGCGTAAGCGAAGCACGGTTACACCTGCGGACCGGGAACTCGGAGGAGGCGCTCCTGTTCGCTGTCGTTCTTTAACGAACGCCACAGAAATTCCGAGTACATCGTTCTTCCTAGAAAGATTCCACATTTTTTTCCAATTTTTCTGATGTCTACCGTGGATCAGGCATGGTTGATAAGTGGTCTTGGCACCTGGGGGCAATCTGTGCTCTTGGGAGCACTCTACAATATCCCACGGAGCATATCATGTCACGATTAATAAAATTATCCAGGCTTTCTGTTCATTTCTTAAAAATCTAGTTTCGAAAAGACAATGATTCTAAACATTTCAATTATACTGACTAAAAATTTCAATCTAGAACAATGATTTTGTATTTTCTGTGGGCGGAGCATCGCGAGGGGCGTGGTCTAATTGCTCACAGACCATAGATTGTTTTTTTTATTAAGCATTTCAGATCTCGGTGTACTTTATGAAAAAGTGAACTCCGAGGACGATAATCTGGCTATCCATATTCGACGAGTGGCCTGAATGGGCGTGGCATAGTTGCTCCTGGCTGATAATCGTCGAGTTATAAATTTCAAAGAGATCTACGGCCAATTTCCGTGAATTTCCTTGACTTTCGACGATGATGAACGAATCGGACGAAACCTGTTCGGTATCAAGGTCAATTCTGGTGTCGGCGACGAATAAACACCTGCCGTCTTCGAGAGCTCGAACACTCGGCGCCGTTTTCAAACGAACGCCGACGACAAATAAGGGAAACCGTTTCTACGGAGGTCTGAGAACCGTTGTTCCTTAATTTTCTTGCCTGGAAAGGGAGACTAGGGAACATTCTGGGGAAAAATGTAGGTACTGTAGGTGGGTCTAGGAAATAGTAAAATTGAGTAATTTTAAAATGGACTAAGTAACTAGGGAAGGGTGTAGGAGATTTCCCTAGGAAACGGCGGCACGAAATTCAAAGCAATTTTTCGAAGACCGAATTTTCAAATAACCTGACGAATCATCAGAAGATTCAGCAAGTTATCAGCCTGTAACGTTCAGGTGGCGAAGTCCTCGGGCAGGGAGACATCTTAAGGGCGAGCAGGGGCGTACCAACGAAGGATTGCGCCCCGCGCAATGAATAATTTAGCCCGGGGACGGAGGCCTGGTGGGCGCACGCCATCGTCCGGCAAAAACTAATGCCCGTTCAGATAAATTACCGATAAACCGGCCAGATAACCATCTAGATAACGGAGCGTGCATAAGCGGGCGGCACGCGAGGCTCCCACACCGTCTCCGCGAACATAAACGCGCGAGCCGAGCAGAGCCGAGCAGAGGCAACGAGCGCGAGTGCTCACGGGAGAAACGGTCGTATGATCGTCGCGTCGGGCGTCACGGTTTTATCCGGATCGGACGAGGTCGTAGATAATTCCCGATTATCTGGCGACGTGGCCCCGAACGCGTCTCGCGAACGGTTTTTATTATTTTTTTATTCTCTCGCGGTATTAAGCGCGCCGCGTAAAAACGATAAGCCGCGCGACCGTGTTTATTAATCAAGAGGCAAGATCGGGACCGTTTTTACTCTACGATCGCAGGAGACGTATCGTCGCGAGATTTCCCAAGCTGACACCCACGGGAAATTAGGGCTGCAGAGCCTTGTTTTTCCCGCCGCGCCGCCAGCCTAATCTACGATTTTATGGGCGGACCGCGCGCGAAATAAAATCGAGCCTCGCGTGCAAATTAAATTTTATCTTTCGGGGTTGAACCAGCATCTCTCCGAAATTAGAGGAACGATTTAAAACAAAATAGGCGACAAAGTAACACTATTTTTTTTTTAAATTATCCCCTGAGTAATTTATGCAAGAACAGCTGGAGCCGGTTGAAGAAGTAATTATTGGTCCAAATGAAACGGCTAGGGAATTGTTCGCAGGGAGAAATAAAATTGAGCCTCGCGTGCAGATTAAATTTTTTCTTTCGGGGTTGAAGCAACACCTCATTCTCCCCGAAATTAGAGGAACTATTTAAAAAATAGGAAAGAGAGTAACACGATTTTTTAAAAATTGTCCACTGAGTAATTTAAGAAAGAACAGCTGGAAGGGTTGAAGAGGTAATTTTCGGTCCAAATTTAAACCGGTTCGGGAATTGTTCGCAGAGGAAATAAAATCGTGCCTCGCGTGCAAATTAAATTTTATCTTTCGGGGTTGAAGCAGCACAATTTTTAAAAAATTGTCGTCTGAGAAATTTATGCAAGAACAGCTGGAACGGTTGAAGAAGTAATTTTCGGTCCAAATTTAAACCGGTTCGGGAATTGTTCGCAGGAAGAAATAAAATCGAGCCTCGCGTGCAGATTAAATTGTATCTTTCGGGGTTGAAGCAGCACAATTTTTTAAAAATGGTCCTCTGAGAAATTTATGCAAGAACAGCTGGAAGGGTTGAAGAAGTAATTTTCGGTCCAAATTTAAACCGGTTCGGGAATTGTTCGCAGGAAGAAATAAAATCGAGCGTCGCGTGCAAATTGAATTTTATCTTTCGGGGTTGAAACAGCACAATTTTTTAAAAATTGTCCTCTGAGAAATTTATGCAAGAACAGCTGGAAGGGTTGAAGAAGTAATTTTCGGTACAATTTTAAACCGGTTCGGGAATTGTTCGCAGGGAGAAATAAAATTGAGCCTCGCGTGCAGATTAAATTGTATCTTTCGGGGTTGAAGCAGCACAATTTTTTAAAAATGGTCCTCTGAGAAATTTATGCAAGAACAGCTGGAAGGGTTGAAGAAGTAATTTTCGGTCCAAATTTAAACCGGTTCGGGAATTGTTCGCAGGAAGAAATAAAATCGAGCGTCGCGTGCAAATTGAATTTTATCTTTCGGGGTTGAAACTGCACAATTTTTTAAAAATTGTCCTCTGAGAAATTTATGCAAGAACAGCTGGAAGGGTTGAAGAAGTAATTTTCGGTCCAAATTCGAAACGGTTCGGGAATTGTTTGCAGGGAGAAATAAAATCGAACCTCGCGTGCAGATTGAATTTTATCTTTCGGGGTTGAAACAGCACAATCTTTTAAAAATTGTCCTCTGAGAAATTTATGCAAGAACAGCTGGAAGGGTTGAAGAAGTAATTTTCGGTCCAAATTTAAACCGGTTCGGGAATTGTTCGCAGGAAGAAATAAAATCGAGCGTCGTGTGCAAATTAAATTTTATCTTTCGGGGTTGAAGCAGCAAAATTTTTAAAAAATTGTCCTCTGAGAAATTTATGCAAGAACAGCTGTAAGGGTTGAAGAAGTAATTTTCGGTCCAAATTTAAACCGGTTCGGGAATTGTTCGCAGGAAGAAATAAAATCGAGCGTCGCGTGCAAATTGAATTTTATCTTTCGGGGTTGAAACAGCACAATTTTTTAAAAATTGTCCTCTGAGAAATTTATGCAAGAATAGCTGGAAGGGTTGAAGAAGTAATTTTCGGTCCAAATTTAAACCGGTTCGGGAATTGTTTGCAGGGAGAAATAAAATCGAACCTCGCGTGCAGATTGAATTTTATCTTTCGGGGTTGAAACAGCACAATTTTTTAAAAATTGTCCTCTGAGAAATTTATGCAAGAACAGCTGGAAGGGTTGAAGACGTAATTTTCGTTCCAAATTTAAACCGGTTCGGGAATTGTTCGCAGGAAGAAATAAAATCGAGCGTCGTGTGCAAATTAAATTTTATCTTTCGAGGTTGAAGCAGCACAATTTTTAAAAAATTGTCCTCTGAGAAATTTATGCAAGAACAGCTGGAAGGGTTGAAGAAGTAATTTTCGGTCCAGATTTAAACCGGTTCGGGAATTGTTCGCAGAGGAAATAAAATCGAGCGTCGCGTGACAATTTAATTTTATCTTTCGGGGTTGAAACAGCACAATTTTTTAAAAACTGTCCTCTGAGAAATTTATGCAAGAACAGCTGGAAGGGTTGAAGAAGTAATTTTCGGTCCAAATTTAAACCGGTTCGGGAATTGTTCGCAGGAAGAAATAAAATCGAGCGTCGCGTGCAAATTGAATTTTATCTTTCGGGGTTGAAACAGCACAATTTTTTAAAAATTGTCCTCTGAGAAATTTATGCAAGAATAGCTGGAAGGGTTGAAGAAGTAATTTTCGGTCCAAATTCGAAACGGTTCGGGAATTGTTTGCAGGGAGAAATAAAATCCAACCTCGCGTGCAGATTGAATTTTATCTTTCGGGGTTGAAGCAGCACAATTTTTAAAAAATTGTCCTCTGAGAAATTTATGCAAGAACAGCTGGAAGGGTTGAAGAAGTAATTTTCGGTCCAAATATAAACCGGTTCGGGAATTGTTTGCAGGGAGAAATAAAATCGAGCGTCGCGTGACAATTTAATTTTATCTTTCGGGGTTGAAACAGCACAATTTTTTAAAAATTGTCCAGTAGGTAATTTAAGAAAGGATAGCTGGAGGGGTTTGTAAACGGTTTGGGATTGTTTGTCGGAAATTGCGTTTCCAGGTCACGGTAAATTCGCAGTTTCCCGGTAGTGGAACGGAAGGCTGAATTTTCCGGGCTGTAAAAAACGGAGAAAAGGGGGTCGAAGACAATGAGCTGAATTTCTGCGGTGCGAGACGCGCGGCCACCAGGAAGCAGGCATCTTCTTTGGTCCCTTTCACGAATTCCGAACACGGGAACCTGTCGTCGCCGATTAGTCGTATTGTCTCGCGAGCATTGGCGCCTCCCCCCTCTCGAAATGCTTCAGTTTTTGCCCCGGGGGAGAGTTCGGTGCGCAGCTCGGACGACAAAGGGACCGTGAAGGGACCCGGCTTCTAACCCTAGGCTCCCGCTTCTGCAACGTTCCTTTTGCCTCACCCTTTTTTCCCTGGTTTTTTTCGCCCGATCGGACGGACTCCGGAGACAATGGATCTTGCACCTTGCACGCGAATCCTCGTTTGCCTCTTCTGTTCCTTCTTCTTCTGCGTCGGTCCCGCCCCTCTAGCTTTCTCCCTTGGCTGGCAACAACGATTGGTTGAAATTTTTACTTCGTATTGTATCTTTCTCCAATGATGACATGTGTAAATCGATTTTTATTGGGAGATTCGCGCCCGTATTCTCCGGGGAGAAAATTCTATCTGAAAGAGGACATTTCGCCCTCTAAAATAAGCCTAGGCTGATTGTTGTACGATTATTTTCCGCGACTGGACACGGAACATAAATATCGACAAATATTAATGCAGGTTTTCTGATGCCAACGGTATTGTTGCCACTCAATCTGCTATAAAATGGAGAAAAAAAATCGTATAGCAAAGTTTTTGGTCTCGTTACGAACCTGAGTCTCAAATCTTAAAATCTGTTGCGGTCTCACTTTTGAAAAAAATTTTTTCATCTCTGCAGAAACACTTTCATCAGAAAAATTTCCAAAAAACGACAAATTTTACATTTTTGTTCGCTGCGTACAGAAAAATTTTTTTTCGAAAATATCTCTAGAACAATTTGAAAGCGCAGATTTCACCCTTAAAAATAAGCCTAGATAGATGGTCATGCGATTTTTTTTCACGTAGTTATAAATGTTTAAATATCGACAAATATTCATCTAGGATTGAGGGTCCTCGTGACGTAGGTTTTCCGATGCCACCGGCACACTTGTCACTCAATCTGCTATAAAATGGTGAAAAAAAATCGTACAGCCAAGTTTTTGGTCTCGTTACGAACCTGAGACTCAAATCTTCAAATCTGTTGCGGACTCACTTTTGAAAAAAATTTTCTCATCTCTGCAGAGATACTTTAATCAGAAAAATTTCCAAAAAACGACGAATTTTACATTTTTGTTCGCAGTGTAGAGAAAAATTTTTTTTCGAAAATATCACTAGAACAAATTGAAAGCGAAGATTTCATCCTTGAAAATAAGCCTGGATAGATGGTCGTGCGATTTTTTTTCACGAAGTTATAAATGTTTAAATATCGACGAATATTTATCTAGGATTGAGGGTCCTCGTGACGTAGGTTTTCCGATGCCAACGGCACACTTATCACTCAATATGCTATAAAATGGTGAAAAAAAATCGTACAGCCAAGTTTTTGGTCTCGTTACGATCCTGAGACTCAAATCTTCAAATCTGTTGCGGACTCACTTTTGAAAAAAATTTTTTCGTCTCTGCAGAAATACTTTAATTAGAAAAATTGTCAAAAAACGACGAATTTTACATTTTTGTTCGCAGCGTACAGAAAAATTAGTTTTCCAAAATATCACTAGAACAAGTTGAAAGCGCAGATTTTACCCTTGAAAATAAGCCTAGATAGATGGTCGTGCGATTTTTTTTCACGAAGTTATAAATGTTTAAATATCGACGAATATTTATCTAGGATTGAGGGTCCTCGTGACGTAGGTTTTCCGATGCCAACGGCACACTTATCACTCAATATGCTATAAAATGGTGAAAAAAAATCGGACAGCAAAGTTTTTGGTCTCGTTGCAAAGCTGAGACTCCAATCTTCAAATCTGTTGCGGTCTCGCTTGTGAACAAAATTTTTCCATCTCTGCAGAGACACTTAAATCAGAAAAATTTCGAAAAAACGACCAATTCTACATTTTTGTTCGCAGTCTACGGAAAAATTTTTTTTGGAAAAAGTCACGAAAATATATTGAAAGAGCAGATTTCACCCTTGAAAACAAGCCTAGATAAATGTTTGTGCGATTTTTTTTCAGGAAGTTTTCCAAAGCTGAGAGTCCGCCTTCCATCGAAAGTGCGATAAAATGGTGAAGAAATATTCCGCGATTTTATATTCGCGTGGGACATTTTTAAACGACATCCTAATGAAAGATCCTCCATCAATTCCGAGCGAGTTATCAGCGGAGAACGGCGGTGCGGAGTGTATGTATGTATCTGCGGTGTAGATATAGGTTTGGCCGAAGCTCAGCCCCGCTAATGGACGCCCCCGCCCGATAGGATCGCCGGCCGTTCGTTATCTAAACGTGAATAATTATCTTTCACGGCGCCGCTAGATCACCGGGCCCGATATATTTCTTTCGCGAGGACGACGCGGCTTTCGTGCCGGCCGCCATATTTTTTTCGCGCGCGCGGTCGCGTGGGCGTTCGTTCGTGATTTCAACGCGGAATTCGACGCCTAATTGGAAGCCCCCGCCTCGAATGATATTCCGTCGCGCGATCGTCAACGACGGACGACCGATAAAACCGCGCTGGATACACGGCTCTCTCGTCGCCTTCTCGCGTTCGTCAATTATTTATCGAACGAACGGCGGATCGTTACGCAATCATGATAGATAACGCTCTCCGAAAAACGATAAAATATTCACAGAATTTTCCATCACGCTCTTCGGCGAACGCCGACCACGCTCTGGCCAACTTCTATCAGCCAGTTTTTATCGTTTCGTATTCTACTGAGACGGACCTTTCAAGTTGGATCCTTGGCCAAGTTGAAGACGGATCATTCAAAGTGCCACAACATGGGAACAAATAATCCTACCGAGCAGTTTTTGGTCTCGCTGGAAAGCTAAAAGATCAATCTTTTCACCTACTTTGGTTTCAGTCGCGAAAAAAATTGTTTCATATCAGTAGGGACATTTGAATCCGAAAAATTTCTAAAAAATGACCAATCCTACTTTTTTATTCATAGCGTATAGAAAAAATTGTTCACGAGGATGTAACTTGCGGCAATTAAAAGCACAGGTTTTCCCCTTTAAAATGACCCCAGATAGATGACCGTGCGATTTTTTTTCACCAAGTTACAAAAGTTTCTATATCGACTAAGTTATAGTTAGTTTGACTTGCTCTAGCGGTTGTTCATCTTTTCTTGAAAGTGCCATAAAATGGCGGAAAATGATCGTAGATCAATTTTTGTGGACTCGTTGGAAAGTTTAGTAGTTTGTTTCAGAAACAAAATCGCACCAGTATTTTTCTTCAGTATTAAGGGGCCACGAAAGGGAAGATGAATCGAGGGATGCAAATACATTTCTCTGGGACAGTAGCCATTTACATAAACATTCGCAGGCTAATAATTAATAATTGATAGGATCGGTCGCGACCAGTCGTCTGTCCCTCGAGGAGAAAAGGACAAGCTTCCAATGACGACTTGATCGATAAGGACGACGGTCGATCACCTGATAATGGGCATGCAATTAATTATTAATCGTCCTCCACTTTATCCCCTCTATCGGGGCTGGCATCTAATCGCGACTCGATACACAGGGAATTCCGTCGATCGATCTGTCGTCATCGAGGCGGAAGTGGTTTTTCCTTTGAGATCGGGGGAAATTAGTTTCGCTGCAATTCGGGAGGAAGAACGTGGGGCAATTAACTCGTTGGAAACGAATATCATTAATTATTTAGCACAGGGACTGAAACATTGCAAATTAAAAGCCAACCGTTCAAAATTCGACTTGACTTATTTTTTAACACCCTTACATTTAACCCTTGTGTAGCCAACCGGGAGAGTTAGGCAAAAATACTATTTAAATAAAAATTTCGAATAAAGTGGGTTTAAAACGCATTTGGAAAAAAACCCACTCTATTCGAAATTTTTATTTAAATACAATTTTTGCCCAACTCTGCCAACTGGGTACCCATTTGCTGCATTTCTTTCAGCAACTTGTTAATGTTCCTCTAAAAATATTATCAAATTTCTCCGAGTGTCCATTGTTTGCTCGTTAAATATTCATTTGCAGTCTTAAAATGAGAATTTTGCAAATGTCTGAAATACAGAAGGTTTTAAATGATCACATTTTGCTGACTACACAAGGGTTGATATTTGTCAAGTTTATTCAAATAAATAAATTGGAGAATACACAATTAAGAGGTGTGTGGGACGGGAACGGGAATAATCTTCGGGATTGGGACGGGATTTTGATAATTTCGGGTATTCCCGAAAATTTCCGGAATTTCTTAAAATGCTGTGATTCGGAAACGTGTCGTGTTTTTTTGAATATGACCATAGTGTTCGATTTACCAATGTATTCCTGGCAATTTTCCGAATGAAACGAGTCCAAACACGACGCTATTCTGATCACATTTAGAATATCCGAATGTGCAGGGATGTTCGGACATCCGACGTTCCATCGTATCGTGCATTAAACGAGTAAACATGATCCGAATGGTGCCGTGTTTGGACTCGTTTTAATCAGAAAAATGTCAGGAACGCGTTCAAATACTTCTAATTGCTTACAAAACATCAGGGCGTTTGGTGCAATTATAAAAAAGTTATTCTGTTTTAAAGGGCGTATGAATACTTTTTACACTCACTGTATATAGATGAAGATGATAGATGATTTCTTCGCAAAATCTTTACCAATGTATTCCTGGCAATTTTCCGAATGAAACGAGTCCAAACACGACGCTATTCTGATCACATTTAAAATATCCGAATTAGGGATGCAGGGATGTTCGGACATCCGACGTTCCATCGTATCGTGCATTAAACGAGTAAACATGATCCGAATGGTGCCGTGTTTGGACTCGTTTTAATCAGAAAAATCAGAGGTATGCGTTAAAATACTTCTAATTGCTTACAAAACATCAGATCATTTGGTGCAATTATAAAAAAGTTATTCTGTTTTAAAGGGCGTACGAACACTTTTGTGGGCCACTGTATACATTAAACCTAGTTCATATCTAAACACGTATTGATTGAGGTGCATACTCGACAATATTTTCTATTAATAATTTTTTGTATCATAGTTTCCATAATCAGTTGTATGTACAAAAATTGTCGACAACATCTGCCGTCTGATAGGGTAGTGAAAAAATGGCGGATCTGCTCGGAGCGTAGAAACAGAGCGGTGCAGGTCAGAGTGTCGAGATGAAAGCGGCTCGCTGGTTCCACGAGAGGAAGCTCGGCTCGCGAGTCGTGGACCGAGCCAGCGACTGTCGTATCACGGCTTTTAATTAATATTTAATTAGCCGAGGCCGTCCGCGTCGCCGAGGAATATAAATAGGAAGACTCGGCTTGACGTGGCGTGGCTTGACTGTGCTCGACTCGGCAGCGTGGTCGTAGCCTCGACTAGACTCGGTGGGGGTAAATTATGACTTAACGAGGGGTTAGCGTGATCCCGGCCACTGGACAAGCCTCGTGGAAGCTCACCGGCTCGTGTTTAAACGGCTGATTCTCTCCCGACTTCGTCCTTCTGCGCGGCGAATATATAATCGGTTAGCCACGCCGGAAGTGACCGCTGGTTTCCGTGAGAGACCGAGCATTACGCGCTCGGACACAGTCGGGCCGCGTCGACCCGGGCCCGCTTAGGGGCTCTGGTTTGTTCTCCAATTGGCTGCATCGATATTCCATAAAAATCTCGATTTTTACTTTCTTAATTGCGATGGATCGAGTTCAGGCTGACAAGTCGGGCCGGGCCCTAGTACTGGGAGCTCTAGTTTGTTCTACAATTGGACCCAGAAATGTGAACAGCGGATTTTATGCATTTATGACAAAATTGAATAGGTGTAAATTGAAACCAATTAATCATATTACGAAAGAAAACAAATTTCTATTTCACTCCGGTTTGTTGCAATTCAGGTAAAACATTTTTACTTTACATAAATGTCCGCTGTCTATTGATAAAAATCTTGTTATCCTTCATTCAATCGCAATAGAATACTCTCTACTGGCTCGGGGGCGCTCTAGTAACTTCTTTGCTCTCAAATTGGCTCCATCGATATTATACAAAAATCCCGATTTTTGCTTTCTTAATTGTATCGAGTTCAGGCTGAGTCGGGCCGGGCCCTAGAGCTGGGAACTCTAGTTTGTTCTCCAATTGGACCCAGAAATGTTTCATAAATAGACAGCGGATTTTATGCATTTGTGACAAAATTGAATAGGTGTAAATTGAAACCAATTAATCATATTACGAAAGAAAACAAATTTCTATTTCACTCCGGTTTGTTGCAATTCAGGTAGAACATTTTTGTTTTGCATAAATGTCCGCTGTGTATTTATGAAAATCTTGTTATTCTTTATTCAATCGCGATAAAATAATCTTTACTGGCTCGGGGGCGCTCCAGTAACTTCTTTGCTCTCAAATTGGCTCCACCGATATTATATAAAAATCTCGATTTTCTCTTTCTTAATTGCGATGGATCGAGTTCGGGCTGAGTCGGGCCGGGCCCTAGAGCTGGGGGCTCTAGCTTGTTCTCCAATTGGACCCAGAAATGTTTCATAAATAGACAGCGGATTTTATGCATTTATAACAAAATTGAATTGGTGTAAATTAAAACTAATTTTAATCATATTACGAATGAAAATTAATTTCTATTTCATTCCGGTTTGTTGCAATCCAAGTAGAACATTTTATTTTATCTATTTATAAAAATCTCGACTCTCCCTTTTTTAATTGCAATGGATCCAGTTCGGGCTGAAGCGAGCCGGGCCCGCTGGAAATTGGACCCAGAAATCCAGTAGCTTGTGTAGCGGCGTGATAACAGACATGTGTTTTGTCATTTCAGAGTATTTAAAATATTTCCACAAAGCAAACACAAATATTAATTTCTTGAAAATGATCTAAACATAGATCGAAACGTCGAAATTTGAATTTAGTAAAAATTGATCGAACCAGTACGCCGAGAGCATCAATACGTCTTGGACCCAGAAATGTTTCATAAGTAGACAGCGGATTTTATGCATTTATGACAAAATTGAATAGGTGTAAATTGAATCCAATTAATCATATTACGAAAGAAAACAAATTTCTATTTCACTCCGGTTTGTTGCAATTCAGGTAGAACATTTTTATTTTGCATAAATGTCCGCTGTCTATTTATAAAAATCTTGTTATCCTTCATTCAATCGCGATAGAATACTCTCTACTGGCTCGGGGCGCTCTAGTAACATCTTTGCTCTCAAATTGGCTCCATCGATATTAAGGTGAAGTGCCCTATGCCTGGACAGCATGTTTTTCTATTTTCAATTTTATCACTTTAAATAAACAAAAACAATTTCTAAAGAGTTTTAACATACAGTTCAGAGTTTGTAAAGTAATTTAAAATAAAAAAATCATTGTTTAGGTTAATATCTTAATTGTATTAACAAGAATAATTCAAACCTATAGTTGGACATATTAAATCCAATCTAAGCTAGTACCTGGACAGAAGTAAAGCCTATATCGAGACAAATACAATTTACGAGTTGATCGAGCGAACATAACCAAAACATTGGTTGGTGGCGCTGTTGCGCATGACGAATAGAAGATGCTTTGCGTAATATGCAGTATTCTTATCATAGATTATATTATTGTATTATTTAACCAAATATATATTTATTTTCATTTACTGTTTTAATCAAACTTGTCATAATACAACTTTTAAGGTTAGGTAGTAATACTGATAGATTTAAGATGTAAACATAAAGTATTATTAACGTCACAACCGGAATACATTTTCCACATACGTTATTCAAGCTAATAGAAGACTAGTTATACGTACATGTAGTTAAATAATTTGCAAACAATGCGTTGATTTTATTCACAAACACGTGTCCGGCTTCAGGCGTAAGCACATTGCGTATAAGCTTAGAGTGGGACAGCTACTGTCATCGCGTCCCAGTATGGAGTACTTATATTTGAAAACAGTCCCAATCTTGGACATCTAATATTTGGATTAATAATTATTATTTACGTTAAGTTTGATTGCCAATTTATTTTAAAATATCAATATTATTATGCGTGATAATTATTTTTTGTCTGAGAGCTTAAATTATATCTTTTTTTCTAACAAAAGTTCGAACTATAAATGCACATGATTCGCATGTAAATAGACTATGGTGTATACTGTTTTCAGATGAACTTTGAATTCATTTTTAAATTTCAATTGATGTCTTAATGAAATAATATTCACACCTACTTTTAGCTAAGGCCTCAGAATATATTATACAATTATTTAATCTCTTAATTACTGATTTTACTATGAAAATTCAATTGTCTAGATTTAGGTATCACTTTTTGACTATCCAGACTTAGGGCACTTCACCTTATATAAAAATCTCGATTTTCTCTTTCTTAATTGCAATGGATCCAGTTTGGACTGAGTCGGGCCGGGCCCTAGAGCTGGGGGCTCTAGCTTGTTCTCCAATTGACCCAATCAATGTTCCTTTCGGTCTTCCATGATAAATATTCATTTGTCACATTTTTAATTACAAAAGAGTGCCACTGGCCCCCAGGAGCCTGTTCGGGGAGCCAACTAGCTCCCTTCTCGACTCTATCCACGTTTTTCACCCCGGGGGTCATAAAATCGTGCATTTTCTCGCTCCTGAATTAATTGCGACGCAATTAGCGACCTAATTGCGAAAAACTGAGACGCACGGTTTCCTGCGGCGCCGGCTCGCAGTCTAGGATGATTCCCAGCGGGTCGGTCGCGGTTCAGTTCGCGAACGGTTCGCCGAGAGAGGCCAGACAGACCGGACGCGGAACACGAGTTTTATCTTTGACAGCGTCGCGGCTCGACCGTGATAATTAAATGTTAATTAAACCGGCCGGCGGGCTACGGCATGTCGGTTGTCCGTCGGCGTGATTGATTCCTCGAGATACAGGCGTGTGTCCGAACGTATCGAAATTCACAACGTTATTAGTGTAACGAGCGTGATCTAGCGCCACTGAATCACCCGCGAATGTTGACCATACTCGCTCATGATCCTGGAACCAGAGTCGCCAGATAGGGGGAGGGAACACGAATCGAGGGGAAGAGTTACCCCCTCTTTCCCCTGGACCGGATCAGTCACGTGACGTTGTGAGACGAAACGCGTCACGTGGCCCGGAAGCGGAGGAAGGGTGGGGAGTAGCGTCGTGGAAGGGGAAAGTACTCGGCGCTTTCTTAATTCGAAAATTAAACATTTCTTCCGACCTAGAATATTTTATTATGGATATGAAATTGATATAGTACCTCGTACAATACCTAAATGTTTACTAATTGATTAGATACCGACATATTTAATAATGTAAACAATAGGCTGCTCTTTACATTACCGGACTCAAAATTTGTGCCTTTCTCCTATAAATTATGATGTATTTGGTATGTAATCCAGTAGATTTGTACCCGGGCCGGCTGCAGATCGAAGTGTGGATCCTGTAGGATCAATGGTTCAGGAGTTATGCTTGCTCAGAGTTGAGCAATCTGCAGTGCTTTTGACAGGTAAGGGCGCCGCCATATTGGTAGTGATTGTATATTGGAGTTGATCGTGATTAGATCGGAGGAGGGGAGGTGGCAAGGACCAGAGGTTCTGCTCGGTAAGTGGCTCGCGGTCGTCACTACAAACCAATATGGCGGCGACCTTACCTGACAAAAACACTGCAGATTGCTCAACTTTAAACAAGCATAACTCCTGAACCATTGATCCTAAATAATTGAAACTTCGATCTGCTGCCGCCCCGGGTACAAATCTACTGGATTACATACCAAATATATCATAATTTATAGGAGAAAGGCACAAATTTGGAGTCCGATAAAGTAAAGTTTACCCAAATAATATCTTGAATAATGGTGCAGCAATTTTTAGTGGAGATTCTGAGTCACCATTCGAGTGCTGAGAGTTAATCTATTCACTCTGGCTGGAACCTGTGCAATTTGTGGCAAATTCAAAATGGTTACCGATTTTCAAGATTGTTTTCTAAACAAAGATATGTTTATTTAACGAAAGTGCAAACTAACTTGATTGCTACAATAGTCGAACACGTCTTTCTATAAGGAATTCTATCCGGAGGGGACCACACAACTCTCTTAATCTAGATCGCTCACTGATGACGTGAATGTCCTTCAAATTCGTTTCAAAGACTGTTTTTTCAGGGTTTTAAAATGTGTTGCTTGAATTTGGTTGAATAATTCTGCACATATTTAGGTGGAATATAAAAATCTGTATCCATTGCCAACACAAGGGCTCACCGTCTGGGCAAACAAACTAAAAATGAGGGGGCACCGTCACCGACCTCGCACATTATATGCAAAACCGCGAAGTCGTTCGAATCGTAATGACGAGGGCGGGGGCGGGTTTACGGGCACTTTAAGGCTTCGGTAAATATCGTAATCACTCGGATACTGTCGGAGCGTGCCGGGGAGAGTTAACCGACTCATTTTTCTATCGTCCCACGATCTGCTTCTTTTCCACCTCGCTGTTGCACAACAAACTTCTCGAGGAATTAAATTAACCTGCCTGCGCTAACGACCATTACCACTTTTCTGCCTATATTTCTGCAGGGAATAATGCTAGGTGAAAATAACTCGGAGCAGTTGAAAGAGGACATGTTGACCTTTAAAATAAGCCCAAGGTGATTATTGTACGATTTTTTGTAATCAAGTTACAATTGTTTAGATATCGACAAGAACATTCATCTAGATGAGGGTCCTCATGCATGATGCAGGTTTTCTAATGCCAACGGCACACTTTTCACTCTATAAGCTATAAAATGGTAAAGAAAAATCGTACAGCAAAGTTTTTGGTCTCGATGCAAAGCTGAGACTCCAATCTTCAAATCTGTTGCGGTCTTACTATTGAAAAAAATGTTTTCATATCTGCAGAAACACTTTAATCGGAAAAATTTCCAAAAAACGACAAATTCTATATTTTTGTTCGCAGTGTACAGACAAATTTTTTTTGGAGAATGTCACAAAAATACATTGAGAGCGCAGATTTCACCCTTGAAAACCAGCCTAGATAAATGGTCGTGCGATTTTTTTTCACAAAGTTATAAATGTTTAGATATCGACGAAAATATTCATTTAGATGGAGGGTCCTCATGATGCAGGTTTTCTGATGCCAACGGCATTGTTGTCACCCAATCTGCTATAAAATAGTGAAAAAGAATCGTACAGCAAAGTTTTTGGTCTCGTTGCAAAACTGAGACTCCAATCTTCGAATCTGTTGCGGTCTCACTTTTGAAAAAAATTTTTTCGTCTCTACAGAAACACTTTAATCAAAAAAATTTCCAAAAAAACGGCCAATTCTATATTTTTGTTCGCAGTGTACAGAAAAATTTTTTTTGGTGATGTCACGAAAATACATTGGAAGCGCAGATTTCACCCTTGAAAAAAAGCCTAGATAAATGGTCGTACGATTTTTTTTCACAAAGTTATAAATGTTTAAATATCGACAAAAATATTCATCTGAATTGAGGATCCTTATGAGGCATGTTTTCTGATGCCAACAGCATTGTTGTCACTCAATCTGCTATAAAATGGTGAAAAAAATCGTACAGCAATGTTTTTGGTCTGATTGCAAAGCTGAGACTCTAATCTTCGAACCTGTTATGGTTCCACTTCTGAAAAAAATTTTTTCATCTCTGCAGAGACACTTTCATCAGAAAAATTCCAAAAAACGACCAATTCTACAATTCTGCTTGCACGATATTGAAAAATTTTTTTCGGCAAATATAACGAAAACGCATTGAAAGAGCAGATGTCGTCCTTCAAGATAAGCCTAGATAGATGGTTGTGCGATTTTTTTCCCCGGAGTTACACAGGTTCGATCATCGCCTATCATCGAAGAAGTAGTAACTTCGGAGTTTCCCCAAAGCTGATGATCAGGCTTCCAGTTAAAATGCTATAACATGGAAAATAAAAGTCGTAGATCCAATTTTTTGATCTCGTTCGAAAGAGAAGACTTTGATCTTCAAATCTGTGGAAGTCTTAGTCATGGAAAAAATTAGTTGAGCTCCCTAGAAATATTGGAGTCGAAGGAAAGAATTGATTAGTTTCTCGTCGACGCAGACGTTCTGTCGCGTTCGAAAACTGTGGGTACAGGCTGGGTGCTTAAGGATGCGCAGACTAATTACGATTCGGTAATAAAAAGGGGGTCTCGAGCCGAGAGAAGAGGATCACGGGATCCGTCGGCGAGGGTGGCGGCGCGCACGACTTCCAGCCCGCCGTATTTCGGGCTGTGGTTTCCACGGCGTTGCGGAACGCGGCCCGCCGCTTTAATATAATATTATTGGCTATTGATAAATTGTCGATAATGATGGGTTAGCCACCCCGGCCGCGTGGGAGGGAGAGAACCGAACGAGAACGCTCTCTTCCCATCCTGAGCCGGGGCCCCCATCGTCTCTTTGCGAGCTCCGAGCGAAATTCTTGTTAAAATCCCCCCCTGGCCCCCTGTTTCGCCCCCCTTGTGCCACGATGCTTTGTTTTCTGTTCGTCCTTTTTCATTTCGCTTGCTTTTATTCGCAGTTTGTCGAGTCGTGAGGGACTGAAACTTCGTTCCTCTTCGAGAGGGGGGGCCGGAGGGGGTTGCCCCCTCGAGATTTTTTCTCTCGTTCGCTCTCCCCCATTTTAAAGAGAGACGGACAACGAGAGCTGCGAGGAATCGAGAACCGCTCGTGAATATTCAGTGCCCTCTCGAATTTTCGCACGATCTGAGGTAAATGGTGGAGGCCCAGCCGGCCGAGGATGAAAAGAGGGGGGTCGAGAGTTATGGGAGGAAGAGGGTGGAGACTTTTCATCGCTATGAAATCGTCGGAGATGATGGAAAATCGGGGAATTAATTAGCCGAAGACTTTTGTTTATCAGCGAGGGATCTGCGCGAGGTTAATTGCGCTCGATTCGCCGCACGAAGCGCGATGAGCCTCTCACGTGGCGATCCTTACTCCCATAATCGTAAACGAATAATAATAATTACTTCGGCAACGTCCGAATGCGTTTAATCGGTAATTCGAGACTGCTTGTTCGTGTCTTTTTGGATCGGGCCGAGGGACCGGTGTATGGGTCAGCTGAGTCGCTTAGGATGTTCTCCTTGACAACATGTTTCAAGGTCAAATAAGCAATTTAATGATTTCGGTGCCACAGGTTCGATCAAATGTTAAGGTGAAGTGCCCTAAGTCTGGACAGTCCAGAAGTGATACCTAAATCTGGACAATTGAATTCTCATAGTAAAATCAGTAATTAAGAGATTAAATAATTGTATAATATATTCTGAGGCCTTAGCTAAAAGTAGGTGTGAATATTATTTCATTAAGACATCAATTGAAATTTAAAAATGAATTCAAAGTTCATCTGAAAACAGTATACACCATAGTCTATTTACATGCGAATCATGTGCATTTATAGTTCGAACTTTTGTTAGAAAAAAAGATATAATTTAAGCTCTCAGACAAAAAATAATTATCACGCATAATAATATTGATATTTTAAAATAAATTGGCAATCAAACTTAACGTAAATAATAATTATTAATCCAAATATTAGATGTCCAAGATTAGGACTGTTTTCAAATATAAGTACTCCATACTGGGACGCGATGACAGTAGCCGTCCCATTCTAAGCTTATACGCAATGTGCTTACGCTTGAAGCCGGACACGTGTTTGTGAATAAAATCAACGCATTGTTTGCAAATTATTTAACTACATGTACGTATTAGTCTTCTATTAGCTTGAATAACGTATGTAGAAAATGTATTCCGGTTGTGACGTTAATAATACTTTATGTTTACATCTTAAATCTATCAGTATTACTGCCTAACCTTAAAAGTTGTATTATGGCAAGTTTTATTAAAACAATAAATGAAAATAAATATATATTTGGTTAAATAATACAATACTGTAATCGATGATAAGAATACTACATATTAAGCAAAGCATCTTCTATTCGTCATGCGCAACAGCGCCACCAACCAACGTTTTAGGTTATGTTCGCTCGATCAACTCGTAAATTGAATTTGTCCCGATATAGGCTTTACTTCTGTCCAGGTACTAGCTTAGATTGGATTTAATATGTCCAACTATAGGTTTGAATTATTCTTGTTAATACAATTAAGATACTAACCTAAACAATGATTTTTTTATTTTAAATTACTTTATAAACTGTTAACTGTATGTTGAAACTCTTATGAAATTGTTTTTGTTTATTTAAAGTGATAAAATTTAAAATAGAAAAACATGCTGTCCAGTCATAGGGCACTTCACCTTACTCACTAAGCAATTTTGCAATTTAAATTGTTCTCGACGTTTCGTTCCAAATGTGGACCATTTTCAAGAGAAATTTTGCGTCTGTAAAATAATGTAAGCTATAGTGATTGTTCGACAAAACTGGGTAATACCAATATAACTTTGACATGCTTGCTGAGTGTAAACGAATTATATAAATTCAATGATGGAACTTTTGAGAATCAAAATACTCAAGGTCAAATACTCAGAATCAAATACTCGAAGGTCATTCGAATTGGTATAGTAGTTTGATCAGAGACTATTAGACTGTAGATCTTTATGCGTTTATGCAAAAATTTGTGGGATGAAATATAAAACAGTAAGAGATAAAAAAAGTTCAAGAATGTCGTATTGTTGCTTTCAATATAAAAAAGTCGTTAAGGGATGAAATCACTTTTTATGTAATTCCTGCTGCCCACAATGAATGCAGAACATTTCGGTCGCGAAAAAATGATCGAAGATAAATCTACAAGGTGCGCAGTTGACATCTTGATGAAGAAAATGTTGGCAGCACCTTGGAGGATGCACGAAGAATATCCGAAAAGTTTTTTGCAGATATCTCTCGTCGTTCTTCCAATTAAAACACTTTCCTTGATATATCGATGTTTAAAACATATTTCAAGGTCGTAAAAATTTGTAATGGAGATTACTTTTCGCGCTTCTATCCTCTCTCTCTCTCCGTTCCCCTCCAGCTGGCTGTGCCATTAGCGTTCATAAACTGTCATCGGAAGCCGGCAAAAAATTGCGAAAGCCGGTAGATCGGCGGGATCCACGGGAGCAGTAAAGTGGCGGAGCCGAGAGAGATCGAGGTCTCGGGCCGATGCTTATCGCGATCCGAGCGATGATCGAATGAAGATCTATCGGTGGATCGTATCTTCCGCGCCGCGCTGGGGCTCGACGGCAGCCTACCGAGAAGACAAATCGCGTGAAACCGTAACGTTAACGCGCCGCGGCCGATTTTTGTTCGCGGGGCCGCCGAAAGTCGCGTGCTGGGAGCGAGGGACGCGCATGCGCACCCCGTCGTTGCCGCGGAGAGATCGGCTGAGGAGGCGAGTCGCGTCGAATTAGAGAAAATTACGAAACACCTCGTAAATACATCGTCGGGCTAAGTGGTTGATTGGAGAGATCGTGTGTAGAAGCGGACTACCGCTAAATTATATCCCGACAAGGCCGGCTATCGCCGCGATCGCGATCGCTCTTGTAAATTAAGGCACCCGCAGACACCGCGCGCGCGCGCCACCGAGTGCCCCAGAGAGCGCTGCTGTGCTCCGGATCCTCGGACGTATCTTTCCGAATTTTTCCTCGACGACAATGTCGACAGACCTAGATCTCACCATTTTTTTTCTCGGGGAACCTGCGAGTTAATGAAAAATCGGTTAACTGCAGTTTATTGTACGTATCTTGGGGCACACAAACATATTTTTATATTCCCCATTGCTAACAAAATGGCGTCTGTAGCGCATCCTCGGTAAACACCTAGATAAATAGCATATTTGGTCCTAGAAGGTCTCTTGTGCAATTTTTTCTGAGAAAACAACCTGGTGAATAAAAAATCGGTTAACTGTAGTTTATTGTACGTATCTTGGGGTACACAACGGTATTTTTTTATTCGCCATTGCTAACAAAATGGCGTCTGTAGCGCATCCTCAGTAAACACCTACTAAATAGCATATTTGGTCCTACAAGGTCTTTTGTGCAATTTTTTCTGAGAAAACAAACTGGCGAATAAGAAATCGTTTAACTGTAGTTTATTGTACGTATCTTGGGATACACAACGGTATTTTTTTATTCGCCATTGGTAACAAAATGGCGTCTGTAGCGCATCCTCAGTAAACACCTAATAAATAGCATATTTGATCCTAGAAGAATTTTTGTGCAATTTTTTCTGAGGAAACAAACTGGCGAATAAAAAATCGGTTAAATGCAGTTTATTGTACGTATCTTGGGGTACACAACGGTATTTTTTTATTCGCCATTGGTAACAAAATGGCGTCTGTAGCGCATCCTCAGTAAACACCTAATAAATAGCATATTTGATCCTAGAAGAATTTTTGTGCAATTTTTTCTGAGGAAACAAACTGGCGAATGAAAAATCGGTTAACTGTAGTTTATTGTACGTATCTTGGGGTACACAACGGTATTTTTTTATTCGCCGTTGCTAACAAAATGGCGTCTGTAGCGCATCCTCAGTAAACACCTACTAAATAGCATATTTGGTCCTACAAGGTCTTTTGTGCAATTTTTTCTGAAAAAACAAACAAGATAATAAAAAATCGGTTAACACCAGTTTATTGTACCTGCCGCAAGGTACACACACGTATTTTTCAAATCTCCGTTGCTGAAGTTTTCAAAATTTTATGTTCGAACATATACGTTATACGTCCAAGTTCGCCAATGTCTCTGGCGAGCGATTGTGGGAGTTTCCCAGGAAATTTAAATTTCGCGGCAATTTCGCGCACACTTATCGGTCCGACAGGAACACAGGTACCCCGGGGAGGACCGCTGACACATCCGGATGCAGGGGTCCGGGGCCCGTGGGGCCCGGGGAGAGGCTGGTAGACCGCGTGTCTGAAAGGATGCTAACTAGATGCTCGACCCCGGGCCCGAAAAGGCCCGATCCGGGCCCGCACCAGACTCCCCACTGTCCCCCTCTGTTCCTCCGGGTTCTCCCGCTTCTTCCTGTTGAGCGCACCGCGGCTGGGGCCCCGGAGATTAAAAAGTTAATGGGGGGGCGTGCTGTGGGGGCGTGCAACGTGTACGTGGTGCCGGGATTTATGTCCGCACCACCGAGATATCGTTCCGCTCGAACGCCAATAGGCACTGACTCGCTCGAATTCTCTCCCCAGAGCGCCCCCGCACCCTGTCCCCTCCCCCAGCCTCCCCCTCGATCCGTCCCCCCCTCCATTTGCTCTGTTTCGCCAACCCTTCAGTCGCCAGCTTTTCGAGGCTCGATCGCAGATTCGAGAAACGGACGCGTTACCCTTTCGGGAGCCCGTTCGCGGAACTCAGGGACCTTTTTCGGACCCCCTCCCACCTTCCTGGGCCCACCCCTGTATCCCATCTTGCTGCAAAGCTATCGCGAGTTTCTGCGAATTGACACGATCTGCAATGTGGTTTCTTCTCGAGAAGACGTTAATGATTGGACTGCGGATTTTTGGGTGAATGTGGGTGGGGCGCGGCGTAAGGCCCAATTTAGAAGAAACAGCTGATACAGATGCATAAAGACGGGCAAGATTCGATGAGCAAATCTTGACATTTGATTTTTTATCGCGATGGTCGATACGTAAGCTAAAAGTTGGCGAGTGGGAGGGGCGTGCGGCGGGTCCGTGACGAAACAAGGGGCCCGCAATTGGACGGATCGTGTGCGATCGTCTTCCGGTGGTTGGTACACCGTCACGATTCGGCCTCGCGATGCACGAAACCGATCCCGCCGGGAAGAAACCGTGCTCGGTTCTGTCAGGTAAAAAACTTGCTAGACACAGGGCCCCGTTCGCCTGGGCCCGACCGGTCGTCTATCTCACCCCCGGTCCCCGGTTTTTTCTTGCCGCGGGACCCAGCCTGTACTCCATTTTTTCCCGTTTTAATTGCCGATAATTTATATACGGGGAAATATTAGATTCGTGCGAAACCGTATTAAAACGGGGCCCGGGCCCGCGGAAACGAGGCAGTGCGGAGGGGAGAGGGGCCTAGCCCGACGGAGCCCTGTAATTATTGCGAAACATGAACGCTGCACGCGGACCCATAAGATTAATTTCTGCGCGAGATTGATGCCGCGGGATCGAAGGGTATCGACTGACGTGTCCAGGGACGGACAGGGGGGACGATCGAGGGTCACAGAGGGTGTGCGGCCCCGTTCCTAAGGGAAGAACGGGTCCTAGGGCCCCGTCCGGCCCCAGACTCGTCGAATCTTAACGAGATTCTTCCAGTCTCAAACAAAAACGAAATTTACAGCCCAGTAAAAATTGGATGAAAATTGTTGTGTGTTTTGGAAATTCTTGAAATTTTAACTGGAGCTTCTAGAAGGCCCGGACCAAGTCACCAGGTGTGTAGAATTTGGATTAAGTGAACGGAAATTTTTTGACGGGTCGAGGAAGTGGGGGGAGACGAGAAATGGTGAAATTTTCGAGGTCCGCCCTCCAGCTCGTGCAGTACGCTCTCGGGATCGACTTAATCGATCCGATCGAGACGCAGTCCTCCCCGAGAGGGCACCGAGCAACGAACGCAAAGGCGGTGCCCTCACGGGCCGAGACGGGGCCAGGCTTTACCGGCTTTAATTACATGAGCCGTGAGAATTTCGGTCGAGTGGACGGAGATTGAAGTTTCCGAGTTTGCCAAAGGGAAGGAGATCGCGTATCGATGTAATGAACTTTGGGGAACCTCGATCCACTCCTCTCTGGCGTCGCTTCCTCGCTGGTTGGTTGCAACATTCCAAAAAACGACTATTTTCACGCTACAGTCTGCTGCGTTGAGTAAAACAATTATAGAGAAAGATGACTTACTGTCCTCGAAAGTGCTGATGTTAACCTTTAAAATGAGCCTAGGTAGATCATTCTACGATTGTTTTTCACAAAGTTACAATAACTTAAATATCGACAGCCACCTAGTAGCCCTTGAATTCCTCTGGCGCTGATGGTTCATATTTCATTCAAAATGCCATAAAATGGTAACAAAAAATCGTAGGTCCATGTTTTTAGTCTCGTTGGAAAGCGAAGTCCTCGCTCTTCACATCTATAGAGATCCGAGTCCGGAGAAAAATTTTTTCAACTCTGTACCGAAGTCTAAATGTGACAAATTTTTGTAAAATCACCATTTTTGCATTTTAGGCCAATTTTCGGAGGAAAATTTTTTTCGAAGAAAACCACGTAGATAGATCGAAAGGGCCATCGTTACCATATAAAATGAACCTTGGTACGTCGTTCTGCGATTTTTTGCACGAAGTTACAATAACTTAAGTATCGACAACCACCCAAGATCTAGTAGCCCTCGAATTCCTCTAGCGCTGGTGGTTCATATTTCATTCAAAGTGCCATAAAATGGTAAGAAAAAATCGTAAGTCTCTGTTTTTAGTCTCGTTGGAAAGCGAACACTATACTCTTCACATTCACAAAGATCTCAGTCCCGAGAAAAATTTTTTCAACTCTGTACCGAAGTCTGAATGTGAAAAAATTAAAAAAAATCACAATTTTTACATTTTCGTCTAATTATCGGAGGAAAATTTTTTTCGAAGTAAACCACGTAGATAGATCGAAAGGGCCATCGTTACCATATAAAATGAACCTTGGTACGTCGTTCTGCGATTTTTTTGCACGAAGTTACAATAACTTAAGTATCGACAACCACCCAAGATCTAGTAGCCCTCGAATTCCTCTAGCGCTGGTGGTTCATATTCCATTTAAAGTGCCATAAAATGGTGACAAAAAATCGTAGATCCATGTTCTTAGTCTCGTTGGAAAACGAAGTCTTCACTCTTCACATCTACAGAGATCCATGTCCCGAGAAAAATTTTTTCAACTCTGTACCGAAGTCTAAATGTGACAAATTTTTGAAAATCACCATTTTTGCATTTTCGTCCAATTTTCGGATGAAGATTTTTTTCGAAGAGAAGCACGTAGATGGATCGAAAGGGCAATCTTTACCCTTTAAAATGAGCCTAGGTACATCGTTGTGCGATGTTTTTTCACGAAGTTACAAATTGCGGGAGATTCAAGAGAAAACTATTTTAATAAAATCCAGATAGTTCAATGGTCGGAATTTTATTCGAATAATTATTTTAATGACGTGGTGAGGGGTCACCAATGATCCAGGCTTCGTTCTTCGATGTTCGAGGATGGGAAATTGTTGCGGAGGGACAGCGGTGAGCCCGCAGTCGCGTCGCATCCAGCGACGAGAGGGACCCGTCCATGAATTACACGGTCGACCATTAAGACAAAACCCGACCTCTGCCATAACTCTGCATAGATTTATAGTAGCCTGGCGCGCGCGCGCGTTCCCGGGGAAAAGGAGCCGGCGTTACGATCCTCCCGGTGTCCACCGTGGAAGGGGGGAGTGCTGGTGGACCTGGGTTCACGCGGACGAACGCGATACATTAGCATCGAGAGACAGAAACCGCAGAAAACGAAGCTTCGGAGAAAGCCACGGGCTATAAATATCCGCTTATTTACGGACACGGGGCCCGACCGAGCCGCGGCGGGGATAAATTCAACAAAATGCCCGTTTAATTAACACCTTATTTATTGAGACGTCTCGCGAAACAAACCGCCCCCTCTTCCGAGCCTCCAGCGACGCCAACCCCCTGCGAATCCACTCCCCACCACCTCCAAAAGATTCTCAAATTTTCTTCGAAATTTTCACGCGACTACTCTACTATTTTTTTAAAAAGTTACCTAATACCTCGTCCCACAATGTATTCGCGCCAAGTTTCCCAGGGGCGACCTCAAGTGGGCGTGGTTAAAGAAACAGTGGCAGCGCAAGGACCATCGGGAGGTCCTCGAAGGGTGTCCTTGAGTAGCCAAGAGCAACGTGATTGTATACGCTGAGCGAGGAGAACACGGCAAGCAAAACGATACGCGAAGACAAAGCGCACAAAAGTGCCGAGGGCCTGTGCGCGCCCGCGTTTCGAGTGCACTTGGCCCTCGAAAGCGTTACGATTGCTGGCTCGTGCCAATTCTTTTCGATCGAGCACCTCTAATTGCCACCAATTCGATGCCAGTTTCAGTGCAATCGTGTTTTTTCTTTCGCTAGTTGCGGTAGACGTGTGCACAATGGTACAAATGCCTTTTTAGGCCGGGGCAACAAAGCCACACCCACCGAGGGTAGTACTCAAAACGAATAACATTTCAATTTTAGGAACTGGATTTTCGAAGAAGACAAACTTTAAGATATTCAAGGACAGATATTTATCTATAGTACCATGCCCTGACTATTTTAAAATTAGCAGCAACGAAGCCACGCCCACTGGGGACAATATTTTAGTTTTCGAAGAAGTTCTACTTTCGAAGAACTAGATTTTCGAAGAAGACAAAGTTGAAGATAGATGTGGACATAGATCTATCTATGGGGCCATGCTCTGATTATATTAAAATTAGCAGCAACATAGCCACGCCCACCTGAATAACATTTTAATTTTCGGAACTGGATTTTCGAAGAAGACAAAGTCTAAGATTGGTGTGGACATAGCTCTATCTATGGGGACATGCCCTGACTATTTTAAAATTAGTAGCAACGAAACCACGCCCACTAGAGACAATATTTCAATTTTTGGAACTAGATTTTCGAAGAAGACAAAGTTGAAGATAGATGTGGACATAGCTCTATCTATGGGGACATGCCCTGACTATTTTAAAATTAGCAGCAACATAGCCACGCCCACTGGGAATAATATTTTAATTTTCGGAACTAGATTTTCGAAGAAGACAAAGTTGAAGATAGATGTGGACATAGATCTATCTATGGGGCCATGCCCTGACTATTTGAATTATATTTTGATTTTCAGAACTGGATTTTCGGAGAAGACAAACTTTAAGATAGGCAAGGACAGATATTTATCTATAGTACCATGCCCTGACTATTTAAAAATTAGCAGCAACGAAGCCACGCCCACTGGGGATAATATTTTAATTTTCGGATCTAGTTTTTCGAAGAAGACAAAGTTCAAGTTAGGTGTGGACATAGCTCTATCTATGGGGACATGCCCTGACTATTTTAAAATTAGCAGCAACATAGCCACGCCCACTGTGGATAATATTTTAATTTTCGGATCTAGTTTTTCGAAGAAGACAAAGTTGAAGATAGATGTGGACATAGATCTATCTATGGGGCCATGCCCTGATTATTTTAAAATTAGCAGCAACATAGCCACGCCCACTGGAATAACATTTTAATTTTCGGAACCGTATTTTCGAAGAAAAAGTTGAAGATAGATGTGGACATAGATCTATCTATGCAACAAAGCCACGCCCCTTGCGGGCACACTTCACACAGAAAAACTAGGATTGTCGTGTCGGGAGTAAGATAAGTGCTCTCCGGGGCACTGCTCCGGCTCCTTTGAAATCAGAGCAACATAGCCACGCCTCCTCGGAGTACTGTATGCACACAACGAGCAGGACTTTAATTTTTCGAAAATCTCATCGCGTTCGAATTTCCCGCGCTGTCTAATAGGTCACACGTGGTCATCCGGGGCACGCGGAAGTCCGTATCGAAATTCCAGGGTCTCCGGAGCGAGGGAGAATCCCAGAACCGATCCGCCGTTGCGCTTCGACGTGGCTGAACGTCCGTCTCCTCGCTCTCGCATAGTCCTCTCGCTGAGATAACCATCTTTGCCCGAGATTTATCGCGTCGCGAGGACTATGCGGCGGCCGGGCGAACCGCGACCGAACACCTGCGAGCCATAGGCCAATCTGTCTTTTTCTAAAAACGCAATAATAAAATCCCGGTCCAACACGAAATTGCCGCTGCGATTTGTCAGCGGCACTGAGTCTTAAGAAATCCTCCGCGTCGTTTAAATAAATATTTACGGCCAAGTCATAAATTTAACCAGGTGGTCGACTAGTTTAGGGTTGAAATGTAAAGTTTAAAAAATTCTCTGCATTATTTAGCTGAACATTTACGACCAAATTAAATAAATTTCATTGAGTGGTCAATTTATTCATGGTTGAAAAGTTAACTTTAGAAAACGCGACGGACAATGATGTTGTCGAATTAATTTAATGGGGTTGTCGGAGCCCCGTTCACGGACGCGCCGAACTTGGACAGTTAATGTCTCACTCAATTAAAGCACATCAGAAATAAAGCATGTAAATGGGCTAATTAACGAAGCAGCAATTACAACAAAGGGACACGTGGAGGCATGCAGCGGCCGATGGAAAACGTTGCGTTCTACCAGAAGCGTTTTGAATATGGGGGACAGCGGTACGGGGTGACAAAGAGTGGGGGTTGACGGGTGGGGGGACAGGGGGGCCCGGGAACCTAAATCAAATTTAAAGTGCGACGTCGTGTATAGTTACAGGCGGTCCGGACGTCTGGGGATCGAGCTTAATAGCGGCTTTTTATCGGGCCCACTCTGTCCCTGTACGGTGCTCGGCCGCGTGGATCGTATTTATGAAGGCGTGCATCGTCCGGGGCGACAGGTGCAGCTGCAACAGCGGTGCAGCACCATGCACCAGCAGAAGCAGAAGCGACCAGAAGCAGCAACGGCGGGCACGCGTCTCCGCTCGCTGCAGCTGAACTAATTACCGATGCCCGAGAGCCGAGTAACAGGTTAACGCGAGAGAGCCTCTCTCTGTCGTTTGATGCCGTTGTCGTTGTGTCGTGTACCCGCCCGAGAGAGCCAACGGCTCCGGAATTACTTTCCTCGGACAGCGTGCTCCGCGAACTTCGGGGCCTCCGTCTTCTTTCTTTTATCCCCAGTTTTTGCTACGGCGAAACAGCTTGGGGAATGACAATGTCGGCTTCGAAACAGCGGCGAGTTTTTGTCAAATGTTTTTCAAGGTGACCTGAAAAATTTCGATGACTCGGCAGCGTGCGTGTAGCCGGCTCCTGGGTATTGTATATTAGCGTGTATTCAATGTACTCAACGTACTTACAATGTAGTTACCAGTACATAATATATTAGGGTAGATTTAAAGCACCCGATATATTGCTGCATATTTTACGTACCTGACATATTGCTGTATATTTGATATACCTGACATATTGCTGTATATTTGACGTGCCTGATATATTTCTGTATACTCGACGTACCTGATACAATGCTGTATACTCGACGTACCTGATATATTGCTGTATACACGACGTACTTGATATATTGCTGTATACTCGACGTACCTGATATATTGCTGTATATTCAATGTGCCCGATATATTGCTGTATATTTGACGTACCTGATATACTGCTGTATATTTGACGTACCTGATATATTGCTGTATACTCGAGGTACCTGATATATTGCTGTATATTTGACGTACCTGATATATTACTGTATATTTAAAATACATACTATATTACTGTATATTTTATGTACCTGATGTATTAGTGTATATTTGATGTACCTAATATATTATTGTATATTTTATGTACCAGATATATTGCTGTACATTTGACGGACCTGATATATTGCTGTATACTCGACGTACCTGATATATTGCTGTATATTTGACGTACCTGATATATTACTGTAAATTTGAAATACATACTATATACTGTATATTTTACGTACCTGATGTATTAGTGTATATTTAATGTACCTAATATATCATTGTATATTTTATGTACCAGACATATAACTGTATATTTGACGTACCTGATATATTGCTGTATACTCGACGTACCTGATATATTGCTGTATATTTGACGTACCTGATATATTACTGTATATTTGACATACATACTACATTACTGTATATTTGAAATACATACTATATTACTGTATATTTTATGTACCTGATGTATTAGTGTATATTTAATGTACCTAATATATTATTGTATATTTTATGTACCAGATATATTGCTGTATATTTGACGTACCTGATATATTGCTGTATACTCGACGTACCGGATATATTGCTGTATATTTGACGTACCTGATATATTACTGTATATTTGAAATACATACTATATTACTGTATATTTTATGTACCTGATGTATTAGTGTATATTTAATGCACCTAATATATTATTGTATATTTGACGTACCTGATATATTGCTGTATACTCGACGTACCTGATATATTGCTGTATATTTGAAATACATGCCATATTACTGTATATTTTATGTACCTGATGTATTAGTGTATATTTAATGTACCTAATATATTATTGTATATTTTATATACCAGATATATTGCTGTATATTTGACGTACCTGATATATTGCTGTATACTCGACGTGCCTGATATATTACTGTATATTTGAAATACATGCAATATTACTGTATATTTTATGTACCAGATGTATTAGTGTATATTTAATGTACCTAATATATTATTGTATATTTTATGTACCAGATATATTGCTGTATATTTGATGTATCTGATATGTTGCCGTATATTTGACGTACCTGACGTGTATATTTGAAACACATACTATATTGCTGTATATTTAATGAACCTGATATATTAGTGTATATTTGATGTACCAGATATAATGCTGTACATTGGACGTACCTGATATATTACTGTATATTTGAAATACATACTATATTACTGTATATTTTATGTACCTGATGTATTAGTGTATATTTAATGTACCTAATATATTATTGTATATTTTATGTACCAGATATATTGCTGTATATTTGACGTACCTGATATATTGCTGTATACTCGACGTACCTGATATATTGCTGTATACACGACGTACCTGATATATTGCTGTATATTTGACGTACCTGATATATTACTGTATATTTGAAATACATGCTATATTACGGTATATTATATGAACCTGATGTATTAGTGTATATTTAATGTACCTAATATATTATTGTATATTTTATATACCAGATATATTGCTGTATATTTGACGTACCTGATATATTGCTGTATACTCGACGTACCTGATATATTACTGTATATTTGAAATACATGCTATATTACTGTATATTTTATGTACCTGATGTATTAGTGTATATTTAATGTACCTAATATATTATGGTATATTTTATGTACCAGATATATTGTTGTATATTTGATGTATCTGATATGTTGCTGTATATTTGACGTACCTGACGTGTATATTTGAAACACATGCTATATTGCTGTATATTTAATGAACCTGATATATTAGTGTATATTTGATGTACCAGATATATTGCTGTATATTTGACGTACCTGATATATGTATTAATATACACTCTTTTCACCTGATAAGTAATATACTCTTTGTACCTGATACATTAATATACACTCTCTGTACCTGGTATATTCTGCACCATTAACGTTTACCTGACGTATCAACAACTTTAATGCAACATATTATTACATATTTAAAATGCCTACTACATTACTGCACATTTAATATACCTGATGTATGTATTCGTATGCATTTCATGTACCTAATACTACTGCGATGTACTAATGTACCTGATACTTCACTACACAGCTGAAGTGTTTCACTGTGTCTCGCCAGGTTGAACAGAATCATCTGCGTGAATAAATTAAGAAAAATTGGTAAATAATTGTGGAAACGTTCCCGAGCGCCATAGTCATTAGTACGAGAGTATCAGGTTAACTGCAGCACACAGCGAGGATAAATATAACCGACATAGTCGTGTCCCGTCGCGTCGCGCGCGTCGTCGCGTCGAATTCGAAACGCGATTCCCAGTTATTTTCTCGATCGGAGGGGCCCCCGATCAATTATGTATGATCGCGTCGGATCACGCGATCCCGATAAATCGATTAACCGTGAAACGGTCACTTTTCGGCCACCGACTGGTTAATCGAGGTTTAACGATTATACCGGTTCGATCGGGATACGAGAGAACGAGCACGAGCCCGTGGAAAGCAGGTGCGAACTTTCGACCGATTAGGAAACGAATGCGAACAGGCAGGTGAACGTCCCTTGGCCAAGAGGCGCCCTGTCGGAAAACTCAACCTGGACTGAACCTGCCGATCCACCGGGCTGATCTTCGAACCGCAAACGACCCTAACTATACCGCAAATTTACGCTATCGGACTTGATTCCCGAAAAATGATCCACTACTAAATTTCTGATACAAGTTTGGTGTTTGGACAGCTGGCATTTCGTGCAAAAAAATCGCACGACCGGGCTTATCTTAAAGCTTGAAGCTTCCACTTATACGGACTGTCAACAATTTTTCCATAAAAAATTGCTGCACGTTGTGACATGTCAGAAAATGAAGACGCTAAATTTGTGATTTTTTGGCAGTTTGATGATATTTGAACAGTTGTCATTTTATGAAAAAAAATCGTACGACCATAAACTTGGGCTTATCTTAAAGCTTGAAGCTTCCACTTATACGGACTGTTAATAATTTTCCCATAAAAAATTGCTGCACGTTGTGACATGTGAGAAAATGAAGACGCTAAATTTGTGATTTTTAGAAAGATTGATGATATTTGAACAGTTGTCATTTTGTGAAAAAAAAAACGTACGACCATAAATTTGGGCTTATCTTAAGACTTGAAGCTTCCTCTTATACGGACTGTCAATAATTTTTTCATAAAAAATTGCTGCACGTTGTGACATGTGAGAAAATGAAGACGCTAAATTTTCGATTTTTAGGCAGATTGATGACATTTGAACAGTTGTCATTTTGTGAAAAAAAATCGTACGACCATAAACTTGGACTTATCTTACAGCTTGAAGCTTCTACTTATACGGATTGACAATAATTTCTCCATAAAAAATTGTTGCATGTTGTGACAGGTGAGAAAATGAAGACGCTAAATTTTCGATTTTTAGAAAATTGTCGGTGGTATTGAAGTAGTATAATTTTGTCAAAAATAATCGTGGAGCATTAAACTCGAGCTTGTTTTAAAGCTTGAAGCTTCTACTTAGCACCCTATCAGTGGTTTTTCGCTAAGATTCTTTTCCATGATATGGCGAATTAAGAAACAAGAGTAAGAATCGTTGAAGTAATAATTCTGAATATTCCTGTGCAGTTCTATCACAATCTCATTAAAAAAACAAATACAAAGAAGAAAAATACGGAGTAACAGGTCAATAAACATCAGTGTTGATTGAACATCCATAAATTACAAACTTAATTATACGAAGCACGAGATTACCATCGGAAGAAGTTGTCAATGCCACGATAAACAAGTCTCATTACATTTAAATGAACTGGCAAGGCGAATATGCAGGTACACATGTAGAAAAACGTTTCTGTATTAAAACCATACGTTGTACGATCAATTTGTAAGGATCTATTATAGAATGAAAAGTGTAGCTCGAAAGTAATGATAGGTTCATTTAGGCCTTGATGAATTCACCTGGCGAATTACGATGGATCAGAAACGCGGAAAAATACATAGGATTGTATGTATTCAATTAAAAAAGATCTAATTTAGTTTGATTAAGAAATAGAGCAGCTGGTGAACCATCTGGAACGATTCCATTTGTTGCGTCCGAGCCGGGAAAGCTAGCGACGGAAGATTCCTGTGCTATGCTTAAAGCCACAATTTTCATTAAAATATTATTCCTGAACACTTAATTCAAATAGAATCCTATAATCTCGAAGGATTCATTTTTAATAAACATGACAACAGAGAAGGCTGCAGATTCCAAAATCTGTAAACTTTTTGAGTGCTAAAATTTCCAGGAAAAGATTTTTCATTGGAATAATATTTGATCGTGTTCCAACGGGATAAAATTTTATTTACCTCTTTGGCGATCGTATTTTTTGGTTTTGTGCGAAGGTGGACGGTTTAATTGTTTCTTCGAGCCCGGTTTCAGATCCTCGAGCCGTCGACATTCAGCAGGAATACTTAGCGCCGAGCCGGCTTCTATCTCGCGGATCGGCCATAAAAATCGTCCAGCCACGAAATGTATTCTCCGCGAGGGAATCGGGCGAAACTGGAAAAAAGGAGACCGGTTGAGTGTGCCGCGCGTTCTAAATAATTTCCAACGACTCTATCGTTCCTCGTAATTACACGTTGTCCATCCGCCGTTCCGTCTCAATACCGACCGCTCTGTGCAATTTTATGCCTCTTCTTCGGATCCTGTCATCTTTCGGAAAAATTACAATCAACGGTTCACTGAAACTTGCGCTAATGCATGGGAAACGTTGATCATCGTATAATAATGGTATATTACATCGATTAAATGCACGCTAATGTAACAAGTGGATTCATCATACACTAATATATTAGATAATCCCCCCGCAATATATGCATTAATATATCAAGCTGTATATTAATATATTCATTGTTTCCCAAATCAATGCAATTCCACTTTGATTGTAATTTTTGTAGCTCATGCTCCTCAACCCAGGTACCCTAATTGAAGTGCTCATGGTGTTCCGAGACTGTTAGATACACTTCCTAGAGGATTCACAACCTGATAACAAAGGATCGACTTCCATGAACACTGAGAGAGTAAACAATGAAAATGTTTATACAGACCTGTACCCTAACCTCAGGCATGACACTGTTCCTGCAAGGTTAGAAACATTGTCCACGTAATCGTCACCCTATACGCACAGGATTTAATGTCTACGAACACCGAGGCCCACTCAAACTCACGAACAATCAAGAACATCGAACCAAATCTGGCAAACAAGCCGGAATATGTTGAATGAAATTATTTCTACTGATCTAATTGTAGAAGTGGGATGCTATGAAGATTGCTATAGGTACTGAGAGTCGCTCAAACTCGTACCAACTTCATAAAACGAAGACATACAACCAAGGAAGGCAGAATATGTTGGATGAAATTATTTCTACTGGTCTGTCCAGCCTAATTGCAGAAGTGGGATGCTATGAAGATTGCTATGGGTACTGAGAACCACCCAAACTGGTACCAACTTCATCAAACGAAGAAATACAACCAAGGAAGGCAGAATATGTTGGATGAAATTATTTCTACTGGTCTGTCCAGCCTAATTGCAGAAGTGGGATGCTATGAAGATTGCTATGGGTACTGAGAACCACCCAAACTGGTACCAACTTCATCAAACGAAGAAATACAACCAAGGAAGGTAGAATATGTTGGATGAAATTATTTCTACTGATCTGAGCAGTCTAATTGCAGAAGAGGAATGCTATGAAGATTGCTATGTGCACTGAGAACCACCCAAACATGTACCAACTTCATCAAACGAAGACATGCAACGAAACTAGCCAGAACACGTTGAATGAAATTATTTCTACTGATCTGTGCAGTCTAATTGCAAAAGTGGGATGCTATGAAGATTGCTATGTGCACTGAGAACCACCCAAACATGTACCAACGTTATTAAACGAAGACATGCAACGAAACTAGCCAGAACACGTTGAATGAAATTCTTTCTACTGATCTGAGCAGTCTAATTGCAGAAGTAGGATACTATGAAGATTGTTATGGGTACTGAGAACTACCCAAACTCGTACCAACTTCATCAAACGAAGACATACGACCAAACAAGCCAGAACACTTTGAATGAAATTACTTCTAGTGATCTGTGCAGTCTAATTGCAGAAGTGGGATGCTATGAAGATTGCTATGGGTACTGAGAACTACCGGTAGTCGTACCAACTTCATCAAACAACGACATACGACCAAACAAGCCAGAACACTTTGAATGAAATTACTTCTAGTGATCTGTGCAGTCTAATTGCAGAAGTGGGATACTATGAAGATTGCTATGGGTACTGAGAACCACCCAAACTGGTACCAACTTCATCAAACGAAGAAATACAACCAAGGAAGGTAGAATATGTTGGATGAAATTATTTCTACTGATCTGAGCAGTCTAATTGCAGAAGAGGAATGCTATGAAGATTGCTATGTGCACTGAGAACCACCCAAACATGTACCAACTTCATCAAACGAAGACATGCAACGAAACTAGCCAGAACACGTTGAATGAAATTATTTCTACTGATCTGAGCAGTCTAATTGCAGAAGTAGGATACTATGAAGATTGTTATGGGTACTGAGAACTACCCAAACTCGTACCAACTTCATCAAACGAAGACATACGACCAAACAAGCCAGAACACTTTGAATGAAATTACTTCTAGTGATCTGTGCAGTCTAATTGCAGAAGTGGGATGCTATGAAGATTGTTATGGGTACTGAGAACTACCCATAGTCGTACCAACTTCATCAAACAAAGACATACAACCAAACAAGCCAGAACACGTTGAATGAAATTGTTTCTACTGATCTGTGCAGTCTAATTGCAGAAGTGGGATGCTATGAAGATTGCTATGGGTACTGAGAACCATCCTAACTGCTACCAACTTCATCAAACGAAGACATACGACCAAGCAAGGCAGAACAGGTCGCACAAATCTGATCTTATAACTATTCATTTAGCACATTATTTACAACAAACAGAAGGGTGGCAAAGAACAGTCAACCCTAACCCAACACACCAGAGCCGCCATTTTAGGGCAGCTTGGTGTCCAATTCAGCATTCGTCCATCGCACTGAAAACGACTTCAGCTCCCATTACTCGGGCAAATAATTCGAGAATTTCTTCCGCGACGTTGAACAAAGGTGGAAGAGAACTATTGGCGGAACGAGATAAGGCGTCACTTCCGGTCTGGAAGGACTGACGCGCGGAGTCGATAATTTCCCGACGATCGTAGGAAGACGAGTGGTATCTTCTCGTGGAAGAGAGCCGAGCGAAGCAGAGGAGAGGAAACCGAACGAATTCGCGAGGCGTGCGCGCACGTGTATCGACAGGCGTTTTTCCATGGCATCAGGGAACGAACGAATGCACGGACGAACGAGAGGCTCCCTATAGAATCTCTGGTGTGTCGACACGGTCGATTAGCCGATCGAGGCCGGCTCCGGGATTTCGTTAGCGCGAGATAAAAGCGAGCCAGGCCGTGTGCTCGCGTGTCGTTTTCCCCGGCGCAGGAACAAACGAACGAACGAGCCACCGCACACACCGCCTTTTCCCTCTGTTCCCTCCTCTCCTCCCACTGAACCCCGCTCGCTTTTCCCTCGTCCCGTTATCCTTTTTCCCTGTTTCCCCGTGATTTTTGCACAATGCCCGGCCGGGCGACGGGGCTTTGTTTTAAAATTATCAACGCGTCGCACAATCGGCCGTCGCCTCTCTCGCGTCCCCGAACAAAGAACTCTGCCGACGCTTTCTGTCCCTCTCTCTGTTTGATACTCTATGTCTCTCTCTCTCACTCTCTGTGTACGTATACACGTGTGTATTTGTATACGTGTGTGTTGTGTTCTGTTGGTTCTCTGTACTTGGACCAGGCTCGTCGTTGTCCGTATGCGACGTGCACGCGGCACAGAACAGCTATTCGAGCGGATTCATCCCCGCGGACAATTCACTGGAATAACTTCTAGATTCCACGCTTCTTCCTGCCGGAGACTGTCAATGCTGGTTCGGAACGGTTCGGCACGATTGTGCACCAGCTAAGGCTTCTCTGTTCGGACACCAGCAGGATTTAACCCTCGGACCACGCCGAGTTGTCCCGGCCCAGTGTCCGGGGCCCTTCTGACCCGTGCTAATACGAATCAGAATATTACGACACTTTAAAAAGGGACATAACTTTTTTTAACCACCTGCCTTACCATTTATTTTATGATTGCAGTGATTAAAACTTTTTTTGCGATTTTTAATTTTCTAACAAAAGAGAAACTTTATATTTATTGTACGCCTATATATTCTTCAATAGCTGTATATTAAGAAAACCTAAGTAGAATTTTATTTCGGTTCAAAGGAAACTGACAGTACGCACATTTATTAGACTCTGTTCAGAATTTTTAACTCAGACAAGATATTAAATGAGAAATTATTATCGATCGTACATTTTTAATAAATTTGGGGTTATGTTCGCGGCGCAACGGTTCGATCAAATATATAATAATTTGATATATAAATATATAATAATTTGATCGAACCGTTGCGCCGCGAACATAACCCCAAATTTATCAGACAAGATATTGTAGGGCAAGTGGTTATTGTCGGACCATACGATTGGGAGTTCTTCGAGAGAATGATAAAAGTGAGGGAAACATTTTTGGACAAATTGAAATTGGTCGGAATTGTAGGTCTGAGTTAACTATATATATTCTGAAAATATTATATTATTGGTCCTTCGAGCTCATCGATATTGGGTCGGGTCGCGAATGACCCCGGCATAGCTTGAGGTGGGTTGACCACTTCAGCCAAGGGAACACTTCAACCATTTCCCAAGGGAACAACTATCTCCATCAATTTCATCATCTTCAATTATATGTATATATTCTGGAAGTTTTATCGATCGCTCGGGCTGATCGCTACAATGTCGGGTCACCAGTGACCCCGGCATAGCTTGAGGTGGGTTGACCACTTCAGCCAAGGGAACACTTCAACCATTTCCCAAGGGAACAACTATCTCCATCAATTTTATCATCTTCAATTATATGTATATATTCTGGAAGTTTTATCGATCGCTCGGGCTGATCGCTACAATGTCGGGTCACCAGTGACCCCGGCATAGCTTGAGGTGGGTTGACCACTTCAGCCAAGGGAACACTTCAACCATTTCCCAAGGGCACAACTACCTCCATCAATTTTATCATCTTCAATTATATGTATATATTCTGGAAGTTTTATCGATCGCTCGGGCTGATCGCTACAATGTCGGGTCACCAGTGACCCCGGCATAGCTTGAGGTGGGTTGACCACTTCAGCCAAGGGAAAGCGCTTCAACCATTTTCCCAGGGCGACAACTATCTCCATCAATTTTATAATTGCCAATCATTCATATTCTGGAAATTTTATTGATCGCTCGGGCTCATCGTTGCCATGTCGGGTCACCGGTGACCCCGGTGTAGCATACGGGGGGTTGAACACTTTAAAAGACCACTTGAACCATTTTCCTGAAGGAACAGCTGAACTATGAGCTATACCCATCATATTTTATAATTCTCTTCAAAATCATCATTCCACGGAATCATAGCTGCAAAAGGACGCTAAAGAGGATCGAGACCAATTCGCCCCGAGTGGCCCCGTATCGTCGCCCCAGGTGAACACGGTGAAACAACACGGCGGAATCGCGAATCGCTCGCGATTCGACGCGCAAAACGGCCGGTTCTCTTTCTCTCTGGCATGTTCGGGCATAGCTCGTGCATTTGGCGATGCTATGGAAGGGGGCGACGAACCGTCGTCGTCTGGGGGACGATAGGGGGGTGTGTGCAGAGCGCGGGGGGCGGGAGGGAGCGCCGAAGGGGCTTACTAGAGCGTTGAAAATTGAAAATTCAAAATGGCCGATATTTCCGGCCGACGGGACCGAAACAAAAAGTCGCCCGGCGTTCATTATGACATGCATCGCTGTACGCCGCGCGCGCTGTGATTTGCACTGTTTCGCTGCAGAACGCGGCGTTCTGTGTCGCGAATATGCATCGACGTGATCCCCCCCCCAAATCCCCTCCGCACCCCTGGCGGATCTCTCCTGTCCAGTGATACTGTGTCCGTAATTTTAGGAACGGAGGGAATGCTGCAATTCCGATTAACGTTCAGTTTTGATTTACATTTAAGACTGTCGCGTTACGACAAAATCGTCTCGGAAAATATTTCTTGAAAAATTAGTATAATGTATTACATGTAAAATGATTAACGTTTAAAACTACCACCTTATTGAAAAATGTACAAAAAAATTGCTGAACCAGGAACATTCGAACCGAATTGACGATGGAGAAAGTATATGTTTCTTGAAAAATCAATACAATATGTTACATGTAAAATGATTAACATTTATGACCATCACGTTTTTGAAGAATCATCTCAAACATAAATGTTAAACTACAAGGACAGTGTCCAGGAACGTTCCAATCGAATTCATTATGGACAATATCGTATATTTCTTGAAAAATGAATGCAATATATTACATGTAAAAAGGCTAACATTTAAGAAAATGTCGTTTTTAAAAAATCGTCTCAAAAATAATGGTTAAACTACAAGGACAGTGTCCAGGAACGTCCCAACCAAATTCATCATGGACGATATTGTATATTTCTTGAAAAATCAAAAATACAATATAATACATGTAAAAATGATTAACATTTATGACCATCAGGTTTTTAAAAAATCGTCTCAAAAATAATAGTTAAACTACAAGGACAGTGTCCAGGAACGTTCGAACCGAATTAATGATGGAGAAAATATATGTATCTTGAAAAATCAATACATTATATTACATGTAAAAAGGCTAACATGTAAGACCATCAGTTTCCTAAAAGATCGTCTCAAAAATAATGGTAAAACTACAAGGACAGTGTCCAGGAACGTCCCAACCAAATTCATCATGGACGATATTGTATATTTGTTGAAAAATCAATAATACAATATAATACATGTAAAAATGATTAACATTTATGACCATCACGTTTTTAAAAAATCGTCTCAAAAATAATTGTTAAACTACAAGGACAGTGTCCAGGAACGTTCGGACCGAATTAATGATGGAGAAAATATATGTATCTTGAAAAATCAATACATTATATTACATGTAAAAAGGCTGACATTGAAGACCATCATGTTTCTAAAAGATCGTCTCAATAATAATGGTTAAACTACAAGGACAGTGTCCAGGAACGTCCCCACCGAATACATCATGGACGATATTGTATATTTCTTGACAAATCAATAATACAATATCATACATGCAAAAATGTTTACCATTTATGACCATCACGTTTTTAAAAAATCGTCTTAAAAATAATTGTTAAACTACAAAGACTGTCCAGGAACGTTCGAATCGAATTAATGGTGGAGAAAATATAGGTATCTTGAAAAATCAATACATTATATTACATGTAAAAAGGCTGACATTGAAGACCATCATGTTTCTAAAAGATCGTCTCAATAATAATGGTTAAACTACAAGGACAGGGTCCAGGAACGTCCCAACCGAATACATCATGGACGATATTGTATATTTCTTGAAAAATCAAAAATACAATATAATACATGTAAAAATGATTAACATTTATGACCATCACGTTTTTGAAAAAATCGTCTCAAAAATAATTGTTAAACTACAAGGACAGCGTCCAAGAACGTTCGAACCGAATTAATGATAGAGAGAATATATGTATCTTGAAAAATCAATACATTATATTACATGTAAAAAGGCTAACATTGAAGACCATCATGTTTCTAAAAGATCGTCTCAATAATAATGGTCAAACTACAAGGACAGTGTCCAGGAACGTCCCAACCAAATTCATCATGGACGATATTGTATATTTGTTGAAAAATCAAAAATACAATATAATACATGTAAAAATGATTAACATTTATGACCATCACGTTTTTAAAAAATCGTCTCAAAAATAATTGTTAAACTACAAGGACAGTGTCCAGGAACGTTCGAACCGAATTAATGATGGAGAAAATACATGTGTCTTGAAAAATCAATACATTATATTACATGTACAAAGGCTAACATGTAAGACCATCACTTTTCTAATAGATCGTCTCAAAAATAATGGTTGAACTACAAGGACAGTGTCCAGGAACGTCCCAACCAAATTCATCATGGACGATATTGTATATTTCTTGAAAAATCAAAAATACAATATAATACATGTAAAAATGATTAACATTTATGACCATCAGGTTTTTAAAAAATCGTCTCAAAAATAATAGTTAAACTACAAGGACAGTGTCCAGGAACGTTCGAACCGAATTAATGATGGAGAAAATATATGTATCTTGAAAAATCAATACATTATATTACATGTAAAAAGGCTAACATGTAAGACCATCAGTTTCCTAAAAGATCGTCTCAAAAATAATGGTAAAACTACAAGGACAGTGTCCAGGAACGTCCCAACCAAATTCATCATGGACGATATTGTATATTTGTTGAAAAATCAATAATACAATATAATACATGTAAAAATGATTAACATTTATGACCATCACGTTTTTAAAAAATCGTCTCAAAAATAATTGTTAAACTACAAGGACAGTGTCCAGGAACGTTCGGACCGAATTAATGATGGAGAAAATATATGTATCTTGAAAAATCAATACATTATATTACATGTAAAAAGGCTGACATTGAAGACCATCATGTTTCTAAAAGATCGTCTCAATAATAATGGTTAAACTACAAGGACAGTGTCCAGGAACGTCCCCACCGAATACATCATGGACGATATTGTATATTTCTTGACAAATCAATAATACAATATCATACATGCAAAAATGTTTACCATTTATGACCATCACGTTTTTAAAAAATCGTCTTAAAAATAATTGTTAAACTACAAAGACTGTCCAGGAACGTTCGAATCGAATTAATGGTGGAGAAAATATAGGTATCTTGAAAAATCAATACATTATATTACATGTAAAAAGGCTGACATTGAAGACCATCATGTTTCTAAAAGATCGTCTCAATAATAATGGTTAAACTACAAGGACAGGGTCCAGGAACGTCCCAACCGAATACATCATGGACGATATTGTATATTTCTTGAAAAATCAAAAATACAATATAATACATGTAAAAATGATTAACATTTATGACCATCACGTTTTTGAAAAAATCGTCTCAAAAATAATTGTTAAACTACAAGGACAGCGTCCAAGAACGTTCGAACCGAATTAATGATAGAGAGAATATATGTATCTTGAAAAATCAATACATTATATTACATGTAAAAAGGCTAACATTGAAGACCATCATGTTTCTAAAAGATCGTCTCAATAATAATGGTCAAACTACAAGGACAGTGTCCAGGAACGTCCCAACCAAATTCATCATGGACGATATTGTATATTTGTTGAAAAATCAAAAATACAATATAATACATGTAAAAATGATTAACATTTATGACCATCACGTTTTTAAAAAATCGTCTCAAAAATAATTGTTAAACTACAAGGACAGTGTCCAGGAACGTTCGAACCGAATTAATGATGGAGAAAATACATGTGTCTTGAAAAATCAATACATTATATTACATGTACAAAGGCTAACATGTAAGACCATCACTTTTCTAATAGATCGTCTCAAAAATAATGGTTGAACTACAAGGACAGTGTCCAGGAACGTCCCAACCAAATTCATCATGGACGATATTGTATATTTCTTGAAAAATCAAAAATACAATATAATACATGTAAAAATGATTAACATTTATGACCATCAGGTTTTTAAAAAATCGTCTCAAAAATAATAGTTAAACTACAAGGACAGTGTCCAGGAACGTTCGAACCGAATTAATGATGGAGAAAATATATGTATCTTGAAAAATCAATACATTATATTACATGTAAAAAGGCTAACATGTAAGACCATCAGTTTCCTAAAAGATCGTCTCAAAAATAATGGTAAAACTACAAGGACAGTGTCCAGGAACGTCCCAACCAAATTCATCATGGACGATATTGTATATTTGTTGAAAAATCAATAATACAATATAATACATGTAAAAATGATTAACATTTATGACCATCACGTTTTTAAAAAATCGTCTCAAAAATAATTGTTAAACTACAAGGACAGTGTCCAGGAACGTTCGGACCGAATTAATGATGGAGAAAATATATGTATCTTGAAAAATCAATACATTATATTACATGTAAAAAGGCTGACATTGAAGACCATCATGTTTCTAAAAGATCGTCTCAATAATAATGGTTAAACTACAAGGACAGTGTCCAGGAACGTCCCCACCGAATACATCATGGACGATATTGTATATTTCTTGACAAATCAATAATACAATATCATACATGCAAAAATGTTTACCATTTATGACCATCACGTTTTTAAAAAATCGTCTTAAAAATAATTGTTAAACTACAAAGACTGTCCAGGAACGTTCGAATCGAATTAATGGTGGAGAAAATATAGGTATCTTGAAAAATCAATACATTATATTACATGTAAAAAGGCTAACATGTAAGACCATCAGTTTCCTAAAAGATCATCTCAAAAATAATGGTAAAACTACAAGGCCAGTGTCCAGGAACGTCCCCACCGAATACATCATGGACGATATTGTATATTTGTTGAAAAATCAATAATACAATATAATACATGTAAAAATGATTAACATTTATGACCATCACGTTTTTAAAAAATCGTCTCAAAAATAATTGTTAAACTACAAGGACAGTGTCCAGGAACGTCCCAACCAAATTCATCATGGAAGATATTGTATATTTGTTGAAAAATCAAAAATACAATATAATACATGCAAAAATGTTTACCATTTATGACCATCACGTTTTTAAAAAATCGTCTCAAAAATAATTGTTAAACTACAAGGACACAGGAATGTTCGAACGGAATTAATGATGGAGAAAATATATGTATCTTGAAAAATCAATACATTATATTACATGTAAAAAGGCTAACATTGAAGACCATCTTGTTTCTAAAAGATCGTCTCAATAATAATGGTTAAACTACAAGGACAGTGTCCAGGAACGTCCCAACCGAATACATCATGGACGATATTGTATATTTCTTGAAAAATCAAAAATACAATATAATACATGTAAAAATGATTAACATTTATGACCATCACGTTTTTAAAAAATCGTCTCAAAAATAATTGTTAAACTACAAGGACAGCGTCCAAGAACGTTCGAACCGAATTAATGATAGAGAAAATATATGTATCTTGAAAAATCAATACATTATATTACATGTAAAAAGGCTAACATGTAAGACCATCACTTTTCTAAAAGATCGTCTCAAAAATAATGGTTAAACTACAAGATCTGTGTCCAGGAACGCGTTCCTCGTAAAACGACTAACATTTAAGACTGTCACATTCGAAGAAAATGATGTCACAATGTAGAAAAAAATTGTTAAACGACAAGGACAATGACCAGAGACATTGTAACCGAATGTAACAAGGTGTTTTTGCGGACAGGTTCGAAAAAGTGGTGCAAAGTGTTCGTTCCCCATAATCCCGTTCCCGGGATAGACGTCCGAAAATGACGTCCGTGGCAACGGACAGGCGACGATACGTATCGCCGCTGTGTCGTACAACGATCTTCGCTACGATCAATGGTAAACGCGTTATCGCTTGTAGATCGCGGAAGGGTTCGTTTCGTCCGGATAAACATCGGGGTTTCGGACACCGGCGCTCTACGGAATCGCAACGGCGGTAACGACTATTGCAATTATATTATACTTTCTTCTACCCACTACGTTATAATGTAACGTAGGTACACTCTCCACGAAATTTCAGAGCGCGATCGGTTTTTCCATCGTGTAGCACCGGAATCGTTTCTTTTCCCGTGTGATTCCACGGACGATTCTTCAAACATGGACTGGACACGTGTTTCGACGGGATTTGCACCTGGCACCGACGCTCAGGTACCTGCAAATGACCGTTTCATGATCGCCAAGGCGTACGGCGATCGAATTGTAATTGGCCGAGTGAGGATTTCTGCGTAATGTGAATATTTATCGCATTGGAAGAAAGTTCGAGTAGCAAACTTCAATTAATTATCTTTTTAATCATTGTTGTTGAATTTTTATAAATTTTGCACTGCTTTAAGATTCACCTGCTCGATTTTGTTATATAATTTCAAGAAATTTGTAGTATAATAATCAGTACTATGAAGAGACTATGAAACTTCGAGATTGAAATTTAATTAAATAAGTATACACACTGTTTGAGGATATTTTACATCATTTTCATTTGTCAGGACACTTTAGATCAATTTTAAATAGAAATAGGAAATATATGTTTCTTGAAAAATCAATACAATATATTACATGTAAAATGATTAACATTTAAGACCATCAAGTCTTTAAATAATTCGTGTCAAAAATAATGGTTGAACTACAAGGACAGTGTCCAGGAACGATCCAATCGAATTCATCATGCACAATATCGTATAATTCTTGAAAAATGAATGCAATATATTACATGTAAAAAGGCTAACATTTAAGAAAATGTCGTTTTTAAAAAATCGTCTCAAAAATAATTGTTAAACTACGAGGACAGTGTCCAGGAACGATCCAATCGAATTAATGATGGAGAAAATATATGTTTCTTGAAAAATCAATACAATTTATTACATGCAAAAGACTAACATTTAAGACCATCACGTTTTTAAAAGATCGTCTTAAAAATAATCGTTAAACTGCAAGGATATTTTAGATAATTCTCATTTTTCAGGACACTTTAGATCATTCTAATTTTTCAGGACACTTTAGCTCAATTTTAAATACACTACAGTAACTGTTGAGCTTCTTCAAATTTGTCTTCATTCGCGTAAGGCACTTTTAATTGATTTTATTGGAACTGTAGTTAAACAAACGCGTTTGTCATTATGTTTGTCTTGCTTTCATTAAAGTAAAGATAAATGGAGATCCAGGGAACGTTTAAATGTTAATGCCGAAGTAAATAATTGTTTATGCGATTGACAATTCTATATGTTTCATCAAACTCTTCCTATTTCACGTACAGACTGAACCAAAAACAAGTTTTATCAAAAGCCCTACAAATAGAAAAGGTTGGCAGAATACTTCTACATATCGTAGAATTGTTTAAGGATTGTTCTATCGTGGATTGATAGGAACGCGGAACGCAAGAGACAAAATGGCCGCCGCCGAGGCGCTTTCACCGGTCCGTCGCGACGGGTCGCTCGTTAGCTGGTCGTCGGTGTTCTGTTTGGCAGCGATCCACGAGCGATCCACGGGATCGAGACGGCGGAGTTTTCGAGCACGGCTGCACCCGGGGGACAGGTGCTCGAGGAAAGGAGAGCCCGTGGCCACGGAATTCGAGAAAACGGCTCGAGAGGTGGGCAAAACGCGAGCATTAGCATCGCCGGCGATTACGCATTTAAATGCGGCCTGTTCCGGTGATCAGCTGCTCTCTGTTCCTGTCTGAACGATGATCGTCGTTCTCCGGGATCCCCTGACCACGCGATCCAATCCCAATTATGCCCGATTCTTAATTGATCTCATTCACCTGATTGATTTTGCCGGAAATCGGAAGTTTAGTGTCTTTGGGAATTTTTTATGGGAAAACCGAACGACGTATGGCCACGAAACCTAATCCATTGTGTTGGGACATGATTCAACATTGTGGACAAATTTTTCTTGCACACTGCGTTCGCCGGTATTCGTTGTATCCCGGTTACAACAAACCATTGAACTTTTGATAATTGTACACATAAAAACGTTTATAAAAGAAATTTTTTAATTCAAAATTTCTATAGACATGTCCTAGGAACATTCTAACACAGCTCGAACCACTTTCCTTAACTCCATAAAATTTTACAAAGAGTTACACACCTCAGAAATGAAAAATATGTTGTTTCATCAATGACGTCAGGCAGTGCTGTGTACACCGAGCATCGTGGAACGCAGCGCGATGCAAAAATTCATCTAGAATCTTGAATAGTGTCCAAACACACTGCAGCAAGTCTTTCCAGCCGACGTCAATCGGTTCTCCCACAATAAATTCCCAAAGACGACCCATCAACGAAAATCTTCAACAAAACGACAGAAGTCTGTTCGGAAAATGACAAGTTCTTTTAGAGAATGAGTTAAAGGAGATTATGGGAGTTTGAGGAAGAGGGTCTGCGACGGTTCGGGCGGCAGCGCAGAAGAAGGTAGCCGGAGAGGTCTGCGAGCTGGCAGCGTGCTTGTCGATCTTCGATCGGCTGCGATTCTTTTTTCTTGCGAAAGGAAGGCAAATAGAATTACCGGCGGAAAAGGACGCAATAATGGCGGCGTTGCAGGACGCGCAATGGAGAAGGGAGGGTATGCGGAGGGGGAGGATAGGAGGAGGAGGAGGAGGAGGAGGAGGAGGAAGAGTTTGAAGAAGTCAGGATGGCGAAGCTAGCCAGCCGAGACCGACGGTCACGCGAAGCGCAGCGCGGCGCGTCTTGCCTCTCGCGAATTGAACAGAACAATGCGAAACGGCTCTCTAACGAACCCCGTGGATATATATTCCTGGACTTTCCGAACGGTTTTATCAGATACGATTTAAAGGCAGCGAGAGAGCGCGAGCGCGATTCCGAGCGGGCAATTACCATTCATGAGATGCTCTATCGCCGAGGGGATTGAAAACAACGGGCAAAGTGGACGATTACTCGAACGTACTAATTTTTGCCGGGACTGCCGAGCCACGGGCCACGGAAATTCGATGCCCTCGCGCGAGCCTCTTCCGAGCCTAATTCGTTTCGCTCGCCGGAAATTGACTGGTCAACCGTTTCTCGGCCAGTGTCAATTTTTGGCCCTTTCGGTCCTCGCAGGAGAAATTTGGAGGGAGGGAAAAATTTGTTCGAGCGTATACTTCGAGTGTACGACAACTTCGTCCTTGGATTTTGCGAAATTGTACCGCTGAATATTGATTTTGAGAAGTCTCCCCAGGAGTAGATAGAAGATGGACTTTGTGAATTTCTTTTCGACGGCCTACTGAATCTTTCGAGACGAAACTTTCTGGATCTGATAGCATGTTTATTCGAGTACTGCTCCTATTTTTTTCGAGTATACAAACACTACTCTCAAGATCGCACTTATCTGCTCACCGCAAGCTCAATTTTGATTTTTCTTTCATTGAAAAAATCAAGAATACACCTGGGATATTAACAAAAAGAAGCCTGACGTGGCTAATTCCAGATGGTTAAAGTCTGGCGTCAGATGGTTGTATAATTCCGTGGCGAATACGTGTTGAAACCAGCGTAAAGTGGCAAATTTTAAATGGTTGAATTTCTGCGAGGATTGCGAAACGAAATGCATACGGCTGTTTGGAAAAGCGTAATTTCCAGGGGAGCGAAGCGGATCGAAAAATAAAAAGGAAAAGAGAGAACGAGAACGAAGACGCGGTGGAGAGCGTCGACGATCAGCAGGAGAAACTCCGGAGAGCAGCGAGCGGTCGTCGAGGTGGAACGGCGACCACGCGGGAATTATCATAATTTCATAATTAGCTCGTTCCGGGGGTCCTTCCCGGCAGTCTCTGCGAGCCAGGCAACGTTTAAACGCTCCTCGGACACGCTACCGACGATGCTTCTGTGCATCTCTTTCGAATTGCCTTTTTTATCCTCTCTCGATCGGAGCCCGGGTGCTCGCGAAATCGACTTCCGGAAAAACCGTGGGACCCGTCCTCGGTGTCCCCATTCACTGACCTATAAATGACCTCCAAATACCAACACGACATCCCCCTTTCCCGTTTTACAAATTAACAAACATTTATTCGTTCATTTCAAACATTTGTTCAAATTTCGCGGGGTCTATATCACGGTACAGCTCCGAACATATTGCTTATTTCTTCACGAAAAAATTCTTGAAATTGGTTGAACATCTACCTAACAAAACCCAATAAATATAATTATGGTGAACCTCCTAGTTTTTTCACAAAAAATTCCGAAAGATGAACAGTTTGCACAGGCTCGTCTACGTCTGCCCAAATTTCGTGGTGTCTATATCATGATGCAACTCCGAACATATCGCTTATTTCTTCATGACAAAATTCTTGAAGTTGGTCGAATATCTACTTAATAAAACCTGATAAATTTCAATATAGTGAACCTCCTAGTTTTTTCACAAAAAATTCCGAAAGATGGCTAGTTCGCACAAGCTCGTCTACGTCTGCCCAAATTTCGTGGTGTCTATATCATGATGCAACTCCGAACATATCGCTTATTTCTTCATGAAAAAATTCTTGAAGTTGGTCAAAGATCTACTTAATAAAACGTGATAAATTTCAATATAGTGAACCTCCTAGTTTTTTCACAAAAAATTCCGAAAGATGGCCAGTTTGCACAGGCTCGTCTACATCTGCCCAAATTTCGTGGTGTCTATATCATGATGCAACTCCGAACAAATCGCTTATTTCTTCATGAAAAAATTCTTGAAGTTGGTCGAATATCTACTTAATAAAACCTGATAAATTTCAATATAGTGAACCTTCTAGTTTTTTCACAAAAAATTCCGAAAGATGGCTAGTTCGCACAAGCTCGTCTACGTCTGCCCAAATTTCGCGGTGTCTATATCATGATGCAACTCCGAACATATCGCTTATTTCTTCATGAAAAAATTCTTGAAGTTGGTCGAATATCTACTTAATAAAACCTGATAAATTTCGATATAGTGAACCTCCTAGTTTTTTCACAAAAAATTCCGAAAGATGGACAGTTTGCACAGGCTCGTCTACGTCTGCCCAAATTTCGTGGTGTCTATATCATGATGCAACTCTGAACATATCGCTTATTTCTTCATGAAAAAATTCTTGAAGTTAGTTGAATATCTACTTAACAAAACCCAACCAATTTCACTAAGATATCTCTACAGGTTCCTCCACAAAAAATTCCCATAGTCGGCCAGCTCACTAGGTAAAACCACAAGTCTGCGCTTATTTGATTTCGGACGTTCTTGCGAAGAATTTTGAGAAGAGCGATTTTCGGCGAGCAAACGAAGCAAATCAAAGTCGGTCCACCCCCTCCTGGATCACCTGGCCGGCCGGTCGCATCGTTACTCTCCGCTTCCGCGGAGGAACGATCGGTATCGTGGCGGGTTTCGTGCGAGGGGTGGGTTCTCCGGTTAACGAGGAAGCAACAAAACCACGAGTATGTTGCTGGCTGAGCTTTCCGCCGTCCCTCCTCCTTCTTCTCCTTCTCCTCTCCCTGCACGCTTCTCGCTCCTTATTTTCTTTCCTCGGGAGAGAGAGGATGACTTATCGACTGGGCCGCGAGCACACGGAAACGGACGTGCACCACGCTCGGCTCGGCTCGGCCCTCTCGGCCCTCTTCCACCACGGACGTTTCTCCCTCTGGACGCGCATTATGTAAAGCGCGACGGTTTATTTCGGCACGAGAGCCGCGTCCGAGCGTTATCGGATCGCGTGCTCACCAGCCACCAGGCGAACACCACGATGTAGGCCAGCTCTCGTCGTCCTGCTCGATTAGCAGCCCCTAGGACATTTTTCAACGGTCGCGCCGCGTTACTGATCATCCACCGGCCAGCGATACGGTTTTTTGCGATTTTACCCCGAATTTAGCCATCTGACCGTCTCGAAGAATCCCTTTTATTAGGTGCACCAATAAGTTCGGTGCCTTTACGTATATTTAATTGCATTTCACACTCAAATTTTCCCTGAATATTCAATTTTATATATATCATAATAAATTTACTAATTTATATTTTAATTTAGAATTTCCACTCAATTTTAAATGCCGCTTTAGGGTTTCCAAGCATCAATCTCACCCTACTAAATGCACTGCATAAAACGCTAATTGGTACGCAGCCTCAAAAAACAACACATTCGGCACTGTATTCTTTTTGCATTTGAGTCAACGAAAAATGCTGCTGAGGCTACGAAAATGATTTGTTCCACGTTAGGTGAAAATGTAACCTATGAAATATACAAGAAGTGGTACCAAACGTTTCGTAGTGGAAATTTTGATCTCAGCTTAACAAGCAATTTCCCTTTGTTTGAAGAAGCTTGGGAGAATACAGAAGGGAAATCAAAAAATACAGAGGTGTTCAAAAAGCACCGAACTTATTTGAACACCTAATACAATTCGCCCACTTTGTTCCATCGTTTCACCATGTTTGAAGATGTTTGTGGGTCTAAAAATGTACGTTTTTAATTTAAACTAGATAAATTGATGGTCTGTGCACACGGGTGTACCCTCTAGAGGCACTATAGGACACCCTGCGATCACATTTGCCTCAAACACTGTCCAACAATGTCTGAAACGAGTTCACATCTGAGTTTCAAACACAGAACTTCTGGAACGTCCGTAGTCTTCGCATAGACTCCCCTGTGGGCGTGGTCTTCTCGCTCCCATCAAACACCTTGGTGATTGAATGCGTTTGACCGGACCTGACTGTGTTTGGGAAAGTCCGTGAGACTGAAGTTACGCTTCTAAAGCAGCTGTTCACTCTGAACGATACAAATGTACGATCTGTGCAGTCCACCGAGTGGTTTGTGCATGATTGCCCGTGTTTGATTGGGTTTGACCGAGCCAAGAAGAAATTGGAACACATCGTTAAGTATGGACTGGAGAGTGCGCATCTGAGTGGTTCGAGGAAAATCGAAATGTCCCAAAGGAGTCACATCTGAGTCTCAAACACAGAACTTCTGAATCGTCCGTAGTCTTCGCATAGACTCCCCTGTGGGCGTGGTCTTCTCGCTCCCATGAAACACCTTGGTGATTGAAAGCGTTTGACCGGACCTGACTGTGTTTGGGAAAGTCCGTGAGACTGAAGGTACGGTTCCAAAGCAGCTGTTCACTCTGAACGATACAAGTGTACGATCTGTGCAGTCCACCGAGTGGTTTGTACATGATTGCCCGTGTTTGATTGGGTTTGGCCGAGCCAAGAAGAAATTGGAACACATCGTTAAGTATGGACTGAAGGGTGCGCATCTGAGTGGTTCGAGGAAAATCGACGATCGGTGATTGGCAATATTCCGAAGACGATGACAAGACGCCTCAATAAAAGCGGAGCACGCGGCTCTGCGGTCGGCTGAGCCAACAAACGCGTTTACACGGCCGGCTTTGTGCATCCGCGCCGCCGCTAAATCGCTCTCGGACTGCCTATCATTTCCATATTATTACGGTTCTTCACCTGTTCCCGAGCCAGCCCCCTCGCCGGACAATAGCGTTAGTTCCGACTGGACGTTTCCAACCGGTTCGGAACACACCGCGATGCTACGAATCTCTTCGCGAATCTTTTTTCCCGGAAGAGAAAAATTTATTCCGGCAGATTGATTTTCGAAAAACATTCCTAGAACGATTCTGTCTGTTTCGGTGAAGAATAGAACTCGATTTTCTAGTTGTTTCGGCTTACGGGGACACCGGTCGAGACGTCGACGACAATTTCGACAAATTTGAGTTTATGCATTAATTGAGCTTCATAGTATTTATTTACCAGAAAGGAGGCATGAAAATAAATTTGAAAGGCTCGAAAAAATATGTCCTATGTCGAAGTGATAAATAGACTGCGGATTTTATGCATTCATGACAAGAATGAGTAGGTGTAAATTGGAATAGCAAAAATATTAGGAAAATTTAAACATGCTATTATATTGTTTTCAACCTACTAAACATACAGTAGCGGACAGAAGTTTAAGTACTATACGATTTGAACTTTTTTGGGAACCTAGACCAGGGGTCGGCAACCTTTTGAGTCGGAATAGTCAAAAATTACAATTTACAAAATTTCAAAGTTTTTAAAGAGCCACAATATTTTTTCTTGCCAACAATAAATAGTACTCGCATAAATAAAGTTTTTTGATAAAAAAAAACTAATCTATTTATTTAAGAAAAAACATCCAAAAAGCCGCATGTGGCTCACGAGCCGCAGGTTGCCGACCCCTGACCTAGACCAATTAGTTGACAAAAGGATGTGGAAAGAAATTTTTTCAAAAATTGCAATTAATCGGAATTGTTGAAAAAATACTAAAAGTTGAATTTTTTCCTTTTTTATGTGGGCCCATATTGAAAATTTAAAAAATACGTTTCGTCAATTACTGTGTTAATTAAACATATTCTGAAAATTATCGTCAAAATCGCTCGACGTTGCAATGTGCTACAAACGTGTAAAGATTTATTGCCAAAAATCTTGAAAATCTGCAATTTTTACCATCTTTAAACGTTTGTAGCAGTTTGTCGCAATTCAGATAAGAAATTTTTATTTTGCATAAAGATCCTTAGTCTAGTGATCAAAACTTGAAACGGCAATATCTCGAAAATGAAATTATGCGACATGCGGCGTTGTTCCCGACAATCATAGAACCGTCGCACAGTGGTCCGGATCGAGAAATTCAGTGACATTTTGTTATAACTTTTGAACCATTAGAGATATTGCAATGAAATTTTCACTAAAAATATTTAAAAAATAGTCATTTTGAATTATAGATAATTAAATATTTTTTGCATTTGTTAAACAATATTTATTAATTAATTTTCATTCATACTTTGTTATCGATAATAAATTTGTTTACATATAAGTTCACGAACTATTTTTTGTAATAATTTATAATAAAAATTTTTTCGTCCATACCGAGAAGTTCTGTGATACTGCCACAGCTTTTGAATCGTAAAAGTTATTCTGATGAAACTTTCACTGAAAAATATGAAAAAATAATCACTTTTTAATGATACATAATTTAATACGTTTAGTGTTTGTTTAATTATTTTTAATAACATTTTACTTACTTTACTGGCTGATTTACTTAAATCTATGCAAGTATCAATTCTGCAGCTTCTTGATCCAGCGGCCTTTTCTTTTTATTTTGTGATTTTACTCTTATATCAGCATATAATAAACAATTGACTGTAGGCTACAATCAAAACAGTCCGCTCGCACGCGCGCGAGGTTCTTCGCGTCTCGCACAATCCTGGCGCTCGACGCAGCGATGGATACACTTGACTCACTAATAACTTGCGTCGATGGACGATGTTGGTAGTAAATCGTGCATAACTATATAGGGAAAAGTCTACTGAACATTGTACAATTTGTAAACATGCGGTACTAATTGGAACTCGAAAGATATTCCGGATCAAAGATGAAGAATTTCGACAATTTCCGAGCCTTCACTGTACATTATTTTTTTAATACATTATTTAAATTAATTTTTAATTGTCAGTGTAAATTTTTATCGTAATGGAATTCTCTTCATTTTAAAAGAAGAACAGAGGAAAAATATGAAACAGGTGTGTCAGGGCGTCGAGATAAAGATAAGTATCTTTTTTCTGCGAAACAGGCTATTTTCAAAATGGCCAACTTTAAGTGTTCGTCGCGATTACAATTTTAATTATATTTTATTAATTTCTTTATTTTCGAGGTAGATGGATATTTATGAAGCAATACAAACTTTGTACATGTCAATATGAGAAAGTTCATTTTTCGACAAAATGTCACTGAATTTCTCGATCCGGACCACTGTGCGTCGGTGGGGATCACCCGGTATAATCACGTGTGCTGGAACAACGGAGAGCCGGCTACCGTTCGATTCTGGGAGCGAAAGGGAATCGATAAGGACGTCATAAAAATGCAAATAAATTTGACGGAGAGCCGTGTAATCGAGCTTGACGATCGGCTGCTCGTCCCGTTTCTGTCATTGTCCAGTATCCGCCTGCTCCCCCCTCTCCACCTGGCCGTCACGTGCTCGATATTCTTCCATATCGAGGTCGCGCGGTTGAAAGAGGCTGGTGTCATCGCGACAGAAGAAAAAGGGAGGGAGTGAGGGTGGGACGGAGGGAGAGGACGAGAAGGCAGAGAGAAGCTGGAGGAGAGCTTAATTTAAATAATAACGTCGGTGGCTGGGACTTTTAAGAGCTCTCTGCCTGTCCCATTCCGCCTTACATGGCACGACAAGATTAGATAAAAAGCGGCCAACGCGGAGAGAAAGAACGAAATAGAGATAGAGAGAGAAAGAGCGAGGTTGGCTCACCTGGATCCCCTCGCTTATATCACTTCGAAAAAGGCACTTTATTCCTTATTCAAATTAGTTTGAAGGCTGCTTTGAATACAGACCGGCCCCGCACGCGCTTAAAAATCCCGCCATTATAATACAAAAGGATTTTTGGTAACCGGAGCACCCCGGTTTCCGGTGGAAAGAGCTTTCTCGATGGAACGCTCCCGAGACCACTGATAAGAACACCGACGCGACGACCCCCTCCCGCCTCCACACTTCGGGAATCCGTGAAATTTTAACCGAAGCCGCCTCGACGTGTGGACCAAGTTCTGATGCGCGTAGAACTCGCCGGGGATTTTGGAAAAATCATCTAAATCGTGTAAAATTGACTGCACTTACTGTACTTTTGTGGTGGAAGCCTAGCTAGACTTTTTCTCTCGCTCTCTGTGGTTAGCTTGCTCTGACTGGGCGTGGTCTTCTCGCTCTCATACTCCACAGTCCCAGGGGGCGTGGTCTCGTTCCTCCACAGGGCAATTTGTACCCGTACCTCTTCCAAAGATCGGAAAACAATTTATTAAAAGATAGACCAGCTTATGCAATTTAAAACTTCGAAAACGTTCTTCGTGCAGATTGCTCCGAGTGGGCGTGGTCCCATTACACTCAACTTCAATGAAGCCTGTGCAGTGCTTCACATGGCTACGCTTGTTCCAAAGACTGGCAAACAATGTATTTAAAGAACACGTTGATGCTTATCCAACTTCGAACTTCTGAAACGCTCGTGGTTTCACGCTGATTGCCCGGAGTGGGCGTGGCTATCATTCCCTTCGGCTTCTAGGAAGCCAGAACAACGCCTCGCAGTACAATTTATCCTCATGATTGTTATTGAAGAGCAAGTAGCTCTGGTCGTTCACCCTAAAACTTTGAAAATGTTCATACTTCGCGTAGATTACCGAAGTGGGCGTGATCTGGCGGCTCCGTAGAATACGAAAAATGCTGCACAGCACGGTAGATTGCAAAAACGTCTACGCCTTCGCACAGATGGTCCAGAGTGGGCGTGGCCCGTTGGCCCCGCGGGTCAGCGAGCCCACGGCGGACTGCTTGATCCCGAGGAATCGGCTGAAAGGGTAAACAGCCGTCGATCGAGCATAAAACGCCGGAAAATCGATCCGATCTCCGTCAGCTTCCCACGAGGAGCACGAGTCGAAGAGGTCGGCTCCTCGCGGACAAAGAGGAGCTCCGAGGCGCAGAGTGGACAGTCACGGGATGAGGGGAGTGGGGAATAGGGGGAGGGGGGCTCGGTAAGTGACGTTTCTCGGAAGCTCAGGAGCGTCCTCGGCGGACACGGCTCCGGACAATCGTTCTCGAAAATCTCTCACGATACCCTGTGGCCCCCGCTCGGTCTCCCGGCCCCCCGACCCCTCTCCCCCTCAGGTGCATCATTATTCCCGCATCACCCACGCCCGACGTTCTCTCCGTCTCTGGACTGTCCGCGGCTGTTGCAACCTCGACATGTCTGGCTGTACCCCCGCGCGCGCTCGCTCGCTCCCGCCGCGCCGCCGGGGGCCAAGCGGGGGCCACCGAGGGACCGGGGGGAGAGTTTAAGGGAGCGAAAGAGCTCTGCGCGAATTATCAGTCGCGTGTGATCGCCGGAGTCGAACCGAGCCGAACCGAGTCGGCCCCCGACAAAGACTCCGGCCATCCATAATTCAAGCAATCCGGTCATTGTGTGTCGCAGCAGCGCGCGGGCGCCCGGGCGCCGATTGCCTCTTTAGCCGGCAAGGCGCGCCGGTGTTAGCGCCGCCGGGGCCACTGACGACACCTGCGGGCTCCTGCCCCTCCCCCCAACTCCCACCCACCCCCTCTTCCTCCGTCGGACGTGTTAATTCAGACGCGAGCCCCGCGGGGCCCGATCGCGCGAAATGATGGCTGGCTCGGCGGCTGTCTCTCGCCGCTGTGACAAGTCCTTCTTCCAAAAGGACCTCTACGAAAACGACTGTATCTCCGGAAATAGTCAAAATCTCTCGACGAAAAAATTCTGACGGATAGTCGAGGATATCCTCTTTCGAACCTACTAAGTCTCATGTCGATACCTCTGCACGTTTTTTCTAGAAAAATTCTCAAACATCGCCTTCCCACTCCGAAAATCTACATCGTGTCAAACATCCTTAGAAAAGCACCCCCACGAAAGTGTCTATATCTCCAACAAAAATCAGAATATCCTAACGAAAAAAATCGTACATGCACTCTAAAAAACGCTTTTTCGTATCCACTAAGTTTCATGTCGATACATCTGCACGTTTTTTATAGAAAAATTCTCAAATATCGCCTTCCCACCCCGAAAATCAACATCGTGTGAAACTTCCTTAGAAAAGCACCCCCACGAAAGTGTCTATATCTCCAACAAAAATCAGAATATCCTAACGAAAAAAATCGTACATACACTCTAAAAAACGCTTTTGCGGATCCAGTAAGTTTCATGTCGATACCTCGGCACGTTTTTACTATAAAAATTCTCAAATATCGCCTTCCCACTCCGAAAATCTACATCGTGTCAAACATCCTTAGAAAAGCACCCCCACGAAAGTGTCTATATCTCCAACAAAAATCAGAATATCCTAACGAAGAAAATCGTACATACACTCTAAAAAATGCTTTTGCGGATCCAGTAAGTTTCATGTCGATACCTCGGCACGTTTTTACTATAAAAATTCTCAAATATCGCCTTCCCACTCCGAAAATCTACATCGTGTCAAACATCCTTAGAAAAGCACCCCCACGAAAGTGTCTATATCTCCAACAAAAATCAGAATATCCTAACGAAGAAAATCGTACATACACTCTAAAAAACGCTTTTGCGGATCCAGTAAGTTTCATGTTCGTACTTCTGCACGTTTTTTCTAGAAAAATTATCAAATATCGCCTTCCCACTCCGAAAATCTACATCGTGTCAAACATCCTTAGAAAAGCACCCCCACGAAAGTGTCTATATCTCCAACAAAAATCAGAATATCCTAACGAAAAAAATCGTACATACACTCTAAAAAACGCTTTTGCGGATCCAATAAGTTTCATGTTCATACTTCTGCACGTTTTTTCTAGAAAAATTATCAAATATCGCCTTCCTACTCCGAAAATCTACATCGTGTCAAACATCCTTAGAAAAGCACCCCCACGAAAGTGTCTATATCTCCAACAAAAATCAGAATATCCTAACGAAAAAAATCGTACATATACTTTAAAAAACGCTTTTTCGGATCCAGTAAGTTTCATGTCGATACCTCTGCACGTTTTTTCTAGAAAAATTATGAAATATCGCCTTCCCACTCCGAAAATCTAGATCGTGTCAAACTTCCTTAGAAAAGTACCTCCACGAAAGTGTCCATATTTCCACCGAAAACTAGTATGTCCTAACGAAAAAAATCGCAAATACATTCTAAGAAACGCTCTTTCGGATCCAGTAAGTCTCATTCTGATACCTCAACAAACCCCTCCAACAAAAATTCTCAAATAGCGGCTTTCCAAAAACTGGCCACTGGTGTTGTGCGCCCTCGGGTGGGCTGAACAATTTATGAAAGCCGATAGAGGAGTAAATATTTATCGGGAAAGGCCGGACAAAGGGTTCGTAAATTTTTCTAGCCGACAATGCTCGTCGGAGTCCGTTCTCGCGACGGTCTCCGCGGACTTTCGACAAAGATGTACCGTTCGACGAACGCTGAATGCATTCCTCGGTGATAAGGATCGGTGGCGTCGGCAGCGTCAGAGGCGGCGGTTCCAGCGAACAGAGAAAAAACACAGAAGGAACAGAGAGGGAGTGGAAGGAGAAAAAAGGAGAGAGAGAGACTCCGCGGACTCCGGGTGTAATCGTTTATTTTGAGCGCGGTTTCACGCTTTCGATGCCGGGGTCTGCGCAGTTGGTCACCGTCGGAGCGCGAAAGCGGCGGCACCGATTGAAATGAAGCAATTAGAAAATTACCATACGTAATACCGGCCGTTTCCGAAAGCAGTACGGAGGCGCACGCACGTTCGGACTCCGAATGCTATCTGATAGGAGCGCGTTTCCTCGCGTTTAACCGGAGGCATGCAACAACAACGTTCCCGTCCGTGCATTCTTCGTATGTGGCCCCGAGTCTCATTAAGGATGCCAGCAAGTCTGACCGCCATTGAGTTTCACCACCCTAGGCGGGTTCAAGGTCCTCTCCGCTCGCTCATTTCCCTGACGGACTCCCCTCCTCATTCATTTTTCAATAGTACATATAAAACCAATTGTAATCGCGGATTTTTGTGCAATTGTTTTCATAGTTGCCCATTTCCTGCTGGTTTTTTAAAGTGGGTTTTGTAAACGACGAACACGCCTAGAGGTTCCAGGGAGCCTTCAAGTTCGAGTCACGCGAAAGCCTTTCGAAACCCGGCTGTTTCTTCCTCGGAGGAGCACGAAACCAGGATTTCCTCATCGCGGCGAGCCGCCATTCACTAATTTAGCAACGTCTCTCGCGCTCCGGCCGGGGATTTACGCAATTACCGCGATTAATAACCGCGCGTCCGCTCTGTGGAAATCGGCCGCGAGATGAGCGCAAGCGCCGGGGCGTCCCGTCAGGCGAAGCCGCTCGCTCGAATGAGCCTAACTCGCTCAAGCTACCGGGAATCGTGGAAAATCATTGTCCAGAGGGAAGTCCTCGCGGGAATGACCTCTCGGAAAGTTGTCATATCTTTGGTTATAATCAGTATTTTCTCATACAAAAATCACGATGGATGGTCGAAGACATACACTTTTAAAACCACCAAGGTTTATTACCATAGCTCTTTTAGTTCCTGTTATATAAATTATCGAAGATCGCCTTCTTCCGCTTAGCGCCGGATCTAGTCCAATTTCTGGTTTCAGGGAGCTCGAAAAGGACCTCCATGGAAATGGTTGCAGTTTCGAGTACGATTAACATTTCGGGATGAAAAAATTCAGATACATAGTGAAAAGTAGATGCTTTTAAACGCGGTAAGTCTCATTTCAATACCTGTGCAGGTTTCTTCTAGAAAAATTCACAAACATCGCCTTCTTTCGCTGAGCGCCGGATCTAGTCCAATTTCTGGTTTCAGGGAGCTCGCAAGGGACTTCCATGGAAATGGTTGCAGTTTCGAGTACGATTAACATTTCGGGATGAAAAAATTCAGATACATAGTGAAAAGTAGATGCTTTTAAACGCGGTAAGTCTCATTTCAATACCTGTGCAGGTTTCTTCTAGAAAAATTCACAAACATCGCCTTCTTTCGCTGAGCGCCGGATCTAGTCCAATTTCTGGTTTCAGGGAGCTCGCAAGGGACTTCCATGGAAATGGTTGCAGTTTCGAGTACGATTAACATTTCGGGATGAAAAAATTCAGATACATAGTGAAAAGTAGATGCTTTCAAACGCGGTAAGTCTCATTTCAATCCCTGTGCAGGTTCCTTCTAGAAAAATTCCCAAACATCGCCTTCTTTCGCTAAGCGCCGGATCTAGTCCAATTTCTGGTTTCAGGGAGCTCGCAAGGGACCTCCATGGAAATGGTTGCAGTTTCGAGTACGATTAACATTTCGGGATGAAAAAATTCAGATACATAGTGAAAAGTAGATGCTTTTAAACGCGGTAAGTCTCATTTCAATCCCTCTGCAGGTTCCTTCTAGAAAAATTCCCAAACATCACCTTCTTCCGCTGAGCGCCGGATCTAGTCCAATTTCTGGTCTCAGGAAGCTCGAAAAGGACCTCCATGGAAATGGTTGCAGTTTCGAGTACGATTAACATTTCGGGATGAAAAAATTCAGAGACATAGTAGAAAGTGGAGACTTTCAAACCCAGTAAGTCTCATTTCAATACCTGTGCAGGTTCCTCCTAGAAAAATTCCGAAACATCGCCTTTCCGTCACTAGCTTCGAAATCTCGTCAAACTAGTTCCGAAAAGGACACTGACTTAAGTATCCACATCTCCACGAAAAATGAACATACACCAAAAAAAAAAATTCTGACGTGTACATTGAAATACGTTCCTTCAAACCCGCCAGGTCTCATTTCGAAGCTAGCACAACTCGCTCCGAGAAAAAATTCCGAAAAATCACTTCGCTACAGTATACCCGTCCCGGGAACTTCTCGCGATTCCGAGGCAATAGGTGTGAAACGGGGCGCGCATTCTTTCGCGATCACTTCTTCCCCGACTCGGTACGCACGGGAATCGGCAATAAAAAAGGTCCGCAGGACTTGAACCTTGAAACGGACCGATTTGCCAATCACGGGACCGAGGGGGGCTGCGCGGAACGCGAAACGCCTGGCATACCGGGACGACAAATGCGCCTTGGGCTGCCTGGCTCGAAGACAAAAGGTGCTAAGTCAGTGGAAGGGAGCGAGCCCGCTTGCACCGATCGTATATTTCGCCGGTCGCAGGTCGTTGCAGCGGCGCAGCGCCACGGTGCAACGCGCGGTATTCGCGGAATGAAGGCGTCCCGGGGCCCTCGAATCCTTTTCTCGGATAAAAAGCGGCGCTGAGGGACACGGTCCTAACTCACCGGCCAGAGAGAGAGAGAGAGAGAGAGAGAGAGAGAGAGAGAGAGAGCGAGAGAGAACGCTCTCACCTCCCCCCTACGTTTTTCTCTCTCTTTCTCTCCGCCCCGCGGCGCCGCGAGTGCGAAAATAATCGTCAGCTTTGTTGCGAGCCGCCTACACATGCGTCGACACGCTGCACGCGCACTCTCGCCGTCTCTCTCTCTTGTTCTCTGGCTCTCTCTCGCTCTCGCTGAAGTCCCTCAGAGTGGACAGCGTCGAACGGGACGCGCTGGAACGGGACAAGACGGCTGATGTGGTAATCCATCGCGCAGGGAAGCGAGGGATTTAATTAACCGGCGCGCATCTCGCGATCGCGGGCGTGGCGTAAATCAGGATTCCTGGTATTCGCCGGGGCCTTCGGACCGCCAGCGTTCCACTGTGAATCAAAGACTCGGTTCAGAGAGCCTCCGAGAGCGAGATACTCTCTCTGTGTGTCTCCCTCCTCTCTCTCTCACTCGTGATGTAGGACTGCCTTTGGCTCGCGGGTTTAGGTCTAATGGAACGCAGACGCGATAAACAAACAGGAAACGCAGATAGCGATCGTAATTGCGAGAAGAACAATTAGAACCGCGAGCCGAATGCCCGGGAAATGTACGAGAGGCGAATGGGATTGCGCGAACAAACTATTAACACGGTGATTAATTGTCGGGGCGAGATGAGCTACCAGGGATGGACTGTCGTGCTCGCTGGACGGGACCATCGAATGGAATTTCAGGTGTACTGAGGTTTGTAGAAGCTTCAGGCTTTAAAATGAAACCAAGAACGGTACCCTGCGATTTGTTTTTACGGAGTTATGGTTGTTTAAAGATTGATAGTTTTCTAGTCGTTTAGCTACCCTTATTCGGGTGACCTTCTCATTCAAAGTGACATAAAATGGTAGATAAAAATCGTAGAACAATTTTTTTGGTCTCGTTGCAAAGCGGAAGAAGTAATCTTCAAACTCGTCTTAGACCGACTCCTAGAAAAAATTTTTCGAGTTCCTTACAGAGGATTGATTTGGAAAAAGTACCAAAAAATTCAATAATATTTCTACTTTTCCAACCACATCTTGCGGTAAAAATTTTTTCGGAAAAAATGACCTACTGCTGCTGAAAGCGGACGATTTTCCCTTCAAAATGAGCCCAGGTAAATCCCCCTACGATTTTTTCTCGCAAAGTTATAATAGATCAAACATTGACACTTTTTTACTGTAGACTTCATAACCATTTTTCTAATGCCGACAACGTCCTTCTCACTAAAAGTGTCATAACTCGGCAAGAAAAAATCGTAGGTCCAAGGTTTTGGTCTCGTTGGAAAGCCAAAGAAGTAATCTTGAAATTCGCCTTAGACTAAGTCCTGGAAAAAATTTTTCGAGTTCCTTACAGAGGATTGATTTGGAAAAAGTACCAAAAAATTCAATAATATTTCTACTTTTCCAACCACATCTTGCGGTAAAAATTTTTTCGGAAAAAATGACCTACTGTTGCTGAAAGCGGACGATTTTCCCTTCAAAATGAGCCCAGGTAAATCCCCCTACGATTTTTTCTCGCAAAGTTATAATAGATCAAACATTGACACTTTTTTACTGTAGACTTCAGAACCATTTTTGTAATGCCGACAACGTCCCTCTTACTAAAAGTGTCATAACTCGGCAAGAAAAAATCGTAGGTCCAAGGTTTTGGTCTCGTTGGAAAGCCAAAGAAGTAATCTTGAAATTCGCCTTAGACTAAGTCCTGGAAAAAATTTTTTGAGCCCCGTAGAGAGGATTGATTTTGAAAAAGTACCAAAAAATTGATATTTTTACTTTTTTAGCCACATCTTGTAGTAAAAGTTTTTTCGGAGGAAGTGACTTGATGGTGCTCGAAGCGGACGATTTTTTCCTAAAAATGAGCCCAGGTAAATCCCCCTACGATTTTTTCTTGCAAAGTTATAATAGATCAAACATTGACACTTTTTTACTGTAGACTTCGTAACCATTTTTCTAATGCCGACGACGTCCCTCTCACTAAAAGTGTCATAACTCGGCAAGAAAAAATCGTAGGTCCACGTTTTTGGTCTCATTGGAAAGCGAAAACTTCAATCTACGGATGCATTTGAGTCCGATTATCCAGAAAATTTTTTGAGTTTTATCGAGTCACTTGAATTCGTGAAATTTGGAAAAAATAGTCATTTTTACTTCATCAAGCGCACTTTGGAGTTCGGAAATCCTAAAAGAACGAAACTTACGTGATTTGAAAAAGGAATATTCCCTCTTTAAAACGAGCCTACACGCATCACCGTCCTATCATTTTCCGCAGACCTACAGCAGCTTAAATATGACCAACCAGAGGTATCCCTACCATTACTCAGAACTCTTATGCTAATAATTAATTAACGATTGTTAAGAAACTTTAATCGCGATGGTGTATTCTTCGCCGACATCGAGCAGACCTGTCGGCGCGATCTATCGCGATTAGATCAACCAGGCGGCTCTTATCTTCGCGTTTGTTTCTAGCGGTGATTGAGAGTGGTTACACAGTAATTCTTTAAATCGACTTCTCAATTAGCCTTTTAAAATCACAATGATTTTCGCGTCGGTTTCCCTCGCTATACTCTCTCTCCCTCTTTCTCTGTCTTTGTCCCGGTTGGCAGCGTCGGCCCCGTGGCGAACGAACGCTGTGCGAATTGCCGCAGTAGCGAGACCGGACGATTCCGTTGCCGCATGGAAAAAGAGCGAGAGAGAACGAGAGAGAGAAAAAGAAAGAGAGTCGGCGAGGAGACGCGTGCACGAGTGCGTGATATCGCGGACACGCATCTCAGATCCCGTGCCGTGATATCGAGCACGCATATTACGAGGCCCAGAGAGCAGATGCTAACTTCGGTTGAACCCGAGCCGCTGCCTCCGTTCCCGGTCGTTGCTTCGACGCGAGCAACAGAAACAACCGCCACCGCCGCTGCCAACCGAGAAAGACAATGAGAGAGTTTTCGAGGTGCCCCGCGGGAACTCGGACTCGCCAGCCTGGACTTCCTCCTCCGGTTCAGTTTCCTTCCCTTGCCTCTACTTTCCTCTCCTTTCCTTTCTTTCTTTCGTCTCGGCCTGACAACCGACTCCACGTTCAAATCTCCCGCCAAAATTACTCCACACCCTCGCCCACTACATTTCAATTGCAAGATCGGCTTCACTCTAGAAGGAATCATTGTCCACACTGTTCTTATTACTTACGTCTGTAGAGAGACTGGCAAGATAAATTGGTTTTGTACCGTTCTTTCTCAGGAAAATTACGCCTCATACCCTCGCGTATAACATTTCAGTTTTAACACCAAACCTGCCGAACCTTAAAAGTGTCTGATGTGTAAACTGCGGATTTTATGGATTTTTGACTAAAAAGGGTACGTACAATTTAAAGCAATAGGCATGTTAAAATATATAAGGACATCAATGTATTACTTTCAGCTTAATAGGTTAATTAAAAGAAGAATACAATTTTTACATTTTTTATTTTACGGATCCGCAGCCTACTAATGTGTATGGTATTACAAAATTAACAAGATTAAATTTATTTATATTTTGTGCGATTTTTATTAGAATTACTGGAGTCCAAAAATGTATTAGAAGAATACAATTTTTACATTTTTTATTTTGCATAAGGATCCGCAGTCTACTAATGTGTATGGTATTACAAAATTAACAAGATTAAGTTTATTTATATTTTGTGCGATTTTTACTAGAATTACTGGAGCCCAAAAATGTATTAGAAGAATACAATTTTTACATTTTTTATTATGCATGAGGATCCGCAGTCTACTAATGTGCATGGTATTACAAAAATAACAAGATTAAGTTTATTTTTATTTTTTGCGATTTTTACTAGAATTACTGGAGTCCAAAAATGTCTTTGGAGGAATACAATTTTTACATTTTTTATTTTGCATGAGGATCCGCAGTCTACTAATGTGCACGGTATTACAAAATTAACAAGAACAAATTTATTTATATTTTTTGCAATTTTTCTAGAATTACTGAAGTCCAAAAATGTATTAGAAGAATACAATTTTTACATTTTTTATTTTGTATAAGCTTCCGCGGTCTACTAATGTGTATGGTATTAAAAGATTAACAAGATTAAGTTTATTTATATTTTGTGCAATTTTTACTAGAATTACTGGAGTCCAAAAATGTATTAGAAGAATACAATTTTTACATTTTTTATTTTACATGAGGATCCGCAGTCTACTAATGTGTATGGTATTACAAAAATAACAAGACTAAGTCTATTTATATTTTTTGCGATTTTTACTAGAATTACTGGAGTCCAAAAATGTATTAGAAGAATACAATTTTTACATTTTTTATTTTACATAAGGATCCGCAGTCTACTAATGTGTATGGTGTTACAAAAATAACAAGAACAAATTTATTTATATTTTTTGCGATTTTTACTAGAATTACTGGAGTCCAAAAATGTATTAGAAGAATACAATTTTTACATTTTTTATTTTGCATGAGGATCCGCAGTCTACTAATGTGTATGGTATTACAAAAATAACAAGATTATATTTATTTATATTTTGTGCGATTTTTACTAGAATTACTGGAGTCCAAAAATGTATTAGAAGAATACAATTTTTACATTTTTTATTATGCATGAGGATCCGCAGTCTACTAATGTGCATGGTATTACAAAAATAACAAGATTAAGTTTATTTTTATTTTTTGCGATTTTTACTAGAATTACTGGAGTCCAAAAATGTATTAGAAGAATACAATTTTTACATTTTTTATTTTGCATGAGGATCCGCAGTCTACTAATGTGCATGGTATTAGAAAATTAACGAGATTAAATTTATTTATATTTTGTAGAATTTTTAATAGAATTACTAGAGTCCAAAAATGTATTAGAAGAATACAATTTTTACATTTTTTGTTTTACATAAGAATCCGCAGTCTACTAATGTGTATGGTGTTACAAAAATAACAAGGACAAATTTATTTATATTTTGTGCAATTTTTACTAGAATTACTGGAGTCCAAAAATGTATTAGAAGAATACAATTTTTACATTTTTTATTATGCATGAGGATCCACAGTCTACTAATGTGCATGGTATTACAAAATTAACAAGATTAAGTTTATTTTTATTTTTTGCGATTTTTACTAGAATTACTGGAGTCCAAAAATGTATTAGAAGAATACAATTTTTACATTTTTTATTTTGCATAAGGATCCGCAGTCTACTAATGTGTATGGTGTTACAAAAATAACAAGAACAAATTTATTTATATTTTGTGCAATTTTTACTAGAATTACTGGAGTCCAAAAATGGGTGAGAAGAATACAATTTTTACATTTTTTATTTTGCATGAAGATCCGCAGTCTACTAATGTGTATGGTGTTACAAAAATAACAAGACTAAGTTTATTTATATTTTTTGCGATTTTTACTAGAATTACTGGAGTCCAAAAATGTATTAGAAGAATACAATTTTTACATTTTTTATTTTGCATAAGGATCCGCAGTCTACTAATGTGTATGGTGTTACAAAAATAACAAGAACAAATTTATTTATATTTTGTGCAATTTTTACTAGAATTACTGGAGTCCAAAAATGGGTGAGAAGAATACAATTTTTACATTTTTTATTTTGCATGAAGATCCGCAGTCTACTAATGTGTATGGTGTTACAAAAATAACAAGACTAAGTTTATTTATATTTTTTGCGATTTTTACTAGAATTACTGGAGTCCAAAAATGTATTAGAAGAATACAATTTTTACATTTTTTATTTTGCATAAGGATCCGCAGTCTACTAATGTGTATGGTGTTACAAAAATAACAAGAACAAATTTATTTATATTTTGTGCAATTTTTACTAGAATTACTGGAGTCCAAAAATGGGTGAGAAGAATACAATTTTTACATTTTTTATTTTGCATGAGGATCCGCAGTCTACTAATGTGTATGATATTACAAAATTAACAAGATTAAGTTTGTTTTTATTTTTTGCGATTTTACTAGAATTACTGGAGTCCAAAAATGGGTGAGAAGAATACAATTTTTACATTTTTTATTTTGCATGAGGATCCGCAGTCTACTAATGTGCATGGTATTACAAAAATAACAAGATTAAATTTATTTATATTTTGTGCAATTTTTACTAGAATTACTGGAGTCCAAAAATGTATTAGAAGAATACAATTTTTACATTTTTTATTTTGCATAAGGATCCGCAGTCTACTAATGTGTATGGTGTTACAAAAATAACAAGAACAAATTTATTTATATTTTTTGCGATTTTTACTAGAACTACTGGAGTCCAAAAATGTATTAGAAGAATACAATTTTTACATTTTTTATTTTGCATAAGGATCCGCAGTCTACTAATGTGTATGGTATTAGAAAATTAACAAGATTAAGTTTATTAATATTTTGTGCGATTTTTAGTAGAATTACTGGAGCCCAAAAATGTATTCGATCGACTCCCAATGAAAACACCTTTACAATCTCAATAATTGTCAAATAAAAAATCTAAAATTTGTAATTTCACCCATCGTGGTTGGTTTAGTGTTAACACATTGTTGACCCATCACGAGTAAATTCCTGTTTGCACTTGCATTATCAATTTCAATTTATGAGACCCAAGGCAAACTAGAATATTTCAAAACTAAAAAAATTAAATTATCATATTAAAAAAAATATTGAAAGTTATATAAAAGATATTCTCAAAGTTTCATCTTAATTCATTATCTATAAATAAAGTTTATTGAAGTTTATTTAGATTGCTTCACTTCCACATTCAATTATGAAACAATAGCAGATGACGTAAGACATGGCCCTGTATAAAATTACGTTCAAATTATGTTCACTCGAAGAAGAATCATTGTCTACTCTGTTTTATCATTCGAATTTCCCGCCAGGAAATTTGGCCACTGCTGGCCACGCCCCTTATACATACACGCCTCTATACGCACCTAACGTACACTTATATCAATTCTTAAAACCCGAACAATTACACAACGAAAAATCCAGAGAGTTTATAAAATAGAACGGTAATACCGGGTGTCCGAATAATTTCGGATCGGCTGAACCGTAAAATTCCTCGCGGCCCGATAAAGTCCGGGCTATTATCTTGATTTTCCAACCCTGCGTTTATGATTTTCTCGAAGATAGACTCGACTGAGTTAATAGAAGGGTTCGCGTAGCGCAATGCTCCGTCGAGGGCAGGCTCGCGTGCAGTTTCCAGCTCGGGGCCATCGCCGGGGCCAGCTCGCGGGCCAACCGGGGCCCTGACACTGTCCGCGTGCGTGCTCTCCACAAGCTCCCGTAATAAACGCGTTCGTTCCCGGTCCGGCTACCGGCCCGATGCAGTTTCGAGCCGAGTTTACGAGCGCGGCAGCTGCAAATCGTCGCAATTGAATTCGTAGTTTACGAGCGCGACACGCGATCCGATGGAATCTACTGAAAACGAGGATCTACTCTCCAGTCTGTTCAGAGCCGAAACCCACTGAAGCTATAAACGAGTGAATTCATTAGAAACCTGAGGATTGGCTGTCGTCGATATTTTTAAGGGATCGATAATTTTAATAATTTGATACTTTCGGTCCCCTTGTGCTCCGGGGGCCAACTAGCCACGCCCCTTTTGGACGATTCGAATATTTTCCCTGTGTCGAGAAGAAATAAAAATATTTTGCATTGATTCTGGGAAGCAGGAAGAACATAAAAATTGATTTCATCCCTTAACGACTTTGTTACATTAAAAGCAACATTACAACATTCTTGCATTTTTGAAGTCTTTCCCATTTCACATTTCACCAAACCAATTGCTTCATAAATGCATAAAGATCAGAATGATGCATAAAGAGCAGTCTAATGATCATTTTTTTCAATTAAAATTTATTAGATTTCAATATTTTTGACAAGTTGACAAAACGAGGCCAACTTTGTTAATTTTTTGTGGAGAAACCGTTGCAGCTAGAGAGATGCGGTTTGCAGCATATAATTGTACAGATATTAGGCTGTATAATGGCGTTTTTTGTTCAACAATATTTTCATCGCTGTGTTTACGAAATAATAGGAAATAGTGGAATATCGAGCCGTTTGATAAATCACGAAGGACGGCAACCGCAAGAGCCAAAGACAGTTAGGCGGTCGGTGTGCGTTAATTAGTAACGGTCTTAGCCGAAGGGCCCGCTGGCCAGGTACCCCAACCCCATCGGCCTACTTCCGCCGCGAATACATTACCACGGGGTGGCTGTTTTTTGTCGCGACGTTTCATTAAGGAACACGCGGCACCGTCGCTCACCTCCCTCTGCTCCCAGATGTCCTGTCTGTCCAACAGTCAAACGCAAACTGCCATCCTCTCGTGTACAGTGCTCCCCTTCCTTCGCACTTCCCCCATAAGTCATCAAAAACAGCTTATGTTCAATCTGGAACAAATGCGGTATCAGCTAATTGCACGTAACCGCGAAACTCGGGTGCGGAGACAGTCTAGTTTGACCTAATTTGATCTTCCTTGGCATTGTTTGACCTGGTTTGATCTAGTTTGATCTAGTTTGATCTAGTGTCACTTAGACCTGGCCCTTAACACTGGACATACCACTACCGGTCAAATAACCGGTCTTAGATTTTTAATTTTATAATTAATGCAAGCACGTATTGCAATAAAAATTGCAGAAAATGTAAATAAATGGAGCTTTGTCATTTTTGTCACATGAAACATTTTAATCGCTTACAGGGCTCGGTAGGTTTAGCGTTAAATCTGTGGTTGTCAGGCGAATCACCGCATGTCACAATTTGTAAAATTTTGAGTTTACACATTAATTAAACGCTATAGCATAGGATTTACATATTTACCAGAAGAAAAGCCATGAAAATAAATTGGAAAGGCTCGAAAAACAGTGCAAATTAACCAATGTCCTATGTCAAAGAAAGGGGGGGAGAGAGGGGGGGGAGGGAAAGAGCATTTAGTGATCAAAACTTTAAACAGCAATGTCTCGAAACTGGGATCCTGATTGACCACAGAAACAACGTGTAGAATTCGTTAAATTCGATAAATTCGTTAAATACAAAAGTGACGATACCGAGGAAGCGTTGTCCTCGATTCCGTACGGGCGGGACCCTTAGGGTCGCGTATAAAAATACGTTTCACCGTGGTATGCGGTAGAAGCGAGCGGATCAGAGCGGAGAGAGCAGAGCAATATCCACCCCGCGCGATAGGAGTGGACGGTCCAGCGTGTTCCCCTGTTATTAGGGACAATTTCCAATTGGCCCCGGGCTCCCATGCGGTCTTGGGAGGGAGCGTGGGGGCCAGGGGGACGCTGCGAGAGCCGCGGCAAGGCGCGGCGCGCACTCCCATATACGTACTTTACGAAAACACGAGAGCGATCGAGTTCTCTCGTAAGACACACGCGGGGCAGCCACATAATATTATGTGATACCCGGGGGTAAGTGCGTGGAGGAAATCTTTCGAGGATAGGGGTACACGGTGTTCCAGAAACACGGGAATCTTCCGTAGCGAACAGTTCTATCATCATGCTAGCTAGAAACGTCAATATTCACATGTAAACCTCAAAATCAGAGGGAGACGATCTTCCCTCATGTGTGGTTGGGTCAGAATGGACCAGAGCGTCATACTCAAATGATTCCACATAACTTGGGTAGCAGAAAACCAGGTACATACATAAATATTTCGAACTGGAACGGTCCGACAAATATACGCAATACATTAATTACCCCTGTGTGTAGCTAGGTGAAACTGAACCGGATCGTCATACCGATGTGATGATACACAATTTGGCTAGCCGAGAACCAGGTAAACACACAATTCCATCCAAAAACTCCAGTAGATTAGGTCAGAGACCATACGCAATACATAAGCTAGCCCCTGGAACCAAATCAGACGAATGTCCCCTGTGTGTAATTAGGTGAAATTGAACTGGAGCACCATACCGAGGTGTTGATACACAATTTGGCTAGCCGAGAACCAGGTAAACACACAATTCCATCCAAAAACTCCAGTAGATTAGGTCAGGGAGCATACGCAATACATAAGCTAGCCCCTGGAACCAAAGAAGACGAATGTCCCCTGTGTGTAGCTAGGTGAAACTGAACTGGACCATCATACCGAGGTGATGGTACACAATTTGGCTAGCCGAGAACCAGGTAAACACACAATTCCATCCAAAAACTCCAGTAGATTAGGTCAGAGAGCATACGCAATACATAAGCTAGCCCCTGGAACCAAAAAAGACGAATGTCCCCTGTGTGTATCTAGGTGAAATTGAACTGGAGCATCATACCGAGGTGTTGGTACACAATTTGGCTAGCCGAGAACCAGGTAAACACACAATACCATCCAAAAACTCCAGTATATTAGGTCAGGGAGCATACGCAATACATAAGCTAGCCCCTGGAACTAAAAAAGACGAATGTCCCGTGTGTGTAGCTAGGTGAAATTGAACTGGAGCGTCATACCGAAGTGTTGATACACAATTTGGCTAGCCGAGAACCAGTAAACACACAATTCCATCCAAAAACTCCAATAGATTTTAGGTCAGGGAGTATACGCAATACATAAGCTAGCCCCTGGAACCAAAAAAGACGAATGTCCCGTGTGTGCAGCTAGGTGAAACTGAACTGGAGCATCATACCGAGGTGATGGTACACAATTTGGCTAGCCGAGAACCAGGTAAACACACAATTCCATCCAAAAACTCCAGTAGATTAGGTCAGAGAACATACTCAATACATAAGCTTAGCCCCTAGAAGCAAAAAAGACGGAAGACGCGTTTGCCTAGCTATTTCGACCAACTTAAAATGACCAGGGGTGTTATCTACTGAGGGATGGCAGTAAGGAGGACAATTGTGAGCAAAGTTACTGATATCCAGCTTAAGACAACAATGGAAAATGATTCGGGTTGGACGTCGGACGCGAGATGCTGGCTCGTTGGATGATTTTCGGGACGCCGTGTAGGTTTGCGGTTTTATGGCCGGGCCGTTCTCTCTCTCCAGGTGCATCTTGAGCATATTGTATGATAAGCAGCGTTGCATTTTTGCCACGAGACCCCGCCGGGGGCGATCGAGGCACTTCCAAGTTCGAGCCAGACGCCGCGCTATGCCGCGCCGCGCCGGGCAGAGAGGGTGGAAAGGATAAGCGTGCGCGCCGCGCAAAAACGAGCAACCAGAACGGGAGAGAGAGAGGATCCTCCGAGTCGCGAGAGATCACGGGCCCAGGGTGTGTGTGTACACGACGGAGGATACTGCGCAACGGCCCCGTGAGAAGGGAGGCCGGGACGTATAATCATTGCGATTATCTTGTATTAGGTATTGACTACGGATTTGCATAATGGTACCTACCTAAGGCACCCTCCGAGCCGTGGAAACCGATCGAAGCTACCCCCTAAGCTGCGAGGCTGGACGTTTCCCTCCTTCTCCTAGCAAATTCTCGAGATCCGAATCTACCGCGCGGCTGTTGCTCCAACTTCGAGGAAGCTGGGAGCAACGTTGCAGAGCCACGGTGGAACTTCGTCTATCCAGTGTCCAGGTGCGCCGATCTCCGTGGTCCCGAAACCGAGGTAATAGACTTAAATCGACTCTAATCTGTCCCGATATTATAATACCAGACCGCCGGAAACGCGATACCCAACCTGAGAAGGTGTTTTATGCCGGCGATCCACACCCCGGCGAATTTGAATACGCTGATGACCATCGGTCTAGCGGCTAACCATAGGCTGCAGCTGTAACTCATGGTTTCACCGCTACGGGGCCACGGTTGACACCTTTCTCGCCGATCATCGTGCGCGATCTAACCTCCGTACATGTAGGCCGACGTCAATCGACGCGGCTGAGGACGAATCCTTTTTGCTACCCACTGATGATTACGGTCAATAAGTTCTTAGGTTCATTAATTTCTGAATTGTTGGACGGGAAAATTTTTGCGGGGCGCGTGACTCAGTGGCCCTCGAAGCGAAGGCTTTCCCTTTACAATGAGCCCGGGTAGATCCCCCTACGATTTTTTCTCGCGAAGTTATAATAGATCAAACATCGACACTTTTTTACTGTAGACATCATAACCGCTTTTGTAATGCCGACGACATCCTTCTCACTAAAAGTGTCATAACTCGGCAAGAAAAAATCGTAGGTCCAAGTTTTTGGTCTCGTTGGAAAGCGAAATGAGTGATCTTCGAATTCGTCTTAGAGCGTGTCCTAGAAAAAATTTGTTGAGCTCCGTAGAGAGGATTGATTTTGAAAAAGTACCAAAAAATTAATATTTTTACCTTTTCAACCACATCTTGCGGTAAACATTTTTTCGGAGAAAGTGACTTGATGGTTCTCGAAGCGCACGATTTTTCCTTTAAAATGAGCCCGCGTAGATCCGCCTACGATTTTTTTTCGCAAAGCTACAACAGGTTGAAGATCGACAATTTTTTACTGATGACTTCATGATCCTTCTTCTAATGTTAACGGCGCACTTTTCACTAAAAGTGTCATAACTCGGCAAGAAAAAATCGTAGGTCCAAGTTTTTGGTCTCGTTGGAAAGCGAAATGAGTGATCTTCGAATTCGTCTTAGAGCGTGTCCTAGAAAAAATTTGTTGAGCTCCGTAGGGAGGATTGATTTTGAAAAAGTACCAAAAAATGAATATTTTTACCTTTTCAACCACATCTTGCGGTAAAAATGTTTTCAGAGAAAGTGACTTGATGGTTCTCGAAGCGCACGATTTTTCCTTTAAAATGAGCCCGGGTAGATCCGCCTACGATTTTTTTTCGCAAAGCTACAACAGGTTGAAGATCGACAATTTTTTACTGATGACTTCATGATCCTTCTTCTAATGCTGACGGCGCACTTTTCACTAAAAGTGGCATAACTTGGCAAGAAAAAATCGTAGATCAATTCTTTTGGTCTCATTGGAAAGCGGAGACTTCATACTATAAACTAATTTTAGTCCGATTTGCGAAAAAAATTTTTTGAGTTTTGTAGAGTCACTTTATTTCGAAAAATTTCCAAAAATCGACGATTTTGACTCTATCAGGTGTATTTTCGAGTTCGCAAGGTCTATCAAAATGCGTCTTACGTGATTGTAAAGTAGAAAGTTCACTCTTTGAAACGAGCCCGAGTGCATCGCGCTCCGATCATTCTCCACGAAATTACATCAGACTTAATGACCCGAATTGAATAACTACAGTCCCCACATAGTGCCATTCGATCGGGCCCGAAAATGGCCGATGCGATTCGATAAGGGCCCCGTCAGACGGTCCCAGAAACACGTGTAGAGGGAGGGAAGGGACTTCCGCGTGTCGAAAGCCGCGGAAGGACGTAAAAATGACGAGACACGAGAGGAGTCGACGAGGGGGAACCAGGTGAGACGGTGTTCCGCGACGGCTGAAGCGTGACGGGGGATGTAGAGGAGGAGGGCGGAGGGGCAGTGAGCCCCGACTAGGCCCCAGAGATAACGATCCCCTCGATCTGGATCGCAAAACGCATCCAGGGTCGTGAACGCACGCATGCACGCACGCGGTGTGTGCGAGACGCGGACGGAACGGAGGAGAACGAAAAGCTCGTGAAATGGAACGAGACGGAAGAGGAGATTTTTATCTGACCCCGGGCCTGGGTCGACATATGGGGCCGCTCGTGGGACCAGCGAGTCATTTGGCCCTCTCTCTCTCTCGGTGACTAATTAGCAGCGAGCTTGCGGTTGCGTGAATCGAATTTTCGGAGACGACAGCAGCGAAACTTTTTCGGAATCGAAGTCTTCGCGTTGTGGCGCCCACGTGCCTGATGGTCTCACGATCGTCGGGCGAAATGGTAACGGGCATTGTTTCGAGATATCGATCGTCGATCGCCATCTACTAGCGCAGATTCGCATCCCACGATTAAGATACGGCTGATTAACACCAGGAATGCCAATTAAGGCGTCTCCCCTTCGAGATGAACTGGATAACATTTTTCTTCTTGTACCATATCGTAGATTAGACGTTAGAAAGTACGTCTACCGAGTTTAACAGTTGAATTGGTCGATTTGGAAGGAGCTGTTCAATCAAGAATATTTTCTTCGGGAGTAATTCTGAAATGAACGAACATTTTTGAGAAAAAATTACGGTTCCTTCTCGGAAGTTTCCTGGAAAGTTTGCAAACGATCGGCTAAGCAGTCTTTTATGCGCGAGTATCGAGAGTCGCGGTCGTAGGCGTAGTTTCGCGACTCGCCGCGGTAGGCGTAGTCGCGGGGCCCGTTGCAACGCATACCGATGGGAGTAGGAACAAGAGGAAGAAGAAACTAGGAGGGAGGGGGGTCGCGGAGGGTCCGCGGAGGAATTATCGGGGTCTCTCGTTTGCCTACGGGGCCCGGCGGACCCTCGCGGAGTAGCTAATGCAAGCGACCATTACTCGGATGGTGAACCAATGGAGAAGATCCCCACGCCCCCTTCGAACTTACTCCGCGCAGACCGCATGCAAATACGCGCGTGCAGGATGCACCCAAGGATAAGCCTCTTTCTCTCCACTCCCCCACCCTCTTCCTTCCTTCCTACCTTTCTTTCTTTCTTTATTTCTTTCTTTCCTGACCGACGAGCAAATATTTATTCGCGCGAATCTATGAGACCGGCTCGTACGATCTGGCCCCTGGATTTTCACCGGAGAAGAGAAATCCTTGGACGTGGACTCAATTTCACTTATTTTAACCATCCTGCACATTTCGCTGGGCCCTACTCATTTATTTTGTTTATTTCAGTTGGCTCGAGTTCGCGCAGAAAGCGGTTCAATGTCCGCAAGGTATTTATTTAAACAGTAAAGGATCGATGTATGTATTTTACAATATTTAACATTCCAACGTATAGTCTACCTCTGTGAAATATGTCTACTTCTGTGAAATATTATAAATAGTTTTATGTTTGTTAGCCCCTAGGATCGCGGAAGATGAACGTGCCCTATGTGTAACTGGCCTAAAATGAACATGACCGCCACAATAAAGTGTTGAATCATGATTTGGGTAGCTGAGTATGAGGTAAACATACATTTCATACCAACCATTGCAGTAGATTGGGCCCAACAGGTATACGCAACACATGAGCTTAGCCCCTAGAATCGCGGAAGATGAACGTGCTCCATGTGTAACTGGTCTGACACGAACCTGACCGCCACAATTAAGTGTTGATACGTAATTTGGGTAGGAAAGAATGAGGTAAACAAACATTTCATACGGACCACTACAGCAGATTGGGCCCAACAGGTATACGCAACACATGAGCTTAGCCCCTAGGATTGCGGAAGATGAACGTGCCCCATGTGTAACTGGCCTTAAAATGAACCTGACCGCCACAATCAAGTATTGATACATGATTTAGGTAGCAGAGAATAAGGTAAACATACATTCCATACTGACCACTGCAGCAGATTGGGCCGAACAGGTATACGCAACACATGAGATTAGCCTCTAGGATCGCGGAAGATGAACGTGCCCCATGTGTAACTAGCTTAAAATGAACCTGACCGCCACAATCAGGTGTTGATACATGATTTAGGTAGCAGAGAATGAGGTAAACAAACTTTTCATACGAACCACTACAGCAGATTGGGCCCAACAGGTATACGCAACACATGAGCTTAGCCCCTAGAATCGCGAAAGATGAACGTGCTCCATGTGTAACTGGCCTAACACGAACCTGACCGCCACAATCAAGTGTTGATACATAATTTGGGTAGCAGAGAATGAGGTAAACATACATTCCATACTGACCACTGCAGCAGATTGGGCCCAACAGGTATACGCAACACATGATCTTAGCCCCTAGAATCGAACAAGACGAACGTACTTATGTATTTGAATCGCAATGACCCCGTGTATGCCACGCTAATGCATCGATGACTATAATACAATACTCCAAAGGGTTAAATCTTCCCATTACCATCCAACTAGTCTGTCGAATCACCTCGGTACCATTTTCATTTCGAAGTCACGAAGAAAGTCAAGTTACACTTTCCCCGGTGGATCCGAGGGGAGGATCAATGATCACTCTCGATCCCGACAGACACGGTGGACGATCTCGAGAGAGTACAAGGGGGTGGGGGATGTTGCGGGGGGCTTCAATTTAAAAAAGTGAGACCTGACGCTGGTAAACAATGGCCAATGATAAATACGACGCATTCCCACAGCCCATTATAATCTTATTGTTGGACTTGTTTCTCGTGTGCAGGTGGCAGCAGCGAGTCACGAGACGGTACAAGGGCTGGGGGGAGGGGGAGGTGCGCGAGAGGGCACCGGTTAGAGAGATATAAACGAGTACGGGGAACCGGGGAACCAGAACCAGAGGAAGAGAACCACCAACAAGACCCCGAACCTCTCTTCTCTCTCTCCCCCCCACGTCTTCTATCTTATTTGAACGTAGCTGCCTCCCCACCCCCTGGGCCCCTCTCTCGGGACCCGTGTCCTCTCTCGGGGCCTCGTCGAGGGGGCACACAGATGCCACCGTAGAGATACTGATTATAAACTCCATTCCATTTGTAACGAGGTCCATCTATTTTGGCGCCCAACGCTCGTTGCGAGCCGGGACCTAGGTAGCGCCAGATTTTAATACGATATCCCCCGCATTATCATTCGTTTCGTAGCCCCCCTCCTCCTCGCCGCCCTTCTTTCTCTGAATGCTGAGGAATCGGGGGTGAGGATGGAACGCGATAGCTCAGGTCTTCGAGGAACTGGGGAAAGTGGGGCACCGTACCCCTTCTCGAGGGGAAAATTGCTGGTGGGAGGCCATGTGCAGCTTCAACTTTGTGTACAGGGGTTACTGAGACTTGCAGCCTGGAGAAATTAGACTGGGACCTTTAGTACTGAGGTATTGGGGCCCTAAGTTGGGGTCTAGGGAAAAATGGCACTTCAAGATAGAGGGTAGATAATAATTTTTTTCCGAGGTTGTGGGGAAGATATCGTGGTGTGACTCGGTGGGTTTGATTGAGGACACTTTTTTGCAGATCTCTGAATTTTTTGGATGAGAAATATTAATAGTCGACGAAGTTATGGTCATTCAAGTGAAGCCACTTCTAGTGTACGAAATCTTGGTTAATGACTCGCATAGCAGAATTTAGGAACTTTGACAATTTTTTCCTAGGATAAGTCTAAAGGTACGGTGATGAGGTTTGTTGGGTTCGATAGAGTGTACTTACGAGTAGATCGTGTATTTTTTTCATCCGGAAATATTAATAATTGCCAGAGTTATGATCAGTCTGCTTCGACCCATTTCCCTCAACATTGTTTTACGAACATCGACCGTTCTTTTCCAGGAACCCCGTGAGCATTCTAACCATTTTGATAAAATTTGGAATAACAGTACCTGCGGAACCCCAAACAGGGTATATCCTTTCGCCGCATGGTTTCCTTTCGTATTTTTTTGTTTTCGAGGAAAAAGAAGACGAGGGGGTGGAAACGAAGAGGGTGGAAACGCGTTTCCAAGGGAGCAGGGCCATTCGTTATGTTTCGAGGTCCGAGAGGACGGCTGGACGGACATATTTTTCGACGAGCTTGCGCACAAATCACCTGGAAGCCACCGTGAGGCGCGCAGGGGTCGTGAGAAACGTCCTCTCTCCTCGGTTTTTCTTCTTTTCCTTTTTCCCCCTGCGTGTCTGGCGCACGCGGGGGAGGGATGTCACCGCTCGCATTGTTTTAAGGCGGATTCCTAACGGGAGATCTGCCGCGCCGGCAGGTAGACGACGTTTACGAGCCAAGATCCCTCGTCGAGGACGAGGTCCTGGTCGTTAAAGCTTCCTCCGGCGCGGGGGGAGGTCTCTCGGGGAATGTTTAATTAAATTTCTCGGGTGTCGACTGCCTCGACGATCAAATTTTCGAGCGACGCCACGGCAGACGCCACGGGAAAATTGAGACGCGAAGCAGCGTTCTTCACGGACGTATGTCATTCCCGCAAATTTTTCTTTCCTGGAAAAAACCACTCCAGTACATATCTGTCTCCGTTCTTAGGTAGAATGCGGTTTTTATCTGGTCTGAACTAACTATGACTATAACTTCGACAACTGTAATTATTTTTCAATGAAAAAATTGCTATACCTACTCGAAAATATCATCTACCAAACCCCATAAATATTGTGACGATAACCACACGATCTTCCGAGATAAAAAATCTCAAAGCTGCAAGAAAATTATTTTATAAGAAGTTTATTAAGATTTCTTATCCTAGAAGTATCTTCAGGTTGATAACTATAACTTCGACAACTGTAAGTATTTTTTCATGTAAAAATTGCTATAACTACTCGAAAGTATGTTCTACTAAACCCCATAAATCTCGTCACGATAACCTCACGATCTTCCGAGAAAAAAAATCTCAAAGCTGCAAGAAAATTATTTTATAAGTAGTTTATTAAGATTTCTTATCCTAGAAGTATCTTCAGGTTGATAACTATAACTTCGACAACTGTAAGTATTTTTTCATGTAAAAATTGCTATAACTACTCGAAAGTATGCTTTACTAAACCCAGTAAATCTCGTCACGATAACCTCACGATCTTCCGAGAAAAAAAATCTCAAAGCTGCAAGAAAATTACTTTATAAGAAGTTTATTAAGATTTCTTATCCTAGAAGTACCTTCAGGTTGATAACTATAACTCCGCCAACTATGAACATTTCTTCACGAAAAAATTACGAGATCTACTCGAAAGTATGCTCTACCAAACCCCGTACATCTCGTCACGATAACCTCACGATCTTCCGAGATAAAAAATCTCAAAGCTGCAAGAAAATTATTTTATAAGTAGTTTATTAAGATTTCTTATCCTAGAAGTATCTTCAGGTTGATAACTATAACTTCGACAACTGTAAGTATTTTTTCATGTAAAAATTGCTATAACTACTCGAAAGTATGCTCTACTAAACCCAGTAAATCTCGTCACGATAACCTCACGATCTTCCGAAAAAAAATCTCAAAGCTGCAAGAAAATTACTTTATAAGAAGTTTATTAAGATTTCTTATCCTAGAAGTACCTTCAGGTTGATAAGTATAACTCCGCCAACTATGAATATTTCTTCACGAAAAAATTACGAGATCTACTCGAAAGTATGCTCTACCAAACCCCGTAAATCTCGTCACGATAACCTCACGATCTTCCGAGATAAAAAATCTCAAAGCTGCAAGAAAATTATTTTATAAGAAGTTTATTAAGATTTCTTATCCTAGAAGTATCTTCAGGTTGATAACTATAACTTCGACAACTGTAAGTATTTTTTCATGTAAAAATTGCTATAACTACTCGAAAGTATGCTCTACTAAACCCAGTAAATCTCGTCACGATAACCTCACGATCTTCCGAAAAAAAATCTCAAAGCTGCAAGAAAATTACTTTATAAGAAGTTTATTAAGATTTCTTATCCTAGAAGTACCTTCAGGTTGATAAGTATAACTCCGCCAACTATGAATATTTCTTCACGAAAAAATTACGAGATCTACTCGAAAGTATGCTCTACCAAACCCCGTAAATCTCGTCACGATAACCTCACGATCTTCCGAGATAAAAAATCTCAAAGCTGCAAGAAAATTATTTTATAAGAAGTTTATTAAGATTTCTTATCCTAGAAGTATCTTCAGGTTGATAACTATAACTTCGACAACTGTAAGCATTTTTTCATGTAAAAATTGCTATATCTACTCGAAAGTATGCTCTACTAAACCCCGTAAATCTCGTCACGATAACCTCGCGATCTTCCGAGAAAAAAAATCTCAAAGCTGCAAGAAAATTATTTTATAAGTAGTTTATTAAGATTTCTTATCCTAGAAGTATCTTCAGGTTGATAACTATAACTTCGACAACTGTAAGTATTTTTTCATGTAAAAATTGCTATATCTACTCGAAAGTATGCTCTACTAAACCCCGTAAATCTCGTCACGATAACCTCGCGATCTTCCGAGAAAAAAAATCTCAAAGCTGCAAGAAAATTATTTTATAAGTAGTTTATTAAGATTTCTTATCCTAGAAGTATCTTCAGGTTGATAACTATAACTTCGACAACTGTAAGTATTTTTTCATGTAAAAATTGCTATAACTACTCGAAAGTATGCTCTACTAAACCCAGTAAATCTCGTCACGATAACCTCACGATCTTCCGAGAAAAAAAATCTCAAAGCTGCAAGAAAATTACTTTATAAGAAGTTTATTAAGATTTCTTATCCTAGAAGTACCTTCAGGTTGATAAGTATAACTCCGCCAACTATGAATATTTCTTCACGAAAAAATTACGAGATCTACTCGAAAGTATGCTCTACCAAACCCCGTAAATCTCGTCACGATAACCTCACGATCTTCCGAAAAAAAAATCTCAAAGCTGCAAGAAAATTACTTTATAAGAAGTTTATTAAGATTTCTTATCCTAGAAGTACCTTCAGGTTGATAAGTATAACTCCGCCAACTATGAATATTTCTTCACGAAAAAATTACGAGATCTACTCGAAAGTATGCTCTACCAAACCCCGTAAATCTCGTCACGATAACCTCACGATCTTCCGAAAAAAAAAATCTCAAAGCTGCAAGAAAATTATTTTATAAGAAGTTCATTAAGATTTCTTATCCTAGAAGTATCTTCAGGTTGATAACTATAACTTCGACAACTGTAAGCATTTTTTCATGTAAAAATTGCTATATCTACTCGAAAGTATGCTCTACTAAACCCCGTAAATCTCGTCACGATAACCTCGCGATCTTCCGAGAAAAAAAATCTCAAAGCTGCAAGAAAATTATTTTATAAGTAGTTCATTAAGATTTCTTATCCTAGAAGTACCTTCAGGTTGATAACTATAACTCCGCCAACTATGAGTATTTCTTCACGAAAAAATGACGAGATCTACATGAAAGTATACTCTATCGAGCCCAAAACAAACATCATGCCGGTACCTGTAGAATTTACCCACAAAAAATATTTAGTTGAACTGTACGATCTAAGAAACAGCACGGACCCGAAGATTCCTGCGCGTACATATTTCGGAGGGTCGATGGAAATATAATACGTGTAGGAATCCCGTTGTTGGTCCCTGGAAAAGCGATACGGCAGATCCGAATGGAAAAGCTGAAAGAGGGAGGGAGAGGGGGGAGACCTGAAACAAAAGGTGTTGTCAGGCGTTAAGGTCGAGAAGTCCTGGTTTCACCTAAATCTTCCTGACGTTTTCCCGAAGAAACACGCCGCGAAATCCCAGGTAAAATCCCGTTTCGTCACGAGGGGCCCCTTCGGACGAGAAAATAAAGTTTCCACTTTACACGAGCGGCCCCGAATCGTGGCAGGTATATTGCTCGAACTTCGCCCGGGCACACCCCGTATAATTGGTCGATGAAGATTCCGGAGATTACCGTCGGAATATTAATCTCTGGACCAACGAGACGTTTTCGGCTACCGAAACGCTGCGCTGGCTGTCCGACATTCCTGACCGTGTCCGAGAGGGAGGACACGTTTTTCCATCGACCGTCGAACAGCCTAACTGTTCGAAGGATAACGGAGCTGTCCACAGAATGCAGCACTGCTCGAGCTCTATTGTTTCAAGCTGGGACACAAAAAATATGAAGTACACCCACGATCGAAATTCGAGGCACTTTCACTGATGAAAAATTGAGTATATTCAGCCGAGTGTAACTTGGTAAAAAATAATGGGCCGGTGATCCACTTCGGTCCATTTTAATCAGCACAGCTTCCGCTTCCGATACACTCAAGTTATCCTTTTTTACCATTTTTTTAATTCAAGATCTGAGCAGAATAACAAAAATGACCATTTTTGGGTACTTTTACAGATTCAATCGACTCCACGGAGTTCAAAAAATTTTTTCTAGGACTCGCACTTAAATGAATTTGAAGACTAGAGTCTGCGCTTTCCAACGAGTCCAAGAACGTTAATCTACGATTTTTTATTGCCGTTCTATGACACTTTGAATAAAAAATGGACCCACGGCGTCTGCATAAGGGTTAGTAAATGCTGAGTGAAAAATCATTCATGTTTGAACATTCATAATTTTGGGGGAAAAAATCGCAGAATGATCTACCTTAGCTCATTTTAAAGGGTGAATCATACTCTTTGAGCTCCTTTAAGCCGTATCTCCCGGAATTGTTCTCATCCTAAGATATGGACGAAAAAGTAAAACTAATCATTTTGAGGTACTTTTTCAAATTCAATCACCTCCATGGAGTTAAAGAATTTTTTCTAGGACTCGCACTTAAATGAATTTGAAGACTGGAGTCTGCGCTTTCCAACGAGTCCAAGAACGTTAATCTACGATTTTTTATTGCCGTTTTATGACACTTTGAATAAAAAATGGACCCACGGCGTCTGCATAAGGGTTAGTAAATGCTGAGTGAAAAATCGTTCATGTTCGAACATTTATAATTTTGGGGAAAAAAATCGCAGAATGATCTACCTTAGCTCATTTTAAAGGGTGAATCATACTCTTTGAGCTCCTTTAAGCCGTATCTCCCGGAAATGTTCTTATCCTAAGATATGGACGAAAGAGTAAAAATAGTAATTTTCAGGTACTTTTTCAAATTCAATCACCTCTATGGAGTTCAAAAAATTTGTTTCGCTACAGCAACTATACTGTATCTAAAGATTAAGGTTTTCGCTTTCAAATGAGACCAAAAATATGGTCGTACGATTTTTCGTTACCGTTTGGTGACAGTTTGAATAAAAGATGTCACGCAGATGTGGTGGTTGGGTCGCGAAAATAGAAGGTAATTGTATAAAAATGTGTAAATTGAAAAAGTGTCGCCTGTTATGGGAACGGGGATTACCGGTGCTCGATTGGCAATGGTTCTGTCGAACGTTAGCCCAATAAAGACGGCATAACAACAATCCCCCGTCGGACAATACCGTTTGTTTCTCGTGGCCGGATCCACATTGAATTGCGTGTGGTCAATTATATTATGTTAAGTAGAGCAGCGCGTATGCGTGGCCCGTGACGTATCGCTGGTAAGGATCGGTCGTGGTCGAGAGAGACCGGTGGCCCATTCCCCTGCCTCTCTAATAACGCATTGTGCCCATCGCGTGGCATATTAGGTTTATGCTAATACCTCACTACCGAGGATCCGCCGATCGAGTATCTCTGATTCGAATCGCGCGCTTCGGCCCGCGTGGGCAGCTTCTAATCGACCGAATCTACTCGCCGGCTAAATTAATCGAAAATTAAAACCTTCGTGTCATTGAAATTCAACCCGAAATTCACTGCACTTCACGTTGAATGTCGAGAAGCGAATGCAGCACGCGCTATGCACATTCCACTTTTCGTTCGTGGTCCCATAAAGTGGTAACAAAAAATCGTACCGTCACGTTTCTGGTCCCGTTCGAAAGCTAACACTTCAATCTTTAACAACAATGCAGTTGCAGTAACGAAAAAAATTTTTTTAACTGTGTGAAGTCGATTGAAGTTGAGAAAGTACCAAAAAATTACCATTTTTGCATTTTTATCTGTATTTTGAGGTGCACATTTTTTCGCAACAGGTAACTTAGGAGTCTCGAAAGCGCAGATTTTGACCTTCAAAATAAGCCCAGGAGGATCGTCCTCCGACTTTTATTCACGAAGATACGATAATTTAAATAAGTGTACTCTGGGGTATGCTGATACCGTCGGCACACTTTTCATTCAAAGTGCTAGAAAACGGTAACGAAAAATCGTAGAACACTTTTTGAGGTCTCATTGGAAAGCTGAAACATCAATCTGTAAATCCCACGTGTTCTAAATTACGAAAACAATTTTTTCGGTTCCTGAGAGAACTTTAAACTCGAAAAATGTCCAAAAAATGGCCATTTTCACGTTAAGTAGTGTATTTTCGAGGAAAAAATTCTGAAATAAATGGGAATCACGGGGTTTAAAAGTGCAATGTTCACCCTTTAGAATTAGCCTAGGTACATCGTTCTCCGATCATTTTTCACGGAGTTACAGTGAGTTTTATTTCACGACCAATGTCCAGAACCATCAAAGGCGGTTCACTTTCGATTTCCATGAATCGAAGACACTTCAAAAGCGTCGTAACCGCGTGAAAATCGCGAGAGGTGATTGGAGGGGAGTACTCGGGGATTCCGCGACGGAGGACTCGGAGGCATCGTCGGGAATGATAGTGAGAGATTGGCTTGCCTTGATAATCGGCGCGGCGCGTCTCTTCCTTCGGCTCCGGGTGTGGGTGTGAGCGGGCCGTGGCTTTTTAACGCTTCTCACAGACGAGCGAGACGAACGAGACGAGCTGCCGGACCCCCCGGCGCGTTAACGGAACCCGATTGTGCGTCAGCTCGAAGAATACGCGCCGCGAGGTTCGAGAAGCAACTCGCATCCTCGAAATCGTACAACACGCGATCGAACGCCGTTCTATTATCCTCCAACGTCAGACTACTCAATATTCCGGTACCTATTGAACAGCATACAACAATTTTCAAACATGGAAACAACCGGCTTTGCAGAAATTGAAAAATTTTCTTCTCGTGTGAAACCTATGTAAACTTGAAGAACGAAGCCTCAGCTTCCCAACGAGACCAAGGAAAGTGATCTACGATTTTTTTTGCCGGAGTTATAGTAGTTTGAATTAGAAACGTGTTCCCAGGAATAGCATAATTCGTAGATCATAAAACTCTCAGTCATTATCAATGTTTATGTTGTTGTAACTTCTAGAAAAAAAATCGCACGGAAATTTTCCTGGGCTCATTTTAAAGGGTGAAATCTGCGCTTTCGAGCTCCACAAGTTATTTTCCTCGATGACGATTTTCTGATAAACAGCGAACAGAATTGTAAAATTGGTCACTTTTTGAGAGTTAGTCGAATTCAACCGTCTGCCCAGGGTTCGAAAAATTTTTTTCGCAACTGGGACCACATTGTTTTGAAATATTGAAGTTTTTGCTTTGAGAAGAGACCAGGAACGTGGTGCCACGATTAATTTTGCCGAAGTTATAGTAGTTTGAACGAGAAGTGTGTTCCCAGCAATAGTATAATTCGTAGATCATTAAACTCTCGGTCATTATCGACGTTCATGTTGTTGTAACTTCTAGAAAAAAATCGCACGGCACTTTTCCTGGGCTCATTTTAAAGGGAGAAATCTGAGCTTTCAATTTATGCAAGTTATTTTCCTCGACGACGATTATCTGAAAAACAGCGAACAGAATTGTAAAAATGGTCACTTTTTGAGAGTTAGTCGAATTCAATCATCTGCCCAGGGTTCGAAAAATTTTTTTCGCGACTGGGACCACATTGTTTTGAAATATTGAAGTTTTTGCTTTGAGAAGAGACCAGGAACGTGGTGCCACGATTAATTTTGCCGAAGTTATAGTAGTTTGATCGAGAAGTGTGTTCCCAGCAATAGTATAATTCGTAGATCATTAAACTCTCGGTCATTATCGACATTCATGTTGTTGTAACTTCTAGAAAAAAAATCGCACGGCAATTTTCCTGGGCTCATTTTAAAGGGAGAAATCTGAGCATTCAATTTATGCAAGTTATTTTCCTCGACGATGATTATCTGAAAAACAGCGAAGAGAATTGTAAAAATGGTCACGTCTTGAGAGTTAGTCGAATTCAATCGTCTGCCCAGGGTTCGAAAAATTTTTTTCGCGACTGGGACCACATTGTTTTGAAATATTGAAGTTTTTGCTTTGAGAAGAGACCAGGAACGTGGTGCCACGATTATTTTTGCCGAAGTTATAGTAGTTTGCTCGAGAAGTGTGTTCCCAGCAATAGTATAATTCGTAGATCATTAAACTCTCGGTCATTATCGACGTTCATGTTGTTGTAACTTCTAGAAAAAAAATCGCACGGCAATTTTCCTGGGCTCATTTTAAAGGGAGAAATCTGAGCTTTTAATTTATGCAAGTTATTTTCCTCGACGACGATTATCTGAAAAACAGCGAACAAAATTGTAAAAATGGTCACTTTTTGAGAGTTAGTCGAATTCAATCGTCTGCCCAGGGTTCGAAAAATTTTTTTCGCAACTGGGACCACATTGTTTTGAAATATTGAAGTTTTTGCTTTGAGAAGAGACCAGGAACGTGGTGCCACGATTAATTTTGCCGAAGTTATTGTAGTTTGAACGAGAAGTGTGCTCCCAGCAATAGTATAATTCGTAGATTATTAAACTCTCGGTCATTATCGACGTTCATGTTGTTGTAACTTCTAGAAAAAAAATCGCACGGCAATTTTCCTGGGCTCATTTTAAAGGGAGAAATCTGAGCTTTCAATTTATGCAAGTTATTTTCCTCGACGACGATTATCTGAAAAACAGCGAACAAAATTGTAAAAATGGTCACTTTTTGAGAGTTAGTCGAATTCAATCGTCTGCCCAGGGTTCGAAAAATTTTTTTCGCAACTGGGACCACATTGTTTTGAAATATTGAAGTTTTTGCTTTGAGAAGAGACCAGGAACGTGGTGCCACGATTAATTTTGCCGAAGTTATAGTAGTTTGAACGAGAAGTGTGTTCCCAGCAATAGTATAATTCGTAGATCATTAAACTCTCGGTCATTATCGACGTTCATGTTGTTGTAACTTCTAGAAAAAAAATCGCACGGCAATTTTCCTGGGCTCATTTTAAAGGGAGAAATCTGAGCTTTCAATTTATGCAAGTTATTTTCCTCGACGACGATTATCTGAAAAACAGCGAAGAGAATTGTAAAAATGGTCACTTCTTGAGAGTTAGTCGAATTCAATCGTCTGCCCAGGGTTCGAAAAATTTTTTTCGCGACTGGGACCACATTGTTTTGAAATATTGAAGTTTTTGCTTTGAGAAGAGACCAGGAAGGTGGTGCCACGATTTTTTTTGCCGAAGTTATAGTAGTTTGATCGAGAAGTGTGTTCCCAGCAATAGTATAATTCGTAGATCATTAAACTCTCGGTCATTATCGACGTTCATGTTGTTGTAACTTCTAGAAAAAAAATCGCACGGCAATTTTCCTGGGCTCATTTTAAAGGGTGAAATCTGCGCTTTCGAGCTCCACAAGTTATTTTCCTCGATGACGATTTTCTGATAAACAGCGAACAGAATTGTAAAAATGGTCACTTTTCCAGAGTTAGTCGAATTCAATCGTCTGCCCAGGGTTCGAAAAATTTTTTTCGCGACTGGGACCACATAGTGTTGAAATATTGAAGTTTTTGCTTTGAGAAGAGACCAGGAACGTGGTGCCACGATTTTTTCTCGCCGTTGTATCGCAGTTTGAACCGGAAGTGACATTTTCCAGGAAGAGGAACATTCGGAAAAATAGTGGGGGGCGGGTAACGAGTGGTTTCGCTCGCGTGGTCTCGTCAAACGGCGAGATGGGTATAGTAATTGAATTTACGACGATTAGCCGCACACGTGGGTCCGATTCCGTGGACGATCGATTCCTCGATTCACGGCCCCGACCGGTGGTAGCGGCACGTTATCGAGGATAATGTGTCCCGACTAATTTAGAGACGTCTCTCTGTTGGTCCCGGCCCTCGGTGGATCCTGTATACCTGCAGATGGCATTCTGACTGCCGTCCAGTCTCCTTCTGTCTCGTTCGTTCTGCGTTTGGTGGGGCCCCACGCTAACGAGGTCCTGCCACGGACCCGAAGGACACGGGACCACGGCCTGTCAATTAAGGACACGGCTCTACCGGGCCACATTTCTGCCTCTCTGACTCCTCTCGCTGACTCCTCTCTCTCTCTTTTTCTCTGTACCCCGACATTCCCTGCGTTCGACTCCAAGCGAATCTCTTCTCCTCCTACTTCTTCTTCTTCTTCGTTCTCGTCCCCTCGCATCCCATCCTCATCCTACGAGTTCCTTCTTGGTCCGCTCTTGTTGTCAGCCCTGCCGGACTCCGGCTTGATGTATGCAGCGACAGTAATAAGGGAAAGAGCGTTCGCCAACAGAGCAAGGTGCAATCAATCGGAAAAACGAGCCGTCACTGTCGGAAAGCTCGATTACTCACCCCCTTAGCTTCAATTGCAAACTCGTAGATTATCGTGTCGAGTCCTGGACACGGATTCCTTACCTGAGAAATTGTCTCGGAAGGAATCTGGATTTAGGGCATTCCTCGTGGACCCGACATCTTTCACTGATTTTTTGGATTCATAGACTTCTGGAGCCTTGGACCGAACTTGCACCATTGAACCTTTCGAGTGTTTCACCCAGTGGACCCCTGAACCTTTGGATAGTTGAACTATTGGACCTTTGGTCCTCTGAATATTTGGATTATTCGGTATTTGTACCTCTAGACCTCTGAACCTTTCGATATTTGGGCCAGTGTTTCGTTGGCTACCTGAGCCTTTAAATTCTTCGATGTCTGGACCTTCCGACCTGTGAACCTTTGGATATTTTGAAATTCCCATCTTCGGACATTTAGACCTCAGAACCTTTAGATATTTGAATGTTGTGACCTCCGAACCTTTGGATATTTTTAAATTCCCATCTTCGGACCTTTAGACCTTTGAACCTTTGGATATTTTGAAATTCGCACCTTTGGAACTTCTGGCCTCTCATTCTTAGGATATTTAGACCGTACACCCTCTGAACCTTTGGATATTTGAATTTTGGGACCTCTGATCCTTTGGATATTTTGAAATTCGCACCTTTGGACCTTTAGGCCTCTGAACCTTTCGATATTTTGAAATTCGCACCTTTGGATTCCTGCCCTCTCATTCTTTGGATATTTAGACCCTTATACCTCTGAACCTTTGGATATTTGAATGTCGTGACCTCTGAACCTTTGGATATTTGAATTTTGGGACCTCTGAACCTTTGGATATTTGGGCCAGTAGATCTCCGATTTTCTAAACCTTTAGATTTTTCGATATTTGGGCCTTTCGAGCTCTGAACCTTTGGATATTTTGAAATTTGCACCTTTGGAACTCCTATCCTCTAATTATTCGGATATTTAGACCTTACACCCTCTGAACCTTTGGATATTTGAATTTTGGGACTTCTGAACCTTTGGATATTTGGGCCAGTAAATCTCCGATGTTCTAAACCTTTAAATTTTTCGATATTTGGGCCTTTCGAGCTCTGAACCTTTGGACATTTTGACATGTGCACCTTTGGAACTCCTACCCCCTAATTATTCGGATATTTAGACCGTACACCCTCTGAACCTTTGGATATTTGAATTTTGGGACCTCTGAACCTTTGGATATTTGGGCCAGTAAATCTCCGATTTTCTAAACCTTTAGATTTTTCGATATTTGGGCCTTTCGAGCTCTGAACCTTTGGATATTTTGACATGTGCACCTTTGGAACTTCGACCCTCTAATTCTTCGGATATTTGGACGAGTAGATCTCCGATTTTCTGAGCCTTTAGTTTTTTCCATGTGTGGACCTTCCGAGCTCTGAACCTTTGGATATTTTGAAATTTGCACCTTTGGAACTCCTACCCTCTAATTATTCGGATATTTAGACCTTACACCCTCTGAACCTTTGGATATTTGAATTTTGGGCCTCTGAACCTTTGGATATTTGGGCCAGTAGATCTCCGATTTTCTGAGCCTACACATTTTTCGATATTTGGGCCTTTCGATCTCTGAACCTTTGCATATTTTGACATGTGCACCTTTGGAACTTCTGCCCTCTAATTCTTCGGATATTTGGACGAGTAGATCTCCGATTTTCTGAGATTTTAGATTTTTCCATGTGTGGACCTTTCGAGGTCTGAACCTTTGGATATTGAAATTTGGATATTTATACCTTGGGCCCTCTGAACCTTTGGATATTTAGACCTTGGGCCCTCTGAACCGTTGCATATTTGAATGTTGTGACCTCTGAACCTTTGGATATTTGGATTTTTCGATGTCTGAAGCTTTAAACTTCTGCACCTGTGGAAATCTGGATCAGTGGTCTCGTAGTTCTACGTTTCGGATCAGACATATCACCCGACTTCTGCAACATCAGCGATGATGTGCACTTAAAAGAAAATTAAGGGTCTTTCCGTGCGCAGCGTGAGGATGCAACAGCTCCGCGTCGCGAGTGGCTGCACCTATGCACCCACACGCGTGCACCGTGAGGCACGGGTGTATAATACGCACCGTGGAATGCGGCGAGCACTTAGCTGAAGTGAACATTGCCGCATAGCTCCGGTTGTTCTTGCGATGATCGCTCAGCGGTCTAATTACAGGCCGATTACTGAATCAACACCTGCTTCCCTGAAGGCCAATGACGCCGTCGGTTCCCATAGTCGGCGCTGAAAATGCACGCGACGAATCGCTCGGAACGCCTGGGCCTCGAAACCGGAAGCCGTCGACGACTCACGATTTGACGTCCACTAATTACTTCGCGACGACGACGCGGTACCAGGCCTCCCTTCTTATTTCGCAATCCGAGCCTCCGGCGCGCTGGTTTGATAAATATTTTATAAGATTCGATACACAATGGCCGCTTTCTTCGGCTGCGTGCTTCCGTGGGAGAGGCGTCATTGTTCTTTTTTCTTCTTTTTGAGGGAATCGTGGAAGCAACGCTGCGAGCAGAGCGACGGTAGCCGCCGCAGCGTATTCCGGAGAACGTGTCCTGTCCAATATATTACAATTTGTCCGGGAAACATTGGCGTCCCTCGACGCCCCCCGCGGCGACGGACCTCCTGCTCACGGCCCTGGCTTTTCGTGTTCCCACGCGTGTGCTGGAACCGTTCAAATGAAAAAAGAAACGCTCCGAGTACCACGCTGACGACCGAAAAGTTAAACGATCGCCGAATCCCAGGTGAAAAATTACCGATCTTTCAACTGCTGTAACTTTCGCAGAAAAATCGGAGGAGCGTCCATCTAATCTTATTTCAAAGGGTAAAGTCTGTGCTTTCAAACGACTCAAGTCATATTTCTCGAAAAAATTTTTAGTCCAAATTGTAGACTGAAACGTGGGAATAGTCATTTTTGGGAGAGTAGTCAACATTAACCATCTCTACGAAATTCAAAAAATTTTTCTAATGAATCGGACCCCATTGGATTCAAAGTATGAAGCATTCGCTTTACAACGAGATGAAAAACGTTTCCCTACGATTTTTTCTTGCCGTTTAATTGCACTTTTAATGAAAAGTGTCCCTTACTGGATATCAATACTGGAACGAAGGTGAATATTCTTATTTAACTTTTTGTAACTTTTCGAAAACAAATCGCACAGCAATGTTTCTGGACTCATTTTGAAAGGTGAAATATATGCTTTCGAACGCTCTAAGATACATCTCTCGAGAAAATTTTTAGTCCAAATTGTAGACTGAAACGTGGGAGTTGTCGTTTTTGAGAGAGTAGTCAACTTCAACCGTCTCTACTAAACTCAAAAAATTTTTTTAATGAATCGGACCACATTGGATTCAAAATATAAAGCATTCGCTTTACAACGAGACGAAAAACGTTTCCCTACGATTTTCTCTTGCCGTTTAATTGCACTTTTAATGTAAAGTGTCCCTTACTGGATACCAATACTGGAATGAAGGTGAATATTCTTATTTAACTTATTGTAACTTTTCGAAAAAAAATCGCACGGCAATGTTTCTGGACTCATTTTGAAGGGTGAAATATATGCTTTCAAACGCTCTAAGATACATCTCCCGAAAAAATGTTTAGTCCAAATTGTAGACTGAAACGTGGGAATAGTCATTTTTGGGAGAGTAGTCAACTTCAACCATCTCTACTAAATTAAAAAAATTTTTTTAATGAATCGGACCACATTGGATTCAAAGTATGAAGTATTTGCTTTACAGCAAGACCAAAAACATGTCCCGACGATTTTTTCTGGCCGTTTTATTGCACTTTTAATGGAAAGTGTCCCCCACTGGATACCAATACTGGAACGAAGGTGAATATTCTTATTTAACTTTTTGTAACTTTTTGAAAAAAAATCGCACGGCAATGTTTCTGGACTCATTTTGAAGGGTGAAATATATGCTTTCAAACGCTCGAAGATACATATCTCGAAAAAATTTTTAGTCCAAATTGTAGACTGAAACGTGGGAATAGTCGTTTTTGAGAGAATAGTCAACTTCAACCATCTCTACTAAATTAAAAAAATTTTTTTAATGAATCGGACCACATTGGATTCAAAGTATGAAGTATTTGCTTTACAGCAAGACCAAAAACATGTCCCGACGATTTTTTCTGGCCGTTTTATTGCACTTTTAATGGAAAGTGTCCCCCACTGGATACCAATACTGGAACGAAGGTGAATATTCTTATTTAACTTTTTGTAACTTTTTGAAAAAAAATCGCACGGCAATGTTTCTGGACTCATTTTGAAGGGTGAAATATATGCTTTCAAACGCTCGAAGATACATATCTCGAAAAAATTTTTAGTCCAAATTGTAGACTGAAACGTGGGAATAGTCGTTTTTGAGAGAATAGTCAACTTCAACCATCTCTACTAAATTCAAAAAATTTTTTTAATGAATCGGACCACATTGGATTCAAAGTATGAAGCATTTGCTTTAAAACGAGACGAAAAACGTTACCCTACGATTTTTTCTTGCCGTTTTATTGCACTTTTAATGAAAAGTGTCCCTTACTGGATATCAATACTGGAACGAAGGTGAATATTCTTATTTAACTTATTGTAACATTCTGAAAAAAAATCGCACGGCAATGTTTCTGGACTCATTTTGAAGGGTGAAATATACGCATTCAAGTTGCATAAGCTATTTTCGTCGACCACTATTTTCTGAAAAACAGCGACCAACAATGTAAAAATAGTTATTTTTTGAGAATTTTTCATATTCAATCGTCTATGCAGAGCCCAAAAATTTTTTTGAGGTTCGTGACTAAACTGCTTCTAAAGATTGAAGTTTTGTCTTTCGAACGAGTCCAGGAGCAAGCTCCTACGATTTTTTCTCGCCGCGTAATCGCACATTTACTGAGAAGTGCTTGGGGCCATCGGATAAATGTCGCAAAATACTCCTCGGAACAAAATCTCGCGTACGATATCTTATTGAAGACTCTCTGATCGGCCATTCGGCCCACCGTGCGTGGCGATCAAGCTGTCCGTCGATGCAGGAACCCGTCGAACGATCAAAAGAGCCGAGGAGGGTTTCCTGTGGGACGGCTTTCCACCAGAAATGCTGGAGGATCTCGAAACTCGTTGAAGATCGGCCTTAAATCAGGTCGAGATCTTCGGATCAACGTAGTAACCGAATACCTTGGTACAGCTCTCGGGACAGCACTAAGCTCGCGCGTTTTATTAGGTGGCCGGGGCCATCGAATTAGCATGCATTGTTGGTTTCGAAACGGCCTAACGGGGTGAGGGGCTAACCGCGCGTGAAATTTCGCCGGTCGATTTGCATTTCCCTCGTCATCGGCCGGTGCAGCCTCGAAGAAGATGAACGAAGAACAGAGAGAGAGAGAGAGAGAGGGTGAAGGGAGGGGAACGAGGAAGAGAGGAGAAGATAATTGTCGAGCGAGGCTAATGGAGTTCGGGAAAAATGAGCCGACTCTCACCAGGTGGGTCCGCTTTAAATGCATCAAATCGTTGCTAAGTGAGGTCGAGACGCGCGCGACCAGGTGAGAGATGACCTACCTGCTGCACCCTGTCTTCCCCCCCTTCCTCCGGGGGGCGTGGGCCGGTTAATTATTATATTGGCCATTAACCGGACGATTTTTCATCTTCGGAGCCGTGGTGAAACCGCGGTGATATCGGGATCCTAATCGCGGGAGACGATAGGGAAGCGCGCGTGCACGTTTTTTCCCCTGATCCCGGACACCAAGTCTGGCCAGGTTTGTCGAAGATATCGGGGACCGTGGAAGGTGAGGCCCGACGCATACCGGGCCCCCTGGACCCGGTCTAATCTTAACGGCTCGTGTCCAGCCGATTAAGGCTTGTTTACAATCAACGGGACCAGCGGCCGGAATGTTTCTCGCTGAAGGACTTCGGGGACACATGGAGACTCTGGAAACAAGGTGGGCCTTGTGGAAAGATTTGACGAGCTGCGGAGAGGCCCCGGTCGATCCTGGGATCTCTGAGATAAGAGTAGAAATCGTGGAAACTTATGGGAACCCGTGAAATGTATACTGGTCACCAATGTTGAAAGGTACGTACGTGAAACTTGATGTAACGTAACTTTATAAAAAATGGTCGGAGAATGATGCAACTGGGCTCATTTTGAAGGGTGAACATTGCGCTCTCGGAACACACAAGTTGCTTCTCGATCAAATTTTTTTGCCGAAAAATGTGGGGGGGAAAGTGAAAATGGCCCTTCCGGTTGAATACTGCAACTTCAACCGTGTGTACAGGACTCAAAAAATTTTTCTCGCGAATGGGACTGGAATGTGCTTCGGGACGGAAGCTTTCTCTTTCGAACGAGCCCAGAAAGATTGCCCTGCGATTTTTTCTTACCGTTTTATGGCAGTTCCAGTGAGGAATGAGCGAAAATCGCCAAGGGCACGGAAGTGCGGAGACCGACAGCTCCGAAATTCCTTATCCCAAAAAGACATCGATCAATCTCGCCGCGCCTGCGTTGTCGATCATCGATCGCGCGGTGCTCGCTTGTAATTGTCCGCCTCGTTTCCTCCTCTTTCGGCCGGTGTGCACGGCGTGGCCGCGCGTTAATGCATCAGAAAAGAACGCTAATTCGTGCCCGGTTCTTTTCTGTCTGTTTTTTCCAGCGGTTTCGAACGCTAGATACCATCTGGAAACTGATTAATGGAAACGATGCGAGTGCCGCGGGGTTCCGCGATTATACAGTACGCTCGAGCTCCGTGAGCCGGCGTGTGTGCCCGCGCGCGCGCGCGTGCTCCACGGAGAACACGAACACCGAAGCACAGGGCCAGGTCTGAAGCCCGGGCTTTTTACAAACAACTTTACATGCAACCTCGTAGCCGAGCCGAGGCGAACGCGCGGAGCCTGGCCATTTAAGCCAGACACGCGATTCGCTGGATAGCTAAGAACTAATTCCGGGTGTAAGTGGGTGAGAGAGCTCGTTTGGAATCTTGCCCGAAAATGCCGGGAGCTTTCGGATCGATCACGATGTTTTACGAGCGATTAAGCGCTATCCCGGTTGGCCGCGATCCCAGATCTCCGACTCGGACGCCGCGGAACTTTCGATTAAACTTGGATGCAGCGAGGGATGCACCGTTCCCATACGGTCTGACGAGGGGCCAAGTGCGCCGGGAACAGGTCTACCGAAACTCTACGCGATCCACCTAGCAGCGACTAATCGAGGAGATTAGGAGGCTGTTTAAGAAATTTTTGTGAAGATCGATCGGGAACGCGGTCAGATTTTCGCGCGATTACTTCTGTGGGAGGTGTGTTCGATAGTCTAGGTGATGATTGCATTGATTTTGAAGAGTAAAGAATGACGGGATACTTTTGGGAAGGGTTTTCTGTTCAGGACATGTAAGCTGGACATTGATTTGGATGTAGTTGCTTCTGTGGGAGGTGTAGCTGATAGTCTAGATGCTGATTGCATTGATTTTTAAGAGTAAAGAATGACAGGATACTTTTGGGGAGGGTTTTCCGTTTAGGACATGTAAGCTAGACATCGATTAGGATGTACTTGCTTCTGTGGGAGGTGTAGCTGATAGTCTAGATGCTGAGTGCATTGATTTTTAAGAGTAAGGAATGTCAGGATACTTTTGGGAAGGGTTTTCTGTTCAGGACATGTAAGCTGGACATTGATTTGGATGTAGTTGCTTCTGTGGGAGGTGTAGCTGATAGTCTAGATGCTGAGTGCATTGATTTTTAAGAGTAAGGAATGACAGGATACTTTTGGGGAGGGTTTTCCGTTTAGGACATGTAAGCTAGACATCGATTAGGATGTACTTGCTTCTGTGGGAGGTGTAGCTGATAGTCTAGATGCTGATTGCATTGATTTTTAAGAGTAAGGAATGTCAGGATACTTTTGGGAAGGGTTTTCTGTTCAGGACATGTAAGCTGGACATCGATTTGGATGTAGTTGCTTCTGTGGGAGGTGTAGCTGATAGTCTAGATGCTGATTGCATTGATTTTTAAGAGTAAAGAAGGACAGGATACTTTTGAGGAGGGTTTTCCGTTTAGGACATGTAAGCTGGACATCGATTTGGATGTAGTTGCTTCTGTGGGAGGTGTAGCTGATAGTCTAGATGCTGAGTGCATTGATTTTTAAGAGTAAGTAATGACAGGATACTTTTGGGAAGGGTTTTCTGTTTAGGACATGTAATCTGGATATCGATTTGGATGTAGTTGCTTCTGTGGGAGGTGTAGGTCTAGACGCTGATGGTACTGACTTTTAAGTGTGGACATATTGAAAATATTTAAGGACACCAATGTATTATTTTCAGCTTAATAGGATGATCAAACGAAGAATACAATTTTTATTTGGCTCCTGTGTCCCGCAATCAATGTAAATATTTTTTATTTTGCATAAAGATCCGCAGTCGAATGGTTCTCGCAGGGGTTCCCACGAGAACCATATCCCCACCGACTCTTGACTGAGGAGCAAAGAGTTGCAGGAGCCCTCCTCCTTTTAAAGGGTTTTGAATTCAGGACATATAGGCAGGATACCGATCTGCGTTGAGTTTTGTCGTTTCACATGGGACTTTCAGGTGTTGCAGTACTTTGGAAGGAAACTGACAAGTGTACAGGAATGATTGAGTACCCTAGTAGACGTAGAAGAACCAAATCGTCAAAAATCCCATCATCGGAGGCTTCCACGAAAAGCATAGGTCCACCGCCCCTCGTCTCAGGGCCAGAGGGTTGCAAGAGCCCTCGTCGAGAACGAAAGCAACCCCGGACCACTGCTGGTACCAGGTTAACTCGTTCTCCAGCAGGGCCAGGGGCTCGTGGCTCGCGCGAGGGCCGGTCACGTTATATTTTATGGTGGTTGCGCGATGTTTCTGGGGGGAGGTCGGTCGGTCTGGCGATGGTGGAAGGCGAAGAGGAGTAGGCAGAGCAAAAGAGAGTAGCAAGAAAGCAGGCTCGGAGGAGGGCAGACACACAAGGCAGCCAGGCAGCCAGGCAGGCTAGCAGGCAGGCAGGCAGGAAAGGCAAGCAAGCAAGCAAGCAGGCCGCCGCGCGGTTTATTATTTCGTCTGTTGGGAAGCAGGCTTGTTAGCGAGGCCGGGGGCCAATGGGAGGCGTGCTCCCATGGACGCCCAGGCCGATGCTCGACCAATCGAGCGGCCTCGCGCCGAGAACATGCTACATCGCGTGTCGGCGAGCACCTCCCCCCGGGACTCGCGCGCGTCGCCCGTCTCCTCGCGCCGTGTTTCCCTCCGTGGAAACCTTTTACGCAACCTTTCTCTCCTCCTTCCCTGGGGCCGCTCTCTCACGGCTCCCTCTCCCTCTCCACGCCCCTCTCCGCGCTCCACCACGCCCCTCCCCCCGCCCCGCCCGCTCCCCGTTGCTCCACGCTGTTCCGCGGAACCGAGCCCGTGTGTTTCTCCGTCCGTCTGTCTGTCTGTCTGTCTGCCAGCCAGCTCGACCGAGCTGTGTGCGTGTCTCGCGAGCCTGCACCGCCGCGCCGCGCCGCTTTGTTTTGCTCGCGATACTCAAAGGCCTGCGGAGCCCTCTCCCGCTGCGCTTCGACCTCTCTCTCACTCTCTCTCTCTCGATATTCTCTCTCTGTCGTCCTCTTTTTAGGTGTTCCCTCCAACCCCGACTCTCCTCCTCTCTTCTTCCTCTTCTTCTACGTTGTCGTTGTTGTTTGTCGTCTTCTTTCTTCTGATTCCACTTCTTCCGAGTCTCTTCGTCTTCTTCTTCTTCTTCTTCTTTCGACGGAGCTGCAGGATACTCTTCTCGTTTTTCCCTCGTTTTTACCTGGCATCTATGCAGCAAGAAACTCCGACAGCATGACCACGCTCGCACACTTGTTCGCACTTATCGGCCGGGACCCTGCACACAGACCGTCTAACGAGCACGCACCCCCGGTATCGGCAACCGGGGGTTTATCCGGGGGTACTCGAGTGATCAACCTGAGAAGGAGTTTACGCTGTTTCGGGTTTTAGGCGGTGCAGATCGCGGTTGAGGTTGAGGTTGAGCGATGGAAAATAGAGTAATTCACGTTCCGGTTTTTTACAGTGGTTTCGAATACACGCGGTTACAGATCGTTTTTATCTGATACCGTCGAGAAGCTGATACTGCTCATTTCATTCACCTTTCAATGTGTTAATTGACGTACAGGATTCCACTCGAATCGAGATCGGGAAGCCCATTCCATTTTTGTGTTTCTGCATAAATAAATATAACCAGAGGGTACTCGAATGATCTACCTGAAAAAGAGTTTACTCTGTTTCGGGTTTTAGGCGGTGCATCTCGCGGTTGAGGTTGAGGTTGAGCGATGGAAAATAGAGTAATTCACGTTCCTGTTTTCTACAATGATTTCGAGTACGCGCGTTTACAATGCAGATCATTTTTATCAGATACCGTCAAGAAGCTGATACTGCTTATTTCATTCACCTTTTAATGTGTTAATTGACGTACAGGATTCCACTCGAATCGAGATCGAACTGGAAGCCCATTCCATTTTTGTGTTTCTGCATAAATAAATATAACCAGAGGGTACTCGAGTGATCAACCTGAAAAAGAGTTTACTCTGTTTCGGGTTTTAGGCGGTGCAGATCGCGGTTGAGGTTGATCTTGAGCGATGGAAAATGGAGTAATTCACGTTCCGGTTTTCTACAATGGTTTCGAGTACGCGCGTTTACAATGCAGATCATTTTTATCCGATACCGTCGAGAAGCTGATACTGCTTATTTCATTCACCTTTTAATGTGTTAATTGACGTACAGGATTCCACTCGAATCGAGATCGAACTGGAAGCCCATTCCATTTTTGTGTTTCTGCATAAATAAATATAACCAGAGGGTACTCGAATGATCAACCTGAAAAAGAGTTTACTCTGTTTCGGGTTTTAGGCGGTGCAGATCGCGGTTGAGGTTGAGGTTGAGCGATGGAAAATGGAGTAATTCACGTTCCGGTTTTTTACAGTGGTTTCGAATACACGCGGTTACAGATCGTTTTTATCTGATACCGTCGAGAAGCTGATACTGGTTATTTCATTCACCTTTTAATGTGTTAATTGACGTACAGGATTCCACTCGAATCGAGATCGGGAAGCCCATTCCATTTTTGTGTTTCTGCATAAATAAATATAACCAGAGGGTACTCGAATGATCAACCTGAAAAAGAGTTTACTCTGTTTCGGGTTTTAGGCGGTGCAGATCGCGGTTGAGGTTGAGGTTGAGCGATGGAAAATGGAGTAATTCACGTTCCGGTTTTCTACAATGGTTTCGAGTACGCGCGTTTACAATGCAGATCATTTTTATCAGATACCGTCATGAAGCTGATACTGCTTATTTCATTCACCTTTTAATGTGTTAATTGACGTACAGGATTCCACTCGAATCGAGATCGAACTGGAAGCCCATTCCATTTTTGTGTTTCTGCATAAATAAATATAACCAGAGGGTACTCGAATGATCAACCTGAAAAAGAGTTTACTCTGTTTCGGGTTTTAGGCGGTGCAGATCGCGGTTGAGGTTGAGGTTGAGCGATGGAAAATGGAGTAATTCACGTTCCGGTTTTTTACAGTGGTTTCGAATACACGCGGTTACAGATCGTTTTTATCTGATACCGTCGAGAAGCTGATACTGGTTATTTCATTCACCTTTTAATGTGTTAATTGACGTACAGGATTCCACTCGAATCGAGATTGGGAAGTCCGTTCCATTTTTGTGCTTCTGCATACATAGAAATACGTATATTCGGACCGTTCTGATTGGATCTTGACCGGTGCTTCGCGAAGCAGATTATACTTCAGTACAAAAAGAACACCGAAAGGATTCGATTCTTCTACCGGCCAATTTAATCGCGCACTTTCTTCCCGGTCTCGAATCAAATAGAAACTATGCACCGTTTCAAGAGAAATGTAAAATTGATGATCTTTATGCATTTATAGCAAAATTGAGTAGAAGTTCGAAATTGTTGGATAATTTTAAATATCTCAGATGTAAATATAGGATTTCTCCTTCATTAAAATCGTTAAGGGTAGAAATCACATCTAATTTGGTTTCTATTCCTCGCAATCAATTTTTGATGCAGGCAATTTTTATTTTGCATAAAGATCCGTTTCAAGAGAAATGTAAAATTGATAAAATCTTTATGCATTTATAGCAAAATTGAGTAGAAAAAGTTCGAAATTGTTGGATAATTTTAAATATCTCAGATGTCAATATAGGATTTCTCCTTCATTAAAATCGTTAAGGGTAGAAATCACATCTAATTTGGTTTCTATTCCTCGCAATCAATTTTTGATGCAGGCAATTTTTATTTTGCATGAAGATCCGTTTCAAGAGAAATGTAAAATTGATAAGATCTTTATGCATTTATAGCAAAATTGAGTAGAAAAAGTTCGAAATTGTTGGATAATTTTAAATATCTTAGATGTTAATATAGGATTTCTCCTTCATTAAAATCGTTAAGGGTAGAAATAACATCTAATTTGGTTTCTATTCCTCGCAATCAATTTTTGATGCAGGCGATTTTTATTTTGCATAAAGATCCGCAGTTTATTGACGAGCTACAGAAAAAGAATAATGCTTGCACCGAGCGTCTCTAGTAAAAGCAATAAAAGTTTCAGTGATTACACTTGAAAAGTATTCATTGTATACAAGTAGTTACTTATAAGAAAAGATACTTATAAGTACTTCGAAGTTGAAAGTAATCGAAACTTTCACAAGTAGTACTCGAATCTTGGAAATCAGAACTGCATAGTAGGTTTTAAGCACTCTCTTTATTAAATTCGTAACTATTCACGACTAATATTCCATTCACAATACTTTGTTTTATCCTATTTCTTCTTTTATCCATGCTATTTCCTGCTTTTGAAAAAACTCTTTCTGAAGATACAGAAGTGGCCGTTATACAAAGATAGTCACGTGCAATTTTTGATAAAATGGGGTACTTGATTGAATTTTCACGCCAAAATAATAACGAGTCTTCTTCGCGTTCTAAATATTGTGATTTTAGATAATTTTCCACTTCTAACACAGCAGACCATGAGATAGGTATCGTATTATTAATAATTGCTATTTCATTGTCAAAGGATGACCAAATTGATAATTCGCTATTGTGCCGATTTTCGGACATCTGCGTCTGTGAACTATCACATGTTGTAGATGAATTATCATTATCAATATAATTAGTGGCTATATCAGTCAAGGCATCCCGTGCTCGAGGGGTAGATTCATCTTTAGAATAAGCTAATATTTTGAATCGTGGATCCAATAACGCAGTTAACATATACAAATGATTGTTCTCGACATCACCTAGATAATGTTCGATATAATATATCAGTTTTCGTCGCAAAGTACATTCCAAACTACAATCATCGGTAGAAGCATGTAAAATTATGAGACCCCGTTTTCTCTCTCATCCCCACAGCGTGTTTACAAAAAAAAGTAAACAGACGCCGCGCCGGAACAGCCTTGCGTTGCCACGGAGCGTGCAGGAATACGGAAATTCATAACGATATTCATAAAAATTTCGAAAGTTTCGAAACTGTTCGACCAAGATTCGAGTATACTTGCAAGTATTATTTACGTTTACCACAGTACTTGTAAAGGGTTCGAAACTGTCTGGCAAAGGTTCGAGTATACTTGGAGTACTATTTTTTGTATCTCGATCGACAATTGTTTAAACTATAATTAACGTTATCGGCGCACTGGTTCGATCAATTGGAAAATAAGCAAATTTGCAAAACTATCACATGAAATTTAATTCAACGCATGGAACCAACATGTTGTTCCATAGCCTTTAATAATTTAAATGAATACTTTTTTGTTTTATAAGCATGTGAGTTTTTACACTTGTTGAGTTCAAATCCCCTTTTTTACTTTCTGCTTGTGTGAAAACACGTTTGCCTAACCACTTAAAAATGTCTTTGATTAATTCTTACAGACGCAATACTGAAATTTTCTATTCTTGAAAACGGTCTAAATTGAGACCGAAACGTTGAATTAAATTTCATGTGATATTTTTGCAAATTTGCTTATTTTCCAATTAAACGAACCAATGCGCCGATGACATTAATTGTAGTTTACGTATAGAGAGTTCGAATTCCATCAATTAAGGTTCGAACCTGTTTGCGAGGTACTTGATCCCATCCCTAGTTAACTTCCCGATTTCATAGGGAAGTTATTGTAATTACCCCGAAAATCGAAAATCGATTTTTTAGCAGATCTTCACGTTTCATGGTCATTGGAGTCATTTTAGACTATTTTCAGCAAAATGTTCGTATGTGTGTGTGTGTGTGTGTGTGTGTGTGTGTGCGTATGGCCGTTTCTATGTAATCAAATTTTTCGTTAACGTTTTCTGAAAAAGTAACAACGCGATCAGAATGATGAATGATGCAACCGATGTGTCCCGCTGTAACTTAGAGCTGATAAGATTTTGGTCCATTTTGGTCAAGTAGTTTTTTAGTTTTTTTCGAAAGGAGTTGGTTAAACATTGCAATTTATACGAAAGGCGTATCCACCGAAGAAGTAAACGTAACTATATATATATATTTAAAAAAAAAATTTTTTTTTATAAAATTAAAAAAAAATTTTTATAAAATTAAAAAAAAAATTTTTTCTTGTTTTTTTTTAATTAAAAAAATTTTTTTTCCAATTATGCAACTAATGCTAATGTAACCGCTTACAATAATCGAAAATTATTCCAATGCAAGAGTGAGTTAATCATCGCCGAGAATACATTTTCAAAGAATATCGATGAAAGTACAAAAACATTTATATTACAATCTTTAAATAAACAATGAGTTCAAAACGAATTGTTAACTGAGATTAAATTGAAAATTAATATAAAATATATGATAATTAATAACATTGACGTTGAAGACGAATTGGTTAATGGAGCATGCGGAATATTAAAATTTATTACTTTTCAAGAAAATACTAAAATTCCGTCTATATCGTGGTTAGATTTTCAATTGGCCAGAGTAGGAGTGAAAGTAAGAACTCGTTATCGTGATTATATGAAAAATGCAAATATAAATCAAAATTTAACACCAATAATAAAAAAATATCGAATCAAGTAAATATTTCGAGTGAAGGAAAATAACAAATTACACGTAGTCAATTTCCAGTGGTTCCTGCTGAAGCGATTGCGATTCATAAAAGTCAGGGACAAACATACGAGAAAGTATGTATGGATTTTAAAACATCAGAAATACGAACTTTACAAATGTTTATGTAGCACTGAGCAGAGTTTCAAAATTGAGCGGTTTATATATTTTGAGAAAATTTAAATTAATAGTATCGAAGAAAACCAAGATCAATACTGCAAACCCGGATAATGATGAGTTGTATCGTTTGCGAAAAACTAATTAAGACAATTTATTTTGCAACATTAGTATGCTATAACAAGGAACCAAGCGAGCAACGAGCATACGATATTGGTTTAATGCAACGCCATATAGCAAACATTTTGATAAGTAGAAAACTATTGAATTTCCCTGAAAACGTATAATCTTCTTAAAACGTACACTTAATAAATAATAATAATAATATACAGCGAAACTAACGAATCGGGAAGTTCTTTGTGTGGCTCGTGGAGAGTCACACACAAAATGAAAGACATTAATAGCTGTGGGCCCTACTAGCCATGCGTACCACTAACATTCTCGCAAGAGCAGTCCTGCCCGCGAACTCGCGAAGCGAGCGAGCAACAACAACCCTACTCGCGAGCGAGCGAAGCGAGCGAGCAACAATAGCCCTCTAGTTTCTCTACCTCTTCATAGTCGGAACGACTCGCCTAAAGGTTTAATCCCGACGCGAATCCGCGTTTCTTGATCTAGATTGAAATCGGGAAGCGATCCCCGAGATGTTCGAGATCGAGGTGTGGACCACTATCTAAATTTCGGAGGATGGACAGCGCGGTTAGGCTCGGGCGAAAAAGCGCGGAGGCTCGTACCCGTCCGGCGAATATTTGAAATGTTAATCGCGACGGGTCCGCTTCGTGAATGGCTTCCGAGATCGGGGGAAACGATTCCCTGAATCGGTTGACACCTCGCGTGATGTACGGGCGCACATTGAGTACTTGTTAATTCAGGGACGGCAGTTCCTGTAGGATGCCAATGGTTAATGGCTGTACATTTTGAATAACGTCTTCACACCTCCCAGCGCCCAGTCAGGAGATACTGTACGTACGTATGCATGTATATGTGTACCTGCGCTTGGGAAACGGACGGCCGCCTGTCGCCGGATTTATTCCGTTTCCAGGCGTCGTTGTCGGCGGTTTCTTTTCTTTCCGGTGGAACGGTCGCTCGACGCAGCTCCGCGCTACCAACCGAGAAGATAGTGTCCGACTGCGAGACGATCTGCCCCGGCGTGCGTCGCTCCACTTCGCCAACCGTTCGATAGAACACAATCACGGAAAACTGCGAATCCGGATGGTCACTGAATCTTCAGCGAAAATAACCAATTTTTCAACCGCTCTAACTTTCGGGAAAATTATCGGACGATGCTGTATCTACGCTCGTTTTACAGCGCAGCTTTCGCTGTTTAAAAATGTTCTAAGTTATTTTTTTCTAGGCGTGCGTCGCTCCACTTCGCCAACCGTTCGATAGAACACAATCACGGAAAACTGCGAATCCGAAGGGTCACTGAATCTTCAGCGAAAATAACCAATTTTTCAATCGCTCTAGCTTTCAGGAAAATTGTCCGACGATGCTCTATCTAAGCTCGTTTTACAGCGCAGCTTTCGCGGTTTAGAAATGTTCTAAGTTATTTTTTTCTAGGCGTGCGTCGCTCCACTTCGCCAACCGTTCGATAGAACACAATCACGGAAAACTGCGAATCCGAAGGGTCACTGAATCTTCAGCGAGAATAACCAATTTTTCAACCGCTCTAGCTTTCAGGAAAATTGTCCGACGATGCTCTATCTACGCTCGTTTTACAACTCAGCTTTCGCTGTTTAAAAATGTTCTAAGTTATTTTTTTCTAGGCGTGCTTCGCTCCACTTCGCCAACTGTTCGATAGAACACAATCACGGAAAACTGCGAATGCAAAGGGTCACTGAATCTTCAGCGAAAATAACCAATTTTTCAATCGCTCTAGCTTTCAGGAAAATTGTCCGACGATGCTCTATCTACGCTCGTTTTACAGCGCAGCTTTCGCGGTTTAGAAATGTTCTAAGTTATTTTTTTCTAGGCGTGCGTCGCTCCACTTCGCCAACCGTTCGATAGAACACAATCACGGAAAACTGCGAATCCGGAGGGTCACTGAATCTTCAGCGAAAATAACCAATTTTTCAACCGCTCTAGCTTTCAGGAAAATTGTCCGACGATGCTCTAGCTACGCTCGTCTTACAGCGCAGCTTTTGCTGTTTAATAATATTCGAAGTTATTTTTTTCTAGCACCTCTTCCCTCCAAACTACGCACGGAAATGTGGAAACAGCCACTTTTTGGCCATTTTGCCAATTCAAGCTTCTGTGCTGAGTCTGAAAATTTTTTGTCGGGATTGGGAGGATGTGGGATATCAAGATTGAAGTTCTCGCTTTCCAACGAGCACTCGAAAATTAATCTACGACTTTTGGTTGCCGTTTTATGGCAGTTTGAATGATGACCGACACCTTCGGTATCGCATTTCTCATTCAAAGTGGGATAAAACGGCGAGGAAAAATCGTAGATCAATTTTTAAGGGCTCGTTGGAAAGCAAGAACTTCCGTTTTGATATTCCGTGTGGTTACATTCGTGGGAAAAAATTGTTGAACTCTGTACAGAAGTTTGAATTCGAGAAATTTCTCGAAGTTACAATGATTTTTCAGCGAAGTTCGAGCGATTCGAATCCGCTTTCGAAGTGAAATTCGACCATTTATTGTTTACCGGTGGTAATGTAATAATAGTTTGGTCATCGCTGCATTTTTCGTTGGCTCACGGTCGTTAGATTTCTCTGACCGCCGCGCGCGGCGCGCCGGCGAGATTCTGATCTAGAATGTCGAGCGTCGTTAGGAGGTTGCTCGTTTTCTGTACTGCGGGACGAGCAGCACGAGGATTTCCTTAATTCCATCGGGTTTCAACACCGTGACTTATTCGCCTCCGCGAACTATAAATTCTTTTGGAATACCGGTGAGACCACGTGCCGGTGTCGCAACCCGCTCGGGCGTCGAAATTTCGTCGATGGAAACATTCGGTGAAACTGATCGTCCTTGGTTAATTAACCCTCTCGGTGCTCGTAAACCGAATGACCAGCCTCTCTCTATTTCAATTAATTTATTCAGAGAAATTTGAACGAAACTACCAATAAAAAAATGTACTACCTGTCATCTGAAAATTTGGCAAAAAACACTGTTATTTATTCAGCAAAAGATTGAAGAATACTCTCGTGCTTTTTTGAACCATTCCCTTCGAAGAAATTCTCAATCATGCTCAAACTCTGTCAGACCAAGGACTCTTTCGAATGGGGGAAATTATGAGGGCGATGAACAGTAGACTGTTCAATCATGATTAGACTGCGGATCTTTATGCATTTATGGTTTATGAAAATGTTCGAAAAAGGCCAGAATATAAAATTCGATAGTGTTTTGCACAATTTCCATTTGTTTTGAATGTAGGAAGGCTGTTTCCATTAAAAACATGATTTCATTTCATTCCAATTCCTTAAAATTTGTCGACAAAAATTGCAAAGTGCATAAACATCTGATTAATCGTGCTCTTTAGTTACCCTTAGGCATTCTTGTATAAGAGAACATTCATCGATTTTGGTATTCTTGAAAATGTCGACAGTTTCCCTTTTTCAAATTTTGGGCTGAATGCCAGAGTTGTGCAGAATTACAATTGAATTAAACCAGGAATTATAATTACGAAATAATTGAATTACATTGTAATTCAGTCATATTGGAATTTATAATTCAGATCTTCATTCAATTACATTACAATGTAATTCGTAATTGCAATTGGAGTACAATTATAAAATACTTTTTAATTAAATTACAATGTAATTCGTCATTGCAATTGGAGTGCAATTGTAAAATACTTTATAATTAAATTACAATGTAATTCGTCATTGCAATTGGAGTACAACTATAAAATACTTTGTAATTAAATTACAATGTAATTCGTAATTGCAATTGGAGTACAATGATAAAATACTTTGTAATTAAATTACGATGTAATTCGTAATTGCAATTGGAATACAATTATAAAAAATTTTGTAATTAAATTACAATGTAATTCGTCATTGCAATTGGAGTACAACTATAAAATACTTTGTAATTAAATTACAATGTAATTCGTCATTGCAATTGGAGTACAATTATAAAATACTTTGTAATTAAATTATAATGTAATTCGTAATTGCAATTGGAGTGCAATTCTAAAATATTTTGTAATTAAATTACAATGTAATTCGTAATTGCAATTGGAGTACAACTATAAAATACTTTGTAATTAAATTAGAATGTAATTCGTAATTGCAATTGGAGTACAATGATAAAATACTTTGTAATTAAATTACAACGTAATTCGTAATTGCAATTGGAGTACAATTGTAAAAAATTTTGTAATTAAATTACAATGTAATTCGTCATTGCAATTGAAGTACAACTATAAAATACTTTGTAATTAGATTACAACGTAATTCGTCATTGCAATTGGAGTACAATGATAAAATACTTTGTAATTAGATTACAACGTAATTCGTCATTGCAATTGGAGTACAACTATAAAATACTTTGTAATTAAATTACAATGTAATTCGTAATTGCAATTGGAGTACAATGATAAAATACTTTGTAAATAAATTACAATGTAATTCGTAATTGCAATTGGAGTGCAATTATAAAATACTTTGTAATTAAATTACAATGTAATTCGTCATTGCAATTGGAGTGCAATTGTAAAATACTTTATAATTAAATTACAATGTATTTCGTCATTGCAATTGGAGTACAATTATAAAACAGCGTTACGTAGTATGAAGGAGGACGAGGAATAGAAACAACGCCGCATAGACAGCAAACAAGTGTATGAAAGAAAAACATAAAAATATATCGCACTTCTTCAAAGTTCTGGTCTAAATAATCTGAATAGCTGTATTTTAATTATATTGTATTTTTAATCAGATGTGTAATTGAAATTACACATAATTACTATATTACTATATGATTAATTACTATATAATTACTGTATTGAATTACTATACATACAATTGAAATACAATGTAATTGAATTAGCACAACTCTGTTCAGTGCGCATCCTGAAGGCATCATCGCACAACTTTGTGATTTCGATCCTGTCATTAGCGCGTCGAACAACTTCTCCCGTGGAGCGTCTACGATTTCGAAAAGAATTTTTTTTACCACGCTTATACTAACTTGCCGTGTCGTTGTTGTATGCGTCGAATCTTGTAATCGAATTTTATGCCTCTTTCCATAGTCCAATCTTGCTGAAATTTTGTATACACACTAGCTTCCGATGACAGTAAAAGTAGAAAATAAAATATATAAGAAAAACTTTTTAAAAACCACGCTCATATTAAAATGCACTAAGAAGGAGAAAATCATTTTTTTCCTGGTTCTCCATAGAATACCGAATCCAGTGAAATGATCAATAATATTTTTCCCCAAAATTTTAAGCAATTAGTTCAAAATTTCTACTGTTGTAAAATTAGTGTCGGAATAGATAGGAAAACTTAATATAAATTTAAATGAAATCATGACATTGGTGACTATAGAAATAAAAGCGTGGAGCGCTAAACTATATTGACGTAATCTTCGTGGGCGCTCCACGCTTTTATTCATAGTCACTAATGTCATGGTTTCATTTAAATTTATATTAAATTCTTCTATCTACTCCGACACTGATTTTATAACAGAAGAAATTTTTAATTAATTGCTTAAAATTTTGGGGAGAAATCTATTCATTTCACTGGATTCGGTATTTTGTGGAGAACCAGGAAAAAACTCATTTTCTCCTTTTATCTTCTCATTTTAATAGAAGCGTGGTTTTTAAAAAGTTTCTTCTTTCGATCCGGTCTATTGAACAGTGTTTCGTCCCTCGAAAAGCGAAGCTGTTCGTCGGGGGAGTGAGGAAAGGTTCGATCAAGATGCCCAGGCGTATTCGAACGTTATCAGGTGATAGGCTGAAGGATCGTCGGCGCGCTATGACATAATGCGCGCGTCAGGCCGCATACTGATGTGCGCAGCGCATCGTTTCCGAAATCCTGGGCCCCCATGGAGATCCGAGGCCCTACGTGAGCCGGTTGCGCGATCCGGCCATCTTCCGTTCTCTCGAAAATTTCCCTCAAAACACGGCGCTTCTCTCTCGAGGCTCGAAGAAACGCGTTTGGGCAGATGATTTCCTTGGAATTATGCTAATCTCGTTCCACGAACCGGCGGATCCGACCTCGTTGGGCCCGATCGGGCCCCGCGGAACGAGGTCGGGCCTCGCCAGAAAGCGATCGCGGTGTTAGCGGAACGATTTTCCACGCGGCTTTTCCACGTTTCCAGGTGAAAAATGCGGCGAGCTCGTCGCGTGACGACAAGCTGTGAGAACGAGACACAGGCCGACGAATTAATGGGCTTATTCTTTTATTCAGTGGCACGGCGTACACCTCCTCACCCGCTCCACCAGCTCGCTCGCTCGCTCGCGTTTATTTTATTTCATTTTATAGGGACGGACGGCCGGCCGGTCGGCGTGAAACGATCGAGGATCGCGATACCGAACCGGGAACGTTCGTTAATGTCGCGTTACTCGCGCCATGTTTCGCCGACTCGTACCCCGCTGCTACCCCCGCTGCTGCTGCCACGGAGACACCGCGCAATTAGAAAATTAGAGATTCCCTTTCTGAATGTTCTTTCTGAAATTTCCCGATCCAATTTTCCCACTGTCAATCGCTCCTTTTGGGAATTTATTCACTGAGAATAATAAGGTGAAGTGCCCTATTCCTGAACAGCATGTTTTTCTATTTTAAATTTTATCACTTTAAATAAACAAAAACAATTTCTTAAGAGTTTTAACATACAGTTCAGAGTTTGTAAAGTAATTTAAAATAAAAAAATCATTGTTTAGGTTAATATCTTAATTGTATTAACAAGAATAATTCAAACCTATAGTTGGACATATTAAATCCAATCTAAGCTAGTACCTGGACAGAAGTAAAGCCTATATCGGGACAAATTCAATTTACGAGTTGATCGAGCGAACATAACCTAAAACGTTGGTTGGTGGCGCTGTTGCGCATGACGAATAGAAGATGCTTTGCGTAATATGTAGTATTCTTATCATAGATTATAGTATTGTATTATTTAACCAAATATATATTTATTTTCATTTACTGTTTTAATAAAACTTGTCATAATACAACTTTTAAGGTTAGTTAGTAATACTGATAGATTTAAGATGTAAACATAAAGTATTATTAACGTCACAACCGGAATACATTTCTACATACGCTATTCAAGCTGATAGAAGACTAATTATACGTACACGTAGTTAAATAATTTGCAAACAATGCGCTGATTTTATTCACAAACACGTGTCCGGCTTCAGGCGTAAGCACATTGCGTATAAGCTTAGGGTGGGACAGCTACTGTCATCGCGTCCCAGTATGGAGTACTTACAGTGGGTGTACAAAGTATTCGTACACTTTTGAAGAACTAATAACTTTTTTATAATTGTACCAAACGACCGGATTTTTTATAATCAATTAAAAGCATTGGTTTACGAAATGATATGCAAAAAAGATTTTTCAAGAATTATAATTTACAAGGTTAAATGCAAAAGTAAAAAAGGCATTTTTTAAAACTTTTTTATTTGGATCCTTAATGAAAATATAAAACATATGTTTTGTAGATCTATGTTAGTTATACACATACTGAAAATTTAATTGAAATCGATTAACATACACACGCGCTACAAGCGGTTAAAAATTGTGAAAATGGTAGTTTTCCACGACTTTTGATCAGTTTCTGCTTAAAATCCACAGAATCGTACATCTTTCGATGCATGTCGTTTTTTCCTGCGTCAACCGATTTCGATGAAATTTTCAGCATGTGTATAAAGGACATAGACTTAGAAAAAATATATTTTAAATTTTCATTAAGGACCCAAATAAAAAAGTTGTAAAATGCTACTTTTATGATTTTTGCATGTAACCTTGTAAACTTGCAATTTTTGAAAAATCTTTTTGGCATATCAGTTCGTAAACTAATGCTTCTAATTGATTATAAAAAATGAGGTCGTTTGGTACAATTATAAAACAGTTATTAATTTTTAAGAGGTGTACGAATACTTTGTACACCCACTGTATATTTGAAAACAGTCCTAATCTTGGACATCTAATATTTGGATTAATTATTATTATTTACGTTAAGTTTGATTGCCAATTTATTTAAAAATATCAATATTATTATGCGTGATAATTATTTATTGTCTGAGGGCTTAAATTATATCTTTTTTTCTAACAAAAGTTCGAACTATAAATACACATAATTCGCATGTAAATAGACTATTTTGTATACTGTTTTCAGATGAACTTTGAATTCATTTTTAAATTTCAATTGATGTCTCAATGAAATAATATTCACACGTACTTGTAGCTAAGGCCTCAGAATATATAATATAATTATTTAATCTCTTAATTACTGATTTTACTATGAAAATTCAACTGTCCATATTTAGGTATCACTCTTGGACTGTCCAGACTTAGGGCACTTCACCTTAGCCGTTTAAAGTTTTCATCACTAATGCTTCGACATAGGACATCGGTTAAATGGCATTATTTTTTCGAGCCTTCCGAATTTGTTTTCATGGCTTTTTTCTGGTAAACACGTCAATCCTATACTACGAAGGTCAATGAATGCATAAACTCAAATTTTTTAAAATGACATGCGGCGTTTTTCCTTGCAACCGCAGATATCTCGATAACTATTTGTTTGCGACGTGTGTCTCCTTTCAAACTTTTTCTCTTCTCGATGAGTGGAAGGTATGATGTAAAAACACACTTTAACACCAATTTTCTTTGTTGTAAATTATTTTGCGGCAAGTTTCTCTTACAAATGTCCGCCGATCCAGAGGTGTAGATTCTCCCCTACGACGGATGACCATTACTTTTTATACACCCTGTACACTTTCTGTAAAGTCGAGGGAAGTACCGTATGGTGTGTGAAGTGGTGATCAGAAGAAGACAGAGGATCGTTGGAACCTGGTGTTTCGAGAATAAAGGGGGCCGCGCTGTCGAAAAAGCAGCCGGTTACGCGAATCCGCGGTGTAATTGACCAAGGCTTATTGAAATGTACGGCGTCGCGTGGACGACACTCTCCCAGGACCTCGGCGTGCATGATTTCACGGTGAAAAGTAATGGAATTCCGGTCACACCGCGGGGCTAGGAGATTTTTATCGGGTCCCGTGACGCCTCGGCACCTCCGCTCCTCACGCATGTGTCCTCTTTACCTCTCTGTCCCTCTATCGGCCTCTGCCGAGCTAGCATAGTCTTCTCTCGTCGCGCAGCATCAACGCAGAAAACTTTCCTCGGCATTCGCCTCCGTTAGAATTTCGGGGAACCTAAACTTTTGGGCACGAGCCAGCTATCAGAGTCACCCGTGGGTAACATTGCCCATACTTAACGTAGTGTAACTTTTTCAAAAATCATCGGAAGTAGATGCACCATGGCTCATTTTAAAGGGTAAAATCTGCGCTCTAAAAAAGCTTTAAGTCATTTTCTGCTAGCTCTTTGCTCTTCTGGGATACGAGCGAAAATGTTGAAACGGCCCTTTTCTAGAGATTTTGCAAACTCGATTATCTCTGTGGAACTCAAAAAATTTTTCTCGTGATTCAAACCACCTGGAATTTCAAGATTGAGGTCTCCTCTTTCGAATGAGCCCAGATAGATTACGGTACGATTTTTTCTCTCTGAGTTATTGCAGTTTGACTGGGAAGACTACCGACGGCACACCGAAAGGGACGACGAAACAGAGGATTGTCCCTCGTCGGACGGTGGATTTTTGAAATGTTTCGTGTCGCGCGACACGCAACGGCCTCGTCCACGCTCCGATTGGCTTCGTCTTTCCGTCGGACGATTTATTTCGCCGTGGAGCTGGGGAATAGTCGGGCCCAGGAATGCCGGACGGGTTCAGACATCGGTGCCTCGAATCTAGACACGATGGGACTCGCAACAGCTGCTAACTAACGGTAGTATACACGTACATAGTACGTCGGCCGAGGAATAAATTACTTGATCGATGACAAACGCGTCAGCCGGAGCTACCCTTCGCGTGGAAATGTTCCGCTTGCACTTCATTCCCTCCGAAAACAATGTTTATTTCGCTCGATCTTCGGAAAACAAGCTTTGGGGGCGTGACTTCTGTGTCGGGGCACGCAGTGGGCGTGGCTTCCTGGCTCCGGTGACGCCCTATGGAGCGATTCACCTCGGTAAACGAAAATAGCTGTGCAGATTCGCGTCGGAGAGGTAAGGGAATACAGGATGCGTCAATTCGGAGTTGAGCCGAGGCTAGAGAGGAGCGAGAGACAAATACGCGAGACATTTTAAACGCGTCGCTTCTCAGCAGCGGTGGAAACGGGCTCGGAGCGGATTCCAGTCCGAGAAACAATGTAATATACGTGGTGTGTAGGTACGCGGGAGATCGCGCGGAACAATGCAGCGAGTTGTCAGGGGGCGGGGGTTTGTACGCAGCTGAAATGAGAGAGAGGAAGAGAGACGGGGAGAGTCACGCACGTACGTACGTCGGTGCCCGGGCCGTTATCGTCGCGTTCACATCCGCCAACCGGCCCGGAGAAACGGATAGAGAGAAAGCGGAGAGGAGAGGAAAAAAATACGAGATTCCCAGGATCCGCGCTGGACTCGTTTGGCCCGGACGCGCACCACAGCTACGCGGAAGAGCCTTCCCATGCGCCACCGCGCGTTCCTGCTGCTTCGCGATTCCATTTTTGTCATTCCCGACGAGAAACACGCGTCTTTGTTCACCTGGTGGCTAGAAATTCCTTGGAGAGGCGGGGTGAGGGCCACGAGGCCACGCCCACTCGAGCTCTGGCACCGAGGCCACGCCCCCGGGGCAATTCGTGTCGATGAAAAACGTGTAAAAGAACGCCGCCAGTGCAGAAATATATATTCGAACGTGCCTCACAGTTGATTTCTTCGGGCCGATCGACGATTCATCGACGGATCGCGAGATCGTTTCTCGTCCGCCCCTCACGAATCTCCGCGAGATTAGCTAATCGCCGGTCTCCCGGCGGGGCGTTGCGCAACGGTGTGCAACGTAACCAATCTCGCGGAGATCCTATCGGCTTCCGAAGAGCGGCTGCGACTGAGCGCTCGTTCGACGGGGGGCGGGGACCGTGCGAGTAGCGGATTTCGCGTCTAGCAAAGTTACTCGGATCACGTCGGCTGTCACATTAGCGTCAGCGGGAACATGCAACGCGCGATCATCGCCGTGCCACCGATCCCCGGACCTTCTTCGACGGGATTAACGGGCTCGCGCGATTTTCCTCGCGACGATTCCCACGACCGACGGGAGGGCCCCGATAGGGGGTGGCTCCCCACAGCTCCACCCCTTTCTTAGCTCCAAGATCCAAGGAGGAGGTGGATCGAAAAGTGGCTGCGATCTATCGCCTAGCTAATTAAATAATCCTCCGGGACCTCGCCGGAACAGGTCGATACATCTCATTGTAACAGGATAAACAGGAGTTGAGACACGCTAAAACGGGGTCCGATCCGGGGCCCGAGGAGCGAGTACGAGGACCATCTGCGTCCTCGTTCCGGCGAAGAAGAGGAAACAGTTCGAAGAAGAACAAGCAGAAGAAGACGACGACGAAGAAGAAGTGGAAGAAACGGTCGGTGGGTGGAGGAGTAAAGGCAACAGAGTATGGCGAACAGGGTGGAGATGGGGTGGGGGCAGTAGAAGAAGAAGAAGAAGAAGAAGAAGTCGAGGGGACTTAGCTTCGGTTCGTGGGCCCACCGGCCGTTGGAATCCGAGATCGCGTCTGATCGCAATTAAGGCCCCGCTCGGGCCGCGGCTGTGAATATTTTATTCCACTCGTTGTCTCTTTCCCTCTGTAATCCTCTCTCTCTCCCCCACCCTGTGCCTCTCGCTCTCACTCACTCTCTGTTTTGGGCCCACTCTGTGCACCGGCTCAATGTTACACCGTGCATCGCGCGCTTCTCCTTCGTCCTCCTCCTCCTCCTCCTCCTCTCTCGAACACACTCGGGGCTGTGTCTCTCGGCCGACTCGTAATACGGGAGGCTCTTGCTCCCTCTCGCTGGCCGCGCACTCGGGGACCGGGCCCTGGGAGAGAGAGGGAAGAGGGACCCAATTCGAAACGAGCGAATTTGAATACGGACGGCCAGGTTCAGAAACAATGGGGACATCGACGGACCACACGGGATGCGAGCAAATGGTCGAACAACCGGAGGACATGCGTTCCGGCAACCACTGGCTTTCTTAGGGGCCGCGGCGGGGCCCGATCTCCCCCGCCCCCCGCCCCGAGCACTTCCTTCCGCCGGATTCGCCGGACCGGACCCCATAATCGAAACTTGGTCACAAACGTGGTCCTACAACCAAACTCAAAGCCATGAAACAATACACAGATGGCATAAGGCCCAATTCCACGAATCCTCTGATAAAAGCAGCAAGATCTACCAGACTAAACTAACAAAAACAATGTTCCAGGATTAAACGGCAAAGAGATGGTTGAAGTACATAGGGGGCCTAAGGCCCAAATTCATTGATTCGACAGAGTGATCCCGCGATGGGTAAACGGTCTTGCGAGTGGGTAATCGATGTAGCGGGGCGGGTAATTCGATGGCTCGTCGACAGGAAGGAAAGGGCCGAGAGTCTGGGACCGCTGGGACTTAAAGAGGAGGTGGAGGGGGATCGAGAAGAAGAGGAGAGGCTTTTGTGAAATCGATACCGGGCGAAGATGGTATCGGCCGGATCCAACACGTGTAACGTACTACCGCGCCGGGACGAAATCAAATTTATTTTGTTGTTATTTCCAGCACCGTCCTGGCTGGGCCTGACTCGGCCCGGTTCGGTCCCCGAGTACGAGCTCGCGCTCGCAAGCAGGAAACATAGGAAATCGAACGCCTCGAATTGCACGGAGCGTCGCGCCTGGGACCTGCAGCTACACGCCGCACCGGGCCCGCGCGTGTAACCGGTTACAAGCGATAACCGATGATGTCCGACCGGCCGTTACGAGTTACGTAAATATTCCAGGCGGTTTACAGCTTCCACCGGTCGCTTAACTGTCGCTACTCGTCTCGGAGGCGACGCGGAGCAACTGCAGGCGATTCCGGAGCGGAACCAGTTTCGAAACCGGGCTGCTGATCGACGAATCAATTCCAGGACGAATCGATGTTGACACTGTCAGTCCTCTATTCCGTCAAAAATGGCCGCGGGCGTGGCCATTTTCGTATTGCGAGCTCGTGCACTGATATCGACGTCCACGAATTTGATGCCCCATTAAACAACAACCTCGACTGTCAAACATGGTCAAGTAAAAAATGCTCGAAAAAATTTCATGTGTGATCGTTTTGTTTGAAACTTTGCAGACTGGTGGTCCAATGGGTCCGTCACAGACTGCGCATCATAACTTCTCCATAGGGCCCCAAGATCGCGGAGGGGAGGGGGTAAAAGTGCAATACCTCTCGCAAACTGTGTTCAACCTGGTGGCAGTCGAAGGTACGTCATCATTAATATACTAAATTGGATGATTTCAGTGGGAGGAGGTGCGTCGGGCCCAGGGGGAGGATCGTACGGGGCCCGTCGAACCGTCGTTCCCACGTGAAACGCTCGAAACGAAGAGTTATGCGCGGTTAGCGCCTCGGCGATATGGGCACCGACTACGAGAGATGCGTGCCACGGTACGATCCGTGACAGGTCACGTGACAGACGGGAATACCTGTCCGGTACATGGGGTGGTCCCGCGTCAAGGGATCCTCGCGGTCGAGCCGAGCTACGAGCGGGGAGAGGACCGAGCAGCCTCGTGGGCCCACTAAAAAAGACAAGAGATCGGGGAACAGGGACAACTCATGCAGAATCGCTAACGAGCCGAGCAGACACCCGAACGATGGATGGGTTGGTCCAGGGGACCCGAACTCTTCTCGGGCCCGATACGTCCTGAGAAAAAGGGCCCGCGACATGGGCCCCCAAGGAAATCGCGAAACGAAACGAGAGCTGAAAACGAATGCATCGGGAACGTCTGATGAAGCCCGAACCGAGGGCAACCGATCTCCCACTATCTCGAGGATGATATTCCACGAAGCACACCTGGCCACTACATAATCTTCTGCACCATAGCATCCTATGATCACCATGCTGAGGCAGCGGGTCCAGGAATCGGCATGGTCGTAGGATCACCGCGTGACTCTGGAGAGTTTGACCCCGGAATAACTCGGACTACGTAGCCAGCACGAGAGAGAAAGAGAGAGAATAGACTCTGGCAGAAAGAGTAGAACCCCTCAGAAGTCTGCTCAGGAGAGAGAGAGGAGGAGGAGGAGAGGAAAGAGTGATAGCCGATGGAGGCGGTTCGAGATATCAGATCGAACCCAGGAGAGAAAGAGAGAGAGGGAGATAAACCTCGGTGAAGATGGCGTATCTGACTTAGGAGAGAGCCGGTAGCCGGCAGGGATGTTCTGGTAGGTGAGCACAGCGTTCACCATCGCTACCACATCGATTGATTGCTCTGATTGCTTACATTCCGTCGATAAACCAGCTACGAATCGCGCAAGGGACTCGCTCCCTCGGGCTAGCCACTGTGCGAATCGTTGACAACGGGAGGACCTGAAGAGAAAGAGGAGTAAGAAGAAGAAGAAGAGGAACGGGCGGCACCTTGCAAGGATTTTAGCTCTCGCCGACACAGAACGCCGACCCGTAATTGGAAACGTTTCAAACCGCCAGCGCGGGTCAACGTTCAGGAAGAGAACCTATTCCTCCCCTTTAAACAACACCGGCCTCCTTCACCCCCATCCCCCTATAATTGACCCCGCGAGACGTCCAATTAGTAATTGCCCGCGAATTAATTAGAGCCCACGTCGCGAACTGTGCGCGATCTACATGCGCTGTCCGGAAAGTATCCGACCTTGTGCGGTAACGAGTGGAGGCATCATTCCTGGGTTGATATCTATGGTGTCCCTTTCAGAGTGTTGTCCGTTAGAAGCCACAACTTTCTTCCAGCGATCTCGAACAGCTGCCTCGTCGTGTTCGGTTTTATTGCTTATGCGTCCGCAAATCTTTGTCCTTTCAGAGGATTTTCCATTTTGGAGCTGGATCAGGAGCTAGATCAGGAGGTAGATCAGGACTGGACGAAGGATCACACGAATGGTTTCCGAACAAGCATGGTTCCAAGTTTCTGGAAAAATTTAATCCTTCCATACTAGTCCGGTCAATGAATGCTCATAAGGGAGGTGTAAAAGGAAATACCCCTTTTTCGGTTTCGGTTTTCCGCTTATATCTCGGAAACTGTGTGTCCTAGCGATAAGACCATTCCATAAAAATCAAAGCTGACAAAATGTGCCACAAGATTGATTTGATTTAGTTTTTCGCTGTCTCGCATAGTTTTTGAGATATCCGCGCACAAAGTTCACTAATTGTGAAAAAGTAATTTTTGCCTTATTTATATAACTCTTCAGCACAATTAGTTAACTTTGAGCGCGGTATCTCGGAAACTATGCGAGATAGCGAAAAAATGGATCGAATCAATCTTGTTGCACATTTTGTCAGCTTTAATTAACTTCCCGATTTTATAGGGAAGTTATTGTAATTACCCCGAAAATCGAAAATCGATTTTTTAGCAGATCTTCACGTTTCATGGTCATTCCAGTCATTTTAGATTATTTTTATCAAAATGTCGGTATGTGTGTGTGTGTGTGTGTGTGTGTGTGTACGTATGTCCGTTTCTATGGTATCAAATTTTTCGTTAACGTTTTCAGAAAAAGTAACAACGCGATCGGAATGATGAATGATGCAATCGATGTGCCCCGCTGTAACTTAGAGCTGATTAGATTTTGGTCCATTTTGGTCAAGTAGTTTTTTAGTTTTTTTCGAAAGGAGTTGATTAAACATTGCAATGTATACGAAAGGCGTATCCACCGAAGAAGTAAACGTAACTATATATATATATATATTAAAAAAAATTTTTTTTTATAAAATTAAAAAAAAAATTTTTTTATAAAATTAAAAAAAAATTTTCTTGTTTTTTTCTAATTAAAAAAAATGTTTTTTCCAATTATGCAACTAATGCTAATGTAACCGCTTACAATAATCGAAAATTATTCCAATGCAAGAGTGAGTTAATCATCGCCGAGAATACATTTTCAAAGAATATCGATGAAAGTACAAAAACATTTATATTACAATCTTTAAATAAACAATGAGTTCAAAACGAATTGTTAACTCAGATTAAATTGAAAATTAATATAAAATATATGATAATTAATAACATTGACGTTGAAGACGAATTGGTTAATGGAGCATGCGGAATATTAAAATTTATTACTTTTCAAGAAAATACTAAAATTCCGTCTATGTCGTGGTTAGATTTTCAATTGGCCAGAGTAGGAGTGAAAGTAAGAAACCTTTATCGTGATTATATGAAAAATGCAAATATAAATCAAAATTTAACACCAATAATAAAAAAATATCGAATCAAGTAAATATTTCGAGTGAAGGAAAATAACAAATTACACGTAGTCAATTTCCAGTGGTTCCTGCTGAAGCGATTGCGATTCATAAAAGTCAGGGACAAACATACGAGAAAGTATGTATGGATTTTAAAACATCAGAAATACGAACTTTACAAATGTTGTAAGTAGCACTGAGCAGAGTTTCAAAATTGAGCGGTTTATATATTTTGAGAAAATTTAAATTAATAGTATCGAAGAAAACCAAGATCAATACTGCAAACCCGGATAATGATGAGTTGTATCGTTTGCGAAAAACTAATTAAGACAATTTATTTTGCAACATTAGTATGCTATAACAAGGAACCAAGCGAGCAACGAGCATACGATATTGGTTTAATGCGACGCCATATAGCAAACATTTTGATAAGTAGAAAACTATTGAATTTCCCTGAAAACGTATAATCTTCTTAAAACGTACACTTAATAAATAATAATAATAATATACAGCAACTAACGAATCGGGAAGTTCTTTGTGTGGCTCGTGGAGAGTCACACACAAAATGAAAGACATTAATAGCTGTGGGCCCTACTAACCATGCATACCACTAACATTCTCGCAAGAGCAGTCCTGCCCGCGAGCTCGCGAAGCGAGCGAGCAACAACAACCCTACTCGCGAGCGAGCGAAGCGAGCGAGCAACAATAGCCCTCTAGTTTTGTATGGAATGGTCTGATCTCTAGGACGCGTAGTTTCCGAGATATCCGCGCTCAAAGTTCACTAATTGTGAAAAAGTAATTTTTGCCTTATTTATATAACTCTTCAGCACAATTAGTCAACTTTGAGCACGGATATCTCGGAAACTGTGCGAGATAGCAAAAAACTGAATCGCATCAATCTTGTGGAACATTTTGTCAGCTTTAATTTTGTATGGAATGGTCTTATCGTTAGGACGCATAGTTTCCGAGATATCCGCGCTCAAAGTTCACTAATTGTGAAAAAGAAATTTTTGCCTTATTTGACTAGCTAACTCTTCAACACAATTAGTGAACTTTGAGCGCGGATATCTCACAAACTATGCTAAATAGCGAAAAACTGAATGAAATCAATCCTGTTGCACATTTTGTCAGCTGTAATTTTATATTGAATGGTCTTATCGCTAGGACTCGTAGTTTCCGAAATATACGCGGAAAACCGAAGAAGAAGACTTTTAGTATGTTTACCTCCTAACTAGTCCAAACCAAGACCCAAAGTTAAAAATTGTGTTCCTTCCATTTCTGTCTACAACTTTTCGTTAACTGGACTATACGTTCGGTCATTATTGTATTGCAGAGAGTTGTTCAACGGCCAGGCCACTTATTACAAGGTCGTGTCTATTATAAGCATGCACTATCAGCCTTAGCCCACTCAGGAACGAAGATATAAGCAAAGGTCAGATACTTTCTGGACAATAACCACGAAGATCCAGGCTAAGAGTACCAGCGAATAGTGTCCCCCACCGCGGATACAGGGAAGTATGAACCCTCTGGAGGAATGCTGATCGGTGTTCAACCGGGTTCGGATAGCAGAACGACCGTGAAGAAGAAGCCTGTTTCCTCGGGAACAACCTGCCCGAGGCTCGGCCAACGAATGCAGCGACGGTAGTCATAACGACGCGTCCGCCAGCGCCTAACAGATTGTCCCTGCCAGCCGTACAGTGATGGATCGGTCCATCGCGCCGCGCCAGGGCCTGCTCGAATATAACTGAATATTCCTGGGAACAAGCCCCGTTCCCAACCCCCCGACACCTCCATTTCTATGTTACTCGGTCCCATCCAGTCCGACCTCCTCGACATCGCTTTTTTCGTTCTCTTCTGTTTTTAAGGGACACTCGGAGACGAATCTTTGACCGATCGACGGGGTTTTCGAGCGACAGGTGGCGCCACTGTCTGGCTCCCGTACAGATTTTATGGGGGCAGATTACGGATTGTTCAATTGAAGCTGCGGGTGGTTCAATTCGGGCAGCATTTCATTCGAAAGACTTTTTGCAGAGAGCGTCAAGTTTGGAGAAGTTGAGACCCAGTCTTGTATTTTCGAACCGCTTTCCGGAGAACATTTTTTGGGCAAAACCACGTGGATATGCTGAAAGCGCAGAGTTTTTCCTTTAAAACGAGTCCAGATTAATCGCCCTACGATTTTTTTCCACGAACTTACAGTACTTCAAAGATGGAGTACCATCGAAGTCTTCTCTGAAGCTGACGGCTCACTTCTCACTGAAAGTGTCATAAAACCGGGGGAAAAAATCGCAGACCTATTTTGTTGGTCTCGCTGGAAAGCCAAGACTTTAATCTATGCATACAATCCAGTCCCAGTAGCTAGAAAAATTTGTTCACTTTCGTAGAGTGAGTTGAATCCGGAAAATGTTTAAACAATTAGTACTTCCACGTTTTCGTCCACATCTTGCAGTAAAAAATTCCAAAATAAAAATAACTTGGGTAATGTGAAAGCGCGGGATTTACCGATTAAAATGAGCCCAGCTGGAGCGGTGTGTGATTTTTTTCAGTGAAGTTACAGAAGATTGAATATGGGGTTCCGTGGAGTTCAACGTCCCGAAATGATCGGCAGATTTGTCTGTTAATCTCTGTTCTCTGGTAACGATGTTATAGCTCGCGCTCGGGGTTCTTAATTAGGCCGTGTTCGCCGGTCGACTGTGCGGTTCGGTGCTAGAAAGGCCGACGAAGTATCCTTCGACTTGTTCGAGTTGTAATTTGACCGTTTAGGCGCCGTCTCCCGGGGCGTCGGATCGTATTCGATATTCCCAAAGTCATTCTTGTAACTCGAATGGCATTGTGTGTTATGCAACTCGAAAGACACGGCGAGCTATGCCGGTGCTGGAATCATGCCACGGGGCCCCGAGTATCGAACTCGGACACGCACACCCACTGGGCGACGTTTATTCGGATCCTTTTATTACTTGGGAACGTTCATTAACTCGATACGTCGTCCGCGACTTTCAGGGTTAGGCTCTCGCTCGGATTAAGATTCGTGGCGGGGAGGATTGGGAAACCGAGCGACGTATATATCCGTCGGGGGACAATGGAACACTTGTTTCGCCGCCTCGCCAAGGAAATTGAATCCCAGCGAGCATTATACAAGGTAATTACGATCGAAAAGCGCGTTTCGAGGCGTGAGCGACACGGATAGGGCGGCCATCCGACGACACTCCCTCGAGAAAACTCGAGGAACACGCATGTATTATGCATCGCGACGCCTAACCACTGTTCCAGCATTGTTCTGCGACGACCGCTCGCTTAAACCGACCAACGAATTCTTCTGCAACATTCTCTGTGACCAACCAGGTCGGCTGACCTTCCCTGAAAAATTGCCGGCACTCAAACCATCGTAACTTCGCGGAAATCGACCTACCTTGGCTCGTTTCAAACCGTGAGATATCCTTCTTCGAAATGTGTACATTATTCAGGAGGTGGACGGCAATCTAAAAATCTAGAAAGTCATTTTTCAGACATTTTTCGAATTCAAGTGCCTCCACAAAACAGGAAAAATTGTTTTCGCGAATTTCACCAAATGGAATCCATAGAATGACGCCTCCGCTTTCCAACGAGACCAAAAAAATTGTTCTACGATTTTTTGTTGACAGTTTATGGCACTTTCAGTGAAAAGTGAGCCGCTAGCTTCAGAAAAGCTAAAGGGCTACTGCATCTTCGACGATACTCGATATTTGAACTACTGTAACTCAGTGAAAAAAAAACGCAGGACTACGTACCTAGGCTCATTTTAAAGCGCAAACCCTGCACTTTCGCCATCTTTAAGTTATATGTTTCGAAAAAAATTTTCCTCCAAAGAACAGGCAAAAATGCAATAATAATGACTTTTTTAATATTTTTCAAATTCAGACTGCTGTACGGAGTTTAAAAAATTTATTTTAGAGCTGAGACCAACGTGTATTTAAAGTGCGAAGTTTTCGCTTTCCAACGAGACCAATAAGATTGTTCTACGACTTTTTGTTGGCATTTTATGGCACTTTGAGTGAAAACTGGGCCGCTGGCTTCAGAAATCTGAAGGGCTACTGCAACTTCGGTGATAGTCGATATATAAAATACTGTAACTCCGTGAAAAAAAATCGCAGGACAACGCACCTAGGCTCATATTAAAGTGCAAACCCTGCACTTTCGACATCCTTAAGTAATATCTTTCGAAAAAAGTATTCCTCCGGACAACAGGTAAAAATGCAAGAATAATGACTTTTTCAATATTTTTCAAATTCAGACGACTGTACGGAGTTTAAAAAATTTCTTTCGGAATTGACACTAACGTAGGTTTAAAGTGTGAAGTCTTTGCTTTCTAATGATACCAAGAGGATCGACCTACGATTTTTTCTCGCCGAGTTATCGAACTTCGAATGCAAAGTGGACCGCGTCGGTATGTCGACGCATCATCCTCTGGAATGATTGCGAGAGCGAGGAATCCCGAGGCGCGAAGGGAGCATCGATCGAGAGGTCCGTAAAAGTTTCTCACGTGTCGCCACGGGTCTCGATTCCAGGCCGGTGTACCCTCGGAGGAGGAAAAGGTGGGGAGGTAGGGGCGCCTCCGTCGTAACAAGGAACCCCCCGCGGACGAACTAATTTTCCCGGATGACTCGCGAGGCTGCGGCCCCGCGGGGGTCTGAAACAATGCGCGAGAAACGGCCCTTAAGACCCTATAAGACTTACACGCCGCCGGCCACGGCGTCCTCCTCTCCGAAACTCGTCGGCAATTCGCTGAATCACCGAGGTACCATGGTGCGTGATGTGTCTCGCCATTCCAGCGACGTCTACGAACCGATCGACACCGCCGAATCGGCCATTGTCGATCGTCCTAGCTAATTTAATATCTAAATTGCTCGTTGGTCCACGGAGATTAACCGGAAGGGAGAGTTCGAGGCCATCGGCCTCGGTTGCCAACAGCTTTGCGAGTTCATTCCCTCTTGGCAACGACCAGCAAGGACGGCGTTACACGGAAGATCGATTGGCAAACCGATTGCAACACCTTGACCCTGGTGCCATGAAAATCTGGAAAGTGCTCGTAGTCTTAGACTTGAAGCAGCTTCAAAGCAGCTTCAAAGCAGCTTTAAAGCAGCTTCAATGCAGCTTCAAAGCAGCTTCAAAGCAGCTTCAAAACAGCTTCCAAGCCGCTTCAAAGCGCTGCCGAAGCAGCTTCAAAGCAGCTTCAAAGCGCTGTCGAAGCAGCTTCAAAACAGCTTCAAAGAAGCTTCAAAGCAGCTTGAAAGCCGCTTCAAAGCGCTGTCGAAGCAGCTTCAAAGCAGCTTCAAAGTAGCTTCAAAGCAGCTTCAAAGCGCTGTCAAAGCAGCATCAAAGCGCTGTTAAAGCAGCTTCAAAGCACTGTCAAAGCAGCTTCAATGCACTTTTAAAGCAGCTTCAAAGCACTGTTAAAGCAGCTTCAAAGCACTGTCAAACAGCTTCAAAGCACTGTCAAAGCACTGTCAAAGAAGCTTCGAAGTACTGTCAGAACAGCTTCAAAGCAGCTTCAAAGCGCTGTCGAAGCAGCTTCAAAGCAGCTTCAAAGCGCTGTCGAAGCAGCTTCAAAGCAGCTTCAAAGCGCTGTCGAAGCAGCTTCAAAGCAGCTTCAAAGCGCTGTCGAAGCAGCTTCAAAGCAGCTTCAAAACAGCTTCAAAGTAGCTTCAAAGCAGCTTCAAAGCCGCTTCAAAGCGCTGTCGAAGCAGCTTCAAAGCAGCTTCAAAGTAGCTTCAAAGCAGCTTCAAAGCAGTGTCAAAGCAGCTTCAAAGCGCTGTCAAAGCAGCTTCAAAGCACTGTCAAAGCAGCTTCAAAACACTTTTAAAGCAGCTTCAAAGCACTGTCAAAGCAGCTACAAAACGCTGTCAAAACTGCTTCAAATGCTTAAGCAGCTTCCAGATATTGTTAAAGCTGCTTTAAAGCTACTTTGCCGCTTCGAGACATTGTCAAAGCTACTTCAAATACTTAATCAGCTTCGAGGCACTGTTAAAGCTGCTGTAACGCCTTTCCGTACCATTTTCTTTACCATTACAGTGATCAGAACGTCTTTACCCAAAGAAATGTCGTAGAAGAAAATGAAAATTTTAATCTTTTTTATGGCTACAGTTATTTGAATGCTTAAATATTGACTACAAACGAATCAAATTTTATTTCATCTAAAAAGAAAAGCATAATATTCGTATTTATTACTCTTTGTTAAAATCTTCATGACGAGTCTGACTATGTTAATACGGCAAGTGGTTAAAGCTACTTTGAAGCTTCAGGACGTTGTTAGAGCTGCTTTAAAACAGCTTCGAAGCTTCAAGACATTGTTAGAGCTGCTTTAAAGCTGCTTCGAAGCTTCAAGACATTGTTAGAGCTGCTTTAAAGCTGCTTCGAAGCTGCTTCGAAGCTTCAAGACATTGTCGAAGCTGCTTTAAAGCTTCTTCGAAGCTGCTTTAAAGCTTCTTCGAAGCTGCTTTAAAGCTTCTTCGAAGCTTCAAGACATTGTCGAAGCTGTAAGACATTGTCGAAGCTGCTTTAAAGCTTCTTGGAAGCTTCAAGACATTATCGAAGCTGCTTTAAAGCTTCTTGGAAGCTTCAAGACATTGTCGAAGCTGCAAGACATCGTCGAAGCTACTTTAAAACTTCTTGGAAGCTTGAAGACATTGTCGAAGCTGCTTTAAAGCTTCTTCGAGGCTTCAAGACATTGTCGAAGCTGCTTTAAAGCTTCTTCGAGGCTTCAAGACATTGTCGAAGCTGCAAGACATTGTCGAAGCTGCTTTAAAGCTTCCTCGAAACTTCAAGACATTGTCGAAGCTGCTTTAAAGCTCGAAAGCTTCAAGCAGCTTCGAAGCACCAAAACTGCAGATTGACTGCAGCTCCAAGGCATCAAAGCTTCACCGAAGCCGCTTCAAAGCTGCTTTGAAGCCACGTCTAAGCCACTTGAGCACCCTCGAGCCACCATCGAAGCCATCGCTGCTGCTCCTGAGCAAGAGGGCAGTCTGAAAACACCTGCCCCATACGGAGAGACGCATTGTCCTAATGGCCGAGCTTGTAATTACCATTGTCTCTGCGTGGCCGGGTCTACTATCGAGGAAATCGAAGGAAGCAAAGCCGGATAACCACGTTGCAGAGATCGCGGTCCTCGATCGACCGGGTTGCGCTCGCTTCTACTCTCATGTTTATAAACCAATTAAGCAGCTCCAAGGTTTCCACGAACTCGGAGACAATGAAGCAAATTACTCGATTGGTCAGCACCGGGGCCTGTAACACTTTCAGGCCCCGATCCGGACCCGTAAAGTATACCATGGTCCCCATTTCCTTGTGCGTTTTACTCCTTCAATACTGAAGATGGAAACGAACAGGCTTCAACTTCTTATGTTATTTTACTGTTTTTAATTGGACATTTCGGAAAGGGGCCTATGGTGATGAGGATGTTTCTGTTAGGAGTTTTTTTTCAGAATTGTTAATTTCGAGAAAGACACGATGGACGAAGGTGGCGTGGGTGACAAGACAGTGAAACTGGCACACGGCTCGTCTCGTCCGTAGAACCAGAAACCCGATACAGCGGGCGTTCGACGAGAGGCACACGTCCGACGGGCATTCTCGTCACGTAGGACGTGTATACGCGTTCTAATCGCGGATAGAAATCTAGCCGCGCGAGAGGTTTTCGGGCCCATCGGGTCGAGTTTTCGGCGAAACGGCGCCCATCGAGCTCTCCGGGGCCCGTAGATCCCCGGGCCCAGGACTGCTCCAGGACTTCCAGGACATGACTCACGCCGGTAAAAAACGCGCAGACCGCGAACGCGGCACGATAATGTATGAAAGCTCGCATTCCGCCGGCTCGTTCCCTACGCCGCGCGCCTGGAACGCCGGGCAGAGCCTCTGCTATCCGAACCCTCGGTATCGTCGCACTTCAGAATTTTTATCTCGGAAACTGTTCGACCTATCCGGCTGAATCTTTTTTCATTCTAATCTACAAACCTTCCTCTATTCTGACAATTTATCTTAATCTGCAGAATTAATTTTTTCATATCGAAAATTACAAATGAATTATTTTTAACAGGTTGACATACTTCCTCGAGTTTTCTTGAAAATTTTATAGTGACGTGGGTGGTCTAAAAATTTGAAAAAATTTTATTGTATTCTCGAGAGTTTAATCTATCGAATGAGCCTAGTCCCGTGACAGAGTCTCTAGAATTAACGAAATGGCGCGAATTAATCTCGCCCGCTACAGGGTGTCGATGTAATTATTCATAATACTTCAGATTTGCCCGGAGGCCGGGACATGTTAATTTCTGTTGGTCGGTTTGGAAGTGGCACGTCCTTTTCCAGCGAAATTTCGGTTTTCCTGCCGCGACCAGTTTGTCCGGTGGGCTGCATTCCCCGGCGTACATCAAGAGAAAGAGGGGAGGGGCTGTCTCTTGGGCAACAACATTAGGATTATACCGGAGGGGCCGCTTTACATTCGTGGCCGGTTCCTCTTTTTCGTTCCGTTGCCTCGGCCCCTTCGTCTCCTTCTCGGAAGCTACGGAGATTTTGACGATAACGGGGTGGTTCCAGCGGCCTCTCGCCCCATCACCGATCCATAAATCCAACAATTTGTCCGGCCCGTCCGCGGTGTTTTGATCTCGGCCGATTTCAACCGATTCGACCAGGCCCTACCCCCTCTCCCTCTCTTCTTCTCTCTACTGGGCCTCCCCACCATACACAGGTTTTGCATAATTATGCCGGATACGGATGTCGATATCGCGTGTCACCCAGCGCCAAATTCGACTCCTCTCGCGATCGGGAGATGGCGCTGCGGGGCCGGCGCGGTCCCCGGTTCACCAAAATGGCGTCCCCGGCAAAATGGGGACCGAGAAACGGCCCCGAGAACGCCGCGCGGCCCCTTTGTAAGGCCCCGCGAGGAATTCCACCGTCGAAAAGCTACTCATAGAACGCTGCTCGCCCCATATGAGAACGCATACAGTGCCGGCAAAAAGTATCTCGATGCCCGTTATAGAATTGTAAAAAACTGTACAAATTTTTATTAGAATATTAATTTAAAAACAAAGTACAAATCCGCAATTTAGCAGTGCAATTACTTTTTTCATAACACACATGTAAAAATCGCCTGCTCCTTACATAGGCTGAACTTTGGACATTTTTTTATGGAAAACGACAGAACGAAAAATTTTGAAACTTTTCGTACATCTCGAAGACTGTTCCTGGATACAGAAAATATTTTTTGTTGCACAGAATTCTACGACCGTTTCGAGGTGCAAGGGTTCGCAGTCGTCGGTGTGGGTCGGTTGGAACTGTCGGACTAAGTTGTGTTAGGTCTGGGTCCGCGATTGTTTTTGGACAGGACTGTATGTCCGTCGGTTCTCGAGAGTGGCGTGTTTTATTGGGAGGATCCCGCGACATAGTCGGCGCGTTTTGACGGGCCCCCGCGGATCGCATACGAAATCAACGTGGATCGCTTTACCCGGGACACCGGCTGAGTTTTATCGCCGGAGGACGCACGTCGACAACCGTGTAAATTATGCGTCACTTTCGCGTCGACGGGCTCGACACTAATTTCTACCGTTAGCCGCCGCCGCCGCGCGCCGTCCCCTGTTTACCTCCGCAAACGTGTCCCCCCTCATTTTAACAACGATTACGTGGCGAATCGCTCGGCCGAACGTGTACAAAAGCTTCGATCGGCTCTTCTGTAAACGCGGCAATTTTATAGGAGTCCTGCAAATAGTTCGTTTGATCCGCTGTCGTTCTTCGGCTCACCATTATTATTTGATGCGGGGACTTGAGAAGGTTAGGAGCCACGAAGCAGCTCTGAAGCAGCTCTGAAATCATGAAGCTGCTATGAAATCTTCATGCTGCTTTGAAATCATGAAGCTGCTTTGAAATCTTGAAGGTGCTATGAAATCTTGAACCTGCTTTGAAATCATGAAGCTGCTTTAAAATCATGAAGCTGCTTCATGACTTCACTGCTTTGAAGCAGTTTTGAAATCCTGAAGCTGCTTTGAAGCAGTTTTGGAATCTTGAAGCTGCTTTGAAGCAGTTTTGAAATCCTGAAGCTGCTTTGAAGCAGTTTTGGAATCTTGAAGCTGCTTTGAAGCAGTTTTGAAATCTTGAAGATGCTTTAAAGCAGTTTTGAAATCCTGAAGCTGCTTTGAAGCAGTTTTGGAATCTTGAAGCTGCTTTGAAGCAGTTTTGAAATCTTGAAGATGCTTTGAAGCAGTTTTGAAATGCTGAAGCTGCTTTGAAGCAACTTTGTAGCAGCTTTGTAGAAGATTTGTAGCAGCTTTGAAGAAGCTTTCAACCACTTTGAATCCGCTTTGAAGCAGCTTTGTAGCAACTTTGTAGAAGATTTGTAGCAGCTTTGAAGCAACTTTCAAACAGCTTTGAAACCGCTTTCAAACAGCTTTGAATCCGCTTTGAAGCAGCTTTGTAGCAACTTTGTAGCAGCTTTGTTGCAGCTTTATAGCTGATTTATAGCAGCTTTTGAAGCAGCTATGAAGTCGCTTTAAAACAGCTTTGAAATTATGAAGCTGATATGAAATCTTGAAGCTGCTTTGAAATCATGAAGCTGCTTTGAAATCATGAAGCTACTTTGAAATCACGAAGCTGCTTTGAAGCAGTTTTGAAATCCTGAAAAGTTGCTTTGAAGCAGTTTCGAAATCCTGAAAAGCTGCTTTGAAGCAGTTTTGAAATCTTGAAGTTGCTTTGAAGCTGGATTGAAGCAGTTTTGAAATGCTGAAGCTGCTTTGAAGCAACTTTGTAGCAGCTTTGTAGAAGATTTGTAGCAGCTTTGAAGCAGCTTTCAACCACTTTGAATCCGCTTTGAAGCCGCTTTATAGCAACTTTGTAGAAGATTTGTAGCAGCTTTGAAGCAGCTTTGAAGCAGCTTTCAAACACCTTTGAACCCGCTTTCAAACAGCTTTGAATCCGCTTTGAAGCAGCTTTGTAGCAACTTTGTAGCAGCTTTGTTGCAGCTTTATAGCTGATTTATAGCAGCTTTTGAAGCAGCTATGAAGCCGCTTTAAAGCAGCTTTGAAATCATGAAGCTGCTATGAAATCTTGAAGCTGCTTTGAAATCATGAAGCTGCTTTGCAATCATGAAGCTACTTTGAAATCACGAAGCTGCTTTGAAGCAGTTTTGAAATCCTGAAAAGTTGCTTTGAAGCAGTTTCGAAATCCTGAAAAGCTGCTTTGAAGCAGTTTTGAAATCCTGAAGCTGCTTTGAAGCTGCTTTGAAGCAGTTTTGAAATGCTGAAGCGGCTTTGAAGCAACTTTGTAGCAGCTTTGTAGAAGATTTGTAGCAGCTTTAAAGCAGCTTTCAACCACATTGAATCCGCTTTGAAGCAGCTTTGTAGCAACTTTGTAGCAGCTTTGTGGCAGCTTTGAAGCAGCTTTGAAGCAGCTTTCAAACACCTTTGAACCCGCTTTCAAACAGCTTTGAATCCGCTTTGAAGCAGCTTTGTAGCAACTTTGTAGCAGCTTTGTTGCAGCTTTATAGCTGATTTATAGCAGCTTTTGAAGCAGCTATGAAGCCGCTTTAAAGCAGCTTTGAAATCATGAAGCTGCTATGAAATCTTGAAGCTGCTTTGAAATCATGAACCTACTTTGAAATCACGAAGCTGCTTTGAAGCAGTTTTGAAATCCGGAAAACTTGCTTTGAAGCAGTTACGAAATCCTGAAAAGCTGCTTTGAAGCAGTTTTGAAATCTTGAAAAGCTGCTTTGAAGCAGTTTTGAAATCTTGAAGCTGCTTAGAAGCAGTTTTGAAATCTTGAAGCAGCTTTGAAGCAGTTTTGAAATCCTCAAAAGCTGCTTTGAAGCAACTTTCTAGCAGCTTTGTAGAAGATTTGTAGCAGCTTTGAAGCAGCTTTCAAACAGCTTTGAACCCGCTTTGAAGCAGCTTTGTAGCAACTTTGTAGCAGCTCTGTTGCAGCTTTGTAGCTGATTTATAGCAGTTTTTGAAGCAGCTATGAAGCCGCTTTAAAGCAGCTTTGATATCATGAAGCTGCTATGAAATCTTGAAGCTGCTATGAAATCTTGAAGCTGCTTTGAAATCATGAAGCTGCTTCATGTCTTCACTGCTTTGAAGCAGTTTTGAAATCCTGAAGATGCTATGAAATCTTGAAGCTGCTTTGAAATCATGAAGCTGCTTCATGTCTTCACTGCTTTGAAGCAGTTTTGAAATCCTGAAGATGCTTTGAAGCAGTTTTGAAATCCTGAAGCTGCTTTGAAGCAGTTTTGAAATCTTGAAGATGCTTTGAAGCAGTTTTGAAATCTTGAAGCTGCTTTGAAGCAGCTTTGATCCCGCTTTGAAGCCGCTTTGAAGCTGCTTTGTAGCTTCTTTATAGCAGCTTTTGAAACCGCTTTGAAGCAGCTTTGAAGCCGCTTTGAAGCAGCTTCGAAATCACGAACCAGCGTGGAAGCTGCTCGACTTACCCCTAAGTATGACGTCCCCGGTGATGAAATAATGAAAGAAATGAAGCTCTTGTAGGCCGCTGCACCGAATTTCCGACAGCGCAGCATGAAACGGCGGCTTCGCGGGAAATTACGGGAGCGGAGGCGCGTCGAAGCGCGTTTATCGACGATTCTCGCGATCGATCCGTCATTATCAAAAGAAACGGGACGGCCGGGGTTGGCGGTGCGGTTCAGAATTTTCCTTTTTTCCCCGGCTCGCGAGGCGTTCGTCCGGGGGTGGAGCGTGAGCTTGCGATATTCGAGGAGAAAGAAAAGCGTTTCCGACATATTTCATGCAGGAAAGATAACGCTTACGGTCACGTGAAACGTGTCAGAAGGAACTATGAAGATTTATCGCGGCCGGCATCGGTGCTCCACTGCCTCGGCGAACGATCGATAATTCCTTCCTCGTTTGCTTGCCGGAGCTGGGTTGCTCGGCGGGTTGCAGGGCCGACGCGCGAGCTTGCAAGCCCGTTTAGAACGCGATAAAGTCGTTAACGCGCATTATCGCCCGGCCACCGGCTTCCCAAGGCCACGCCAGCTGCCTGAATAATACACGCTCGTTCGCTTCATAGATATCGAGCGTTTATTTCGCGGGGGCGAGCCGAGCCGACTCGGTAAACAAGCTTCGTCCGCCATCCGACGACATTAATGACTACTCGGAAGCTCCTGCTCTATGGTCGAGCTCGTGCCATCCGTGGAAACTCTCGGCCTAACCTAACCTCAAGCCTCTCATGGCTGTTTTCCTTCTACCAGATATCACCCCTCCGTCTGAAACCATAAGAACTCTCGCATCTCCTTCCGGTAAGGGAATCTGTTTCTCGGCCACTATGCAAGATATTCGAACGATTCAAATCGGAAATTAAAGAGCACACATTGTAGTTGCTCCATGAAATTTTTCAAAATTTTCAGGCTGTTATTTCAGGCCAGAAAAATTATTACTGAAACCCCGTTTCAGGGAGGCTCGTTCTTGCGAAGGGGGTGGAAAGTTTGAAGGCCTGTTTCTCGATGAATACGCAAGATATCGATATGGATCAAAATGCAGGTGGAAGAGCATACATTGAGTAAGCTCCATGAATTTTTTCAAAATTTTCAGGCTGTTATTTCAGACCAGAAAAATTATTACTGAAACCCCGTTTCAGGGAGGCTCGTTCTTGCGAAGTGCTAAGGGGGTGGAAAGTTTGAAGGCCTGTTTCTCGATGAATACGCGAGATATCGAGATGGATCAAAATGCAGGTGGAAGAGCATACATTGAGTAAGCTCCATGAATTTTTTCAAAATTTTCAGGCTATTATTTCAGTCCAGAAAAATTATTATTTTCAGGGAGGCTCGTTCTTGCGAAGTGCTAAGGGGGTGGAAAGTCTGAAGGCCTGTTTCTCGATGAATACGCGAGATATCGAGATGGATCAAAAAGCAGGTGGAAGAGCATACATTGTGTAAACTCCATGAATTTTTTCAAAATTTTCAGGCTATTATTTCAGTCCAGAAAAATGATTACTGAAACCCTGTTTCAGGGAGGCTCGTTCTTGCGAAGTGCTAAGGGGGTGGAAAGTTTGAAGGCCTGTTTCTCAATGAATACGCGAGATATCGAGATGGATCAAAATGCAGGTGGAAGAGCATACATTGAGTAAGCTCCATGAATTTTTTCAAAATTTTCAGGCTATTATTTCAGTCCAGAAAAATTATTATTTTCAGGGAGGCTCGTTCTTGCGAAGTGCTAAGGGGGTGGAAAGTCTGAAGGCCTGTTTCTCGATGAATACGCGAGATATCGAGATGGATCAAAAAGCAGGTTTAAGAGCATACATTGAGTAAGCTCCATGAATTTTTTCAAAATTTTCTATCGCTTTTCAAGGCGGGGAAAAATTATTTTCTTCGGAGTGGTCTTGGAGACTACCCCCGAGCGAGACCTAATACGATTAATTAAATCGATACACAAACTGATGTACAATTTTTGAGCGTGTTCAGTGGACGGGAATGTCAAAAAGATCAATGTTTTCCGTTTGAATGCGACTGGCATTGATTGGTGTGCAATTGTCCGCAGGCTCGAGGAGTTACTGGCAATTACGCCGAGTGGAATAACGTTGCAGGTGAGACGCGACGGTGCGGAGGAAACGGGAGGCAGAGTTTTATCGGGGGTATTCGGGATGCGAGATCGAAAGGCCGGCTTACCACACAAATTTCGCCGATTCCTATCCCGAAACGGCAACAAGGGATCCTGCGGCCGGCGAGGATAGGTAGGAGCGAGCGTTTAATATATAAATATGTAAATAATGCGCTGCCGCGAGTATCTCTCATGCAGCCGGGTTCAACCGGTGGCAGCTAACTTATGGCAGGGACCAGGAAGACCGGCTTTAGTTTGGTCATCCATAATGCCGTTCCTCGCTGCGAATCTATCGTCACGTTTTAAACATCGAGGAACACGCTGCTGCTCTCACCCTCCGCTCTCACTCTTCCCATCCCTCTCCTCCTCCCTTCTCTCTCTCTCTCTCTCTCAATGTTTGTCTCACTTTCTCGTGTCCAAAGAGATCATTAAAAAATTCTATCGGACAACGCCTGGCCAACTCGCTCCTTTTTCCTCTGTTTTTATTTTTGTCGAACACAGCCGGAAGATTACGGTGACCGATAGCGACGAGTGGCGTCGCTCGCGCTGGAAAGGGGATTTTCACTCGGAAAGCTCGTTAATTAACTTCACCGGAATCAGGACATCCGAGATCTAGCGGGTCGAAGCGCGCGGCTACCCGATTTTTACCCGGCACCCGAGAACGATAACGAGTTAAAAGTCTCGCGTGCCGGACGGACTCGCGTGACCGGCGATCACCGGCCCTGACCCGCTCCTAGACGCGACACAGATCTCCGGAGGCTGAACGCCGAAATTGCCAGAGAACCACTTCTTCGTCGCACTCTATTTACAATAAGTCGGCGAGAAAAAATCGCACGTCGATTCGTGTGGTCTCGTTGCAAAGCGGAGGTTACGGGCTTCAAATCCGTCCTAATCTGACTCGCGAGAAAAATTTTTTAAATCCTCCACACAACTCTGAAGTCAGAAAATTGTTAAAAAAACTTCATATCTACATTGTTGTTCGTCACTCGGGGGAAAAATTTTTTTCTCACAAAAGCCTTGGAGTAATCGAAAGCGCGGGCTTTGCCCTTGAATTTAAGCCTAGGTACAGCACCCTCCGATTTTTTTTCACGGAACTACAGTAACTTGAAGAGGGACCTACCCCCGAGGATGTTATGATCCTTCAGATTTTCCAAGTCTGGCGCCCCACTTGTCACACAAAGTGCGATAAAATGGCGAGAAAAAATCGTGGAGCAACTTTTTTGGTCTCTTTCGAAAGCTAATACTTCAATCTACGGATTGACCATAGTCGGAATGAGGGAAGAAATTTTCTGATCTCGGCAGAGGTATTTGAAGTCAAAAAATTTCCAAAAAATGACCGAGGTCACATTTTGTCCTGCAATGAACGATACAAATGGTCCAGGCGAAAAGTACCTTAAGGACTTCGAAAGCGTAGACTTCGCGCTTTAAAACTAGCCCAGGTGCATCGCAGTACGATGATTTTTCGCGGAGTTACAGTCATTTGAATATGGTAAACATCGTGTCGCCACACCCGCTGATGATTAATGGAGTTATAATGAAGTGAAATGAATTTTCGGTGGGAGAACGAAGCACACCGGAGTGCTGGGAGATAGGTCCGTCCCTGGAGCAGTAGTAGAAGGGAGCGGGGCCAGTCGGTTGACAATAGTTTGGCCATCGGTGGAACAATTCCCGAAGGGCTCCCCGTCACAATAAAAGCTGTTCGACGGTGGATGTGACAAAAATGAATTGTTATATTGTTTTAACAAATGAAGGGAGAGACCGGTCACCCGGTTGGCCCCACTCGGTCTCTCTCGGGCCCCGACGCGACCGCGGGGACCGTCCCGGGCTTCTTTTTCGCCTGTTTTGTGCCCGGTGTGCCTCCTCGCCCGGTATTATGTATCTGGACCCTCTCTTCTCGAATCTCCTCTCTCCCACACTCTCCCCCCCTCTCTCTCTTTCTCTCTCTCTGTCTTACCCGCACACCCACTCTCTCGGTTTCTGGTCGGTGGTTCGGTCTGCGCCTCGGCTGGTTTTGCAGAGCGCGCGCGAAGCACGTGTTTTGCCAGTTCCTATTGTTTCCTGTATGATAAATGGGCCTGAGGCCCTCTCGCCGGCTCGGACCGTCCTCCGACCACCGCCCCGACTACTCTCCGATTTTCGATACCTCGATACCTCGCGAACACCCCTCGAATTCCTCCGCGCTCGCTCTATCGTCCGTGCAATTTTCCAGATTCACAAAAACTTACATGTCATCCCTATTTATAAACAGAAATCGGGGAAAAATATTGTCTTAGTTGATTCTCCGTGAAAAATACATTCGAACGTTCGGTGTACAGTTTTCTTCTACGAGGCCCCCATTCCGAGTAAATCGGTTTCGAAAATACAGTGGGCCCTAGACAAGGCCCATTTTTATTTGTAATATTAATTCACTCAACTTGATGTATTGATGAAAGAGAAGTGGTCATGCATTTTCTTTTTAATTATTTTTCGTATTTTAGTCCCAAATTTCGGCCATTGCGGGGCCTTATTTTCGAAACTGTTTTTACTCGAAAACATTTACTTCGAAAAAATTTTGCTCAGTTTTTCGCGTGGAATATAAAGATATGTTTAGTTTGTTGATATTTTTTGTGACATAGGTGTTGTTGACTAAATTGGATAAATTCTAGGAGCAGAAATTAGGGACCATTAAAAGTAATAATACCGCCGACAGTGGCGGAGCCGCCGCTAATAATGCGCGGTCCCCGGCAGAAACTGCAAATCCGTTGAGCAGAAAAATCTAGTCCCGCGTAACGGCCGGCATTCCCGTATCGGCCGATTATTTATCATCGTTTAATTCAATTAAAAATCCGCGCATAAAAAGGGCCGAACGAGGCATTCCCGGCAGTCGTAAAGCCAGCTCCTCCGTCCTGGCTTGTTTTTTAGCCCTCCGCGGCCGAGGATCCGACGTTAGGATCTACACTACCGGACGAAAGTTTGCTATCGTCCTCTGGATCGATCCAGTTCTACATTAATAAACAACCTTACGATAATTTAACACTAAAAAAATATGTCCGTAATAAATTTGTCACAACGTCCTCGGTTGCAACACTTGATAAAAATAATAAATTCAAGAGACGTATGAATTTGATAAATCTTGAAGAAAATGTGCGCTGTTCTATTTAAAAAATTAGAAATGTAACTGCGGCCTTATCTCATTGGGTTGAGCATTAGATGTTAACGCAGTTCTTAAATAAACAATGTTCTAAGAGGTACTGATCTATGAATTAATATGGTAGAGATGTATACAGATAAAGCTTCATTGTTCTCTGCTCAACGTTGGATGAAATGTAACGTCTGATAAAAATAATAAATTCAAGAGACGTATGAATTTGATAAAACTTGAAGAAAATGTGTGCTGTTCTATTTAAAACATTAGAAATGGAACTGCAGCTTTATTTCTTTAGGCTGAGCATTAGATGTTAACGCAGTGCTTAAATTAACAATGTTCTAAGAGGTACTGGTCTATGAATTAGGTTAGTAGAAATGTTTAGAGATGAAGTTTGATTGTGGAGTTGAGATTTGAATTTGTGGTTTCGTGGGAGGGTGCATCGAAACTTTTGGAGGTTAGTGTAGAGCGACGGAACGGTCCCAAACGGCCAGGACACGTTAAGTATTAATAAACTGGTTAAGATCGTAATTAAATCGGGCCCCGCGTAGGCGCGTGTGCATATCATTCCCATAACAGGCTGGCGCTGCCGTGGAGAGACACTTTAACGGACTCTATCCGCGTCGAGTCTTTTAATAACCCGCCGGTGTCTCCTCGGACCTTTTGCGAGACCGAAACTGGCTCGACTGGTCGTCCTTTACGACCGGAACCTCCCCTCGAAACAGAAACGATTAATAATAATTGATTCGTCGCCCGTCAAAATCTGTACACATGCCCCGAAAAAAATGAACTCCGCTGATTCTCAACAAGTCCATCGGAATCAAAAATTTTTTAAAACCAAAATTACTTCGGTCATTCGAAAGTGTAGGGTTCAAAATTTAAAATGAGCCCAGGTACGTGGCCCTACTCTTTTTCTCCTCGAAGTTACAACAATTCAAAAATTGAGTATCACAGGGTGCACTGATTTTTGAGCTTTTGTGATTCTGCGGCACATTTCTCATTCAAACGGCTATAAAATGGCCAAAAAAAAATCGTAGATCAATTTTTGACGGCTCGTTGGAAAGCGAAGACTTTACTCTTTAAATTCTAGGTGGTCTCGGTAGCGGAAAAAATTTTTTAAACTTTGTAGAGGAGTCTGAATTTGTGAAAGTATCAAAAATTGTAATATTTGCTTTCACGTGTGATATTTCCTGTGAAAAATTTTTCTGGTAAAAATAACTTGGGGAAATTGAAAGCGTAAGGTGCACGCTTTAAGATAAGCCTAGTCCCGACGTCCTACGATTTTTTTCTGAAATCTACAATAGTTTAAACATTGACGATTCATAATTCTTGGGTTGTTCCAGCACTAGCTGTTCAGTGTTCACTAAAAGTGCGATAAAATGGTTAAAAAAAATCGTAGGACCATTTTATTTATCTCGTTGGACAGCGAAAACTTTGATCTTCGAATCCCCTGTAGTTTCAGTTGGGACAAAAATTTTTTTATTGTTGGAGGAATATTTGAAGCAAACAAATTTCCAAAGTATTACCATTTTTACATTCAGTGTTCACTATAAGTGCGATAAAATGGTTAAAAAAAACATAGGACCACTTTCTTTATCTCGTTGGAAAGCGAAAACTTCGGACTTCGAATCCCCTGTAATTTCAGTTAAGAAAAAAATTTTCTATTGTTGGAGGAATTTTTGAATCTAACAAATTTTCAAAGTATTACCATTTTTACATTCAGTGTTCACTAAAAGTGCGATAAAATGGTTAAAAAAAATCGTAGGACCATTTTCTTCATCCCGTTGGAAAGCGAGAACTTCGATCTTCAAATCTCTGTAATTTCAGTTAAGACAAAAAATTTTTTTTTGTTGGAGGAATTTTTGAGTCTAACAAATTTCCAAAGAATTACCATTTTTCATTCAGTGTTCACTAAAAGTGCGATAAAATGGTTTAAAAAAATCGTAGGACCATTTTCTTTATCTTGTCGGAAAGCAAAAACTTCGATCTTCGAATCCCCTGTGGTTTCAGTTGAGACAAAAATTTTTTTATTGTTAGAGGAATTTTTGAAGCCAACAAATTTCCAAAAAATTACCATTATGACATTTTCGAGCGCATTTTTGAGTCAGAAATGTCCAGAGAAAATTGACTTGCGGGGTTCGAAAGCGCAGTGTTCGCGCTTCGAAACGAGCCGGGATAGATCCCGCTGCGACGATTTTTTGCGAAGTTACGGTAAGATGAATATTGATATAATTTGAGAAAGATTCATCGCTGCTTGAAATTCGATCACCAACGAAATTCGAGTTAATTAATTAACAGCAATGTTAGACTATTTCCAGTCAGCGCGGAGAATCGATCGTCCAGCGAGGACACGGGCAACCTACAATTCCTGACGGACGACCTGGTGTTATCAAGCGCCTCGGATCTCCGGTGGGGCCGCGTGTCCGAGCGGCTCGGATTAATTTATCATAAAAATCATTGGAGAAAATGAGCCCGCGGGGCAGAAGCACGGTCGTGCGCGCGCGCGATCGCGCAATCGGCTTGGTTAACCGTTCAACGAGCTGCTTTACATATCTCCGCCATAAATCACCCGAGCGAAAAATAGACTAGAAGCACTTAGAGAGCGACCGAAAACCAGCGTAACGTTTCGGGGCCGAGGTTTCCATCGGTTGGATCGCGAGATCGATCGGCGATCGACAAGAGAGAGGATTAGCGGGACGTCCGGGGCACCGTTCGATAAATAACCGGCGGATTCGAAAAAACAATGATCCATCAGGCTGGAAATTGATTAGCGGACGAAAGCCGGCGGACAGACGAGCCGCAAATTATTACACCTTTTTCCCGTGGAACATCGACACCCGTGGCGTTTGCACGGTGTTTGTGTTTGCAGGTGTATGCGTGTGTGTTTGTACGCGTTCGTCGTTGACGTTGGTGAACGTTCGTCGGTGTTGGCAACCGTTCGTTCGTGTTGGCCACCTTTCTTTTGGCGACGTGGCAGCGCAAGAGTCGCGCTGATGCAGCAGGGGGTCCGTAAAGACTGGCCGCACACAGGCATAAACATACATAAACGCCGCGGATATATAGAAGTTGGTAGCTTCTGAAATCCGTGGCTGATCCGGGAGCGATAGTGTTGGGACGCCCAGCAGGCAGTCCCAGCTACCACGGCACCCAACGATCTATGGTCGTGACGAGAATCCGGCGACCATTACGCCGACCGATGGACGTATGCCCTCTGGGGAGACTAATTTTTGCAATTACGCGCTCCCGTATCGCTGCGGACCCTCTTACCGGCGATGTTCGCACTGAATCCTTCTCCCTCCCCTCCCAACTTCCGTCACCAGTAGAAACTTACGTCACCGCGCAATTAATTGTTTAACACTAAACTCTTACCGAGCCCTAAAAGTAACTGGTAAATGCATGTTCCCCTCCAATAATGACAAGATTGATTGTATTTAGACTTTGTGCAACTCCAATTGTGCAACTCTAATCATTTCTTATGAAGTTATTTTTATTATATCAATAATCGCCAAATAGAAAATCTGGAATTGACGATGGTAGGTTTACTGTGTGGCCGTTTTGAATCTTTAACACAAACTTTTATTTTACAAGCTTTATTCATATGTTCCATTAATTAAAATAATGTCCATCGACATCAATGCACTTCTTCCATCTTGATACAAATGCCTCAATGCCGTAGAAATGGTAGAAATCTAATAAACGTGAGGGAATCGATTCATCAAATGCAGTTTTTACAGCACGTTCTTCTTTGAACATGAATCTTTAACATAAACTTTTATTTTACAAGCTTTATTCATATGTTCCATTAATTAAAATAATGTCCATCGACATCAATGCACTTCTTCCATCTTGATACAAATGCCTCAATGCCGTAGAAATGGTAGAAATCTAATAAACGTGAGGGAATCGATTCATCAAATGCAGTTTTTACAGCACGTTCTTCTTTGAACATGAATCTTTAACATAAACTTTTATTTTACAAGCTTTATTCATATGTTCCATTAATTAAAATAATGTCCATCGACATCAATGCACTTCTTCCATCTTGATACAAGTGCCTCAATGCCGTAGAAATGGTAGAAATCTAATAAACGTGAGGGAATCGATTCATCAAATGCAGTTTTTACAGCACGTTCTTCTTTGAACATGAATCTTTAACATAAACTTTTATTTTACAAGCTTTATTCATATGTTCCATTAATTAAAATAATGTCCATCGACATCAATGCACTTCTTCCATCTTGATACAAGTGCCTCAATGCCTTCCTTGTAGAAATCTAATAAACGTGAGGGAATCAATTCGGCAGATGCAGTTTTTAGAGCACGTTCTTCTTTGAATATTTTTCCATTCAAAAAGCCATCTAGGTGCTTGAAAAAAGGGTAACTAGTAGGTGACAGGTCAGGCGAATAAGAAGGGTAAGCAAGAACTTCACACTTCAACTCTGTTAATTTTTTTACTGTTATACCACGTCTGTTGATTAATGCCGACTGTTGAACACGCAGTTTTTCGTACATTATATCAATTCCCTGTAGTATTTATCAGCTATTATGGTTTCATGTGAATCCCTTTCAGCTATCTGTTTTAAATCTAAATGTATAATAGTTGCTGGCTTATGACCATGAGGCTCATTTTCCAGATTTGTATCTCCGGAACGAAATTTTTTAAACCAACACCTTATGGTCCGATCACTTGCTATACCTTCAGTGGAAGCGGCGTTTATGTTTTTCGCTGCTTCAGACGCAGTATGTCCAAGTTTGAACTCGTACAAGTAAATTATACGAATTTCCTTTTTTTTTCATAATGAACAACAATCGATTTTGAATCGTGTATACTACACAATATTAATGATCTTATACACGCAAATTCATGTACGAGATAAGTACTTTTCAAATTGTACAAATTCAACCCCATCTGTCGGGGGAAAATTAAACTACAAGGGCGGGAAGTTTTCCCGGTGACCCCACCATTGGTCCGACTTCGCCAATTTTTTCCCATCCATCCGCTGATGCGAAAATTCTGGATTTTTGCAGCAATTTTTATCGGCGTCCTGAAAATAGTTCGTTTTATCCGCTGTCGTTCTTCGGCTCACCATTATTATTTGATGCAGAGATTTAAGATGGTTAGAAGCCACCAAGCAACTTTGAAGCAGTTTTGAAGTCGTGAAGCTGCTTTGAAGCAGTTTTGAAATCGGGAAAAGTTGCTTTAAAGCAGCTTTGAAATCGAGAAGCAGTTCTGGAATCGAGAAGCTGCTTTGAAGCAGTTTTAAAATCGTGAAAAGTTGCTTTAAAGCAGCTTTGAAGCAACTTTGAAACCATGGAGCTGCTTTGAAGCAATTTTGAAATCATGGAGCAGCTTTGAAGCAACTTTGAAGCAGCTTTGAAGCAACTTTGAAGCAACTTTGAAGCAACTTTGAAGCAACTTTGAAGCATCTTGGAAGCAACTTTGAACCAACTTTGAAACCACAAAGCTGCCTTGAAGCAGTTCTGAAATCGTGAAGCTGCTTTGAAGCAGTTTTGAAATCGAGAAGCTGTTTTGAAGCAGTTTTGAAGTCGTGAAGCTGCTTTGAAGCAGTCTTGAAGTCGTGAAGCTGCTTTGAAGCAGTTTTGAAGTCGTGAAGCTGCTTTGAAGCAGTTTTGAAATCGGGAAAAGTTGCTTTAAAGCAGCTTTGAAATCGAGAAGCAGTTCTGGAATCGAGAAGCTGCTTTGAAGCAGTTTTAAAATCGTGAAAAGTTGCTTTAAAGCAGCTTTGAAGCAACTTTGAAACCATGGAGCTGCTTTGAAGCAATTTTGAAACCATGGAGCAGCTTTGAAGCAACTTTGAACCAGCTTTGAAGCAACTTTGAAGCAACTTTGAAGCAACTTTGAAGCAACTTTGAAGCATCTTGGAAGCAACTTTGAACCAACTTTGAAACCACAAAGCTGCCTTGAAGCAGTTCTGAAATCGTGAAGCTGCTTTGAAGCAGTTTTGAAATCGAGAAGCTGTTTTGAAGCAGTTTTGAAGTCGTGAAGCTGCTTTGAAGCAGTCTTGAAGTCGTGAAGCTGCTTTGAAGCAGTTTTGAAGTCGTGAAGCTGCTTTGAAGCTGTTTTGAAATCGAGAAGCTGCTATGAAGCAGTTTTGAAATCGAGAAGCTGCTTTGAAGCAGTTTTGAAATCGAGAAGCTGCTTTGAAACAGTTTTGAAATCGTGAAAAGTTGCTTTAAAGCAGCTTTGAAATCGTGAAAAGGTGCTTTAAAGCAGCTTTGAAGCAACTTTGAAACCATGGAGCTGCTTTGAAGCAATTTTGAAACCATGGAGCAGCTTTGAAGCAACTTTGAATCAACTTTGAAGCATCTTTGAAGCAGCGTTGAAGCAACTTTGAAGCAATTTTGAAGGAACTTTGCAGCAACTTTGAAACCACAAAGCTGCTTTGAAGCAGTTTTGAAAACGTGAAAGTTGCTTTGAAGCAGCTTTGATGCAGCTTTGAAGCAGCTTTGAAGCAGCTTTGAAGCAGCTATGAAGCAGCTATGAAGCAACTTTGAAGCAACTCTGAAACGACGAAGCTGCTTTAAAGCAGCTTTAAAACAGCTTTGAAGCAGCTGCGAGGCAACTTTGAAACCATGGAGCTGCTTTGAAGCAACTTCGAAACCATGGAGCAGCTTTGAAGCAGCTTTGAAGCAACTTTGAAGCAACTTTGAAACCACGAAGCTGCTTTGAAGCAGCTTTGGAGCAGCTTTGGAGCCGGGAAAGGCGGGAAGTTTCAAATATAAAAAACGTCATTTCAATTGCAACAACCTAATAGATGCTCCACAATTTGTACAGTGAACCCCCACCATTGGTCGACTTCGCCAATTTTTTCCCACCAATCCGCTGATCCTAGAATTCTGGATTTTTGCAGGGATGTAACCGCAACATTCAGTCATGCACACGAATTTTTACAACTGAAAATGTCCCGAAATTACAGAGTTACACACCTGGTCGATACGCCTCACCGATGCCCGGAAGCCGGGAATTTCGCGGCGCGCGGGTGTGTTTTCCGCGGGCCGGCCGCGTCCCGCAGATAAACGGGGAAAGCCCGAGACAATGACGACGCGATAACACTCTGTTTTATGGCGCGTATCCATTCCTCGTACGTGGGCTGAATGCCGCGAGTCGCGGCTCGTCACTGTGACTTTCTGATTCGGTCTGTCATTCCGCCGGGAAAAATTACGAAAATATTTCCCGTCCTCCGACACGATCTATACTACAAACCCGAATGACGGTCCTCCACCCGCTCGAAATAACAATTAGATTGTTCGAAACGAGTTGAGTCGTCCTCGAGGAGTTCCCGGTCGATTCGAAAAAAATTCCACGGCGAATCGACACGCGGCTACCGTGTCTCATATCGAGAGGACACATTTTTCTAGAGGCAGATGCGTGCCCGCAGATAAGGATGACCGAGGGTGGCTGTCGTGGCTGGACGTCGCGTCGACTAAATATCGCCCCCACTAATTTGATTTCTGCGTGGGCCGGGCTATCATCTCGGTGTATCGTTTGGTTTTACGGCGCGAGGACACCGGTAGCCGGTTACAATTCATCAGTGCCGTCCCCTGGCCGCCCCCTCCCCAAGAACCCCGAGAATCGATACTCGGCTCAAATCCATAAACACAAAAATCCCGAGCGCTCCTCGGGTAGAAAACAATATAGACCGTGGACAGAGCAATTTTCTAACCGGGGATTTCTCAAACCGCAGATAAGGCCCAGCGTATGGGGTCGGATGTTCGCAGGGGGGCCCCCACTTTCCGCGGAAGCCTGACGGAAGCGTCGAAATGATTGGCAGCACGATTCGGAGTCGAGGAAAAATGATGGGGCCTCGTGAGCGTAGTGTGTCGCGGGGCGGGGGGTAATAGGATCCACGGGGCCCGATCGGTGGGGTTGGACACGATAAATCCAGAGGGGAATTAATTGCCGTTTGGTGCTGTCGAGTCCGGTCTGGTCTGGCTCCGATCCGGGTCCCATGCCCGTGCGCGGAGCTCCTCACTGTCTCCGGCTCTCCTCCTCGAGAGAGGCCCCAGCGTCACTCGTTCCCCACCGCGGGAAAGGGTCGGTCCTCTTTCCACCTGGCGGGGGGAGGGCCCTCTCTCGCTCTTTCTCGGTCCCATCTCGGGGCCCCGGCATTCTGCGTCCCTCGGTTGGTCCCTCCGTTGGCTCCGACTGGTTGACATCCTACAAATAAAATCAGCTCCAGGAATGCCCGCGACGACACGGGGCCTGTGGGACCTCTTGCTCGGCTCCCCCCACCCCCGGGGGCCCGCTCCCTCCATCGAGGAAGTGAGCGGGCCCCCGAACGAGTCGGAGCGGGACAGAGCGACGGCGCACGAGCGGGTGCGACGAGCGCCGACCGGCCAGGGGGACCCACGGCATCAGACGTAATATATGGTAGCCTTAAGACAACGGTTTGGTAGAGCCACGGTATACCTGGCTGTCCCGTGGTATCCACCTTTACTCACACCGGCCACCGAGCCGCCCCGGGCCCATACGTGTGTCCCGCTGGTGTAGGAGTCCTCCGTTTCCTTTCCTTTCGTTCCCTTTTGCTCGGGCCTTGCCTCTCTACCTTCGCCTTCTACCTTCGCCGAGCCGAGAGAGGCTTCGACGCACCAGCGCGTCTACGAACCGCGATCACAGACCAGGACGTCACGGCGACACCGAAGCGAGCGTCGGGCCCCGACCGGGCCCGCGATCGCGACCTTTGTCGACTCGGCTTACCACGAGCACCGGTTTTCGAACATTTAGATCGGTGCTGGCTGTTTCACTGTCTCGCTAGATCTTGGGTCCTACTGTGAGTCCCCAAGATACCTAGGGGTCCTAATGCAGTTGGGCCTGGGTACCAAATGTGGGTCAAAGAGATTTCAAATGTAATGCAATTATAGAAAATGGGGAAGGGTCTTGATAGTAGCTGTAGGAGTTGATTTCATAAGTTGGGCCCGTTTGTTATCAACAAATTCGTGGACATTTTTCAATCGGAAGGTACACAACTAATACTGCTTCTGCTCCTGTATTTAACATCACGTGGCCTGTTCCCCTCTGGGGTAAATCCAGAAACATTTGCGCCGCGCAAAAACGTGGAGTTTGGCGACGTTGGCCAACTTAAAATTTTTATGGATAAATACGAGTATTCGAACGGTCGGCGAACAACATTTTCGTGTTCCTCTCGAGGGACTCCGTAATGAAACACTGCGATAATTTGCCGTAGAATTGGAAATATAGGTTTTTGCGATCGGGTCGCGCAAAAACGTTCCCGATGATGCGCGCCGCCGCCGGCTCGCCACGCACCCAATTATCATAAAACGGTCCAGATGCTGGTGGCTCGGGGCACAGTCGCCTATGGACGAGGAATCCCCGACAATAAATTCGCGGCGCGTCGGAACGATACGTCCCTGTCGAACTCGACTTTATTCTCGAGCCCGTCGTCCGCAGAAGAACACGAGTTTTAGGTGATCAGAAGGCGAACGGTCTGATGGATCGACCCGGCCCGTCGTGTTAACGAACACGGTGGTCCCCCGACGACGGACTTTCCTCCGGAGCCGCGTCGACCGGAGAGAACTCTCCGGCTTCGCTATAACTAACCCGTTTCCGCGACATAAATTTCGTGAGCGCGCTCGCGCCGCTGCTCCGATACCCTAAACGATCGCCGTCGGACACTGCTACCTGGCATGTAAGTCACGTTCGGGGTAACACGTACCCGACAACTAGAAAAAACCCGATACCCACTCCGCTAATCTGGCCTTATAAGCGTAAACTCCTCCGGGGCCGCTGCTTTGATCCTCTACACCCTATCTAGGGACTTGCTAGGGGAAACCAGAAACATCGGTGCGATTCTAATCGGGACACACACCGACACCTGTTTATCCCTAGCCCTTTAATTCCTTCGCAAAAATGCTGCGGATTATATTTTCAAATTTTCTTTTTCTTGACTGTCCACTTCTAAGGAACCACTAAAAATTGCTGTCGGTATCCAATCTATTAATAAACATTTAGGTATCGTATGAGGTATTATTATTACCAATTTATATTCTAGATTAGGGGTTCTTAAAATGTGGTCCGCGCCCCCCCCCCCCCCAAAAAAGAAGGTCATTCAAATAATTTTCATGTTCAAAATGTTTTCACATTTTCATGTTTCAAATTAAGTCCCAAGAACTACGTAAAATGCTTAGGGTTGGGATGGGGTCCGCAAGAAAAATGTTGTTCTAGAGGGGAGCCCCGGACTACATAAGTTTTAAGAACCACTGTTCTAGATCGAAAGAAATCTTGAATTTTCGAGCTAAAATAGCTCCGAGTGCAAAGGGTTTATATACAGGGTGTCTCGTAAGTGGTGGTACAACCGAGTAGGGGGTGATTCTACAAGAAAAATTGAATCGAAAATGAAGAATACAATTGTTTCATATGGAGATTTATTTTCGAAAAAATAAATTTGAAAATTTAATTAAATCTGTCTGACAATAGTGTAAATAGAAAATCTGTCCATCGATCCATTGACAACGCTTACGAACAGGAATGGAGGTGATCTACAATGAAATCTGTCAAGCTGAAGCTGGTTATTTTTTTTGGAAATAAAGCGTCATATGAAAAAATGGTATTCTACATTTTCGATTCAATTTTTCACGTACAATCAGCCCCTACTCGGTTGTACCACCAGTTACGGGACACCCTGTATAATAATATAAATTAACACTGGAAAAATGTTCAGACTCGTTCTCGAATTCGCCCGTCCACAATTCAAATGACGCGGGCTTTTTCCCGGCAACAGGGAAGGGGATCAAACTCGTCATAGGACGCGACGATAAATAATTTATCGGGGGGCGAATCGCGACTGCGGCGCGGGGGCTGTCCCCCATCGTCTCGTAAAACCGAGTGAATTAAAGGATAATAAAAATTTAATCGATACACGGATTCGACCGGATTCCAGGCGCTCCCGAATCCATAGTAAATCTTACGGGGCCCCCGTGGCAAATGTGCGCGGCCGTGGAACTCGAGCCACCCCCTCCCCGCCTGCCCCCCCCACCCTTCCTTCTATTTCGGGCACCCTTAATGGTATAATGCAGCGTTCCACGGTGACAAACTCCGTCGGCGAACAACATTCCCGCCTCCGGTTCCTTTTTTTCGCATCTGGGGAACGCGACCCATTGTCCCTCGGGACCCCCCGCTCGCCCCCACCGCTCGGAACGATTCTGTGTTTAACTGGGATCCTGAGGGACTAGACATCGAGTCCCGGGGACAATTAACCCCTTGTTACCAGAGTTACGTGATTCTGGTCCGTTTTGTCTTGTTTCGGGTTGTACGGGTTATTTCCTAGATGTGTTTCCACCGACTTCGGAAAGTAATTAATTGAAAATTGAATTACAAAATCTTGGCCCCGGACCAAAGTGTGCGTTTCTAATAAAAAATTAATGAACTTCTGCGAAACAGAGTTCAGTGCATGGAATAAGGCAGGGTTTCCCAAAGCGAAAAAATATTAATTGCAAAGATATATTGATTATAGACGATTTTTGTGGACGAACTTTGAGAAACTCGAATCAAATAAAATCGTATTTTCCGTAGTAGCCTTTACAGATCCAAAATAAATGGAAATCGTATTAAATTCTGTCGTGTTTTATATCTTAGCATTTTTTGAAAATTTTGCGAAAGCCATAATTGCATAAAGATCCGCAGTCCAGTGATTACCTACCCTTCAAATTACACAAAGTGCTACGTCAAAATTCAACAACCCTTGAAATGATCCACCAGAGAAAACGTTTGGGAAACTCTGGAGTAAGGTAAGGTGAAGTGCCCTAAGTCTGGACAGTCCAAAAGTGATACCTAAATCTGGACAATTGAATTTTCATAGTAAAATCAGTAATTAAGAGATTAAATAATTATATTATATATTCTGAGGCCTTGGCTACAAGTACGTGTGAATATTATTTCATTAAGACATCAATTGAAATTTAAAAATGAATTCAAATTTCATCTGAAAACAGTATACAAAATAGTCTATTTACATGCGAATCATGTGCATTTATAGTTTTGTTAGAAAAAAAAGATATAATTTAAGCCCTCAGACAAAAAATAATTATCACGCATAATAATATTGATATTTTAAAATAAATTGGCAATCAAACTTAACGTAAATAATAATTATTAATCCAAATATTAGATGTCCAAGATTAGGACTGTTTTCAAATATAAGTACTCCATACTGGGACGCGATGACAGTAGCTGTCCCACTCTAAGCTTATACGCAATGTGCTTACGCCTGAAGCCGGACACGTGTTTGTGAATAAAATCAACGCATTGTTTGCAAATTATTTAACTACGTGTACGTATAATTAGTCTTCTACCAGCTTGAATAGCGTATGTAGAAAATATATTCCGGTTGTGACGTTAATAATACTTTATGTTTACATCTTAAATCTATCAGTATTACTACCTAACCTTAAAAGTTGTATTATGACAAGTTTTATTAAAACAGTAAATGAAAATAAATATATATTTGGTTAAATAATACAATACTATAATCTATGATAAGAATACTACATATTACGCAAAGCATCTTCTATTCGTCATGCGCAACAGCGCCACCAACCAACGTTTTAGGTTATGTTCGTTCGATCAACTCGTAAATTGAATTTGTCCCGACATAGGCTTTACTTCTGTCCAGGTACTAGCTTACATTGGATTTAATATGTCCGACTATAGGTTTGAATTATTCTTGTTAATACAATTAAGATACTAACCTAAACAATGATTTTTTTATTTTAAGTTACTTTACAAACTCTGAACTGTATGTTAAATCGCTTAAGAAATTGTTTTTGTTTATTTAAAGTGAGAAAATTTAAAATAGAAAAACATGCTGTCCAGGCATAGGGCACTTCACCTTATGCGAACAAAGTAACAAATCGATTAAAAGCGGTCGGGCCCGCGTGGACCCGAGCTCCAAAGGCAGCAAGAGGCTAGATGGACGATTTCACGAGCCAGGGTTGCAGCGAAAGGCGTTAATTGCGAGTCTCCGCTCTTTTTTCCAAGATCGAAGCTATTCGGGGAACGCCGGAGTTGTTCCCCGGGCGCAGGAGATCGGAAGCGTCGAAGGTTTATCGATTTCTTCGACGAATTTCTCGAATGCCGAGACACGCTTCTTCGCGGACCGTTCACACCTCGAACGTATCGAGCCATCTTCGTCGATTTGATCCACCGTGCTGATCCCTACCGCGCCGGACCCCCTTTCTCGGAATCACTAATTAGTGTCCTTCTCGCTTTCTTCCTTTCCAATCAACGGCGAACGGGACGCACGGTCGAATCTGATTCGAACCCGGCCGATTCCGTACGGCAGACTGACTGACGCCCGTATGGGAGCCTTCTGCACCCTAACCGTGGCCTGTTAGGGGCTCCTCTTCAAGCTAAATATACATGAGAGAGAGAGAGAGAGAGAGAGAGAGGATGCGAGAGTTGTTGACAAGCTGGGGTAAGCATGGGTTCAATCATGATTAATACTGGCCAAGATTGTAGAGAAGATTCAGGGGGACGGGGGAAAGATCGAGGCAGACTTGCTGGACACCTAACCAAGACGATCTAGTCTCGACTGGGTCCAATTATGGGATCTAGTTTAGGATCTAACGAAGATTGCGTCAAGACTTGATCAAGACCGAGTCAAGACTGGATCAAGACTCAATCAAAACTTCATCCCAAAAGATCCAAAAGCTAACGAAGATGATCAAGACCGACTCACGGTGGCCAACGCAAGACCGAGTCAAGACGCAGGGGGTCCAAGGTCTGAAGCGCAGTTGGCCACGTGATAGATAATGACAATTTCGCGTCAGCGGTCCGTTGGACTAACGAGCGCGGTTTAGCTGTTGCCGGAGGTCCTCGGGCATCGTGTGGAAGTAAGGAAGGAAGGAAGTAAAGGAGAGGACTGAGAACTGCCTCAGGAGGCCGGTTGTCCAAAGGAGTATCCCGAGTCGGTCAGCCGCAGTCGCAGGAACGAAGAGACCGGCACAATGCGTCCCGGCAACGGATAGCAGTTTTTTGCCCAATTGAATTGAATGTAAAACACGGCCTTACATCAATCTGAGCCGCGAGGCTGAGTGACCAGAGTGATTTAAGTATCGGCCTCACCGCGGTCTTTAGAGCTTTCGTACGTGCCCGAGCCACTGGGTCTGTATAAGCCTGGCCCCGCTGGTTCGCTCGCTCGCGGGAATCGGACAAGAGAGGAGTCAGTCGCGTTCAGTCCAGTCGAATCGAATCGCATCGAATCGAAGTGGAGTGGCGTTAAGGTACACCGTCCCCGATCGCCTTTCTTTTCTTTCGACGTTTCGGTTAGGGGAACCGATCCCAGGAACTGAAACGGGTCGTTCAACCTACTCGTTGCTCGATCGAGGGGATGATGCCTGTCCCCTTTGATAGAGCGACTGTTTCAATCCTTTCGACTGTTAAGAGACGCGTTCAAGGTGCGCTGAGATAGTCTCGCTGGCAGAGATTTAATTCTGCATCTCTGATCACCAGAACCGAGTTAGCTATTGGTCCCTGAAATGTGAACTCCGATCCCCTTTTTGTTTAAAGTTCGCGAAATGCTAGGCTAGGCCTCGAGCTTGGCTGGAGTCTTGGTTGGGATCCATCTTGAGTCAAGAATTACTTACGTCTTGATCAAGTAATGGCTCAAGTCTTGGTTCATGTCCTGGTTGAAGTATTGATCAAGTATTACCTCAAGTTCTGGCTCAAGTATTGATCAAGTCTGGCTCAAGTATTGACTCAAGTCCTGGCTCAAGTATAAATCAAGTCCTTGCTCAAGTTCTGGGTCAAGTCCTGGCTCAAGTATTGATCAAGTATTGACTCAGGTCCTGGCTCAAGTCCTGGGTCAAGTACTGGGTCAAGTCCAGGGTCAAGTCCTGGCTCAAGTCCTGGCCCAAGTAGTGATCAAGTATTGACTCAGGTCCTGGTTCAAGCCGTAGCTCAAGTCCTGGTTGAAGTCCTGGCTGAAGTATTGACTCAAGTCCTGGCACAAGTATTGATCAAATATTGACTCTAGTTCTGGCTCAAGTATTGACTCAGGTCCTGGTTCAAGCCCTAGCTCAAGTCCTGGTTGAAGTCCTGGCTGAAATATTGACTCAAGTCCTGGCACAAGTATTAATCAAATATTGACTCTAGTTCTGGCTCAAGTATTGACTCAAGTTCTGGTTCAAGTATTGACCAAATATTGACTCATGTTCTGGCTCAAGTCCTGGCTCAAGTATTGATCAAATATTGACTCAGGTCCTGGCTCAAGTCCTGGTTCAAGCCCTAGCTCAAGTCCTGGTTGAAGTCCTGGCTGAAGTATTGACTCAAGTCCTGGCTCAAGTATTGATCAAGTATTGACTCAAGCCCTGGCTCAAGTCCTGGTTCAAGCCCTAGCTCAAGTCCTGGTTGAAGTCCTGGCTGAAGTATTGACTCAAGTCCTGGCACAAGTATTGATCAAGTATTGATTGAAGTCCTGGCTCAAGACCTGGATCAAGTATGGATCAAGTATTTACGCTAGTTCTGGCAAAAGTATTTGTCTATTATTGACTCTAGTCCTGGCTCAAGTATCGATCAAGTATTGACTCAAGTCCTGTCTTGGCTCAAGTCTACACTCAAGTATCTCCTAGATCTTGATCAAGTCTTGACTGAAGTCTTGATTCAAGTATTGATCAAGTATTGACTCGCATCCTGGCTCGAGTATTGATCAGGTATTGACTCAGGTCCTGGTTCAAGCCCTAGCTCAAGTCCTGGTTCAAGCCCTAGCTCAAGTCCTGGTTCAAGTCCTGGCTCAAGCATCGACTCAAGTTCTGGTTCAAGTATTGATCAGATATTGATTCAAGTTCTGGCTCAAGTCCTGGCTCAAGTATTGATCAAGTATTGACTCAGGTACTGGCTCAAGTCCTGGGTCAAGTCCTGGCTCAAGTCCTGGCTGAAGTGCTGGCTCAAGTAGTGATCAAGTATTGACTCAGGTGCTGGTTCAAGCCGTAGCTCAAGTCCTGGTTGAAGTCCTGGCTGAAGTATTGACTGAAGTCCTGGCACAAGTATTGATCAAATATTGACGCTAGTTCTGGCGCAAGTATTGACTCAGGTCCTGGTTCAAGCCCCAGCTCAAGTCCTGGTTGAAGTCCTGGCTGAAGTATTGACTCAAGTCCTGGCACAAGTATTGATCAAATATTGACTCTAGTTCTGGCTCAAGTATTGACTCAAGTTCTGGTTCAAGTATTGATCAGATATTGATTCAAGTTCTGGCTCATGTCCTGGCTCAAGTATTGATCAAGTATTGACTCAGGTCCTGGCTCAAGTATTGATCAAGTATTGACTCAGGTCCTGGCTCAAGTCCTGGGTCAAGTACTGGGTCAAGTCCTGGGTCAAGTCCTGGGTCAAGTCCTGGCTCAAGTGCTGGCTCAAGTAGTGATCAAGTATTGACTCAGGTGCTGGTTCAAGCCGTAGCTCAAGTCCTGGTTGAAGTCCTGGCTGAAGTATTGACTCATGTCCTGGCACAAGTATTGATCAAATATTGACTCTAGTTCTGGCTCAAGTATTGACTCAGGTCCTGGTTCAAGCCCTAGCTCAAGTCCTGGTTGAAGTCCTGGCTGAAGTATTGACTCAAGTCCTGGCACAAGTATTGATCAAATATTGACGCTAGTTCTGGCTCAAGTATTGACTCAGGTCCTGGTTCAAGCCCTAGCACAAGTTGAAGTCCTGGCTGAAGTATTGACTCAAGTCCTGGCACAAGTATTGATCAAATATTGACTCTAGTTCTGACTCAAGTATTGACTCAAGTTCTGGTTCAAGTATTGATGAAATATTGACTCAAGTTCTGGCTCAAGTCCTGGCTCAAGCATTGACTCAAGTTCTGGTTCAAGTATCAAGCAAGTAGCGACTCAAGTCCTGGCTTGAGTCTTGGCTCAAGTCTTGACTCAAGATTTCCTAGGTCTTGATCAAATCTTGACTGAAGTCTCCACTCAATTCTTAATCAACTCCTGACCCAATTAAATCCCCATCAACTCCCATCCACGTGCCACTTGCAATCTGCTGACTAAGAAGGTGGGATTATGGGACAGGTCTGGAAGGAAGTGGAGTAGCAAATGTGCGGAAAAGGCGAGATGCTGTGGCGGTCGGCCATCGCGCCGATCCTTTTCCTTTTTATCCGTCCGTTTCATCTGGCCCGGACAACAGCTCGTCGGCCAGTGGGAAGAACACCCTGTTCCCTTTCGTCTACGTTTTTTTTCGACGTGGGATTCCGTGCCGGAGAGAGAGACAGGGGCCCGGCGAGTGCGGCATTTTCCTATCGGGATCGAATCTACATAGGCGACATTATTCTCGACGACGTCGTTATTCGGTATGCGGGAATCCACGACGCCGCTTTTGACGTAAATTGCGAGGAGCGCCGGTCACGTTTCTGCTTTATTCCGTTGCCGTTCTATATCGCCGACGCTCGACGGACGTGCAGACATCCGTGGACCGTCGCACGACACGCGTACACACCGTGACCCGCGGCGGACCACGGCTACGCGCTAACGATCTCCTTTCGAAGACTATTCACCGTTTCCTGGACCTTCCCAGCAAAAACGAGCCACGTAATCTCGGAACTGGGTCCTCTGACACATTCCACGAGCCAGCAAGACATCACTCCCACTTCAATTATACTCTTCTGAACGGGGGTGGAAGCAAACTTCAATATTGGGCTGGATCACTCAATCTGTAAAAAAGGCACCCTAGCCTAATTGGTTCAGTTTTCAACAAGGATTCCAGCCCCGCAAATAGAATTTGCCTAAGATCATTTGTTTAAATGTTACATTAACAATTAGCACGTTCGTCCGGTGAAACCCAGGGGTGGATTCAAAAAATCGTATCTCGGACAATATTAGAGCTATCGATATGAAACAAACAGCATTCCCTAACCAAAACTATGTACATTCACTGAAAAAATCCGTGTTATGCTAACAGTACTAAATTATCCGCCACGATTTTTTTTATTTACATCTGGCTCGGCGCAGCGACTACGCCACGCTGTAGACAAAAATAGGGACTCACGGTGTTTCCGACGAGCGAAACCGAGGGTTTGATCAAACAGAGGACCCTATGATAGCGAGATAGGACACGGTGGAACCGGTATTTCGCTGGAAACGCGGTGGATGAAATCGTCAGGCCGCGTGTCAATCCCCGGACCGGATCGAGAGTCTTTTACGAGACTGCGGTAAGGAGAGAGAAACCAGATGGGGGAGAAAGAGAGACGGAGAGAGCGGAGAGCAAGAGTCTCGGGGCACCGTGTGGACAACGATTTTCAGGGGAGGACGAGCGGCATGGGAATAAAACAAGGAGGACACTAATTAGCGATTCCGAGAACCGAGAACACGAACCGTAGTACAGCACACACGGGGCCCTGTTCGGCCCCAGGGGCCCGGTAACGTGTTGGATCCAGCTGGAACCCGTACCGAACGGGGACGAGGATGCACCGAGAGACGAGGGGACCAAAGGTCGAACAGCCAACGAAGAAAGAGAGACGAGAAAGAGTGAAAGAGAGAGAGCGAAGCAGAGAGAACCGTCCGAAAGATTCGGGCCAGCTACGAGTGTCAACTCGTGGAATGCCTTACCCTTGACCCTCCGGCGTCCACACGCTCCTCTCCCGGTTACTTTGTTTCTCTCACGAGTCCATATTGTGTCGTCCACTGAATTTTTATCCCCGCATTCCCCGTTTACGCCGATCGCAGATAAAACGCGGCCGGCTCCACGAAAATGCCGGCGGACGCAACGCTCGCTAGAAATGCTAGGCCCATGCTCGAATAAACTGCCAGTCGGTCTAACAAGCTCTGCTGAGTGGATCAGTGACGCTCCAATTAATTCTGAGGGCCCAGAGGTCCTCTCCAGGAGAAACTTTTATACTCTTCACGGAGTGTAAACATTTTTACGATTTTGAATCAGGACTGTGTCTCGATTAAGAAATCCTCGATGATAGGCAACGCTTAAAATACTGTAACCCCGTGAAAAAAAATTATAGCGTGATGTATCGACGCTCATTTTGAAGGGCGAAGTCTGCACTATCAAGAACCCTGTGCATTTTTTCCCAGAAAAAATTTTCCACTAAAATCCAGCCTGAAATGTTAAAATGGTCCTTTTTAGCCATATTTTTAATTCTATCGTTTTTGCAGAGTTCAAAAATTTTTTCTCCGTAGACAGACTACATTGGACATGAAGAATGAAGTCTTCGCTTTCAAACGAGACCAAGAAATTGTATCTACGATTTTTTTCGGCAATTTTATCGCACTTTGAATCAGAACTGTGTCTCGATTAAGAAATCCTCGATGATAGGCAACGCTTAAAATACTGTAACCCCGTGAAAAAAAATCATAGCGTGATGTATCGACGCTCATTTTGAAAGGCGAAGTCTGCACTTTCAAGAACCCTGTGTATTTTTCCCAGAAAAAATGTTTCACTAAAATCCAGCCAGAAATGTCAAAATGGTCCTTTTTAGCAATTTTATTTTACTCTATCGTTTTTGCAGAGTTTAACCATTTTTTCTCGGCAGTCAGACCACAATGGACATGAAGATTGAAGTCTTCGCTTTCGAACGAGACCAAGAAATTGTATCTACGATTTTTTTCGGCAATTTTATCGCACTTTGAATCAGGACTGTGTCTCGATTAAGAAATCCTCGATGATAGGCAACGCTTAAAATACTGTAACCCCGTGAAAAAAAATCATAGCGTGATGTATCGACGCTCATTTTGAAGGGCGAAGTCTGCACTTTCAAGAACCCTGTGTATTTTTCCCAGAAAAAATTGTCCCCTAAAATCCAGCCAGAAATGTCAAAATGGTCCTTTTTAGCAATTTTATTTTATTCTATCGTTTTTGCAGAGTTCAAAAATTTTTTCTCCGTAGTCAGACCACAATGGACATGAAGATTGAAGTCTTCGCTTTCGAACGAGACCGAGAAATTGGATCTACGATTTTTTTCGGCAATTTTATCGCACTTTGAATCAAGAGTGTGTCTCGATTAAGAAATCCTCGACGATAGGCAACGCTTAAAATACTGTAAGCCCGTGAAAAAAATCGTAGCGAGATGTATCCACGCTCATTTTGAAGGGCGAAGTCTGCACTTTCAAGATCCCTGTGCATTTTTTTCCAGAAAAAATTGTCCACTAAAATCCAGCCAGAAATGTCAAAATGGTCCTTTTTAGCCATTTTTTTTATTCTATCGTTTTTGTAGAGTTCAAAAATGTTTTCTCCGTAGTCAGACTACATTGGACATGAAGAGTGAAGTCTTCGCTTTCAAACGAGACCAAGAAATTGTATCTACGATTTTTTTCGGCCATTTTATCGCACTTTGAATCAAGAGTGTGTCTCGATTAAGAAATCCTCGACGATAGGCAACGCTTAAAATACTGTAACTCCGTGAAAAAAAATCGGAGCGAGATGTATCGACGCTCATTTTGAAAGGCGAAGTCTGCACTTTCAAGAACCCTGTGTATTTTTCCCAGAAAAAATGTTTCACTAAAATCCAGCCAGAAATGTCAAAATGGTCCTTTTTAGCAATTTTATTTTACTCTATCGTTTTTGCAGAGTTTAACAATTTTTTCTCCGTAGTCAGACCACAATGGACATGAAGATTGAAGTCTTCGCTTTCGAACGAGACCGAGAAATTGGATCTACGATTTTTTTCGGCAATTTTATCGCACTTTGAATCAAGAGTGTGTCTCGATTAAGAAATCCTCGACGATAGGCAACGCTTAAAATACTGTAAGCCCGTGAAAAAAATCGTAGCGAGATGTATCCACGCTCATTTTGAAGGGCGAAGTCTGCACTTTCAAGATCCCTGTGCATTTTTTTCCAGAAAAAATTGTCCACTAAAATCCAGCCAGAAATGTCAAAATGGTCCTTTTTAGCCATTTTTTTTATTCTATCGTTTTTGTAGAGTTCAAAAATGTTTTCTCCGTAGTCAGACTACATTGGACATGAAGAGTGAAGTCTTCGCTTTCAAACGAGACCAAGAAATTGTATCTACGATTTTTTTCGGCCATTTTATCGCACTTTGAATCAAGAGTGTGTCTCGATTAAGAAATCCTCGACGATAGGCAACGCTTAAAATACTGTAACTCCGTGAAAAAAAATCGGAGCGAGATGTATCGACGCTCATTTTGAAAGGCGAAGTCTGCACTTTCAAGAACCCTGTGTATTTTTCCCAGAAAAAATGTTTCACTAAAATCCAGCCAGAAATGTCAAAATGGTCCTTTTTAGCAATTTTATTTTACTCTATCGTTTTTGCAGAGTTTAACAATTTTTTCTCGGCAGTCAGACCACAATGGACATGAAGATTGAAGTCTTCGCTTTCGAACGAGACCAAGAAATTGTATCTACGATTTTTTTCGGCAATTTTATCGCACTTTGAATCAGGACTGTGTCTCGATTAAGAAATCCTCGATGATAGACAACGCTTAAAATACTGTAAGCCCGTGAAAAAAAATCGTAGCGAGATGTATCCACGCTCATTTTGAAGGGCGAAGTCTGCACTTTCAAAACCCCTGTGCATTTTTTTCCAGAAAAAATTTTCCACTAAAATCCAGCCAGAAATGTCAAAATGGTCCTTTTTAGCCATTTTTTTTATTCTATCGTTTTTGCAGAGTTCAAAAATTTTTTCTCCGTAGTCAGACTACATTGGACATGAAGAGTGAAGTCTTCGCTTTCAAACGAGACCAAGAAATTGTATCTACGATTTTTTTCGGCCATTTTATCGCACTTTGAATCAAGAGTGTGTCTCGATTAAGAAATCCTCGACGATAGGCAACGCTTAGAATACTGTAACTCCGTGAAAAAAAATCGTAGCGAGATGTATCCACGCTCATTTTGAAGGGCGAAGTCTGCAGTTTCGAAACCCCTGTGCATTCTTTCCCAGAAAAAATTTCGCACTAAAATCTAGCCAAAAATGTCAAAATGGTCCTTTTTAGCCATTTTTTTTTATTCTATCGTTTTTGCAGAGTTCAAAAATTTTTTCTCCGTAGTCAGACTACATTGGTCATGAAGATTGAAGTCTTCGCTTTCGAACGAGACCGAGAAATTGGATCTACGATTTTTTTCGGCAATTTTATCGCACTTTGAATAAGGATTGTGCCTCCAGTGTTGATGCTACACTAAGTGCTGACATTTGACCTGCTGTAACACCGTGAAAAAAAAATCAGAGAACACTGTACGTGGGTTCATTTTAAAGGACGAAATTTCCGCTTTCAGATCCATGAAGTAATTTTGTCAGAAAAAATTCTTGCACTGAAGATGGTCATTTCGTACGGAGACCGTAACCGCAACAAAACGATGGACACAGCATGGACGGATCGCAAGGAAATCATCGACGTATAATGTGAAAAAATCGAGTTTATCAGAGGGGCTAATATCCGCCTAATCCAGGATGCGACCGGCTCGCAAACGCGCTCCATCACCGGTTGATTACGCTGACGGGTCCACAAAGGGTGCGGGGGCGGTGAAGGTGAGAGGCAGGAGGGGGGCGGCGTTGTCGCTCGGCTCGTAATCATTCCCCTGATCACTTCCTTATTCGTGATCGAACACGCCGGCCCGTTCCACGCGTTCCTGAATTATTTCCAAACGTGACCGTCCGCTTCCACGTCCTTCACACCTACCCGGCTGAATGTTAATGCGCGTTTAGGCGATCGCCTGTACACCGGACGAATGTTGCGCGCCACACACGTCGACGGAAAGTGTGCTACGAAACCCAACGCTCGATCTGCGCCTTCGATCATTTCCAAATACCCTAAATCATCTCTCTACTCCAATGAGCAATCTGCATGAGCAGCACCTCTCAATCTCATTTTCTGGATCGGCCATTTTGTGAGAACAGCAAAATCAAAAAATGGTTTTGTGTGGGCCAAGAAAGGTACAACAAACGGCATATTATAAATTTTTTATTGTCTTGTTGGTTTTCTTAGAAAAAATTGCTGAACATCATTTAGTGCTCCAGTGAGCAGTACCCCTCTTTTTGATTTTCTGGAGTAGCCCATTTTGTGAGAAAATCAAAATCAAAAAATGGTTTCGTGCAGCCCAAGAAAGGTACAACAAACGGCACATAATAAATTTTTTATTGTTTTATTGATTTTCTTAGAAAAAATTGCTGAACATCATTTAATGCTCCAGTGAGCAGTACCCCTCTGTTTAATTTTCTGGAGCGGCCATTTTGTGAGAAAAGCAAAATCAAAAAATGGTTTTGTGTGGGCCAAGAAAGGTACAACAAACGACATATTATAAATTTTTTATTGTCTTGTTGGTTTTCTTAGAAAAAATTGCTGAACATCATTTAGTGCTCCAGTGAGCAGTACCCCTATGTTTGATTTTCTTGAGTAGCCATTTTGTGAGAAAATCAAAATCAAAAAATGGTTTCGTGCAGCCCAAGAAAGGTACAACAAAGGGTACATTATACATTTTTTATCGTCTTGTTGGTTTTCTTGAGAAAAATTGCTGAACATCATCTGTGCGTGTTCTAATGAACGATGACTCCCAATTTGATTTTCTGGAGCAGCCATTTTGTGAGAGCAGCAAAATCAAAAAATGTTTTTATGTAGCCCAAGAAAGGTATAACAAATAACACATTAAACATATCTTGTTGTGTTGTTGGTTTCGCTAGGAAAAATTGTTGTATATGTATTAATACGATGTATTATCTCGAGTGGTTTAATCGAGAAATGTACTATTATGTCTGTGTATTTTTGCAGGATCTTATTGAAAGCCAACGAGGATAGTAAACGTTTTATAGAGACGCTTATGTGAAGTTTGCTAAAAAGGTTTATCGGTCGTGTATCTAATATTATTAACATCGACGAGAACGTGATCTAATAATTTTTCCGAGGTATCGCAGACCGCTTTCAGTGGCGGCCACTTGTAGTTAAAAGGTGGCAGAGCCGGCCACCGAGGAAAAAGAGGTAAATCGCAGCGATAAATCCTGGGACTCATTACCGGGGAGCAGAAAAATCCTCGATACCGGGCCGATCGGCAAAGCCAGTCTAATCGTGAAAGGAAAAGGGGATCCGTGTGAATCGTTTCGAGTAATAGTGTTATCAGACGCGACTCGTGTAGGACACGATGTGTTTCTGATACCAGGGCCGAGCTACCTGATCGCTCCGCCGTCGGGAAGTCCTCGAACAACGCTCGAACACGAACAAATCCTTCATCCCTGCTACCTGTACCAATTCGAAAATATATTATTCTTCTTCTATTTCTAATTCTTTATTCGACGCTTCTTCTGCTGCAACAGTGAAAGTATAGCTATACCACTTTGTAGAAAAATTTTTTTCTCAGTTCAGCCCAAAATGTAATTAAAGAGACGAGTATAAGCTTTCAACTGAGACCAAAAAAATTGATCTACGATTTTTTTTACCGATTTATCACATTTCTAAATTTTCGGTGAAAATTGTTGACGTTTGAACTGTTGTAACTTCGCGTAAAAAAATTGGAAGTCAAAGTACTTAGGCTCATTTTAAAGGTAAAGGCCTGCGCTTTCACACGCCGTAAGTCATTTCCTAAAAAAAAATTGTGTGCGGTAAACACCGGATGTTAAAGCAAAAATCATAATTTTTGGTACTGTTACAAATTCAGATTTCTCTGGCAAGTTTAAGAAATTTTTATCAGAACGCAAAAGACCTAGGATTTGAAGATAAAATTCTCCTCTTCCCAACAAGCGCTGAAGGAGCCTTCTACGATATTTTGTTCATGTTCGACGTCGGTTCGAAGCCGTCACTAGTCGTGGTGTCGATGCGAGCCCGCGGGACCTGGCCGGCGAACCTACTAAATTCGAAATCCCGAACAAGCCCCGGGGGCGAAACTATTGACCGGGAGCGAGCGGGCTTGCTCCCGGCACCCGGACGACCGTTTCATTTAATTAAGACTTGTTTTTATTTCTGGTAAACTCGTCCGGGTATTTTAGGATGGCCCGAAGGCGGTCGCCTCGCTCCCGGACCCGGTCCGATTAATTTATCGGACTCGACGGAGGACTCGCCGCGCCCCTCGGTCCCGCCCCCTCCCCGGAAAACCGCGAAGTCAGGTACAGCAATCGTTTTCCATTTCATTATGCCGACCAGGTGCCATTTACACGCACTTCGCTCGCGGACGTGTCGAGTTTACGACTTTCCGGATGTTTCGAATTCACGAAAAATCGGATCGCGCTCCGGGACAAAGGGGTGGGGGTACGGTGAGTAGAGGGGAGGGGATACACGCCACTCCCATTCATCGTTTAGCGCTCGTCGCAGTTCAGATCAGAGGCCCCGAGTGCTCTTTCTTGTTAATAATCATTCTAGTGGCCGGTGAAAACTGGTTGCGGTGGTTACGACGTGTATAAAAGAGAACCGCTGGATTAATAATCGCCGATAAAGCCTTCTGGGGAATACTTGCGGCCCCTCGCCCCTCCCCCTGCGTCCACCGAGCCTCGCCGAGCTCTCCGATCTTTTAATATCCTGTTGCGAAAACTAAGTCTCGGCAATTAAACTTTTACCGAGAGTCAAGGGCAGCAGGCCGGCACTGTTAACCTATCGGGGGATAGTCCACGGACAGAATTGGACCTTGAGGTACTACAATTCGTTCCATTACTACATGGAGGTCAAAAATTGAGGGTCAGTTGATAGCAGGTGGAAAGATGACGACGTTCAATTTCTTGTAACTCCATAAAAAAAATCGGAGGATGGCCCGTCCTGGCTCATTTTAAAGACTAAAGTCTGTGCTGTCGAAGCATTCACGTCATTTTTCTCGAAACAATTTCTACTGTGAAAATCAGACGAAAATGCAAAAATGGTAACTTTTCCCACATTTTCGAACTTCGACACGCTGTGTGGGACTCAAAAAATTTTTTCGGGCATGATACTAACAGAGATTTGAAGATTGAAGTCTTCGCTTTCTAACGAGACCAAGAAATTGGATCTACGATTTTTTTTACTCATTTTATCGCACGTTCAGTGAAAAGTGTGCCACCAGCACCAGAATATTCCAGGATCGAGAAGCCATCGGTGATGGTCGATATTTAAAATACTGTAAGTCCGCGAAAAAAAATCGCAGGGCAATGTACCTAGGCTCATTTTAAAGGCAAAAGCCTGCGCTTTCGAAGTACCTACGTGATTTTCCGAGAAACAATTTCTTCTGTAAAAATCAGACAAAAATGCAAAAATGGTAACTTTTCCCACATTTTCGAACTTCGACACGCTGTGTCGGACTCAAAAAATTTGTTTCGGGGATGAAACTGAGAGAGATTTGAAGATTGAAGTCTTCGCTTTCTAACGAGACCAATAAATTGGATCTACGATTTTTTTTACACATTTTATCGCACGTTCAGTGAAAAGTGTGCCACCAGCACCAGAATATTCCAGGATCGAGAAGCCATCGGTGATGGTCGATATTTAAAATACTGTAAGTCCGCGAAAAAAAATCGCAGGGCAATGTACCTAGGCTCATTTTAAAGGCAAAAGCCTGCTCTTTCGAAGTATCTTCATGATTTTTCTAGAAAAAATTTTTCCTCTGAAGGCCAGGCGAAAATAGAAAAATGGTAACTTTTTGAGAACTATTCGTGTTCAAACTCCTGTGCAGAATTTCAAAAATTTTTTTCGTAGTCGAGACCACAGTGTAGTTCGAGAATATTCTTTTAGCTTTCTAACGAGCTAAGAAACATTGACGTACGATTATTTTTCATCGTGTTATCTCATTTCGAATGCCAAGTGTGCAGTAACTTCGTTAGAAAGAATGGTAGGAGGACGCACCTAGGCTCGTTCTAACGCTGAAATTCGCGGCGTGTTGGCCGGGCACGGTAATTTCGATGTAAATGACGATGCAGGCCGTCCGATAATTTATTCGAGACGAAATCAATGAAGGGCAGGAGCCGGTGATATAAATCAGCCGCGGCCGCGGCGTCGTTTTTTAAGTTTAGCAGGAAGCACGGATCGAACGCTCGCTTGGTAATAGACTTCCACCGCGGGAGGATCATTAATTATGGCGTAATACTCCGCCGGGGATGCGCTCGTTCTCTTCTATTAGGCGTGGAAATGAGCCCGCCACTTTTTCGAACCACCGAGACTGCGCAGGGGAACTTTTGGTCTTCGAGGTAATCGTACTTATTCATACTTCATTTTCTTTTCCGTGAAGATCTAGTCAGAAGATTTTAACAAGCCGATGTTAGAGCTGAGAGATAAATTGCATTCGATTGGAGAATTTGCATAGACTTCCGCGGAAGGTCGAACGATGACGAATATTTCTGTTGTTGCCTTTGGAATTTGTTTCCATGACTTTTGGCCGCTCTTTACTTTACCGGACTCAAAATTTGTGCCTTTCTCCTATAAATTATGATGCATTTGGTATGTAATACAGTAGATTTGTACCCGGGGCGGCTGCAGATCGAAGTTTCGTTCTTGTAGGATCAATGGTTCAGGAGTTATGCTTGCTTAAAGTTGAGCAACCTGCAGTGTTTTTGACAGGTAAGGGCGTCGCCATATTGGTAGTGACGGTCGCGCGCCGCTTACCTAGTTGGTTGTGATTAGGTCGGGGGGGCTCGGTAAACTACTCGCGGTCGTCACTGCAAACCAATATGGCGGCGCCCTTACCTGTCAAAAACACTGCAGATTGCTCGACTTTAAGCAAGCATAACTCCTGAACCATTGATCCTACAGGATTGAAACTTCGATCTGCACCCGCCCCGTGTACAAATCTACTAGATTATTATACCAAATGCGTCATAATTTATAGGAGAAAGGCACAAATTTTGAGTCCGGTAAAGTTTACCCTGACTTTTGTCATTTTTCAACGTATTTATTATACGTCGTGTACTAAACTAATTCTTCTAGCTTTACAGAGAAATTCATGTCGTTTGGTCCATCCATAAAAAGGTTATTCTGATTTCAAGTGTGTGTGATAATAAAAATGCAAAATAAAAATTTCTTACTTGAATTACAACAAACTGGAGTGAAATCGAAATTTATTTTCTTCCCTATTATGTTTAGTAGGTCGAAAGCAATACATTTAATAGTATGATTAAATTTTTCCTAAAAACAAATACAATTCAATTTATTATTTGTCACTATAAATAATAATTGAAATTCTATTTGTAAATAACAATTAACTTTATTATTTGAAATAATTCATTTAGACTTGCTCAAATAATAAATAATTATTTTTGCTTTTTATTTGAATATCCAAATAACAAATAACTTTATTATTTTAAATAGTTCACTTAGACTTGCTCAAATAATAAATAATTATTTTTGCTTTTTGTTTGAATATCCAAATAACAAATAACTTCATTATTTTAAATAATTCATTTAGACTTGCTCAAATAATAAATAATTATTTTTGCTTTTTATTTGAATATCCAAACAACAAATAACTTGTTATTTAAATTTTTATTTAAATAACTGTTTATTTAAATAAATTTATTTATTTGCCAAACACTGAGCTCAACTAATGCGTTAACTGAAATGTTTTGAAATTGTGACATGTGGTTTTTCCTTGCAACCATGGATTTCTCCGGGACAGCCCTCGTATTTCCGAGTCGCGCGGTGTCACGGACAGGCTCGGAGCCGAGAACGAGTGCAGGTAAGCACGCCGGCATTCTAACTGGACCCGTGGACCTAGTCCTGGCCCTCTCCTCCCTCGAAAAAGGGTAGAGAGTGCCAGTCATATATTAGAGAACTGTTGGGGACACCTAACAAGCTGGCAGGACACGTTTCCCAGAATCAGGGGTACCTGCCGGCGCGAGCAACCCTCTCGCTCCCCGACTCGCAGCGCCTTTTCTCGTTTTGTCCCCGCACCTTGCCTCACCTTGCCTCGCACGCTCCTACGATCCCCCCTCGGCAATATTCCACCTTGTATTTCACATCCAGCCATCCGGATAGATATTGTTTCGCGCGAATTCTGCCTGGGACTCGCGCGATCTTTGCCGAAAACGAGCCGCCACAACCTTTCGAATAACCTATGGCGGCATAGAGGATGATGGACGACAGGTATCCGAATCCCCACATAGCAGGACAATAGCAGTACCTTCAGAAATCTTTGGAAAAGACTTGCACGAGGTCAAACTAGAACACTTTCCCTTTAAAATGAGCCTAGGTACATCTTCCCACGATTTTTTTTCAAGGAGTTACAATTTTTTAAACATTAGAATCGTCGTCGAAGATTTGATCCTTGAAAATTGTGGTGCTTGCGGCACTGTCTTCACTCAAAGCGCGATAAAATTGGCAAAACAATTCCTGGAACAATTTTTTTGGACTCGTTCGAAAGCGAAGACTTCAATCTTCAAATCTCTATCAGTTCCACTCCCGACAAAAATTTTTTGAGTTCCTCACAGCACGTTAAATTTGAAAAATTTGGAAAAGGTCAGCAGTTTTGCATTTTCGTTCGACATTTCGAGCAACCATTTTTTCGAGGAGAATTGCAAACTGGTATCGAACGCGCGGACTTCAATGCTCAAAATGAGCCTAGATAGGTTATCCAGCGATTTTTTTTCGAAAAGTTACAACCATAGGCACGTCGACAATTTTTCATTTCAGATTCCAATAAGCAGACTTTCTGCTTAAAGCGCAATCAAATGGCAATTAAAAATCGTAGATGAATTTTTCGCGGCTGGTTGGATAGCAAAGTTTATGGCAACCGACAAGAACGATCTTTTCACAGCGATTTTTTTCGGGAAGTTACAACCATTGGAACGTCGACAATTTTTCATTTCAGATTCCAATAAGCAGACTTTCTGCTTAAAGCGTAATCAGATAGCAATTAAAAATCGTAGATGAATTTTTCGGGGTTGGTTGGGTTTTTGTTGGACTTTTTGTTGGACTTTTTGTTTAGAGCGCAATAAGATGGCAATTAAAAATCGTAGATGAATTTTTCGGGGCTGGTTGGATAGCAGAGATTATGGGAACCGACAAGAACGATCTTTTCTATTTTTGTAGGGAGGCAATGGGCAGCGGATCGATCGATCACCGGCGGAATCAATCAGAAATGATTCTCGGCGCGGCGACCCACCGCGGCCGCGAGGCTTGATGATGTCTAGTCACAACACTATTGTTTCAATGACCCGGTGCCCCGCCCAGTAGGTGGCACCCAGCCATCACATACTAATGAGCCAACCAGTTTCGAGGATCATCAACGCTTGCCACAGGAGGCGAGGTGTTGAGAACACGCCGAGGCGTTTTTTAACGTGGTTACACCGGTACCGGCGCGCGTTATCGGGCCGAAAACGCTCGCGACGCGATCGTTTACACGCCGATCTGATTAAAAACTGTCCCTCATAGCCGGGGCCCTTCGCAGCGAGGATTAAGGGGCTGCCTCGGGGCACCCGACCGCGAGTAATTAATTCCGATACGAAGCCAGATAGACCGACGCGAGATAGAGCCTGTCCCGGTTCACGAATTCTCGGGGAATCATCGATATTCGGTATCAAGATCGAAAGTCCTGCGACCGACTCGCTTCCGAATCAAAGTTAACAGGCTCGATCCCGAAAACTACATTTGCTCGGTGCATCTTGTCGTTCAAACTGCAATAAAATGATAAGGAAACATCGTAAATCAACTTTTTCGGGCTCGTTGGAAAGCTAATGTTTCAATCTTTAAACACAGGTTAGTCCAAGTCGCGAAAAAAATTTTTCAAATTTTATACAGAATTTTGAACCCGAAGAATTCTCAAAAAGTCACCATTTTTGCATTTCCTCTCGGTTCTTGGAGAAAAAATTTTTCCGGTAAATGTCATTTAGACACATCGAAAGCGCAGACTCTCCACTTTAAAATGAGACTAGGAACATCGCCCTGCGGTTTATTTTCACAAAGTTACTAGAGATTGAACATCTACACCCACCCAAGATCAAGTAACCCTAAACTGCAGTGGCGCATGTTTCACTTGAGGTGGCATAACTCGGTACGAAAAAATCGTAGATGAATATTCTTGGACTCATTGGAGAGCAGAGACTCCAATCTCTGAGTACAAATCAGTCCGACCAGCGAGAAAAATTTATAGACATCTCCATAGACAATGGAATCCTAAAATTGTCTGAAACCGAAACTTCTTACATTATCACTCGCATTTTCGTGTAAAAAGCTTCTCCGGAAAAAGGACTAGGGCGACTGGAAAGCTAATGCTTCAATCTTTAAACACAGGTTAGTCCCAGGCGCGAAAAAAATTTTTCAAATTTTATACAGAATTTTGAACTCGTAGAATTCTCAAAAAGTTACCATTTTTGCATTTCCTCTCGGTTCTTGGAGAAAACAGTTTTCCGGTAAATGTCATTTAGACATATCGAAAGCGCAGACTCTCCACTTTAAAATGAGACTAGGAACATCGCCCTGCGGTTTATTTTCCCAAAGTTACTAGAGATTGAACATCTACACCCACCCAAGATCAAGTAACCCTAAACTGCAGTGGCGCATGTTTCACTTGAGGTGGCATAACTCGGTACGAAAAAATCGTAGATGAATATTCTTGGACTCATTGGAGAGCAGAGACTCCAATCTCTGAGTACAAATCAGTCCGACCAGCGAGAAAAATTTATAGACATCTCCAGAGACAATGGAATCCTAAAATTGTCTGAAACCGAAACTTCTTACATTATCACTCGCATTTTCGTGTAAAAAGCTTCTCCGGAAAAAGGACTAGGGCGACTGGAAAGCTAATGCTTCAATCTTTAAACACAGGTTATTCCCAGTCGCGAAAAAAATTTTTCAAATTTTATACAGAATTTTGAACTCGAAGAATTCTCAAAAAGTTACCATTTTTGCATTTCCTCTCGGTTCTTGGAGAAAAAAGTTTTCCGGTAAATGTCATTTAGACATATCGAAAGCGCAGACTCTCCACTTTAAAATGAGACTAGGAACATCGCCCTGCGGTTTATTTTCCCAAAGTTACTAGAGATTGAACATCTACACCCACCCAAGATCAAGTAACCCTAAACTGCAGTGGCGCATGTTTCACTTGAGGTAGCATAACTCGGTACGAAAAAATCGTAGATGAATATTCTTGGACTCATTGGAGAGCAGAGACTCCAATCTCTGAGTACAAATCAGTCCGACCAGCGAGAAAAATTTATAGACATCTCCAGAGACAATGGAATCCTAAAATTGTCTGAAACCGAAACTTCTTACATTATCACTCGTATTTTCGTGTAAAAAGCTTCTCCGGAAAAAGGACTAGGGCGACTGGAAAGCTAATGCTTCAATCTTTAAAGACATGTTAGTCCCAGTCGCGAAAAAAATTTTTCAAATTTTATACAGAATTTTGAACTCGAAGAATTCTCAAAAAGTTACCATTTTTGCATTTCCTCTCGGTTCTTGGAGAAAACAGTTTTCCGGTAAATGTCATTTAGACATATCGAAAGCGCAGACTCTCCACTTTAAAATGAGACTAGGAACATCGCCCTGCGGTTTATTTTCCCAAAGTTACTAGAGATTGAACATCTACACCCACCCAAGATCAAGTAACCCTAAACTGCAGTGGCGCATGTTTCACTTGAGGTGGCATAACTCGGTACGAAAAAATCGTAGATGAATATTCTTGGACTCATTGGAGAGCAGAGACTCCAATCTCTGAGTACAAATCAGTCCGACCAGCGAGAAAAATTTATAGACATCTCCAGAGACAATGGAATTCGAAAATTGTCTGAAACCGAAACTTCTTACATTATCACTCACATTTTCGTGTAAAAAGCTTCTCCGGAAAAAGGACTCGGGCGACTGGAAAGCGGAGGGTTCGCCCTTGGAAACGAGCCCGGGTGGAGCCCGGTCGGACTTTTTTTCGGGAAGTTACGGCCGGCGGAACAGCGTGGACTGAACGGTGTCCCGAAGTTTGTTTAAAGTCTGCGGGAACACGTGTCCGAAAGTTATGGCAACGGGAGATCTCGGCAGGCGAAGTAAGGCAGCTCCGTGACGTCCGGGAACATCGAGCGTGAATGAGGCGCTAACGACCAGTGATTACCGAGCGGTGGGACCGCGCGAGCGTGTGTGAGCGGAGAGTCGGTGCGAGAGCGGATATCTACACGCGTAAAAGCGGTTACGACGCGCGGCGCGGTTACCACCCCCTAACCCTTCACCCTCCGGGCATCGTGGCACCGAATAATCGGACGTGTAGGTGAGGATGTCCATCAATCCCGGAGTGTGGGACCTCCCGCGACGTTTCTCATCTTCTCGCCGAGCGACGCCGGCCGTCTGCTCCGACGGCGACGGCGACGTCGTCCGCCGACGTCTACCGGCCACGCTTCGGCCCCCGGTGCAAGATTGATGCACCGGCGTGACGCCGTTTTTCGACGATTTCATGCCACCTTCAGACTCCTCTCCCTCCTACCCCTCCTCTTCGCCTTCGTCAGCTCGGAGAGTTAATACGCTGCGTCCTCGGTCGGGCGTTGATGAACGACTTTGTTGGTAAAGGAGAATCTGTTGGAGGGATCCAGTTGTTAGTCCGAGACTCTCATGCTACGGTCAAGGAGATCCACTCGGAGCATTGGCTCGGAAATTCTGCCCCTGGGGCCACAGCTCTGGCTCCGAGGAGCCCCGGAGCTGCGAGGCCACGCCCCAACGCGATAGCTCCGCCCACATTGAAAGTGACCACGCCCACTTAGACCACCCTGAACACCAGCAGAGCGGAACAATTAACGCTAAACGGAATCTAGTGTTTCTCCAACAGACTTCTCTCGCCCCAGGCTCCCAGACCCCGCCCCCGTTCCGCCCAGGAAAATTTCAAAAATTCCGGATACCGTTACGCAACCTGACGAATGTAAAGTGCGAGATCAACGATCTAGGATCGAAATCCGCTCAGGTGGAGAGCGGAAAGGTGGTGTATCTCGGCGCGATAAAAGTGGAATTACACCCGGCCGTCCGATAAACTCGGCGAGAGCCGAGAGAGTATAGACGGGCCCCGTTCGCTCGCGGGAAGCATAATGCCCCGAAGTAGACAATGGACACTTACGGTGCCCGAGAGGGCACGATAACTTTATACGTGGCGGCGATCCGGGGCTGTTCTCGCGCGAAGGGCCGGGGGTGGGGGGAGAGAGAGAGTACCGGTAGGCGTGGAGGATCACGATCCACCCATAGAAAATCGCGGCACGTATGCGCGCGGGCCGGTAATCAAACCCATAAATCCGAGGCATAAGCAACCTCTGACACAGATTCTGCTCGGTTCTCTTTCTCTCTCGGCTCCTCTCCTTTTATCTCTTTGTCTCTCGGGTCTCTCGGTGGCGCGCGGGCCCGATCCCGCGGCCCGATAACTCGCTCGTTCGCACTCGATTTCCTTGTAATTATCGTTTCGTTGCTCTCCGGCCCTTCTCTCGCTCGTCCGAGTCCTTCCCTTTCCCGGCGAAAAGATCGCGAAATCTGTCTGAAACGATTTTTCGACTCGATCGAATAATTAAGAAGAGCGAGAGAGAGAGAGAGGGAAGGGAGGGGGGAGAGAGAGGCTTGGAAATTGCGGGAGCACCTCGCTCCGCGTCCCGGGGCCCAAGGGCGAGAAATCGAAAAGGCCGTTGCGCATCGAAGCTGCTCGATCGAGCGAGGCATAGCATTAAACCGGGCCCCGGTCCGTCGGTTACGTTGCGTTTCTCGCCGGGGTGTTGCACATCGTTGCATCGGACCGTTCTCTCCCTCTCTCTCTCTCTTGCTCTCTCGCTCTCTCGGTGCGCGCTGCGTGTGCCTCCGCGCGCTGGGCGTGGTGATGCACGACTGCCTATCGAGCTGCTCTATCGCTAATAAATCTGCGCCGCAACTAGAGTCCGCCTCGAGTTATATACCGGCGAACGGATAACGACGCGTCCACGTTCCGTCGAAAAAGTTGCCCGCGCGGAACGACCGAAAAATAACAGAAAAGAACAACAGCCCCCCCGCTCGCTCCTCGTGGACCAGTTACCTGCCCGGACGACGCGACGGCTACACCGCTCTATCCGGCAGCAGCCTTTTGCTACCTCGTACACGATTTTTCCACCTAGCCGTCACCCTGTTGCCAGGGAAATTCTGTTCGCCGGGTTAGGAACCTGTTTGGTGGTCTTCGAAGACGTTATCTTCGTGTCACCGATGATAACAGTGGATTTCGGAGCGGTAGACTTAGGGTATTCACCTAGAAAATCAAGTCCTCTGAGTGTCCTCTAATTGTCTTCCAAATCAAGTAAAAGCATACTAACTTCATCGTGTTTTTATAGCTCCCAAAACCTAGCAATGACGCTCTCTAGAAAATCATAAAAATACATCGTTGAAACTCATCCGATCTTAAAAATAATCACTTCGTCCCTTTCTATAGCACCGCCCCTTCAATTTCGGCTATCTTTTCCGCCCCGATTGCAATGATTCATCAAGATAATAACGGATTACCAACATCATTAGCCCGGAAAATTCCCCATCGATTTGAATCCGCGAGCAGCGCTGGCTGGCGCCATCTGTCAGCTGCCGCGCGAACCTAATCGTGGGGTTCCCCTCGAGGAACATCCTCGCCGCGTCCTAGTCGATATATACCGTCTAATAAATAAAAGAGCCCCAAACCCAGGACAAGTGGGATTTGAGGGAAATCCTTCGGACGTGGCTAGACGGTCACGGAGCAGAAATAAAACGTCCTGTCCGATTCGATTTCGAGAAGTCTCGAGAGCGTATCGACGCGACAGGGATACCCGACGGCTCTCGTCCATCGATTCCCGGAGAGTTAAAAAGCCGGCGGCGAACGGCGACTGGTGGATTTCTCATTGATTCCTGGCAGACCTCGGGCCAGGGTAGCACAACCAGCTAGGAAGTGGCTGGAACCGTTCGCCAGGACATCAATACTTCGACTACGGTGCATTATTCGCCGATAATGTCCGCAGAGCCGAACCCAGCGCGTATTATTATCCGGCGGACGGTTTGGCACCGACGCCGCGGCACGTTCCCCTACGAATTAATAGAGCCGCCAGAGTTTTACGAATCACCTGGACCGGCACCAAGTTTTCGGGGGTGGGAGTCCACACTGTGCTCCACGTTTGACATCAAACATTTGTCACAGTAAAATCATTTTCCCTCCGATCGACTCGTCTACAAAGTTCGACCACGAAGACTACATCTCGGTCCTGCGTGCAGCTTCGCGTTCAAAGTGCGATAAAACGGCAAGAAAAAATCGTACGGCAATTTTCTTGGGCTCGTTGGAAAGCGAACACATCAATCTACAAATCCGCCGAGGTTTCATTCCGGAAAAAAATTTTTTGATCCATCCAGAATCAGTTGAATCCAAAAAATTGCCAAAAAATAACCCTTCTCACTCCTCCGTCGGTTCTGAACGTAAAAAATTTGTTGGGGGAATGTAAACTGGCCTATTTGAAAGCGCGGAGTTCGCTCTTTAAAATAAGCGTGGACACACCTTCGTAGGATTTTTTTTCACAAAGATACACTTGTTTGAATAACGGCAATCGCTGAATATCTTGTGAATGTCAATCGAAGGTCATACTGTGGACGATTGGATTCATGTTGATCTAAGCTAGCTTCAATGGAACAGTGAGTGTACGGAGGAGGTTTCGGTGGAGTGGGACACCGGGTATGTGGGGGAAAAGTGTATTTTTCGGCGAGATGTCGCCGAAGTGTCTCGGTTGGGGGGCCGCTTTTGCGCCGGGGGCCGTTTATCGCGGCAATTTGCGGGACAGTTCGCAAGGAACTCGGGGCGATTGTCCCGCGGGCATTAATTGGCTACATTATACACCGCGGCCGGGCGCGGAACGGCCCGGGAAATCGAGCGTGACGATCAACCGGGACGATCTGCATCGCGGCGCACAACCCCGGAGATATGAGCAGCAGGAAAATAATTTCGCGAGATACCCGGCCGCAGCGTATCGTAAAGTTACGCTGGAGGGGGTTGGCGGTTTCGTAGAGCAAATCCCGCGTAGATCGTTCTCGGTCCCGTTTCCGTTCGGTGTATCTCGACGCAGCCGTTCCGAAATCTTGACGATTACCGCGGAAATTCGCGTTAATTGCTGCCTTTAGCCGGTTAATTAGCGGCCGCTCGCTCGCCTAATCGTCCTCCGCCAGCGCGGCCGCTGTGTTTGCCTCCCTCGCGGCTAAACAAACCCGCTGCGATCGAACTGGATCAATTTGACAACGCTGACAGGTCCGCACTCCTGAAAACGGTTGACGAAATTTGTAATTTTTGGCGAGCAATTTTAGAACGTTAAAAAATAATGGAGTTGAATTTACGCAATTTTTACGAAGGTTAGAAAAATGTACAGACACACTGTGGTCTGAAGGTCAGTTCTAGCGCGAATAAATTAAAAATACCAACTAACGTAAATCTATTAAAATTTATACTTGTATGATAGTTTTATGTTTATACTATAGTAACAAAAGCAAAATTAGTAAATCACATCACCGTATTATTGTTGGCAAGACTGTTAACGTTCCAGTAACCACATTTTGTTTTTCTACGTTAGTCAGTTGCTACAAATTATAACCTCAAAATAGAGAGTTCTTTCTTGGAGTGTGCACAAATTGTGTTAGAAAAATGTAGAGACACACTGTGGTCTGAAGGTCAGTTCTAGCGCGAATAAATTAAAAATACCAACTAACGTAAATCTATTAAAATTTATACTTGTATGATAGTTTGATGTGTACACTACAGTAACAAAAGCAAAATTAGTAAATCACATCACCGTATTATTGTTGGCAAGATTGTCAACGTTCCAGTAACCGCATTTTGTTTTTCTAGGTTAGGCAGTTGCTACAAATTATAACCTCAAAATAGAGAGTTCTTTCTTGGAGTGTGCACAAATTGTGTTAGAAAAATGTAGAGACACACTGTGGTCTGAAGGTCAGTTCTAGCGCGAATAAATTAAAAATACCAACTAACGTAAATCTATTAAAATTTATACTTGTATGATAGTTTGATGTGTACACTACAGTAACAAAAGCAAAATTAGTAAATCACATCACCGTATTATTGTTGGCAAGATTGTCAACGTTCCAGTAACCGCATTTTGTTTTTCTAGGTTAGGCAGTTGCTACAAATTATAACCTCAAAATAGAGAGTTCTTTCTTGGAGTGTGCACAAATTGTGTTAGAAAAATGTAGAGACGCACTGTGGTCTGAAGGTCAGTTCTAGCGCGAATAAATTAAAAATACCAACTAACGTAAATCTGTTAAAATTTATACTTGTATGATAGTTTGATGTGTACACTACAGTAACAAAAATAAAATTAGTAAATCACATCACCGTATTATTGTTGGCAAGACTGTTAACGTTCCAGTAACCACATTTTGTTTTTCTACGTTAGTCAGTTGCTACAAATTATAACCTCAAAATATGGAGTTCTTTCTTGAAGTGTGCACAAATTGTGTTAGTATCTTGTTATACACGATACCAGTATGATATCAGTATGACTGTAACTGGAAATGCTAGGTTTACGTTTCCTTCACACACTCTATGATATATTTCACGAGCTGATACTTTTTAAGAAAAATTATTAGAATATCGTAAGTTTCACAAAATTTGCACGCGTTGCAAAGTATTCAATTTGAAAGCTTACTTCATCTCCATAAACGGCAAAAAGGAAACACGATCCCCTGCAATCCCATTATAATTTTATTTTAATGTTTTAGTAAACGTATCGACGCTTAGAGTTGTTCGAAGAATGGTTCAAATTGAAGAATTTGAAACGAAAGGATTGCGTTAGTGAATTACTAGAGGTTATTTTTACCGGAAGGAATGTGAGCGGACAAAATATCGAAGGAATTTTAGAGAACTTTATCAAAAATATTGAGAAACGTTGGAAAATAGGCAATAGTTATAAAGATTTCTGTCGAAAAATAAGACTAGGTTAGAATCGACCATAGCATTCCCCTTTAATGAGATTGACATCCACGAACTGGAACACGCAAGAGTTGGAAGGCCATTAAAATATTTTAACGAATGTAGTATTAGATTAATAATTATTATGTTAATAAACAAGTAGTTAGTATTGTAAATTATGTTTTATTTACTTTATTCAACTATTTAAAAGTAATTTTGACACAAAATGTCAATTTTTTCCTCGTACAATAATTAATTCGCACTAGAACTGTCTTCTTTACCATTATGCAACAGTATAAATTTTCCAAAATTATTTTATGTAGAGTAATTGTAATGCTACAAGTATGAATATTATTGAGCATCGAATAAACTTCTTCACGCGCATACTATAATTACGAGATCTAATAAATTTTGTGATTTTCGTTTGTTAAAATATTTTCCAGAGTGTGCTGCCTTCGTAGAAGTAACGGGAAGAGGGGGCGGTACGCAGGGGGACGGTACGGAGAAAAAATGAGGCAAAACTGTATCGGAAGATAATGAGGGGGTAGCCGTGTGCCGGTGATCGGGTCCATTCACCGGAGAAGAGGAATAACACGAAGCAACCGAGACGCCAACTATTATAGATGCAGCTCCACGATGCAACGAAAAAGGAGGTGAGCTCAACAAGGATTGCACAATGCAGTTCCTCGATTTTCTACAAATTTGTAAACTACCCTAACACCTACATTTTGCATGTACGAAATCAACCCTTGCGCTAGATCATCCCTAGAATAAAACAACATTAAGACCGATAATTCTAAAAGCGAAAGGGCTCTCACACGATCTACCCAGCATAGCAGGAATTGGAAAATCACAACGATCGAAAGAATTTCCTAGGGTCGACTCTAATGGCCGCTGCTAAAATTGCAGCACTCTCCGGCTGCTTCTCTCACGGAAAGAGATCGAACGAGAACAACGTAGAGAGAAAGAGAGAGAGAGGGAAGAGGAGAATCTCGGAGAGAGTGTCGTGGTTTCTCTATCTTCTGTGGGTATACTTGAACGAGCTCTCGCGCCGTAGCCAATAAATTTTTCGCGTTACCTGTACCAATAAAATGAGATAGCGGGAGTAGAGGAGGCATCGACGCGATCCTGAAACAACTATACTTATCGAGGATCGTGCCTCGCAGGGTCTGATGGAACCCCGCGTTTTCAGTCCCGCTTCTGTAATTACTATCCTCCTCGCGTATACAGGATCGTTGCCTCTTTACTCCGGTTCGTGCCAAAAACGAGAACTTTCCTCTGCCTCTCTCTCTCTCTTTCTCTCCTTCCTGATCACCTGTCCCTTGTTCCTTCAACGATACACGACTCTGGTGTGTCAATACTGCTGATCAAATCATTCGTTGTCACTTATGGTCCCCAGGCAGCCAGTTCGGAACGGTTTCTCATTATTTTCTCTCCAGAGGAACCTGATTTAACCGCGTCATTACATTGCAGTTCAGAAATCTGTGCTTTATACTTCGTTTCGAATCGTTTGAAATATTCTTTTCCCGGAGGAGACTCTACCTTCCCCTTCCATGACGCTGTTCCCGTGGTGGAAAATTTTCTGGGGCACATTTTAAATTGTATAGGGTTGTATACCGTATACTGTAGGTTATAGTATATGGTTGAAGTACAGATGATATATGTATGTAAGCTTTGTGTATAGGTCGGTGAGGTGCATGGATGCCCGAGAGAGGGCAGGATTTGAGGATAAAGTAAACAGATATTGAGATAGAAAGAGTGACAGTTCAATTGATTAATTAAACGATTAATTACCTTGATGGTTCGTGAGAGACGGATTAATGAAATCTTTAAGTCCAGAAATCTACAAGTTCACGTTTCTGTAAAGAAGATCTTATGTCGAGAGAATATAGGGAAGCACAAACATTTAATTATTGATTCTCTATATTTTTAGGTTAGTGTAACACGTGGAAAGTATGTGCAATTATTGATTATGTAATTAATAATAAATCTCTATATTTTTAGACGAATCAGCCTTGTGTTTTGGCTTAAGAAAGGAGCCATAAAATACATATTACATGTATGTATATGTGTGTATTAACAGGCAACCCTATATATAAATAACTTCATAAAAATAGAGAATCATAAATAACAGAAGAATTGTAAAATTACAATCGCCAACGAATTGTAGAAAGTAGACAGATCGAAACGAGCGCCCGCGGTAAACACGTTAACAAATTTGGGGTTATGTTCGCGGCGCAATGATTCGATTTGATTGAACATAACCCCAAATTTATTAAAAATGTACGATCGAGAATAATTCTTCATTTAAACACGTTAACGTTTGGTTTTCCTGTGTCCAAATACGTTAATAAACCCGCTTTTCCTTACGGCTTTTCCTTACAATAGTCACATTTTTTGCAAAATTATTTTCTGCAGGGGTTGTATACTTAACTGTGAGTAGGCATTTAGCCTTCAATTTAGAATGGAAACTATTGAGCATTGAATACATTTTTTTAGGCAGAAATTTGTGATTTTTGTGTAGGCGATTTTAGAACGTTGTCGAGTTATCAGAAAATAATACAATTGGGGCACGAGTCTTCTAGCGACTGAGAGAAAACAATGTTTGAAGAAAACGATTCGAAACGAAGCTGAAAGCAGAATGACATATGACTAATCCGGTTCTGGAAGAGGGGGCAACTGTACTCCCCTCAATTCGAGTAGCGTATTGTCCCCCGACCTGGCGACTCTGTGTTTTTAGGCACAATTAGAAATTAGAAATTTGTGAATTTCGTGTAGGCGATTTTAGTAAGTTGTCGAGTTATTAAAAAATAATACAGTTGGGGCGCGAGTCTTCTGGCGACTGAGAGAAAACAATGTTTGAAGGAAACGATTCGAAACAAAGTAGAGAGCAGAATGACATGTGACTAATTCGGTTCTGGAAGAGGGGGCAACTATATTCCCCTCAATTCGAATTGTCCCCTGATCTGGCGAGTCCGTGTTTCCTTGAAGAAACGGAGGATCGCTCTAGAACTCGGACGAAGCAAATCGAGACTACCAGAGCCTCATCAACAATAACCGCTCAGCTCGGCAACGCTTCGCAACGCTTCGCACAAGAGCGCTTCGCTCCGCGTCGCGGATCGACCCGTCATACAGGCCGGGCGGTCGCGTGCAAAAAATACGTTAATTCCGCGGAACTTGCATGACCGTGCAAATAAATAAAACGGCGACACATACACGGCTACGCACACAGCGACAGAAGGCCGTGCGGCTCGCGCGGCCGCCGGCGTATTTTATATTTTATCCGGTTCGAATGATTGATTGCGCTCCGGCTGGCGGGGTTCTGCCCGAAGTCCCGATACCATCTCGCGGAATGCCCCGACTGTACTTGTCGTTTCACGCATTGTTTATTATTGTCCGATGGTTTTATCGCGATCGTCGACGCCGTCGTCGTCGTCGTCGCCGTCGACGACGACCCAGCTAGAAAACGACTCTGTGAAAAGCCGCTTTTTCGCGTGAAACTACGCTCGGGGACCGCTTGGTAGGCGCTTCGAAACGCTTCGCAATCGACTGGCGATCACGCTGGACTGAATTGATCAACCTCGATTAGGTTTTGTCGCGGAAATTATGGCAATGGGCGAAGAAGAGGCTGTTGAGACGCGAAAATGAACGATCGCCTCGCGCTTCTTTACGGAGAACGGTGTCGAACCTACGGTACTTGGAGTTGACTCGAGATCAATACAATCTTTTAAGAACATTATGATCCTATTGGAACCTGTATAAAAATTTAAAAATCGTTTAACGCTGAACCAACCCAGCTTTAAATTCATTTGAACTCTGTGCGGTTCATTTTATTAGGTTGTAAAGAAAGAAATGCAGGATTTTTGTTCCTTTGTTTTAATTGCAATTTTATACCAATAAATATCTACCTTGATTTAATGATTTATATGTAATTTTAAAGCTTGTTTTACGCTCTATTTAATCATGCTTTGGATATTTAACTTTATTCAAATTACATATTATATTATTATATTATATTTTTCTATAAGTTCAAACTAGGCCGAACTCGGAATATCAACGAAGTATGGGGCGAAGGAAGTGTCAACGAAAATGCACAGCTTTATATTTTTGAACAATATGAAACTCTCCGTAAAATTAATTTTAATACTATTCCCCTCGATAATATTAAAACCAATTCTCATAATAATTTAATGTTAATTTTCATATTATTGTTTTGATTAAAACAATTATAATAAAATTGTTTTTTATGCGAGTTATAACACTTTAAAAACATAGATTTAAATCCTGCATTTCTTTCTTTACAATATCTGCGCTATTAAATATATTTATATTTAATCATTCGCTGCAACAAGAGCATCTTTATCATTTCAGAAATCGTGGAATAAAAATCTTGAAGAGAGCCCGACGCTGTTCCTCGCGAACAGTCCGAAGCGCCTTTCCATTTATTACAACGATGAGGACGCTTTTCCAAGGACACGTACCACAGGATCCCATCGTCCCGGTTCAAGGCCGCGTCGTTGGAGTAAGAAGATCGGTTCGGAATATTCGTGGGGGCAGCAGAAGACTCGGACACTTCGCCAGTCCGAGCACAAGTTGATGGATGGCGGGCTAGGTATCGCGGGGTATCGCGGCTACCGCTTGCTTATTAAACTGTTCGGTATTTCTCGTGGACGGGCAACAACGAGGCCCTCTCGAGGAGAGCAACACGAGCAGCCACGCTGGAAGAAGATCGATGCTCGTCCCGAGCCGGGACCGAAACTTTTAATAAATGTCATCTGCTACCGAGGTAGCTCCGGCGACTCGTTATAAATTGCTACCGTGCAGCGAGAGTCGAGTTCCCTCCTCTCTTTCTCACTCTGTTCGGCTTTCTCTCGCTGTCCGAGACGCGTCCCAAAAATTATCTGATTCCCTGGAACCGAGAGGCCCATCCCCTTTCCCGTCCCAGCATTCCAGATCTCATTCATTTATTGGCCCGTGCGCGCGGGACACTCAATTATGCGAGCCGATCGACGCGATTGCAAATGGCTGCGACTCTCCTCGAGACACTGGAGGGCTTAGCATGGCGGGTCTGGGTCAGACTTGACCCGGAGCACCACCACGGTAAGGTAGTTTCGTTTTTGAAAGAATTGTACAGATCCATCCGTGCTCTTCGTGATTAATTAATTCTTTAGTAATTTTTTATAAGGCGCGGTGAATGTTCAGAATGTATTTTTATTGCTCGTAGATCGTCGACGAATTCATTATTTGTACACATAATAAATAGAAGAGTGTCTAGAACGGGCCTGGCCAACAAGCGGCCCGCGGGCCGCATGAGGCCCGCCAGGCGATTTCACATTTCTATTGAAACTTCTATTTCTCCTTGTATGTGTACAAAAAATATTAAATAAATGAAAATTTGCATGTATCATTGTTATAATGCGCAAGTTTGAGTACGAACCCCAGTTCTATATTTGATATCTTTGATATAATCGAGTTACAGTGCAACAATGAAATGAAACAAATTTTTGCGTCCACATCGAAAATTAATTTTTACAATGCTTATATTACTTCCGACAGATATTCCAACTTTATTTTGCGCAACGAGTTCTAAGTGCTTTTGGAACCACACATCTTTGTGAAACATTTTTTTCGGAGATGAAATTTACAATGAGTTCGTCGCAGAGAACCAGCTAATTGTAAGATGTGCAACGTCGAACGTAAACATAGATTTACAAAATTAAGTGAAGGAAAGGACAAACAAATTTCTCATTGATTAAGACTCGAGAGTTAATTATATTGAATCATTAGTCCAGTAAACGAAAAGTTGTAGAGGAAAGTGGAAGGAACACAATTTTTAATTTTGGGTCTTTGTTTGGACTAGTTAAGAAGTAAATATACTAAAAGTCCCCACTCCTAGGAGGTGAGTGAAGTGCAGGGGGGCACGTTGAAGGTCTCCTTTTTCGGTTTTCCGCGTATATCTCGGGACTATGCATCCTAGCGATAAGACCATTGTATACCAAATTAAAGCTGACAAAATGTACCACAAGATTGATTCGATTCAGTTTTTCGCTATCTCGAAAAAAGTTCACTAATTGTGCTGAAGAGTTAGCTAGTCAAATAAGGCAAAAATTTCTTTCTCACAATTAGTGTACTTTGAGCGCGGATATCTCGGAAACTATGCGTCCTAGCGATAAGACTATTGTATACAAAATGAAAGCTGACAAAATGTGCCACAAGATTGAATGAATTCAGTTTTTCGCTATCTCGCATAATTTCCGAGATATCCGCGCTCAAAGTTCACTAATTATGAGATAGAAATTTTTGCCTTATTTGACTAACTCTTCAGCACAACTAGTGAACTTTGAGCGCGGATATCTCGGAAACTATGCGTCCTAGCGATAAGACTATTCTATACAAAATGAAAGCTGACAAAATGTGCCACAAGAGTGATTGAATTCAGTTTTCTGCTATCTCGCATAATTTCTGAGATATCCGCGCTCAAAGTTCACTAATTGTGAGAAAAATATTGCCTTAGTTGACTAGCTAACTCTTCAGCACAATTATTGAACTTTGAGCGCGGATATCTCGGAAACTATGCGAGATAGCGAAAAAATGAATTGAATCAATCTTGTGGCACATTTTAACAGCTTTAATTTTATATTGAATGGTCTTATCGGTAGGACACATAGTTTCCGAGATATAAGCGGAAAACCGAAAAAGGGGATTTTTACGTGCCCCCCTGTACCCCGCTCACCACCCAGGAGTAGGGTCTTTTAGTATGTATACCTCCTAACTAGTCCAAACAAAGTCCCGAAGTTCAAAATTGTGTTCCTTCCATTTCCCTCCACACCCCCCTTATGAGAATTCATTGACTGGACTACATAGTATAACAATAAAGTTTTATTCATTTTGTATTACATTTTTTAAAAGAATGGTTACCTAAAGTGTGGTCCGCTGTAACGTTACGCGTCGTCAAAGTGTCCCGTGAAACCATTTCGGCTCGCCAGGCCTGGTCTAGAACTATTGGTAGAATGATTGTTTGGAAAATGTGTGAACTGTTGTTGTCGAGGAATCGTTGGATGGTTGTTGGACACCCGGTACGAAACGGATGATTGCGCGTTGCCCGCGAACGCAACAGATCGCTACGTTATTATTTTCGCCAGTTATCGAATTAGATGTTGGCTTAACGGGTACGTACACGGCCGGGTCGCCGTGTACCCGGCGTGCTCATAGGCGTACATACGCGGCTCTTTATCGCGCGATAGCGATCCGAAGGGGAGCGGAGGACTTCCTGCAGCTGGTCCATTCAATTTCCAACCGCAATTTTCCCCCGCGGACGGAAAAAGACACCGATCCTGGGATCCGGTTAGGAAAATCGTCCGGTCAAAATTTTCTTTCGAACTTCCACCATATTTACATCCAATAAAATCGTCTGTCTTCATCCATCGATTCCAAACTCCGATGTAGCTCGGATCAAGGATCCATTGATCCACTGCCGGAAGCAGCGACGGGAACCTATATGATCGCAGCTCGTGCCGCGCGAGCAAGATTTTCGCGCGAACCGGCTCAATTTCCTGAGAGTTGTAAATTATGCCGATTCTAGATCATGCGTCGCGGTTGACGCCCATGGGCCCTTCTCTCTTATCCTCGTCCCCTAACCGCGAATCGGATCTCTCTCTCTTCCTCTCGAAAGGCTTCGGATTCCCGTCGAACCATCTCCCCGAGATTACCGCTCACTCGTTACTACCTACAACGTACTTACGTTACTTTTAGAACTGCTTATTACTGTGATTACCGGCGCATAATGCGACGACCGAGCGTTCTACAATTTATTATTGAATTGCTATAATACGGGCCGACGTGCTGGCCGCGCCAGCGCGGATTCCTGCGACCACGAAAAGAAAGGCTCACTTCCTCCTCGAAAACATATCCCACACGTTTTTATCCGGGGAAATCGGTTTTCGAATTGCCAGCCAATTTTTCTCCCGTCTGGTACGTGGTCGGACACTTTTCTATGATGATCTCGGCGGCACTGGGAGGTTGTTTTGTGAAATATGTACAATACATGTATCGACACTTCTGAAAAATAAAGAATATTTGTTACAATAATTAATGCGTTCTTTTTTCTCACCCTGTACACGATTATTCGATAGTAGAATTGGTTAACATATTCGAAGATTGAGCAAAAATTGAGCTTTGTATTAGAACATCATGGTAAAATAAGTGGCAGGACATTTGGAGCAACCTCCTACTCTATCATATTTTCTTAGTAGAACGCCGAAAATCTACGACAATCTTGAAAACTTTCGACACATTTTCGGCCGTCTGACCTGTCGTTGACTCGTACTACTGAATTTCGAATACCTCCTTCGACGTCATCTTCTCCTAACACAAAAGTTGATTTGAGTGATTTTCTAAAAATTTGCTCGACAATTGAGAAAGTATTAGGAGAACATGGTGTCGAAAGAGGTATTCGAAATTCAGTAGTACAACTCAACCACAAGTCAGGCGTCCGAAAATTGTGATTTTCCAAAGTATTTCTGCAATTCCAAATCAGTAGTGCAACTCAAGGATAAGTCGGACGATCGGGAAGAATTGGTGGTTCAATAAATACAAACGCAGATTTGTTTTTGATTACATTATATTCATTTATTGATTGTGGATTCATACATAAAATGTTGGTACATTAACAAGAATCTTAGACAATACATATCCCTGCAGATCCCTTTCCAAGGCTGAAGCTTATCAGGCCCATGTCGCCCCTAATACGCCAGGAATTTATTTCTCCGTTCCTGAGACGCTGCTGATAATAAGCAAAGGGTCTCGCGTCTCCATTAGCATTTTTCCGCGTTGCCATCGTCTAAATCGCACTTAACGTGGCAGCTTGTATCTCTTTGGTCTCTTAGGGGTCACCGCATATGGTGTTGGCCATTACCGTGGCCGCGCAGCTGTGGCCACGGGTGTCTTCTCTCTTTCCTATCGGTAGAAAAATCCTGCTATATAACTAGCAGATCGTTCGGTCCGCCAGGATTTTTCCTTTTCCGGCGACGTGAAACGCGGAAGAGGATGGCCCAAGGCGCAACGTGCCGACGCACACACTTAGCCGCCGATGGGGCTCTCTCGGATCATCGATATACCCTGCGAAACAAGACGAAATCACCGGTCTCGGCCTTCTATCCCACCATTTTGAACGCTCCTCTCATTGTTGCTTTCATGCGTGATTAGCCTGCCTCGCCAAACAGGCCATTCGCGTCCAACAACCCGTTTTAACATCGTTTACCAGTCTGTCCATGGTTTCTGGAACTGGTGCTAGAAAAATTAGGACTTTCGGAAGCGTACTGACCAATTCCATCCTCTTCGTCCTCTTCTTTTTCTTTTCCCGCCTTTTTTAAAACCGGTTTTAGACCTTCGCGCCATCTGACGGACAAGGTGTGAAACTTGAACGTCGAACACGTGAAGAGAGACACCGAAATGGTAAAACAGTTTCTGCAAAATTTTGAGCTTCAACTTTCGAAACAAAAATTCTGCAAAAATTCTGCAAGAATTCTGCAAACATTATTCCTATGCAAAATATGAAAATGTAAAAGCACCGACGAGATACTATTAAAGACTGCTAGCCTTATGGGAGTTGGTGTCTCTCGAATGTGTCGGTATTTCTTACGCCCTCTAGGATACATTCTAGCTCCATCCAGAGAAACAGAAGGCCATCGACGGCATTTTGTCGGTGAAGAAGACCACTGAGGAGATTCTCGTTGCGATGCATCGGGCAGAATGCGAGTTATCACGAAACCATATCGATTATTATTAAATGTTACATTCTCCGCCATAGTTCAGACGATGTTTTGGTACTATTTTGGCACTATTTAGAATTTTTAGCGATGTGGTATTTCAGATCACTGTAAGTTCCACGTTATCCCCGCGCCCCATCGCGCCCACTTACCCGTCCCGATGAATAACACAGGGGCTGGCAATCTTTAATAGTATCTCGTCAAGTAGAAGAAGAATGATGTACTATAGAATGCTCACATTACCCAATCTGTAATTGCCTTATAACACTATCACCGACGAGATCCTATCTCGTCTCTTTATCTAAATACAACCACACGATATATGACATTGTTCACGCCCGGGGCGAACCAGATTGAATAATACATACATTTTGTTCTGAAGGAAGGTGAAATAGCAAAATGTTATGGAAGACAATAGGTATAGGAATAGAATTTACTGAAAATCAACATAGTTATTAAATGTGCAGCTATTAGCTCGATATTATCCTTTATTCATAAGACACTAGAAGTTCTTACAAATAGAGGATAATACCGATTGCCCAGGTCTCACCACGAGGAGGTTGCTGCACAAGAGACCCGAAAGGGAGTCGGAACGAATGCAATATTCCTTCTGGCTCCCTTTCTAACAACGGCGGACTTATACTAAATTACGCACGCAAGTCGAGCAATTATTGCGGAGCAAAAGAAGAAGAAGAAGATCGGAGAAGAACTCTCCGATCCACGGGGGATCAAAGGCGAATCAGGCAGAAGGCTCTGATTCATTCAAAGAGAAAAACTAAAACGAATCAGAGCAGAAGGCTCTGGTTCGAAAGGGACGCGGCGCGTACAATGCTGGCAGCACTTCTCGGTCAGAGCCAGTACCCAACGTGTCCTCACCAAGAGAAATGGACAGTGAGAAGTGTTCAATCGTAACACCATTCCTCTGCCAACTACCTGCCACCAGGCATCGCAAAGCGTTGAGGTGAACCCGGTAGGATGACAGAGAGAATGGCAATACGAGTGAACAGGTCTCAATGAACCACCTCTCTCAATGTATCGACGCCGAATACCGACTCCAACCGGTCTGGTACATACAAGCAAGGTCCGACACAGCAGAAGGCTGTATCGGAATCAAGAAAACGAGCGAAGTGAAGTTAAGACAATAATTACTCGACATTTACAACGACGGTATAAAATCTTAATTACTAACGCACGCGGCCTATAGGCGATTCAGGCACCCCGGGGATGCGACTCCCCGTACTCACTCATGGCAACATCCGTGAGTGAGCCCCTGGGGTACCTCACTCGGCAAATAAAACTAACTTATTGATATATCCTCTTCTTGATTTGCCTTCCTCTCGGGGTGTCCTCTTCTTGGTACGTCCTCTTCTTGGCGTGTCCTCTTCATAGTGTGTTCTCCTCTTGGTGTGTCCTCTTCTTGGTACGTCCTCTTCTTGGTTGTCCTCTTCCTAGTTTATCCTCTTCATAGTATGTCCTCTTGTTGGTGTGTCCTCTTCTTAGTGTATTCTAACTAAAACAGACTAATAATAATTAGACATAATACATTACCCCGCACACGAGTGCAAGCCTAAGACCCACTCTCAAGAGCAAACCTAAGACCAGTTATCGAGAACCGAACGAATCCCGCACACGAGTGCGAATAAAACCAGGTCACGAGAGCCAACCTAATACCAGCTCACGAGAGGCAAACTAATCCCGCACACGGGTGCGGCCTATAGGCGATTCGGGTAGCCCCGGGGACGCGACACCCCGTACTCACTCACGGCTCCATCCGTGAGTGAGCCCCTGGGGGACCTCCGATCGGAGGAATACCAATTTCAAACAAGATTTGATAACTTTTAGAAAAGGGTCTTGTCAAAGTTCCGACGCCAATACTTGACAATTCAGAAATAACACGAATGCGAATAGAGCAAATATAATCCCGAACGTAAGCACATGAGTGTGGACACAACCAGTTCACAAGAGCAATTATAACCCCGCAGACGAGTGGGGCGATCAGAATATTTTGATGAATAATTCAATTATAAATTTGAAGAAGACTCAATACCGAAAGTCTCGATGAAAATTTCAATTGGCAAAATTAGAGAAAACAGTTGATGGTATTCGTAGAATGAACGGTTGGAGGACAGGTTTGCTGAAACTGGGACAAAGCTAGACAAAGGAAGCATTGAAGAATATTAGTAATCAAATTTACCGGTGTTCGTTGAAGGAACAGTTGAAGTTCAAAATAGGATTGTTGAAGGTAGGTCGGGGTGGCTGTAGATGACCTCTGGTCCACCTCTGGTAAGTCCCCGGTCCTTCTGGTCCTCCTGGTCCCGGAGCCCGACTGAACTCGACCGCTCACGCCGCCCTACCCCGCCCGACTGACTGATTGACGGAGCTCTCTCGCCGAGCGCGGGCGTGCGCCCCACGCTCGACGGTCAACGGTCCTCAACCCAAACGAATATCGATCGATGTCGATCGCCGTTACAATTATTCATAAATTTATTATTTCCAGCTGGTTAATGTTTATAACAATTCTATTTTACAGAGATGTCCACAAGCAATCCCTTGGCTATCTAACCACCTAATTTTTTAGTAAAAGTGGCTAATAGTATTCGAGATACGGAATAACTTCTAAACCATAAACATTTGCACGCATTAATTTATTCAATACAATTCACAGATAAATTTATTATTTCTGACTGTTTAATGTTTATAACAATTCCTTTTGCTAATGATGTTAACGAGCACTTCCTTGACTACCTTGCCATCCAATTTTTCGTAAAAATAGACAATAAAACTCGAGAAACAGAATAACTTTTAAACAATGAACATCCGCACGCATTAATTTATTCAACATAATACTGATACATTTATTAATTCTAGCTAATTAATGTTTATAATCATTCCTTTTGCCAACGATGTGGACGAGCACTCCCTTGACCACTTTGCCATCTAATTTTTTACAGCGTTCGGTATTGGCCTAAACGGGAGCATTCAAACGAAGGTGGTTCGACCGTTGGTGCCGTCTCGTTGTTGTTTTCGTGTCTCGAGCGCGCGATCGCGAAACCGCTGTCTTGTCCTCGTAAAAGTCATCGTACAATAAAGAATATATGTTTAACTGCAAACTTCGAAATGTTGCAAACAGCCAAATATTAATACGTATTTTAAAATAAAATAAAATGAATGTATCGTTAATTAAATCATATGTGCATTATATATAGCAAGCGATATTTATGAAACTTTTCAGGAACATTATAAAACACCCGTTAAAACATCATGTAAAATTGCAATTGATAAGAATTACATGAGAAAGTAAAAAAGACATTTTGAAAAACTTTTTGATTAGAGTCCGTAATAAAAATTTAAAATGTGCGTTTTGTGGATCTGTATATGAATTATATGCACTATGAATGCTTCATCGAAATCGGTTGATGCGGGAAAAAACGACAGGCATTGAAAGATGTAAAAATCCTTAGATTTATTACAGTTATATTGTATTTTATAGCAGAAGGTTTAAAGAAACCAACAATTAACGCACTTTATATGAATAAATTTCAAGATAAAAATAGCGTTTAATAGGTAATTCAATTTTCAACAACAATTACTACTTTGTTTGCTATCAATAAATAACAGTTTATTAATATATAAATCGAGAAAACATTTATTCAGTTTTAAAATCATTATAGAAACAGGGAGCATTATATTTAAACAGAGATGAAATATTCAAGTTGAATTAATCATGTATTGACTGACTCGACTCGTTTCGTTTACTTTTCCAGAATTGTGACTGTAACGTGGAAAATAGCAAAAATACGCAATTTTACATGATGTTTTAACGGGTGTTTTGTAATGTTCCTGAAAATTTTCATAAAAATCACTTGCTATATAATGCACATATGATTTAATTAACGATACATTCATTTTATTTTACTTTAAAATACGTATTAATATTTGGCTGTTTGCAACATTTCGAAGTTTGCAGTTAAACATATATTCTTTATTGTACGATGACTTTTACGAGGACAAGACAGCGGTTTCGCGATCGCGCGCTCGAGACACGAAAACAATAACGAGACGGCACCAACGCAACGGTCGAGCCACCTTCGTTTGAATGCTCCCGTTTAGGCCAATATCGAAAACTGTAAAAAATTAGATGGCAAAGTGGTCAAGGGAGTGCTTGTCCACATCGTTGGCAAAAGGAATGATTATAAACATTAATTAGCTAGAATTAATAAATGTATCAGTATTATGTTGAATAAATTAATGCGTACGGATGTTCATTGTTTAAAAGTTATTCTGTTTCTCGAGTTTTATTGTCTATTTTTACGAAAACATTAGATGGCAAGGTAGTCCAGGGACTGCTTTTTAACATCATTAGAAAAAGGAATTGTTATAAACATTAAACAAACAGAAATAATAAATTTATCTGTGAATTGTATTGAATAAATTAATGCGTGCGAATGTTCATGGTTTAAAAGTTATTCTGTTTCTCGAATACTATTAGCCACATTTACTAAAAAATTAGGTGGTCAGATAGCCAAGGGATTGCTTGTGGACATCGCTGTAAAATAGAATTGTTATAAACATTAACCAGCTGGAAATAATAAATTTATCAATAATTTTCACGGCGATCGACATCGATCGATATTCGGTGAGGGTGGGGAGCGACGGAGCGTCGAGCGTGGGGCGCACGCCCGCGCTCGGTCAGAGAGTTCCGTCAATCAGTCGGGCCGGGGTGGGCGGCGTGAGCGGTCGGGTTCAGTCGAGCTCCGGGACCAGGAGCAGTGATGCCAGATGCGGGGAGTCACGGTGAAATGATGTACCCCCTCTCTGATGACGGGGAATGAGTGGAGCAAATGGGAGACACGTTGCACGTGCGCGATGGGGACCGTGGAGTGTGCGCCTGCGCACGGTGCTGGAATGGAATAGTGGAAGGGGTAAGGAGGAGAGTACGGGAGCTCCGTTTGGAGCTCCATATGGCATCACTGACCAGGAGGACCAGAAGGACCAGGGGCCTACCAGAGGTGGACCAGAGGTGGACAAGGGGTCATCCACAGCTACCCTGGCCTACCTTCAACTGTTCATTCAACGATCAACGGTAAGTTTGGTTACTAATATTTTTCAAAGTTTCCTTTGTCAGTTTCAACTTCCTTGGCTCAGTTTCAACAAACCTGTCCTTCAACCGTTAATTCAACGAATACCATATCCTTCATACTACTTGAAATTTTCGAGACTTTCGGTATTGAGTTTTCTTCAAATTTATCAATTTTATTCTTCATCAAATTTATATTTTGAGCGCCCCACTCGTATGCGGGGTTATAATTGCTCTTGTGCTCTGCCTCGCTGGTTGTTTTCGCACTCGTGTGCGGAGTTATAATTATTCTTACGAGCTGGTTCGCCGGTTGTATTCGCACGTCTGTGCGGGGTTACAATTGCTGTCATGAGCTTGTTCTCTGGTTGTATTCGCACTCATGATCAGGATTATAATTGCTCTTGTGAGTTGCTTTGCTGGTTGTACTCGCACTTCTGTGCGGGGTTACAATTGCTCTCATGAGCTGGTTCTCTGGTTGTATTCCCACTCATGTGCAGGATTACAATTGTTCTTGTGAACTGGTTCGCTGGTTGTATTCGCACTCATGTGCATGGTTAGGTTTGCGCTTACGTGCGGGTTTATATTTGCTCTCGTGAGCTGGTTACATTCGCACTCGTGTGCGTGATTTAATTCTGTATTCAACAGCATTCTTTCTAAATACGATTAGTCTGTTTCAGCTAGATTACAACAGCCGGCTGCTAACGAAGACGACACACAGAATGAAGAGGACACACCAACGAAGAGGAAGAAGACTCGAGTGTATTTTTAAGTTAGTTATATTTGGTTTACATATTAAGATTGTATACCATCGTTGTAAATATGTCGAGTAATTATTGCCGTAACTTCACTTTGCTCGTTTTCTTGATTCCGACACAGCCTTCTGCTGTGTCGGACCTTGCTCGTATGTAGTTTGTACCAGACCGGTTGGTACAGGAGTTCGCGGTAGATAATATTAATGGGGGGAGGCTTTGAGAGATGTGGCTCGCTCATGTAAAACCTCTCCACTGTAAATTTATTCCACTCATGTCCGTCTCTGGCGGCAAGTGGTTGGGAGAAATGGGTATTGCAGCTTGAGTTCCTCTTGGCCATTCGCGCGTCACCCTCGCACCAGGGCCTTCTGCCCCGGTTCGCTTTAGTTTGTCTCTTTGAAAGAATCAGAGCCTTCTGCCTGATTCGCTTTTGGTCCCCCGTGGATCGGAGACTTCTTCTTCGATTCACACCTTTTGCCCCGCGATAATTACTCGACATACTTGCGTAATTTAGTATAAATTAGTCGTTGTAAGAAAGGGAGCCAAAAGGAATATTGCATTCGTTCTGACTCCCTTTCGGGTCTCTTGTGCAGCAACCTCCTCGTGGTGAGACCTGGGCAATCGGTATTATCCTCTATTTGTAAGAACTTCTAGTGTCTTATGAATAAAGGATAATATCGAGCTAATAGCTGCACATTGCACATTTACAATTTTCGTAGCATTGTGTAGTAGAATTTAAGACTTGCTAAATATAAGAACATATTTCATTAAATTGTTTATGAATCTACTTTCTGGTAGGTTGCTGTCGATCCAGGGTACATCAATGCTTTCTTCGTTTTTCAATCAGTGATCTCGACAATTTTTATTTCTGAATTTCGAATTGTTCGCTGCGGAATTTTCACAAGTGCCTATTCTAAACATTTTCACATGTTGTCTGAAATTGGTATTCCTCCGATCGGAGGTCCCCCAGGGGCTCACTCACGGATGGGGCCGTGAGTGAGTGCGGGGTGTTGCGTCCCCGGCGCTACCCGAAGCACATATAGGCAGCAATCGTGTGAACAGTTAGCACAGCTCTCGTGAGTTTGTTATATTCGAACTCGTGTGCGGGGTTATAATTATTCTCACGAGCTGATTCGCTGGTTGTATTCGCACTTCTGTGCTGGGTTACAATTGCTTTAATGAGCTGGTTCTCCGGTTGTATTCGCACTCATGTACACGATTACAATTGTTCTTGTGAACTGATTGTATTCGCACTTCTGTGCGGGATTACAATTGCTCTTATGAACTGCTTCTATGGTTGCATTCGCACTCATGTGCATGATTAGAATTGCACCTACGTGCGGGCTTATATTTGCTCTATTCGCACTCGTGTTATTTCTGAATTTTGAATTGTTGGCTTCGGAACTTTAACAAGACCCGCTTCTAACCATTTTTACATCTTGTTTAAAATTGGTATTCCTTCGATCAGAGATCCCCCAGGGGCTCACTCACGGATGGAGCTGTGAGTGAGTACGGGGTGTCGCGTCCCCGGGGCTACCCGAATCGCCTATAGGCCGCACCCGTGTGCGGGGTTAGTTTGGCTCTCGTGAGCTGGTGTTGGGTTGGCTCTCGTGAGCTGGTTAGATTCGCACTCGTGTGCGGGGTTAGTTGGGCTCTCGTGAGCTGGTTAGATTCGCACTCGTGTGCGGGGTTCGTTCGGTTCTCGAGGACTGGTCTTAGGTTTGCTCTTGTGAGCGGGTCTTAGGCTTGCACTCGTGTGCGGGGTAGTGTATTGTTATGTCTAATTATTATTAGTCTGTTTTAGGTAGAATACAACAAGTAGAGCACACACCATGAAGAGGACACGACAAGAAGAGGACACACCAGGAAGAGGACACACCAAGAAGAGCACATACTATGAAGAGGACAAACTAGGAAGATGACACACCAAGAAGAGGACGTACCAAGAAGAGGACACCCCGAGAGGAAGGCAAATCAAGAAGAGGACATACTATGAAGAGGACAAACTAGGAAGAGGACACTCCAAGAAGAGGACGTACCAAGAAGAGGACAACCCGAGAGGAAGGCAAATCAAGAAGAGGATATATCAATAAGTTAGTTTTATTTGTCGAGTGAGGTACCCCAGGGGTTCACTCACGGATGTTGCCATGAGTGAGTACGGGTAGTCGCGTCCCCGGGGTGCCCGAATCGCCTATAGCCGCGTGCGTTAGTAATTAAGTTAGTATACCGTCGTTGTAAATGTCGAGTAATTATTGTCTTAACTTCACTTTGCTCGTTTTCTTGATTCCGACACAGCCTTCTGCTCTGTCGGACCTTGCTTGTATGTGCAGACCGGTTGGAGTTGGTATTCGGCGTCGATACATTGAGAGAGGTGGATCATTGAGACCTGTTCACTCGTATTGCCATTCTCTCTGTCATCCTACCTGGTTCGCCTCAACGCTTTGCGATGCCTGGTGGCAGGTAGTTGGCAGAGTTCTCTCTGTTTGTAATCCTACCCGGGTTCACCTCATCGCATTGCGTTCCTGGTGGCCAGGTAGTTGGCAGGGGAATGGTGTTACGTTTGAACACTTCTCGTGACCATTTCTCTTGGTGAGGACACGTCGGGTATCGGCTCTGGCCGGAGATGGGCTGCAAGCATTGTACGCGCCCCCTTCGAACCGGAGCCTTCTGCTCTGGTTTTAGTTTTTCTCTTTGAAAGAATCAGAGCCTTCTGCCTGATTCGCCTTTGGTCCCCCGTGGATCGGAGACTTCTTCTCCGATTCACACCTTTTGCCCCGCGATAATTGCTCGACTTGCGTGCGTGCGTTAGTTTTTAATATTTACTATTTTGCGTGCGTAATTTAAGTCCGTCGTTGTCAAAAAGGGAGCCAGAAGGAATATTGCATTCGTTCTGACTCTCTTTCGGGTCTCTTGCGCAGCAACCTCCTCGTGGTGAGATCTGGGCAATCGGTATTATCCTCTATTTGTAAGAACTTATAGTGTCTTATGAATAAAGGATAATATCGAGCTAATAGCTGCACATTGCACATTTATAATTTTCGATAAGATTGTGTAGTAGAATATAAGACTTGCGAGATATAAAAACATTAATTCATTAAATTGTATATGAATTTACTTTCAGGTAGCTTGCTGTCGGCCAAGGGTACATCAATGCTTTCTCCGTTTACCCTTGGCCCATCTTCAGTTCGTTATTTCAAATTACTTATTCAGTCAGTGATCACGACAATTTTTATTTCTGAATTTCGAATTGTTCGCTGCGGAACTTTCACAAGTGCCTATTCTAAAGATTTTCACATGTTGTCTGAAATTGGTATTCCTCCGATCGGAGGTCCCCCAGGGGCTCACTCACGGATAGAGCTGTGAGTGAGTACGGGGTGTCGCGTCCCCGGGGCTACCCGAATCGCCTATAGGCCGCACCCGTGTGCGGGGTTAGTTTGGCTCTCGTGAGCTGGTGTTAGGTTGGCTCTCGTGAGCTGGTTTCATTCGCACCCGTGTGCGGGGTTAGTTTGGCTCTCGTGAGCTGGTATTAGGTTGGCTCTCGTGAGCTGGTATTGGGTTGGCTCTCGTGAGCTGGTTTTATTCGCACTCGTGTGCGGGGTTAGTTGGGCTCTCGTGAGCTGGTTAGATTCGCACTCGTGTGCGGGGTTCGTTCGGTTCTCGATAACTGGTCTTAGGTTTGCTCTTGAGAGCGGGTCTTAGGCTTGCACTCGTGTGCGGGGTAATGTATTGTTATGTCTAATTATTATTAGTCTGTTTTAGTTAGAATACACTAAGAAGAGGACACACCAACAAGAGGACATACTATGAAGAGGACAAACTAGGAAGAGGACACACCAAGAAGAGGACACCAAGAAGAGGACATACTATGAAGAGGACAAACTAGGAAGAGGACACACCAAGAAGAGGACACCAAGAAGAGGACATACTATGAAGAGGATAAACTAGGAAGAGGACACACCAAGAAGAGGACGTACCAAGAAGAGGACACACCAAGAAGAGGACACACTATGAAGAGGACAAACTAGGAAGAGGACACCCCGAGAGGAAGGCAAATCAAGAAGAGGATATATCAATAAGTTAGTTTTATTTGCCGAGTGAGGTACCAGGGGCTCACTCACGGATGTTGCCATGAGTGAGTACGGGGAGTCGCGTCCCCGGGGTGCCTGAATCGTCTATAGGCCGCGTGCGTTAGTAATTAAGATTTTATACCGTCGTTGTAAATGTCGAGTAATTATTGTCTTAACTTCACTTCGCTCGTTTTCTTGATTCCGATACAGCCTTCTGCTGTGTCGGACCTTGCTTGTATGTACCAGACGACCGGTTGGAGTCGGTATTCGGCGTCGATACATTGAGAGAGGTGTTTCATTGAGACCTGTTCACTCGTATTGCCATTCTCTCTGTCATCCTACCGGGTTCACCTCAACGCTTTGCGATGCTTGGTGGCAGGTAGTTGGCAGAGTTCTCTCTGTTTGTAATCCTACCCGGGTTCACCTCATCGCATTGCGTTCCTGGTGGCCAGGTGGTTGGCAGAGGAATGGTGTTACGATTGAACACTTCTCACTGTCCATTTCTCTTGGTGAGGACACGTTGGGTACTGGCTCTGACCGAGAAGTGCTGCCAGCATTGTACGCGCCGCGTCCCCTTCGAACCAGAGCCTTCTGCTCTGGTTCGTTTTATTTTTTCTCTTTGAAAGAATCAGAGCCTTCTGCCTGATTCGCCTTTGATCCCCCGTGGATCGGAGACTTCTTCTCCGATCTTCTTCTTCTTCTTTTGCTCCGCAATAATTGCTTGACTTGCGTGCGTAATTTAGTATAAGTCCGCCGTTGTTAGAAAGGGAGCCAGAAGGAATATTGCATTCGTTCTGACTCTCTTTCGGGTCTCTTGTGCAGCAACCTCCTCGTGGTGAGACCTGGGCAATCGGTATTATCCTCTATTTGTAAGAACTTCTAGTGAAATTCTTATGAATAAAGGATAATATCGAGCTAATAGCTGCACATTTAATAAATATGTTGATTTTCAGTAAATTCTATTCCTATACCTATTGTCTTCCATAACATTTTGCAATTTCACCTTCCTTCAGAACAAAATGTATGCATTATTCAAGCTGATTCGCCCCGGTCGTGAACAATGTTATATATCGTCTGGTTCTATTGAGATAAAGAGACGAGATGGTATCTCGTCGGTGATAGTATTATAAGGCAATCAATATGTGAGCATTCTATACTATATCATTCTTCTTCTACTTGGCGAGTATCTCGTCGGTGGTGGTTCCACCACAGACGAGAGGTTCCACGCTTGAATCAATGAAATTAATGAATTACTTCATTGATTTAAATCAATGAAAATTAGATAAAGCTAAACTTTTTACCTCCGGGAACCAGAAATTTTCTCTTTCTCATGTAATTCTGTAGATTTTGGCGAGAAAATGCCAAAAATCTACGCTTTACCATCCTTAGCGGTCAGTGATTCAAAAATTTTGAATCAAAATGCGTGTTTGACAGTTAGAAATGCCCGTGCTTGTGGTGCCATCTAGCGGCACTGCTCAGTAAGCGGCGTGCGACTGTTATCTTATGCGATAGAAATCAAAGTTAAATGGACTGTCGGCGTTGACAGAGTTAACCTAGCAGTGAGTATCTCTGAGCCTAGCAAGCTCGAAAACAGTGAATATTAACAAGACAGTGAGTGCGTAAGTATTTCTAAACCATCTCTAATTAATCACAAACCAGTTCTGCGACAGAACCAGAACTAATTACCACTTGTTTTTCACTGAAGATCAATTCGCTTTTTACAGGTTATGTTCCCGGGTATTTAAACAAGTATATTAATGAAGTGATGTGAAATATAAGCCGAATCATGGGGAAAGAGGACAAGACTACCGTAGAATACGACACGACTGTCGATGGTAAGTTCCTTTATTGCTTTTCTCTTCTTTCTCCCTATCTCCATCGTCAATAACATAATTTACTATTGCGTATTCACGCTCATTTATACTAGTTCCCAACAATCAAAATTAGAAAACAGGAAGCCCTAGAACAGGCATGCCCAACTCAATGGCTGGTTAGCGTGAGCTCTCGCCTCAGCTCTTGAGCTAGGTTGCGAGTTAGTTGGCACATGTCGGATGAAGAGAACTGCAATAACGTGTGAGTGAACTCGTGCTGGAGCTGAAACAAGCGCTCTTCTAGCTACGAGTTGAGCACGTCTGCCCCAGACTCGCAGTACTAAACAGGAGGTATAATGATGATTGTTCAATGGATTTCCTGAAACTAATATTGTAACGTGATGCAAGACGTAATACTATGCGGTTTTTATGTCATACAAATATTAAGGGTCGTTCTATCATTAATCACAAGTGTCAGCTACACAGTGAAGTCAGAGGAAACTCTTCTTGAGAGGACAAAGGGCTACGTGGCCCAGTCAGGAAACTCTGTTAAATTGAAGACGTAAGTGCCCCAAGTGGAGAATGCGAACGTGGTGATCAGGAGAGTGATAACGCTGGGTCCGATTCCAGCTATCGCAAAGTCTCTGGTCTTTATGTGAGCCGCAGCAGTGGCTATAGCATTTGGCGGCGTGCCCACTGGCAAGTGGAAGGAGAAGGAACAGCAGAGAGCGGCGGGCAACATCAGGTACAGAGGGTGCAGCCTCATGGCGATGCACTGGAACAAAAATCGCAACTGTATCCTAAAAGTTAATACGAATTAAAATGCGGATACATTCATACACGTGTATTTAAATATAAGTGAAATAGCTGTTCGGAAGATTTGATGACCAATCGACTCACCATTTCTGCAAGGACTGGCAGAATGATGTTAGCAACGGCAACGTTGGATGTCAGCTCTGTGACAGTTTCTGCGAACAGGCAGACGATGAAGAGTATAGCTAGAGGATTGATGGACTGTAGAGAGTCCAGGGCGTGACCTAGAATGGAAGACAATTTGGAGCTGGTGCTGCCAGCCGAGATAGCGAACCCGCCGCCTAAAACAAGGATCAGACTCCAATGCATCTTCTGGTGGATCATTTTCCAGGTGATCATGCCAGGGGACGGCTTGGTAGGCCTCTTAGCTGGGTCCGAGTCGAATGACCGCAGGAAGTCGAGTTTGGACGGCAGTATGAAGAAGAGGAGGATCACGAATGAGGCTGCTGTCGAGTCTTTGACTTGTCTGCAAGCAGAGAAACAGACAATTCTCCTGTTTGTTGACTGGATGTCTCGTTTTTACGATACCTACAAGTCGGTGATGTAGCTAGGCCAACCGCGAGCGAATCCAGGATTTCTGAAGAACCAAAGCAGGACTACGAGTAGGAAGAGCATACCCACGATTGATTCGTGCCACGTTATAGGGCCAAGCTCTTTGTATTTTTTCTCGATCACGCTCGCCGCTACTTTCTCCCCTTGCGGGCCTATGTCAATAGCGGTCGCGTCCTTGCTTTCCGGTCGGAACATTCCCATGTACATGATCTGCAGCCATAGCCACGTCAAGAACCCCATCAGCAACATGGGCGGGACCGAGTAGAGCATCCACGAGGTCAGGCTGATGCCTGGACTGTTCGGGAAACGTCTGGAACACGATACAGATTGCTTTGGGTAGCAGGGATTTTAAAAAGGGAGCTCTAACTCCGAAGATGTGGAGATATGATAGATTGTGGAGGGTAGGTACTGAATATTTGAACTTAGACGTCCGAAATATTTGAACTTACTTTTCAAAGAATCCTTTCAAGGTTAAATTGGTACCAGTGCCAACCACGGTCCCCACGCCTCCGATACTGGACGCATACGCTGCCACAAGATAGTAGACCATGGTGGTGCGTGTAGGCTTCTTCGGACTGCAATACAGACATAGTGAAAATCGTTACGAACGAATGAGACTCTACGTTTGGAAATAAGCTACGTACGACTCTTCGTTTGCACCGCCTTCTTCCCCGTATCCTTCTTCTTCCGGGACGAACATGCTGCCGAGGCCTTGCTAAAAACAGCACGGAATTGGAGTAGCGGCGGTCCTCGTCTGTCGGGTGTCCCACTTACCGCTTCGATCTCCAGAAGAACCGTCTCGATGATCGGCAGCATCATCGCAGTGGCGGCGGTGTTGGAGATCCACATCGACAGGAACATCGTCACGAAGAAGAGGCCTAGCGTTAACCTGCGGGGCGTGCGGAGGATCGTCAGTGACATATTTCTCTTCATTGATGTCTACAGGCTGATGCTGGGAACTGGGAGGAGTTACTGCTCTTTTTGAAGAAATATAGAAAGAAATGATACAGGAAGAAATCGTATGTCTTAAGTTCCTGTGACTTTTAATGCAACCCAATTTTTTTGTCAAACGAATCGATCCCTTTTAAACACAGCATTATAGTTCCTACAACTCATATCGAGAGTTTGGATAGTTCTTGTAGTAAGGTACGTTTCTGACACAAATATCTCGTGAAGCTATGAAATTTCGATGACCTTGAGTTAGTATTTTTGTACGTAGGATAATAAAAGGGATCGATTTGTTTAACAAAAAAATTGGGTTGCATTAAAGAATAAAGTGCAATTGCACCTGGCAGGTACAACGGTGCATCCACATGAAAAATAAGGTCGTAGAAAGTTAGAACGTGTTATGACATATGATTTTTTCCTCTATCATTTCTCTCTATTTTTACTTTAAAAAAGAGCAGTAACTCTTGTCCCAGAATCACCTTGTAGAGTATCAATGTACACCGATCCATAGGCGTCGCATTCGTCCCTGAAACGACCATCTAGATCGTTGTCACCAGAGGAAGCTGACCTGCGATGGCTGCATCCGATCGTTTTGATGATCAGCAATGCCACCCGCATGTGAAGGCCGGAGTTCTCGATAACGATCGCTATCACCATGCTGCCGATAAACATCATGGTCGTATCGTTCATGTAGCAGGCGCAGGTGTCGCCGGTACTCATTATGCCCATCAGCGGGTAGAGGACGACGGGTAGTAGGCCCGTTATCGGCAAGGGGAGCACCTCGGTCATCCAGAACATTGCCATCAAACCAACCACGTAGAGACATCGCATCGCCGCCACCTTAAAAGTCGTCCACTCGATCGATAGTCAACAATTCAATGCTCTTTTCCGTGTATTTTGTAACGAGGAAAAACACAGACAGGAAAATAACGACATAAAAATCCACAGAACGCAAAAACCAAGGAAACGTATCGTTGCTGCAAGGTCATATATCGCGTCGGGCGTCGTAAAAATATTAATCACGATCATTCCACGAACCTCGGGGCTCTCGACGACGAGGACGACCGGCAGTAGAACCAACGGCCACACCACGATCACGAACGATCGCCAGTAGATCGAGAGAAATCGGACCAGCAAGCCGCCGGTGTTCGTCGTCTTCCTGAAACAGCTGATCCGTTCGGGTAACAGAGAACGATCTTACGAGCCGGTGCACTGTGGGACGTCTCCGTGAAGTTGGCAGAATTAATTAAAAAATTCTTATGCATTGGGGTAAACCACCCCCTACAAAAGTACTACGAGATTCTGGGACCGCAAAATACTTTCTCTGAGACTGTTCTATTTATGTTTGATAGGGGACGTATATTGTGCACATATTTTTGAAATATTTTTGTGCACAAAGGAAGTCGAATTTTCGTGCAGGATGCAGCAGATACGTGTACGTACCTCATGTCCACGGAATTGTTCATTTCCGGGTACGGACTGTCGGACTGCGTGGCCATTGCTCCCTGCAGAGCCAGAAAAACATTGCTGGTGATCCGTGCGGCTTTATTTATTTATTTGTCGCGCTACCGAACAAAAAGATAGCAACGGTTATCGCTAAACCGCGGATCTCCTGATCTACGCGCGAGGAACAATTTTTCCGCGACGATTATGCAAACTACTAATACGTTTATCAGTTTCACTAAGTGGAATGTACGTCAATACCATTAATTTCTTTTAATCTCTCCATTGTTTTGTGTTTTATCTGCGCACTTTTAATCGCGAGCAAATAGATGTGTCGAACGTTAGGAAAACAATAATTAAGAGGATAGTATTTGTGTTGAAATTGATTGGACAGCATTGTAAATCTTCGAATGAATATTAATTCTACTTTTTCTTTTGTGAGGCATTCTTGAAACAATTTGCTAAGGAGAAGAATGAAATTTTCTATAAATCGTCTACTGATTGTAACGTAGATAATCTTGTACGAAAAAAATGGAGAAATGTGATCGTTATTTATTTCAAAAATTAGAGAAGATTTTATGATCGTGTATTTATGCGATTTCGTGTATTATCCTTCGCGCTATCCTTTTGTCCGCGAGCGTTCGAACGAGAAGCAGTAACGAGGGGCGGGGTTAGCGATCTGTAGATCGTAGAGGGGAGAAGGCGCCCGACCAATCGGCTCGCGCGTTTTCGACTCGCGTCGCGAGACAAGTGCGCATTGTTTCTCGACTATGCGAATATTGCGTAAGACAGCCTCTCGCCTGGATTACCGGTTGGTTAAATTTAAACAATTTTGCAGAGTAAACCGAGCGGGATTGACCTCCCCACTCCCGTTTAACCCCGACGCTTACTTCAAAAATGGAGAAACGCGAATTTCACAGTGGTCCGGAACCGTAGTTCTTTATATAAATAAATCAATGTTTAAATCAACAGAAAAAATGTGAACTCTTGAACTGATAAATGTCTTGATTAGACATCAAGAATTGATCATTATCCTTTGATAAGTGATTAATCGATTCATTTATTTAACGCCGTAATTAGTCTGACTCGAGGACGAGATTGACAAATTTTATTGATAATTTGTTAGATATAAAAACGATTTTATATTGTTCAATAAGGATTTGTTGAGGATGATGGAGGTCTAATTTTTATAGCTGTGTGTAGCTTACTATTGATCTGAAGTGGCGGATAAATAGCGGAGTGCCATTTATTTTAGAAAGTAAGTGAGCGTAAATAATTGCCTATGCGGATCTTGGGATCGTAAAAAAGGTCGTTGATTGCGGAACGGTTTTCCATCAATTGTTAACACTATTCTTAGATTCGAGGTATGAATTTTTCATTCACGAACAAATATTCTTCATTTGAGAATTAAAACTTGAAGAAAAATATTGAATGTGTTCCTTGAAAAAAAGAAAAGCAATTACGGGAAAAATTGATTTTTGGGAAAATCAGTCAGCCAAATTTTGGTTTCCGAGTAACTGAGAGTTTCACAACGAAACCGATTGAATTACACATTGATATTCGCTGCACGCCACCGTTTTCTCTTTCCTGGCACCGAAAACGTTTTCAACCCACCGATTGCCTCTGTCGAAATCCCAAAAAGTACCACTCGATCCGATCGACCGGATCGAAACCGGTTGATATTGAAAATGATCACTGCATACTAGAGACTGTAATGGAATTGCGGGCACAGAACTGTTCTCTACTCTAAATTGTTCCAATTTGTCGCGCAGTGTGTTGTTTCGGCAATCTAGCGAGGCGAAAGTCAATTTTGATTGAACTGTATAAGATCGTGTTACATAATAGATAATATCCAGTGTTTCCAAATCGAAGCACAATTTTTGAAAAGTTTTTGTAATGTAATTTATATTCTCAATATGTATCGTCAAATGATATAAGGGAAATTCTTCCTAACAGCGTTAAAATACAATTCGATACGGTCAATAATCGATAAGTTGGCATATTCGCTAACACACAACGCTCCGGAAAAACCAAGTTGCTCGAGAGTGGTCGCATTAACCCTGTGCAATTGGATTATTCGATTGCATGCATCTTTCGTTAGCCATAATTGATTGCGTGTCTGCAAAAGTTACAAATTTCTCAAAAGTTGTTCTTCATAATAAAGAAAATACCTCTCGATGTTCGAGATAACTTTAATAATATTATGTTCGTGGTTCATCAATTATTACTTTGCTTGTTTTTTAAGGCGTCCTCTAAAGTTCGCGAGGCACGTCTTCAATTATTGTTTTCTCTTTGACCGAGTGACTCGTGCCATCGATCATCACTTGAAAGATCCACAAATATTATTCGACCACGTGCAGTTCAGTTAAACAGACGGCGCGTTAAGGAATCACGTACTCGAAACTGTTTTAAACATCTTCAGAAGTTCACAATCTCCACAGAAAAAATACCATACTATTCAGAAGACTCTACGAAATAATCCCACACAAAAATCATTCCCATATCTGCCACAATGAATTCAGAAAAAATTCTCAAAGTCAGAATACTACTTCCAAGCCCTTCCGTTCACTCAAAATTAAATTTCTCAGAAACCAAAGCCGATGGCGTGAAACGATTTTCAGCATCGCATTCGATGGATCGAGATCTGTAATTACCGATCCGTAAAAAAAATATAGAAAAATCCTGTCGAATGTTGTTATCGAAAGAATGAAGTCCCGTTGGGTTCAACGCACACTTCCGACACTCGGATCGATTCCGGATGGATCTAGATCGTTCGGGACCACTGCGGCGAACTCGAAGCGTAATTCCGTACCGTGTCGATCGTAGAGGATGCACAAAATCGAGATCGGAAGATCGATGGCCCCGGGAAGAACGCGGCTTTTGAAAAGCGACGGCTGCACGCGCGCCGCTGCACCACTGGCCGTCGATCTACTCGAAGGCTTGCGGGTCTCTCGTCTCTGATTAAGCTATCACCCCTCTCCTCTCTCTTTCTCTCTCTCTCTCTCTCTCTCTCTCTTTGTCTCTCCCCGGGTGTCACTCACTCGGGCTCAAACGCCGCTTCGTTTTCTTCTTCCTCTTCTTCTTGTTCGTCCTCTTCGTGTCCACTCCCCCTTCCTCCCGAGTCTCTTTCTCTCTCTCTCCCGTTCTGTTCTTCTTGAGAGAGCGGAGAGCTCGCGGCACTCTTCAACTACTGGTACATGAACTCGATAAACCATCGCTGCAGAAGTCGCTGGCCGACGCCTGACCTTGATGCGCTCTTCCGCGGTGGCCAGGCTCGAAAACTGCCCCCACCTGTCCTTTTAGGGACTCAGGTGAGGCCTCGGGTTCCCCAAAGTGGGACCCCAGCTGGCCGACATCGATCTTAACCCGTTTGCATCGTCAGGGAGATGCACAATTAGCAGTCGGCACTGTTTCGTCGTTCTGGACGGTTTTCGGTTGAAATTTTTGGGACCTGCGCGGCTTTGGGGATGACGGGGACGTTGGTGGGGAGCTGGCGAGCCTACGGATACATTCTAGATCCCACCAAAAAATTCTGGAGCTCGTGGAAAAGTTATGACGTAAATTATTTTTTATGTTGTTAAAGTAGAAAGTTTTATATGTTACTAATTTGGTGTACAATATGTTATCGGTAACGACAGCAATATGTTTGCATTAATTGAATATAATATAATATTTTCAACATTTTCTCCACAAATTTGCAAAAGCTGCAGTCTAATAAGCATCAGCTCTGTGTAATAACATAACACAATGCCTCGTTAGTATGGCAATTATGACCCCCGTTATTATGAGGTGTCGTTCAATGTCTCGATCACTTCGCAAAAATAGGCTGTCTCAGTTAATTGTTGCTTGTTCGTAGACAGCCGGTGGTTCGCGATGAATTGGCTGGGTCAGTGCTGCTAATTATTATTTGCCCACGTACGCGACGATATGGGACACGTTCAGGGACCACGGTGTATTAATCAACACTGGCTGGGTCGACTCTGACCCGGTCTGTACTAAAGGCATCGTTTGCTTAGCTCCCGGTGATTAATTTGAATCAGAGGCTGTGTAATTGGGTGCAATAGAAGATGATGGACTGGACAAAGTGGCTTTGAAAGTATGCTGGAAAAGTTGATTGACTACTGCCTAAATTGAGCTAACCGGCGCCATTTGTGCAATAGTTAAATACATCTACGTATGTTTGTGTAAAAGTGACAAAGTACTTTATGGAGGGATCATATGCTATAGTACACAGTATCGTTCCAGCTGATCAGATGAGTCCAGTGAACCCAGATTTCCTCGTAATTGCAACCGGCAATCTCTGTGCGTTTATGGCACATGCAACTATGTAGACTGCAGGAAAACAGCGCGGTAATTTATTCGCTTTCACCGCTATAGTTTATAAAAATTGTAGACCGTCATCGCGCCCTTGAGGCTGCGATTTCCTCACACCCAAGTGCATAGCAATGTTTGAGATACGCAAACGACCATTTGTCGGCGATAATAAATATTGATCAAGCAAGTATTCCGTTATTAGTTCGGATAGTCGAGGTTGTACGATTACTCACACCGCAAAGACCGGTAACATGATCTCCCATCTATTCTGCACGGTCTGACGCACGAAAATCGCGATGTACTCACGGCCGCCACTTATCCGAGTCGCGGCGCGTTAATCCTCCATTTCGAATACCGGTCAAAGCGTTAATAAGCTTCATCGAAAAGGAATATTTTCTCGCTGATTGTCAATCGACCCGATTCTAAAGCGGTCGACGTCGGACACGGATCTCCGAAGTTTCCAGGGTGTTATCGTGATCGGTACGCGGGGTGTTGTTTTACAAAGTTATGGGGCCGATAAGATTAGGACGAGCGAGGGGGATGAACGGGTAAAACCTTCGGCACGTGTGTTCTCCGTTTCGAAGAGGGCATGAGACGATTGGAAAGCCGAGGGGACTAATTGGAAAATTGCATCGAAATCGTTTCAGCTTGCGAGAGCTGGACTCTTAAGAGATCGGATCACTTAAACAGATCAGTTGACGTGTGCCCGTGGCCCGATACGACACATCGGGGGAGGGAAACAAAGTCGACGGAGCATTCAAATCAATTTAATCGGGTAATTAAACCCGCTCACGCTACCGTTCGTCCTCGTTCGTATTACGCAACGCGTCACGATTCGAGGAGGACGTAAACACACTTCGTAAAGCGTTCCGTGCACGCTCAGCCGGCCGAACTTGGCCAACTTTTCTCTTTCTCGATTTGTATTCCGACGGCCGAGACTCGGGCGCCTTCGGAAATAGAGCGACCGCTCTTTCGAGTGGCTCCTGGTGGCCATAAAACTGCCGCGGACCGCTCCGGAAGATCTTTATTGAACGTTCCGACTGTACTAGCTTAAGTGTCGCGATTTGCCCCAATTTGTATTTACTATGTATCAGATAAATGTGTAACCTATCGGTGACCTTGAAGGATGACCTTCTTTCCAGATAAATACAAGGTCTACGCGAGCATATCGTTCGCCGTGCTGCTACTGGGCATCGGAGTTCCACTATGGTGGCACACCACAGCTGTTCCAAGGGTGTCGTTACCCTACGCTGGCATCGAACGACTGTCCGACCTCAAGGTCAAGATTGGTACCAAGATCATCCTTGCTACCACGTCGAGGGATCGAGCAGATGCTCTCTCTAATGAAATAATGGAGGCCTTTAAGTCTGCCGGTGAGTCATCGACCTTGTGCCTGAAAAGCACTTTTGATCTCGACCCTCTTCAGCGTTATATCCTTTTCAGACATCTACCAAGTGGAGGTGGAGCGACAGGTGATATCCAACTTGGTACCTTCTGCTAGCTTCGACGTTGAAGTCGGTCAACTGTTCCTCCTCGAGGCCAAGCTCCCGAACGACGCGGTGCTCGTCGGGTCCAAGAGGACCGTGTTCTTTTCCGCGACGACCAGTAAGCATTTATTCTCTTCATTCCGTTCGTTCAAGGTTGATAACCTGGCGAATCGGTTCCAGAGGGCTCGACCTTGGTCAGAGTGCTGTCAGAGTGGATGCTGCGTGAGAAATCGTTGACCTTGACGAAGAACGCGCTCACAGAGCCGACGCAGTACAGCCTGGACGAAGAGAACAGGAGGAGGTTCCCGGCTAGCCCCGCCTACGACATCCTAATCACCGTCGTAAACCCTGATCCGGAGAAGCTGAAGGTCGACTGGGACCTGCGCAAGATGTCCGAGGGTACGTTGAACATTTCCAAGAGATTCGCGCATCTCTACATCCGGTTATCCTTCTTCTAGAATACGTCGAACCGTTTCTCCAGGAGATCCCGATCTCCAACTTCTCCGTCAAGTCCCAATGGCTGTACTTTCTGCCGTTGGAGGTCAGCCCTAAACGTGTGCCGGACAGCAGCCCCTGGGGCAGGCATTTCGCCTTACCCGAGGACGTGCTGCCACAGCTGATCACGCCCTTGGAGAAGAAATTGGGTAGGTTTTGAACTGTCTTCTGGAACTTCAGGGATTTGTTAGGGTAGAATTGCTGTTCCAGCCTCTCAGGTGAGCCTCCATCCGACCATCAATTTCGTCATCTACGTTGTCCCGTGTGACAGCGCTCCGTTGCACATTTACACTCGGGCGGGGCACCGGTCCAAAGTCAACACCAACGTGGAGGCGTTCCTTTCGCCAAGGTAAGAGGGTTGTGGGGACATTGGTTCATTTTCTTACAGTGCTTTACAATTGCAGATGGGGTGGAGTGGTGTTAATCAATCCCTCACTGGAGTCCCTCTCTACGAACAAGACCGGCGAACCAGTGACAGTGGTGCCGTCAGAGGCCTCAGTCGTTGGAACCTTCCTCGCTCAACTGAAGCTTCTTCTAGGCATCCCGGAGCCGGTAATCATAATACATACTCTAATTAACCGCAATAATAATCAATATAAACGAGGGGAAGTTTCTGGAATTTTTTAAAAATCAAATGTTGCTATTTTTTATTGAGATTTTATATTATTAGAAAGTTTTCTTTATACAGCGTTGTCAGATCCTCGCCTGTTGGCTGACAACCCGATACACAGGCGTGTACACTGGGTTGCCATCAACAGGCGTTTAACTTCGTCGTCCGAATTGTTCGAATACAATGACTGTGGCATTCTCTTTTACAGAAACCCATCCCAGGCGTGACCATCGTCTCCTCGGTGGGATTGAAGCTGAACAGCTGGGAGATCGACGCGTTGATGCGTGTACGCACAATAGAGCAGCTGACTTCGGCCAAGCTGACTCTACAGTCACTAGCCCAGCTCCTGAAGGAGATTGGGAACATCGTGATCACCGACGTGGTTGGGGATAGGATAAAGACTGCCTTGCGTTTGGTAGAGTACTCTGCTAATCGACTAGCCAATGGCGACCTGGAGCAAGGCTTCTTGGCCAGCAAAAAGGCATTTGTGGCTGCTGAAGCTGCCTTCTCAGACCCTACGCTTCTAGCCTTGCTGTACTTCCCGGATGATCAGAAGTAAATCGAGTTTACTAATTTTTGCCTTAAATGCATAATATCCGCCTAATCCTTGTCTGTTTAATTGTTACAGATACGCTGTGTACATTCCTCTGTTTCTACCTGCCATGATACCGGTGCTGCTATCTTTGAAAAACATTTACAGGTACTACGTCACTGGAAAAACAAGGGCGTAGCGTTCCGATTCCATCGGAATCCAAACTGTCGTGTGTTTTTTAAAAAGATTATACCTCGATAATGTGTTCGCAAGAAAAATAAGGGTGGACTAGAGAAAAGAAAAAAAATATATTGAGCCAGTCGGTATTCCATCGTCGAGCGTAGTTGACATGACTTTTCTCTTCGACTGTACATCGACAACGCGCACGCACGTGCCCGGAATCCCAACTTTTTCTCTCGTTATTAATTCTTGTGCACGGATAATACGTTCACAATGTTCTCTTGCGTTACGCGTCACGGTGTACAACACCTTCAGTTAGCGCTGAATAAGATGTTTGTTCGTACAGGTACACGTATGGTTTCGTCTCACTGTACACACACACGCGAGCAAGCAGTCATAGTCGCATTCATTCATGCACGCACGGACGCGCACAACAGAGGCGTACACAGGCATACACACATTACACGGTCGCACGCGTATCATCATCATCCGAAAGTGTTCCAGCACGCATACAGTTACATACATTTGTTTTACCAGATTTCAAATTATTTATCATTAGATCGTTAAAAACAACTAGTAATCTATGTACAATACATGTGTATCAATCCTCAACCAGTAGTAGTTACCAAAAAGGTTACAAAATTACCAAGTTCAATCGCTATAAAAAAATGTGTTCAATTACCGCGAGACATGTTTCGCATAGAATTCCGAGGAAAAAGTCGAAACGCGTGACTTTTAGACGAGCGATCGTGGATAGAGTGTTCGTGGGACGATTAAGTAAACGCTGTCTCTCTCTCTGTGTGTGTACACTGTCGTCCAAAAGCGGCTGGCCGAGAACTACCGAACGCCGAAAGCGACTAGCGTGTTTTTGCAAGATATATAGATTATCAAGCAATGAGACTTTACTAGGAAAACAATTTCGCTAATTCGTAAAATTAAAAAATCTGGGACCGCTTATTTTAATTGGCCCGGTAGCTTCAGCGTTGCGAACATCGGAATCAGGGGTCCCAAAAACGTCAGCTTCCAATTCAAAAGGTTTATAACTGGACTGCGGATTTCGTGCGTTTACGACAAAATTGTCTACGACGTTCCATTCCTTACGATTGATTTAGAAAATGTCTATTTCGTATAAAAATCAGCAGACCATTTATAATATACTTTTGGCCGGCAGTGTACGTGTGCGCGCGCGTGCTGAGTATATATCGCAACCAACCCCCTGTACCGTCACACACCAGCGACTGAGTAACAAAATCCGACACGCCCTCCATTCCGTTTTCCGGATCTCGATCGGTAGTTGAACGTTACTAAGTGTAAAAATAAATTAATCGATGAATCGCAAAGCTTACACGTACGACAAAGAAATAGAAAAAGAGTCGAAGATGAAAAAGGTAGTATTAGAAAAAGAGAGGGGAAGAAGAGAGGGTAGGAAAAAGGCGGTGAGAGGAGAGGATAGAGAGAAATATAGTGGAGAGAGGGAAATAGAGTAGAGAAGTCAACGAACGGTTTGAACTAGCTGTATCGCGTGTTGCAGAGCTTCTGCGATATTCTGAAAGACAGGTACACCTTCGCGCGTCGCGTAGTCCGACAGGTACATTCTTCCTCGGTTGTAGTCTTTTGTGGCTTGTTCGGTTAGCTGAATAAAAAGATCGGTGTTCACAGAACGAGGAAGCGAAAAAAAATCATATACGCAACATGTTTTTACTGAAGCGGCAATCTACTGTATGAAAGATGGTTAGGCTGACGAAGTCTCACCTTTTCACCGGAAACTACACAACCTTCGGGAAGCGTCTGAACGCATAAAACCAGTTTAGCACGCAGTCCGATCAGATGAGCTGCCAGTGCCATTATAGTGATGCCGCGCGAGTGTTGCGGCACAACCAGCAATATTAGCCGAGAATTCTTCATCTTTTGCAACTCCTGCGGCAACACCTTCACGTTATACTCGTTCAGGCTCGGCCGGTGCAAACTGAGCCCCCTGGACCTGGAAGAAGAAACTTCCACGTAGACTCGCTGCGACGCTGTGTGGCTTTTTTTGCGAAAGCGATGAACGTGTTTAGAGGGTCTCGAATGCTCACTCGATGGAGGGTTTCGCAGCCGTCTCCAGCCAGAACTGGTCCTCGCCGATCACACCGACGTACAAGTCCCTCTTCTCCGTTTCCATTACGAGCGAGTTGGTCCAATCTAAACAACGCCACCGGTCAAATCGTATGAGTTTCTTATGGAATGGAGACACCGTCACGCCACGCCTTATCGGGTAGCATAATTGCACTGGTGTCTAGAAGTTCACTCCAACGAATTTACTATGAGGATGGAGAAACAATTTACAGTAGACTTCCACTTATCCGGTCAACGCAATCATTTTTCTACATCAATAAGACTACCGATTAAGAGGGAGTCTACCCTCTTCTACACACCAGTTCAATCAGTGTTGTGACTGCTCTCGCCACGTTTTCATGTGCACGCGTGTTACTAACGACCACTGGAAACTTTTGAGAATAGAAAATACCTAGAAAGCGGCTAAAAGGTTGCACGATAGCTCTGCGAAGAAATTTCGAGGCCTTCCTACATATTATACTCCAAACTGAAGATATCTCACTTTCACAAGAGACGCCATTGCTCTTCGTCCGCCACGCCGATTCCCTGGCAAGGGCGCAGAACTGTTCGAAATTTATCCGTAATTCCGTTGGGTCTTTCTTCACCGGAAACCCGTCGTCTATCAACCTCCTGTACGTTTCTAGAAACATATATGTGAATTTGAAGAGTGGCGGACACAACGGGTAATGTTCGGTCGCGAGGGTCCTACGACATTGCTGTTAAAAAAATCAAAGTAAGAATCTATTACCCGACTTATTTACCACATTCAGCAGATCCGAGACGGACACGTTCGACTGTAACGCTAGCCAAGCCTGCAATCAAAGAAAGATATTGTAATAATTAGCAACGATGTCATTTGAGTAGAACAATATTTGCAATGCGAGACTTACTTCAGCTAAATTAACGCTACCGGTGTCGTTAACGTCCATGGACTTAAAAATGTCTCTGAGCGTACTGCGATAGAGAAGATCGGTTAAATTAGCAACAATATTAATAATGATCGACTGCTCCTGGCCAAAAGTGTAGACTACACTTTTTGCCAGGGGCGTACTGTACATAAAAGAGTGTAGATCTGTGTGGACTGTAGACAAAAGAGGACCTTACACGGAGTCCGTTCCATTCTGCGTGAGCGAAATCCTGCCCGGTCGAGTGCCATCTTCGGAATGCAGATCTTGTACTTTAATCTCCTCGCGCAAAACCTACGGGCATGAACAGTATTTAAGCAACGTCGACCGTCGCGATTTCACGCGAAAGACAGGTAACAAATACGTTTACTCGATTATGTTTATTCCCCGTCGTTTCAGGATTACCTTGGACGTACAATTAAGGGCGACCGACACGCTCTCGAATATCGGTATCCTCTGCCTCTCCATGAGGTACTGTAGTACCAACAGACCGTTCATCAAGTCGTAATATTCCCTAGAAACGGCGTGTATTTGTCGGTTCTCTTTTTCTGATTTGGTTCTTTCTGTTTCGTCATGCATCAGAAATTTTTCGGAACGTCGGTCTGACTACTTACTGAATGGACACCGGCTCACCGAGGATCGTCTGATCCTGCCGGTACGGGTAGATCACCAGGATCAAGGACTCCCGACGCGTAGCTGCCAATTGCGCTGCTTCGATGATGCCCGCGCTGTTGCGCGTCTGATTATCTATCACGAACAGTAATACTTTCGCCGTCTGTTTCGCCTCGTACTCTTGAGCTATCAGTTCTGGCCCCCATTGCGACACTTGCTGAAATCCCACAAACCATCAGCCACCATGTTACAAAATCATAATTAGATAAAATAACCCACATAAAATTACAAGCAAATACGTACGGGGTTGTAGTAAGTGATGCCGAGGCTCTGCAGAGTCGGTATCGCTATTTCTGATCTCCATGTAGTTGGATTACAAGATCCACCCAGAAATACCTCATATGCCATTCTCTCTGCAAGCCAGACAATGAAATCAGAAACCGACAAAGTTAGGGTTTTCCAGTAATCAAAAGCGCTACATAAAAGATCAATCTAGGCCGCGGTCGCGCTCAAAAGTCTTATTTTTACGTTTACGAATAATGAAAATTGTGCCTCGTAAACGTAAAAATAGGACTTTTAAGGGAGACAGCAGTCTAGATTGATCTTTTATTTAGTGCTTTTGACTTCTGAAAACCCCGATTTTTGAATTATCGAGAAATGAGAAGTCTACCCCCTTAAATCGAGTGGATCTCAGCGACAGTAAAAACTAAAATCATGCACGTAACGTGAAATAGAGGACTTACTGGAGCCGTTTGTCCTGTTATTATCTTTCCCATCACAGTTTAACGGACGAGAGGCGCTCATAGGAACGGTTGTTCTGAAACGAGATCAACTACTCAAGATTTGTCTTGGGGACACTTTTCGACAGTATTATCACACTCAAACCGTGTATCTCAATCATTCGTTTCGGATTGCAAGAGGATTCGATACACTGTTTCATGCTAGATCGGTCGTTAGACGTGTACTTTCTCGTTCGAGTGTGGTAACTAAATTGAACCGTGAACGAATCCGATTGCAAATCGCCGGACATACTTCCAAATATCAAATCCTTTTGCAACAAGGAAAAGCACGCTACGCTGCATCGTCGGCAGAGTGTTTTTCTCGGCTGCGATTTATTCTAACCAGGCATTTGTTGCTTCGACCCTACAACACAGTTTTTACCTTCCTTTGTCACATGTGCGGATGATTCGGGGAGAAAAATAGTTGTAGCTTTGGTGTAACGCTATTCTGTTCGCTTACCCTTCCTTGCACAAGCGTGCCAGTACAATGATGAACATGTAAAATCCTTGGTGCATCATATAAAGATCAAAACCGACTGGGATGCGATCTTTGGCTGTCAGGCATTCTTTGGAGGTTCGTGTCCAGTTTGCAAGCAACAGCATTACGTGCACCTTTTACCCCTGAAACATGTTCACTGTGAGACTATGTTCAAAGAATTCTTGAAGACTCCTTCGTTAAAGGACCTCTATTAAGACTCACATAGAATTTGTTGACGCTGGTTGATGCGAAGTTCCATGTGTACGCAATGAAGCCTCATTGTTCAGAGAGCGTAGAGTAAGCTTGTTCTCATCCAACGTGTGCGTCCTCAATTGTCCAGTGGAGGACAACCCTCAATTTTCCTAAACACATCGACAATATTATTAGCAATTTTTTAAGATTTTGTGATGATGGTATTTTTGAGTTTTGAGTAAATCGCAAATTCCGACGAATTTCGTGAATTTCAAAAGGAAAATAATTCTAGGAAAATAATTTTTAATTAAATTCAATCGAAGTAATTAAAATCGCAGAGACATCTATACCCACCAAGCTGTTTTCAAACACGAGTATCCTTATCAGTATAAATCGCGAAATAGGTTAAAGTGAAAACTTGTCAACCAAACAGTTCTCGATACTGCCGAATGTAAACAGATAAATTGCTCAAGGTGCGATGTGGGTGAACGAACATAATTCGAATGATAGGAACGGTGTGTATTCCTGAAAATAGTCATAAACAGATCAGGAACTTGTCCGTGAAGTGTCCGAAACAGTGTAACCAAATTCGAACTTATTCGTAAGACACCATGCGTACATCGAACGGAGTAGGGGACCAAAAAAAGTTTGAATCAGTTGCTTGATTATCAATGTCCCTAACTTATTTAGACTCAGTCTCAGGACTCAGTGCCTATTTAGCCAAGTATTTCGACAGAACAAGTATGAAAGCAGTGGGGGTCAGTCGATTTTCCCGCTACACCTACAGAAACGATGGAGCGTAAAGTCTTCAGGAGTGTCTGGGAGCTGAAAACGCCGTGGATCGATCGACTAACAGCAACCTTGGGTAACGTGAAAAGAGAGAAGGAGCCCAAGACCGTTCGCTTCCCACTGAAAAACAGGAATTACCATCGCCTCGACAATAGGAAAACAGAGAACTCGGCACGTATCGAAGCCTAACCTTTCCATTACGCCGATCGAACCAACATGATCTCAGTGGGACAACGATAAACATCCTTTCCATACGATCAAAATCCCGAAAAACTTTCCAAGAGAAGAAAGGCCACATATTCGTGTCGCACAAATGAACGAACGGCACACAGTGCGTCGGTGCGAGAACACGATGTCGGGTATGTCTGTCAGACACACTAACCTTGACGATAGTTCGGTGCTGCATGCCCACGCATGAAGAACATATGTGGCGAGGCCCGAGTTGGAAACCGTGGAATCCGGCTGCATTTGACACGGGCCGTCAATGTTTGATCTATCAGTTGCCGAGTCAGAGGTACACGGTCTCTTTGGAAAAATGTGCGTCAAGTACTCCGTCGGTGCACTCCCGCTATTGCTCATACTTATTTATACACACCGTTATATTTAAAATGTAAGAGCGCGTCGTCGGTCGGTCGGTCGGAGGGGCCACTGTCGCGGGTTTTTAACACTGTCTCTGTGGTAATGAACAGGATATGATCGTGGAAAATGATAAATAACAATCCTGAGAGGACCATCTCACGAAACAAGAGATGGTGGGTGTACGAGGTCGGTGTACCCGACGGCGGGTACCCTCGGGAATCGGGTAAACCCGCTACCGATCGAACCACAGAAATCGGAGCGCTGTTGTATGCCACTGTTGAACGTCGCGCTTCGTGTCCCTCTCTTTCTCTCTTTCTCTTTCTCTCACTCACTCACTCTCTTTTTAGTATGTATACCTTAGAAGCGTTGGCCACCACTGCCCTCTCTCGCTCTATCTCTTTCTCTCTGACTCTCTATCTTGCTCCTCTTCTCAGACGCTAATTTTTTATTGATCCCTCGCGGTGGGTCGATCCCCGACAGAGTTCATGTTTAGGAGCGAGCTTCAGCGACAACACCTCGACGAGAAACGACATGCCCGAAAACACACAGGACGTGTTGTGTTGCGGTGTGTTGGTTTTCTCTGTGTGTTCCTCCTCGCGCAGCCGCGGCGGCACCGTGATTCTCTCGCCTCTGTTCCCTGTTTGCTTGCTTGCTTGCTTACTTGCTTCTTGCTACGCCACTCTCTCTTTCCCTCCGGCTCTCTGTCACTTCCCGCCACACCGATCCGCACGCGTCTAAAGCCTGCTACTTTAGAACGCGCTCGCACCGACTCGAGACCAGACCCGACGGGAATGACGTAAACCTCCAACAATGAAGCGTGATGTCACACACGCGGTGAAGTTCGCGGCAACGGAGGTTTCCTCACGCTCTCCGTCGACGACGACGACGACGACGACGGCCACGAACGGACCTCGTCATCCCGCTCTCTATCGTGCATCATTTTATATCAGCATCCAATCGGTTTTCCGAATGAGACTGAAAAAAACCATGGTATCTGCACGCGTCGGGCTCGTTCGAGACAGATAAGTAACGTCGCGTCGTTGTCCAAGGAGTTTCAGACGGGGAATTGTACGAACACGAGCGCGCGAGTCCTCCCATATTTTCAAAGCGAGTATAATTCGCCAGATAACGGTGGCGCAATACATCCGACAGGTAAAAGTGACGTACCCGTCCGATTAGCAAGTAATTTATACACTGTCGTTGTTCTTCCGTGCTTCCCCACGCGGATTCCTTCTCGCTTTCTCTTATCGGGAATCTGTTGTCATCCTGCCGAGTTTATCGGCTGCTTGGTCATCCAGGGCTGATCCTATCGTGATGTTGCCCTTTTTAAACGATCGCGGAATCATTTTTACGATATTCGAATAGTCACGGTCGGTATCTGAACATTCGCGGAATACAATTTGCATTGCAGAGTCGTGACCTTGTTCCTTGGGCAATCGCTCGCTATTTTTAAGTTTCTAGCCTGTTATCGGGATTATGGGCGAAATGGAATAATGCTATCACGAAGTGCATTCTTTTAGCTTGTGTCTTAGCCTTTGAATGCCTAATCATCGTCGTGGAAAAGATTTGAAAAACAATTTCCTTGATGAGTGTTTCAGCTCCTGTGCCCTGGAGATACAAGTGGTTTCTATTTTCTAATTTTTCAGCGTGCTGTCGCTGTTATTATTGAATTGTAGCACATGTGCTGTGAAGAGCATTCTTCCAGCTTTAATTTGAGCTGATAAAAATGGCGGAATTTTTACGGAAAAGTTTGCAATATTGATTTTCATTGCTCGCGATTGAACCTTGACGTTTTCCTCATAAGGTCCTGTGCTAATTCCGGCACGAATCTCCTGCTCGCTTGAAATGTTCGTTCTCAAACTGTTAGCTAAACGTTATCGATAAGGCAGTGTCAGGAAACTGTCAGTAGCGCCATCCGTGATGGAATCGTGACTTGAATCGCTAGGTGGATCCAGGATGGTTATGACAACGCCATCTAGCAGAATATGTCGATACTAATCTGTCGGCAATTTTGTCTAACAGTTTGAGCGTTTTGCCGCTACACTAATTGGCGCTATACGAACATTTTAAGCGAGCAGAAGATTCGTGCCGGAATTTACATGGCATCTTACGAGTAAAACGGCAAGAATCATTTACGTTTTTTAAAAACAATATTTCAAAGTTCACCGTGGAGATTTTTCAATGTAAATTAGCTCAAAATAAAGCTGAAAGATCGCACTTTACGACACATGTACTTAGATCTTTAGGAAAATTCGAAATCATGTTGGAAAATCGATAAATCTCGATCGATGTCTCGGAGTGAATGATTAGACATCCAGCGGTCATTTTGAATCAATTTTAAAATATATTTCCGTGGGAATTTTCGAACATAAAATACCTGAAATTAAAGCTTAAATAATGCCCTTTAAATTTAAAAATAGCAACTCAATCTTATTGCACACATTTATTAAAAATATTCAAAATAGTACCTATGTATTTACAACAATTTCTAAATAAACATTTGAGAATATGAACGCGCATGGCCGACACTGCCACAGTCATCGTACTTAATGACATTTCAATGCTGGGTGGTTCCCCGTACGACTGAAATTAATCGAAACAGCGTCGAGTATAATCAACCTGCATGAGGGTCGAGTGGGAAAAAAAGCGTGCACCGTATCTTTGAAGCTTTTAAATATTTATACGAGGCAGGGTCACGTAAGGGACGCGATGAGAAATGCATGGTGCACGGAGTGCAACAGCCTACCTACCACCATGTTGCAGCTCCTGTTCATCCCCCGGTGCCAGATTACGGTCTTTCCAACGCTTTATTTTTCCCAACGCTGGCCCTCTAACTTATTCAACCGGCTTTCTTAACTTTCGTTTGTTAACTACACGCTACGATACGCAGACTATCTTTCGCGGACTAGAAATAGTTCACTGGAACAGTGCCTCTCAAACCACGGCCTGGAAACTGGCCGATAAAAATTTGTAAAATTTTAAATCGGTTCTTCTACGTCACAGAAGAAATTAATTCGAGAAAAATAAATTACTAATCTTGGAGATAATTTTCGGAGAATCGCGTTTGAGAAACACTGTACCAAATGCAACGACGCGGAAAATGGCGACGAGTCTCTCTTGCAAGCCCCAAGTCCCTTCTGTTTGTTCTCTTTCTCCGAGTCTTCTTGGTCGAGGAACTTCAGTGGTCGAATTATATTTTTTCTTGGAATGCTATGATGCTCCAGACGGTGTTAGCCATAAGCGCAGTAGGCTCCCAGGTGGTAGTAACTGCCACGAGCTGGGGAAACATAGTGGTTCAAATTTACAACCCTTCTGTTCCGAAAAAGAAATATTTTTCCGAAAGGATGTTCAGCAGGAAAGTGGAATTTCTTTCAGGGAAAGAGGAGAAGTAAAATTAATGAAAAAAAAGATTGAAACTCACCACACAGTCCAGCGTATCGATTCGAATAAGACATCCCGTAGCTGCCGCAAGCAGGCGGTCCCGATTGGTATGGTTGATAGCCGAGCACGTTGCCACTGCACAACAATGAAAACATAACCCCGTAAGCCGTGCTGCGAGATGATTTATCTCGAATCGAAAACGTCGTGGCGCGTTAGAACTTCTCGACGGTGAAAATACCCGTAAATCACCGGGAAAATCCCGTCCCGGTTAACTTCCTGCTCTCTCTCTTCCGGTTCTCCGGCGTCTTGAGAGAACTGTTCCATTTTTGTTTGCCAACTAGCCATGCTAAACATATTTTTCATGTCGTTCTACCTTTCGAAAATTCACCCCCTCGCATTTATCAAAATGTTTCTCGCTAGCCGACGATATCAAATATTTGTTCAATAATTTATTGCGAAAGTATATGTTTAGAATAATCTTTTCTAAATCTACAATTCGCAGCTGAGGGCTGCTACAAATTTTAATCACAATCCAAAGACTCGATAATACGGTCCAATAAATTTTAGTGGAATTGGTGGCTAAGGGAAAATTGTTTGGCTTCTTTGTATCGGTTATTTCGACTTCTTTTTCGGTCACGTTGGATAAAAATTGGGAATAAATATTCCCGGTGGCGGGCCGAGACTTTTTCTGGCTGGCGAGGGGGTGGAGGGGAAAATGGCGGCAGCCTGCAGACGACGACGACGACGACGCGTTCAATTTGTCGACAGTAATAAGCTACCGATTGACAGGAAATACTCGAGGAACGGGGAAAATTTATGGAAGCTCCGGCCGGATTCAATGCACGTTGCATTCCGTTTTCTTTTTCCGCGGCTGCTGGGAACACGTCGAAAAGTTGAAATATCGCGCCGCAGATTTCCCTCATTTTCCCCTCTTTTGCCAACCCCCGCTTCCCTCCCCCCTCTCGCCATATTGTTCAGTATTTTCCGCGACTGCTTTAGAAAAAGCTCGTGCTATCTAAATCCAAATCCTTTTCCAAATGTTTCGAAAAATCCATTACAACGGAAAATTCAAAGAAGCCACCCTTTGCTGTAGAATAGATGATTGAAAAATGTAATTTAAAGTGGAAAGCAGAAATATTTTAAGTTCGTAATTTTCACCATCTAGAATAATTTTCGAACTTCTACAGTACTGAAAAAAACGGAAAAATGAGAGACTTACCTAGGGCCGTAGTTGCAGACGTAATTCTTCGTGTACCCACGCGCCGGGTCGTAGTAGAACGAGTACCCGCAGCCCAGGAGGAACGTGTCGCCCCAGACGAGCTGCAACCAGTTCAAACTCGATTTCAAACTTGATTCGCTTCGCGAAGAAAGTATTTTTTCGACAATTTAACGGGCGTTCACCTGAGTATAGTGGCCGGTTGCCTCGCTGTAGCCGGTGCGATAGTGTTGCACCTCTTTGAACCAGTCGTAAATCCGTTGACGCCAGTCTGGCTGGTCGTCGTACGGCCCTGGGGGCCTTGTGGTCCACATCCTCGCTATATTCTGGCCCACCGCGAACCTCTCTGTCGTTAATCAATAATAAACACAACTTTCAATATGACAGACCATGAGAAAAATTGTGAAAATATTCTCGAGAGAGTTTTACGAAACGCCCTGTATACAATAAATTAGTGGGGAGGTTGGAAATGTTACTCACGGACGTTTCGTAAATTGTCATGGTTTTCCGCGCACCGATCTGCCCATCTCTGAGCCACGGCTGCCAATTCGTCGTCCCAGACCTGAAAAACAGCCCGTTTTCAAAAATGTTCGAACAACCCGCCGAAAAGTTTCAATTCCACGCGAACAATTCCAGCCGAAAAATGTTCTTGCTTTAAAAATCCGTAAAATATTCTCTCTCAATTTTTCTCATTAAACCATCCCCTCCATATCGCCATCACCGTCGCGGTGGTCGTTCTAGGTGACAAACCGGGCTCAGGATAGAATTTACGAGGCTGAATTGTTGCGTGAATTTTCGCGGCCAATTTAAAAGCACAGTTAAGATTTACTACGATGATTAGGCGAGGGGTTGCTCACCATTTCTCTCATGTTCGCCGCCCCCGGCTGTCCGTGGATCTGTCCCAGAGCCACCAGCTGTCTCAGCCGGTTATGCTCGTCCAGAATAGCCTGCTTCTCCTCGCAAGATAAGCCGCCGGATCCTGGAAACGGTTCGCCATGAAAAATGTCGCTGGATATTTCACGGAAATTTTCTACATTTGTCCGCGGGGCGGGGGTTGACGGGGGTTGAAGCGTTCCGATAATTCAATTGCGATTGCCTCGGAGTTCAAGAAAGTATTTCCCAAGCAGTGGCTATTTCCCAAGCTATTCCTGATCGGGGCTCATGATTTGCCCAACCCCCGAACCCTATTTCCAACCACCGTATTTTAACGTTGAATAAATTAAATCCTATAAAAATAAAAATTATTTTATTCCTGAGGAGGTCGATGAAATTTATTTCGGTGGTGCTAGGAGGCGAGTTTTAGGGGAGGTTCGATGATTTGGTTGGAAGTTCAGGGAAGTAAAGTTCCAGAAAGTGAAAGTCATTCAAGATTGAAGAAACTTTATTTCCTTTCATCGTAAAGTATTAATGCAGTACATGAAGGGTAGAGGGATGAAAATAGGGGTGATTTTGGCACAATCTCGTCGGCTAGGTCAAATAAAAATAATTCCCGATGAAGTCCGAATTCCTGAAGCGAAAGATTTGTAGAAGGTAGGCGGGTACGATTATGGAAACGCCCACCCACGCCCCCCACTCTATCGGACTCGCAAAGAAAACAGCGTGGAGCGGGACGAGTTGCTTTATTATGCAGCCGGATAGTCAGATAATTCGCGACGGAGGGAAATCGAATGTCCATCGTTGGTCCTCGTGGAAAGTCTATCCTCTTCGCCACCCCGTTTTCTCACCCCCGTTTTTCCCCAACCCCCCGTTGCTCGCTCTTCGTCAGTCTTTCATCCGTTTTCCCGAGCCGCTAGATTGCCCAACTCGCCGGAAAACTTTTCACGGAATCTGCTCTAACGACGTTCCCTCTGTCTTTCCGGGGGTGTGAGACGGGGGATGAACAGGGAGGGGAAACTTTAGTTCCACCGTATTCTTTCCCCTTAATAACTTTTAGTTCCTCCGACGAAAACGAGGTTCCGGCTGTTCGCCTTTACATCCAACCTCTTCTATCCTCCACCCCCTGCAATCTTATGCAAATTTCCACACCGTCGCCGACTGGATCGGCAATCGAGTTTCATTCTTACCGACCGGCCCTACTTTCTGACCGGCCGCCTTCGTTTCCGCGATTTATGCGAGCCGGAACCGTCCGATAATAATTTTATCATATTTAATAATACAGGCTGATTCGAGTAGACCGTTTTCTAAATTCGAGTTTATCCAGAAATATTATTAAAGAGCCTTACAAATATTGAAGGAAATTAACATAATGTGCAACGAATAAAATAGTTCCTCTTAATAGTAGCCGTTAAAAATGTTATTATCGAGGATAGGAAAACATTCTCGATCAGCCATAATTTAGCAGGTGGTCCAGCGGGGAAGTAGAAATATGGAAACTGTCGGGAACCGGAATATTTTGGGCCCGCGAGACCGTTTGAATGTAAAACGAGTCGGAGAAATCGGTCGCTGCCGAGCACGCGGGCCCGGCGTGTCTAAATTTGAAGCTAATTATACAACCGGGCAATTAAAAATAGCGCGGTAACTGTAAAACGGGGACACGTGGCCGACCCGGACTGATACTTTCAAAGATAATATTTTTATTCGACGAGGAAAAAGTCTTTAACTTCGGACAGACTCGAATAACAGGTCGAAAAAATCCCCATTAACCTTTCATTTTACAAACCGATGGTTTTATTTTCGTATACGCTCCGGGACGAAATTAGAATTTTAATTGATATCGCGTGGTAATTATTTAAATCGAGTAGAAACAAGAAATCGAGAGAGACGCTATAAAAAAAAGATATGAGATAATAATAAACTATCTTACGTTCTAAAAATGAAATATGATAAAAAAAATTGAAGGTGAAGATTTCGGGACCGTTGAGACTCGCTGTTTAATAACTCCGCAATAAAAGGTCACACGTTGAAGTGACGAAAATCTTATTTCCATCGTCTAGAAAAATAGCTCTGCTCTGTTCCAGTGCGCGAGACAGTTTGCAAGATGGACGACCGCGATCGACCGCGATTAAGAGAGAAAAAATAGATTGAGCGAAAGAAAAGAGAGAGTGAGAAACAGGCTAGGAAAAAAAATAGTCGAAACGGAGGGACAGGTTTATTGCTCCGGTTTTCGTTCGACTACTTCCCTGGGCCGCGCTCATGAATAATTCAGCTCGTACATTATTTACGGGGAGAAAATTGGAATCTATTACATTTCGATAGGACGCCGGGGAGGATCGATTCGATTCTAAAAATAGCTGGGGACGGATGGATGCGCGGCCACCGAGCTCGATTAGATCAGCAAATTAAAACCAGCCGGTTTGTTTAATCACGGGAAATCCGTGTCCCGGACAAGACAAAGCAGAATTACAATTATCCGATTCGAATTTCCCGCGCGTGTGGGAAACCTTGCACGCGCTCCACTCTTGGAATTCTTCAAATAATATCTGTGTTTAAATGTTCACAATACAACAAAAAAATATAACATTATAATCGGGAGTAATTCGATTGTAATTCGTATTTTAATCAATAAAAATTCTTGAAGTCGCAATTCTATTAAAAGTTCGATTTTGCCTTAAAAATTGATTTTCTCGGAAACTAAAAATGGTGGAAGGAAATGGTTTGGAGCATTACGATCGGCACATCGAAATCTATGGGAGGAGTTAGTGGTTATCGGAAAGCAAAATAGTCGTTGTTATGGGAACACCTCAATTTCGCGACAAACAAATCGGTGCAATGGGAGGATAGGCGGCCATTAGTCGGCCTCGAGCGAATTAAATGAATGAGAGAGGACTGGATAGAGGCGGGGAGGAAGAGGGGAAGGTGTGCGCGTGTCCCTTTGGTTTCTTTTTGCACAGGAAATGAGCAGGGCTTGGCCGGCGACGTAACGATTCGGGCCGACACCTGCTAACTCCATTCTGTGTCTCGTGGCCCCGCGATTAAATGGATTTCGTGGGAACGCCGCTTGTTAAATAAATAGTGGTCGGCGTGTTCAAACTTTCCCGGTCAATTTCCATTGCTGCTGGTCTAATGCACCGGCCGAAAACCGATAGCCCTGCACGATCGTTTACATAGACCAGAAAGTCGCGGTCGATGCTGCCCGAAAATAAATTAGAAATCTTCGTTCCCCGCCGTTCGATCTCTCATTGTGTCCCGCGTTGGCCAAATCGCCATTTTACATCCGATAGAAACCAATTTCCCCACCCTTACTATTTCCACCCCTGTATTTTAGTATTGGATAATTTATATAATTCCCTCCGTGGCGAAAATTAATTTCTTGTTCTCGTGTTTTTAAAGCCGGCGGGCTTTCGCGGTGTTAGGGGATGAGTTTTAGGGGTGGTTCGATGATCCTGTGGGGACATGAGGCTCAGACAAGTTCCGGAGGATGAAAGTTGGCTAAGATTGACGAAACTTCATCCCCCTTTGTTCCGGACTTGATATAGGACTTGAGGGGCGGGGAGTAAGCACACGGGTGGTTTCTGTACCCTCGTTGCAAACTTGTAAAATTGCAATCAATGAGATAAAACTTTAATATTGTATTTCAAACATTTTTTCTATTATGGACACTGAAAATAGATTCGAAATCTGGTAGTAATTGTGTTCGACAGGATCTCTCATTGTCCGTCTCTCGGCGAGCAAATTTCGCTGCCCGCCGGGGCAGAACAATGGCCACCGGAAGCGGGCGTCGCTCGATAAATTCGACGAATTGATTAGTTCAGGTAAACACGCCGGCATCTCGCCCCTTCCGCCCCTTCACTGTTCTTTCCCTCGTTGCTGTTCAATTTTCTCCATCCGTTGTCTCGGTGCAATAAATAATCGATGAGAAAATAAATTGTTTATTGCTTCCTCGGCCGCGCGCGTGTCGCCTTCTAACAGAATTATTATTTTTCTCGAAACAGGTTGGAAATAATATAACGCAAACATTTCCGCAGATCGAAGTTCGATCACAAGTCGGAATGAGCGATTACTGGAGCAAGAGGAGATTAAACAAAAATGGAGGTTACGAGAATGGCTGTCAAGTGAAACAGATAATGCATGGACCAGCGCTGCTCGAATAATGAGGCTCGTTAAACACGAGCTTATGTCCGGTCACGTTCTTATCCGCAAAGATTACTCAAATGCTTTCGCGACCAGATGAATCACGCTGTACTGTGGATTCCGGCGCGAATTTTTCGCGGGAGATTTGAATACAATTATGAACACGACTTCAATAAGCCTCCGATTAAAGTTTTAATGTTATACAAACAATGCTTAACGGTATAAAAAGCAATTGTAACAATTTATTCATAAATCGTTTAAAATATATTTTTCATCTTTAGCAAAAATGCAACTTATTTTATTAAAATTTATTATTTAGGCCCCTCGAAGATTTCTGGACCTTCCCCCCACCACTCTGAAGCTGAAGCTGCCCCAGGGGGTGAAAAGTGGCCACCACAGCCGAAAACCGTAAAATACTCACTCAGGATGGTTTTTCCAACGCAGGATGGCCAAGTACTGCCTGCCAGAGCCATCGAGGCGGTCATGAACGTCACCATAATCGGGATCGCGTACCCTCCAGGCACCATTTTCCCGATATAAGTCGATTCCAGGCTGCCCTTTGGATCTCGATCGAGCAACTGGGACACCGACTACGCTGGATCCGACCGGAGAGATCAAGAGACCGTGTACCGGGTCGATCGACAGATAAAAATGTCGGCTTTACGAGCCAGTCTCGGAAATGAACCGCGCGAGAGAACCGGTCCCACTAAACAGCTGTCCCGGCGAGCACTTCGCCGCTTTATATTCACCTGACCAGGTGTAATTGTGCGTGTCGACATGGTGGGGACCGCTTAACGTGGGTCAGGGTGACCGTCGCCCGGGACCCAAGGTCAAGGGACGGCTGCTAATCTCGCCGAGGCAGTTAACAGAGCAATTAGCTGCTGATAGTGGACTTAATGGTCCACCCATCTCGACGTTCTGCCTATGGGAATTTTTTTTCAAGAAAACTATTGAATATTATAATTCCAAACTTGACACGACTGTTAAGTAACATTCAAAAAGTATACTCATTTTTTTCGAAGTCACTGCTATCGTTTTCTTCAGAGTGGCAAAGTGACTAGTGCTGCTTCAGAGATAATTTATGATTATTTTAGTATCATTCCTGTAAGTTTGGAAGCAGCGGTTATCATCGTTTAAAAAAATTTGATTATATTCTTCGAATGTTGGTTCACAAGTCTGCCAAGTTAGGAATTTCAATACCGAGTCGTTCCCTTTCGAAGAATTCCCAAAGGTGTCTCACAATCGGAGGCTCAAACTGAAGAGACCACTTAATGGTTTACGGGGCTCTTCATTGAGATTCCAACCGTTTGATGGACCTGGGTCCCGTTTGATGGAGCGTATTCTGAGTTAACAGACGTGCTAGAGGTCTATTTTATATGACACTTACCTTGCGATAATGGATCTTATGCTTTTAGGCGAGACGTGTCTGGACTGGTCTGGATATCGCTAAGCTGAATTCAATTTACGGGAGCCTTAGTTTAGGTCAAGTTAACGACCATAAACTTGGTCTAGACCAGTAATGGTATCTTATGGGACCTGGCCAAGGACTTTATAAGCCTAGTGACGAAGTTGGACTCCTCCAAACTTAGCTCCTCTTTGGAAATAGGAATTTCCTTGAAAACTTGGATTAATAACTGTGTGTTTGAGTTAGCCCACGTAGTCCTTTGTCAAAAGTTGTCCCAAGGTCCTACGGCCGAGTTCAGACGTGATCCAGGTCATACTAAATAGCAACTTAAATTCATTCTAACTCCGAATGAGATCCCCGAACAAGATGTCCCCAAGTGAAGCTGATGGCTACAAACCAGCCAACTGCTTCCCCCATAACTGCCACCCTGAAATAGTTCGAGGTCCGCAACTTCGAAGACCTTCGTAGACCTTGAAGAGCCAGTTCCTCGGCTATCTAGTCCCCAACGAACTCGCTGCTCGGTATGTCGTCCCGCAGCTGAAGATTAAGACCCATAGTTCTTCGACATGACTCATGGACCGGTCAAGGTCCAGGCTGTGGGACTCAGGGTCAGGTGAATTTATCGGTTACGCGAGCAGCAGGTGCGCTTCGGTGATCTACTGCACGGAGAATCACAGATTGCTGCGGAGATTTATAATGGGATGCTGAAGTTCGAAATAGTTCGCGACGCGAAAAGGAAATTGCAAATCTGCAGAGCGACTTGAACCGTCTATTTTAGGGAAATGGTGCATCATACAGTGAGTCATCCTCAGCTATAGTAGTAGCCGGCCGCATCTTACCTCTCGCGAAGTTCAAGGCCGAAAGACTCGCGACGGAGGCGTGTTTCGATAATTAATGCGGCCCGTCGCGAGATTAACGAGCATTCCCGGCGACGCGGCCTGGAATATGTATAAATCCGGGCGGAACTTTTCGAGCTTCTGGCCCCTAATGAGCGGATATTAATTAGTCCGGGTAATCGGGGAGTGGTGGAGGGGATGACGGTTACACGAGGATCGTTGGAGATCATCTCGAGATCATCATCGTTATTTTGAAGAAGCTGCTCTGAAAGGGAAACGCCCAGCCTGGTTCGCCTAAGTGCTCTTGCCGCCTCGGATTAGGCTGTCAACACCGACGGCTCCGCGATGGAGGGAGAACTTTTACATTACAAATATAAATTTTCTGCGAGGACAAAAAGGACGAGTCGCATGAATATGTTAATTGATGGACCACTGGTCGTGTGTTATTGTAATAAATTGCTAATGGGTTCATAAACATAATATTGTTTACAGTTCCGAGAAGGAAATCTGTGTGTGGAGCAATCTGCATTTAAAGACCGAATAGAAAGTAAACGTCGTTCCCGGCTATCTGCGGGTCCGTTGATTATGCATCCGGTTTTTTCGAAAACGGACGCGATCGTTATCGACCGGTTGCGATAGATCGAAACACAGCAGACAGCCAGGCTCCGTCCGTGTCGACGACCGGTTTTTGCCGATCCCACCGAATTAATTATCGAGTCGCCCGAGACGCTCCGGGACCGAGAAACTTTTTACAGTTCGAGGTGATCTCCGACTGGCTCGTTTTACGGCTTTTTCGGGGAATTTTGCTCGCTTATGCCGCGTCCTCACTTCAGCAGAATTGTGAAGATACCATCCACTATATATTCACGAATTTTTATAAATCAATTTTAACGAGATGCGATCAAACAGAAACACAAAAGAAGAATAAATGTTAGTAATGTCTTCCATTTCATCGGTGAAAATGAAACAATGCGGGAAGGAGTGATTGGCAGGTATGCACGGGGCTTAACGCGGAGGGATCGTCGAAGTTTTGCGAAATAAAAATTCCACGGTTAAAAGTCCGGCAGCCGAGGCTTTGTTAAGCCGACGCTCCGAATGATTTATCTCGTTCCAAGCATTTATCGTTTCGCCTGGAGAAGCTTGCTGGCGGATGCACACGTTGCACACCGCGCGCGTGGTGCACTTTGAAATGCAAATTTACGCTTCCCGCGGCAGCCGAGGAAGTTTTCGACGTGAGAACGTGCCCCGCGTTTCCCTTTCGAATTATTCTTCGCTACCGCCATTTTGGCGCAGCCCGTGTCGAAACTTTAGCCGGTGCTCAATTCAAATTTCCCGCCGCGCCGTCTCGCCCGAATTTCATTCACAGAGACCGGGACAGTTTTTTCTCGGTTTATCATGCACGTGTTCTTCGAAATGTTTCGAGGAATTTTGAATCATCGACGATGCTCGTTATACTCTTTGTCTCAGGCACGGATAACGAGCACTTGGCTAACGTAATCGCCGCCATTAAAGTCTCGGAATGTTCCGCGAAAAGTCACGCACCTCGAGATTTCTCTGAACTGAGAAATCGTTTCAGCGATGATTCGTCTCTGACGTTTGCACTCGATCGATAGAACAAAAGTGAACAAATAGTTTAGTACTAATTATTTCAATTTTTTAAAATTGTTTTAACTTGGTAATTATTAAGATTGCTGGAGGTCGTTATTGGCTGCCACGTTGCTTAAAATCGTGAAGCTTCGTCCCAATCAATATATGAATTCTTATTTATTTATTGGCGATTGTTTAATTCATTAGATGGTTTTATTTTTTGATGCAGCATTTCCTCGATTTTCTAGGAAATGTTATAGGGTGAAACCACCACCGGTACACATCGGAGGCACTTCCGGTTGCAGGAACCCGCCAGAAATTAAAGTTGTACGTTGCACCTGCGACTCGCCCGCCGAAACACGGAACTGTAATATTGGATTCTCGATGGTATTGAATGAGAGCTGACACTCGCCACTTCGGAGACCCTCTCGGTTAATAAGAGGATCGCTTCCTTCGTCGGGTCTCCTATTCTGTTCATTTTCTGAAAATTATTCTAACAACTTTTTCCTATAAAATGCCCATTTAGAAAAAAAATCTCTGTTCAATATACCGGGCGACCGTGATGTACGGTGGACCAGAAGAGCTCTCCTGTGACGTCACGTCCGTGGTGCACTCGTTTTTCCAGTGTTCGCAGACTAACGACTTCTATTAATATTCTCCGCAACTTTGCCAATTTTTTCTCCGCTATCTATCCGACGTAAGGCAGACATATTGTTACTGTCCGACGTGACCTAAGCTTAATGACCGTTCCGCCATCAGTTCTCTGAAAGCAGGGGACACCAAGGATGTAAACGAGCACGTAGTAATCGTCGTATCGTTTATTTTCATCGTTAACTACATTAATTAATTTTCTCTTATACATAGCTTCATTTATTTTTTCCTGTTACTCGCTCTCTCTCTCTCTCACTTTCTTTCTCTCCCCTCTCCCACTCCCCGTCCCCGGTAATCATTACGTACAACGGTGTAACATTTATAATATTTTTTATGTATAACCTAACAACGTTTAACGCGAGACACACAGTGTTCACAGAATATTCTTCATCCCTCTCTTTTACTCAACAATCATACGCACACTCGTACAATTTACCTTTATAATATAATATAATATAATATAATATATATATTTTTCTCTTTTTTCTTTGTTAATTAATGTATCTGTTTTTTCTCACTCTCTCTCTCTCTCTCTCTCTCTCTCTCATTCAATTATCTCTCTCTCTCTCACTCTCTTTTTCTCTCTTTGAAGCGAAAGCGCGACTTCCGCGTGCGACTGTGTTACACATACATACATACATACATACATATATATATAATATATAAAATTCAATGTGTGTGTATATATATGTATAGTATGTCCGCGTGACACGCGTTGCATCGTTACACACAGGGCGTTCCATTTTCGACACCCGGTATATATATTATATACATACATGCACTGTCAGCGTTTCTCGATTAACGAGCCGAGTCTCGTCGAAGGAAAAAAGGAAACAGATCATCGTCATCCCCGATTAGCAGCGAGTCCACTCGAGGCTACGCCTCCTCTACACCGGAAGTAGCCCAGCGGCGTCGCCTCCGGTCCAAGAAAAAAATAAAACTTCAGCTCGTAGTCGAGTGGACACGCGGCTTAAGAGAGCGACCACTCGCAGAAAGCACCGGAGCAACTATCACCCTCTCTCTCTCTCTTTCTCCTTTCTCTTTGTCTCACTGTGTCCCATTAATCAATTTTCCTTAATCTCGAGAAGACGAACGATTTAATTGAGCACTTCCTTTCGTTCCTCCGTTCTAGGGTTGAGTCTTGGCCGCTCAAAAGCTGCGAGAAGGTTGCGAGGATAATGTACAAGGAGAGCGCCGAGAGTATTGTTCGAGCTACTGGAAAAATAGGCGACCACCAGGCCTTGGGAAAACAGTGGTTAAAAATTTTATATATAGTCTCTGATCAGAAGAAAATATCAATGAAGACTCCTTATAATGATTGGAAGAGCCAGAACATTTACGTAAGGAGCAGAACTGAACCAATAACCACAAGTTTTGTATAAATCATTATTTATTGCTAGGAACATAGAAGAATAACAAAAAATCAACATTGTAATTATGTTTGTCATAGTTAGAAGTAACTTAAGAATTTTTTTTCAATAATTAATGTCTCCTCGTTTAGCAATGACAACAAAAATAGATCGACTCGGTTTTGCACCGCGTTCAATACTTGGCAATAGTTAATATATTATTGATTTTTAGTATTTCGTCCACAACCCTTGTGCTTGTAAAACTGCACTAATTCGCTTTGGCATACTTTCTACTAATTTTTTGCATAATCCGGAGATATTTGTTCCCACTGTTCTTAAATTCTACCATACAAATCTGTAAATTTAGGGTTATGTTCGCGGCGCAACGGTTCGATCAAATTACACACTAAATAGCAATTTTGTGGACATTTTTCGAACGTTCGATTCGAAACTACAAAAATTCGAGAAGGCCTAGTTTCGACATCGTCCACAAGATGGACAAATCGTTGAACGACTTTCTCGCAAGTTACTAAAATGTCATCAATTAGTATATTAACGTCCCTCCTTCCGACACTTGTGTCTAAGGCAGGACCCGCTAGATAGCCTTACTGATGAGTCCTCTAGCGGGTCTAGGACGAAACACACCACCATCTTTCATCTTTTTCTCTTATAGAAAACAGTTGGGCAGGAATTAATTACATGAGTAATTAATTACATCTTCAATTACAATTACATGTAATTGTAATTGTAATTGCAATTACTTGACGAATCACTGTAATTGTAATTGTGGTCCGCAATTACAATTACTGACTGAGCCAAAGTAATTACAATTACAATTACATGTAATTGTAATTGTAATTGTATTTCTTCAATTCTCAAGTAATTGTAATTGTTAGCTGCAATTCCTTTCCAAACAGACGACGGACGACGGTCGCGCGTGAACACTCACACACCGCTAGGGTACTCTCACACCTCTAGACCGGTGTATGAGTGTTCACGCGCGACCGTCGTCCGTCGTCTGTTTGGAAAGGAATTGCAGCTAACAATTACAATTACTTGGGAATTACAATTACATGTAATTGTAATTGTAATTGCAATTACTTTGGCTCACCCAGTAATTGTAATTGCGGACCACAATTACAATTACACTGATTCGTCAAGTAATTGCAATTACAATTACAATTACATGTAATTGTAATTGTATTTCTGCAATTCCAAATTACAGTAATTGGTAAGTAATTGTAATTGTAATTGAAATTACATTTTGCCCAACTCTGATAGAAAACAATCTATAGCAAATGTGTCTCAGGACATAATGATTCAAAACCGAATCGACGTTTGAAAAATGTCCACAAAATCGCTATTTAGTGTATAATTTGATCGAACCGTTGCGCCGCGAACATAACCCCAAATTTATTAAAAATGTACGATCGATAATAATTTCTCATTTATACAAATCTGTGATTGAAGTTGGTTGGGAGTCATATGAATCCCGGAGTCGTCTTTTTGGTAAACCCCATAGATTCTCTATGGGGTTGAGGTCGGGGCTCTGTGCAGGCCAATCCAGAACAGAACATTTTTTAGTACTGACCAATTTTTTTACACTTTTAGCAGTGTAGGAAAATGTAGGGACCGGTGCAAAACCGAGTCAATCTATTTTTGTTGTCATCGCTAAACGAGGAGACAATAATTATTGAAAAAAATTTCTTAAGTTCCTTCTAACTATGATAAAAATAATTATAATGTTGACTTTTTGTTATTTTTCTATATCCTAGCAATAAATAATGCTTTATACAAAACTTGTGGTTATTGGTTCAGTTTTGCTCATTACTGTATTAGAATTTATCCAAGCCTGGTGGCGATACTCTCTCGCTGAAACGGCAGAGGAAAATTCTTTATCGTTCGTGAACGCTATCACGAATAACGTTTTATTAGATTAACAATTTAAAATCGAATGGGAAAGTAACATTTGTTTTGCCCGGCCGTCTCGGCGATTCGGTGGTCACTTCGCAATTAGAATACTCGAGGAGGTTCCGGTAGTTCGGGGACCGCGATTGTTCGCGGGAAATAAAGCGGCGGCCGTGTGTTTGTCCGCTGGATCCGAGTGTGCCGGCCCACTTAGGCCGAGTTTGCCCCGTGGGGGTGATCAAAGGTTTGGCTTTGAAGTATGCTCGACGGCGCGGCGAGTGTGCAGCGCGGGTTCCGTGCGCCAGGCGCGCATAGGCGTCGCCCGTAGTCTGTCATATTTCCGTTTCGCTCCGCTGAAAAGCGTGTCCCCAAACGAAACTCCACGCCGTAAACGAAAATACCGGAAAATCGACGAATCTACGCGCGTGGAAAACAATTCGACTGGATTTTTATTTTGCACCTTGGTTCGCCCCGCGAACGAAAAAAAAACAAGCCAATTATCCGACCGGAAATTGGTGAATTCTTAATTGGCCGGTCGCGGAATAAATTTCACGGGATTGGTTTTCGCGCGAGCGCGTTTAGCGATGCGCGCACACACACGTCGGTATCGACGCCGGGGAATAACCGCGAGCGGCCGCCGCACAACGTGAAACGAAACGGAACGGGACGCGTTCACGCACGATCGAGTTATTTAATTAGCGAAATGACCGGGAGTTGTTCGATACACAGTTTTGTTTCTTTGTTTCCCTCCCTTTTCCCACGTTTTCCTTTTTCTCTGTTTTAGCCGTCTAAACCCCCCATCGTTCACGTTTCCCTATTCCGGTTACTTTCAATCGATTTCTTCGTCCGGCACCGTTGATTAATCGCCGACCGATTAATTCACGACCGCACGATCTCGTTTTTAAGCTCGTTGGTTTCGTTATTTAACTTTAATTCCCCACCGTTCAACAGATTGTTCTCTCCAGTTCAGCTGCCGGCCGGGGGCGGCTCCTCGCTCGACACGTGACGTCTCACGTGGGAGTCGCGTGAGCGTACCGCGTGACACGCGAGCCCCCGCCCATCTCGGCCCCCACTACCGGAATCGCGACGATGCTTAAGCGTACTCATTTCCGTCGAAAGTCGGTTTTCTTTTAGGCCTGTCGAGTTCTCAAGCGATTCTACAGGGTGTCGCCGAAGTACCGGACGCGTTGCAGTCTGCATCCGTCGGGGAATGCAATCCCGAGGACTTGGGTAAGAAAAATAGTTATAAATCGTTCAATTATAATTCCAATAATTTTTCTAATGCATTGTGATTATTTTTTCCACTGCTTATTAACATTCTATAGAAACTTCGAGTTGGCCATATCGCTGAATAAAATTTATTTACGCTATCTGTTAATGAAAAGATTGCTGGCAATTAGGAACCACTGGTTCGCAGTACACTCTCCCTCGGATTTGCACGTTCAGGACGCAAACCGGCGTCCCGGCCCGGGCACCGTGTATAGCGAAAAATATACTCATTTATATTCAATATAGTTTCTTTGTTAATTAGTCTGCTATGGGGTTCGCGGCTCGTCGGGACGAAAAAGAAACCGTGTACGGGATCGGCAAAAAGCACGGCGGCGAGGCGTGTGTGTTGCTTCGAGGGGAACTACTCCGACGGAACACACAGAGAGACCCGAAAAAAGGCGAAATAAAAAACTGGCGCGAGAGAGAACCTGTTCGCTTGCCGCGCGCGCGCGCGCGAAAATCAAACGATCCGGGGAACAACGCTCTTCCTCCTCATCCCCCCGCCCATCGGTGTGTACGCCGCGCGCGGCGCTGTTTTTTCTGGGTAGTCGCGCGTCGAACGCGTCGACCGCGACGCGAATTACACGCTACAAATTGCACACGAAGGAACCAACTATGTAGTTAAAGACAAACATTGACCCGTCACCGGTTCCCGGGCTTCCATTAATTCGACGCGTTCTCCCGTGGCCGATCGAAAAACCAGGCTCGCGCCCCCCTTTTTCCTATCCAGGAGCTCGTGGAATCGGAGAATCTAAGAAAACGACGAAAAAGAAACGGTGGACCTAAATTAGCCTCGAGCTGGCCCTCCGTCGCTATGGTTCTAATTAGTCGGTAAGGTCCTAATTAGGCTTAGATTATACGTGGGACAGTCTAGTTAATTTCGTATTAGGCATGAGAGAATTGATAATTGACATAGGCCCGAGACAGAATTTAATCGCACTGGCACCAGCGACCAGGTCCCAATTACTTCTGAATTAGGATAAGGGTCCATCGTGGTACGAACCAGTCTCTAGAAGACCGAATTAGGCCTGCGTTAAGCTCAGAGAAGATCCTAATAATTAGGCGAGGGGTCCTAATCAGCCTCGGTCTAGTACGCAAGCCAAGCGACAGTTAGGATTCACGTAGATCCTAATTAGGAGGTTAGGCTCAGCTTAGACACACCATAGGTCCTAATCGGTACCCAAATTAGACGGGTTTCGAGAATTAGTCTAGCGAACGACGGGTACTAAATTAGTGACGCGAAGAACTTCGAAGGTTTCTGTTTCCTCCGGCTGATAATTATTGGTTGATTAATAATTACGGATCGATTAGGGGTATCACGACGGGTATCGTATTAATTAATCCGTCGTGAGTGAGAACGCGTATTTATGTCCTCCGCGCGCGCGGGGTCCGATGGAAACGGGCCGGGCGTGTTTGATGTTGAGGCACTAATCCTAACATTAAGTTTTCACGACAAGACGCACGGGTAATTAGCTAATGATATGTGAGGATGTGCTTAACCGTTAATGAGAGGGGTGCGTTGCACTGCCGACAAGCGCATACGGCCCTGAATAAATTCTACTTGAAGGTACACGTCGTTTCCCTGTCGCGAAAACACCACGAACCGCTCGTCAGGGTCAAGTCTCTCTCTCGCTTGGGAATCGATTATCATTGACCCAAACCACTCGTAAAGCTGAACTAGCCTTCCCTGTGTCTTACAGCCAACTATCTCCGCGATTAAATATCTTTTTATCAACGATTGGACACGATCAGCGAGATATGCTTGGTTTTCCATCCGAGGATGATATACCGTTGACCTGTATCACTGCTAAATTGATTTTAGGCCATTTTTAGATGCCTTCCAACTTCCCACTGAATCAGGAATTAGCGTATACATCTAGAATTCAGCTTGTAGAATGTTAAATTGGATTTGGACCGCGTTTCACGTAATTCTGAGCTGGGGCTGGTGTATCGTTGACCTGTACTACTGCTAACTTGATTTTAAGCCATTTTTAGATGCCTTCCCAGCTGAAACTGAATCCAAAATTAGTATATAATTCTTCGATCAAGATTACATAATGTTTAAATCATATTTGGACCGAGTTTCAGGAAATTCCGAGCTGGGGCGGATGTATCGTTGACCTGTACTACTGCTAACTTGATTGTAGGCCATTTTTAGATGCCTTCCCAGCTCAAACTGAATCTAAAATTAGTATACAATTCTTCGATCAAGATTACATAATGTTTAAATCGCATTTGGACCGAGTTTCAGGAAATTCCGAGCTGGGGCTGGTTTGTCGTTGACCTGTACTACTGCTAACTTGATTGTAGGACATTTTTACATGCCTTCCCAGCTCAAACTGAATTCAAAATTAGTACACAATTCTTCGATCAAGATTACATAATGTTTAAATCATATTTGGACCGAGTTTCAGGAAATTCCGAGGTGGGTGTGGTTTATCGTTGACCTGTACTACTGCTAACTTGATTGTAGGACATTTTTACATGCCTTCCCAGCCCAATCTGAATCCAAAATTAGTATACAATTCTTCGATCAAGATTACATAATGTTTAAATCATATTTGGACCGAGTTTCAGGAAATTCCGAGCTGGGGCTGATTTATCGTTGACCTATATCACAGTCACCTGTCATTAGGCCTCCGCGAGGTGCTCTTAAAATTACAATAGAACAAGAGAACAAGCCAACCACCCTTCAATTAAAATTCTCGCAAGTCCAGCATACCTCCAAGCTTGATTCGAACCGATTTTAAACGACGGCTGATTTATGGTTGACTTGCACCACTGTCGAACGGAAATCAAAAATCGCTCCCGAGCCAAACGTCCGAACGAAATCTGACTTACAGATCGATCATCGTCAACCGCCAGCGAATCCAGCCGAAAAAATCCTAGGTCTCGGTTATCGTTGACCTGTACCACTGGCCAGCCCAAATCAGAGCGGGTTCGTGGGCAATTCGTGGGGAAAATTGCGAGTCTCCGGGGCCTCGTGACGAAGCCTGCGACGACGGACGATAGTCTAGAGCCAACGCTGCTATCACACTCACCGTAGAAAATATGTTCGCTCTTTCTCTCACTCTTTCTCTCATTTTTAATCAAAATACCGAATCCGTAATTCTCTCTCTTCCCGTGCTTTGTTCTCGGTTTGTGTGCACGCGCTAGTCACACTCGATGCTCGATCATGCTCTATCTACTCGAAAAAAACTCCTCTCCCTCATGCACACACACATTCTCACACGCACTCACGTCCTCTCTATAGAACTCGAGCTCTCCAGCTGTATGATATATTTATATAGGTGATATGTACGAAATGGAAGATTCATGTTTCGCCGCGTCGTTCCTCGCGAGACAGCAAAGCCGTTTTCCGGTTCCCTTCGTTAAGCTCGTGCTTCTCTCTCTCTCTCTCTCTCTCTGTGTTGCTTTTTAGTTTGTTTTTCGGAGCTCTCAGCTGTTCGAGACCTAGAGGATCGAGCCGGGGATCACCAACTCCCACGCGGCTTTCAGAGACGAACTTTCTTTCAGAAGCCGGTCAGAGCTCGCCACCTTCTTACCCCGCAACCCTAGCCGAACTTGTTGCACGTGTTCCAACATCCACGACCAACTCCGACCGGCTTTAGGTCCGATTAATTCAGCCGCGCACACACACGTACAGACGGGCCAAGGTCGGCCGCGGTTAGGCCAAGCAAATCCACCTTGCTCAGCCGGAATCCACTCTGTCGATCATCGAGCCGGGAACCGGACACAGCTTTTCCACCTTTGACCGCCCGACACTGCCCGCTCGATTTTCACCCGCGTTTTTACCCTCGTCGAGCCGGAACGGCGAGGCTGCCGAGATTAATGGGAAATGGTGCCTCGGTCACCCCCCAAATCTTCGAAATTTTCTGTAGAGTTCAATATTATTTTTTGGGCGGGTTCTCGGTCAATTTGAAATTTTATGTGCAATCTATGAAATAGTTGTGAATTGATTTTATCTCACTTTGTCCAGGATTTGGAGTTCAAAATTATTTTTTTGGGGGATCGTGGGTCAATTCAAAATTTTATGTGTAATCTATGAAATAGTTGTGAATTGATTTTATCTCACTTTGTCCACGATTTGGAGTTCAAAACTATTTTTTTGGAGGGTCCTGGGTCAATTTGAAATTTTATGTGTAATCTATGAAATAGTTGTGAATTGATTTTATCTCACTTTGTCCAGGATTTGGAGTTCAAAACTATTTTTTTGAGGTGTCCTGGGATTATTTGAAATTTTATGTGTAATCTATGAAATAGTCGTGATTTGATTTTATCTCACTTTGCCCACGATTTGGAGTTCAAAATTATTTTTTTGGAGGATTCCAAATTTTAGGTATAATATATGAAATAGTCGTGACTTGATTTTATCCAACTTTGTCCACGATGTGGAGGTCAAAATTATTTTTTTGGAGGATTCAAAATTTTATTTGTAATCTATGAAATAGTCGTGAAATGATTTTATCTCGCTTTGTCCAGGATTTGGCCTTCAAAATTATTTTTTTGGAGGGTCCTGGGTCAATTCAAAATTTTATGTGTAATCTATGAAATAGTTGTGAATTGATTTTATCTAACTTTGTCCAGGATTTGGAGTTCAAAATTATTTTTTTGGAGGATCCTGGGTCAATTCAAAATTTTATGTGTAATCTATGAAATAGTTGTGAATTGATTTTATCTCACTTTGTCCAGGATTTGGAGTTCAAAACTATTTTTTTGGGGTGTCCTGGGATTATTTGAAATTTTATGTGTAATCTATGAAATAGTCGTGATTTGATTTTATCTCACTTTGCTCACGATTTGGAGTTCAAAATTATTTTTTTGGAGGATTCCAAATTTTATGTATAACATATGAAATAGTCGTGACTTGATTTTATCCAACTTTGTCCACGATGTGGAGGTCAAAATTATTTTTTTGGAGGATTCAAAATTTTATTTGTAATCTATGAAATAGTCGTGAATTGATTTTCTCTCACTTTTTCCAGGATTTGGCCTTCAAAATTATTTTTTTGGGGGATCCTAGGTCAATTCAAAATTTTATGTGTAATCTATGAAATACTCGTGAATTGATTTTATCTCGCTTTGTCCAGGATTTAGAGTTCAAAATTATTTTTTTGAGGGATCCCGGGATTATTTGAAATTTTATGTGTAATCTATGAAATAGTCGTGAATTGATTTTATCTAACTTTGCCCATGATTTGGAGTTCATAATTTTTTTGGGGGGATCCTGGGATTATTTGAAATTTTATGTGTAATCTATGAAATAGTCGTGAATTGATTTCATCTCACTTTGTCCAGGATTTGGAGTTCAAAATTATTTTTTTGGAGGATCCTGGGTCAATTTAAAATTTTATGTGTATTCTATAAAATAGTCGTGAATTGATTTTATCTCACTTTGTCCACGATGTGGAGTTCAAAATTATTTTTTGGGGTGTCCTGGGATTATTTGAAATTTTATGTGTAATCTATGAAATAGTCGTGAATTGATTTTATCCAACTTTGTCCACGATGTGGAGTTCAAAATTATTTTTTTGGGGATTCCAAATTTTATGTGTAATCTATGAAATAGTCGTGAACTAATTTAATCAACTTTGTTCGCGATTTGAAGTCCAAAATAATTTTTTGGGGGGTTCCCGGATCAATATAAAATGTTATGTATAATCTATGAAATAGTTGTGAATTGATTTTATCCAACTCTGTCCACGATGTGAAGTATCAAACTTCCGAAATTCCCGAAAGAAAAATAATTCTTCGCGTAAATCGACGAAGGGGGTGTGCCGAGGTGCCAAGAGATGATTTTCGAATTTTTGTTTGAGATTGTTTGAGCAAAAGGGGTGCGCTTGCTGTCCGGCGTGGAACGATCACGGATCACTGTCATGGCGGTGGCTCAGCGATCGAGAAATCACCGGGCGGCCCTTAGAACGGTAGATCTATCTTAATTGGTATTCTCTGTCTCGCTCTCTAAAACGTCGCTGTGTCTGTGTGTCTGTGGACCTAAGTTCACGGAAGAAAATTACACGGGTGCCTTAATTGTCTTACGTTCTACGTCAACCTGACGGCACACGTAATTAGATATACAGCTGGTGTACTTGTCAGGCTGTTGCGCGCGAGAACACCGGATTTTTTCGCTCGGTATAATCCTCTTTTAATGCTTCTCCGTTTCTCCGAAAGAAAACAAAATAGAATGTGACGTTGAAACGGAAAATCCGTCGGCGGTAATCTACCGAAATAATTCTTCGGACGATAATATCTCAAGTAAAAAAATGCGCAAACCATCTGTACATATTCGTGAATCATCAACCATAATCCTAATATTATTTGTTAAAGAAATAATTATAAAGAATAATGTAGGTACGAGGATAGAAATCGCGGTTTCCTCGTTGATCTCGCGCGCAACGGCTCCGGCACATTTAATATGTATATACATACATACATACGTGCGGTATGTATACGTATATTTACATCGCTTAACATCCCTTAAGTGTCTATTTTGTTTCTCCATATTCTTCTTTCTTTTTTTGTTGTAACGTGTTCACGATTAATTCACGAGGTGCCGTGTACTTTTTCGTCCTTCTCTCGTCGTTCCGCGATATCTCTGGCAGCGGCGCGACCGGACCGAAAAAAAACCATCCACCCCCATACCCCTAACTCCACCCCTGACCCTACTTTCGCTCCGTTTCACCCGGTGCATCAAGTTTTCCGCCCCGGAAACCCGGGGAGGGAAAAAAGAAGCGAACGGTCAAAATGAAATAAAATAAACTGGGGAAAAAAAAGAACGGAAAAAAGAGCGGAAAAATGGAAAATAGAAAACCGCAACCGAGCGACGAAATTATTTCATTCTGCCATCCCTCTCCGTGTAATGGTTGCTTTTTCACCGATTTTTTTGCGTCGGACAAAAGTGAAAAGGCGAAAAAACGAAAAATAGAATGCACCGATCGAATTTGACCTGGACTCTCCCTCCCCCTCCCGCCCGCCCATCTCCCGAAAAAACGGACCCCCTTTTTATCCGATGGATACGTTCACGCCACCTCCGACCTCTTCCCGCCCCGAATAGATTTTTTTCTGTTTTTTTTTTGTCCCTTTTAAGTGATTTTTCTAGTAATTTAATTGATCCGCTTCAGAAGCGAACACGACACGACAGTAGACAGTATAACTCTACGTTACCGACGGTATTGTCATGGTATCTGTGCCCATCGTCCAAGTCCAGATCAAAAGTGCCGTCTTGCCCGTTCCTGGTCCGTTTTCAGAGAAAAAAAATATGATCGATCGACGTCGATTCCACCCCCTGAGTGCCTCCCACCATTCTACTTTTTCTCCTTCGCGACCGGTCTCCGTTGAATCGGCCTGGGAAAATTGGCCCTTCCGGACAATCGTCGACTCTATCACGTGATGCATCCTACGAGGGTCCGTATCTTTGATTAAATTTTCGTCGCGAAAAAGATCAAGATTCAAAGGGGTAGAATTTCTTAAAAATTCTAAACTACACGTCAGATATGACAGTTTCTAGAATAGAAATAATTTCGTCGGAAGGGCCATTTAATTCCCACCGAAGAAAGGACCTCGAGGACCTCGACGATCGCAGTACCGATCACCGAGAGATTCCTTCAACTATCTGAATTACATTTGAAAGAGGTGGATCCGGATCGAGGAACCGAGGAGATCGCAGCGATTCGAGGCTCTCGGTGCGGCAAAATGGACCCGTTTCCGGTGAACCGAGCCGAGAAATCTGCATCCGGATGTTTGCTGGAGGAGCAAAGGAGGCGACCTATTTCCCTACAGAGGAGAGCAGCCTCCGAACCGGTGCGACAGTTTCGAAAAGATTACGGGACCGTATTAAATTCGATCGGATCTTCGAGTGCGAGCCGCGTTTTTCGAAATCCCGGGACTGCAGAAATATCCGCAGTCTATTTATTCGCAGGCGAGGCGGAACAAGCGAACCGTGAATTCCTTGGGAAACTGACACGATCCGCTGTCGTTCTTGTCTGCCCCGATTCCCCGGCCGTTTCTGTTCCTTTTTCGAGCACAACTGGCGTTGTCCCGGGCTCGCTAGGTGTCCTCGAGATGCGTCGGGACACCGGTCTGCACTTAACCCGTTGAATTTTCGAGTCCCCTGAACGTTCTCGCCTCCCACCCCCCGTTCCCCGAGTTGATCTCGTTCGTCGGACCGTCGGCCGATACTTTGTCCGGCCGGTCTAACACCGTTAGATCCTCTTGGTCGGCTTCGAAGACCCATTTTCCCCGGCTCGCAGCTGCTGCACTCGCGGTCCTCCGACTTTGCATCGGCAAACCGGAGGACTCCCCCGGCTCCCGTCTTCAATTTTCAATAGAGCCAGCCATCTTGGAACTTCTGGGAGCACGGAAGATGATCTTCCAGGGTTCTTCGGGGACTCCCCGACCTGCTCTCCCACCCCCGTGATCCTCGGGACACACCGAGCTCGACTGCAAGCTTCTCTACAGGATCCGTGTGTCTAGTTGCTTGGCAACCTAGGCTGAAAAATCGCGTGCCGCTTCGTTCCTGGACGCGATCCAAGCGATCCCGGATCCCCCACTTCCGGTTAGGTCTTATGTAGAACGCGCGGGGCGCACTTGTTGCGTTTCGCTAATGAATCTTCTGTCGCGAGCCCATCGATTCCGCGAACAGGTGGTTAGCAGCCGTCCGGGCGAGTTGTTTGCGCGAGGACGGACGTCCGTTTAGGCTCGTTTTTCCCCGTCGAGCATCGATCCGCGCAACCACCCCGCGTGTCCCTCGCCGTGCGAATCGTGTGTGCGTCTCCCCCCCACCCCCGGAATCGATTCCGGTGTTGTCGGGGCTGTACGTTGTCCGGAGGAGACTCCGTAAACAGGAGTTTCGAGGCTTCCTTCTATGGTTGGCTCCCGCTTCCGCACGTCCCGCCCCCCGCGAATCGATATAGCAGCCCCCTGGAATCGAGGTGTCACTTCTTCTTCGCGGAACTCGTTAACCTGTCTCGCCTCGCGCCAGTCGATCGCGCAGCACCGACCGGAAATGGAAATCCCGCGGGAGAGGCAGAGGGCACGTCTTCCGAGACACCGGGGGAATTTAATTGGCTCCGTGGTCGATTTATCCGACACCGAAAAACCCTGGACATCTTGTCCCCCCTCCCCGACTGCTGGAAATTTCATCTCGCACGGTTTCGGAGAAGATCGTTGAATGATTTTCTGGTCCACAGCTCGGAGAAGAGTGACGGCGTCGATCTACGGGGGTAGGGGTGCGACGCGACAGGAAGAGTGGAAAACGACAGTGGTCCGACGTTAGGCGTTTTCTGGCTCCGAAAGCACTCCGGAGGTGTTCGGCTATAATTGAACGGCTGGCGACCGCTTGTCCAGACCTCGGACCGTCAACGAACCCCTGATTCCCGTGCGCGGCTGTTCGAACGAACGGATTGTCGGCTGTCAGAAAGGGTTGATCGATACGGGCCCGTCTCCCTCCGATTGTTTAGATCACTCTGGAGAGCACCAGGACCGACGACAGGGCCGTCATCATCAGGGAGTTCCGCAGGTCCCTCGATGCCGCGGATACTATCGCCACCGCGCTGTTGCACGCCTCCGGTGCTGGGTCTGCAACAGGAATTTCGATAATTAATTCGAGCTGCACCTCGCTGAATCGAATGATAGAGGGTACAGCTGACAGTCGTCCAGGACAATCAGGACTTCCGTACAGACCTTCCTAACTTTCAGAATTATTTAGTAGCTGATTTAAGTTGAAATTCCAGAAAAATATCTAGGAACAATTATAATCCAATGCAACTAACATTCCCACCACTCATGAACGTACATCTTACTACTTGCGAGGGTCTATGTGGTTCATGAAAGTAATTTATTTTTCAGGATTACCCAATCTTCCAATTACGTCACCGAACCGACTGATAGAGGGTCCAGCTGTCAGTCGTCCTTGATTATCAGGACTTTCATACAGACCTTCCTAATTTTTAAAATTATTTAGTAGCTGACCAAGTTGAAATCCCAGAAAAACCTCTACGAATAATTATAGACCATAGCAACTAACATTCCCACCATTAATAACCACATATCCTACTACTTTCTGGTCTATGCAGTATATGAAACTAATTTATTTTTCAAGGTAGCTGATCTAAGTTGAAATCCCAGAAAAACCTCTAGGAACAATTATAATCCAATGCAACTAACATTCCCACCACTCATGAACGTACGTCTTACTACTTGCGAGGGTCTATGTAGTACATGAAAGTAATTTATTTTTCAGGATTACCCAATCTTCCAATTACGTCACCGAACCGACTGATAGTGGGTCCAGCTGACAGTCGTTCTTGACTATCAGGACTTTCATACAGACCTTCCTAACTTAGCTGATTTAAGTTGAAATCCCAGAAAAACCTCTTCGAACAATTATAATCTAATGCAACTAACATTCCCACCACTCATGAACGTACATCTTACTACTTGCGAGGGTCTATGTAGTACATGAAAGTAATTTATTTTTCAGGATTACCCAATCTTCCAATTATGTCACCGAACCGACTGATAGAGGGTCCAGCTGACAGTCGTCCTTAACTATTTGGACTTTCATCCAGACCTTCCTAATTTTTAATATTATTTAGTGGCTGACCAAGTTGAAATCCCAGAAAGACCCCTACGAATAATTATAAACCATAGCAACTAACATTCCCACCATTAATAAACACATATCTTACTACTTTCGGGTCTATGCAGTATATGAAACTAATTTATTTTTCAAGGTTTATCCAATCTTCCAGTCTGAGGATTAATTAGTTTCCTGCAGGGATCATAACTGTTATAAGCAGAAAGAATGATATAGAACAGAATAAGGATTATAATTAACCGAAAATTTTTTCTCTTGTTGGCAAATGTTATCGTGCAGAGAAATTCATTTCGATCATTTATAACAGTTATCAATGGGAGAAATTTATTTGGATCGCTCATAACAGTTGTCAATAGGAGAAGATAATTTCGGTTGCTCATAACAGTTGTCGATGAGAGCAATTTATTTCGATCGTTCATCACAGTTATAGATAGGAGAAATTTATTTCGATCGCTCATAACAGTTATACGATGAGATAAATTTATAATAGTTATTGATGAATGAAATTTGTAATAGTTATTATTAAATACTACAGCTTTCAAAATGGTACACAATCAATTATCAAAGACAGTTAACAAATAGATTTTGTATTGTTCTTATGGTCTGTTGATTCGTCTTGTCGTACGGAACCTTCTCAATGAATTTCTCAGGCTTGCTCCACCCGAAAAAGAGCAGACAACTCAAAAATTAAATAAGCAACCGAAATGAATTTTCTCACCAATAATTATTATGAACAAGTGGAAAGAAATTCGAGCATCGATAACTGTTATGAGCAATGGAAATAAATTTCTCTCATTGGTAACTGTTACGATTAGACTGCGGATCTTTATGCATTTATAGGAAAATTGAGTAGATGAAATTCGAAATTGTTGGAAAATTTTAAAAATTGATGACGTCAATATATGATTATCTCCTCTATTAAAATCATTAAGGGAAGAAACTACAACATTCAATTTAGTTTCTATTTCTTGCAATCGATGCAGACAATTTTTATTTTGCATAAAGATCCGCAGTCTAGTTTTGAGTGATCGAAATGAACTTCTCTCATTGATAACTGTTATGAGCGATCGATATAAATTTCTCCCATTGATAACTGCTTCGAGCAATCGAACATTTTTCTTCATCGATAACTGTTATGAGTGATCAAAATAAATTTCTCTCATTGATAACTGTTATGAGCGATCGAAATAAATTTCTCCCATTGATAACTGCTTCCAGCAATCGAACATTGTTTCTTCATCGATAACTGTTATGAGTGATCAAAATAAATTTCTCTCATTGATAACTGTTATGAGCGATCGAAATAAATTCCTCCCATCGATAACTGTTATGAGTGATCAAAATAAATTTCTCCCATCGATAACTGTTACGAGCGATCGAAATAAATTTCTCTCATCGATAACTGTTATGAGTAGACTGCAGATTTTATGCATTCATGGCAAAAATGAGTAGCTGCAATTTAAAACAGAGGACAGATTTAAAAAATTTAAGAACATCAATGTATTAGTTGCTGCTTATGAACATTATTAAAGAATGAAAGAAATTATTATTTGGACCTTGTTGGTTGCTGTTGATGCATACAATTTTTATTTTGCATAAAGTTCCGTAGTCTTGTTATGAGCGATCGAAATAAATATCTCTCATCGATAACTGTTATGAGCGATCGAAATAAATTTCTCTCATTGATAACTGTTATGAGCGATCGAAATAAATTCCTCCCATCGATAACTGTTATGAGTGATCAAAATAAATTTCTCTCATCGATAACTGTTATGAGTAGACTGCAGATTTTATGCATTCATGGCAAAAATGAGTAGCTGCAATTTAAAACAGAGGACAGATTTAAAAAATTTAAGAACATCAATGTATTAGTTGCTGCTTATGAACATTATTAAAGAATGAAAGAAATTATTATTTGGACCTTGTTGGTTGCTGTTGATGCATACAATTTTTATTTTGCATAAAGTTCCGTGTCTTGTTATGAGCGATCGAAATAAATATCTCTCATCGATAACTGTTATGAGCGATCGAAATAAATTTATCTCATTGATAACTGCTTCGAGCAATCGAAAATTTTTTCTTCATCGATAACAGTTATCGAGGACGATCCAAATTTTTGGACACTAACAACTGTAACCAAAAAGTATAAAAATCGATATTCTTTAATCATTTTGTTCTTAGAATTTTTTTCTTTATACTCTGTGTAGGTTATCTTAAATTTCAATAATAATCAACTTTTTATCAATGATTTTTATCGTAGAAAATTGTTGGTCCTTGCTTTCATGCACTCTCTACAGTAGTAAGAGATGTGTACATGAGTGGCGGGTACGTTAGTTGCATTGGTACGCGAAAGTAATTTATTTTTAAGGATCATCCAATCTTCCAGTCTGAGGATTAATTAGGCCCCGGAAGGGGACTCGTTTGCTCGAACGTCTGGGATCTCCGAACCACCCTCGCTTGATTTCGCATTCTCTTTGACGGCTGATGAACCCACGAAAACGGCGAAGAATAAGGAACAAGGTTCTCCGGAGAGTCTTTGTGCCACAGCCGCGAGAAGGTACGCCGGAGGAGTCCGCGCGAAGATTGCGTCGCCGAGCCAAAGAATAAGGGAAAAAAATCGCCCGAAGGATAACGAGTTTCCGGCTGTTCAGGACCCCTCCCCGGCGTAATCACGCGATCGCAGTCACGCTTTTCGAACTGGCTGAACAAATATTTGCCCACCCCCGAGTGTCCGCGAGAGAAAAGAAGGAACCAAGTTTCCCCTGTCGGCCTTATTAAAATCACCGTTGATCACTTCCGCGAGATTAACAGGTTGACGGCCATTACGGACGATCTCGTGTAAAATCGCGACAATCCGTCGGCCCCGTTGAAGCAATTAAGGAGCGGCGATCGATGATAGTCGAATCACGCGATCGTGATTTACGGGGGGGCGATTTTATCCTGCTTCGCGAGAAGAGGCACGTACCTCTTTAGCAATTTTTTCCTGGAAAATGGATCGACGGAAATTTGCCAAACTTTCCAAGTGTGTTCTACAATGTCCAAAGAATAAGCGGATATTTTTTTCACCTTGTTTTACTGTCTCCTCGTTGCAGGGTGGAACGATGAAGAAAATGGCTATGGAAGAAAATGTACAAGTTTAAGGAATGGTCATGGTAATGCCAGTAATAATCATTTTCTCGGGTTGAACGTGAAATGTATGTTGAATCACGGTAACGCGTGGGGTAGTTATTAAAAGAAACCGGTAGCAGGCAGTTACGATCCGATTAAAGGGTGAATTAAGTGTCCCGTTAATTAAAAGCGGGGCTGGGAAACAGCGAGCATTCTAATGACCTGGCCCGTTCCGCTGGAACGTTCAACCGTATATTAAATCACCCTTAAGTTGTGCCATCAACTGCGCACCAACATCTTTCGCGAGCCTAATCGTTTGAATACCACGATCGCACTAAACCACGAAAAGAATCTAGTGCACCAGTCAAGTTCTCGCACTACCTCCTTTTACACGAAACAACTTAGCTACTTAGAAACTTAGAGAGATGTAATTTCATACACTTGTTAAATGCTATCATGTCTCAATATTAACAAAACATTAATCTTCCAACATTAGTAGGTTCCGAGATATAGGACCTCACTGACTGACTGACTGACAGGACATCAGAACCTTTTGGGTACTTCCCATTGACCTACAAACTTGAAATTTGGTAGATAGGTACACCATAACAAATACTCGGAGGAATAATGATCAAGATTTGAAATTTTACACCTTAAAGGGGTTGTATTGAATAAAAAGCATTACGAAATAGGTACGTGGGATAGAACATAGCAGCATAACATACATAAGTATACGTTTTATTAGCCTCGAAGTCGCAACAAATACTGATGAAAACAACAATCGCTCTAACGTACACAAAAGAAACTGCACCGAGCATCGTCTATAGCGGCGAGGGACAAACGGATCCGAGCGTCGCCGGCAGAGTGTTAATCTTCGATACATTGAATTTGGATTTTGTCTTGCAGATTAGAAAAGGATTTTTTTATTTGATACCTACTTGATAATTGGTGGAATTTCAACAAAAATTGATGAAATCCCAACAAAAACATCCTACAAACAGGAGCAAAGGTCCTATAGCCGTAAAAAGTTATGAGATCAAACAAAATACGGCCAAGTTCTTTAGCTTAGAAATACCTCTTGTAATACTGAAAAAGCGTTTGTAAAAATGTGCTTAAAAGAACGCTATTAAATTTTTAAAGAGTTGCACGGAGGGCTAAAGTATTCAAACTTGGCCGTTACATTTTAAACCAATGGCCATAAAAGGTGTTAGGCAGCGGCCAAGTTTGAATAATTTAGCCCTCCATGTAACTCTTTAAAAATTAAATAGCGTTCTTTTAAACTAATTTATACAAACGCTTTACCCAGTATTGCAAGAGTATGTCTCCTGTTTACAGGATGTTTTTGTTGGGTTTTCTTTCCAGAAAATAAGGTGAAGTGTCCTATGCCTGGACAGCATGTTTTTCTATTTTAAATTTTATCACTTTAAATAAACAAAAACAATTTCTTAAGAGTTTTAACATACAGTTCAGAGTTTGTAAAGTAATTTAAAATTAAAAAATCATTGTTTAGGTTAGTATCTTAATTGTATTAACAAGAATAATTCAAACCTATAGTTGGACATATTAAATCCAATCTAAGCTAGTACCTGGACAGAAGTAAAGCCTATATCGGGACAAATTCAATTTACGAGTTGATCGAGCGAACATAACCTAAAACGTTGGTTGGTGGCGCTGTTGCCCATGACGAATAGAAGATGCTTTGTGTAATATGTAGTATTCTTATCATAGATTATAGTATTGTATTATTTAACCAAATATATATTTATTTTCATTTACTGTTTTAATAAAACTTGTCATAATACAACTTTTAAGGTTAGGTAGTAACACTGATAGATTTAAGATGTAAACATAAAGTATTATTGACGTCACAACCGGAATACATTTTCTACATAAGTTATTCAAGCTAATAGAAGACTAATTATACGTACATGTAGTTAAATAATTTGCAAACAATGCGTTGATTTTATTCATAAACACGTGTCCGGCTTCAGGCGTAAGCAGATTGCGTATAAGCTTAGAGTGGGACAGCTACTGTCATCGCGTCCCAGTATGGAGTACTTATATTTGAAAACGGTCCTAATCTTGGACATCTAATATTTGGATTAATAATTATTATTTACGTTAAGGTTGATTGCCAATTTATTTTAAAATATCAATATTATTATGCGTCATAATTATTTTTTGTCTGAGGGCTTAAATTACATATTTTTTTCTAACACAAGTTCGTACTATAAATGCACATGATTCGCATGTAAATAGACTATTTTGTATACTGTTTTCAGATGAACTTTGAGTTCATTTTTAAATTTCAATTGATGTCTTAATGAAATAATATTCACACCTACTTGTAGCTAAGGCCTCAGAATATATAATATAATTATTTAATCTCTTAATTACTGATTTTACTATGAAAATTCAATTGTCCAGATTTAGATATCACTTTTGGACTGTCCAGACTTAGATCACTTCACCTTACTTTAGAGCAGTTAACATACAATAAATAATTGTAGTAGGAACTGTGATACCGGGACAGTAGTAGAGAGGATTGAATAAACAAGTGAAAAAGAGGAAATGGGTGACATTCCCTGGACTTCCGGCCGGGACGGGCTGGCCGCATGCGGGTCACGGTGACCCAGGATGGTCTCCTGTGGTCGGGCCATTCCCCATGGATCCTTGGCAGCTCGGTTTCCGAGCATGATCGACCGAGTCTCCCTAAAAATTTCATTTCAAGGCTCCCCTCGGCCTCTCTCCGATTCCGATCGATCCTCTAACCCTGACCCGAATTCCGCTCGCAGCCCGGCTGCGAGAGACCGTCCCGGAGGCTGCTGGGACAGGGATTGGAAATCATTTTTCCGTGGAACGCGGTCGCACGGTCCGCCCCCGCGCTCGATCCAACCGAACAATAGGTTTAATCCGCGACGGATCTCAAATAAACAGAACGGTGGAATTACAGGACGAGCGGGGGTGGCCAGCCGGGAGAGCAAGGAGAGTTCCGGGGGATGCTCGGTGGTAGAGGACGAAAGGGGTTCGACGCGTAGCAGAACGCGTCACGCGACCGCGGAGGATAATGAAACACGGAAACCTCGGCAAGGGACACAGGAAATCTGGTCGATATCGATCGCGAGGACTTGAATTATTTATCGACGGACCGTGACGGCTGCGATGAGGACGCCGAGATCTGTGAACGAGCTTGCAACTGGTATTTCGAGCCATCGTGACGTACCGGGTGTCACTCGCCGAGCTTAAAACAGTTGGCCCTATCCCACAGCTATCCGTTTCCTACCCCCAACCTGCTTTCTCTTCAAGTAGCGCGCCTTAACAGGAAGGTATTTCAATTTTCTTGGAAGCGGCCAGGGAGATTATATTAAATTGTCGCGCAAGGACGACTGTCCCGGGTTCCTCGAGGATGTCCACTAATAGGGACACCGTGGAATTCCAGAATTAGTGTGGTAGCTACCTGGGACGCCCTTCAGCCTAGGCAGAAACTCGTTCCAGAACGCGCAGGACGTGGTACGCGGTCCTTTGCCCAGACCGGCTGTCTCCGCGTCGAAAATAAAGTACTGCGGCTGATCCCTCGAATACGGCGGCCACTCAGACTCCTCCTTTGTTGGTTTGCTGAAACATAATCGCAAGGGAGCGAGTGTAGCGCAGCGTTTTATTTATCGCGTCGTAAAAGTTGTGGGGCGATGTACAAACTCGTAATGGAATAATGTTTGGTTAACTTGCTGGTGCTCTTCTGAAGGTCGTGGGGTGTCGGACAGGGTTACCATATTCTAGTCTCGCCAGGCAGAGGTGTGCTAATTCAATTACATTGTAATTCAATTACGTAATTGAATTACATTGTATTTCAATTAATAGTAATTCAATTACGTCGTAAATGAATTACTATATAATTCAAATACAACGTAATTCAATTACTAAGTATTTTAGTCAGATTTGTAATTGAAATACAATATAATTGAAACACAATGTAATTGAAATACAATATAGTTGAAATACAATATAATTGAAATATAATATAATAAAAATATAGCTCTCCAAATTATAGCCCAGAACTTGGAAGAACTTGCGATATATTTTTATATTTTTCTTTCATATACAGTAACCGCGGGTTTACTGTCGAACAGCTGTGTTCTGCACGGACAGTATTCCCGCAGTGACATCATTTTTTTCACAATGTAACACCAATATTTAATCTTCTTTATTTTTCATTATTATTTTATGGAACTTTCGCCAACATATTCGTGGCATTTTTCTAATGCAAAATGGTACCAAACACGATATAATTTCAACTGTATTTAGTGGTGTAATCGACGATGAAAGTTTCGAACGCAACAAAGAAAAGCGTATTGGAAAGAAAGAGACGCGGTTGTCGAGTCTTACATTGTCGAGAATTACATTGTAATTTAATTGACTGAAGATCTGAATTATAAATTACAACATAATTGAATTACAATTTAATTCAATTACAATGCATTTTATAATTCTGCTCCATTGCAATTACGAATTAAATTGTAATTTAATTGACTGAAGATCTGAATTATAAATTACAACATAATTGAATTACAATTTAATTCAATTGCAATGTATTTTATAATTGTGCTCCATTGCAAATACGAATTACATTGTAATTTAATTGACTGAAGATCTGAATTATAAATTACAACATAATTGAATTACAATTTAATTCAATTACAATGTATTTTATAATTCTGCTCCATTGCAATTACGAATTACATTGTAATTTAATTGACTGAAGATCTGAATTATAAATTACAACATAATTGAATTACAATTTAATTCAATTACAATGCATTTTATAATTCTGCTCCATTGCAATTACGAATTACATTGTAATTTAATTGACTGAAGATCTGTATTATAAATCACAACATAATTGAATTACAATTTAATTGAATTTGTAATTATAATTCTGGAGTAATTCAATTGTAATTCTGCACAAGTCTGTCGCCAGGTCCCTTACCCTTCCGCCCCTCGCCCAGCTGCGCAGCGAAGCCCGCCTTTGCTTCCTCCACTCTTCCCACTAACACTGATGCGTACCACGTGGAGCAAGCTAAGTGGCGTTAGTCAGCGTTAATGGGAAGAGTGGGAAGATAGGGCGAGGGGCCGAAGGGTAAGGGGCCTGGCGAGACTCGCATATGGCAACCCTGGTCGGGACACATTCGCCAATATGGCGGCGATCGTATGGCGGATCGATCGATGCGATTATCAACAAGTTTTACCGATCGGTATATTTTCAAATGATTATTCCATTCACTGTGTTTTTCCAGCGTGCAGCGTGAAAAAGGTTTGCTTAATGACGTAACCGAATGATGATAAATACTGATTGATCGCGAATTAGAGATTCCGGCGGCAGCAGGTTTTAATTGAATCCGCCGGCGCGAAGCAACACGAGTAACCGATTTGTCCGTCGATAATTAATCCGAGTTACACGACCGGGTACACGGCAGCTGGTTAACTAGGCTCGTTTAAAATTATTAACAACGCGCTAACAAACTGTGTACACCGCGGCAACGGTCGGCCGTGTATTAATTATTGGGAGAAGCCCGACGGACGTTTAAATATTTCACCGGCAATTTTCCGTTCGTCGATTAATCATTGTCGATCCGTTTTCCCCGGGTTTTTCCGTGTCTCCCGTGGAGAACGATTTCAAAATTAGCGTAGGATTACCGAGCATCGTTCTCATCTTTGTGAACGGTGATCCGCGTAAAGGTCGGAGGTCACGAGGATTAACATTGAACGTTCGTTAAAAAAATGGATCGGAGAGTGGAATTTAATCGATATTCGAAGGACGAGGCACTCGAAAGGACGGAAAACGAGGCGACAAGAAGGATCGCGGCCGACAAACGACCGCTGACCGATTGGTGGCGGCGTCCAGCCTGTTTGTATCGGCGTCGTTAAATAATTCCTGGCTAACCCAGATTGAAAAGCCGCGACGAGCGAACGTGTGTCGTTCATATTTAATCGTTGTCGTCAAATACAGCGCGCCACTTTCTCGAATTAACACGGCTGTCCGACTTCTCAGCTGACTGGCGTGATTCCGCAGCCGTTCCCGCGGAATTATTTATCGGAGTCTGATATAGGACGCTTGTTGCTATTTTTGTAGCCGATGCGGACCGTTTCACGCGTCCTTTTTAATGAAATTGCGATGTTCCATAGAGCCACTGAACCGAAAAATTTGTTTCTTCGCGAAATCCATCATGGAGGTCGTCGAATTCAACTGCGAATAATTTAGCAAATTTATTTTATGTTCGAACGATCGGAAATGATATCGTTCACTGCGGAATGATCGAACATGCGTGTAATTAACGCGTGGCTTGGTACGATTTGTTTGATATTTAGATTAAAAATCGCGAGACGGGGACAGTATAATGGCCGACGATATTAGGTGCCGATCCAAGCGCCGCGCTCCCTCCCCATGCAAGTCAAATTTGTTGCTCCGCGCTCTGTCTCTTCTTTCCCGCTCGACCTTTCGTCGTCACGGAATTCTCGAGGAGGCTCCTCGTTCAACCGAGTTACATCTCAAACGAGGACGGACGTGAATATGAAATGCAATTTTAAGCGACCGCGAGAGGGACCAGCTATTAAATAACCGGGGCGGAATCGACAGCCCACAATCCAGAGCAATTTTTACGGACTGTCCCCTCGAGCAGACGTCCTCCCTGTCTTGACACGGTGTTCCACTTAATTTTAAATATGGTTACGTTCCCTCGAATAATCTCGTAAGACAAGAAACACTTTTACGATTTCGATAATTGTACAGGGTGCACGAAAAGTAATGGTCATCCGTTGTAGGGGTGAATCTACACCATATTGTTTATAACAAAGAAAATTGTGTTTTACATCAACACCTTTCATTCATTCAGAAAAGAAACAGTTTGAAAGAAGCCACATATACGACGTCATCGCGCATCGTCTCCCTCAGAGTTGAGCACAAAATTTCATCAACGATTGACGAATAAATTTTTACTTCAATTAATCGCAATTAACAATTCATCTGCCAGTTTAGTCGTTAATTCCGATTAACGATTACATTCCATTCAATTGTAATCGTCAATCGGATGATTGATTAATGATTAACTGCTGAAATTTCGAAATGAAATACGGAATCAAAACTATATGAATACTGAAAAAAATCTAAACTGAGTGCAGGTGTATTGTCATTTGGCCTATAATACAAACTCTGTTTACGTGCTTTTACGATTTGTGTGTCGATGATTTTTTTTTTAATCTACGATTGACGATTAACTTCATCAATCGATTGAATCAGTCTCCGATTTTTCGATGATTTCTTTTTTCAATCAACGATTAACGATTAACTTCATCAATCGATTGAATCAATTGTGGATTTTTCAATGATTACCTTTTTTAATCGTAGACATTAATCAATAAATCTTGATTACGACACGCACACGATCATGGACTGTCTCATCGAAACGGTCGTGTGGACTGTAGTGGTATACATATAGGCTTTTGTCTATACGTATAATTATACCTAATCAAATCTTCCATGAACTTTAACAACTTATGTCTCAATAACTATTTGTTTGCGACACGTGGCTCCTTTCAAACTTTTTCTCTCCTCGGTGAGTAAAAGGTATTGATGTAAGAACAAACTTTAACACTAAACCTACCGGAGCACTAAAAGCGATAAAAGTGTTTTGGCTTATGAAAATGACAAGGCTCTATTTATTTAAATTTTGTACAATTTTTAATAGAATATGTGCTTGGATAAAGAAAGTTATTGGACCAATTTCCATGTAAGCAACTAAATAATTTTAATAATTGTAAACTGAAAAATATAATACCGGTCATTTGACCGGTTTTGGCTTATGAAAATGACAAGGCTCCATTTATTTAAATTTTGTAGAATTTTTAGTAGAATATATGCTTGGATAAAGGAAGTTATTGAATCGATTTCCATGTAAGCACCTAAATAATTTTAGTAATTGTAAACTGAAAAATATAATACCGGTCATTTGACCGGTTTTGGCTTATGAAAATGGCAAGGCTCCATTTATTTAAATTTTGTACAATTTTTAATAGAATATGTGCTTGGATAAAGAAAGTTATTGGACCAATTTCCATGTAAGCAACTAAATAATTTTAATAATTGTAAACTGAAAAATATAATACCGGTCATTTGACCGGTTTTGGCTTATGAAAATGGCAAGGCTCCATTTATTTAAATTTTGTACAATTTTTAGTAGAAAATGTGCTTGAATAAAGAAAGTTATTGAACCAATTTCCATGTAAGCAACTAAATAATTTTAGTAATTATAAAATGAAAAATATAATACCGGTCATTTGACCGGTTTTGGCTTATGAAAATGGCAAGGCTCCATTTATTTAAATTTTGTACAATTTTTAGTAGAATATGTGCTTGGATAAAGTAAGTTATTTAATCAATTTCCATGTAAGCAACTCAATAATTTTAATAATTGTAAACTGAAAAATATAATACCGGTCATTTGACCGCCAGTGGTAGGTTTAGCGTTGACAACAATTTTCTTTGTCATAAACAGATTTGCGGCAAGTTTTCTTTACAAATTTCCACCGATCCAGAGGCGTAGATTCACCCCTTCGACGGATGACCATTACTAGAGGTGTACGAGAACCCGAAATATCGGGTCGGGACGGGAACACGAAATTTTTTCGGGATCGGGACGGGTACCCGAAAATTTCGAGAACCCAGTAATCATTTACAATTCGTTTTAATGAATACATTCATTGTTTCGGATTTTTTATTCTTGATGTTTTCGAGATTGAAAGAATGTTGTCCATCACGAATTCTTTTCAAGAGTTTCTTATGTCATATTCTCGAAATTGTCGGTAACTTGATTTCTTCGGGAATCTCGAAAGTTTCGGGGATCTCGAAATTTTCGGGAACCCGACTAGACTTTTTCTCGACTCGTCCCGACCATCGGGTTTCCGATATTTCGGGTTCTCGCACACCCCTAACCATTACTTTTTCTACACCGTGTACAATAAAAAATGTAAAGCTACTTATTTCGATGGATCTAACGTTGAACGGTCCTTCGCTGTGTTTCGCTGAGTTCGAATGTTAAATTGAGTTGTGTAAATGTTCGGTGGGTGGAAACTTACCCTGTGTAGGCGAATTTCGAGAAGGAGAGTATCATCCTCAGGGACAGGTCTCGTTCCTTATCGCTGTAGGTCAAGGAGGTGTTCAGGGGATGGCCGAACACGTACTCTACCTCGTCCCCGTGCATCACGCCCATCCACTCGCCCCATAGGTTCGTGCTTGTCCTCTGTAACAGGGTGGTTTAAACCGGTTTGCATGAAACGCTCGTTCAAACATTTTCTCTGATCCCGCACGTGCACGCCGATCGCTTTTGACACGGGAACCATGTTGATAATAACCGTTCAACAGTGCTGACAGCTTGCCAATATTCATCTACACCGGTGGGCTTTATCGTGCGGGACGAATTTTTTGTGAAACAGTCTCTTTCGCTGCGCCGTGATCAATGTATCGGATTATTAAGAAACTTAATCGAACGTCATCCGACCGTCAATCAGAAATTAAAAGGACAAAACGCAATACAACGAAATTTACTCGAGAACTAATTTAGGGGATTGAAGTGGGGTTTTCTCAAGTAAATGGCGAGTCGACCTCAGGCTCTTTGTAAAGTCTTACAGCCTGGTTGGGGTCGCGTCGGTACAAGGGGTAAAGAGTCTTTGGGGATCACCGAAGCGTCAGGTCAGCGCCAGAAAATTGCAGGTCGCCTCGGGGGCGATCGAAAATCGAAGCAGGTTCGCCTTTGTTAAGAAATTTCCGCGGGAGACTCGGCCGCAACGGGGACAGACGCTTGTCAACGTTCCTCAACCGGCGAAAACGGCGTGCGGTTGACGGGGCGCGAGACACCCACCCCATGGGAAATTCCGCCTCTGTAATCACAATTTTCCGACGAGTCGCGCGGTAATAGACACGTGCGGATGAATCTCCACCGCCTCCGATTAATTTCCAATCCCTGGCCACCTGCCTCGGAGCCAGGGCTCTCGAAAAAATTACAGTGACAAGGATCTTAAGGCTCGTGGGAGGGAGGAAAGTGGCCTTGATCGATCGATCCTCCGTCGCAATAAGGCGGGGCCAGATGTTTCCGACGGGGAATCAGTTAAGGCTCTGACTTAATCTTGTGACAGGGATCCGGTGCTCGGGGATGAAATGCATTCTGCAGATAAGAATTATCGCCGCTTGTTTGCAGACGCGGCTCTGTACTCCCGCTGGCAATCAATATGGCCGCGATCGCGGAACGGGTAGATCGATAAACTAGCTTCTCCGTCGGTAATATCGCAAGCTACAAGATTGTTAGTGAGTCAATATTCAAAGTATCGTTGTAACCAGCGACCTAAAATAACAGTTATTCTAAAATTTTATACGATAAAGATCATTGATAAGAAGTTGATTATTATTGAAATTTATGATAATCTACACGAAATATAAAGAAAAAAATTCGAAGGACAAAATGATTAAAAATATCGATTTTTATACTTTTGGTTACAAGTAACAGTTGTTAGTGTCTAAAAATTTCTTCCTCCTCTATAACTGTTATCGACGAAGAAAAACTTTCCATTGCTCAAAGCAGTTATCAATGAGAGAAATTTATTTATATCGCCCATAACAGTTATCGATGAGAGAAATTTATTCGTATCGCCCATAACAGTTATCAATAAAAGTTTATTTCGATGACTCATAACTAGACTGCGGATCTTTATGCAAAATAAAAAATATTTGCATTGACTGCAGGACACAGGAGCCAAATAAAAATTGTGCTTTTCTTTTTATCCTTAAATTTTCTTAATTCGTCCACTACTTTAAATTGTGCGTGTCCATTTTCATCATAAATGCATTATTATTTCTAGACTGCGGATTTTATGCATTTATGATAAAAATGAGTACGCCTAATTTCTGACAGTAAAAAAATTTGAAGAATTTAAATACACTTCTATATTAGTTTTAACCTATTAAATATATTCAACAAGAAATTAAATATTTATTTCATCCCAGCTTGTTGTAATTTAGGTATAAAGTTTTTATTTTGCATAAAGATCCGCAGTCTAATTATTTCTCTCAACGATAACATTTACCAACAAGAGAAAAAATTTTCGTCGATGAAATATGCTTGTTATTCGGGTTATTCCATCACTTTTTTCCTTTTTGGTTATAACAGTTATGGTTGTAACTTTGCGAAAGAGAAATCGGAGGACAATGTAAGGTGAAGTGCCCTAAGTCTGGACAGTCCAAAAGTGATACCTAAATCTGGACAATTGAATTTTCATAGTAAAATCAGTAATTAAGAGATTAAATAATTATATTATATATTCTGAGGCCTTAGCTACAAGTAGGTGTGAATATTATTTCATTAAGACATCAATTGAAATTTAAAAATGAACTCAAAGTTCATCTGAAAACAGTATACAAAATAGTCTATTTACATGCGAATCATGTGCATTTATAGTTCGAACTTTTGTTACAAAAAAAGATATAATTTAAGCCCTCAGACAAAAAATAATTATCACGCATAATAATATTGATATTTTAAAATAAATTGGCAATCAAACTTAACGTAAATAATAATTATTAATCCAAATATTAGATGTCCAAGATTAGGACTGTTTTCAAATATAAGTACTCCATACTGGGACGCGATGACAGTACCTGTCGCACTCTAATCTTATACGCAATGTGCTTACGCCTGAAGCCGGACACGTGTTTGTGAATAAAATCAACGCATTGTTTGCAAATTATTTAACTACATGTACGTATAATGAGTCTTCTATTAGCTTGAATAACGTATGTAGAAAATGTATTCCGGTTGTGACGTTAATAATACTTTATGTTTACATCATAAATCTATCAGTATTACTACCTAACCTTAAAAGTTGTATTATGACAAGTTTTATTAAAACAGTAAATGAAAATAAATATATATTTGTTTAAATAATACAATACTATAATCTATGATAAGAATACTACATATTACGCAAAGCATCTTATATTCGTCATGGGCAACAGCGCCACCAACCAACGTTTTAGGTTATGTTCGCTCGATCAACTCGTAAATTGAATTTGTTCCGATATAGGCTTTACTTCTGTCCAGGTACTAGCTTAGATTGGATTTAATATGTCCAACTATAGGTTTGAATTATTCTTGTTAATACAATTAAAATATTAACCTAAACAATGATTTTTTAATTTTAAATTACTTTACAAACTCTGAACTGTATGTTAAAACTCTTAAGAAATTGTTTTTGTTTATTTAAAGTGATAAAATTTAAAATAGAAAAACATGCTGTCCAGGCATAGGGCACTTCACCTTAAATACCTTCGCTTATTTAAACAAATTTTTATATTCGACTGTGGAGGCAAAAGAGACCACTGCAGTTCGCTGCATGATCGCCGCCATATTGGACCTCGAAGACTGCATCCCCTCCCGAGGAACGAATAATTCCAAAACAACGCAATCTGAACTTCTGTTTTTAGAAATTATATCTGCATGTTTCCATCTACGTAATATCACAAATTTAGCCTTCTTCCGTTCGTGTTACGCCGATGTAATTTCCAGGGCGGATGCAGCGAAATGGGGCGGTAAATTTGGACGTTAATTATTAAAATTAGAAATTACCCGCAGCTTTTCTGTTGATGCAGGTGACCGGCGACACGGGCGAACAAACACGCAGACGTAACGACGTTATTTAAATCGTGCTGTTTGCCACGCGAACGCAAACTTCGCTCTGTTTGTGGATACGTCCGAGGACGCTGGCGAATCTCGACTGCTTCGTGGATTTTTTTGCGCGAGAGAAACGGCCCTGTAGAGCGTCAGGGGTGTAAGAACCATAGTTTCCTCCATCTCCGAATAATCTTCGAACACGGGGGACAATGGGGTTTATGATTTCCATTGAGCTTTCATCGAAGCGAAACGAATTGCCTTAAGACCATCCTTTGTGCTGGAATTCAATTAGGCTCCCGGAGAATAATAACACGGGTGGGCGAGGCTAATTAAAATTCGGATCGTCGTGACGGTCGAAGTCCTTTTGTTTCGTTGCTCGGGGGGTTGGGAATGGAGTTTTCAAGACTGGAATTTGCGCGAGGCACACAAAGTGGGGGCATGATGTGTACTATCTCGGAGAGACTCGTTTAACCTTTACGCGGACAACCAAAATAGTTTCGAAGTCGGGAGAATGGAGAACGATTCCATGATACTTTTAAAAGAATGTAAAATATGACGGGAGAAAATAGGGTAAACGGATGCTCTGCTGCCCACGCGAGGGTTACGTTCCGTTCGGATATTTCCCGCCGTAACCTCCTCCTACGCCGTTTATTTCGGGGAATTTATTCTATTTGCAGGCCCACGCCATTCCCCCGCGTAGGTCGCATTATCAACAAAGGCGTTTATTGATTCAGCCGGCGCAGCGGCCTGGTCCGCGTATCCTCGAATCCGTGGAGGTTCGTCCCGTCCGAGGTAACCGGCGATGCGACGCACAGTGGTGCCGATCGCGAATCTAGCTGGATAAAATTATTCAAACATTATTTTAAGACTCAAAGCCGTAGTTAAGTAGGTCATTGGATTCGTCTTGACATCGGTTACAACAATATGTAATAAAAAATACTTAGTGACATTTAAGAAATTAACATGACTTTTTTTTTATTAGAATAATAAAGTTTCGTGAAATTTTTTTATTGGGATTTATAGATGACTGTGTATCGATTAACTTTTGTTGGCAACATTTTCTTACTAGATTATCCGAAATGCTCAAAACATTGTGGTGACAATTGGGCATTTGCAATGAAAAGCTTCCGAACCGAACCTTTTCATTGCTTTAGCTGGCCAAAATTATTTATAATGTTTAACGACCCCGCAACGTTTTCAAATCACATATAATATCATTTTCTATTTGTTCAAGTATTATACAGGGTGGGGCGCCACATTTTGCCACCTCAAATATCTTTGTTGTTGTTAAAGATACGTCAAATGTCTGAAGGACAAAGTTGAATGATAAAATGGGGCTTATACGATACCAAAAAAATTTTTGTTTTTATGTAAATTTTTTTTAGAGATATGAAGGTGACCTTCATTTTGTTAAATGGAATGAGGTATTTTTTAATACACCAATAGATGCAGCTGGACATTCGTTATAAAAAAGTACTAACCTATGTATGTCGAAAAGTTAGTAGTTCAGGAGATATTTCAATTTAAATAACTCTAAAATACCATTACTGTCTTACTAAGACGTTACACAAGTAAGTAAACGTCAATTTCAATTTCAATGTCAATTTTTCAATTTCAATATCAACTCTTACTCTTCATTTTCAACTTCAATTTTTCAATTTCAACTTTAATTTCAACTTCAATTTCAACTCTTCCATTTCAACTTCAATTTCTACTCTTCCATTTAAATTTCAACTTTTCAATTTCAATTTCAACATCAAATTTTCCATTTCAACTTCAATTTCAATATCAACTCTTCAACTTCATTTCTAACTTCAATTTCAACTCTCCCATTTCAACTTCAATTTCTACTCTTCCATTTCAACTTCAATTTCTACTCTTCCATTTCAATTTCAAATTTTCAATTTCAATTTCAACATCAAATTTTCCATTTCAACTTCAATTTCAATATCAACTCTTCAACTTCATTTTCCACTTCAATTTTTCCATTACAACTTCAATTTTAACTCTCCCATTTCAACTTCAATTTCTACTCTTCCATTTCAACTTCAATTTCAACTTCAATTTCTACTCTTCCATTTCAATTTCAACTTTTCAATTTCAATTTCAACATCAAATTTTCCATTTCAACTTCAATTTCAATATCAACTCTTCAACTTCATTTTTAACTTCAATTTCAACTTCAATTTCTACTCTTCCATTTCAACTTCAATTTCTACTCTTCCATTTCAATTTCAACTTTTCAATTTCAATTTCAATATCAAATTTTCCATTTCAACTTCAATTTCAATATCAACTCTTCAAATTCATTTTCAACTTCAATTTTTCCATTACAACTTCAATTTTAACTCTCCCATTTCAACTTCAATTTCTACTGTTCCATTTCAACTTCAATTTCAATATCAACCCTTCAACTTCAATTTTTCAATTTCAATTTTTCAATTCGATGTCAATTTTTCAATTTCAATTTTTCAATTCGACGTCAATTTTTCAATTTCAATTTTTCAATTCGACGTCAATTTTTCAATTTCAATTCGTTACCATTACTGTCGTACTAACACGTTAGTGTTTACTTACTTGTGTAACATCTTGGCACGACAGTATTGGTATTTTAGAGTTATTTAAATTGAAATATCTCCTGAACTACTAACTTTTCGACATACATAGGTTAGTACTTTTTTATAATGAATGTCCAGCTGCATCGATTGATGTATTAAAAAATATCTCATTCCATTTAAAAAATGAAGGTCACCTTCATACCTCCATAAAAAAATTACATAAAAACAAAGATTTTTTTGGTATCGTATAAGCCCCATTTTACCATTCAACTTTGTCCTTCAGACATTTGACGTATTTTTAAAAACAACAAAGATATTTGAGGTGGCAAAATGTGGCGACCCACCCTGTATACAGTTTCAGCTGGAAATATTAGTTCTTCGCTGCTAATATCCTTCACAAATGTATCTTCTTTTCTTGCTCTTGTCAGAATATTCATCGAATTGTTTCATCGGACGTCCTCTACCAAAAGATTTTGCATCTACTATTTGTATACTTTTATTTGGAAACTGCACTTTACCGTCGAACCACTGTTCATTTTTGTTTAGAAATTCAGTTACACTACAGTAACTTTTCTGCCACCTGTTCTTTAAATTTACGCAAAATCTATCACACACTTTTTTAATACACTCCTTTCCATCGGCAGTACTGTCTTTTAAATTAAAATAATGCACTACATAATTATGTACACAAGCACTTCTTTTAGCAACGTTCACCTCACTGCGCCAAACATGAAATGGCTCCGCGCAAGAAATTTCAGCAGGCGCCACTAAAATGTAAAAAAACAAAGAAGGTTGATATAGGCCAGCGATAATTTTTTGTACGATGGTTCTACCATCTTTAATCTACGATTTGAGAGTGAAAGCATGACAAAGGATTGCAATGCTTCTTTTGTAACTCTACCTAAAGGTAAAGCAACTTGCTAAGACTGAAAATATGATGATTTACAAATAATGATACAGAATTCAATTATTTACGTAGATATTATTGGTTTTTCTGTGAAATATACAGGGTGTCCCAAAATTCCTGAACATCCCGGAAATGGGAGGAGTTTCCTGAGACCATTTGAAGTGACATTTTCCTTTGCAAAAATGTTATCCGCGGCTTTATTTAGGAGTTATTAACGAAAAACGCGGATCAATCAGACGCGCGCCAATTGTCGATTGGCCGTCTGTGCCAACTCGCGTCTACGTCGCGCTCTGATTGGTCTGTGTTTTTCGTTGATAACTCTTAAACAAAGCCGCGGATAACATTTTTACAAAGGAAAATATCGCTTCAACTGGTCTCAGGAACTTCCCATTTCCGGGATGTTCAAGAATTTTGGGACACCCTGTATAAGTACATAGCTTTCTTAGAATTATCCATATCCAACAAAGTAAAATAGGCACGTAAAAAATCGAAGGCAAGGTTCGTTCGGAACGCTTGAAACACGACTAGCGCGTGCAATGGTTTGCACCCGCAAAAGCTCATTTTCTATCTGCTTCAGAAGCATCTTATAACACTTCTTCGAGTAAATGACCAAAGACCCTTGATATTTGATTTTTGTCCAGGTATATTCGCATTCGGCACCACTGTGCGACGTCCCGACGAGGTTATAAAAAGGACGGCACGAGTGGGGAGAGCAGGTTCGATTTAATTTACTCGAATCGAGCCCGAGGTCGGACGAAATTATCCGGGCCACGTAATGGAGACCGATTCGGGAGGATCCGTAAAAATATTTCACCGAATGTCCCCGGTCGCTGGTCGCCCGAGGTCAGGAATGCGTAATAGAAACGTTGGTCCCTAGGGCAGCTCGCAATCTGAAATTTGTAACTTGCCCGTTGAAATTCATTATACACGTGACGTAACAGTTCAGGTAGAATCGAGTGAGATTATGTTGAAAGAGAAAAAGTTTTACGTAAGCTAACCCGTACGAGAGGTTCCTGAGTGACAGCCATACCTAACTAAACATAGCCAAACCTAATGAAAACTAACAGTACGATGGCTAATCGTGTGGTGGCCAACCGAGTGCAAAACTGAGTGCAGGAGTTATGCATGTCCGCGTAAGAGGTGTCTGACAGTACAACCTAACTACACGATAAAATCGACGACATAGCCAAAAGGGACCTAACTAGCAGGAAAAGCTGAAGCTGAACCAATTAGTTCGACTCGGAGCCAGAGGGAAAATCGGAGCCGAGCGTCATGGAGCCTAGTCCGGCCACAAAAGTGAGTACCCGACAACGCCTAGGTCCTAGGTAGCTCCTCCGCATCGTCCAAAGTAGTTTCCCCAAGCCAATTTTATCCCGTCGGCGGTTGGCTCGCATTTGCAAGTGGAAATTGCCATCCGTCCGCTCGTGTTATCGTTCCGGAACGTTTTGTACATTAATAACGGTATCCCGCATTACCAGCCATCCCCCGTACGCTGCGCGCTACCATCCGGCGCGCTAACTTCTTCGGGTTTCATCGAATGATTCGCAGCGGAATTAAGAACAGCTTGGCGTGTCCGAGGGGAAATGCGATTCAGTTCGGAAACTCCCGGATAAGTTGGTTCCCCGTTTAATTCGCCTCCGACGCGAAATGGATTAATGTTACACATCGCGCTCTCCCGTCCATCGGAGGAGGTTGGGGGGCCGCGACGGGAGAACGGGGATAGCGTTGTTTAACTTCCACCCCTCGGAGCATCGCGATGGTACGCGCGAGTGGATCACCGCATCACGTTCGGCGAGCGCGTCGAATTAATTTCGTTTTGAAATTGACGCCGGTTTTGCGAACGATTGCCGAAGTTTGATCACATCGTTATGAGTGTCCCCGCACGCAGTTCCATGGCCGCCGGGAAAACCAATCAATCATTTTGAGACGTTTATTTTACCCTAAACCCATCTCGATTCGACGGGATCGAAACTGTGGTCGGGGATTTAATTTCTATTTTTTGTTGGGATTGAATTTTGTTAGAGGTGAATAATATAGGGTAAAGGGTTGCTCAAGTCGTACCCCAAATGTGTTATTCTAAACTTGTGTTAATATTGATGTTATTTGTTATAACGAAATTAGAAAATCTATACGCTTTCACGTAAAATAAACTAAATCAATTTAAAAAGTAAACATAACCTAACTGAATAAAATTAACCCTTTGCACTCGGTTGTCCCCTCTGAGGCACCACTAAAATTGCTGTACCATTTTTCGAAATATTGTTTACATTATCAAATATATCGGTGTCTAATTAATTACTAAACATTTAACAATTGTATGAGGTGTTATACCAATTTCATATGCATCAAATTTCAAAAATCATAAGGAATGGAAATATTCTAGATCGAAAGAAATGTTTAATTTTCCAGTTAAAATAGCTCCGAGTGCAAAAGGTTAATTTCGTTTCGACCAAACGATTATGTAAATTCTACTGAATTTATATTTAATAAGGAACATAATTTTATCAATGATTTACTTGCAAGATTAACTACCAAACGTATGCAGACAATTATAAGAAAATTAAAATAAGCTTACTTGATGACAGGATTTATAATGAGGCTGGTTTATGGCAGACAATAATACGTAAAGCAACTTGGTTGACTCAGATGTATATTTGGTGCTGTTGTTGCTGTAGTTCGTTCAAAATTCAAGTGGTACGACTTGAGCACTGGTACGACTTGATCGAATTAGAAAGGACACGAAAACATGGACAACCCACCCCCGTTTATTCCTTCTCGATGTCTGATCAATGATTGACATGTACTACTTGCAGGCCGACTCGACGTTGATCTACACTACCTCGACCATTCGATTAGCAAAATATGCCATTCATTTGTCACAGAAATCTCTGGGGAGACGTAAAAGCTTGGATGTTATACAGAGTACGATCAATTACGGACACACACTACTTGCACTGGCCAACTTGACGTTGATCTATGCTACTTCGTGCAGTCCTTTCCTTACATCCAATTCCTTTTTATGAATTACAGCGTTTCTTTTATTTGCCGCAGTTTTTATTTTTTCCTTATTCTGCGTTGACGTTATTTCGACTGACGAGGTAGTACGACTTAGGAATCTCATGTGGGTGCGACTTAAGACACGGCACGTTCACGTATTAAGTTCGATTTAAAAAGTAAACATAACCTAACTGAATAAAATTAATTTCGTTTCGACCAAACGATTATGTAAATTCTACTGAATTTATATTTAATAAGGAACATAATTTTATCAATAATTACTTGCAATATTAACTACCAAACGTATGCATAAAATTATAAGAAAATTGAAATAAGCTTACTTGATAACAGGATTTATGACGAGGCTGGTTTATAGAAGACAATAATACGTAAAGCAACTTGGTTGACTCAGATGTATATTTGGTGCTGTTGTCGCTGTAGTTCGTTCAAAATTCAAGTGGTACGACTTAAGCACTGGTACGGCTTGATCGAATTAGAAAGGCCACGAAAACATGGACAACCCACCCCCCGTTTATTCCTTCTCGATGTCTGATCAATGATTGACATGTACTACTTGCAGACCGACTCGACGTTGATCTAAACTACCTCGACCATTCGATTAGCAAAATATGCCATTCATTTGTCACAGAAATCACTGGGGAGACGTAAGCTTGGATGTTATTCAGAGTCTGATCAATTACGGACACACACTACTTGCACTGTCCGACTTGACGTTGATCTATGCTACTTCGTGCAGTCCTTTCCTTACATCCAATTCCTTTTTATGAATTACAGCGTTTCTTTTATTTGCCGCATTTTTTATGTTTTCCTTATTCTGCGTTGACGTTATTTCGACTGACGAGGTAGTACGACTTAGGAATCTCATATGGGTGCGACTTAAGACACGGCACGTTCACGTATTAAGTTCGATTTAAAAAGTAAACATAACCTAACTGAATAAAATTAATTTCGTTTCGACCAAACGATTGTGTAAATTCTACTGAATTCATATTTAATAAGGAACATAATTTTATCAATAATTACTTGCAATATTAACTACCAAACGTATGCATAAAATTATAAGAAAATTGAAATAAGCTTACTTGATAACAGGATTTATGACGAGGCTGGTTTATAGAAGACAATAATACGTAAAGCAACTTGGTTAACTCAGATGTATATTTGGTGCTGTTGTCGCTGTAGTTCGTTCAAAATTCGAGTGGTACGACTTAAGCACTGGTACGGCTTGATCGAATTAGAAAGGCCACGAAAACGTGGACAACCCACCCCCCGTTTATTCCTTCTCGATGTCTGATCAATGATTGACATGTACTACTTGCAGGCCGACTCGACGTTGATCTAAACTATCTCGACCATTCGATTAGCAAAATATGCCATTCATTTGTCACAGAAATCACTGGGGAGACGTAAGCTTGGATGTTATTCAGAGTCTGATCAATTACGGACACACACTACTTGCACTGTCCGACTCGACGTTGATCTATGCTACTTCGTGCAGTCAATTAGTGGAACGTATTACTAATTCCTTGGAAATCGCTGGAGGAACTTCAGCCCCCCGAAGTTTCTCAATGGCTGATCAATAGTTGATTTGTACTACTTACAGACTCGGGCTGACGCATCGTTTACCTGTACTACTCGCGCTCTCTTCAATCACCATTTTTGCTCGTACCGTGTTTCCGGGTGAACCTCTCTGCTATGTATCCCGTGGCCCAGAAAAATTTTTAATTTATATTTTCGCTTGATACTTCCCAACGATAGACCGGCCCATAAAAGCCATAAAAGCATGGAAAGCCCACGCGCCGTAAATAACGACGCTTCTCATCCGTTTATGTTCCACTGCGAAAAATCGCAGTTTGAACTTTAACGGCCTCTCGCATGAACTTCCCCGGCGGGATGTTCGCGAACTTGTTCCGCCATTGTGGGGGGGCCGGTAATCCAACTTTTTCAGACGCAGCTTCAAACTTCCCGGCACACGATCGTTCACAGGACGTCCGGGGAATTTATTTAATTCCGTCGGAATGCGGTCAATTGAATCCGGACTCGATAAATCCGTCGGTACCTCGGCCATGGTCCGCTGTCGAACGGATTGATGCCCGAGATTCTTGCAGGATTTTTCGGGAACTTTCAACGGGAGAGCCCTCTTTCGATTTTGCATGCCGCTATTAGTGCAGCTGATGTAATTAGGTCAGCGTGCACGTTCGGGGGGTACTCTGGTTTTCGAGGCTGCTTTTACACGAATTTTTCGCGGAGGAACTATTGAACCTTTCGCAGTAGGATTTTGCACACGTGTCTATCAGTGTTTAAACTACACGCGTGATTTTTTTCAATTCAAAATAATCGAAATTACACGAGTCACATATTTTTTTCCACCAGAAGCTAATCCGTCTAGCGACAGAAGTTATCCGTCGGCGAAATCATATGGTTGTACCACTGAGAACGTCCGAAGGAGCGTTTCTCGCGGGAAGAGGAAATTCCGAACGCGCCTCCGCTATTATGACAGGCTTCCATGTTCAGTAAACGTCGTTAATTTTAACGATCCTTAAAATTACAAAGGCAACGCGGACGATGGAGGGGCGAGGGCTTCCGAGGATCGTCCAGAGGGACGCCCAGAGGCGAGCATAATGATATGACGATCGATAATGCCCAACGAAACTCGATAGAAGCCTGGAATTTCGTTACGCCGGCTTAATAAACGTGTATCGACCGGTATCTCTTAATTAACCTGGCGATTTCCTACGGTACACACCATTATCGCTGTTACGCACGCCATTTTACTACCGGCGCGGACGTTACTGCGAAAAATCCTGCTAATTTTGCTCGCCGACGCTTTGACGTATCATTAATGTTCACGGAAAAATCCTCCGGAAATTCCACAAGCGAATGTTCCTCCGTGTCTGATCAATCATTGATACGCACTACTTGCCCCGTTTGATTTGACGTTGATCCATACCACCTCGTCCATTCATTTAGCAAAATGTGTCATATATTTCGGAGAGAAACGATCGGAGTCTGGTAAATTATTTATACATATTACTTCACACTTATCTGTACTAATTCTACCTCATGAATCACTGGATAAACGTGGACCTTGAAGTTCCTCGACGTCTGATTAATGATTTATATACGCTATTTGTTGACAGAGCCTGACTTCGTGTAACTACGTTCATTCAATCAGCAGAATACAGGGTGTTCGGTAACTGGTAGTACAAGCGAAAAAGGGGGTGATACTACATGAAAAAATAAGTCGAAAAAAAGGAACAACAATTTTTCGTTAGACAACTCGTTTTCGAGAAAATCGAGTTTGAAAATGCAGCGAATACACGTGCTATTGCATAGGAATCGTCTGACCATGGTCAACCAATTCTACTTTCTGTATATACTAAAGCACGTACCCGGCGAAAATTCGAAGTCGATTTTCTCGGAAACAAAGCCTCACATGAAAAAATGTTGTTCTATATTTTCGACTTATTTTTTCATGTAAAATCACCCCCTTCTCGCTTGTTCCACCAGTTACCGAACACCCTTATAACTCCGGGATATTACACATTTCTTGTCAGAAGACGAAATTAATCTTATCGAAAAAAGCTTTGTTTGAAAATGTTTTTAACATTTTTAAATATATTCTGCCTCTTCCTAGACCCTCTAAATATCATTCAAATTTATTACCACCCTTCCGAAAATGATTACACAGTCCAACAAACAAAGTTTCGTGTCCGTCGGACAAAGCGCCGACTTACACTACTTAAACAGCGCCCGCCGCGATGACGAGCCACGCCACTGAACCAGCTCGACCGAGATTGCAAAGGGGCACGAAATCCTCCACTAAATGGAGCCTGTTCCCGTCATTTCGAGCCGGGCATAATTTTCTGAATGCATCTTTTAATTTCTCCCCGCGGTGAAACGAACGTCCGACTTGAATAACATCTTCGAGGAAACGCTTCTTTTCACCGGACGATTGCCAGGCGTCTTCGGCTACCGCGATTCATCCTTTCGACGCAGAATGAATGGCTCTCGCACGATGGTTTGCACAACGTGATCCGTTCGCGGTCGATAATGAATCTCGTGCGGAAGACACGCGAGGAATACCACCGTAAAAGGATTCTTGTTGGACATGGAGGATAAAGGGGAGAGGGGTGCGGAGGGTGTTCTGTATTCAACGATTCAATGCGACTATAGGGCGGTCTACAACTCGTACCCATTAATTCCTGTGGGCCAATCGACACGCTGGACGCGATTCACTTCGTTAATGAATCGGCCGAGTTTGTATTCACTGCCGAGCAATTATTTTTCCGACCGGCACGCGGAGAAAGTAGATTTCGAGGATCGGCGATTACAGAAATTGGAGCGCGTTCCGGCTGCGGTCGAAGCCGCGTCCGGCCGATTCAATTAACAGGCCAGGATAGAGCCTCTCGAACCCATTATTCTTCCTTGGCCCGATCGACCCGCTCGGAAAAATACGGCTAACGGGATGCCAGAGCAGCTGGGAGACCGCTGGACAATTGGTATGAGTTAGGTCCGCAAGAACATTGGGTTAGGGTAGGTCCAAGTTTGGATTCCAGAGTCAATATGGACATTTCTGAGCGTGGGTTAAGTATACGAGTGATTGAATCCGTTTCCAAGTTAGGTCTGAGATTACGTTGGAGCTAGGACGGACCTAGATCCGAGCTGGATCCTTCAGGATTAATCCTGGAACAAGAATCTGGCGATATATGATTTTATGTGAGTCCTAGCTAGGTCTGAGATTACGTTGGAGCTAGGATGGACCTAGATCCGAGCTGGATCCTTCAGGATTAATCCTGGAACAAGGATCTGGCGATATATAATTTTATGTGAGTCCTAGCTAGGTCTGATATTACGTTGAAGCTAGGATGGACCTAGATCCAAGCTGGATCCTTCAGCATTAATCCTGGATTAAGGATCTGGGGATATATGATTTTATGTGAGTCCTAGCTAGGTCTGAGATTACGTTGAAGCTAGGATGGACCTAGATCCGAGCTGGATCCTTCAGGATTAATCCTGGATCAAGAACTGGTGATATATGGTTTTATGTAAGTCCAAGTTAGGTCTGAGATTACGTTGGAGCTAGGATGGACCTAGATCCAAGCTGGATTCTTCGGGATTAATCCTGGATCAAGGATCTGGCGATATATGATTTTATGTGAGTCCAAGTTAGGTCTGAGATTACGTTGGAGCTAGGATGGACCTAGATCCAAGCTGGATCCTACAGGATTAATCCTGGATCAAGAACTGGTGATATATGGTTTTATGTAAGTCCAAGTTAGGTCTGAGATTACGTTGGAGCTAGGATGGACCTAGATCCGAGCTGGATCCTTCAGGATTAATCCTGGAACAAGAATCTGGCGATATATGATTTTATGTGAGTCCTAGCTAGGTCTGAGATTACGTTGGAGCTAGGATGAACCTAGATCCGAGCTGGATCCTTCAGGATTAATCCTGGATCAAGGATCTGGCGATATATGATTTTATTTGAGTCCAAGTTAGGTCTGAGATTACGTTGGAGCTGGGATGGACCTAGATCCAAGCTGGGTTCTTCGGGATTAATCCTGGATCAAGGATCTGGCGATATATGGTTTTATGTAAATCCAAGTTAGGTCTGAGATTACGTTGGAGCTAGGATGGACCTAGATCCGAGCTGGATCCTTCAGGATTAATCCTGGAACAAGAATCTGGCGATATATAATTTTATGTGAGTCCTAGCTAGGTCTGAGATTACGTTGAAGCTAGGATGGACCTAGATCCGAGCTGGATCCTTCAGGATTAATCCTGGATCAAGAACTGGTGATATATGGTTTTATGTAAGTCCAAGTTAGGTCTGAGATTACGTTGGAGCTAGGATGGACCTAGATCCGAGCTGGATCCTTCAGGATTAATCCTGGAACAAGAATCTGGCGATATATGATTTTATGTGAGTCCTAGCTAGGTCTGAGATTACGTTGGAGCTAGGATGGACCTAGATCCGAGCTGGATCCTTCAGGATTAATCCTGGAACAAGAATCTGGCGATATATGATTTTATGTGAGTCCTAGCTAGGTCTGAGATTACGTTGGAGCTAGGATGGACCTAGATCCGAGCTGGATCCTTCAGGATTAATCCTGGAACAAGAATCTGGCGATATATAATTTTATGTGAGTCCTAGCTAAGTCTGAGATTACGTTGAAGCTAGGATGGACCTAGATCCAAGCTGGATCCTTCAGGATTAATCCTGGATCAAGAACTGGTGATATATGGTTTTATGTAAGTCCAAGTTAGGTCTGAGATTACGTTGGAGCTAGGATGGACCTAGATCCGAGCTGGATCCTTCAGGATTAATACTGGATCAAGGATCTGGCGATATATGATTTTATGTTAGTCCTAGCTAGGTCTGAGATTACGTTGGAGTTAGGATGGACCTAGATCCAAGCTGGATCCTTCGGGATTAATTCTGGATCAAGAACTGGTGATATATGGGTTTATGTGAGTCCAAGTTAGGTCCAGGCTAGGTTCAGAGTGATAGATCAACTACTCCCACGTCCTATTTTTCCCGCTCCTCAGACAGAGTCGAAGTTATATCGGATCTAAAGTGAACCATGATGCCAGGTCCATCAGAGGTAGGTCAGGCCTCGTTACAGTAGTCTGGAATATAATAAACTGGGTTCAAAGCGTTCGCGGATCCAAATTGAGCGTACTTTCAAGCGTCGTCAATGGAAGCCGCGCGTCCCCTCTCGAGTTCTAAAATCCTCGGCACACGGTATAAATTCAAATTAACGTGAGCTGATGGAGGGAATGTGTTTGGCGCTTGTGAGGCAGCTTCGGTAAGTCTACAAGGTACACGTGTTCTCGAGGATCGTTCCCAGGTTCCAGCGTTAACCCGTTTCCGACCCAGTTACCCTCTTTGAACTCGTTTCGCCTCTCCCGGTTGCGGAACTTTTTCGAGACATTCGAGTCGCTCGCTTCCTTCTTCTACTTCTTCTTCTTCTTTCTTCTGGTTCTTCGTTTCCCCGGTGCTAAAAAATTAACAAGAAACCGGGACGAGTCGTCGTTTTATCCGTCCTCCCTCTATCCGCGTGCCTTTCGGCGCTCCTTTTTGCGCGACGGTGCGGAGAGACGGTGGACGAGACGGTCTAAGTAGCTCGCCCAAGACGTCGAATGGACCTAAGTCGATTTTCGTGTTCGCTCCCAAGGGAATTCAAAGTGGGACGATAATTGCCCTGGGTCCCGAAGACTGTTGGAGAAAGAGACAGGGGGGGAGAGAGTGGACGGGGGTCGTCTCGTCGCGTTCGTCAGCAAAAAGCGAATCCGTAGCGACGAGTGGCCGCCAAGAGGAAGACAAACGGGATCAAGGAGACGCGAAAGTGGTGCTAAACCTAATCCCGCCTCGGGCCACGAGTTCCTTTCCTCGACAGTGACGTAATTGACATCGGCGAACGGCAGCCGGGCCTCGTTTCTTTTAATTAAGAGATCTGCCGTGCAACAAGATCCCACTTCGCTTCATGAAGATCGACCATCTTTTCTTCCTAGCGCCGTGAAACTTTCGGGGCGAAGACGTTGGGAGCCCCTGGCACTCGACATTGACACGTCACTGTCAAGCTGGGAGGCCTGGAGTCCAACATTGGATTCAGATTGGAATTTAACATTGGATCCAAACTGGAGTCCAACAATGGATCCAAACTAGAGTCCAACATTGGATATAAACTAGAGTCCAACATTGGATATAAACTAGATCCAGACTGGAGTCCAACATTGGATCCAAACTGGATCCAAACTGGAGTCCAACATTGGATTCAAAGTGGAGTCCAACATTGTATCCAAACTGGAGTCCAACAATGGATATAAACTGGAGTCCAACAATGGATCCAAACTGGAGTCCAACATTGGATTCAAACTGGAGTCCAACAATGGATATAAACTGGAGTCCAACAATGGATCCAAACTAGAGTCCAACATTGGATTCAAACTGGAGTCCAACAATGGATCCAAACTAGAGTCCAACATTGGATCCAAACTGGATCCAAACTGGAGTCTAACATTGTATCCAAACTGGGGTCCAATATTGGATCCAAATTGGAGTCCAACAATGGATCCAAACTGGAGTCCAACAATGGATCCAGACTAGAGTCCAACATTGGATTCAAACTGGAGTCCAACATTGGATCCAACATTGTATCCAAACTGGGGTCCAACATTGTATCCAAACTGGGCTTCAAGATTATATCCAAACTGGAGTCCAACATTGTATCCAAACTGGAGTCCAACAATAGATCCAAACTGGAGTCCACAATGGATCCAAACTGGAGTCCAACAATGGATCCAAACTAGAGTCCAACATTGGATTCAAACTGGAGTCCAACAATCCATCCAAACTAGAGTCCAACATTGGATCCAAACTGGATCCAAACTGGAGTCCAACATTGGATCCAACATTGTATCCAAACTGGAGTCCAACATTGGATCCAAACTGAGTCCAACAATGGATCCAACCTGGAGTCCAACAATTGATCCAAACTGGAGTCTAACATTGTATCCAAACTGGGGTCCAATATTGGATCCAAATTGGAGTCCAACAATGGATCCAAACTGGAGTCCAACATTGGATCCAAACTGGATCCAAACTGGAGTCCAACATTGGATCCAACATTGTATCCAAACTGGAGTCCAACATTGGATCCAAACTGAGTCCAACAATGGATCCAACATTGGATCCAAACTGAGTCCAACAATGGATCCAACCTGGAGTCCAACAATTGATCCAAACTGGAGTCTAACATTGTATCCAAACTGGGGTCCAATATTGGATCCAAATTGGAGTCCAACAATGGATCCAAACTGGAGTCCAACATTGGATCCAAACTGGATCCAAACTGGAGTCCAACATTGGATCCAACATTGTATCCAAACTGGAGTCCAACATTGGATCCAAAATGAGTCCAACAATGGATCCAAACTGGAGTCCAACAATTGATCCAAACTGGAGTCTAACATTGTATCCAAACTGGGGTCCAATATTGGATCCAAATTGGAGTCCAACAATGGATCCAAACTGGAGTCCAACATTGGATCCAAACTGGATCCAAACTGGAGTCCAACATTGGATCCAACATTGTATCCAAACTGGAGTCCAACATTGGATCCAAACTGAGTCCAACAATGGATCCAACATTGGATCCAAACTGAGTCCAACAATGGATCCAACCTGGAGTCCAACAATTGATCCAAACTGGAGTCTAACATTGTATCCAAACTGGGGTCCAATATTGGATCCAAATTGGAGTCCAACAATGGATCCAAACTGGAGTCCAACATTGGATCCAAACTGGATCCAAACTGGAGTCCAACATTGGATCCAACATTGTATCCAAACTGGAGTCCAACATTGGATCCAAAATGAGTCCAACAATGGATCCAAACTGGAGTCCAACAATTGATCCAAACTGGAGTCTAACATTGTATCCAAACTGGGGTCCAATATTGGATCCAAATTGGAGTCCAACATTGTATCCAAACTGGAGTCCAACATTGTATCCAAACTGGAGTCCAACATTGGATCCAAACTAGAGTCCAACAATGGATCCAAGCTTGGATCAGCGGGAATTGGGGTCCAAGAGATCTGGGGGTCCAATCTACGTAATAGGCTCGAAGTTAGGTCTGGGTTAAAGAAAAACCGTCTCAGCTGTATACTGAACCGTGATGAGACTCATGCTCCAGGGTCCAAGTCAGATCCGGAAAGACTGCTCCAAGTAAGGTCTCCAACGAAAAGTCTCCAAGGTTAGGTCATCGAGGGTTGATCCTGGATTCCAGCCAGCCATAAGCCGGCTAAAGGATCTAAGTAGATAGCTCGGAACATCTTTCTTGGAGGAATCCGACCGTGCCGAGACAATTACGTCGATTTCACGGGAGGACGCGCCAAGATGATGGAATCGGCGAGGAGATTAACAGCTCGAACCGGAAAAGGAGTACGCGAATCGTGACGGAACATGGAAGAGCCGAAGACGTGTCTCGCTGGGTAGGATAGAGGTAGGGGGGTTAGGTCGAGCGTTAAGGGGGTTGCTTTAACCGGAGAGCGAAACCGTTATTAAGATTACGGCCGGCGCGCATGAGTAATGACATCCTCCTTTGCTTCCACCGCCGCTCCCTGATAAATTACCTCCTTCGCTAATTACTTGGGCCTCGGTATTCCGCTTACGCGCGTTTCACGTCCCAGTTACTCGGGGATGCCGCGTGAAACCGGCCGAGATCGAGTGGCTACGAAAGTGAAACACACCGGGGCTTTGTTTTCGGCCCGCCCGAGCCCTTCAACCCTCGACCCTTTGATTTTTCACGGCACGACTCCGCCGATCTAATTACTGCAATATTAAACCTTCTAATTACATCGTTTAATCGTAGATGGTTCGTAAAGGCAATTAAATCTTTCTGCAACTTTATGAAAAAAAATCGGACGGCAATGTTCCTCCGCTTATTTTAAAGGGTGGAATCTCCGCTTCCACATGCATGAATTTCTATTCTGCAAAAAAATTTTTGCCATCAACGGTGAGCATAAAAGCGAAGACATTCGATTTTTGACAATTTTTCGAATTCTCGTGCGTCCGTGCAACTCGAAAAATTATTTGAGGGATTCGGACTATCATGGAATTGAAGAGTGAAGTATCTGCTTTCCAATGACTCCAAAAAAATTTATCTACGATTTTTCGTTACCTTTTTATCGCATTTTGAATGAAAAATGAGCCCAGCGATGCTATAACTCCGGTCCGATTAGATACATTTTTCATTCACGGTGCGATAAAATGGCAACAGAAGCTCATACATCAACGTTTTTAGAGTCATTGGAAAGCGAGAGCTTCACTCTTCAAATCCACGGAAACTTAAAGTCCCGGAAAAATTTTTCGAATTTTTCAAATCTTCGAATCTAAAAGGATGTCGAAAAGGCGTAGAAAAATAATGGAACATAAGTCTTGGCTTAACGGAGAGATAAAATGGCAACAGAAGCTCATACATCAACGTTTTTAGAGTCATTGGAAAGCGAGAGCTTCACTCTTCAAATCCACGGAAACTTAAAGTCCCGGAAAAATTTTTCGAATTTTTCAAATCTTCGAATCTAAAAGAATGTCAAAAAGACGCAGAAAAATAATGAAACATAAATCTTGGCTTAACCGAGAGATAACTGGAACGGTTCTCTGCGGAAACGGTTCGGGAACGACAAAAGGGACTTTCACGAGCTTTCGGCGTCTCTGTGTCGATCGATCCCACAAATAAATTCATTCGGCTCCCCATTCCCTTTGTGGTGATCCTCTATCATTTATTTCTTCGCCGGCTGAATATCCGTTCTCCGTTAATGGTGGGCTTAAAAAAGCTGGCCTGTGAGTGGATAGGATCGACGTGGAGCTTCCGAGATATCCCCCATTCTGCTTGACTAAAGCTCGGTCGGATCATAACCGCGGCTCTCCCGGTGTCGAAGTTTTTTCTCGATTTTTATTATCCTGGACACAGTGGCGTCTCTACGACGCAGGAGAATCTCCTCCATGATAGAGAACGAGCCTCGCTAGTGGAACGAGTCGATAACCCGTTGGGCATAGCTCGAGGAAGTAGTATAGATCGGCGATGAGTCGGACAAAAGACGAAAATTTTAATTTTTCGAAGAATTGGACGTCGGGTATGTTCCGGGCTTCGTTTCGAAATTTCTCGGACTCGTTGGCTCGTGTCGCGTATCCGTGACCGCGGACCGAACCGAGACGCCCCCGCAATTTCCGCGGTTAAGCCACTTTTGTGGGACATCGCCGCCCCAACGCAGGATCTCGACGACCTCCCTCGAGTTTATCACGAAACGTCTCCCGATATATATGCTCCCCGCGACGAAGTTATAAAAGCGGGCTATGTATACATATATAAGAGGACCAGGACAGTGGATGGAGGGGGGACGGTGCTCGCGGAGGGCTCTTGAACTTTCATCGCCTCTTTAGCTCGAGAGGACATTAGAGTTCCACAATTTATGTAACGCACGAGCGGAGCGTTACGAGCGCCCAGAAATATCAACCCTCGACGAGCCGGGGATTGAACGTGAAACAGGAGGGACGGGACTTGAGAAATTTTCGAAATTCGCTGGATTCCTTCGACCCCACTCCGTCCGCACTAGCTTCATCCCCCGGCCTTCCCCGAGAACGTTTCATTCTCCGCTGGAATTTCTTCGAGAGCTTTTACGGTCAATTTTGCAAATTCTGATTTTCAACAGTTTTTTGGACTCGCTGGAAAGGGGAGAAAAATTTAATTTTAATTTAGGGATGTGAGAACGGAAGTTTGACCCTACAGAATAAGCCAGTGTACTTATTTATCCTTATTGACCTTCTTATTGAGTTTCTTCGGGAGCTTTTACGGTCAATCTTGCAAATTCTAATTTTTAACAACTTTTTGGGCTCGCTGGAAAGGGGAGACACACTTTGTGAGTTCTGTAGAGGCATCTGAATTTGAAAGAAAAATAATTTAGGGATGTAAGAGCGGAAGTTTGACCCTATTTATGCATTGCTATTGACCTTATTGAATTTCTTCGGGAGCTTGTAGGGTCAATTTTGCAAATTCTAATTTTTAACAATTTTTTGGACTCGCTGGAAAGGGGAGAATAATTTTGTGAATTTTGTAAATTTGAAAGAAAAATAATGTAGGGATGTAAGAATGGAAGTTTGACCCTATTTATTCATTCTTATTGACCTTATTGAATTTCTTCGGGAGCTTTTAGGGCCAATTTTGCAAATTCTAATTTTTAACAATTTTTTGGACTCGCTGGAAAGGGGAGAATAATTTTGTGAATTTTGTAAATTTGAAAGAAAAATAATGTAGGGATGTAAGAATGGAAGTTTGACCCTATTTATTCATTGTTATTGACCTTATTGAATTTCTTCGGGAGCTTTTAGGGTCAATTTTGCAAATTCTAATTTTTAACAATTTTCTGGACTCGGTGGAGAGGGGAGAATAATTTTGTGAATTTCTAAATTTGAAAGAAAAATAATTTAGGGATGTAAGAGCGGAAGTTTGACCCTATAGAATGAGCCAGTGTACTTATTGAACCTTATTGACCTCTTATTGAATTTTTTCGGGAGCTTTTACGGACAATCTTGCAAATTCTAATTTTTAACAACTTTTTGGGCTCGCTGGAAAGGGGAGACAAACTTTGTGAGTTCTGTAGAGGCATCTGAATTTGAAAGAAAAATAATGTAGGGATGTAAGAGTGGAAGTTTGACCCTATTTATTCATTCTTATTGACCTTATTGAATTTCTTCGGGAGCTTTTAGGGCCAATTTTGCAAATCCTAATTTTTAACAATTTTTTGGACTCGGTGGAGAGGGGAGAATAATTTTGTGAATTTTGTAAATTTGAAAGAAAAATAATGTAGGGATGTAAGAGTGGAAGTTTGACCCTATTTATTCATTCTTATTGACCTTATTGAATTTCTTCGGGAGCTTTTAGAATCAATTTTGCAAATTCTAATTTTTAACAATTTTTCGGACTCGTTTAAAGGGGGAGAAAAATTTGTTGAGTTGCGTAGAGACATGTGAATTTGAAAGAAAAATAATTTAGGGATGTAAGAGCGGAAGTTTGACCCTATTCATTCTTATTGACTTTATTGAATTTCTTCGGGAGCTTTTAGGGTAAATTTTGCAAATTCTAATTTTTAACAATTTTTTGGACTCGTTTAAAGGGAGAGAAAAATTTGTTGAGTTGCGTAGAGACATGTGAATTTGAAAGAAAAATAATTTAGGGATGTAAGAGCGGAAGTTTGACCCTATTCATTCTTATTGACTTTATTGAATTTCTTCGGGAGCTTTTAGGGTAAATTTTGCAAATTCTAATTTTTAACAATTTTTTGGACTCGCTGGAAAGGGGAGAATACTTTTGTGAATTTTGTAAATTTGAAAGAAAAATAATGTAGGGATGTAAGAGTGGAAGTTTGACCCTATTTATTCATTCTTATTGACCTTATCGAATTTCTTCGGGAGCTTTTAGAATCAATTTTGCAAATTCTAATTTTTAACAATTTTTCGGACTTGTTTAAAGGGGGAGAAAAATTTGTTGAGTTGCGTAAAAGCATGTGAATTCGAAAGAAAAGTAATGTAGGGATGTAAGAGCGGAAGTTTGACCCTATAGAATGAGCCAACCTATTTATTTATTCTTATTGACCTATGGCTGGAATATCAACTGGGATTGGATCAATCAGGGTTGTATCGAGTCCCGTGCATTATTGAAATGTTTCTTTGCCTGTGGTTCGCAGGGTGAGAAATTTTTTAGCAGGGTCTGTGCCGGGTCTGAATAGACAGTCCAAGGTGGCAGTTCGGTTTAAATAAGTCTCGAACGGGAATCACGCGACCCATTGAGCCCGGAAGCCCTTCGTGTTTGCGTTTCCCTGGGAAATCGATGATCTTTCTCCACGGTTGAATAATAGATTCGTCTGGAAGTCGATTCCCGGCGCGGCGGTCGGCGATAAGGGGGCCGGCTTAAATCGAGCGAAAGAATCACGAGCCGCCGCGGGTCGCGTTATCATTCCCATTTCGCCACGTGACTGTCGTGTCGCGTCCCCCGGAAATGTCAAGCCGCGCTATGACTATAATATAATGGCCGTCTATCGATCGGACCGCCCCGTGTTTCACGTGACACCGTGCCTCGCGACCCGTACACGTGACCGATAGAAAAAAGAAAAATGAAAGAGCCTCTTTCCTCTCTGTCTCCGTCTGCCTGTGTGTACGCTCACCTGGGTGAAGAAGTAGTAGTACACTTTCATTCCGCGGTCAGCGAACAGCTGGGCGAAGTGTATCGACGGGCAGATGAAGAAGTAGTCGCCAACCACGTCCGCGATCATCTTCTGATAGATATAGCCGTTGTTCACTTGCTCCCAGTCCGTGTACTGCAACAAAATACAACCTCTCGTCAGTGGACACTCGTGTTTGTCAATATTTCATCTATCGTAACTTCGCGAAGAAAAATCGTAGGACAGTGTACCTACGTTTATCGCATCGCGTGAAGCTTCCGCTTTCACGTGAACCAAGTATTTTCTATCGAAAAAATTTTTCCATTCTGTGGCGATCGAAAATGTAAAAATGATCGATTTCTGACCATTTATCAAATTCGCACATCTGTGTTCGGCTCAAAAAATTTTTCCGGGAAACCAAACCACCGCAAATTTGTAAATTGAAGTCTCCGCTTTGCAGAGAGTCCAGAAACATTGCCGTGCGATTTTTAGTTTCGGTTTTATAGCGGTTTGAATGAAAAGTGTCGCATTAGATGAGCTTTCACCGAAAAATGCACCGGCGATTTTTATTCCGAGCGTCCAGGCTCTCGCGTCAACGTTGTCGTTATTTTTTTCCCACCGCATTTATATTCCCGAGCACTATTTTTCAAGGGATGAAAATCCTCTTTTCCCGCGTAAAAATTCCCAACGGACAGAAAATATTCTGGCGGTTCCGAAATGATGCGGCTTTAATATTATTCGTAGCGAAAATCAACAGACAAGTGTTCCGATAGATCTCGGGCGCGAGCGGTTGTACGCGGAGCCGAGGCACGAAGGAATTTTTTAATAAAAGAAGAACGGGTATCGGGGGCCCGCTCTCCATATTTCACCCGCGTTTAAACAACAAACTGCGCCCGTGAGTTTCGTAGTCCGGCAAAATTCGTGGCACAATCAAGCTCCATTTATCACGGCGGCTCGCGCGGAGCCCGGCTCTGTTCGGTTCGATACGCGCCGATTATTGCTCGTGTTTTCGTGTAAATGGAACGACGCCCGCGTACTACCTCGCGATAATCGTCCCGGACGCTGCCAGCCTGAGTATCGACGCCCGAGGCAAGAAGATTTCCTCGATTGGTTCGCTGCGCCGGCCAATCTTCTCGCCTCATGAATATTCTTAACGAACTGGCGACGTTACGCAACCGGGGATCGTTAATTGGACCGAATATAGGGGTCGTGAATAAAGATTTATTCCTGTGAAACAGCCACGCTGTTTTCCCGGTTTAATAGTGGGCGGGTCGGGTCATTTTTTCACCTGACACACGTTGATATATGGCGGCAAACGAGTTACAGATTTGCCCGAGTCAATATTCATAAGAACTACATTTACTAGGTCCTCCTACTTTCAGAGAGGCCCGCCTACGTTCGTCTGAACACGCCCACATTGACCTAAGCCCGCCTACGTTCGTCTGAACACGCCCACATGAACCTAGGCCCGCCTACGTTCGTCTGAACACGCCCACATTGACCGAGGCCCGCCTACGTTCGTCTGAACACGCCCACATGAACCTAGGACCGCCTACGTTCGCCTGAACACGCCCACATGAACCTAGGCCCACCTACGTTCGTCTGAACACGCCCACATTGACCTAGGCCGCCTACGTTCGTCTGAACACGCCCACATTGACCTACGCCCGCCTACGTTTGTCTGAACACGCCCACATTGACCTAGGCCCGCCCACATTCGTCTGAACACGCCCACATTGACCCTGGCCCGCCTACGTTCGTCTGAACACGCCCATATGAACGTAGGCCCGCCTATAGTTTCATAGGACACGCCTACTTTTAGAAAAAAACGCCTACATTTATGTAGATCCGCCTACAATCCACTAGATCCGCCTTCCAATTTGAATCGACCCCTCCTACCTCGAGCTAACATTTTCGAATTTCGATTGTAGCTCACACAGCGAGTGAAACTGCAACCAGAAGCGAGATCCACAGGTAAATATCCCCGGTTCCTGTTCCAGTCGGGTAAGAAGCCGCGTAGATGGTAATCTTGATTTAAAAGGGACGCAGAACCTTGTCGCAGCGGCGTGCATAATTCACGAAATGAACGCGTCGGATGTCCCCGGCGGTACGTTTCCGCGACAAGAACGCGTTACACGCGGAAGATTATGTGTTCGCAGCAAAGACACTCCGCGAGAAGTTTGATTAAAGCCTCGAACCGCAGGGTGCGTCGTATCGTGTAGCCGAGGAGTTAATTCCGGCCTATCCACCGGGTACACGCGGGTAACCGTGTGTCTGTGCCATCGGTTTCATTAACCGTGGCGGTAGGCGGGGCGAAACGGCAAGGGGGGCGGAGCTTGAAATCGTTCGTAAAAAGCGAATGGGACACGGGTCATTTGCGTCTGCTTTAATCGGGCCCGGTGGCTTCGCGGAACGATCTTGCCCGTCCGGGCGTGGAAAATTAGGGAATTCGATGTTCCGAAATTTAAAATCGACCATCGCCGGTAATCCTTTGACAAAGTGCTGGCTGGAAAAGGACGCGGAATTCGGTACAGGCTGCTGCAGAAGTTCGCTGTTTGTATTAAGCCAGGCCCGTAGCAGGGCTGGCTAGTCCCGACGGCTATTTGCCGTCTAAAAAGCGGATAGGACACAGATCAGGGCTCTCGTTTCATTAAAGTGGACGAGGCCGCGCGAAGTAAGGTTACAGTAGTGGACAAAAGTTTAAGACCGCTCTAAAGAAGACGATCACTTTTTAAATATAGTACTATACGATTTGAACTTTTTTGGGAAGCTAGTTCAATTAGTTTACTAAAGGATGTGAAAAGAAATTTTTCCAAAAATTGCAATTGATCAGAATTGTTGAAAAAATACTAAAAATTGAATTTTTAACTTTTTTATGTGGGCCTATAGTGAAAATTTAAAAAACACGTTTTGTGGATCTGTGCCAATGGAACATATTTTGAAAATTTCGTGAAAATCGGTCGACGTTGCAATGAGCTACAAACGTTGACCGATTTTCACGAAATTTTCAAAATATGTTCCATTGGCACAGATCTACAAAACGTATTTTTTAAATTTTCGATATAAGCCCACATAAAAAAGTTCAAAATTCAACTTTTGGTATTTTTTCAACAATTCCGATCAATTGCAATTTTTGAAAAAATTTCTTTTCATATCCTTTAGTAAACTAATTGCTCTAGCTTCCCAAAAAAGTTCAAATCGTATAGTACTATATTTAAAAAGTTATCGTCTTCTTTAGAGCGGTTTTAAACTTTTGTCCGCTACTGTTAGTGCCCTAAGTCTGGACAGTCCAAAAGTGAAACCTAAATCTGGACAATTGAATTTTCATAGTAAAATCAGTAATTAAGAGATTAAATAATTATATTATATATTCTGAGGCCTTAGCTACAAGTAGGTGTGAATATTATTTCATTGAGACATCAATTGAAATTTAAAAATGAATTCAAAGTTCATCTGAAAACAGTATACAAAATAGTCTATTTACATGCGAATCATGTGCATTTATAGTTCGAACTTTTGTTAGAAAAAAAGATATAATTTAAACCCTCAGACAAAAAATAATTATCACGCATAATAATATTGATATTTTAAATTAAATTGGCAATCAAACTTAACGTAAATAATAATTATTAATCCAAATATTAGATGTCCAAGATTAGGACTGTTTTCAAATATAAGTACTCCATACTGGGACGCGATGACAGTACCTGTCGCACTCTAATCTTATACGCAATGTGCTTACGCCTGAAGCCGGACACGTGTTTGTGAATAAAATCAACGCATTGTTTGCAAATTATTTAACTACATGTACGTATAATTAGTCCTCTATTAGTTTGAATAACGTATGTAGAAAATGTATTCTGGTTGTGACGTTAATAATACTTTATGTTTACAACATAAATCTATCAGTATTACTACCTAACCTTAAAAGTTGTATTATGACAAGTTTTATTAAAACAGTAAATGAAAATAAATATATATTTGGTTAAATAATACAATACTATAATCTACGATAAAAATACTACATATTACGGAAAGCATCGTCTATTCGTCATGCGCAACAGCGCCACCAACCAACGTTTTAGGTTATGTTCGCTCGATCAACTCGTAAATTGAATTTGTCCCGATATAGGCTTTACTTCTGTCCAGGTACTAGCTTAGATTGGATTTAATATGTCCAACTATAGGTTTGAATTATTCTTGTTAATACAATTAAGATATTAACCTAAACAATGATTTTTTTATTTTAAATTACTTTACAAACACTGAACTGTATGTTAAAACTCTTAAGAAGTTGTTTTTGTTTATTTAAAGTGATAAAATTTAAAATAGAAAAGCATGCTGTCCTGGCATAGGGCACTTCACCTTAATCTTTGAGCAATCAAAGTTGACCGGCCCGATTCATCAACTTAACCGCGGCCCCCGCCTCTCTGAGCCGGATTGTGATCCCAGTCCGTCAGACTCGCGTCGGACATTCCCGGATGCCTCGTTCCGACCTCGCTATTTCGGACCAGGCACAGGCTGCGCGCCGATCGAAAACGGGAACGCGAGAAAACGCGGTGCTGCTGGCGGATGTGCCGAGGGCGGCGGGCCGTTGATCGATCGACCAACGGCGTTAATTATCACCAGGGGGAAGGCTAATTAATCGAAAGTTAACCGGCGCGCCGAGGAAATCGAGGTCGCACGCTTTCCACGGAAGCACAAGTTTCCGAGCGCCGACGAGAACGCGCGGAACTCCGAACAACGGCCTCTCTCGCTCTCCGCGTAACTAGTCACGCGTTTCCGCTTCCACTTTTTAGCCCCCGACGACGGCTGCGACTGTAGCCGGCAACAGGTTCGCGGACACTAGGCCTGGGGAAAACGAGAATCGAACCCGGCATCCCCAACCGTTTCCCTTCCGGACCGTCTGGCTGGAAAATTTGTTTGTCGAAGAAACTTCAGCTCCGTGGAACAAACGCTGCGCCACTCCTACCGGAAATTCATTCACACTCTTCTCTTTAAGCGTACCGGGTGTCCCGGAGTTTTTTCCAGCTGGTGGGCAGATCCTCTGGACGATGGGCGGGCCCGAATTAGAGAAGGCGGGGCCAAGTAGGCGGAGATGTTATTTATTGAAAGATGCAGTACGTCTGGGAACTTGTCGAAAATCGAGTGAAGATTAAAGTGGGTGTGTTGAATTAGGGCGAGTCCAGTTCGAAGGGAATTAAGGCTTGTGAAAGGCTTGATAAGGTTGGATAATTTAGGCAGTAGGTAGAAAATGGGCGGCCCCGGCTGAAGGTAGGCGTGTTCGACAGCCTGTGGGCGTGTCCCGCATGAACCTAAGCGATTTAAAAAGGGAAGAACGACAACGAACGAGAAGAAACGGGGCTGTAAAGAGCTGATGGCCAATGGAGCGACGTCTTCGCAAAGAGGAAACGCCGCCGTCGAGCATAATGCAACGGCAGGTGGTGTGAGAGGAGACGGTGAATTGAAAAATTACTCGGAATGTATAACCAAGGACCTCAGAAGTTCGTTGCACGTCGAGAGCTCGACACCGTAATTCCTAACGACGACTTCTCTTTGCTCGTTAGCTTATTTTTCGAAACGCTGCTCGATACTCGCGGTTCTCCGCTGACGAGAGTCGTCGACGGGAATAATTGAAGCGCCGCGGACCTGTTAAAATGTTCGCCGCCGCTGCGACGGAGACTTTCATTCGATTAATTAAACGGGGAAATTCTTCGAGCACCATCGGAGAAAATGATTTTGCCATTCGAGAGAAGAGTCATTAAAAATTGATGTACCATTATTTACGATATTGTTTGTAATTTACACTCCGCGACAAAGCGATAAGACACCTCTGGATTTACTGGTGTACAAAGATTTTGTATACAGGGTGTCTCAGACCACCCGTACCACCCATTTATAATCTCGAAAATAGGTTATTTTCATGAATTCAAAGTGTTTCTTTTATGAATCAGATGCGCTCTATCAAATGGTGATATTTTTAACTTCCGGTTTCGGCCGGAAATAGGTGATTGAGACCAGAAGTTACATTTTTCAAATGGAACATGGTATTTTTTATTACGGATTCGGATTCTATGCGAAAAAACAAGAAACTTTTGTCGGAAACATTTTTTCAAGAAATGCCATTTTATGTCCTTTATGTAACGTTCAAAATGAGTCTTGGCAAAATAATGTTTCAACTGTATGTTTAATATAGCCCAATTTTTTTTATTCAAGTAATGAACATTAATCAATAAAATATTTTCCACTTTGTTCGATGATCTTTTCCCATCTTTCTGAGTTATGCCAAGAGCAGATAGTGAAAACATTATTTCGCCAAGACTCATTTTGAAGGTTACATAAAGGACACAAAATGACATTTCTTGAAAAAATGTTTCAGACAAAAGTTTCTTGTTTTCCGTAATAAAAAATAACATGTTCCATTTGAAAAATGTAACTTCCGGTCTCAATCACCTATTTCCGGCCGAAACCGGAAGTTAAAAATATCACCATTTGATAGAACGCATCTGATTTATACACGAAACAGTTTGAATTTTTGAAAATAACCTATTTTTTACCACGTTTTTGTTAGCTCGCTTTCTCGTCTGTCTGTCTGTTTGTTCGGTACAAATTTTGCAATTGATTTTAAACTAACTTCCCGATGAGCTAAAGACTTGAAATTTTAAACACAGCTCAGAACTGGATGACAATGAAATATTAAAAAAAAATTTTTTAAAAAAGCCTATGCGTTCAGGAGATATAAATTATTAATAATTTGAACCTTTGCACCCCCCGCCGCGTGACGAGGTACGTCTTCGCGTTCAGCGTCCCCACTCTACTACGTGTTCCCACTCTGACTCATCCCCACTCCATTGACCCGCTAGGCACCGAAGGAGCTCAGTGTGCGTCAGTGTGCGTTCGAGCTCCGTGCGGTGTTTACAAAGTTACTACGTATTATTATAGTATAATGTTTGTTTACCAAGCGAAAGAACAGTTACACCGAAATTCTCCGTCGAACCTTTATCTTTGACATTTTACCCCGGCGTTCGTTTTCGATATGATGCGTCGCAATACCGTCTGAAATTTACTACATGTCTCTGTTATAATCTCATCAAAATGTTCAAAATCGATTGTAAAATTTCACACATATAAGACTAGAAAGCAGAAAATAATTATTTACATAAAAATAAATTTTTAAAAAATACCACGTTTTTAAAACGGACTAAAAAGTATAAAATAAAATTTTAAAAAACGCCACGTTTAAAAAACGGACTAAAAAGTATAAAATAATTTTTTCTAGCCCCATACAGATTCCTAACCCAGTACAGATAGTCCTGAAAATTTGTGATTGTGAATTTTGAGTAGCTATGGAAATACATGTAAGATTTAAAACGAAAAACGTGGGGCGCATGCAATAGATAATTGATGCATGAACACCTAAATCACTAACAATTTTATTGCACTGCAAATGATATGAAGTGTTTCGCGAGTTTTCTCAGCGGCAGCTACTCTCTACACTCCTTACTATGTATTATCTTGCGCCCCACGTTTTTCGTTTTAAATCTTACAAGTATTTTCATAGCTATTCAAAATTCACAATCACAAATTTTCAGGACTATCTGTACGGCGTTAGGAATCTGTATGGGGCTAGAAAAAATTATTTTATACTTTTCAGTCCGTTTTCTAAACGTGGCGTTTTTTAAAATTTTATTTTATACTTTTTAGTCCGTTTTAAAAACGTGGCATTTTTTAAAAATGTATTTTTATTTTCTAGATTATAAATGGGTGGTACGGGTAGTCTGCGGCACCCCGTACAATGAAAATATAAATATAGAAATACAAAATATCGGTGTGTTCGCATTGGTTTCTCGTGTCGATTTTCGAGAGGGTTGTTAGCGATTCGAGTGGGTAAGGGGGACGTCGTGAAATCGAGCGTTTCCCGCGGCGTGGAACTGCCGCGCAATTAAAAAGTCGTTCCGCGTTTCCCGACAACGGGCAAGATCACGGAACAGCGCCGGCCAAGATGGCGGAAATGAATTTTCAGCGTAGCAGGGGCGAGAGTAATGAGCGGCGTGCGTGATAGGACGCCGCTGAAAATCTCGCCGAACCGAGCCGAGCACTGCGGCCTGGCAACGGTTAGGCGTCGGGACGGCCAGGTCCGGCAATGCTCGCCGAAAGCCCGCCGGCTCGTGACAAATCGAAACGACCGGACGAACTGGAGCGGTGAATTAATGGAGACTACGAACCCCGCACGTCCCCCGAGATTGCGAGGACAATAAGACCGGCAATAAATTCGTAACTCGTGAGTAATATTAATGAATCGTCATAATAAACTGGAACCCCGTCCCGTTTCACTCACGTTCGCCCCCGGCCCTGGTCCGGCCGTTCGAATTTATCGTCGCGATAAACAAGACATGCGAGAACGAATTAGTTAGTTCTCGTTCTACGATCCGGAGAGGTTCGCTAGCTTCGCGCTTCAAAAATCACCGTGCTCTCGCCCGCTCATAAATTGATAGGAGCATGCGCGTCCGATGAATATGTAAAATAGTTTAAGTACTTAAGTGGAGAGGTATTAATGAGTCGGAAGTGACTAGCCACGCCGGTGGTCCGCGAGCCGGGGGAAAATACGCGGCCATTTTCCCGCGTCGTTGTCGTTAACTATGAACGCTCCACCCTCGCTCTCTCCATAAATATAATATTTCACGTGCTTGAATTCTCGAGATCATTCTCGTAAATTCGGCTGTTTAAGCGTCGCGAGAACCGCGCCGTCGTAAAACAAAGCGACGGGCGGAAAGGTCCGCGGATTTTCCACGGTGTAATGAAATTTCCATAAACTGCGCCCGCTGCTGGACCTAGCTTCGGATTTGATAGGACCCCGTTGAAATCCCCTTCGATCTTCTTCGGATTAATTTGGCCCTTCTTTAACCGCTTTTCCGGAACGTTGAACGTAGAACAAATTCGCTAAACATTTTGAATATACTTCCCCAGGCAACTGGAAGGAAATGGGGCTCACTTACAAGTAACACTACCTAACTGATACTCACTGATGTGAAAAATTTTAAATACGTGTTTTTTTGTTTCGGCTAAATACGCTTTTTAGGGGTAGAAAGCACCCCTCGATCTTTGGAGGTGGAAACGTTTGTGGCTAATTATTTCTTAAAGGATACAGTTTCTGAAAAAAGTGCTATAATTTCTGATATAGCATGAATGTAACGTTTAATTTACAATTAGAGTGACATTTTATGTTTTCTTATCTTTACTTCTATTTTGAAGTTACTTCCAAAACTTTTTCTCTTTCATAATTTGTATTTTGAGCCTATTTTCCCATACCGTGTGATTTTTTCTTTTTCTTTTTTTTCACTGATGTGAAAAATATTAAATACGTGTTTTTTTGTTTCGGCTAAATACGCTTTTTAGGGATAGAAAGCACCCCTCAACCTCTGGAGTTGGGAACGTTTGTGGCTAATTATTTCTTAAAGGATACAGTTTCTGAAGAAAGTGCTGTAATTTCTAATGTAGCATGAATGTAACGTTTAATTTACAATTAGAGTGACATTTTATGTTTTCTTATCTGTACTTCTATTTTGAAGTTACTTACAAGACTTCTGTCTCCTTCATATTTTTTCTATAAATTTGAGCCTATTTTCCCATACCATGTGATTTTTATCTTTTTTGCTTTTTTCTTTTTTTTTACTGATGTGAAAAATATTAAATACGTGTTTTTTTTGTTTCGGCTAAATACGCTTTTTAGGGATAGAAAGCACCCCTCAATCTTTGGAGGTGGAAACGTTTGTGGCTAATTATTTCTTAAAGGATACAGTTTCTGAAAAAAGTGCTATAATTTCTGATATAGCATGAATGTAACGTTTAATTTACAATTAGAGTGACATTTTATGTTTTCTTATCTTTACTTCTATTTTGAAGTTACTTACAAAACTTTTTCTCTTTCATAATTTGTATTTTGAGCCTATTTTCCCATACCGTGTGATTTTTTCTTTTTTGCTTTTTCTTTTTTTTCACTGATGTGAAAAATATTAAATACGTGTTTTTTTTGTTTCGGCTAAATACGCTTTTTAGGGATAGAAAGCACCCCTCAACCTCTGGAGTTGGGAACGTTTGTGGCTAATTATTTCTTAAAGGATACAATTTCTGAAGAAAGTGCTGTAATTTCTAATGTAGCATGAATGTAACGTTTAATTTACAATTAGAGTGACATTTTATGTTTTCTTATCTGTACTTCTATTTTGAAGTTACTTACAAGACTTCTGTCTCCTTCATATTTTTTCTATAAATTTGAGCCTATTTTCCCATACCATGTGATTTTTATCTTTTTTGCTTTTTTCTTTTTTTTTACTGATGTGAAAAATATTAAATACGTGTTTTTTTTGTTTCGGCTAAATACGCTTTTTAGGGATAGAAAGCACCCCTCAATCTTTGGAGGTGGAAACGTTTGTGGCTAATTATTTCTTAAAGGATACAGTTTCTGAAAAAAGTGCTATAATTTCTGATATAGCATGAATGTAACGTTTAATTTACAATTAGAGTGACATTTTATGTTTTCTTATCTTTACTTCTATTTTGAAGTTACTTACAAAACTTTTTCTCTTTCATAATTTGTATTTTGAGCCTATTTTCCCATACCGTGTGATTTTTTCTTTTTTGCTTTTTCTTTTTTTTCACTGATGTGAAAAATATTAAATACGTGTTTTTTTTGTTTCGGCTAAATACGCTTTTTAGGGATAGAAAGCACCCCTCAACCTCTGGAGTTGGGAACGTTTGTGGCTAATTATTTCTTAAAGGATACAATTTCTGAAGAAAGTGCTGTAATTTCTAATGTAGCATGAATGTAACGTTTAATTTACAATTAGAGTGACATTTTATGTTTTCTTATCTGTACTTCTATTTTGAAGTTACTTACAAGACTTCTGTCTCCTTCATATTTTTTCTATAAATTTGAGCCTATTTTCCCATACCATGTGATTTTTATCTTTTTTGCTTTTTGCTTTCTTTTCACTGATGTGAAAAATATTAAATACGTGTTTTTTTTTGTTTCGGCTAAATACGCTTTTTAGGGATAGAAAGCACCCCTCAATCTTTGGAGGTGGAAACGTTTGTGGCTAATTATTTCTTAAAGGATACAGTTTCTGAAAAAAGTGCTATAATTTCTGATATAGCATGAATGTAACGTTTAATTTACAATTAGAGTGACATTTTATGTTTTCTTATCTTTACTTCTATTTTGAAGTTACTTACAAAACTTTTTCTCTTTCATAATTTGTATTTTGAGCCTATTTTCCCATACCGTGTGATTTTTTTCTTTTGTGCTTTTTCTTTTTTTTTTCACTGATATGAAAAATATTAAATTTTTTTTTGTTTCGGCTAAATACGCTTTTTAGGGGTAGAAAGCACCCCTCAATCGTTGGAGGTGGAAACGTTTGTGGCTAATTATTTCTTAAAGGATACAGTTTCTGAAGAAAGTGCTGTAATTTCTAATATAGCATGAATGTAACGTTTAATTCACAATTAGAGTGACATTTTATGTTTTCTTATCTGTACTTCTATTTTGAAGTTACAAAATTTTTTTCTCCTTCATATTTTTTCTATAAATTTGAGCCTATTTTCCCATAACGTCTGATTTTTTTCTTTTTTGGGAAAATTACGCAACAAAGCAATTCTGAAGGCAGATTTACAGTCATCGCATAAAATTACTGATTATAAATACAGGTAGAAGTCCGGCTTATTATTTCCAAATTTAATTGACCTTGAAAATCGACCTCAAGGTCGATTTCAAGGACGCCATCAAGTGCATCACTCTGAACTGTACAACTCTGGATCTAGCACTTTTTTCAGAAACTGTGTCCTTTAAGAAATAATTAGCCACAAACGTTTCCATCTCCAGAGGTTAAAGGGTGCTTTCTTCTACCCCTAAAAAGCGTATTTAGCCGAAACAAAATTCACGTGTTTAATATTTTTCTGTGTTTTATAAGTACGTTAAATACCATTCAAATCGGTGAGTATCAGTTGGGTAGTGTTACTTGTCAGCTATAAATATAGCAGCGAGCGCGTTAATGCTCGAATTACGAATAGACAAGGTGAGGGTAGCACGAGAGGGAGGGTGAGTGTTGTTAGCAGTGAGGCGGACAATTGAAAGTCGTCGAAACGACGCAGTCTATTCAAGACGTTTTCCGGCGGTTCCAGCTGTTACGAGCGGCGCCGCCATTAAGAAGCTCCCGGAATAAGGGCAACAAGAGGGCAGAGAGGATCGCGAGCGATCGTTCCGGCCGTGGAAACGGGGCGGCACGCGCGGAAACAAAGCTTCTCCCCGTCTCTCGTAGTCCTGAGAAAGCGTAGGCTTGAAGCGTGCAACGAAAGAGCGTCGCCGCTCACGGTGCTTTCGAAAGCCTCGACATCAAAGCTGCCGTGGATAATTCAGCGTGGCGCGCGTTCCGCTAGGAAATTAAACAACTTTCCTCGCCTCTGACGACAAATTCGTACCGGTCTCTCAGTGCTGCGAGGCACCGTGTCAACTTCGGAAACCCTCTCAGCCACGAGCTTTTTTTTACCCCCGGACGAAAATCCTCTCGATGAATCCACTTTTTCAGCTCGGTAAAAAGACTCGCGCACTTTTACTTTCAAGTGGCCGGAATAACATAAGGAATTTTTTTGCCCGAGCAAAAAAAGCTCGCGGATCCTCGGGAAATAGATCACGGACTCTAAGGCGAAAAGTTGTCGACTTTCAACCCGTTATAACTCCGAGGGAAAAAATCGGAGAGTCATTTGCTTTAGCTCGCGCTGCAGCGCGAAGCTTCTGCTTTCGCATACCGGAACTTTTTTTTCCCGGAAAAATTTTTGCATCCAATGGTGAACGCAACAGTGGAGATAGTCAGTTTGTAACAATTTTTCGAATTCATCTGCGTCTGTACATATCAAAAAATTTTTTCGGGGATTCACGCTACCATTAGTGTGAAGAGTGAAGTCTCCGCTTTGCAACGAGACCAAAAAGATTGCTATACGATTCCTCGTTGCCATTTTATCGCACTCTGAATGAAAAATGAGCCCCACGGTGCAATGACCTCAGTATTGTATTCTTAGTGACTACTATCTTGAGACGGTTCACTTTTCATATAAGGTGCGATAAAACGGCTAAAAAAAGTCGTAGATCAATTTTCTTGGACTCGTTGGAAAGCGGAGACTTCACTCTTCAAGTCTATTGTAGACCGAATCCCGACAAAATTTTTTTGAGTTCTGCAGAAGCATCTGAATTTGAAAATGTGTCACAAATCGATCATTCGTACATTTACCCTCGCCATCGAATAGACAAATTTTTTGGAGAAAAAGTGATTCAGGGGCGTTAAAGCGGAGGCTTTACGCGTTACAATGAGCCAAGATTGGTCGCGATTCGATTTTTTTTCACGGAGTTACGCGATGTGGAAGATCGAGAATTTTTGGAACCGGATTTAACGAGTGTTCGGTATTGAATTTCGGGGAATTGCGCCGTCATCGAGTGGATAGCACGTGTCGCTAATTTTAGGGTGATATCAGGAGAAGTTTATTTGGTGTGACCCGGATTCTCGTCGATGATCGCGGCCGACCGGTAAATCTGATTCTCGATCGGCCCTGTAATTATACGTGACAGGCAATTCTCATGCGTTGAACCTCGCCGTAACTACCGCAAGCTGTGCTTTAAATTCAGCCACGCGGTTAGCTTATCGACTTAACTCGCCGTGGAGGCATTCCGCGGCTCGAGTATACGCGTCCAGCCCCGCACACCCCCTCCGCAATTTCTTGCCCGATCAATTTACATCCACCTGCGCGAACATCCTCCTCGTTTGCCAAAAACCACGAACGAAAAACCGCCCTCCATCAAAATTCACCGTTAAATCAATCGGCGAACGTATTACAACTATCATAGAATAATAATCGAACGCGGAGTTCGTTTTAAAACTTCGGCGAAGAGCTCCTCTGGCAATTCTGCATCTCTCGAGCTCGATCATTCAATTTTGAAGCGGCCTGTATTTATTCGACGAACTGCGCCTTTCTCGCGAGAGCAGACGGAGTATCAAAAGGAAACCTAATCGAAGGTTGATCTACATAAATCCATTGTAGCAGCAGCGGAGGAATGGTATTCCAGGCTCGTTCGACTCTCTCTCTCTTTCTCTCTCTCTCTCTGCGTTCTCCTCCCTTCTCACGTTCCACCTCTCCCACTACCTCTCTATGCCGTTCTGTTTCTCCTTCCGGACGCATGCCCGCGGTGGTGCTTGCGTCACCACGTCGACGGAGCTCTGCCGACGAGGCGTCGGCTGCCGTCGGCCGGGATTCTTCGCGAATATCAACCAAAGATCGGAATTGGCTATTAAAAGTTCGCGATAACTTTTCGAACCGGATAGGCGAGGCTGCCGGCTCTATCGGGTCTATCGGGTAGCCCAAACGTGGCCGGTTCGATTCCGTTTCTTTTCAAGTCTCCCCCACACACTGGGTGTGCCAGTCGAAAGACCGTTTCTTGGCAGACGCATTTCTTTCAATGCCCTTTCGAATTACAGATTTCTTAACACGACTTAGAAATTTATCCTCATCATATCGCCGCCTGAATGTAAGAACTAGGTAACTTACAATTCCTTATTTTAGAGAAATTGATGAAACAGTGTTTTGAGGTTTTAAGATTATGGTAGGGAGATCGTTATTTTTACATAATGCCAATATCTGCTTATATTTCTTTATTTTAAGTGGAACAATACATGAAAAAACATCATTTTGGATTTAAACAAATTTTTTAAAAGTCGAGTTGCACATTTATAACATAAATAGAAATCTGTATTTATTTTTTATCTACTTTCAACACTGCTCACTATATGTCGTAGATTACTTTGATAGGTTACTCACTTTTTACATTAAATTCTACTTGATTTCTTCTTTAATACGAAGTAGATATGTAGGGTTGCTCAAGTCATACTCTTTAAGAAGAAAACCGTATGAAACGTAGGATTTATCAAGTAAATAGAAATTAAATGTTTTATTCAAAACTTGTGTTCATATTGTTATTTATTATAATTTATTATTAATTTATTATGTTATTATTATGTTATTTATTATTAATTTATTAGAATTATTGTTATTTATTATTGTTATTTATTATTAGTAAATCTACATGCTTTCACGTAAAGTAAACTAAATCTTGAAAAACTTACATCGGCACGTCTAAAGGAACCGGTTTCCTAAACCATACCACCTATAGCCTAAGTCGTACCTAAGAATTCAATTGAGCAGCGATAATAATTAAAACGTATTTTTCATTAATCTGTTTACATGACACATAGGTATCCTTTTTTTGTCCTTTTGTCAACTCCAGCGCATACGTCGTGCACCCATGATTTGCATTTCAAGCATCGAATCATGTTTTTCTGCCGATTTTTCCCACAAATAAAACGAAACCAATCGATTTTCTTCTTTTTAATTATTAATGCTACTTCCTTTCCATTAATTACTGCGTTTATTTTATTTGCCCCATTTTTTATGTTTTCCTTATTCTGCGTTGACGTTATTTCGACTGACGAGGTAGTACGACTTAGGAATCTCATATGGGTACGACTCAAGACACGGCACAAATTCAATTTAAAAAGTAAACCTAACCTAACTGAATAAAATTAATTTCGTTTCAACCAAACCATTATGTAAATTCTACTGAATTTATATTTAATAAGGAACATAATTTTATAAATAATTTACTTGCAAGATTAACTACCAAACGTATGCATAAAATTATAAGAAAATTGAAATAAGCTTACTTGATGACAGGATTTATAATGAGGCTGGTTTATGGCAGACAATAATACGTAAAGCAACTTGGTTGACTGAGATGTATATTTGGTGCTGTTGTCGCTGTAGTTTGTTCAAAATTCAAGTGGTACGACTTAAGCACTGGTACGACTTGATCGAATTAGAAAGGACACGAAAACATGGACAACCCAACCCCCGTTTATTCCTTCTCGATGTCTGATCAATGATTGACATGTACTACTTGCAGGCCGACTCGACGTTGATCTACACTACCTCGACCATTCGATTAGCAAAATATGCCATTCATTTGTCACAGAAATCACTCGGGAGACGTAAGCTTGGATATTATTCAGAGTCTGATCAATTACGGACACACACTACTTGCACTGGACGACTTGACGTTGATCTATGCTACTTCGTGCAGTCCTTTCCTTACATCCAATTCCTTTTTATGAATTATTGCGTTTCTTTTATTTGTCGCATTTTTTATGTTTTCCTTATTCTGCGTTGACGTTATTTTGACTGACGAGGTAGTACGACTTAGGAATCTCATATGGGTACGACTCAAGACACGGTACAAATTCAATTTAAAAAGTAAACCTAACCTAACTGAATAAAATTAATTTCGTTTCGACCAAACGATTATGTCAATTCTACCGAATTTATATTTAATAAGGAACATAATTTTATCAATAATTACTTGCAATATTAACTACCAAACATATGCACAAAATTATAAGAAAATTGAAATAAACTAATTTGATGACAGGATTTATAATGAGGCTGTTTTTTTACGGCAGACGATGATACGTAAAGCAACTTGGTTGACTGAGATGTATATTTGGTGCTGTTGTCGCTATAGTTCGTTCAGAATTCAAGTGGTACGACTTGATCACTGGTACGGCTTGATCGAATTAGAAAGGACACGAAAACATGGACAACCCAACCCCCGTTTATTCCTTCTCGATGTCTGATCAATGATTGACATGTACTACTTGCAGGCCGACTCGACGTTGATCTACACTACCTCGACCATCCGATTAGCAAAATATGCCATTCATTTGTCGCAGAAATCACTGGGGGGACGTAAGCTTGGATGTTATTCAGAGTCTGATCAATTACGGACACACACTACTTGCACTGCCTGACTTGACGTTGATCTATGCTACTTCGTGCAGTCCTTTCCTTACATCCAATTCCTTTTTATGAATTACTGCGTTTCTTTTATTTGCCGCATTTTGTATGTTTTCCTTATTCTGCGTTGACGTTATTTTGACTGACGAGGTAGTACGACTTAGGAATCTCACGTGGGTGCGAGTTAAGACACGGCACGTTCAAGTAGTAAGTTCGATTAAAAAGGAAACATAACCTAACTGAATAAAATAAATTTCGTTACGGCCAAACCATTATGTAAATTCTACCGAATTTATATTTAATAAGGAACATAATTTTATCAATAATTACTTGCAATATTAACTACCAAACATATGCATAAAATTATAAGAAAATTGAAATAAACTTATTTGATGACAGGATTTATAATGAGGCTGGTTTTTTTCTGCAGAAAATAATACGTAAAGCAACTTGGTTGACTGAGATGTATATTTGGTGCTGTTGTCGCTATAGTTCGTTCAAAATTCAAGTGGTACGACTCAAGCACTGGTACGACTTGAGCAATCTTACCCTAATTTGCTGTTCACTCAATATTGTAAGTAGAATATTTCGTGAAATATGCTCGATTGAATTTCGAGGGAAACTGGTTGACGATCACGTCTGAGAGTAGAACGTTCTGGTACACCCTGTGGATCGCATGTCGGGAAGCATGATGAACTGCGGAATCGCAGTCGATCGGCACCGGCGATAAATTCCGTTATCGGGGCGCCGCAAAATTAACGACCCTGTAATTAAGCTGAAGTCGCGATGATAACGTCACGTTTTCGAAAATCCATGAGAAGCGTGGCTCCGCGGGCACACATCCTCGAAATCTCGCCAGTCGATCGTGGATCGAAGGTCCTTTGAATCAGCCTGTACCCGCGAGAATAGATTCTCCGCTGTATTTTACGACGCGGAGAACCCTCGAACGAGAAAACGTTGGCCATCGTGGCCCTAAATTCTCCATTTACGTTCCCTTTTAGAACCCCGGACTGTGTTTTGAATCGGCCTGTATAAAAACGCCAACGTACGGGCGGCACCTGCGGAAAATTTGGCCTCGCCGTTTACGACGAAAGTTGCGGCGCGCCGTCGAACTTTTCTCGGAGAGTCTTTTTCGCCCCCGTGAACGAAACTGCACACTATTTTTCCCTCCCCGCGAAAGATTGTTTCCGAGGCGATCGTTGTTTCGCATCGAGGGACAAAAGCGGCAGAACGGGGCGGGGCTAGGGGAGAGAGAGACAATGCCGAGCAGATTTTTGTTTAAATAATCCGTATCTCGGCCGGGCGGTCCCTGGAACACCTCGGAATCGTGGAGGCGACGACTTCGCCGTCGTCGTCGTCGTCGGAGCACAGCGGTCCTGACAGGCCGTGTGACCGCTCGAGAAGAAAAGATCCGGCGTCTTCTATTCGGCTGTACTCGTGTTCTTTCTTCGCTTGACCTACTTCAGGAGAAAGGACTCCTTCAACAGCCTCCTCCCAGCCACTGTTTAGCGTATCTATTTCTATCAAATATAGGTCGGCCCCTGTTTCGCCAGGATTAGCCCACCCCCTCCCCCCCGATAGTCACAAATTCGTCCGACGAGCTGAAACTGTCTCTCCGAATTTAATTCGTACCTAACTTGGACCTGCAGTACCGTACAAAATGATATAACATTTGATGTATTCGTATATTTCATATAACACACAGTACACTCATATGTACATATTACTCACCCTGTACAGGGTGAGTCCGAAGAAACAGAACACCTAAATATCTCCGTTACATCTCGTTGTACAAAAAAACTTCTGAGGACGAAGTGACACTGTTTGAAGGGCCACATGTAACGGTGTAAGGGAAAAAATTGTCGAGGTCATTTTTTATGAGATTTCAAGGGCATCGATATTTTTTTAAATGGAATGGGGTATTTTTTAATACATCAATCGATGAAGCTCGACATTTGTTATAAAAAAGTACTAACCTATGTATGTCGAAAAGTTAATAGTTCAGGAGATATTTCAATTTAAATAACTCTAAAACACCATTACTGTCATACTAAGACGTTAGCGTCTACTTGCTGGTGTAAATTGAAGAGTTGAAATTGAGATTGAAAAATTTACGATGGAAATGAAATTAAAGATTTGAAATTAACGAATTGAAATTGAAAATTTAAAATTAACGAATTGAAATTGAAAAATTGAAATTGAAGAGTTGAAATTGAAAAATTGAAGTTGAAGGGTTGATATTGAAATTGAAGTTGAAAGGTTGATATTGAAATTGAAGTTGAAATTAAAGTTGTAATGGAAAAATTGAAGTTGAAAATGAAGTTGAAGAGTTGATATTGAAATTGAAGTTGAAATGGAAAATTTGATGTTGAAATTGAAATTGAAACGTTGAAATCAACAAATTGAAATTGAAAAATTGAAATTGAAATGGAAAAGTAGAAATTGAAAAATTGAAGTTGAAGGGTTGATATTGAAAAATTGAAGTTGAAGGGTTGAATTGAAATTGAAGTTGAAGGGTTGATATTGAAATTGAAGTTGAAGGGTTGATATTGAAATTGAAGTTGAAATGGAAGAGTTAAAATTGAAGTTGAAATTAAAGTTGTAATGGAAAAATTGATGTTGAAAATGAAGTTGATGAGTTGATATTGAAATTGAAGTTGAAATGGAAAATTTGATGTTGAAATTCAAATTGAAACGTTGAAATCAACAAATTGAAATTGAAAAATTGAAATTGAAATGGAAAAGTAGAAATTGAAAAATTGAAGTTGAAGGGTTGATATTGAAAAATTGAAGTTGAAGGGTTGAATTGAAATTGAAGTTGAAGGGTTGATATTGAAATTGAAGTTGAAGGGTTGATATTGAAATTGAAGTTGAAATGGAAGAGTTAAAATTGAAGTTGAAATTAAAGTTGTAATGGAAAAATTGATGTTGAAAATGAAGTTGAAGAGTTGATATTGAAATTGAAGTTGAAATGGAAAATTTGATGTTGAAATTCAAATTGAAGTGTTGAAGCCAACGAATTGAAATTGAAAAATTGAAAAATTGAAATTGAAATGGAAAAGTAGAAATCGAAAAATTGAAGTTGAAGGGTTGATATTGAAAAATTGAAGTTGAAGGGTTGAATTGAAATTGAAGTTGAAGGGTTGATATTGAAATTGAAGTTGAAGGGTTGATATTGAAATTGAAGTTGAAATGGAAGAGTTAAAATTGAAGTTGAAATTAAAGTTGTAATGGAAAAATTGATGTTGAAAATGAAGTTGAAGAGTTGATATTGAAATTGAAGTTGAAATGGAAAATTTGATGTTGAAATTCAAATTGAAGTGTTGAAGCCAACGAATTGAAATTGAAAAATTGAAAAATTGAAATTGAAATGGAAAAGTAGAAATCGAAAAATTGAAGTTGAAGGGTTGATATTGAAAAATTGAAGTTGAAGGGTTGATATTGAAAAATTGAAGTTGAAGGGTTGATATTGAAAAATTGAAGTTGAAGGGTTGATATTGAAATTGAAGTTGAAGGGTTGATATTGAAATTGAAGTTGAAGGGTTGATATTGAAATTTAAGTTGAAATGGGACAGTTAAAGTTGAAGTTGAAATTAAAGTTGTAATGGAAAAATTGAAGTTGAAAATGAAGTTGAAGAGTTGATATTGAAATTGAAGTTGAAATGGAAAATTTGATGTTGAAATTGAAATTGAAGTGTTGAAATCAACGAATTGAAATTGAAATGGAAGAGTAGAAATTGAAGAGTTGAAATTAACGAAATGAAATTGAAAAATTGAAGTTGAAATTGGAGAGTAGAAATTGAAGTTGAAATGGAAGAGTTGAAATTGAAGTTGAAATGGAAGAGTTGAAATTGAAGTTGAAATTAAAGTTGAAATTGAAAAATTGAAGTTGAAAATGAAGAGTAAGAGTTGATATTGAAATTTAAAAATTTGCATTGAAATTGAAATTGATGTTAGCGTTTACTTACTTGTGTAACGTCTTAGCACGACAGTAGTGGTATTTTAGAGTTATTTAAATCGAAATATCTCGTGAACTACTAACTTTTCGACATACATGGGTTAGTGCTTTTTGATAACGAATATCTAACTGCATCGATTCATGTATTAAAAAATACCTCATTCCATTTAAAAAAATATCAATGACCTTGAAATCTTGTAAAAATGACCTTGAAATCTTGTAAAAATGAGCTTGAAAATTTTTTCCCTCAGACTGTTACCTGGAGCCCTTTAAACAGTGTAACTTTGTAACAAGAAGTTTTTTTGTAGAAAAAAACTACTGTTTGTGCCATTAAAATTAAAATGGGTCGAGGGAAACAATTATACAAAAGTGAAACCGACCGAATTTTGTTATTTCGGTCACGAAATCAAACTCGAAACGATCACGAAAATTGCGAACTTATTAAATGGAAACCGTCACGTTGTGTATAACTTCTTAAAAAATCCGAATATCTACGGAAAAAAGAGAAGTACAAACGCGACAGACGGGCCATATTACGCGTAGCTTCTAATTACGAGGGAACTGCCAGAAAAATCGCTGAGGAAGCAGGCGTTTCAGCTAACGTGAGAACTGTGCGATGTATTCTCGAAGGCTGTAAACAAATTAAACGAAAAAATCTGAAAAGAAAACCTCCTCTACGTGAGCAACATAAGGAAGCTCGTTAAATGTTTGTTCGCGATCATGTTTCGAGGAAAAAGAAGTGGAGAAAAGCTTGCATGATGCTCACAACATAATTCTAAGCTAGATGTGGACCATATTTAGGCCTAGTTGGACCATAAGGGTAGCTATTGGTTGGGTATCAGATTTACTCAAGCCATACCTGACCTCACAGTACGTGTACGTGAATTGTGCTGACGCAAGAGCCGAAGACAATGTTGATGCAGCCGGGATTGCTGCTCAATATGGCCGGCCGTTTTCTTCGACGCTATCACCGCCCTAAGCACGTGGTAACAGCTATTACGAGTGTCAGCCAGTGTTTCACGAGACCGGCCCGTATTTACCAGTAATTTACGGCACGACGGTAAACGACAAGCGCGGGGAATCGATACCGGTCTCTTCGTGCAACGTGATTATCTTGTTTAGCGGACGGGGTGGTTCGTTCAATTGAAATATGCGGCCGTTTTAACGCTCCAATTCCTCGTGCCGCTTTTCGTCCGCAGCTCAGGCTTCCAACCCTCGGCCGCGACACCTCGGGTCAACATGGCGCCGATTGCCGGATCGATAGCGCAGATCGACCATTTTTTATCGATCCTCTGATCCCTCCACATTAAACAACAAACTTATCCGTGCTGTAGGGGAACTTAACCTCCTCAAGGTCATGCAAGGTCATTCGAGATTAAATGTCACCAGCTTTTTAAACGCTGCTTTCTACGTAATTTCAGATTAAATCTTATCTGTCCGAGGTATACGAGGCACGCCTAATGGGAAAACTAAATTTATCTCAGAAAATTCTTCGCCGAAGAGGTTAGGTCGCACACATGCTATGTGTCCAGCGAGAAGCGCGGGTCGAAGCGTAAAAAAACGTGAAAAAGCGGACGGACACGAGAGAGAATATCAAAGTTCTTGGAGGCGGGTGGCAAACGGGTCGGTTCCCGCGACTTCACGAGGTAGATTTAAGGGGTGGCCACTTATCGAGACTGCCGCGTAACCGCACGGCTTGATTTACTGGCTCGATAACCGAGGACCATTAATATCAAGCGGGGAACGCGACCAGCACATCCCGCATGCCGTCTGGTTCCCCGTGTTACGGCCACGGACACCCCGTGCACCCTATTCTTTTCACCTGTACGCAACGTTCCACCCCCGCAACCCAATCTGCCCGACGAAATAAATTAGCTTCTTCGAGTGGTCAACGAAACCCGTTAACGGCAGCCTCTCTTATTAATTGGTTGTAAAATTATTGAGAACCTAAGCAAGCTCCGCCCCCGAGGGAAATCACTAAATTTAATTTCTTTTGTAGGCAATCCCATGGGGGATCCCATGGATTTTCCTCCTCATTTGCCACTTTTTGTATATTAATTCAATTTAATTTCTCTTGCCCATGCGACAAGAGAAAAATATTAAATTAATATACAAAAAGTGGCAAATAAGTTAAGGGACACGAGGAGGAAAAATCCAGAGTTGAGGAAAATAGTATTTTAAATAGTAAATAGTAAATAATCCCATTTATTTTACAGTGTCTGTACAACTTTGAAAATAAAATTGTTTATTTGTTGCAGTAATTTTTGAAAATAAAATATTGTATTTGATGCAGTGATTTTTTAGAATAAAATATTTTATTTATAAAATATTTATTTGGATATACGCAGTAATAGCAGCAATCAAACAAAAAAATAAAAGGAAAATGTGAAAAATGATATAGTTTCTTATATTAAGTACTATTTCTTCTTTAAATTATTGCTAAAATAAAAAATATTAAATAAGTAATGCGATTTCTGAAAGTATTAGGTATAACAAATGTTCCTTTTTTATCTATCGTATAATTGTTGATAAAAGATGTAATGATGCTCTCGGCGCACTGGTTCGATCCAATTAGGTATAACGTTGCAAAAAATTAAAAAATATTCTATTTTGTGTTTCAGATTATTATAATAGAAATATTTTATTTTGTGGACGAAATTGTTAAAATAGAAATATTTTATTTTGACGTTCAGATTGTTCAAATACATAAAAGTATTTTATTTCGAGGTTCGGATTGTTCAAATAAAATACTATTTTCTTTAAGCAAAATAAAATCTAAAATATTAAACAGTATTTCAAATATTTTTTTCGCCAAATAATGCCCACCTCTGGAAAGATCCATGGGGTCCCCCATGGGATTGCCAAGATGGTGCTGGATCGGCTCGAGCGCCCGCTCGGTCGGTAAGGAGGCGGCGGAGATAAGACTGCGGGCAAATTTATAATTACCCTAAAACTGAAGTTATCTGAGATCTGGGTCGGTAATTATGAACACGCGTTCGCGGATAGCCTGAAACTCTCGACCGAGATCGATCGTCGTCCCACCCCCCGCCGGCCCCAGCTCAGAATCTCTGAATTTTTTAAACGAACACCTTATCCAAGACGTTCGTGAATGATTAAAAGTGACCATCGTGTGATGTCAACCGATCGGAGTCGAGCGAGTCGCTAGAGAAATGTCACCCGGTACACGGTGAATTATCGAGACCCGTTGCGCGCGAGTATGCCCTAAATTAGTGATAATTAAATGCAGAACTGAAGCCGTGGCACACGGCCGCCACGCATTCGAGGTTCCAGTGTGAAATTTATCACGGGCGAGCGGAACCCGCGTCCTTCGCTGCAGTGTCCAGCTCGTGCGTGCCCATTTAGACTCAATTTTGCAGCGTGCAATCGAGTTTGTCGCGTTTTTCGTTTTGGAAGTGTTTCTTCGCCCAATTTCGTGTAACGTGAAATATTTTCGAGCATCCGAAATAAAAGGTTCAATATTTGCACACCATTATTATTCTGGGAAACAATTTGCTGTTTTTAATTCGAAATGAAACTTGGAATTTCATATTTTACTACGTTTTTATTAGCTTGCTTTCTTGTCTGTCTGTCTGTTCGGTACAAATATTGCAATTGATTTTAAACTAAATTCCCGATGAGCTAGAGACTTGAAATTTTAAACATAGCTCAGAACAGGATGACAATGCAATATTTACAAAAAAAAATTTAGAAAAGCCTATATGCGTTTAGGAGATACAAACTATTAAATTTAACCGTTACACCTTTACCATAACTAGATACATCAAGCATTAATCGGACAGGCTAAACGGAACTCCTGTAGAATATTTTATTCAACCCCTTGCTGTTCAGTTGTTACTACGTTTTTATTAGATCCCTTTCTTGTCTGTCTGTCTGTCTGTCCATATGTCTGTCAATTCGGTACAAATATTGCAATTGATTTTAAACTAAGTTCCCGATGAGCTAGACTCTTGAAATTTTAAACATAGCTCAGAACAGGATGACAATGCAATATTTTTAAAAGAAATTTTAAAAAAGCCTACATGCGTTTAGGAGATACAAACTATTAAATTTAACCGTTACACCTCCCCACGTGATGCTCGGTAGTACCACTAGGTTCCCACTCTGACTCGTCCCCACTCCACTGACCCGCTTCGCACCGAAGGAGCTCAGTGTGCGTTCGAGCTCCGTGCGGTGTTTACAAAATTACTACGTATTATTATAGTATAATGTTTGTTTACCAAGCGATAGAACAGTTACACCGAAATTCTCCGTCGAGCCTTCAACTTTGATATTTTACCACGGCGTTTGTTTTCGATAGGACGCGGTCGCAACAACGTCTGAAACGTCAAAAATGTTTAAAATCGAATGAAACATTTCACACACACAAGACTAAAAAGCAGAAAATAATAATTTAAACAAAAATAAATTTTAAATAGTTACTACGTTCTTAAAACAGACTAAAAAGTATAAAATCATTTTATACAGATAGTCCTGAAAATTTGTTAATAATCATCGGGCTATTGTGTCGCACACCTATAAAATAATTCAGGTGATATCATCGATTTACCGTAAGTAGATACATCAAGCATTAATCGGACAGGTTAAACGGAACTCCTGTAGAATATTTTATTCAACCCCTTGCTGTTCAGTTTTTACTACGTTTTTATTAGATCCCTTTCTTGTCTGTCCATCTGTCTGTCCATCTGTCTGTCCATCTGTCTGTCTGTTCGGTACAAATATTGCAATTGATTTTAAACTAACTTCCCGATGAGCTAGAGACTTGAAATTTTAAACATAGCTCAGAACAGGATGACAATGCAATATTTTTAAAAGAAATTTTAAAAAAGCCTACATGCGTTTAGGAGATACAAACTATTAAATTTAACCGTTACACCTCCCCGCGCGATGCTCGGTAGTACCACTCGGTTCCCACTCTGACTCGTCCCCACTCCACTGACCCGCTTCGCACCGGAGGAGCTCAGTGTGCGTACGAGCTCCGTGCCGTGTTTACAAAGTTACAACGTATTATTATACTATAATGTTTTTGTTTACCAAGCGATAGAACAGTTACACCGAAATTCTCCGTCGAGCCTTTATCTTTGACATTTTACCACGGCGTTTGTTTCCGATAGGACGCGGTCGCAATACCGTCTGAAATTTACTACATGTCTGTGTTACAATCTCATCAAAATGTTTAAAATCGAATGAAAAATTTCACACACACAAGACTAAAAAGCAGAAAATAATTATTTAAATAAAAATAAATTTTTTAAAAATACCATGTTTTTAAAACGGACTAAAAAGTATAAAATAACATTTTAAAAAACGCCACGTTTAAAAAACGGACTAAAAAGTATAAAATAATTTTTTCTAGCCCCATACAGATTCCTAACCACGTACAGATAGTCCTGAAAATTTGTGATTGTGAATTTTTAATAGCTACGGAAATACTTGTAAGATTTAAAACGAAAAACGTGAGGCGCATGCAATAAATAATTGACGCATCAATAGTTTACCTAAATCACTAACAATTTTATTGCACTGCAAACGATATGAACTGTTGTGCGAGTTTTCTCAATGGCAGCTACTCTCTACACTCCTTACTATGTATTATCTTGCGCCCCACGTTTTTCGTTTTAAATCTTACAAGTATTTTCAAGCTATTCAAAATTCACAATCACAAATTTTCAGGATTATCTGTACGGGGGTAGGAACCCCTATGCGCCTAGGAAAAATTATTTTATTCTTTTTAGTCCGTTCTAAAAACGTGGTATTTTTAAAAAATTAATTTTTCTCTAAATAATTATTTAGCTCGATGTAGAACAGTATTGTCGGTAGTGATTGTGGTTATATTTACCTCCTTCTTTGGCCGTTTCGAATAAAGAATTCAGTGGATTTTATTTTCAGTAGAAAAGGTCGATTACGGCCAGACACCGCGAGTTCTGTCTTCGGAGCGACGATTATAGGTCACCCGGTATATTTTTCGCTTTTCGATGGTGGGACTAGAGCTAATGATAAGAAAGGCCGATAACGTTTAAAAGATTGTAGCCGCAGAACGGCAAGACACAGTCGCGAGCTTCGATCGCGTCGAGAAAATGCCAGCGCTCGGAGTACGCCACGCGGCCAGGTGCTTCTTTTTAATTATGCAGGCATCCCACAGCGAGCGCGGCCTTCCCTTCCGCTTTCGTGCCTCCTTTGTGTCGAGATAACGCGCATGAAACGCCCGGCGTATCGTCCGTTACGTTTCGAAAAGATCTGGACAGCCCGCGTTGCCTCGAACCACCGTTCTTTGAGACTGTTTCGACCGCAATTTCAAACACGAGAATAACAATCCCCGGTGAAACTGTTCGCGAATCTACGCGGCTCATCGCGAACAATACGCCACTGACACCTGTTCGCTTTTTACACCGCTGTATCCGGTAGAATATTGACTCGGGCATTTTTAAGGAGCTTCTACAGGCCTTCTAAAAAATTGATGCCAATCAATGTGGAATATTTAACTTGTCGTAACTTCCAGGAAAAAGAAACCCGTACGCGATCCACCTTAGCTCATTTTAAAGGGAAAACTCTGCGCTTTCACACGCACAAAATGTTTTTCTTTTTATTTTTGCTAATCGCGGAATGCAAACATTTATTTTTTAAAAGTATCAGTGTGTCTTCCGACCCCCTGATGAAGCTAGCTGCAATGCTTGCGAAACGTTGGGAAATCTCTTCCTTTAGGACACGGCTTACACCCGAAAACCTCAACAGAAATAACTGTATGATGCCGGGCCGTGAAAGCCTCAAATCTCTTATTTATTTTTTAAAAATTTGAAATGTGTGCATTGATCGCGATCCGATTTTTTTTTGTAATGCTGCGATCATTTTGATTGGAGAGGTTCCCGTGACCTTGAGAACAGCCTTGAAAGCGTGCCACGAAGACCGCAATGTCGTTTGCACGAGGAAGTTCATCTCCGAGACCATTTTCTGGCAAATAACGAAGAAACGCCCCGGTGAAAGGCCAATACACCTGAAAAGCAGGAATTTGCCTCCGGGAGACGTAAGCGTTTAATTTTTCACCAGATCTCCAGTGAATTTTCCCCGGGAATATGGCCGAGCATAAAGGGAGGGTGAGGGCGGGGGTGAGAAGATCGTCGCCGTTTCTTATTCCGGATGCTCGGGAGCGGAAAGCTTGCCTCGTGACGTTCCTGGAATATTTTCCGCGCACGTATTTTCGATAGCTTGGAGCAGAAGACGTGGATATAGGGCGCGTCGAACATCCCAGTGCAATTATTTTTGACTACTGCTGTCATGAAACCGCTCCCCCTTATGGAAACTTCAGAATCATCCCCTTACAACACATTCTAAACTCATTGTCCTTCGGGGGATACTTGTTCAAATTTTCAAACTGAAGAATAGTAAATTATTCTCTACAGTGGAGACACGGTTCAGCATCAAAACAAAAATAAATTTTTTAAAAATACTACGTTTTTAAAACGGACTAAAAAATATAAAATAGTTTTTCCCAGCCCCATACAGATTCCTACCCCCCTACAGATAGTCCTGAAAATTTGTGATTGCGAATTTTGAACAACTATGAAAATATTTGTAAGATTTAAAACGAAAAACATGGGGCGCAAGATAATACATAGTAAGGAGTGTAGAGAGTAGCTGCCATTGAGAAAACTCGCAAAACAGTTCATATAATTTGCAGTGCAATAAAAATGTTAGTCATTTAGGTGAACGACTGATGCGTCAATTATCTATTGCATGTGCCCCACGTTTTACGTTTTAAATCTTACAAGTATTTTCATAATTATTTAAAATTCACAATCACAAATTTTCAGGACTATCTGTACGGGGGTAGGAATCTGTATGGGGCTGGGAAAATTATTTTGTACTTTTTAGTCCGTTTTAAAAACGTAGTAATTTTTTAAAATTTATTTTTGTTTAAATTATTATTTTCTGCTTTTTAGTCTTGTGTGTGCGAAATTTTTCAATCGATTTTAAACATTTTGATGAGATTGTAACAGAGACATGTAGTAAATTTCAGACGGTATTGCAGCCGCGTCGTATCGAAAACAAACGCCGCACAGTGGAACTTTTCGTCCATTTCGGAGACAAAATCAAAGAACTTCCGATAGAAATGAGATAGAGAGCTGAAATTTTTTTTAATTACAGCTGAGACTTCACAGAATTTGGGAAAAAGAGGGAGATTATGGCACGAACATTTTTTAACCTTGAAAAAAATGTGCGTACGTATCCCATGGAACGCCTCACAGTGTGGGACCTTTCGTCCAAATCGGAGACAAAATCAAAGAACTTTCGATAGAAATGAGGTAGAACTATGAAATTTTTTTAAAATTAAAGCTGAAACTTGGCAGAATATGGGAAAATAGGAAGATTATGGTACGAACGTTTTATAACCTTGAGAAAATTCGTTAAACAATTCGTTCACAAAAATCGATTTCTTGTAAAATCCTGAAGTCGTAGACAAATTTTGAGACCAAATTTGAATTCAGCATGAAAAAATCTACAGGAAATGATGTATGGCATGTTACAAAAAAATTTTTTTCTACCCGTGGTATTGCAAAAACCACAATTTTCGTGGCATTATGCAAGTTTGACGATTTTTTTCAAGGTTAAAAAATGTTCGTACCATAATCTCCCTATTTTTCCCATATTCTGTGAAGTCTCAGCTGTAATTAAAAAAAATTTCAGCTCTCTATCTCATTTCTATCGGAAGTTCTTTGATTTTGTCTCCGAAATGGACGAAAAGTTCCACTGTGCGCCGTGGTAAAATATCAAAGATAAAGGCTCGACGGAGAATTTCGCTGTAACTGTCACACTTAGCTCCTTCGGCGCGAAACGGGTCAGTGGAGTGGGGACGAGTCAGAGTGGGAACCGAGTGGCACTACCGAGTATCGCGCGGGGAGGTGTAACGGTTAAATTTAATAGTTTGTATCTCCTAAACGCATGTAGGCTTTTTTAAAATTTCTTTTAAAAATATTGCATTGTCATCCTGTTCTGAGCTATGTTTAAAATTTGAAGAGTCTAGCTCATCGGGAACTTAGTTTAAAATCAATTGCAATATTTGTACCGAACAGACAGACATATGGACAGACAGACAGACAGACAAGAAAGGGATCTAATAAAAACGTAGTAACAACTGAACAGCAAGGGGTTGAATAAAATATTCTACAGGAGTTCCGTTTAACCTGTCCGATTAATGCTTGATGTATCTACTTACGGTAAATCGATGATATCACCTGAATTATTTGATAGGCGTGCGACACACTAGCCCGATGAATATTAACAAAATTCGAAAGTGCACGTAGCATGGTCGAGCATTAGTCGGACACTGGCGTGGGTCTGGTCGATTTTTCGTTGTTCCCATTATGGGATGTGAATCTTGGGGCTCGATGCATCTTCGTCGGGGTGATTAGCAAGCCCCGGTGACAAAGAGATGCATCGGCCTGTCACGTGACCCATTTCCACCCCTTTGATCGAAGGGTTCGTTTCCCGGGGATTTGAAGTAATGAACGGCTGAATATTCATGCCTGTTGTGTGACCTCGCGGAAGGGGGTTGCGTCGGTAGGGGACAGCGGGAGGGCCCGGCCGGTTGCATCCCCTCTGCACATAACACCGTGCATCCATATTTACGCGGTCTGCATCCGATTTTCTCCGCGACATTGGTAACGTCATTTCCACGGATCCCGTATTTACCGAGCACGCCAAGACAAATATTTGAATATGCATGATCGACCGGCATTGCTCGGCGAACGAATTCCCGAAACCTGACGTGTTTCGATCGTGGGGGATGAAACCGGGTGAATTTTCAAAGAGCTCGGGCGGTAAGGGGGTAGGTTGCACGCGCATTCGAATCGCTGAAGCTTTAAACTCGTCGTCATTAAAATCGACGAGAGGACAAACGAGCGGCTCGACAAAGTATCAAAATGTTTGACCCACATTCCACTCGAAAATATTTTTTCCAACCCCTGGAAAGTGGGGACACGCGTGTCGAAATACGCGGACGGAGTGGAACAGGGGTGAAACGCACGTGGAATTTGCGTCGGAATGAGCGAGCAGCTGCCGAAGTCCTTGACCCACCCCTATTTGCAGAGCAGGGTGTTAGCAAAGTGGAATCTCACCCCCACGGGGGCAGGCGAAATTTTGTTACGCCAGGAGAAATGATTCGAGAACGTTTTGCGAGATACTTTTTACGCGGAGGTACCATTTCCGGGTGAGCTTTCGAATTCTAACGAGGTTAATTTCCAATTCACACCCAGCCACCCCTTCCGATGCTTGTTAATTAAATGGACACCGCTGCCAAACCCTCCCTCCCCCGGACTGATTATTTACACGGACTGATCTCCGACTTTGCCGTGTCGTGTCACCGATGGGAAAATAATTAGCGACCGCCTCCCTGTCGAACAGGGGGTGTCTTTGAGGCGGCATTAACCGTGTACACAACGATATTGATTATCAACGACCTCCTCCCTGTCCTGGACGCGACCCTCTCGCGTGGTTACAACCTCTGTTTGTTCGAGGGGGCGGGGTGACTTCCGACCGACCCTCTACCCTCGACTTTTCAACCCTCGACCCTCGACCCTGGCCGCCCCTCGTGGGAAACCATTCCCGAGGGTGAACTCTTTCCTTCGTCGATTTTCCCAGAGTCTCTGCACGGCACAGCACTTCTCCGGTATTATTTATAATAATACACCGACACGTCCGCGAGGAATTGGTCACGTCTGACTTACTGTAACCTCGTGCAAGACAATGGGCTGTATTTTTTTACCGAAAACAATTTTTGAAAGTGAGTAGAAAAGTGGAGATGTTCAACAATTGAAAAAATGTTTATTGGCACATATAATGCAGATGTTTTAGGACGGTACTGTCGCGAAGATCCGCATTCTAGTTACAAGCTGGCGATTCTCGGGGGTCGACGCATGGGTGAACTCGTTTCCCGTCGGCCGGCGAGGTATCAGTTGGAAAGTACACTGACCGAACAAATAAATGGGAAGTTACGCGCGGCGAACAATGCAAATCGATTTTCCCCCGTGTCTCGCGAGTTCGCGAGAGGAAACCGTTCTCGGGGGCGTCGAGGCGAGCATTCCGGCTGGCGCGCGCGACGCAACGAGGTTTGTCGTTGAACGAAATTCCGTCGGCGACGACTGTCTCGGAGAGTTTTTGGTGCATCGGTGCACGCGAAAGCGCCCGACAAAAGTCGGTCCCGGGGGGATGGAAACCGTGCTCGGCTCGGATGCACCGAGAACACGGTTCCCCTCGTGAACGGGTGTGCCGGCGGGTGGTCCTAGGGGTTGAAGGGGCGAGGGGATCTATGTAAATGCGGCTACCTTGTCGGAAATCAATTTTCGTCGTTCCCTTTTATCTTCGCCGCGGCCAGGCCAGGCCGGCTCTCGCCTGCCACCTGTGGAAAAGCCTCCCTTTTTCCCCTGACACTGGAAAACCGGCCACCGGTTCTTATCGCGATCGAACACGCCCCCGCACGTCCGCTACCCCCGTTTCCAATCGCTGACGTGGATAACAGCGGAACCCTCGGAACTGGAATTAACGACGCTGCCCTAACCTGACCTGGAACTGTTGATTCCCCGTGATCCGATTTCGCTTGTTGACGTAGCCCTCGCTTTCAACAACTTTCGATTCGATTGGGGATTTATGGAACTCCCTGTAGAATGTTCCCCTTTAATATTTTATGTGCAATGTCATCGTATCTGGAACGGCCTGTAGACATTGTCCCCCTTTCGAGTAGTTAGTACCATTGTAACGGGGTAGTTAACGGAATCTCAGAGGGTGAATTGGTTTCGGGGTGCGCAATTGAAATACCGAATAATCCCGCCGCGAGATATTTACGACGCCCAGTGGACCGGTCGCGCCGCACCGTTTACCGTTTTGAAATTTCCCCGGGGGTGGCCCACCCCCGCATCAGCGCGGAAAATCAGTGACAATGCGGGATTAAAAATTTTATTCACCCCCGTCCGATGGTTACCAGTCCTCTCCAGCCGCGTCGGCGTTGCTCGTCAAAGGGCGAAGATCAAGGGGTTGGTCCGAGGGGTGGTGGTAACTTAATTTTCGCGGGATGGCCAGCTATGTTTTTCGGGAAAGTGTCCGCCCACCCTTGCACCCCCGGGAGAGGCGTTGTCCTGCGAGACCCTTTCGCCTCAAAAACCGTTCAATTTTACCAACGACGGGGTTGAAAGTGTTTTATAGGGAATTTCGTGGAAAACTTCGTTTCATGAAAACGAAGAGGACCACTTTAAAGTGCCGTTCGGGGGCGGGCGGGCTGCACATGCATGCACCACCATCGGAGGCTCTGACGTGTTTCCCGGCCATCGCAGGCTGCCATTCTCCCTCCAGTATTAACGCTGGTGAAGGGGGCGCGGGGGTGACTTTTACCCGAAGCCCTGAGACGAAATTGCCTCGGCCCTACCCCGAGCCCCAAAATGACCTAACATATTTACTCGACGAATCTTGCCAATATTCTTCATCCCCTCGCGATACACCCTTGATACCTCGTGATACCCACCCCCCCCCCCTCCCGCACGAGGGTAAGTGGGTTCGTTCCTACGCGAGCGGAAAATCTAGTCTGAGGGGCTGACTCGTCTTTCGGAGTGGATCATTCACCGGGGACAATGGCATTCGTAGACTGCATTTTCGAGGGTGCAAAACTCCGGCCCTCTTTCCACAAAAAATTCAGGAAACTGTAAATACTAGATCTCATTCAAAGTGGTATAAAACGGTGACGAAAAATCGCACATTAACTTTTCTGGTGTCATTGGAAAGCACATACTTTACTCTTCAAATGTTCGGTGATTTGAATCCCGAAAAAAATCTTTCGAGTTCCACAGATTCGCTTGAATTTGAAAAATCGTCAAAAATCGACTGTCTTTACCTTTTCTCTTGTCATCCTATGCAAATATTTTTTTAGGCAAAAGTACATCGTACACGTAAAAGCGGAGGTTTTACCCTTCAGGATAAGGGAAGCTACAATGGCCGACAATTTTTCATGTTACAGTGATTCGAATATCAAGAATTTTCATCCAGATTTAATGGGTGAATCTGAGAAGTTCAAAATGTTGTTACGAAAGTTTCAGAGAGAAACAGGTTATTCCCCGTAAAAACAATTTACAGAGCACCGTGAGGAGAGGTTTTTTAAGTTGCTGGAAAACTCGATTCGACGAAAGTTCGCCATTAGGAAAATCCTAGGGCCCAATGTAATAACGCGAACGGAATACTCGAGTTCCGTGTCTGACTCTTGACTTCCATTACCACTGTCTCGCGAGCTACGACTTGGTCTGACTCTGCGCGGTCCATTACTACTGCAGCGTGCGTCTTCTACTACTCATCCGGCGGCGGATGTGTCTCAGGGCAACGTGAGCGGAATATCGACTGTCTGAGCTCGTTTCTGAGAGCGGAGTGACAAACTGTAGCACTTTGGGCGGCCGTGCGAGCAAATTCACCGGTGACACGCGAGGCGCGGCGTTCCTACAATTGCTCGACTGCCAGGGATGATCTCCAGTCACCTGACGCGAATGGAAAATTATTTCGACCTTATAGAAATTCTACGCTCCTGTGTCTTTCCGAATTCAGCTGCGACAGTTCTCCGACCTCGTTTCCGAAAATGGTGCGAATCGATATATCGAGTAGTGTGGGTGAACGTATTCAGCGATACAAGTGAATGGAATCAGTAGTACAAGTCAACTGATGCAGTAGTGTAAATCAACCGATTGGATAGGTTCAAGACATGAGTATTTCAGGTGAACGGACTCAGCAGTGGAAATCGATGTTCAGTAGTGCAAATCAACGGATGACGCGACCTACATTGATAAGAATAGTGATCGAGGTTTTAGAGGGTATCAGGACTCACTTGGAAGGTGATCGCGTCCCGTTCGATCTGGGACATGTTCTTGAAGATGGTGTTGATGATGCCGAGGAACTTGTCTCGCTCCAGGTAGCTCGCCTGATCCTTCTCGAAGAAGTCGATGAAGTCGTACAGGATGAAGTAGGTACCTGGAATGAAAAGACGAAGATCACAGAGACGAAATAGGTAACAAAAGAATCGCGGTCGTCGAACAGGAGAGGGTAAAAATCGAAGCAACCCTCGGAGTCGGGTGTTGTGCAAGTCCGTGAATAAAAATTAGCAAGTAGTAACGCCGTCGAATAAATCATCCTTATCACCGTGCGGACCCGATTCTCTCCACCCCGCACCGTTCACGCGTGTTGCACACCGAAACCCTGTGCTCCGGCGATATGCAAAAAGCTCGCCTCCGGTAAAACCAACTTTCAGATCGAGCGAAGGGGGTGTTTCCCCACCCTGGCCACCCCCTCCGGGCGCGCACCCTCCGCTGTACAAAGGATTTCCTGTCGAACCGATACCAGCAACCTGTCGGGCTATTTACATTGTAAATATTTTGCCGAAAATCCCTGTACCCTCGCCTCTTTCCACATGCCGACCGCGTCATCCCCAGTGAAATATGAATTTCCCCCGGTAGAAATTGGCTGCCTTTGAATCGACGGCCGACGTGGTAGCGTTTAGACGACAAGAAATATTACTTCCTTTCTTGTTGCCACGTTATAACTTCATTCATGGCCTGTCCGGCTTGTGTAAGTGGCGTGGGGGAATCTCTGGGCGATGTTGGGTATGCTCGAGCTGAAAATGTTAGTAGTACAAGTCGACGTTGTCACTAGGACACGTCACCAGATTCAGTAGTAGAAGTCAACGATTTCAGTAGTACACGTCACCAAATTCAGTAGTACAACTCAACGATTTCAGTAGCATAAGTCAACGATTTCAGTAGTACAAGTCAACGGTTTCAGTGGTACACGTCACCAGATTCAGTAGTACAAGTCAACGATTTCAGTAGTACACGCCAACAAATTCAGTAGTACAACTCAACGATTTCAGTACCATAAGTCAAGGATTTCAGTAGTACAAGTCAACGATTTCAGTAGTACACGCCACCAAATTCAGTAGTACAAGTCAACGATTTCAGTAGTGCACGTCACCAAATTCAGTAGCATAAGTCAACGATTTCAGTAGTACAAGTCAAAGATTTCAGTAGTACAAGTCAACGATTTCAGTGGTACACGTCACCAGATTCAGTAGTACAAGTCAACGATTTCAGTAGTACACGTCACCAGATTCAGTAGTACAAGTCAACGATTTCAATAATACACGTCACCAAATTCAGTAGTACAACTCAACGATTTCAGTAGCATAAGTCAATGATTTCAGTAGTACAAGTCAACGATTTCAGTAGTACAAATCAACAATTTCAGTAGTACAAGTCAACGATTTCAGTAGTACAAGTCAATGACTTCAGTACTACAACTCAACCATTCCAGTGGCACTTGCTGAAAGACCTACCAAGTTCCGAGTAGTAACAGTTTCCTTACCGCAGTTCAGTAGCGCGAGTCAACGTCTCAGCCGACGAAACCGCCGAATTCAGTGGTACGAGTCGACGGTTTCCGCGACAAGGTTCCGCCGCGCAAGAATACGAACTCGCGGCAAGCTCTTGTCAGTCGGAGAGCCAATAAGCCGTCCGGGGGACGGTTGACGCGGAGTTTTCGCCAGCTGGTGTGGGCGTGCTTTCGGATGCAGGGACAGGGAAAGCGCGCGGGGGTGGTCGGGCTGCGAAAGAACTCAATTACCGCCGGTTCCCGGAGGATATTCGAGATTCCTCGAGACTGTGGGTTAGGTCTGTGACGTGTCTCGTGGCCTGAAGTAACAGAGTAGAAACGACGGAAATGGTGGAAGACAAAGGGTGAGGGGCGCCGGACAAGTAAGGCAGAGAGGGGTGGAGAGCATTACGATGGAGGGGGTGGTGGTGGAGATCGAGGAAGAGTGACGAGGGTGGAACAAAGTGAAGGGTCGAGGGTGGTCGAGGAGAAAGTGTAGAAGACGACGAGTCGCAGGAAACCGGAGACTGCAGGAGAGGGTCAAGAGAGTGAGAGAGAGAGAGAGATCGAGAGGGTGACGGCCGTGAGCGGAAAGGGTTGAAAGAAAGGAGGAGCCCGGCAGGTTAGACGAGTCGCCGGTGGTGTCTATCGATTCGGTGCTGGCAACTTGTTGGCCGGCCTGGCGATCTCGTGTGCGCTCCCAGACGTCGGAAACTCGCTCCCCACCCATCCCCGCGAAACCAGCCCTGTATTTTTCCACGTGGCAGCTCGAGAGGGTCCGAGAGGGTCCGAGAGGGTCGTCGAACAAACATAACTTCTTTATCCGAATACGTAGTTCCGGGAGGGCGGTCGAAGACACGAAGGGTCTGCGCACCGGCGACGAGGGTGATATTAAAAGAAACCCTGGGACTCGGGGTTGCTCCCGCGGAATATCAAGATAGCCAACTTTTACCCGGCTGATTGAGCGGAGGGGGTGAAGTAACGATCCGAAGAACGATAGAGGTAAATTTCGATGGGCCGGGTCAAACGGGAACGAGGGCACGTCGATTCTCGTCCCTAAGGAGAGGGATGAGACCGGGGGCGAGGGAGGGAGTTGGGTTTAAGGGCGACGGTCGATCGAACGGGGAGATAAAGGAAGGCTTACGAAAGAGAAGTGGCCGCGGCAGACCACGGACAGGGACACGACATTACGGGGCTGTGCTCGTAAAGCCGCTTCGAGGCCGGGGCGAACTCAAACACTTGTGGCTCGCCGAGTGGTCGCAACTCGCATTAATGAGACACCTTTCCCGCGCCTGGCAGCCATCACCCTCTCTTTCTTTCTTTCCCGTCGTAGCTGATCTTTCAGGGTGGAAAAATCCGAGGGAAATCATTGAAGGAGATTGGCCACCGGTCTATTGTTCGACCGAAGAACTATTCTCCACTGGATTTTATTCTCCGAACTCTGTACAGTTTTCTTGTGAAAACGGGGAATTTTTTTTGTCGAGCGCATCGGTGAGTTTGACAATATCGTCGCTGTCGTCGGAAATACAGCAACGGGCCATGAATTTTATATCGGCTGGAGAAAGAGAGGAAGTCAACGGTAGAAATGAAGAAGCATCACGAGCGACTACACCTTATAAATCTTTCTGTCGTTAATATCGTCCCGTTAGAATTCGCGTCCGTCTCGACGTGGAAGGAAATAACGTCGACCCCCGTCGCAGACGGCAACGGATCGCGCGAAACGACCGTCGTCGTCGTCGTCGTAAGAAAGCTCGGAATAAACCGCCCACGTGACGCGTGCGATGCATGCATATTGCATCGGTCGAATGCCAACTGAAACAAAACGTATTTCGCTTTTCATGAGCACGCCAACTTTACGAGTCCTGCGGCGGCGTCGTGTTGCGCGATCGCGACTAGCTTTATGCCGTGCTACGTAAATACGTGCCCGTTGATTCCCGGAGCTAGTTTAATGCCGGATTCCGGGCTCTGCGACGTGTCGTCAAACATGCCATAATGGATTTCTTTCGAGCCCTAGTTAGCTCCCAGAAATGCGTATTACGTACACGTTAGAAACCAGCGAAAATAATAGATCTGCAAGATGCAATCTCGGATTAATGATCAGGTTAAAGCTGAGCGGAATTCGTAACGACGCTGAACTAGGTATCAGCAGTGCATTGCTAGCCAGCACTACAGAGGGGGCCCTACAGAGTTCGTATTCAGTCTTGATTATACATTGGGACTAGTTTAGGTTAGGTTAGGTTAGGTTAGGTTAGGTGCTAGCCAGCACTACAGAAGGGGCCCTACAGAGTCTGTATTCAGTCTTGAATATACATTCGACCTAGTTTAGGTTAGGTTAGGTTAGGTTATGTTAGGTTAGGTTAGGTTAGTTTTGCATCTTCATTGGACAAGAATCCATATTATGTAATATTGTCTAAGGAGGATGCAAAACTAACCTAACCTAACCTAGGCTCAATGTACATACAGTAGCCCAGACTATGACTAACATTCGAAAAGAGTATTAGTAATTTTTAAATATTAGTTGATTATTGCCCAACTCTGTTTAAAACAGAATAACTTTTTTACAATTGTACCAAACGACCTGATGTTTTGAAAGCAATTAGAGGCATTGATTTACTAAATGACGTGCAAAAAAGAATTTTCCAAAAATTATAATTTACAGGGTTACGTGCAAAAATGAAAAAGGCATTTTTTAAAACTTTTTTCTTTGGGCCCTTAATGAAAATTTAAAATATGTGTTTTGTAGATCTATGCTGGTTGTACACATACTGAAAATTTAATTGATATCGATTGAGATATTCTTTCGTTTGGTGCAATGATAAAAAGTTCTTCTGTTTTAAAAGGCGTACTAACACTTTTGTGGGCCACCGTAGATTCATGCTGCGTCTTTATAAAATTGTCAACGCCAAAATGAGAGGACGTCAGGAAAATGTGTAGTTCCGCAGGATTTCAAATGGCTTCCGAGAGACATCGGAGTTTGCGCGAAGTAGAAATTTCCGAGCAGCCGAAGTTGCAGCGAACACCAATCCAATATTACTTATCGGGAGCGCGTGTTTGCCCCGAGATTCGTACTCTAACCAGCTCGATCATGATTTGCCGATACTTTCGCCAAGTTCTCTGATTCGGTGGAATAAAACGAGCTCTGGCGTCGGACACGGGGGAGGCTCGAAGCCGCCGGAAATTGCGCTCGCAAACTTTGTGGACTTAAGGCCTTAATCACACCTCGGGGAACTTTAATGGTCCGCTGAAATGTCATCTACGCCGTGACGGCCGAGTTCCTCTTGGTCCTAATATTGACTTGGGTCTCGGCAGTCGTTCCCCCATCGATCTTCCCGCCGTGAAAAGAAATTTCTGGATCTGTCAGGGCAACAACGAGCTCTTCAACCTCCTCGGATACGTATAAATCCTGATTGAAGCGGATCTTGGTATCTTTCGACGATCAATTAATTCCGCGGGATCTCCTTGATCTATGAAAAAGAGATCTGGAGAAACGATGGATCAAAAGAAACTGGGGACATATTGGCCGCCGTCCCTTTCCCCGCTGCAACGACTCTAAGCTTATCAAACATGGGAGGAGCAGGCTGACCTACTTTCCCCATCCCTCTGAAACATCGTCCGGGCTCGAGGATAACTTGTCGGAAAGAAAACATGCGAAACAAAGCACTTTTATTAATTCTTATTCCCCGGCTGCAAATAATGCAAACTTCTGCTTCTACTATTTCCGTAATCGCCGGATCCTCGAAATTTGTCGGGTTTTATCAATCCTCTCGAGTTAATCAAATTAAAAATATTCCCAGCAGCGATATTGTGTTCCATTACCGCCCTCGGTCGGTCTACAGATTCTCTTCAGCGGGCTGATCGCTACATTTTCCTCGCGAGACGATGCAGCACGCCGAGACGCGCAGATTGGATTCGCGTTGAACGACGCAAACCACCGTTTTCCCACCCCCAAGCGACGGAACGACGGATAAAGGGTGCGCGCACCGGGCTTTCATCAAAATCTCGGCGAGGTTACCGCGAGCACAGGCCTCCGCGAGCCTCCGTTTTCCATGAATTTTGTCTGTATTGTTGCGAGCAATGCCGAGGACGGGGCTGCCACCCCCGGCGGGAATAATTGCGCGAAGGGCGTGCAGGAAATTTCCAGACGGACCCGGTTTATTATTCAAGCAGTCGAATAATAAATTGTGGCGCGGGCTTAAGCCGACGAACAATTACGATTTACCACCCTCACGAGGGGGGTCGACATCTGGGGAAATAAATAACCCACCCCGCGGAGCTCGTCTCGTGGACCCGGCGGGCTTCAATGCGAAGGAACTCAATTTGCGAACGCTCCACGGTATCCTCCACCGATCGTCCTTTTTTCAAAACCTTCCGCAATCCCTCGGTACAATGGAAACCACCCCTTGATGCCCCGGGGGTGAGTAGTTCCGTTCATAAAAATTATTTAATTGCATGTTTCAATTTTTCCTGGTTGTCATTCAATTAGGTGGAGGGGTAATTCAAATGTATTTCGACGGACTAGCTTCTGGAAAACATTTTTTACTTTTTAAGTAGCGGTTGAAAGACGATCTTCTATATTTTTATAATAATCCCTTCGCTCGCTGCGTTTACAAAATTTTTAGAAATAATGATGTAAAATCTATTGACTGCGTTTTCCTTGAGAGCTATTCTTGAACAGTTCATCATGACAAGGGGCGTGGCCTCTTTTCTTGAATAAATTCATAATGCAAAAGAAGAGAGAGAGGGAGAGAGGCATAATTAAATTCTGAAATCGAGAATTTCTCCCCGTCAAGTCGAACAATTTCCTTCGCCGCTCTCTCTCTACGCCGTAACATAATAAATGAAATATCCTGTACACAGGGCCGGTCGATGTTCCCCGAAGAGGGCGAAATTCTTCCAAGAATATTCCCGGGGATAATTGCGTCACCGTACACGAAATGTTCCCGTAAATCTGACACGCTATTCTGCCCGGTTCCCAGAAGTGTACCGAGTTACGTTATCGGGTGTCCCGCGCCCGTCTAGAGCGGCAACATTAATTGCAATCGCGTTCAAAGCGCGGCGAGCGGACTTTCAGTGGTTCCACGGCGCACCTATTTGTCTAGCTAAGCCAGCGACGGCAACTTTTAGCACTGCGGCGAACCACCGTGTGCTTACCTCGACACCGGATATCGTCGTGAACCGACCAAGAGTCCGAAACTTCCCCGGGTTCGAGCGTGATGCGCGAAATGGACGAGCGGGTCCATCAATTTCCATAATTCTATGGAACCATTGTCATCATCCACGCCAGCCACCAGAATCGCTTGCGGGAACCCTGTCTGGCCCGTGACGCAGACTACTTCAGGACAATGGTTGAGATATATATTTACGAATGTAATATCTCTTTCATTAATCAGGCAAGTGGACAACCAGGGTATTAGTCAGACAACTGGAGAAGATCAGCAACTAGGTAGACGAATAGACTAGCTCGGGCATATATCAAACAAGTAGAACAGTCCACGCACTAGTCGCACGAGTAGCACAACGCTTTCGCTCGTCGGACAAGTGGAACGGCATTAGGACTGACCAAACTAGTTGAATAACTTAATAATTCTCTGAGCTGGTTGTTCAGCCAAACGAACAGCACGCATCAATTACTCGTTGGAGAAGTAGATCAGCCCTGTCGGTTCCCAGACAAGTAGTGCAGCCCGGTGATTAGTTAGACAAACCAGGGTATTAGTCAGGCAAGTAGAGAAGATCAGTCACTAGGTAGACTAGTAGACTAGCCCGGTATATATCAAACAAGTAGAACAGTCCACGCATTAGTAGCACGAGTAGCATAACTCTTTCACTCGTCAGGCAAGTGGAACGACATTAGGACTGGTCAGACTAGTTGGATAATTTAATAATTCCCTGAGCAGGTTGTACAGCCAGACGAACAGAACGCATCAATCACTCGTCGGGGAAGTAGAACAGCCCAGTCGCTTCCCAGACAAGTAGTACAGTCCGGTGATTAGTCAGACAAACACAATAACAGTGTAGCTAGTTAGGCAAGTAGAACGGCCCGTTATTACTCAGGCAAGTAGTACAGCTGAACGATTAATCAAACAAGTAGAACAAGCATCTTTAACTAGTCAGACAAGTAGAACAGCCCACGCATTGGTCGCACGAGTAGCATAACTCTTTCACTCGTCAGGCAAGTGGAACGACATTAGGACTGGTCAGACTAGTTGGATAATTTAATAATTCCCTGAGCAGGTTGTACAGCCAGACGAACAGAACGCATCAATCACTCGTCGGGGAAGTAGAACAGCCCAGTCGCTTCCCAGACAAGTAGTACAGCCCGGTGATTAGTCAGACAAACACAATAACAGTGTAGCTAGTTAGGCAAGTAGAACGGCCCGTTATTACTCAGGCAAGTAGTACAGCTGAACGATTAATCAAACAAGTAGAACAAGAATCTTTAACTAGTCAGACAAGTAGAACAGCCCACGCATTAGTCGCACGAGTAGCACAACTCTTTCGCTCGTCAGGTAAATGGAACGACATTAGGACTGGTCAGACTAGTTGGATAATTTGATAATTCCCTGAGCAGGTTGTTCAGCCAGACGAACAGTGCGCATCAATCACTCGTCGGGGAAGTAGAACAGCCCAGTCGCTTCGCAGACAAGTAGTACAGTCCGGTGATTAGTCAGACAAACACAATAACAGTGTAGCTAGTTAGGCAAGTAGAACGGCCCGTTATTACTCAGGCAAGTAGTACAGCTGAACGATTAATCAAACAAGTAGAACAAGAATCTTTAACTAGTCAGACAAGTAGAACAGCCCACGCATTAGTCGCACGAGTAGCACAACTCTTTCGCTCGTCAGGTAAATGGAACGACATTAGGACTGGTCAGACTATTTGGATAATTTGATAATTCCCTGAGCACGTTGCTCAACCAGGCAAACAGTGCGCATCAATCACTCGTCGGGGAAGTAGAACAGCCCAGTCGCTTCCCAGACAAGTAGTACAGCCCGGTGATTAGTCAGACAAACACAATAACAGTGTAGCTAGTTAGGCAAGTAGAACGGCCCGTTATTACTCAGGCAAGTAGTACAGCTGAACGATTAATCAAACAAGTAGAACAAGAATCTTTAACTAGTCAGACAAGTAGAACAGCCCACGCATTAGTCGCACGAGTAGCACAACTCTTTCGCTCGTCAGGTAAATGGAACGACATTAGGACTGGTCAGACTAGTTGGATAATTTGATAATTCCCTGAGCAGGTTGTTCAGCCAGACGAACAGTGCGCATCAATCACTCGTCGGGGAAGTAGAACAGCCCAGTCGCTTCCCAGACAAGTAGTACAGTCCGGTGATTAGTCAGACAAACACAATAACAGTGTAGCTAGTTAGGCAAGTAGAACGGCCCGTTATTACTCAGGCAAGTAGTACAGCTGAACGATTAATCAAACAAGTAGAACAAGAATCTTTAACTAGTCAGACAAGTAGAACAGCCCACGCATTAGTCGCACGAGTAGCACAACTCTTTCGCTCGTCAGGTAAATGGAACGACATTAGGACTGGTCAGACTAGTTGGATAATTTGATAATTCCCTGAGCAGGTTGTTCAGCCAGACGAACAGTGCGCATCAATCACTCGTCGGGGAAGTAGAACAGCCCAGTCGCTTCCCAGACAAGTAGTACAGCCCGGTGATTAGTCAGACAAACACAATAACAGTGTAGCTAGTTAGGCAAGTAGAACGGCCCGTTATTACTCAGGCAAGTAGTACAGCTGAACGATTAATCAAACAAGTAGAACAAGCCTCTCTAACTAGTCAAACAAGTAGAACAGCCATAACAAAGTCGCTACGACGGGATCGTTTTCCGCTCCAGAAGAGCGAAAACAATCGAACCATCGTGAATCTCGAAGCGAACGGACGGCTCTCGGGTTTTATTTTCCGGAGCCGATTATTCGAATGACCCGATCAGACCGGGGCGTGTGTGTGTGTGTGACTGTTAAGTTTCCCTAAGATCGACGGGGCAAGTTTCTATCTAGTCGCCGGAATTTCCGGCCTCGCACGATCGTCGAAACTTTCCTAATAACACTTCAATGAACGTTCCTCCCGACCGGTTACGTTGTACGCGCTCGTCCGCTCTCGTTCGTGCCTCTCCCATCCGCCCCGCGATACGTGCCCCGACACACACCGCTGCAAATTAATGTAAACAGTTTGCCACTCCGTCTATCTACATCGTTCTCAAACATTGCGTCACTGCGGCGCAAACAATCGCCAATGAGGTCGCCGCGAAACCGGATTACGCGGATTCGATGCCAGGAACACACCTTTGATCTCGCCCCGACGTCTTTTCCCACCCGATCAATTCGAAACCGAGTCCTCCGATTTTCTATTCGTTTCAAAAAGCAATATCATGCTTCAAGGCGTGGTCGGTCGGCGAGTATTTAAATTTTCCCTGCGAACCAAACAGCTCTCCCTCGCTCTCCCTCACTCTCTCTCTCTCTCTCTCTCTCTACCCCGGGATTCATCAGACACAGAAAGTTCCAACGACAACAGAGACGTTGTTTGCGAATTCGCGTTTAACTGGAACCACGACTATAAAGACAATTCCATTTCAGCTGGGACGCTGTTCGTTCCGCGACGATGCTCGTCGAGCAGTGACCAGCAGAATGCTCGGACTGTTTCTCGGTCAATTAGAGTAGCGGGCTACCTATCCGCGACTGTTGCGATTAGGGAACTTTCCGAAAGTTCTTCCTCGTTACCGTCGAATGCCGTAATGCTCTTGCCATGTCGCATTTAAATATACTCCTGTACCATCAACCATCCGCCCGGAAAAACCGTGTAACGTTTACCATTCCGCTACTGTAGACTCGACTCGGAAAATTCGTTAACCTAATTCGTTCTAGGCCGTCAGACCGAGTGGAGACGCAGCTTAAATGCTAATACCCTGTGTACATTACTGCACAGTGGTCTGGCCAGTTAATTCTGTTGGCGGGCCCGCAGTCGATCTACTTCACTGGTCTGATCAGTAACCGATCTTCGATACTTGTCCGACTAATGCTGGTGCTTCGCTACTTGTCCGACCAGCCGTCGACTTTCTCTACTCGTCTGACCAGACGTGCGTTTCTTTCACTTGACTGACTGGTTGTCAATGACTGACCTGTTCCACTTGTTTCCGGAAAAATCGATACGCTCTACTCGCCGTGGCGATATTTAATTTACGTCGTGAGTCTGACAAATGCGACACGTGTTCCACTTAAAATAAATTGAACCAGTTCTCGTAGGTTATTTTCGAGTGGTCCTATAGCTGTTTCGCGAAAGCCAGTACTAGTCGAATATTAAAGCGGGATCCCGCAAGTTCGTTTTAATAAATAAATCGGTAGCCGATCTTCTGTACTTGTTTGAACAATGCTGGTGCTTTGCTACTTGTCCGACCAGCCGTCGACTTTCTCTACTCGTCCGACCAGACGTGCGTTTCTTTCACTTGACTGACTGGTTGTCAATGACTGACCTGTTCCACTTGTTTCCGGAAAAATCGATACGCTCTACTCGCCGAGGCGATATTAAATTTACGTCGTGAGTCTGACCAATGCGACACGTGTTCCACTTAAAATAAATTGAACCAGTTCTCGTAGATTATTTTCGAGTGATCCTATAGCTGTTTCGCGAAAGCCAGCACTAGTCGAATATTAAAGCGGGATCCCGCCAGTTCGTTTTAATAAATAAATCTGTAGCCGATCTTCTATACTTGTTTGACCAATGCTGGTGCTTCGCTACTTGTCTGGCCAATGCTGGTGCTTCGCTACTTGTCTGACCAATGCTGGTGCTTCGCTACTTGTCTGACCAATGCTGGTGCTTCGCTACTTGTCTGACCAACGCTGGGGCTTCGCTACTTGTCTGACCAATGCTCGTGCTTCGCTACTTGTCCGACCAGCCGTCGACTTTCTCTACTCGTCTGACCAGACGTGCGTTTCTTTCACTTGAGTGACTGGTTGTCAATGACTGACCTGTTCCACTTGTTTCCGGAAAAATCGATACGCTCTACTCGCCGAGGCGATATTAAATTTACGTCGTGAGTCTGGCCAATGCGACACGTGTTCCACTTAAAATAAATTGAACCAGTTCTCGTAGATTATTTTCGAGTGGTCCTATAGCGGTTTCGGGAGAGACAGTGCTAGTCGAATATTAAAGCGGGATCCCGCCAGTTCGTTTTAATAAATAAATAAGAGGATTATCGCCAGGGACACGAGAGCGTGGCGAATCGAAAATTCGAAGGAGCGGCGGACGGATTAAGCCCGGCTGAAAGAATCTCGATTAATATCCAATTGCACGGAGATGAAATTCATTTAGCCGGCAGTCAGGAACACCGGAGTCGCGTGTAATTGGAATTTTCTCGTCGGCGCGACGCGGCCGATACCGACACACTCTCGACGGCCCCTGCGAATTGGAAAACTCGCCGAATGAAATATTGTGTTTGGAAAACCGGGCGTGGGAAAGAGGATGCGACGCAGTACCGATCCCAGCAGCGCAAAGAGAGAGAGAGGGCTGGAGCGGAATTTCGAATACCGAGGGTGGCCCCTCGGGGGGCAGGGGGGTCTTTGTTTGGAATTCCCCTAATTTCGGGCAAGTCGGGCCGAATGAGAACGATTGTTCGCAACGCAGCCGGAACGTCAAATTCCCGCCATTCTCTCGCCATCTCTCTATCTCTCTATCTCTCTCGTCGCTATAGACCCCCTCCGGCTCGAAGAGCTGTAACGCGGAATTTCACCGGGCACCGAGGAGCTGCCGGGATCATGCGGCGTTTAAAAATCGTTTAAATATTTTCAAAGCAACCGTGTCTCGCTAACTGGTGCATCGCGCACCGCTTTTGGACAAATACAATTAGACTTTCATATCCCGTCGGAACTATACGCAGCCGCAACCAGGTACCATAACTGTTATAATCAGAAAGAAAAAAAGTCATGGAATAAAAAGTATTTCATCGACTAAAATCGTATTGGTTACAAATAAGAATTACAAGTAGACTGTGGATTTTATACATTTATGACAAAAATGAGCAAGTGTAATTTAAAATAGCAAAAATATTAGGAAAATTTAAATATACTATTATATTATTTTCAACGTAGTAAACATAGCAGGGAAGAAAATAAATTTCTATTTCACTCCAGTTTGTTGCAATTCAGGTAAGAAATTCTTTATTGAATAAAATTTTTTTTTACAGAAAATTTTTTCTCTTGGTAAATAAATTTCTCTCTTCGAACTGCTTTGATCAATCGAAACAGTTTTTCTTCATCGATAACAGTTACCGAGGAGGATCCAATTTTTTGAGAACATTTACAGAACATTTTTTCTCTTGGTAAATAAATTTCTCTCTTCGATAACTGCTTTGATCAATCGAAACAGTTTTTCTTCATTGATAACAGTTACCGAGGAGGATCCAATTTTTTGAGAACATTTACAGAACATTTTTTCTCTTGGTAAATAAATTTTTCTCTTCGATAACTGCTTTGATCAATCGAAACAGTTTTTCATCATTGATAACAGTTACCGAGGAGGATCCAATTTTTTGAGAACATTTACAGAACATTTTTTCTCTTGGTAAATAAATTTCTCTCTTCGATAACTGCTTTGATCAATCGAAACAGTTTTTCTTCATCGATAACAGTTACCGAGGATCCAATTTTTGGAACACTAATAACTGTTATTTGTAACCAAAAAGTATAAAAATCGATATTTTTTAATCATTCCATTCTTCGAATTTTTTTCTTCATTTTTTGTGTACATTATCTTAAATTTCAATAATAATCAACTTTTTATAAATGATATTTAAAATTTTAGAATAACTGTTATTTTTGGTCCCTGGCCGCAACAGTTTACGTTAAACAATCGTGTTTGCTCTTTGCCGTCTATCACTATTCTAAATCAGGGGTTTGAATTCATTAAAAATTTAACTGGGTTTCACTCAGGTCCAGAGCCAGGCTGTTGCGAGGCAACGTAATGCGAGACTCGCGAAAGTGTCTCTAGAATTTGACGCCAAGTCCCAAACACTTCGACCACCTGACCAGAGGCAATAAATTAGTTTTTGCCACTTGACAGTCCACACTACAGCGAAGACCGACAGCATTCCACTCCGTGGCGAGTCCCTCTCGAGTCCAACTCGAGTTTAGTCTAGGTCAACGTTCGAGGAAACCCTCGCGAAACTTTCCTTACAGTGGCATCATTATTTATGTAGCGCAGTAATATTAGGCGACCCGGCTGCGACTGAAGGAACTACACACCCGAAGTTTGGATCCCGTGCGGCGGAGATGGTACCCGGCCGCTCGAGACGGTCGACACCCACGCGATTTCATTCCCCGTCGACGAAGAATGATGTCCCCGGCTGAAAGTCGAGTCGAAAGGTAGATAAATTACCGGGGATAAATTGCGGGAGAGCAGCCGTCTCGCGCTCCCGGAGCCACGTCAGGCAATAAAGAAAGTCCCGTTTAAAGAATACTGCCCTTAGCCGGGACACAAAAGTGAAACTGCTCGCCCCCGAAGTCCGTATCGCGTTTCGATCTCGATTTCCTGCAGGTTTCATTGTGAATAAATCGAGCCACCCTTGCCACGGTTCACAGTGGAACTTTTCGATCATTTCGGAGACAAAATCAAAAAACTTCCGATAGAAATGAGATAGAGAGCTGAAATTTTTTTTAATTACAGCTGAGACTTCACAGAATATGGGAAAAATAGGGAGATTATGGTACGAACATTTTTTAACCTTGAAAAAAATCGTCAAACTTGCACAATGTCACGAAAATTGTGGTTTTTGCAATACCACGGATAGACAAAAATTTTTTTGTAACATGCCATACATCATTTCCTGTAGATTTTTTCATGCTAAATTCAAATCTGGTCTCAAAATTTGTCTACGACTTCAGGATTTTACATGAAATCGATTTTTGTGAACGAATTGTTTAACGAATTTTCTCAAGGTTATAAAACGTTCGTACCATAATCTTCCTATTTTCCCATATTCTGCCAAGTTTCAGCTTTAATTTTTAAAAAATTTCATCGCTCTACCACATTCCTATCGAAAGTTCTTTGATTTTGTCTTCGATTTGGACGAAAGTTCCACTGTGCGCCGTATCCCATGGAACGCCTCACAGTGTGGGACCTTTCGTCCAAATCGAAGACAAAATCAAAGAACTTTCGATAGGAATGTGGTAGAGCGATGAAATTTTTTTAAAATTAAAGCTGAAACTCGGCAGAATATGGGAAAATAGGAAGATTATGGTACGAACGTTTTATAACCTTGAGAAAATTCGTTAAACAATTCGTTCACAAAAATCGATTTCTTGTAAAATCCTGAAGTCGCAGACAAATTTTGAGACCAGATTTGAATTCAGCATGAAAAAATCTACAGGAAATGATGTATGGCATGTTACAAAAAAATTTTTTTCTACCCGTGGTATTGCAAAAACCACAATTTTCGTGACATTGTGCAAGTTTGACGATTTTTTTCAAGGTTAAAAAATGTTCATACCATAATGTCCCTATTTTTCCCATATTCTGTGAAGTCTCGGTTGTAATTAAAAAAAATTTCAGCTCTCTGTCTCATTTCTATCGGAAGTTCTTTGATTTTGTCTCCGAAATGGACGAAAAGTTCCACTGTGCGGCTGTGCGCGAACACTTCGGCACTGGAACCTGCTCATTGTCTTTAGAGGATATCTAGGGATTTTTTAAATGTATCCTCCAATAAATATATAAAGGTTGAAATTAATTATTTAAATTTATTAATAATTTAATAACTTTGAAAATATAATAATATTAATTACAATTTCTGAATTCAATATTTGATTCTTCTCCTTTGGAAACAATTTATTGATTAAACATTTTAAAATTTGTTTTTAAACAAAAAGAAGAAAACTTCTTTTAAAAAATAAAACGACAACTTCACATTTGTGAGAAAGTTCACAATGGTGAGAGTAGTCTGAAGTTGGCTACAATCGCCACAGTCCTTCGCTTGATTGCATTTTGCTCGGCTAGCATTGCCGTGGAAAGAAGAAATTAATTACATCTTTCGTTGACAATTAAATTGCAAAACTCAGTCAAACTTGATAAATGATCCGAATGAAAAAATTGTCAGAATATTGTATTTTCAGATAATTATGTTAATACTTGCGGCAGGATGCCAAAATTTATTCCTCCGATGTTACATGAACGCAACCGGCAGCGACCGGCAGCGTTTTGAGGTTAACCGGCGCGTGACAGGTGGTCGGCAACGAAAGATCGTCGTACGCGCTATTGGTCCTTCGCAGGACCTTCTCAATACGCGTCGAATCCGGCAGCAACGCGATGACGGCGCGGCGTTGGCGTACGCGTTACCGGCATTCTACGCCCGAATTCAGATGGAAAACGCGTTACAAAAATGACTTCTCGTCGGCGTAACAAGTCGCGGAAATACGAGACACCCGGTAGATGCCAAGAGTTCGCGAAGCAAGAAGCCCGCAGGAAAGTTGATGCCACGATAAATTCCACAACTGACCGAGGTCCTCGTGCTCGGAACCGCGAACTGTCAGACTTTTCCAGCTAAGGGCGGGCCGAAAGGACCTGTTAACTGATCGACACCGGCATAGAAACGGTGGCTTGAATGCGTATTGTCCCTGCCGGCGCGCGATCATATTCCCTGGGAACTCCTGGAAAGTTCGGCTTCCGGATCCCCGGATCTGAATCCCGGGGAAGCGTGAATCTTTCCTCGAGGATTTATCGAGAAACCACTCTAAACCCGCCGCTCTGTAGAGATCCAGATTTTATCTCCGGATAGTCGACGCGGTATCGTGGTGCTTCAACGATCGAACTTTCCAGCGCGAACAGTTTGACCGCTGATACGGGACGGTATACTCTGAAACGATTGCGGTGAATTCGATTTTTCAATTCTCTAATGAAGAACAAATTTGCTGGACCGTCACCTCTCTGATATAATGTATTTATCGCCAAGATAACTCTACTTGTCTGACTTTTCATTGATACGATTCCGTTGTCCGACTTATTATCGAGACGCTTCACTTGCCGGAATTTTTACCGGACTTCTTCACGGTGCACAGTGTTAATTTCATACATATTCGGACACTTTTAGTGAAAGGACGCTAAGTTCTTTAATATCTGATCATACGACTTGGATTTTTTTCAGAAGTTGGACCAATTAGTTTATTACAAGACGTGAAAAAAATTTTTGAAAAAAAGTTGGTTGGAATTGCGGAGAAAGTACTAGACATTGTTGTGTCTACAATAGTTTTATGTAGCTCTGTATCAATTATACACATTCTGAAAATTTCATACAAATCGGTAGATGCGGAATAAAACTACAGGCATTGAAAGATGTAAAAATTTAGTTATAAGTTTAAAGCATTTTTAAATGATATTCCTCCTTCGATGCCGTTTAAATTATGCCATAAATATTTTTGTGTCATTAAAAATAAAGGAGATATTTAGGTGGCCTCCTTTGGTTGAGACACCCTAATTTTCTAGTAAAGTATCTTAATACTTTTTTTAATAAAATGTAAGGACGATTGCTACATAAAAATTCTTTTTTTTTATTGCGATGACCTTGTTTTTTATGTTTTTTTAAAAATAGTTTTTGATACTTCCTTTAACACTCACTTGAAAGATTGTAAATATTTAAACAATTTTAAAACTAAATATATAATTTATAAGAATAAAATTGAACACATACGTACTTATCAAATGGCATGCGTTTAAAAATAATTGCAACTCTTCGAAGGACTATGCAGGAAGCCGCCGATCGATTTTCTCCATTTTGAGCAAATCAAAGCAATCAAAACCAACGCAAAATTAAAGATTAATATTCCACCAATGACTGTAACAAAATTCATCGGGTTACCTCGTGGTACTTTTTTTAAAAGTCGAATCAAAGTTGATAAATAAAACATGTAGTAATACTGTCAGCGCACTGGTTCGATCATTTCATATTTAAAAGCAATTTTGAAAATTATCACATAAACTTGGACGTTTCGATCTTATTTTAGATCAGACGCAATTATTTATTGAAAATGGTCTAAAGTAAGATCGAAGCGTCGAAGTTCATGCGATAATTTGCAAAATTCCTTTTAAATATTAAATGATCGAACCAGTGCGGCGATAGCATTAATACATGTTTTATTAACAACTCTACGATGGATATAACAAAATGTTTAAAGTTGATAGATGTTAAACATAGAAAATTAGGACAAATTGCGATTATTTAAAAAAAGAAATTTTGTGAGATTGAAGGTCTTATAATACTAAACGCACCCTGTAAAAATCATATAGAAAAACCAAATAGCATGCGAGGGACGCATATTAAAAAAAATGCATGGAATTAGACAGTGAAGTTTCAGCCACAATTTTAATAACAAATCGTCTGACTCAGTTAAAATTGAAGGTAGTTTTAGAAACTACGTTTACGAACATTTCAGGATACATAAATTTGCAGATCTTATAAGGTGCAGTGCCCTAAGTCTGGACAGTCCAAAAGTGATACCTAAATCTGGACAACTGAATTTTCATAGTAAAATCAGTAATTAAGAGATTAAATAATTATATTATATATTCTAAGGCCTTAGCTACAAGTAGATGTGAATATTATTTCATTAAGACATCAATTGAAATTTAAAAATGAATTCAAAGTTCATCTGAAAACAGTATACAAAATAGTCTATTTACATGCGAATCAGGTGCATTTATAGTTCGAACTTTTGTTAGAAAAAAAGATATAATTTAAGCCCTCAGACAAAAAATAATTATCACGCATAATAATATTGATATTTTAAAATAAATTAGCAATCAAACTTAACGTAAATAATAATTATTAATCCAAATATTAGATGTCCAAGATTAGGACTGTTTTCAAATATAAGTACTCCATACTGGGACGCGATGAGAGTAGCTGTCCCACTCTAAGCTTATACGCACTGTGCTTACGCCTGAAGCCGGACACGTGTTTGCGAATAAAATCAACGCATTGTTTGCAAGTTATTTAACTACACGTACGTATAATTAGTCTTTTATTAGCTTGAATAACGTATGTAGAAAATGTATTCCGGTTGTGACGTTAATAATACTTTATGTTTACATCTTAAATCTATCAGTATTATTACCTAACCTTAAAAGTTGTATTATGACAAGTTTTATTAAAACAGTAAATGAAAATAAATATATATTTGGTTAAATAATACAATACTATAATCTATGATAAGAATACTACATATTACGCAAAGCATCTTCTATTCGTCATGCGCAACAGCGCCACCAACCAACGTTTTAGGTTATGTTCAATCGATCAACTCGTAAATTGAATTTGTCCCGATATAGGCTTTACTTCTGTCCAGGTACTAGCTTAGATTGGATTTAATATGTCCAACTATAGGTTTGAATTATTCTTGTTAATACAATTAAGATATTAACCTAAATAATGATTTTTTTATTTTAAATTACTTTACAAACTCTGAACTGTATGTTAAAACTCTTAAGAAATTGTTTTTGTTTATTTAAAGTGATAAAATTTAAAATAGAAAAACATGCTGTCCAAGCATACGGCACTTCACCTTACATTGATTTTCGGAATTTTTTATCCATTGGACGACACACTGTGCGGTGGAAGGGGACAGTCCGACCATCGATAGGTCGATAACTGTTCGACCGCGGCGAATTCAATTTTCCAATTTTCTAATGAGGGGAAAGAAGGCTCGGCCGCGAATCGGATCGAGTTTCAATGTTCCGGCACTACGACGCACGCAAATTGCTTTTCGTCAGGGAAATTTTGCTCGATCAAGCCCTCTGGCTAATCGGCGCCCGGAATTTCCTGGGTTACACGTGTGCGAGCGAGAATCCACGGCGATCACCGGATGCGACAGGATTCGATATCTCTGGCATGGTAACCGAGCGGAAGTGGCCGCGCGCTCGAGCTGTAACGAGACCCGACGGAACCGCAGCCCGAATTAATCGCGCAAAGTCGTATTGCATCCGCACGATCGTCTGTCTGTCTGTCTGTTCTCTCTTTGCGTGCCGACTGTAATCGGGCCTATGGGAGCTCGGCAAACATGTTTAACCCGTGTTCACACCCGGCCCAAAGCACGCGTGTGCGGCGGTACAGTCGTGGGTTTACAACTATTCGCGTCAAACGTTCTCGTTCACCCCAGAGATTTTTCGGTAGCTCGCTGGAAAATGGGAGAAACAAGATTTTGTTCCCCCGGACACGTCAGTGAACGAGAGGATTTATACAGGGTATTTCACCTAACTTGACCATCTTCAATATCTTCGTTGTTTTTAAAGATACGTCAAATATCTAAAAAAACAAAGTTGTATGGTACAATGGGGCTCATACGATACCAAAAAAATTTCTGATTTTATGTAATTTATTTTAGAGATATGAAGGTCACCTTCATCTTTTTAAATGGAATGGCCTATTTTTTATACCATAGATCGATAGAGTGTCAAATTCTGAGTATAAAAGTGTTGACCTTCATATGTCCTAAACCTTATAGTTAACGAGATAATATCCAAAGAAAAAAGAAAATTCTTTTAATAATATCTCGTAAACTATTAGATTTAGGACATATGGAGGTCAATACATTTTTACTCAGAATTCGACAGTCTATCGATCTACGGTATAAAAAATAGGACATTGTATCTAAAAAAATGAAGGTGACCTTCATATCTCTAAACAAAATTACATAAAAACAAAAATTTTTTTGGTATCGTATGAGCCCCATTTTACCATTCAACTTTGTCCTTCAGACATTTGACGTATCTTTAAAAACAAGGAAGATATTCAAGGTGGTCAAGTTAGGTGACATACACTGTATATCAGGCAAGTGGAAAAAGTCCAGTGAAAATTTCTAGTTAGATATAGTGGAGCAACTCGATCACTACTCGGACAAGTAGCCTGGGTCAGCAACTGGTTAGACAGGTTTGATTTATAGCGGAAGTCTTGTCTGACTTCTAACTAGGTCACTATACTTGTCTGAGTTATAATTGAGACACTCCACTTGTCCGATTTATCATTGAGATAGTGTGCTTGTCTGACTTACAACTGATGCACTCTACTTGGCCGTGATATTATTGAGATACTGTGCTTGTCTGACTCATAAGCGATGCATTCTACTTCGCCGAGATCTAATTGAGACGCACACGTTGCTCGTCTGATTCACAGCCGAGATGCTCCATTCGTGTGACTTATTACCGAGCTACACCCCTTGTCGGTCTTATTATTCCGGCATTCCACTTGCCGGATTTATTACTATACTCGTCGAAACTTACCGTTGAGATACTCTCCACTTGTTCGACTTACGATCGAGACGCTTCGCTTGTCTGATTTATTACCGGAGACACTCCACTTGTGCCCAGATATAATTGAGACACTCCACTTGTTTGACCTATAACCGACACTTCGCTTGTCTGATTAATGGCCGAGCCGCCTCACTGTGCATTAAAGATGCAACAACCAATTTTTCGCCGGTCACAAGAATAAAAGGCGTTGTGCCAGCACTCTAACATATTATTTCGCATCAAAAACGAACTCGAGGGGGATGATCTCAGGGGCGACAACCATGAATCCGAATCAACTATTCGGGGGCCGCAACGCGCCGGAAGAGACAAATAAAACGCGGTCTATCTCCGTTGGTGCCGGCATCACTGGAATTCCTCGCCCGAAAAAATGCCGAAGTTGCGCCGTTCCGCTCCCAGGCGACCCATTAAAGCTCTCGCCCCTCGCCGAAACATAAATTTTCGAGTCGCTAAAACCACGCCGGGCCAGAATTCCACGGGTTCCCCACGCTCTCTTGGATTCCGTTCGCGTCCCTGAAATTTTCCTGAGGTACCCCCGGCGACACGACTTCCCCCGTTGTTTCACCCTCTGTCGCCGACGGCCGATTCCGATCGATCCTGCCATATCGGGGTGGCTCCCAACCCCTAATTGATGGGGCTGGTTTCTTCTGAAATTTTTTTTCTGACAGCGAAATTATCGTGCTGTCTCCCGCGCAGGTTCTACGATTTAATTTAGCAAACGTACTGCTGCAGGCAGGGTTGGGCAAATTTTATTTTAAATAATAAATAAACGTGTGATTTTAATTGCAAATAATAACTAAACTTTTTATTTACATAGAAGTTATTTGAATAATTCTTGTTAATACAAATAATAATTGCAAATTGTATTTGTGAAATAACAATTAACTTTATTATTCTAAATAAATTCATTTAGACTTGTTAATACAAATAATAATTGCAAATTGTATTTGTAAATAACAATTAACTTTATTATTTTAAATAAATTCATTTAGACTTACTCAAATAATAAATAATTATTTTTGTGTTTTATTTAAATATCCAAATAACAAATAACTTGTTATTTAAATTTTTATTAAAATAATGATTTATTTAAATAAATTTATTCATTGCCCAACACTGGCTGCAAGTGCTACTCAAATATTCACTATAAAATGGTGGAGTATTATAACTGTATCTCTTCAATACTGCGATTATTACAATTTTCTTCAATTTAATTTGACAAAGATATTAAAACAAGCACTGCTGTTTTTTTTATTACAAGCAGCTGCACAAATGAGATATGTTGGATGATTAAATTTTAAATATGATTTAATTAAAGATTAAATTTTAAAGATTAGGTCAAAGACTGGTTAAATTAAAATCAAAGAATGGTTAACTTTTCTACAATTAGAAAAGAATGGTGAGTACATTCATAATTGATTAATAAGATTGTATTCTTTAAAATTTAACCATTGAATTTTATTTTCAAATCGGCCACGAACTTACGCAATCATCTAATATTTTCTTAATTAATCCCTCCGGCCTCGTGGCAGTAAGAAATAATTAAAAAATTGTAATTAATTCAGGAGAAGCCGTTAAAACATTTTTTCTTGGCGAGCGAGGACTGCAAGTCTCGCGAAGGTTAATCGAGCCCTAGACACTCGATAATTGCGAATCGAGCTTCGGGGTCCGGATTGCGGCCGAAGTTTCCCATTGTCCACGGACGAGCCGGCGGAAAGGATTAATTAAATGGCTTCTTTGGGATTGCAATTAAGCGACGCGAAGTTTTGTTCCAGCCCGCGGGGCGTCGAGCAATCCGTACACCTGGTTCAGAAACCGGGGAGAAGTGGCAATGCAAGGGTTTCCATTGATACCGAGAAACCGATGGCCCGGAAAAATGAGAAAATTTGCATTTAGAGAAGAATCGCGGGGCTCCTGCGGGACACTTAACTCCTTTGATGCCTCGAGGCGACGGTGCATCCAGCGTTTTCGGAGAGTGAATAGACTGCCGCATATTTGTACCCCTCCCTCGCTCCCCTCCTACCCCTGAATTTGCATAAGTGGAAATTATAAATTCACTTTTTACGAGTTTGCGAGAGAATTTGAATGGGCCCGGTGCCTGTTGGCATGCGTGACTTTTGATCTGCGTGGAATTTACGTTATACAGGATGTTCCAAAATTCAGGAGACCATTCTTAATCGAGCTGGATTTTAAGAAGATCGTGCCAAAATCGAAGTGGAATATTTTTTAAAGGGATTAACTGCATTAGGACAGAAATTAAGGAATTAATAAAAAATTGAGGATTCTTTCTTTCAGTGTCTAAAGAAATCATAGTACAGGAAGTTCCAAAATTCAGGAGACCATTCTTAATCGAGCTGGATTTTAAAAATATTGTACCAAAATCGGAGAGAAATATTTTTTAAAGGGGTATAAACTGCACGATGATATAAATTAAGAAAGTAGTTAAAAAAATCGAGGATTCTTTCTTTCAGTGTCTAAAGAAATCATAGTACAGGAAGTTCCAAAATTCAGGAGACCATTCTTAATCGAGCTGGATTTTAAAAGATCGTGCCAAAATCGAAGAGGAATATTTTTTAAAGGGATTAACCGCACAAGGACAAAAATTTAAAAATTAATTTAAAAACTCGAGGATTCTTTCTTTCAGTGTCTGAAGAAATCATAGTACAGGACGTTCCAAAATTCAGGAGACCATTCTTAATCGAATTAGATTTTAAAATTATTGTACCAAAATCGAAGAGGAATATTTTTTAAAGGGATTAACTGCACGAGGCAGAAATTAAGAAATTGATGAAAAAATTGAGGATTCTTTCTTTCAGTGTCTAAAGAAATCATAGTACACGACGTTCCAAAATTCAGGAGACCATTCTTAATCGAGCTGGATTCTAAAAGATCGTGCCAAGATCGAAGAGGAATATTTTTTAAAGGGATTAACCGCACAAGGACAAAAATTTAAAAATTAATTTAAAAACTCGAGGATTCTTTCTTTCAGTGTCTGAAGAAATCATAGTACAGGAAGTTCCAAAATTCAGGAGACCATTCTTAATCGAATTAGATTTTAAAATTATTGTACCAAAATCGAAGAGGAATATTTTTTAAAGGGATTAACTGCACGAGGCAGAAATTAAGAAATTGATGAAAAAATTGAGGATTCTTTCTTTCAGTGTCTAAAGAAATCATAGTACACGACGTTCCAAAATTCAGGAGACCATTCTTAATCGAGCTGGATTCTAAAAGATCGTGCCAAGATCGAAGAGGAATATTTTTTAAAGGGATTAACTGCACGAGGACAGAAATTAAGAAATTAATAAAAAACTCGAGGATTCTTTCTTTCAGTGTCTGAAGAAATCATAGTACAGGAAGTTCCAAAATTCAGGAGACCATTCTTAATCGAGCTGGATTTTAAAAATATTGTACCAAAATCGAAGAGAAATATTTTTTAAAGGGGTATAAACTGCACGATGATATAAATTAAGAAATTAGTTAAAAAACTCGAGGATTCTTTCTTTCAGTGTCTAAAGAAATCATAGTACACGACGTTCCAAAATTCAGGAGACCATTCTTAATCGAGCTGGATTCTAAAAGATCGTGCCAAGATCGAAGAGGAATATTTTTTAAAGGGATTAACTGCACGAGGACAGAAATTAAAAAATTAATTTAAAAACTCGAGGATTCTTTCTTTCATTGTCTGAAGAAATCATAGATAGGACGTTTCAAGATTAATTGGAGTCATTTTTAATGAAGCTCGGCGTCTGGGGTAGGACTTTACGCGAATAGAACACCGGCGAAAATAAAGCAGAGGGGACATTAAAGTTTAAGGAACGTTTCTATCAATTCTTAAAGGATTCATTCGGTACAGGGTGTTTCAAAATTCAACGGGTTGATACATAATGGATCTTTACAAGGGTGCGCAATTTCTATGAAGGAAGAAATAGGACGAGAACCACAGGCGAGAGGTGAATTCGACGATCGTTTACTTCAATTCTTGAGCAATTCGTTCTGTGGAGTGTGTTTCAAAATTGAAGGGACACGCGTGGAATACTTCACTGCTGGCTGAGAAGTTTAAAGTGGGAACAGAAAAGACAAGAGTTCGATCAATTATTCAACTGCTCGACCTCTACAGGCTGTTTCAAAGTGCACTATGATATTTATCAACGGTGTGTGCACGCATTACCCACTGAAATGAACAAATAGAACAATAAAGTGCGTATAAAGAAGAAAAGAGGACAACATTATTTATAGTATTTAATCGATTTCAGTTATACAGGGTGTTCAAAAAAATATGGAAAAACTGCCTGCAGAATATTCCATCGGTAAAGATAACCGTAAAAGTTACGAAATCGAGGGGAGTGGCTTACCAGCGCCAAGAAATTCGACCGCGAAGGGTTTAAGGGCGGTTCGAGTCGGCCGGATCGACTCGGCGAATCGATTTAGAGCGTCTGAACGGCCGTTTAACGAGCTCGATCCACGAACGAGTCATGAATCAACATCGAGCGAGGCGAGAGAGGGCGTCCCGACCGGGGGAAAATAAAGTTTTCCGACTGATTGGATCTAACCGAAAGTTTCCTGCTGCGAATCGCTCGCTCGACTTTAATCTCCCGCGGGTGAACGTCTGCCTTTCATTCCGGGCACCGCCGGAGAGGGTGGGAGAAGGCATAGGGAAAAGGAGGATCCTCCTGCGCGTGCCATCCGGGATTCCTTGTGATTTACTGGCGGGCCGCGCCGATCGATCTCATCGACCGGAGCCGGCTCGACGCCTCCGCGATCGCTCGCAGGAAATTCGCGGATAATTTCCGCGACGCTGAGCCAACCTATCAAACGTCCCGAGGGTATCCGACCGAGCCCTGAAATCGACTATAAATAATGCTCGCACTTGTCGATCTGAGAAACACCCTGAACTTAGCCTAAGTTCTGGTAATCACAGCGAGACCAAGATCAATTTTTACACGAAGGGCATACAGGGTGAGTCACCCTAACGTTGCCACCTCAAATATCTTTGTTGTTTTTGAAGATACGTCAAATGTCTGAAGGACAAAGTTGAATGGTAAAATGCGGCCCATACGATACCAAAAGAATTTTTGTTTTTATGCAATTTTTTTCAGAGATATGAAGGTCACCTTCATCTTTTTAAATGGAATGGCCTATTTTTTATACCATAGATCGATAGAGTGTCAAATTCTGAGTATAAAAGTGTTGACCTTCATATGTCCTAAACCTTATAGTTAACGAGATACTATCCAAAGAAAAAAGAAAATTCTTTTAATAATATCTCGTGAACTATTAGATTTAGGACATATGGAGGTCAATACATTTTTACTCAGAATTCGACAGTCTATCGATCTACGGTATAAAAAATAGGACATTGTATCTAAAAAAATGAAGGTGACCTTCATATCTCTAAACAAAATTACATAAAAACAAAAATTTTTTTGGTATCGTATGAGCCCCATTTTACCATTCAACTTTGTCCTTCAGACATTTGACGTATCTTTAAAAACAAGGAAGATATTCAAAGTGGTCAAGTTAGGTGACATACACTGTATATCAGGCAAGTGGAATAAGTCAAGTGAAAATTTCTAGTTAGATATAGTGGAGCAACTCGATTTATGATACAGAAAGTAGGTGTTTCCATTAAAAAAATCAAGGTGACCTCGAAATGTCCTCTACACCTCTATCCACGCAGCAAATGTTTATGTTCCAATATGCCCCCCCCTGTACCGTCCAAATTTTGTACATAACATTTTTCAATATCATTACAAATAACGGAGATATTCAAGGTGGACATAGTTATTGCCCTAATTAACGAGTGATTCCACTTTATCTCCTGAAAATTTTACTCGTTAATTATTAGGTATAGGGCTAATGAAGAACAATACTTTTTTACTAAAAATTCGGCATTCTTCCATATTTTGGTATAAAAAATATAGTATTCCATTTAAAAAAAAAACAAAGTCGACCTTCAAAACTCCGAAAAGCTTCCACCAATAAAAAAATAAATACACTACCTAATGCATCCCTTCAGACCATGCAACTTCTGTATACAAAACTTTTTCGTGCAACGCATACTTTGGGGGTTATACAGGGTGTCTCTGCTGAAGGAGGCCATCTAAATATCTCCTTTATTTTTAATGCCACAAAAGAAATATATTTGGCATAATTTAAATGATATCGAAGGAGGAACATCACAGAAGAACAATATTTTTTGTCCGATTATCTTTCAATAGTTTTCTCCAGGTCATTGGTATTTTTTATTGGGAAAACTTTTTTTTGTTCCATCTTGTCAATGACTTAAGCATATTCAAATGTATTTTTTCAGCCGCTGTAAGATAGAATAAAAAGAAATAAGTTTCCCCGATAAAAAAAGAACGATGACCTTGAAAAAAAATTACGAAAAAGTAACCGGACAAAAGAAATTGTTCTTCTATGAAATTCCTCCTTCGTTACCATTTAAATTATGCCATAAATATTTGTTGAGCCATTAAAAATAAAGCACATATTTAGGTGGCCTCCTTCAGCTGAAACACCCTGCATTTATGTCCAATCCCAGATCCACGTGCACGTGAGGTTCACACCCTGTTATGTCTATTGAAGTTACCTCCAAGCGAGAAATTCTTATGGGGTCTCATCCGAGTAGCTGCACGCGCTGCATGGCTGTGTACCTACAAGTTCGTTCTGCGACAACATGAAGAAGGGCTTTCGCAGCATCAACATGGAATGTTGACCAGCTTTCCGTCGGAATCCATTTAACACGTTCTCCCGTTTCGATTGCGTTTAGTAGAATATTCAGGCATGTCATTTCCCCGGAAGTGGAACTTAGCCCGGCGGAAGCAGCGTGTTGCGAAGTTCGTGAAGGTTTCGGCGGGTTAGGGTTGGGGGGGGCGTGTGGGTGCTGGCTGCCGGATAGGTGATCGTGGTGGTGGTAGTTGCAGCTGCGTCTCCTGACCGAGTTCTGGCAGGACGGATAGCTCAGGGGATGGCGTGGAGAAGGCGAATGAATAATTTAGAACTGCGGCTTGCCTCATAATCGTAGCTGTCAGAGGGTGGAGAAGGGTTGCGTCGAATTTCTCAACCCTTCCGGACGCCGCGCCGTGCTGCCCGGGAAAAACGCTGCCCTCCATCTTCGCCGATTCGAAACCATGGAATCGCCGCGCGCCGCACAGTGGGGTATTTAGCCCGAAAAAGTGGAAAAAATTAAATTTCTAAATTTTTGCGTATGGCATAAAATTTTTGTTGTTCGTTGTAGTTAAAGGTTTGAAGAATAAGGCTGCAATATTATTTTTTCTATTTGTACACCCGTGAAGTAGTAAACTTCATCGAAAGTCGAGAGATTTTAAGGCGCGCTTGGCGTTCTTAAACAGTCTCTAAGACAGCGTCTGTTCATTGGCGATTTTCATGTGTTTGAAGGGAAATTCTGTAAATTCTTGTATTACAAAAGTTGTTCAGGTAGGTATACAGAGCACTTTCGCATAGATTTTATTTTGTTATCATCTAAATTAGTATAGTTATTAATATTTGAATATTACCAATCATTCTGTAAGCTTTTTTAAAAATTACAAAACTTTATTGACAATTTTGTTATAGTATAAAGCCGTATTGAGTGCTCTTTTTGGTGTCATTACATTCGGTCAAGATTCGTGATTATAAGCCAATAAAGTTTGATTCTGGATATGTCCGGATTCAAATTTTATAGCTAATTTAGAATTAAGTGTTTAGCAGCGTTTCGCGTACGTTCGGCTACGCTTGGCCTCAAATGAAGAAGAAACATTATCCGAGGAAGAAATTTCTTATGTATTTTCCGATGAAAATTAATGGTAATCATTTTAAAATATTCTTATAATATACCGGGTGAGTCATTTAACGTGAAACAGACGTATATCTGGGAAATGAAGCTATTTTGGAGAAAAATGTTTCAGACAAAAGTTGTATGGTTTAGAGGGCGGCATAAAATGGTGTCATTGATTTGACCTTGGATAGTCGTTTGAAAATCACGTGAAGGTCATCTTCCATTTCTTAAATAGAACTCCCTATTTTTTGTTGCATATTCTTGTAGCTTGTTTTGACAGCTTTCCAAAACACTATATTAAAATATTTTTTTCTTAAATATTTTTTACGTTATAATAGTGCAAATATTCCACTATCGCCTTGCTTTTTCAGGGGTTCTCGATAATCTGAGGAAAAAATGTTTCGAACAAAAGAGGAACAGTATACAGACGTCTACAAATTTCAATATATAAAAGTTAAAAAAAAACTTTTTTTTTCAAAAAATTGAGGTAAATTTGATTTTTCAAATACTAAAATGTATTTTGGATTTCATAATGTTGTAGCTGATCTTAAGGCGAATCCAACGATATATAATATTATAACCTTGAGCCTATAAAGAACGCTACAATAGTTTTTTCCACTTTTTCAGGCCAAATACCCCACTGTGCGCCGCATGAATTTTTCATCTGCACTTAACGCGTATCCCGTGACATTTATTTTTGCATTCCGATCGACGACAACAAATATTCCCGCCGTGTAACATTTTCTTTGGAGGGGGAAATTGTGGTAGAATAAGAGTTTCCCGCAATGATGAAAAATTGTTTCGATTTTCGGAACGACGTGCCCGAGGAGAGAGCGCCGAGGGGTTGGGAATAGAAATTAAAAATTGCTCATCGGGGGAGAGATGGATCCGCGGGATTCCGAGCGGGCCAAGCATAAAGGCATTCACTTTCCTCCGCGGAAAAATTCATCGAGAGGTTTATTCGCGATGCTCACGGTATTTCGCGGCAACGCCGCAGACTGGCGTGCGTCAGAATCGTTTACCCGTTCCGAGCGGACGGAAAATTGGGTCAGATATCCTGGGATATAAGTCCTTCCCTTTGTAGCCTTTTATCGGGCTACCCTTGCACGATACTTATCGACTCTTATCTGCTACCAGCCCCGGCTCGCGTTTGTTTCGCGATTTTAACTCCGCGACAATTTAGATTACGGCCTCTCCGACCGTTAATTGCTTTTTTCCACCCCTTTTCTCGGCGACCTCTTGGAACATCGAGTACGTGCCCACGACGATCGCCGACACTCCATTAGGCCTGATTCTTCAGAGACAATGCTGCAAATCAGGGCCCGCTCTAGGGGGGGGGGGGGGGGACAACCCGGGGCGGCAAAATATCGAAATATAGAGGCGTCATTTTGGCTGTAAATGTGAGAAAAATATTGATGTATTAAATACCCAATTAATAGAAAATTTCAGGCTACCGTTGACAGATATTTTTACTAAAAAAAAGGTCATTTTGTTCGACTCGGTGCTTAAATCCTGGGTGCGCCACTGTTCTTAAGTGGCGGCAATTTGTCTTTTTGCCCGGGGCGTCGTAACCGCTAGAGCTGGCCCTGTGCAAATATTTTTCCAAAAACTCTAATTCCCTCTTCCAACGGGACCGAGGGGGTGTGAACTTTAGACGAGATTTACTCAGCGACCAGGCGAGATATTTGGATGAAACAAACGGCAGGTTACAGGTGCACATTAGGTGTATTACACAGATTTTTTGAAAAATTTTAGTCCACACATTAGGGGTAGAAAAAATGATTTGTCGTTAAGGGTCGCTTTAGTTTCATCTCTTAAGCAAAACCTACAAACAAAAAACAGGAACGAGCTAAAAATTTTGATAAAATTCCACAGTATAGAGCCAATGTGTGCCTACCATTTCCAGTTAGTTTCATCGAAATACCTTGTCTGGTTATTGAGAAAAGCGCGGTCGAAGTTGCAGGTTCTCACCCCCGTAACTCGATTACACGCGGGTAAATGGCTAATAAAAATAAACGGGAGAAGGGATGCTTCGTTTAACCAGACGCTCGTCTAATCAACGAAAGGAAAATGGAGCGACGGTTTACTGAATGCCAGGAAATTAATATGGAACTTTCGCTGGATATTAAACATTGTTTTAATCGACCCCCCCTCTTGAAACAGGAAACTGGAGACGGCACGGCGGTATCGTTTTACGCGAATCGATATTCGATTTCAATGCGCCGTTCCCCAGCCTCGTTCTCGACTATTGTGTCTCGGCAATAAACGGCTCTAATGAATTCTTAACGGCTACTTTGTTCCCGTGACGATTAAGAAGATTCCATTTCTCGTCTGGAGCGGAACGGGGAAAATGATTTTCCTTCTTTTCGATTTAATCTAGAAAAACTGTGAGGCACGCTGCAACTCTTGAGGCACCGGGTGCGCATTATATAGACACGCTACTGAAAACGTTCCATGAATTATGCTGTGTGTCCACGCGAGAGCCATTAACGAGAGAGATTCTTAAGCTGCATATTCACTTGACAGGAATCCTGAACGTTTATAATGAGTTGGAGTTAATTTAAAGATAAATTATAAAGCTGTGTATACACTTGAAGGTACCTTCAAAGTAATTCTTAAGCTGTGAATCTACTTGGAAGTAAATCCTCTTGAAACAAACTGGGAAGTGACGCTACAACTCTTGGGGACCGGGTGCGCATTATATAGACACGCTACTGAAAACGTCCCATGAATTAAGCTGTGTGTCCACGCGAGAGCCATTAACGAGAGAGATTCTTAAGCTGCATATTCACTTGACAGGAATCCTGAACGTTTATAATGAGTTGGAGGTAATGTAAACATAAATTATAAAGCTGTGTATACACTTGAAGGTACTTTCAAAGTAATTCCTAAGCTGTAAATCTACTTGGAAGTAAATACTCTTGAAACAAACTGGGAAGTGACGCTGCAACTCTTGAGGCACCGGGTGCGCATTATATAGACACGCTACTGAAAACGTTCCATGAATTATGCTGTGTGTCCACGCGAGAGCCATTAACGAGAGAGATTCTTAAGCTGCATATTCACTTGACAGGAATCCTGAACGTTTATAATGAGTTGGAGTTAATTTAAAGATAAATTACAAAGCTGTGTATACACTTGAAGGTACCTTCAAAGTAATTCTTAAGCTGTGAATCTACTTGGAAGTAAATCCTCTTGAAATAAACTGGGAAGTGACGCTGCAACTCTTGGGGACCGGGTGCGCATTATATAGACACGCTACTGAAAATGTCCCATGAATTAAGCTGTGTGTCCACGCGAGAGCCATTAACGAGAGAGATTCTTAAGCTGCATATTCGCTTGAAAGGAATCCTGAACGTTTATAATGAGTTGGACGTAATGTAAACATAAATTATAAAGCTGTGTATACACTTGAAGGTACTTTCAAAGTAATTCCTAAGCTGTAAATCTACTTGGAAGTAAATCCTCTTGAAATAAACTGGGAAGTGACGCTGCAACTCTTGGGGACCGGGTGCGCATTGTATAGACACGCTACTGAAAACGTCCTCTGAATTATGCTGCATGCCCACGCGAGAGCCATTAACGAGAGAGTTTCTTAAGCTGCATATTCGCTTGAAAGGAATCCTGAACGTTTATAATGAGTTGGAGGTAATTTAAAGATAAATTATAAAGCTGTGTATACACTTGAAGTTATCTTCAAATTAATTCTTAAGCTGTGAATCTACTTGGAAGTAAATCCTCTTGAAATAAACTGGGAAGTGACACTGAAACTCTTGGGGACCGGGTGCGCATTATATAGACACGCTACTGAAAACGTTCCATGAATTATGCTGCATGTCCACGCGAGAGCCATTAGCGAGAGAGATTCTTAAGCTGCATATTCACTTGAAAGGAATCCTGAACGCTTATAATAAGTTGGACGTAACTTAAAGATAAATTATGAAGCTCTGTATACACTTGAAGGTACCTTCAAATTAATTCTTAAGCTGTGAATCTACTTGGAAGTAAATCCTCTTGAAATAAACTGGGAAGTGACACTGACGCTACCGACTGGTTCGAAGTCAATTTAAATCGACGTATGGATGAATAAATAATTCGTAAGCTGCGTGTCCACTCCACAGAAAATTCCTAAGCCACTCTCGCCGAATAGCCACTCGTGAGAATCTCTCAGGCGGGCAGTTCGCTGAGAGGCGCGTTTCTAAAGTGGTAAGCAGCGTTTCGCCGCACAGCAGAATTTACATTCCCCTCAGCGTCGGCCGGTGATTTATAAACAATACCGGGGCCGCGCGCGCACGCCCGCGAATTAAACCGGGATAAATAACAATACCGGGGGAAAGTGTTATTTAAGAGGCACTCCGTTCCGTCGAGGGTTTTCCCACGGAAAAGACGAAATAATTGAGCCAACTGGCTCTCGGCCGGGCAGCGCTTTCGGTTGAAATTTATTGTGATCTTTACATCGTTAAGCTCTCGGCGAGGGGATTTATCGCGGGCCGCATTAAGCCATCCGACAAACAATGAAGGTGTGCCTGCAAGGGGGCGGTAATAATTCATATTTTGCTGCCGCGCGTAACCGACCGGCGACGTGATTTTCTGCCCGCGACCACGCGACGACGAGGCACGATTTGAAACATCCCCCGACGAGCACTCAAAAAAATTAAGAATCGAAAGAGGTGCACAATGGTGTACGTGAAACGGGTACAACGAGATCAAAAAGAATAGTTGTAGTCACGACACGGACGGGAGGTGAGGAGGAACGTCTCGCAAGCCGTAGAACAAACGTCGATCGACTCGGAAAATCGAGTTCGAGTCCTCGAAGTCGTTCGCCAGTTGCTGCGACGGGATCCCCGGGGAGCCGAACGAGTGTCGCGGAATGGCGGTCCTCGCAGGTGCACCGAATTATTATAAGGCAGCCGCGCCGGAAATCGATAAACCGTTTTGTTCGAGTCGCACAGTTTACCAAAGTGCAGGATGCGAGGCGCCACAGAGAACGAACGAGAATTCGGCTGACTGCAGCATCGTTGCCGTCACAGCTGGACGCTGCCGGCGTGTATCATCCTGCACACTGAACAGACCACCACTTTAACAGTTCCACCACCGGCTCTGGATAGCATAACCACCCTAAACCGCTCGAATTTTTTCGGAGGTTTGTTTCGCATCGGGAAATGCTTATTGAGCCGCTCCATCGGTCTGACTTAGCGCTGAGATACTGTACTTGTTTCTATTATTATTGAGGTACTCTATTCGTCTCACTATTCATTGAGATACTCCACTTGCCAGACTTATTATAGAGTAACTGCACTTGTCTGACTTATTATTGAGGTGCTCCACTTGCCAGACTTATTACTCAATCACTCCACTTGTCTGACTTATGATTTAGACAGGCCACTTGTCTGATTTGTTATTGAGGTACTGCACCTGTCTGATTTCTTATTGAGGTGCTCCTCTTGCCAAACTTATTACTCAGTCATTCCACTTGTCTGACTTATGATTTAGACAATCCACTTCTCTGATTTATTATTGAGGTACTGCACCTTTCTGATTTCTTATTGAGGTGCTCCACTTGCCAGGCTTATTACTCAGTCACTCCACTTGACTGACTTATGATTTAGACAGGCCATTTGTATGATTTTTTATTATTGAGGTACTGCACCTGTCTGACTTCTTGTTGAGGTACTGCACCTGTCTGACTTCTTATTGAGGTGCTCCACTTCCCAGACTTATTACTCAGTCATTCCACTTGTCTGACTTATGATTTAGACGATCCACTTCTCTGATTTATTATTGAGGTACTGCACCTTTCTGATTTCTTATTGAGGTGCTCCTCTTGCCAAACTTATTACTCAGTCACTTCACTCTTGTCTGACTTATGATTTAGACAGTCCACTTGTCTGATTTATTATTGAGGTACTGCACCTTTCTGATTTCTTATTGAGGTGCTCCACTTGCCAGGCTTATTACTCAGTCACTCCACTTGTCTGACTTATGATTTAGACAGGCCATTTGTATGATTTTTTATTATTGAGGTACTGCACCTGTCTGACTTCTTATTGAGGTACTGCACCTGTCTGACTTCTTATTGAGGTGCTCCACTTGCCAGACTTATTACTCAGTCATTCCACTTGTCTGACTTATGATTTAGACAGGCCATTTGTATGATTTTTTATTATTGAATTACTGCACCTGCCTGACTTCTTATTGTGGTACTGCAACTGTCTGACTTCTTGTTGAGGTACTGCACCTGTCTGACTTCTTATTGAGGTGCTCCACTTGCCAGACTTATTACTCAGTCATTCCACTTGTCTGACTTATGATTTAGACAATCCACTTCTCTGATTTATTATTGACGTACTGCACCTTTCTGATTTCTTATTGAGGTGCTCCACTTGCCAGGCTTATTACTCAGTCACTCCACTTGTCTGACTTATGATTTAGACAGGCCATTTGTATGATTTTTTATTATTGAATTACTGCACCTGCCTGACTTCTTATTGTGGTACTGCAACTGTCTGACTTCTTGTTGAGGTACTGCACCTGTCTGACTTCTTATTGAGGTGCTTCACTTGCCAGAGTTATTATTCAGTCGCTCCACTTGTCCGACTTATGATTTAGATAATCCACTTGTCTGATTTATTATTGAGGTACTGCACTTGTCTGATTTATTATTGAGGTACTGCACTTGTCTGACTTATTATTCAGGTACTCCACTTGCCTGATTTATTATTGAGGTATTCCACTTGGTGGGATTGTCTTATGAAGATCGGTGATTTTGCCTGATGGAATGTTTGGAATCATGAAAAATGGTCTCGGGGTCGAGGCGTCTGACTTGCGTTTAATGAAACTGTCGTGGCTGACGAACACGTTCGAGGTATCGAGACGCGCATCGAACCGGGGCAATCACGCCCGGTCATCCCGACCGATCGAGATTTAATGACGACTGCTAGTCGCGTCCACGATCCGGCACAGTAACGCCGGGAAAGCTGGATCTTTATGGTTGTCATCGTCAGCCGCCGAAACTGATTCCCGTCACGTAGCCAGCCGGCTCGTGAATAAAAATTCGATCTCTATGGAGATGAGCCATCCGGCCTTCTACGCGCGGACTACTGATTTTTTGAACGACTGGGCTCTTTTGGCGGCCTGTTAACTTCTTCCCGCGAGCTTCCAACGTTTCAGGTGTTGTTCGTTCATTCGGTACACTCTTTAGAGGGACATCGTTTAATTCGAAAATTGTGGACGAGCTTGAAAACATCTTTTTCAATAACGAAGCTATCTTTTTCTGATTGCATAGTTGTAGATCATGAAAAATTCAGGCGAACGATGTACGATATGTTGACACTGCTCCGCCGATAAGCCGAGTTGTCGGACAAAGTATGAGCGGCACGCATGGGAGCTCTGGTAACGTGACTATTATCTGCAAATTGCTGTGCGACAGGTGATCTAAATGCAGACATGCGACACATCGTTGTCCTCAGCTTTTTATCAGCTACAACGCTGAAGTATTCAAAACATGCCTTTGTTAGAGGGATAGTAAAAATAATTTTGAAAAATAGAAAAATTCTTTGAGTACTTTTGGAGCTTCAGGAGCAAGGTGGAAGGGTTTCAAGGGTTCCAAGGGACGTCGCGAGAGATGTGGTTGCCCGCGACCAGGACCAACTCGTTTCAGGCGCAGCCGGACACCTCGGACTAGTCGAATTTCAGGGTGTAACAATAACGAAGCGCAACCGTGGCGGCGTAGATTAGATTAAACGGCGTTGCCCGGCAGGTTCATCATTGTGGTCTGAAGTTCGCGTAAGTTTGCGAATATCATGGCGGTATGGTTAAACGCCATGGGACCGGCGAGATCCTGCGGGGGACGGGGCCGGAAGCGTGAACGGCGAACACGTACCCTGGAGTTTCTCTAATTACTTCGCGGTGATCGTTCTCACCTCGGACGCGCACATGTAGCCGGGAGATGGCTTCCGGTTACTGATAAAAATTATTGTTGACGCACAGCTGCGCCCTGCCAACACCTAGAACCCCGCGAAAATTATGATAATCCTCCGTACAAGAAGAAAACGAAAGAGGAATTGCAGTCTCAAGAAATAGGGCAAGTAGAATGCACCGCTGTGTGACAGACACTGTATACGCTCACTTAGGTATTATACTCGACACAGGAAGAAAATGAAAGAAAAATTATACCGGAAGAACACTCTTGAAAAATAAAATAAGCAGAGAACATCAGCTTTATAACTTTCCAGCAAATTTATACAGCCCTCAGATCAAGAATAAAAAATAAAAGTGGCTGGTTCATTATTTTGTCTTTCCTGCAGCTGTTCGTTCAGGTTGCTACATTTTTTAAATTGCACTTCATTATTTACCCAAAAAATCATTTAACTCAAAAAATAGGGGAAGTAGAATGCACCCCTGTGTGACAGAGACAGGAAACGCTCACTTAAACATTATACTCGACACAGAAAGAAAATGAAAGAAAAATTATATCGGAAGAACTCTCTTGAGAAATAAAATAAGCAGAGTGGACCAGCATAGGTTTATAACTTTCTAGCAAATTTATACAGCCCTCACAAAAAGATTGAAAAATAAAATTGGCTGGTTCGTTATTTTGTTTGTCTTTCAGCGGTTCGTACAGCTTGCTCAATTTTTTAAATTTCACTTTATTATTTACTCAAAAAATCATCTACCTCAACAAATTGGGCAAGTAGAATGCACCGCTGTGTGACAGACACAGGATATGGTCATTTAAATATTATACTCAACACAAAGAAAATAGATGAAAAATTATATAGAAAGAACACTCTTGAAAAATAAAATAAGCAGAAGAGACCACCATGGCTTTATGACCATCTAGCAAATTTATACAACCCCCGGAAGAAGATTAAAAAAAATACAATTGGCTGGTTCATTATTTTGTCTGTCATGCTGCGGTTCGTTCAGCTTCCTCAATTTTTTAAATGTCGTCTTATTCTTTACTTAAAAAAATCATTTACCTCAAAAAATAGGACAAGTAGAATGAACCGCTGCGTGACAGACACAGTAGACGCTCATTATTTGTTTTGTCATTCAGCGGTTCGTTCAGTTTATTATTTGTATATGTTAATTCGTTTATTATTTACTCACAAAATCATTTAGCTCAATAAATATTACAAGTAGAATGCACCGCTGTGTGACAGACACAGTATCTCAACACAGAAAGAAAGTAAAAGAAGAATTATATCGGAAGAACACCCTTGAAAAATAAAATAAGCAGAGAACACCAGCATGGCTTTATAACTATCTAGCAAATTTATACAACCCCCGGAAGAAGATTAAAAAAAATTAAATTGGCTGGTTCATTATTTTGTCTGTCATGCAGCGGTTCGTTCAGCGTGCTCAATTTTTTAAATATCGCCTTATTATTTAATCAAAAAAATCATTTACATCAAAAAATAGAACAAGTAGAATGCACCGCTGTGTGACAGACACAGTATCTCAACACAGAAAGAAACTAAAAGAAAAATTATATCGGAAGAACACCCTTGAAAAATAAAATAAGCAGAGAACACCAGCATGGCTTTATAACTATCTAGCAAATTTATACAAGCCCCGGAAGATGATTAAAAAAAATAAAATTGGCTGGTTCATTATTTTGTCTGTCATGCAGCGGTTCGTTCAGCTTGCTCAATTTTTTAAATATCGCCTTATTATTTACTAAAAAAAACATTTACCTCAAAAACATCATTTACATCAAAAAATAGAACAAGTAGAATGCACCGCTGTGTGACAGACACAGTATCTCAACACAGAAAGAAACTAAAAGAAAAATTATATCGGAAGAACACCCGTGAAAAATAAAATAAGCAGAGAACACTAGCATGGCTTTATAACTATCTAGAAAATTTATACAACCCCCGGAAGAAGATTAAAAAAAATAAAATTGGCTGGTTCATTATTTTGTCTGTCTTTCAGCGGTTCGTTCAGTTTGCTCAATTTTTTAAATATCGCCTTATTATATACTCAAAAAAATCATTTACCTCAAAAACATCATTTACATCAAAAAATAGAACAAGTGGAATGCACCGCTGTGTGACAGACACAGTATCTCAACACAGAAAGAAACTAAAAGAAAAATTATATCGGAAGAACACCCTTGAAAAATAAAATAAGCAGAGAAAACCAGCATGGCTTTATAACCATCCAGCAAATTTATACAACCCCCACAAGAATATTAAAAAATAAAATTGGCTGGTTCATTATTTTGTCTGTCTTTCAGCGGTTCGTTCAGTTTGCTCAATTTTTTAAATATCGCCTTATTATTTACTCAAAAAAAACATTTACCTCAAAAACATCATTTACATCAAAAAATAGAGCAAGTAGAATGCACCGCTGTGTGACAGACACAGTATCTCAACACAGAAAGAAACTAAAAGAAAAATTATATCGGAAGAACACCTTTGAAAAATAAAATAAGCAGAGAAAACCAGCATGGCTTTATAACTATCTAGCAAATTTATACAACCCCCGGGAGATGATTAAAAAAAATAAAATTGGCTGGTTCATTATTTTGTCTGTCATGCAGCGGTTCGTTCAGCTTGCTCAATTTTTTAAATATCGCCTTATTATTTACTAAAAAAAACATTTACCTAAAAAACATCATTTACATCAAAAAATAGAACAAGTAGAATGCACCGCTGTGTGACAGACACAGTATCTCAACACAGAAAGAAACTGAAAGAAAAATTATATCGGTAGAACACCCTTGAAAAATAAAATAAGCAGAGAACACTAGCATGGCTTTATAACTATCTAGCAAATTTATACAACCCCCGGAAGAAGATTAAAAAAATAAAATTGGCTGGTTCATTATTTTGTCTGTCTTTCAGCGGTTCGTTCAGTTTGCTCAATTTTTTAAATATCGCCTTATTATATACTCAAAAAAATCATTTACCTCAAAAACATCATTTACATCAAAAAATAGAACAAGTGGAATGCACCGCTGTGTGACAGACACAGTATCTCAACACAGAAAGAAACTAAAAGAAAAATTATATCGGAAGAACACCCGTGAAAAATAAAATAAGCAGAGAACACTAGCATGGCTTTATAACTATCTAGCAAATTTATACAACCCCCGGAAGAAGATTAAAAAAATAAAATTGGCTGGTTCATTATTTTGTCTGTCTTTCAGCGGTTCGTTCAGTTTGCTCAATTTTTTAAATATCGCCTTATTATATACTCAAAAAAATCATTTACCTCAAAAACATCATTTACATCAAAAAATAGAACAAGTAGAATGCACCGCTGTGTGACAGACACAGTATCTCAACACAGAAAGAAACTAAAAGAAAGATTATATCGGAAGAACACCCTTGAAAAATAAAATAAGCAGAGAAAACCAGCATGGCTTTATAACCATCCAGCAAATTTATACAACCCCCACAAGAATATTAAAAAATAAAATTGGCTGGTTCATTATTTTGTCTGTCTTTCAGCGGTTCGTTCAGTTTGCTCAATTGTTTAAATATCGCCTTATTATTTACTCAAAAAAATCATTTACCTCAAAAACATCATTTACATCAAAAAATAGAACAAGTAGAATGCACCGCTGTGTGACAGACACAGTATCTCAACACAGAAAGAAACTAAAAGAAAAATTATATCGGAAGAACACCTTTGAAAAATAAAATAAGCAGAGAAAACCAGCATGGCTTTATAACTATCTAGCAAATTTATACAACCCCCGGGAGATGATTAAAAAAAATAAAATTGGCTGGTTCATTATTTTGTCTGTCATGCAGCGGTTCGTTCAGCTTGCTCAATTTTTTAAATATCGCCTTATTATATACTCAAAAAAATCATTTACCTCAAAAACATCATTTACATCAAAAAATAGAACAAGTGGAATGCACCGCTGTGTGACAGACACAGTATCTCAACACAGAAAGAAACTGAAAGAAAAATTATATCGGAAGAACACCCTTGAAAAATAAAATAAGCAGAGAAAACCAGCATGGCTTTATAACCATCTAGCAAAATGCAACCCCCAGAAAAAGATTAAAAAATAAAATTGGCTGGTTCGTTATTTTGTTTGTCTTTCAGCGGTTCGTTCAGCTTGCTCAATTTTTTAAATGCCGCTTCATTATTTACCGAATAAGGGGTGAGCGTCGCAGGTCGTTTTATGGAGGATCGCGAATCTTGACGGCATTATTAACGAGCCCGTTAAATATTAGAACGGTCCCGAATGAGGATGTTAGTAAATCTGACGATCTCCTGGGCCGCGCGGCAACGTGCTTGTTTTTTCTGTCGACGAAATTACAGAAGGCATTATGTATTCCATGCATTTCGTTTGCGCCGAGATCTCGGCGAGAACGTGCCGGAAAATCTGCCGGCGGAGGCGCGACGGGAATGTTATCTCCGGAGTGCGAATGTTTATGCAAATTGGGATCCTTAAGGGTTAATTTATGAAAATAGGTGTCGAACATAAATTTCCTCATCTGCAATTTTTGTCCGGAAATTAGCGTGCGGAGTAGACGTATCTCTTTGCGTCGACGATAATACCAATCTGCATTTACAAACAATCCCATGCATTTATTAATTAGAAATTATAATGTGAGTATCAGCAACAGTCTGCCGGGGCGCGAAGTTGAAAGTGCCTTCGGAATCTGTTGCGAATTTGTAGAATTCGTGCGAATTGCTCAAGTTGGTTGTAGAGTGGCCTGGAGTCGGTTAAAATTAGTTCTTGATTTGTGCAGAACAGTTTTAGTCAGCAATGATTTAGGCTCGACCCTTTCGATCACCCGGAAAGAGATCAGATTCGACGCGAAGTCAAAGGGACGTGGAAAAAAGTGGAACAAACGAGATCAGTCGGATCGAACAAGGAGATGGTGGTGCAGCGACGCATGGGCTTGACTACAAGAAGAAAATCCGGAATTTTTCCGGCACGGTGAAATGAAATCGCTGGAATTCCTCTGTTCGATCCGGCAGACAATACCAATTTTAATTTCCCTTGCTTCCGAAGGCTGGTTCGAGGACTGGGACGCTGAGTCGTGTGCGCGATTCCGAGTGGTTCGCGGCCGCGTGTCCCGGATTCCACGGTTCCTCAGCGTTGCAGGAAACGCGGAAAAATCCGCCGCTTGTTGCCGCGACGCGACATTCGGCCTGCGTTTTCTCTCGCGTGTGTATCGTTCTGTTGCTGCCACAGCTGCAGAGCCCGGCCTCCCGACGGGGGTGCACACGCGGGCCGGAAATGGGCTTCCATCTCGAGGAAACGAGCGAGTCGGGGGCTCTTTTGTCTGAAAGAGACCTCGTCAACCGGGAAGGCAGCCGAACCGACATATTTCTCGTGGAATGGATTCGAAGGAGCCTGGCGAATGGGTGCTCGAGTCGCGAGCCCGCGCCACGCTGATTTCACTCGAATATGCTGGAACGTTGTTTATCTCGAGAAAAACGCCGTCCCGCGCAATCAAAGAAACTTCTGACTCCCGACGACGCCTGCGAATATCGATATTAATGGCTGCGATAAACAAACGCCAACCATTCTGCGACCATTTCGCTCTCGGAACGCCCATTGTCGCAACAATAAATTTTTATCATTCTCGTTTCATTCCTCCCTATCAGATGTTTCAAATAAGGTGGTGCGGGGTAAGTGGTACGGGGCGAATCCGTTAATTGGTTATTTTTATTATAATATGAACGAAATTTCTCTAGCTTGTATACAGGGTGAATTCGATAAAGCAGGACACCGAAATATCTCCGTTACTTTTCGTTGTACAAATAAACTTCGTAGGACAAAGTTGCACTGTTTGAAGGGCCACATATAACGGTGAAAGGGAAAAAAAAATTTCAAGGTCATCATTTTTATGAGATTTCAAGGTTATCGATGTTTTTTTAAATGGAATGAGGTATTTTTTAATACGTCAATCGATGCAGCTGGGCATTCGTTATAAAAAAGTACTAGCCCATGTATGTCGAAAAGTTAGTAGTTCAAGAGATATTTCAATTTAAATAACTCTAAAACACCATTACTTTCGTACTAAGACGTAGCGTCTACTTGCTAGTGTAAATTGAAGAGTTGAAATTGAGATTGAAAAATTGACGCTGAAAATGAAATTAAAGATTTGAAATTAACAAATTAAACTTGAAAAATTGACGTTGAATTGAAAAATTGAAATTGAAGAGTTGAAATTGAAAAATTGAAGTTGAAGGGTTGATATTGAAATTGAAGTTGAAATGGAAGAGTAGAAATTGAAGTTGAAATGGAAGAGTATAAATTGAAGTTGAAATGGAAGAGTAGAAATTGAAGTTGAAATTAAAGTTGTAGTGAAAAAATTGATGTTGAAAATGAAGTTGAAGAGTTGATATTGAAATTGAAGTTGAAATGAAAAATTTGATGTTGAAATTGAAATTGAAATGGAAGAGTAGAAATTGAAGAGTTGAAATTAACGAATTGAAATTGAAAAATTAACGTCGAATTGAAAAATTGAAATTGAAGAGTTGAAATTGAAAAATTGAAGTTGAAGGGTTGATATTGAAATTGAAGTTAAAATGGAAGAGTAGAAATTGAAGTTGAAATGGAAGAGTAGAAATTGAAGTTGAAATGGAAGAGTAGAAATTGAAGTTGAAATGGGAGAGTTAAAATTGAAGTTGAAATTAAAGTTGTAGTGGAAAAATTGAAGTTAAAAATGAAGTTGCAGAGTTGATATTGAAATTGAAGTTGAAATGGAAAATTTGATGTTGAAATTGAAATTGAAATGGAAGAGTAGAAATTGAAGAGTTGAAATTAACGAATTGAAATTGAAAAATTGACGTCGAATTGAAAAATTGAAATTGAAGAGTTGAAATTGAAAAATTGAAGTTGAAGGGTTGATATTGAAATTGAAATTAAAATGGAAGAGTAGAAATTGAAGTTGAAATGGAAGAGTAGAAATTGAAGTTGAAATGGAAGAGTAGAAATTGAAGTTGAAATGGGAGAGTTAAAATTGAAGTTGAAATTAAAGTTGTAGTGGAAAAATTGAAGTTGAAAATGAAGTTGAAGAGTTGATATTGAAATTGAAGTTGAAATGGAAAATTTGATGTTGAAATTGAAATTGAAATTGAAAAATTGAAATTGAAATGAAAGAGTAGAAATTGAAGAGTTGAAATTAACGAAATGAAATTGAAAAATTGAAGTTGAAATGGGAGAGTAGAAATTGAATATGATTTCGAAAAGATGATTTCGACATACATGGATTAGTACTTTTTTATAAAGAATGTCCAGCTGCATCGATTGATGTATTAAAAAATACCTCATTCCGTTTAAAAAAAATATCAATGACCTTGAAATCTTGTAAAAAAATGACTGCGAGAAAAATTTTTCCCATCATCAAATTCGTCCCTTGAAACAGTACAACTTTATTCTGTGGAGATTGTTTTTACGACTAATAATAACCGAGATATATAGGTGTTCGTACTTAAACGGACCTCCCTGTATATTAATGTGGTATAAGTTAGTACGAACTATTCTAACTAGATGTCGCCCAAGAATAAAGGTGTTTTCCTCGCTTATATCAACCAATGCTAAACAGTTACGTGCTACGTACACGTACAGCTTTGAGGTTAACCTGAACCTGTGCAATAGTTTACAAGTTATTAATATATTCTGTGTTGTTATTTTAGGTAAGTACAACAAATATTGATGTAGGTTTACATGAAATAAACCGTTCTTATTGTATATTTTTTAATTTATTGAGAAAAATACTAAGTTGCTCTTGCCCCGTAAAAATTACTACACGGGGCAAGTCCATACTGTATAGGTAACTATAAAACTAAACAATATATTTAATGCAATAACAAGCATTTTGTAGCAGGCTTGATAATAATTCTTTTCTTGCCCCGTTGCACTTGAAACAAGGCTCGAAAGCATTTTTAAACTTTGTTTTAATATCACTGTATCCTCTTTCATATATCAGCATAAAAGTAGTTGTTCGTTTAAAAATGGATAACTATAAAACTAAACAATATAATTTAATGCAGTAAGAAGCATTTTATATCAGACTTGTTAATCATTCTTTTCTTGCCCCGTAGCACTTGAAACAAGGTTCGAAAGCATTTTTAACTCTCAGAGGCGGACTTGCCCCGAAAATGGGGCAAGTGCGTCCTGGTTGACACTTTGCACAATATCCTATCAAAATGGTAATTTTCAAGCAAAATTAGAATCCTACATAATACTAACTCATCAGTAATAACTATGGCAAGAGTTTCATACCACGAACGTTAAGTTTTTACATACCAGACTGAAAATACATCAGTTTAAAGTCCAACTTTGCAAAAACTAGGGCGGACTTACCGCACTCCACCTTATTTCATTTCGTTAAAAATATTTCTGATGACGAAATGAAATACAAGACGGAGAAAATAATTCAAGAGCTACTGTCTTACATGTTTCAGCGTTGCCTCTCTACGAGAACGCTATCGGGGGACGCAGCGAGCCTATATCGAGTAGCGCGCCGTTTCCCCGGTCGAGGAGCACGAGATTACGAATTTATCGAGGTAGATAATGAACGTGGCGATCCGTGCGTTCCGGGAGCCCCAGAAAAATTACTGGAACGACGTCGGGGGACCGAAGGATCTCGTTAGAAAGACAGCCGGCTATTTTCAGCGGCGTCATCGCGCCGAGGTAATTAATTAGAGAAATGAATTGGCTTTCAGGAAAGTTCCCGCAAAAAGGAGACGCGTCCCGTTTTCCCGAGGAAATTTCCCATATTAGTCAAAGCATCGGTTCATTAAATTTTCACGCGTTACTCCGGCCTTAATGAAACTCCCTTTCGGTTTTCGATTACAGCGCGCCCGCGCGCTTTGATTCGCGGCTGGCCCCCTCGATGCCCCACGCTCCCTCCGCCGCCACCGTTTCCCTTCTCACCGCCTCGCCTATGGCCAGGGAAACACGGCCGTAGCTAATTGGCGGCCGGTGTTCCACGGCAGAAGCGTTTGTCCACGCGGAGGAACAAAAAAAGGAAATAGAGGGAAATTCCTCTCTTCGGCCGACACGGGAAAAAGGGTATAGAAATTCTCGCGAAGCGAACGCTAGTTGCCCGCGGAATTGAATCGAATCGAATCGTCGCGTCGCGACGGCGACCCACGGCTTTCCAATTTCAATGGAAGAACGCCGACCAACTTCGTTTTTGAGCCGTTTAATGGCCCCTCGTTTGAGAATCAATTCCCCGGAACTACCAAAACTGCCATATTATTTGGAATTTCCATTTGTTCATCAAATAAGAATAAATGGCGCTAAGTCCGCAGACGAAAGGTTCAGCTTGCGAATTTTTATCTCGGAAACCAGTCGTCCGATCGGAATGAGCTTTTCTTTATTTTAATCGGGAACCTTGAGGCTGCATCTCCAAATTTTTCTGGGTTGATAAATTAATTTTACAACATTGAAAATTATGAACAAATTCAAATTGCGTGACCGAAAGTAAATTTGAAAATTTCATTTTTGAGAACGAGTTGCAAAATTTTTTTAAAAATGTTATTAGGTTCTAGAAAGTCTTGTCGATAAAATGCGCTTGGTTTCATGGTCGAGTCTTCAAAATTAACGCTGTGGTGAGCTGCTGAAAATTCAATGTAAATTTACATCCAACATTTTTTAACCATTTTCTGTAACCTCCTCTGTAATCGAGTTTGAAAGAGCTTTACATGGAAATATTGTGCATTCTCGCGGCTTTCCAGCGAGCACAGGAACGTCCGTTTATCTTCACCCGTTCGAAAGTTATGAATTTTTGAACGGGGTCCGGGTTCTGCGGGCAGTGCGTTGGAAACGGAGCCGAACGGACGCCGAGGAATGCCGTTTAATTGGAAACGGGGATGATGGTCGGGCGCGGCGGCGGGCTCGCAAGCAAGAAAACGTCAAGCTTTTAGTTATGATAAGCTTATTACCGGGGCGCCCGTAAGCGTATTATCTGCCCCCGCGGAATGTTTTCGATGAAACTTGCGCGGCCGCCTCCTCTAATTAATGGAAATTCACGGTTAAACTGTTCCCGTCGGGCGGCGGCGCCGCGTTTAAACGGATCATTCCGACGAACTGTCGCCGCGATTTCCCGCCGACGAATCCGTGGCTGATTCGTCCCGGAGGCGGTCTTCATTGTCGATTCGCAAGAGAAAGCGTAGAGGACGCAAAGGAGGCAGAGAGAGGGATCGTTAATCGATTCGCGACGCGAGTTCGCAAACCGAGCGGAAAGAGGATCGCAACGGTGAGGCTATTAAGGTGTTGCAAAGAGCTCGGGTGAAAATACGCGGAACTCGGTCTTGGGACGCTTACCATTAGGGGACTGTAAGCGCTTTAGCACCGGCGGAATGTCTTCGCTGTTTTATTGCGTCTGCCGCCTAATCTCCCGATTTCGCGACGCGTTTGCCGAAAAACTTCTCCAATTCCTCACCTTTTAGTCTTAAAATCAAGGCCGTCGCGTTTATGGACTCCATGGACCCCATAAACCTTGAGCTTTTTGGGGTCCTGAATTTTTTGGACGTAGAGCTTTATGAACTGGAGTTTTATGGGCCCAGAGCTTTTTGGACCTGGAGCTTTATGGATCTAGAGCTTTATGGACCTTTTTTGTTAAGGAGGAGGCTAAAACCGAGGGTAGCCCCCGCAAACACCCACTCCCGACACGTTCAATGTACCGGCCCTCTATTAAGCAGTTGGTGCCCGAGCCTATGAAGAACTAAGGGCCTTCACTTTTCGCATTGCCCTTAGTTCTTCGTCCCTCGAGGCCCACCACCTGGTCTGTTCTTGTCTTTCTAGAGCTTTATGGACATAGCGCTTTTTGGTCCTAGAGCTTTATGTGCCTAGAGCATTATGGACCTACAGCTTTATGGACCCAAAGCTATATGGACCTGGAGCTTTATGGACCTAGAGCTTTATGGACCTTTTTTCTTAAGGGGGAGGCAAAAACCGAGGGCGAACACCCGCAAACACCCACCCCCGGGACGTTCAATGGACCGGCCCTCTACTAAGCAGTTGGCGCCCGAGCCTATGAAGAACTAAGGGCCTTTACTTTTCGCATTGCCCTTAGTTCTTCATCCCTCGAGGCCCACCACCATGCTTGTTCTTGTCTTTCTAGAGCTTTATGGACCTAGAGCTTTTTGGACCTAGAGCTTTATGGACCTAGAGCATTATGGACCTAGAGCTGTATGGGCCCAGAGCATTATGGACCTGGAGCTTTATGGACCTAGAGCTTTATGGAGCTTTTTCGTTAAGATGAAGGTTATCACCGAGGACGAACTCCCGCAAACACCCACCCCCGAGACATTCAATGGACCGGCCCTCTACTAAGCAATTGGTGCCCGAGCCTACGAAGAACTAAGGACCTTCACTTTTCTCATTGCCCTTAGTTCTTCGTCCCTCGAGGCCCACCACCTGGTCTGTTCTTGTCTTTCTAGAGCTTTATGGACATAGCGCTTTTTGGTCCTAGAGCTTTATGTGCCTAGAGCATTATGGACCTACAGCTTTATGGACCCAAAGCTATATGGACCTGGAGCTTTATGGACCTAGAGCTTTATGGACCTTTTTTCTTAAGGGGGAGGCAAAAACCGAGGGCGAACACCCGCAAACACCCACCCCCGGGACGTTCAATGGACCGGCCCTCTACTAAGCAGTTGGCGCCCGAGCCTACGAAGAACTAAGGGCCTTTACTTTTCGCATTGCCCTTAGTTCTTCGTCCCTCGAGGCCCACCACCACGCTTGTTCTTGTCTTTCTAGAGCTTTATGGACCTAGAGCTTTTTGGACCTAGAGCTTTATGGACCTAGAGCATTATGGACCTAGAGCTGTATGGGCCCAGAGCTTTATGGACCTGGAGCTTTATGGACCTAGAGCTTTATGGACCTTTTTCGTTAAGATGAAGGTTATCACCGAGGACGAACTCCCGCAAACACCCACCCCCGAGACATTCAATGGACCGGCCCTCTACTAAGCAATTGGTGCCCGAGCCTATGAAGATCTAAGGACCTTCACTTTTCGCATTGGCCTTAGTTCTTCGTCCCTCGAGGCCCACCACCACGCTTGTTCTTGTCTTTCTAGAGCTTTATGGACCTAGAGCTTTATGGGCCCAGAGCTTTATGGACCTAGAACTTTATGGACCTTTTTTGTTCAGAGGACGGTTGAAACCGAGGACGATCCCCCGCAAACACCCACCCCCGAGACGTTCAATGGACCGGCCCTCTACTAAGCAATTGGTGCCCGAGCCTTTGAAGAACTAAGGACCTTCACTTTTCGCATTGCCCTTAGTTCTTCGTCCCTCGAGGCCCACCACCTGGTCTGTTCTTGTCTTTCTAGAGCTTTATGGACATAGCGCTTTTTGGTCCTAGAGCTTTATGTGCCTAGAGCATTATGGACCTACAGCTTTATGGACCCAAAGCTATATGGACCTGGAGCTTTATGGACCTAGAGCTTTATGGACCTTTTTTCTTAAGGGGGAGGCAAAAACCGAGGGCGAACACCCGCAAACACCCACCCCCGGGACGTTCAATGGACCGGCCCTCTACTAAGCAGTTGGCGCCCGAGCCTATGAAGAACTAAGGGCCTTTACTTTTCGCATTGCCCTTAGTTCTTCATCCCTCGAGGCTCACCACCATGCTTGTTCTTGTCTTTCTAGAGCTTTATGGACCTAGAGCTTTTTGGACCTAGAGCTTTATGGACCTAGAGCATTATGGACCTAGAGCTGTATGGGCCCAGAGCATTATGGACCTGGAGCTTTATGGACCTAGAGCTTTATGGAGCTTTTTCGTTAAGATGAAGGTTATCACCGAGGACGAACTCCCGCAAACACCCACCCCCGAGACATTCAATGGACCGGCCCTCTACTAAGCAATTGGTGCCCGAGCCTACGAAGAACTAAGGACCTTCACTTTTCTCATTGCCCTTAGTTCTTCGTCCCTCGAGGCCCACCACCTGGTCTGTTCTTGTCTTTCTAGAGCTTTATGGACATAGCGCTTTTTGGTCCTAGAGCTTTATGTGCCTAGAGCATTATGGACCTACAGCTTTATGGACCCAAAGCTATATGGACCTGGAGCTTTATGGACCTAGAGCTTTATGGACCTTTTTTCTTAAGGGGGAGGCAAAAACCGAGGGCGAACACCCGCAAACACCCACCCCCGGGACGTTCAATGGACCGGCCCTCTACTAAGCAGTTGGCGCCCGAGCCTATGAAGAACTAAGGGCCTTTACTTTTCGCATTGCCCTTAGTTCTTCATCCCTCGAGGCTCACCACCATGCTTGTTCTTGTCTTTCTAGAGCTTTATGGACCTAGAGCTTTTTGGACCTAGAGCTTTATGGACCTAGAGCATTATGGACCTAGAGCTGTATGGGCCCAGAGCATTATGGACCTGGAGCTTTATGGACCTAGAGCTTTATGGAGCTTTTTCGTTAAGATGAAGGTTATCACCGAGGACGAACTCCCGCAAACACCCACCCCCGAGACATTCAATGGACCGGCCCTCTACTAAGCAATTGGTGCCCGAGCCTACGAAGAACTAAGGACCTTCACTTTTCTCATTGCCCTTAGTTCTTCGTCCCTCGAGGCCCACCACCTGGTCTGTTCTTGTCTTTCTAGAGCTTTATGGACATAGCGCTTTTTGGTCCTAGAGCTTTATGTGCCTAGAGCATTATGGACCTACAGCTTTATGGACCCAAAGCTATATGGACCTGGAGCTTTATGGACCTAGAGCTTTATGGACCTTTTTTCTTAAGGGGGAGGCAAAAACCGAGGGCGAACACCCGCAAACACCCACCCCCGGGACGTTCAATGGACCGGCCCTCTACTAAGCAGTTGGCGCCCGAGCCTACGAAGAACTAAGGGCCTTTACTTTTCGCATTGCCCTTAGTTCTTCGTCCCTCGAGGCCCACCACCACGCTTGTTCTTGTCTTTCTAGAGCTTTATGGAACTAGAGCTTTTTGGACCTAGAGCTTTATGGACCTAGAGCATTATGGACCTAGAGCTGTATGGGCCCAGAGCTTTATGGACCTGGAGCTTTATGGACCTAGAGCTTTATGGACCTTTTTCGTTAAGATGAAGGTTATCACCGAGGACGAACTCCCGCAAACACCCACCCCCGAGACATTCAATGGACCGGCCCTCTACTAAGCAATTGGTGCCCGAGCCTATGAAGATCTAAGGACCTTCACTTTTCGCATTGGCCTTAGTTCTTCGTCCCTCGAGGCCCACCACCACGCTTGTTTTTGTCTTTCTAGAGCTTTATGGACCTAGAGCTTTATGGGCCCAGAGCTTTATGGACCTAGAACTTTATGGACCTTTTTTGTTCAGAGGACGGTTGAAACCGAGGACGATCCCCCGCAAACACCCACCCCCGAGACGTTCAATGGACCGGCCCTCTACTAAGCAATTGGTGCCCGAGCCTTTGAAGAACTAAGGACCTTCACTTTTCGCATTGCCCTTAGTTCTTCGACCCTCGAGGCCCACCAACCCATCATTCTTGTCTTTCTAGAGCTTTATGGACCTAGATCTTTATGGGCCTAGAGCTTTATGAATCTAGAGCTTTAAGGACCTAAAGCTTTATGGATCCAGAGCTTTATGGGCATACAGCTTTATGGACTTAGATCTTTATGGGCCTGGAGCTTTATGAACCTGGAGCTTTGGGACCTGAAACTCTATGGACTTGCAACTGACTCAAAATGCTAAATTGTTGAGCTCTTTGATTGTTAAACGCTTTTAAATCCGTGAGGTTTTTCAGGATATCGAAACTGCAGGATCCGACCTAGAAGATCCAAGCTTTCTACGTCCCTGGATTTGTCGTCCCAATATCGTCGACTCTCCAGATCCCCAAATTCCCGAGCTTTCTTGATCCCTGAAATATTTCTGGACTTTTCGGAGCCCCGAGCTTTTTGGTGCCACCCCCACGGCCACTAATAACGTAACGTCTCGTAAAAAGGCGCAAGCTGCTGCGAGAACACCAACGAACTCTTCCGTTATCTCGTTAACCAAGAATTACGAGGGCTTTTTTCTGAAACGGACGATCCAAGGGGCGGCGAAACGACACGATACGGTGATACGAGGGGGTGACAAAGTATATACAGTTACGTACAGTCACAGCCAGAAATAAGTCAGCGTCGGCGTTATCCTGCTCTTGAAGATGATCCCTGATGGCCCTTCTGACGTCGTTTAAACAACTCGACACTGATAAACAAAATTAAATGAAGCTGAGGTGGAAAATAGAAAATATGTGATAACAGATGATAGGAATTCGGAAACGCGAGCGGGCAACTTTCCGAGTCGACTGTAAACTACAACCATTTACCACCGAGAGGCAGATAGTGACGCTTTCTGTTCGGCCCGTTATCTGGCATACCTCCTCGCCTTCGCTTACAATTAGAATCGAACGCATTCTGCCAACGCGAACAATTTATCATCTCGTCGGCGCTCCGTTTGAAAAACGTTGACGAAAGCGCCATTGAATCCCGTCTACCTCGGCCTCTCGCTTAAAAGAAATCAAAAGACCGATGTCGGGCGGCGGTCGGCGGACAGGAAACGACGGTGAATAGGAATGATTGGGGATCGGGACCCCGAGTCTCGGCGAAATCATATCGGCGGCAGGATTCTTCTCGAGCTGGATTTTTGGGTAAGCGTTCCCCGGTTCGAGCTAACGGAATTTCCAAGGAACCGGTTACGACCGCGGATTTACGGGATTCGCGGGGAACTTCCGAGCGAGCATTCATTTTTCCTCCTTTCCTCCCTTTCTCCCTCGCGGAAAGAATTAATGGAGAAGAATTTTCCAGCGTGGCCGAAGCTCGATCGTGAAACGAATTGGAGGATCACCGACCCCCGGTCCGAGCACAGAAAAATCCCCGTAAATTTTACCAAGTGGAAATATAAATCTCCGAGCACGAGGTAAGAGAAAGGAGGTCTGACAACATTACTTCGCGGGGAAGTGGACCCCCGAGGTTTACCGATGGATCCCGTGGACCCCCATGGACATTATAGACTCCATTGGACTGTATGGAACCAATTTGGATCCATGAAATCCAACTGGATCTCTTTTGCAGGCAGTAAATCATTTTTGAACCTCTTTTGCAGAAAGTAAATCATTTTTGAAACTCTTTTGGAGAACGTAAATCATTTTGAACGTCTTTTGGAGAACGTAAATCATTTCGAACCTCTTTTGGAGAACGTAAATCATTTCGAACCTCTTTTGGAGAACGTAAATCATTTTGAACCTCTTTTGGAGAAAGTGGATCATTTTGAACCTCTTTTGGAGAACGTAAATCATTTTGAACGTCTTTTGGAGAACGTAAATCATTTTGAACCTCTTTTGGAGAACGTAAATCATTTTGAACGTCTTTTGGAGAACGTAAATCTTTTTGAACCCCTTTTGGAGAACGTAAATCAATTTGAACCTCTTTTGGAGAACGTAAATCATTTCGAACCTCTTTTGGAGAACGTAAATCATTTTGAACCTCTTTTGGAGAACGTAAATCATTTTGAACCTCTTTTGGAGAACGTAAATCATTTTGAACGTCTTTTGGAGAACGTAAATCATTTTGAACCTCTTTTGGAGAACGTAAATCATTTTGAACGTCTTTTGGAGAACGTAAATCTTTTTGAACCTCTTTTGGAGAACGTAAATCATTTTGAACATCTTTTGGAGAACGTAAATCATTTTAAACCTCTTTTGGAGAACGTAAATCATTTTGAACCTCTTTTGGAGAACGTAAATCATTTTGAACCTCTTTTGGAGAACGTAAATCATTTTTCAACATCTTTTGGAGAACGTAAATCATTTTGAACCTCTTTTGGAGAAAGTGGATCATTTTGAACCTCTTTTGGAGAACGTAAATCATTTTGAACGTCTTTTGGAGAACGTAAATCATTTTGAACCTCTTTTGGAGAACGTAAATCATTTTGAACGTCTTTTGGAGAACGTAAATCTTTTTGAACCCCTTTTGGAGAACGTAAATCAATTTGAACCTCTTTTGGAGAACGTAAATCATTTCGAACCTCTTTTGGAGAACGTAAATCATTTTGAACCTCTTTTGGAGAACGTAAATCTTTTTGAACCCCTTTTGGAGAACGTAAATCAATTTGAACCTCTTTTGGAGAACGTAAATCATTTCGAACCTCTTTTGGAGAACGTAAATCATTTTGAACCTCTTTTGGAGAACGTAAATCATTTTGAACCTCTTTTGGAGAACGTAAATCATTTTGAACGTCTTTTGGAGAACGTAAATCATTTTGAACCTCTTTTGGAGAACGTAAATCATTTTGAACGTCTTTTGGAGAACGTAAATCTTTTTGAACCTCTTTTGGAGAACGTAAATCATTTTGAACATCTTTTGGAGAACGTAAATCATTTTAAACCTCTTTTGGAGAACGTAAATCATTTTGAACCTCTTTTGGAGAACGTAAATCATTTTGAACCTCTTTTGGAGAACGTAAATCATTTTTCAACATCTTTTGGAGAACGTAAATCATTTTGAACCTCTTTTGGAGAAAGTGGATCATTTTGAACCTCTTTTGGAGAACGTAAATCATTTTGAACGTCTTTTGGAGAACGTAAATCATTTTGAACCTCTTTTGGAGAACGTAAATCATTTTGAACGTCTTTTGGAGAACGTAAATCTTTTTGAACCCCTTTTGGAGAACGTAAATCAATTTGAACCTCTTTTGGAGAACGTAAATCATTTCGAACCTCTTTTGGAGAACGTAAATCATTTTGAACCTCTTTTGGAGAACGTAAATCATTTTGAACCTCTTTTGGAGAACGTAAATCATTTTGAACGTCTTTTGGAGAACGTAAATCATTTTGAACCTCTTTTGGAGAACGTAAATCATTTTGAACGTGTTTTGGAGAACGTAAATCTTTTTGAACCTCTTTTGGAGAACGTAAATCATTTTGAACCTCTTTTGGAGAACGTAAATCATTTTAAACCTCTTTTGGAGAACGTAAATCATTTTGAACCTCTTTTGGAGAACGTAAATCATTTTGAACCTCTTTTGGAGAACGTAAATCATTTTAAACCTCTTTTGGAGAACGTAAATCATTTTGAACCTCTTTTGGAGAACGTAAATCATTTTGAACGTCTTTTGGAGAACGTAAATCATTTTGAACCTCGTTTGGAGAACGTAAATCATTTTGAACTTCTTTTGGAGAACGTAAATCATTTTAAACCTCTTTTGGAGAACGTAAATCATTTTGAACCTCTTTTGGAGAACGTAAATCATTTTGAACGTCTTTTGGAGAACGTAAATCATTTTGAACCTCGTTTGGAGAACGTAAATCATTTTGAACTCTTTGGGAGAACGTAAATCATTTTGAACCTCTTTGGGAGAACGTAAATCATTTTGAACCTCTTTGGGAGAACGTAAATCATTTTGAACCTCTTTGGGAGAACGTAAATCATTTTGAACCTCTTTTGGAGAACGTAAATCATTTTGAACGTCTTTTGGAGAACGTAAATCATTTTTCAACATCTTTTGGAGAACGTAAATCATTTTGAACGTCTTTTGGAGAACGTAAATTTTTTTGAACCTCTTTTGGAGAACGTAAATCATTTTTGAACATCTTTTTGACAACGTAAATCATTTTTGAACATCTTTGGACTCTTGGAACGCTTTGGACGTCACTAGACCGTTTTGGACGTCACTAGACCGCTTTGAACGTCTCTGGACTTTGGAAATTGGTTTTAGATGACTCTGGATCCTCTGGAATATTTTTAACCTCCTTTAAATTCCATGTAGATCATTTGACCCCACCATTTTGAATCCACTAAATATTGGACTTGGAGCTCTTTGTACCCCTGAACTTTTTGGATTCCAATATGGATCCCTGAGCTTTCTGTACCCCTGAATTTTTTGGACCCCAATATGGATCCCTGAGCTTTCTGTACCCCTGAATTATTTGGAACCCCAATATGGATCCCAGAGCTTTCTGTACCCTTGAATTTTTTGGATCCCTGAGCTTTCTGTATCTCTGAATTGTTTGGATCCTAATATCGATCCCTGAGCTTTCTGTACCTCTGAATTTTTTGGACCCCAATATGAATCCCTGAGCGTTCTGTACCCCTGAATTTTTTGAATGACACTATGGATCCCTGAGCTTTCTGTAACAATCGGTTGGCCTCTGAGCTTTCTGGATCCACGAATTGGAGAATGATGGAACCCAGTCCAAGGGAAACGACTGCCAATAAATTTGTTCAAGCCAGGAAGTAAATTCTCAAGGTAATTACTTGCAAACTGAACCGGGCATAGCGATTTTATCGATCCTCGAGATCCCCCGTGTAATTGACGAACGGAGATGCTGTCCTCGATCCCACGAGAAACACGTCCCGGCACGCCGCGCCGGACCGCCTCGAGCGCTCGTAAAAAGATGTACAGTAAATTTCCGAGAGGCGGATAAATCTCTTCGTGAACAGAGTCTGCTAGATCCCTAGCAGGAACATAAATCTTCCGGGGGTACAAGACGGAGAACGTCTTGGCAAGGTTGAACAACGTCTCTGTGTAATTAGAAGTCTCCTTCGGCCAGCAATAATTGTTAAACTTTACTCACGTTGAATTATTCGCGACTTTTCTTACTGGAATTAATTCCGGATTCAATTTACAGTGGATCAAACAATAATCCAATTATTATGTAAAAAAAATTGAATGGATCAATAGACTCTCAATTTATATCTTTAATAATTGTTAAATATTGATCGTGGAGTATTACAAAGCAATTCTGCAGATATGGGGCTGGGACTTTTATAAATAGATTGATACGCTCGGACACGGTGTTAATGGCGTCTAAACAGATAATTGTTGTGAGTGTTCTATCGCTCCGTCGGAGAAATTCCCAGCCCGAGAAACAAGAGATTGGGGCGTCGGGGAGATAGAGAGAGAGAGAGAGAGAGAGCGAGAGAGCGAGAGAGAAAGATAATGACGAGAAGATGCGCCTAACAACCGTGAATCTGCGTCCGACGTCGTCCACCCACAACAGACAATTGCCGGCCATCAGTGAAATTGCGGGAGATCGCGAGGCAAGAGGCTTCAACGCCTTATCGAGTCAAGATGCCGGTTACGCCGACGCATCTGCCCTAATCTATCAATAAACCGCGTCCGATGAATTTCGAGCACGCCACAGACGACATCGTCTCACTATCCGAGCACTTCTGCACTCCTCATATCGTTTTTCCCCTCGGATAAATACATCTCCATTTCCATACAAATATTGATAGAAATTTGTTTATGCTATCGGCGCACAGGTTCGATCCAAAAATAAAAACACAGCAATTTTGCAATTTAAAAGATTTTTCTCAACGTTTCGATCCAAGTATGGATCATCTTCAAGAGAATTTTGCGTCTGAAAAATACTGAATGAATTACTGAAAAAAAGTACTGAGTGTTTCACAATAATAATTCATCACTAATAACCACAGAATAATTTTTGTAATCAATTTTATCAATAAATATTGATACAATGAAAACCATTCTACAGTTTTGTTCAAACAGAAATTTGATCCTCTGAAATTTCGAATCGAACAAATTTACCTTGCAATTTATTGTAATTATTGTAACTTCTATTTTTACGACCTTTTTAGCTGGGCAACAACGAAAATTTAAAAGATGTGTTTGGTGAATCGGTATAAATTATATACGCTCCGAAAATTTCATTGAAATTGGTTAATTGGTGTACGAGTTATAAGCGATCAAAAGTGGTAAAAATTGCAGTTTTTTCAAAATGTTCTGCCTGTTTACCAGTTTTAATCGTTTATAACTCGTAAACCAATTAACCAATTTCAATGAAATTTTCGGAGCGTATATAATTTATACAAGTTCACCAAACAACTATTGGCCCAGCTAAAAAAGTAGTAAAAATCAATTTTTACTATTTTTTCCGCAATTCCGACCAAATGCATTTTTTCAAAATATTTTTTAGAAGTCATTTGCTAAACTAATTCTTCTAGCCTTACAGAGAAATCCAAATCGTTTGGTCCATTCATAAAAAAGTTATTCTGATATAAAGTGTGTTGAATCAGTTATGCTCGTTAGTGTATACTTTTCTGTGAATTTTTAATATTTCGTTCTTGTTCATTCTTGTTCATTATTTTGTTCTTGTTCGTGTGTTGAATCAGTTATGCTCGTTATTTTTAATATTTTGTTCTTGTTCATTAGTTATTTTCAGAGGAATGAAACCAGTTGTTTACCGAGGAAAGAGGGAAATATTATTTAAACCGAAATTATTGTAACTGTAGCACGGCAGAGAACCGCAAGAAATGGATTATACGTTGTTACAATTAACAAATAACAATAATTATGCTTTCCAAATTAAATTAACACGGTAATAATGATATGGTGGCTTTCAACTTGTTTGAATATGTGCATATTATCAATTGAAATAAATATCCACGCGTGCTTTTAATATTGATCGACCACAATAAACATGAAACTCGACGAGAAATTTCAAGTCAGTAGTTCTCCACCTATTCTACACATTTTAGCAATTTTTCTACGGGCAAGTGACGTCAATACATTTTGGAATTGCGAAACCAACAAAATCCGTGGGTAATTAAGCTAATTAAACACGCGCATTGTAAAGAGGCCAAACCGTATTAAATTAATTAAGCGCGATGTTTAAAGTACTGTGTGTGGCAATGGTTCTCAACCTGTACGAATGGTAGAGCCTTTATCACTTTACCAACAATTATCTCCCATCGTAAAAACGGCGAGACCCTTTCTAAATTAATTAACGGTGAAATGAAAATATCTGCAGGCCAGTGGTTCTCAACTTGCAAATTTATTCGTACCTCCCCATCATCAATTCGGAAAACTTTCAAAAGTAATGACCACAGGAATGATAGCATGGACTGTTGAATAAATGAATAACCGATCGATAATGTTGACAGTTTTCGAAAATGCAGCATTAAATAAATAAGCATATGAGCAGTCATCCGAATGGAAAATTAATAATTGTGGCAGTTTGAAAAATTAATTAGGTGAAGACCGAGGGTGTGAGGTGTTAAATAAATAAGTGGATGAATAAATGAAGGCTATAAAATCCGCGGGAGGGAATTTCCAGGGACGGTGGCCAGGTCGCGGCGATTTCTCGACAGCGAACGATTATGAAAAAGGAAAAATGGGAAAATGGCTATTGCGGGGGTGGCGACGCTTTGATCGTTCGGAACGCCGCGATTCGAAACGGTCGAGCGGTCCGCGAGCAAACACCCGCTCGAATTCCGCTCACGTGAAACTTGTTGCGCTCCGGATCCGACCGAGAGCGAAATAATTGGCCGTTGCGTGTCGCCCGCGATAATATTACCAGCCCGTGGCCTTTGTTTTAATTCGACGCTCGGGATCCCGTGAACCGGAAGCCCTTTTTAACCTCCGCCGCGTCGCGATCACGCCTTAAAAATCCGGGCCCGGCCCGTACCCGAAAACCTCCGCTGCGGTTTCGGAATTCCTCGTTGCCCAGAAACGTCGATGCCGATTTATTAAAAAATCACAGCGAACATACAAGGTCTTCGTGAAATTTGATGAACGGCAAAAAACAAATGCAACGAAATGAAATATACAGGGTGGTCTTTTTATCTGAAGACATTGAAATATCTCGAGAACTATGTATCGGATCAAAACAAGTGGGCAATGAAAGTTGTTCGTCTCGAAGGGGGACATCCAATGATACCAAACTGGACCCCCCACCGCCACCCCTTGTGGCTGGGGGTGGGAGAAGATAAAAAACTTAAATGGGAACCTCCATTTTTCAATGCAGATTTTGATTTTCCAGAAACAAATACACAAATTTTACCTAGGAGTTTTTGCATTTTGGTTCACAGATGGCGCTGTAATGGACAAAAATCAAAATGGAAAAAGTCGTTGGAAATTTATTTATCAGATCAGATAAATAAAAGTAGACGTATTTGATATTTTTAAGAATGCTATTCAATAACACCATAATTGACCTCCCACTCCCACTTCCTGAGGGTGGGAGAGGGAACTATTTCAAAATCTTCAATGGGAAACCCTTTTTTATAGCAAATCTTGGTTCTCCATTGATTTGAAATTATTGGTGTAATTTCTTTCGCAGATGTCGCTCCAATCGAAAGCAGTTGGAAAAATTCATTGGTTTGTTTACAATCCTCAGGAAGTGGGGGTGGGGGGTCAATTATGGTGTTATTGAATAGCATTCTTAAAAATATCAAATACGTCTACATTTATTTTTCTGATCTGATGTGTATTTCTCGAGATATGCCCAATTTTCAACGACTTTTTCCATTTTGATTTTTGTCCATTACAGCGCCATCTGTGAACCAAAATGTAAAAACTCCTAGGTAAAATTTGTGTATTTTTTTCTGGAGAATCCAAATCTGCAATGAAAAATGGGGGTTCCCATTTAAGTTTTTTATCTTCTCCCACCCCCACCCCCAGGGGGTGGCGGTGGGGGGTCCAGTTTGGTATCATTGGATGTCCCCCTTCGCAACGAACAACTTTCATTGCCCACTTGTTTTGATCCGATACATAGTTCTCGAGATATTTCAATGTCTTCAGATAAAAAGACCACCCTGTATATCTGCAGATGGAAAATCATGGAAAATGTTTTCCGGGAAACTGCCAGGTCGAAATTAATATTATACTTCTATATTTTGTCTGTTCGCTGTTATTGATTTCTGCGAATCGTTCCATATCGTCGTGAATGGTACATTTTAATGAAGACAGTTATTGTCCAGAAATTTTCGGGGAAATGAAGGCACCCAATAGATTCAGCATTTACAGAGTCCGATTTTTCTGCACGAGCATCGCGAACCGTGAATTGAGTGAGAAGTTCAGACGCGTTTTCTGAAAACTAGTTTGCCTTTTACGGTGGCGCTGAAAACTCGAGCTGCCTCCGACTAATTAACGCGAAATTTCGCATGCAGTTTTCTCATAAGATCCCGCGTCCCGCAACGGCGTATTTTTCTCATCCCATTCCCCGTTCTTTGTTTATTAAAAATGTAAGGAAAATATTTTCTTCGTGACGACTTTTTTGGTTGTTTAAACCTCGGACCAAGTTTACCCAACCATTATATATTTGTTTGTAACTTCCGAAAAAATTTAGGTACGGAAATGAAATTTTTTGTACAAGTACATCAAAGTGCCGTCTTTACGTGGTAAAAAAATAAAAATTTTCTGCCAAGCCGTTGGACCGTAAAAAAATCTGAAAGACGAGGCTCGCTTAAGTAGAAACAGACAGCCATGGTCAGACAAGCTGTAAAGACGAGAGAAACTAATTTTATGATGATAATTGACTACGAGCCGGTCCTGGAAACTCGATTAGAGTACAAACGATACTTTTCTAATCGAATCGGAGAAGCGGCCGAGTTCTAAATCGACACTCGGCGAAATAGTAAATAAGCAACCGGTCTTTCGATCAGAGACGAACTTTTGACAGAGGGGCCGTTTAAATGAGACCTCGGAACCAATCAAACTGTCGAACTCGAGAAGATTGCGGGCCATTCGGGCCACGAATTCACGGAGAAAGTCGGTTGATTGGCAAATATTTGGTCGCCGCGACGGGTTTGTCGTTTTAGCACCGAGCATTTGCTTTCTACAAATTTCTATACGCTCCGCACAGCTGGCAGTACCTCGACGAGTATTTCCCGAGGTTCTCTAAACCTCGAAAAAAAAAAATAATAAAAACCTCGAGAAAAAACCCTCTCGCATTTTCAAAAAAATCTCGAAATACTCGTCATCACAATTGAACGTGCAAAAATGAAAAAACGGACAAAGCAGCTTTTCAATGAATTCAGTAAATCCAGTTATAAAAGATAACAATCCAGAATCCAGAACAATCCAGAATCATTATTATTTCAGACTTCATTTCACATTGTATTGCCATTCGATGCTGAACAATCGAATGTATATTTTTACATTTACGGTAACATCAGCTTTTATCTCGATTTTCATTTTTATTCGAACGTTCAATATTCGCGAAGTGGAACGAGGGGGTCAAAGAGAGTTGAATAACAATTTCTAGAAGAATGCGGGATCGCAGGTGGCCGATTAGCCGTTTGAAATACCGCCGCGAGCGACTTCCGCGCTTTAGCGGCGTGAGAACCGGCCGAGAATTTATTGATTGCTTGATTAAAACATGACGGTCGAGGTATGTAGGGTAAGCGGCACAGCTATCGACCCCCAGACGGTGATTCGTTATCGCGGCCGGGCTCACGAGTCGTCGGAACAACCCGTAGATAAAGTTTGTCCGGGCTCTCGTCTACCAAGGCCTGCTCTCAGATCCTCTGGAAAAAAACTAACATTCAACCGGATTTTCAGTATCTTGCCGTTTCAAATCGGATCCCGGCTTGGGCTCTTTGAAAAGCCAGACTCTCGTATCTCGCAGCGGCGGCGTCCCTTTCAAGGGAGAAAGACATGGCACGAGTGAACCGAGGCTCCACTGGCATTGAACCTGATCCTAGATGCAAGATAGATGACAGATAAGTGACACCTGCCCCCAGGAAAAATTTTACCAACGAGATACTATCCTCCAAACACCTTAAAGAATACTTGCGCGCCCTGGTAGCTAACTCTGCTAGGTTACTTTAAAGATTACAAATTGAAGCTAACCTAATTACCATCCGGATAAAGCCCAGGTAGCTAACTCTGTCTACATCAACCTCTAAACACATCCTAGACTCCTTAAGAAGGTCAGGAAGCTCGGAGCACGCATATGTAACGGTCCGGGACCAAGAGGGCGTGTCCCCGACGCCGCACCACTCGCTAGAGGCGGACCTCGCCCCGCCCACTCAAGGTCAAGCCCGTTCTAATATCACGGAAGTATCGGATAACGGAAGTATCATGTGTTTGCTCACTCCTGATCCCCCTCAGGTCCGTCGACGAGCCCATAAATCATCCTCAGTCATCCTGGCGGACATGTTCCGAACCGATAATTGGACGACGAGTATATCGGCAACACGATAAAGATTACAAATTGAAGCTAACCTAATTACCATCCGGATAAGGCCCAGGTAGCTAACTCTGTCTACATCAACCTCTAAACACATCCTAGACTCCTTAAGAAGGCCAGGAAGCTCGGAGTACGCATATGTAACCGTCCGGGGCCAAGAGGGCGTGTCCCCGACGCCGCACCACTCGCTAGAGGCGGACCTCGCCCCGCCCACTCAAGGTCAAGCCCGTTCTAATATCACGGAAGTATCAGATAACGGAAGTATCATGTGTTTGCTCACTCCTGATTCCCCTCAGGTCCGTCGACGAGCCCATAAATCATCCTCAGTCATCCTGGCGGACATGTTCCGAACCGATAATTGGACGACGAGTATATCGGCAACACGATAAAGATTACAAATTGAAGCTAACCTAATTACCATCCGGATAAAGCCCAGGTAGCTAACTCTGTCTACATCAACCTCTAAACACATCCTAGACTCCTTAAGAAGGTCAGGAAGCTCGGAGCACGCATATGTAACGGTCCGGGACCAAGAGGGCGTGTCCCCGACGCCCCACCACTCGCTAGAGGCGGACCTCGCCCCGCCCACTCAAGGTCAAGCCCGTTCTAATATCACGGAAGTATCAGATAACGGAAGTATCATGTGTTTGCTCACTCCTGATCCCCCTCAGGTCCGTCGACGAGCCTATAAATCATCCTCAGTCATCCTGGCGGACATGTTCCGAACCGATAATTGGACGACGAGTATATCGGCAACGCGAAGCCCGTCGGACAAAAGTTTTCGGAGGACTTTCCCGCAATCTCTGGAAATAATCGATCTGCGGTTCGACGAGGATTGGTTAATGCATCCGCCCCTCGTCGCCGGGACATTCCATTGTGTTCCGTCGGCCGAGACCGCAAACTTTGCTCACGGATCCCGGCCCAAGGCCGATTAATCCTGGGATCCGGACCGGATTCGCCGATATCTCCGCGCACGGAACGACTTCTACTGCCCTCGGGATACGGTTTGTTTCGTCCCCGAAAAAGCTCTTCCGGCTGATCGAAAAACCGCTGCACAGTGGGCTGGAAAAACGCTTCTTGTGGTTGAAATTATTTCACCGATGTTTCGAGGTTTAAGACTATGGTCCAATAGGTCGTTGAATTCGTCTCGACGTCAGCTGCAATATTATCGAATCGACGATATACAGGGTGTAAAAAACCACCCGTCCAGGGGTGTTAACTTCGCAAATAAGCATATTCGGTAAAAATGTTTGTAATAAAAGTTGCAGGTAATAATGGAGGACATATGTCCATGACCTTGTATTTGACCTTCGGATCCATTTTCAAGGTTATTTGGAGGTCAGTACGTATTTTACCACGTTTTTATTAGCTCGTTTTCTTGTTTGTCTGTTCGATACAAATTTTGCAATTGATTTTAAACTAACTTCCCGATGAGCTAGAGACTTGAAATTTTAAACATAGCTCAGAACTGGATGACAATGCAATATTTAAAAAAAATTTTTTTAAAAAGCCTATACGTTCAGGAGATATAAATTATTAATAATTTGAACCTTTGCACCCCCCGACGCGTGACGTAGTACGTCTTCGCGTTCAGCGTCCCCACTCTACTACGTGTTCCCACTTTGACTCATCCCCACTCCACTGACCCGCTTCGCACCGAAGGAGCTCAGTGTGCGGCAGTGTGCGTTCGAGCTCCGTGCGGTGTTTACAAAGTTACTACGTATTATTATAGTATAATGTTTGTTTACCAAGCGAAAGACCAGTTACACCGAAATTCTCTGTCGAACCTTTATCTTTGACATTTTACCACGGCGTTCGTTTTCGATATGACGCGTCGCAATACCGTCTGAAATTTACTACATGTCTCTGTTATAATCTCATCAAAATGTTCAAAATCGATTGTAAAATTTCACACATATAAGGCTAAAAAGCAGAAAATAATTATTTACATAAAAATACATTTTTAAAAAATACCACGTTTTTAAAACGGACTAAAAAATATAAAATAAAATTTTAAAAAACACCACGTTTAAAAAACGGACTAAAAGTATAAAATAATTTTTTCTAGCCCCATACAGATTCCTAACCCCGTACAGATAGTCCTGAAAATTTGTGATTGTGAATTTTGAATAGCTATGAAAGACTTGTAAGATTTAAAACGAAAAACGTGGGGCGCATGCAATAGATAATTGATGCATGAACACCTAAATCACTAACAATTTTATTGCACTGCAAATGATATGAACTGTTTCGCGAGTTTTCTCAGCGGCAGCTACTCTCTACACTCCTTGCTATGTATTATCTTACGCCCCACGTTTTTCGTTTTAAATCTTACAAGTATTTTCATAGCTATTCAAAATTCACAATCACAAATTTTCAGGACTATCTGCACGGGGTTAGGAATCTGTATGGGGCTAGAAAAAATTATTTTATACTTTTTAGTCCGTTTTAAAAACGTGGTATTTTTTAAAAATTTATTTTTATTTAAATAATTATTTGTATGGTCTCTAGCACTCATTTCCATCTAGGACATAAGTAAGTACAGGGTGCAAAAAAGTAATGGTCATCCGTCCTAGGGGTGAATCTACACCTCTGGATCGGTGGACATTTGTAAGAGAAACTTGCCGCAAAATTATTTATAACACAGAAAATTAGTGTTAAAGTTTTTTTTTGCATCAACGCATTCTACTCATCGAAAAGAGGAAAAGTTTGAAAGGAGCCATGTGTCACAAACAAATAGTTATTGAGATATAAGCTGTTAAAGTTTTTGCAAAATTTGATTGTGTGGAATTATACGTATAGACAAAAGCCTACTACTACAGTCCACACGTCCGTGTCGATGAGACAGAAGATGATCGTGTGCGTGCCGCGAGACAGACGAAATTTAAAGGCGCATTCGTCGTTAGGCTCCTTTAAATTTCGTCTGTCTCGCGGCACGCACACGATCATCTTCTGTCTCATCGACACGGACGTGTGGACTGTAGTAGTAGGCTTTTGTCTATACGTATAATTCCACACAATCAAATTTTGCAAAAACTTTAACAGCTTATATCTCAATAACTATTTGTTTGTGACACATGGCTCCTTTCAAACTTTTCCTCTTCTCGATGAGTATAATGCGTTGATGCAAAAAAAAGCTTTAACACTAATCTTCTGTGTTATAAATAATTTTGCGGCAAGTTTCTCTTACAAATGTCCACCGATCCAGAGGTGTAGATTCACCCCTAGGACGGATGACCATTACTTTTTTTGCACCCTGTACATATCTGAACGTGAAATTTCGAGCTCTTTCAGAATCCGTAGTCAAAAGTAGGGGATCCCATTTAAAAAATACGTACTGACCTCCAAATAACCTTGAAAATGGATCCGAAGGTCAAATACATGGTCATGGACATATGTCCTCCATTAATACCTGCAACTTTTATTACGAACATTTTTACCGAATATGCTCATCTGAGAAGTTAACACCCCTGGAGGGATTGTTTTTGGACACCCTGTATATTAACATTCAAAATATTGAAGTGACTTCTTTTTTTATCACAGTTGCTCGGGGCTCACTCTGCGCTGGTCGAGACTTGAAGAAACGGTTTTTCAGTGGCCGAAGGATTCTCGCGGCCCGGTAAATTTTCATATCGAACACAGTCCCGAGGCTCCGTACTCCCGGCGCACAATAACAGATGTCTCCGGCGGATACACCGTTAAATCCTGTATATGAGATAGTAAGGGGGATATATAGCCCATAAAAAACGCGGTATAGTTCCTTACGAGCGCATAGCCGCGGAAATGGTCAGCCGGGACGAATAATGGCCGGCCTCCTGTTCTCCTCGAGACGCTCTGATCCGAACTCGCCCTTCAGAGGGTATTCCGGCTTCTCGTTTACAAAATGTGGCAATTGGTGATTTTGATTAATCTTACTTGCAAAAAATTACACATATACTTCCAATACCAATAAATATACAGGGTGGGGCATTTATCCTGGCCACATGGAATATCTCGAGAACTAAATTCCAGAGAAAAAAATATGTAAAATAAAAAGTTTAAGCGAAGGAGAGATTGATGCAGCAGTCATGTCCATTTTAAATTTTCATCATGTCTTCAAGGTCATTTCAAGGTCAATTTTATTTTTTTAAACGGAATGTTCTATTTTTTATCCCACAGATCGATAGAGTATCAAATTATGAGTATAAATGTGTTGACCTTCATATGTCCTAAACCTAATAGTTAACGAGATATTAGCCAAAGAAGAAAGAAAATTGTTTCGATAATATCTCGTTAACTATTAGATTTAGGACATATAGAGGTCAATACATTTTTACTCAAAATTCGATGGTCTATCGATTCATGATATAGAAAGTAGGTGTTTCCATTTGAAAAAAAAAAGTTGACCTTAAAATGACCTTGAAAATATAATGAAAATTTTAAATGGATATGACAGTTGCATCAGACTCTCCTTCACTTGAACTTTTTATTTGAAATACTTTTTCCTCTGGAATTTAGTTCTCAAGATATTCCACGTGGTCAGGATAAATGCCCCACCCTGTATATGCAAATTTCTAATGCAAAAGGTTCGATAGCTTCCTCGAAGAAAATGACTAAAAATTTATACAGGAACGGTCTCGGAAACCAGAATGCCCCTTTCAACGCGACTGGAATTTCGAGGGATTTAATTTAAACGTTTTTCCGCTGTTTTGTGTAGAATTCTCTCCAACCGAGAGATTCCACGGTTGCGCCACGCCAGGCGCAAATAAGGACGCCATTCTTCCGGCCGTTATGACAGAACTTTAACGCCAGCCTCCCCGGGAGACTCATTTCGCCGTTTTCCAGCGACGATCTGCAACGCGCGCCTAAGGTCCCGGTCATTTTCCACGATCACCCTAACTTCCAGCTCGCAGTTCCCTTAAACGCTCGCTACGAAACATTGAAAACCCGACGGACATCGTAGATATCGCCTTTACAGTCGTTTCTTTGCTTGTTCATTACTAACGACGGCAATCCCGGCCCTTCTCGCACGGGGAGACTCAACTTTACTCGAAATAAACATGAAATGCAAAAGAACTCAGTCAATTCTCATCATAAATCAATGTCACTCTTCGTTGCTGCTTGTCTGACCACGGTTGTCTGTTTCTACTTAAGCGAGGTTCGCATTCTGGAATTTTTTCCAGCCGAACGGCTCGACAGAAAATTTTAATCTTTTTGTCACGTGTGGATGGGATTTCAATGTACATGCGTGCAAAGTTCCATCGTCGTACATAGACTTTTCCGAAAGTTATAAACAATTCTACCAGCGATTTTCAAAAAATTAGCTTGATATTTGATTATTTCACAACATCGATGATGTACTCGTACGCGAAATGTCTTCCTCGTACAGACATCTCCTCGGGAGTTCTAAATGCATCGAAGTGGCCGGGAAAATTGTATGTATGACCCAGGTCACACCGATAGGATCTGTTTCTCGGTATGTTGGAGAATTAATATTTCGGAGGACGTCACGTGCACAGGAACACCTTGCGGCCTCGAAAGATCTCAAAGGGAGGTGTATCGGGTTTGATATCCGCCCTCGGGCCGCCGCGTTGCGGAATAGATGAGGTTCCAGCGGTGACGCGGGGTATTTAACATGCTCCTGTTGACACGTGGCTGGAGTAGAGCCCCTGAAAGCCAAAGGACCCTCTTTCCGCGACGGCTCTAAACAGCTCATACATTTTAATGTCCCATCAGAGTACATTTACAGCGAACGCTCTCGCCTGGTCAGCCCCGGAGAGGAGAGAGAAGTCCACTCTCTATTATCCAGCCGAACGATGTGTGCTCTGATTGGCCCCCGGTCGGTTCTGTCCGTAATAATCGTGAAACCGATCTCCGACTGCCACCGTTACACGGCCATTATACCAAGTTGAGCACACGGGTCATAAATAACGATCGATTCACGACAAATTGACAACAACCAGCCGAGCAGCCGGGGGAACAGGGTCGCCAGCTCTGATCGAGGACCCGTACACACTGATGAGAGACCGCGTTTCGGACGTTGTTAGCTCGGAGACTCGAGAGAAGACGTAGATGAAGAGAGAAGGAGAGGAGGGAGGGGGGAGAAAGCCCGCATGACCTTCCGTGGTCGCGACCCTCGAACAGAATTCCGTTTCTAAATTGGAGGTCCGAGATCACAACGGGGCCGAAAACACCGCGTAACAAGCTGGAGAGCTCTTCACCCAATTTTTGCGGACTGCTCGGCGCGGACTTGCCGCTTAAAGAGACCGTAACCGAGGCTCCTTTAATCGGCTCTCTCGCAACCCCACTCGACCCTCCCCTCTCCCACCCGCCGCCAGAGGCAATTTGCGGATCGAACAATTTAAAGCGGCAACCTCGTCGTCTACCGACCCGTTCAACACCGTCGTCCGAACGTTCTTCTCTAACCGATTCATTCCTGTTTAATTAATCCCGAACGATTTTCCTATGGAATGTTTGAAACTTCGGAAAAACTGACTCTCTCGGACCTCGTTCCCCCTCGCACAGATTCCACAGCAAGAAAGTTTCCTTGCGAAGAGAGGTAATTAACCGGGTTAATCATTCTCAATGTGTTCCTGCTGCAGCAGCTTGCCTGCCCGTTCATCGAAGAGACGCGTTCCTCTCTCGGAACATAGTGCGCGCGCGAGGAATTCTTCATGAATTCCGTCGCCCGAACCGGTCAGAGGGACTGCTATACGAGCCGGGCAATAATTTCGAGTGCCGAATAATTCGATTGCATCTGCAGTCGACTCGAGAGCAGCCATCTCGAAATTCCATTTGTCATTGGAGAGCGCACGCAGAGAGGGGTCACGCAGCGACGTCACTACGTTTTCGTGTCCGCTTTCACGGTTCATCCACAATCACGCGCCATTAAGGATTGTTCCCCGCACGCCACGCAACACACGACCTCTCTATCTGCATATCCCCCCCTCTCC